>OU975458.1:3637500-6037500 GCA_918857605.2 Philereme vetulata
ATTATATGTATAATATTCCATAAATATTTGATTAAGGTCCAACTTCGAGAAAGAGGTCAATCGTCGAATCCAACTCGGATGGGCAGCGTTTGGGAAACTTCGCAACGTCTTTTCGTCCAACATACCTCAGTGCCTTAAGACGAAAGTCTACAATCAGTGTGTGTTACCAGTGATGACATATGGAACCGAGACGTGGTCCTTCACTATTGGCCTTATGAATAAGCTCAGAGTCGCTCAACGAGCTATGGAGAGGGCTATGCTCGGGGTTTCTCTACGGGATCGAATCAGAAATGAGGAGATACGTAGGAGAACTCAAGTCACCGACATAGCCCGACGGATTAGCACGTTGAAGTGGCAATGGGCAGGCCATATAGCGCGCAGAACAGATGGCCGATGGGGCCGAAAGGTTCTCGAGTGGAGGCCACGGACCGGCAAGCGCAGCGTAGGACGTCCACCCACAAGATGGGCAGACGACTTGGTAAGAACCGCAGGTCGGCGTTGGATGCAGGCCGCTTCCAACCGCAGTTCCTGGAGATCAATGAGGGAGGCCTTTGTCCAGCAGTGGACGTCCTACGGCTGATATGATGATGATGATTTGATTATGATACATAAAAATATATATTGTCATACCTACATACATAAATTATATTATAAAAATGTATAAATGAATAAGTGGCATTTTATGCATTTTATTTTATCTAAGTAGGTTTATTTTTTGTTTGTTTGTTTTTTTTTGTTAAATTGTCAATTAAACGTGTTCTATAATATAACTGATTCACGCCGCCCTTCGTAATTGTTCACATAGATCCTGTCCATTTAAAGGTTGCCTGGAAGAGATACCTTTTAGCGATAAGGCCGCTCATTGCACATATGATTTAAAAGTGTGTTTTATGTTATACGTTTATGTTTAATGGTGTGCAATAAAGATATTATCTATCTATCTATAAGTGGGTACCTAATATTAAAATATTTTTTTAAACATTTTTATTTGATATTGTTATAGGTACCTACAAAATAACAGGTGCAAAATACATTATCCATATAATTTAATCATCGTTCATTAACGTGAAGTCATTTACATGAAATGTCGCGTCACTTTGACAATAGTGTTTTATATAGTTTTTATCCCGAAGTTCCCACGGGAAAGGGAAATTTCAAGCGTGCGAAGCTGCGGGCGGGTCAGCTAGTAATATTAATGTATTGTAGTGCCCCAGCTCATGTTTTGGACCAAACATTTTTGTACTAAATATCTATTGTAAAAACAAACATGAAATAATAAAAATATCTATGACTAGCTGACCAATCCGCAGCTTCGCTCGCGTAGTATTTCAATAAAAACATTGCCCTCCTTCTGCGCAGTTGGGTTAAAAGTAGCCTATGTCACCCGGGAATAGTGTAGCTTCCCAACAGTGATTTTTTTTGTTTTGGAGCCTATTCAATACAAACAAACAAATCTTTCCTCTTTATAATATTAGTATAGAAAGTCTATAACGCAAAATAAAAGATACCTACTCACAATTCGACAAAACAATACCGAAAACCCGAAACTCGAAAGTGTAATTTTATCGAATAGAAACTCCGATCGTCTCGCTAAGTGACCAAGTTTCGACAAGTTCTCGCATAAATTACGTTAGATAAGAGAAAATATTGTCTTTCGCGGCATATTTTCCAAGTCGATGTAAGATAATAAAGTTTAGTCAAATAATTTGAGATGTCTGTCTGTATCAATATGTCTGTTCGGTGTTTGGGATTTAGTTGGAGATCTATTTGATATGTAACTCATTCATACCTATAACTATCTATTTAGATTTACGTAGTATGATCTTATCGCTAACTTGAACGTAATTTATCCCTTACTTCAGTTTACGGACAAGCATTTGCTATGTGAAAGTTACGTAGGTATATAAATCACAACAGACTTCACGTGTCCGCAAATACTTTTAAGTATTATCTATACTAATATAACAAAAGAGGAATGATTTGTATTTTTGTATTTTTGTGTGTATGTTTGTAAAAAATTCTTTCACCATTGGAAAGCTACATTCACCCTGCGTAACATAGGCTACTTTTTACTCAACTGCACAAAAGAGGGTAATGTTTTTATTAAAAAACTACGCGTGAGAAGCTGCGGATTGGTCAGCTAGTATTATACAGCTAGTATAGTTTTCTACTTCAAATCGTAGATAAGTATTCTATCTGTTATCTGGTTCACATAGTAGAAGATTTGCTTAGTTTGGGGCTATATGGCGCTATGTGAAATGTCCAGCATTATTTATTGTGATATATACTATTAATAGCTGTTGCCCGCGACTTCGTACGCGTTACAATACTAAATGTGTAGGCAATCTAGAAATAAAGCTAAACTCGCTGTTGCAACTTGACATCCCATTTTTATCCACTGGGACCTGCTTTATGAGATAAAAAGTAGCCTATGTAGTAAACTAGGTTATAATCTACGTACATACTAAATTTCTTCGAAATTGGTTAAGCTTTTACGACGTGATTGAGTAACAAACAAACAAATAAATAAACAAACATCTAAACCTTTGCATTTTGTTTATTGCTTCGTGTAACGTCCAGTTTATTGGACCAAATGATACAACATAAAAATAAAAAAAATTTCATACAACTGGCATTGCACAGTTGCTCTATCCTCTTTATATAATTTGTGTCTACGTAATAACAGAGCTATACACGCGTAGAGCGGGCGTAGAACAGACTCGGGCGTGCATAAATTCACCGCTCTGAGCCCATTTGTGCGTGAAATAGGAACCCGCTGCATTGTGCCGTGTCACTTGCATTATGTGCAATGTGTTTGTCGTCGTATTTAAATACTTGTCTGGGTTTTTTCCTTTTAAAATTTGTTTTGGTTTGTTAAAAGAATGTTGGCGCGGAAAATAATTGCGAAGAATAATTCAGGCAACTTAAATTGATATTTTAGATACTTGTAGTCGTCACTAGTTCACATAGATTCTGTTTATACAAAAGCTATGTACCAAAAATTAGTTACTTTTTGTTATACGTCCCGCCATCTCCTCTTGGGCCGGCCAGGCGGTTATCTTAGCCGACAAGTCATCGCGTCATCAGTTGACAGAAACCCTAGACCGGGATGAATGAAAGAAGGGAAGGGAGGCCTTTGCCCAGCAGTGGGATCCAGGGGGCTCCTTAGATTCGATTAGATTATAGCTTTGAAGCTACCCATTTGATTTCTAGAAATAAAGAAAGAAAGAAAACATTTTATTCAACAACCACACAGTAATAAAGGAAAATAAAACACAACAACAATAAAATCTAACCTAACCACTAACAAACTAACAAACTTAAAAGCTCTGTTTGGAGAAAACTATCACTACTAACTATCAAACTTAAGAAAATTTTACTGGTATATTTAAGACAAGACATGGAGACCGGGGAGCGAGAGAGAAAGCCAGTACTTCTCGTCAATGAGTGTCTTTTTATTCTTATTAAACGGGCATTTATCGAGTATTTTTAAAATATGATTATAATTCAGTCATTTTGTTTAGTTTTGATTGTGTACAATAACATAAGTATTTAACCATCTATCCATTGTACTAGTTGACAGTGCACAGTGGTCGGAATTTACAGTATTTTTTTCAGCATATTAAGTAGTCGATTTTAGCACTCTGTGCATGCAATATGCATAAAAGGGGTACAAAGATTTATGTTTGCGTATTAATACTATATTCATCGCTTAACGTCTGGCAAGATCGTGGTCAAACGCAAGCCTATAATGTATAAAAAATAATAATAATATATGACGTTGCGTAGGTTTATGACGTTGGGATTCGAGTTATGGAGCTCAAATGGTCTTGGGAAGGACACTTGGCTAGACGTGGTGATGATAGATGGAGCAGGATAATGACTGAATGGTGGCCGAGGAGCGGGCATCACGACGATCAGCAGCGAGATGGGTGGACGACATCGTAAAGGTCGTGAGCCGTCAGTGGGTGAGACAAGCGCAGGATCGTGGTGGATGGCACAAACTTGGGGAGGCCTATACCCAACAATGGGTGAAGTCAGGCTGTGGATGATGATGATGATGATGATTAATATATAGGTAAATAGCTACGTTGTGTTTTGAGAAACAAATGGTTTATTTATAAATAGGTTATGTTGGTGGACTCCCTTTTCCGCATTTGAACTCTTAAGTGGTCCATTATGCGTGTTTTTTTTTTTATAAATAGGTAAACGTACATCGAATGATTCGTTATTGGCACCTTCAGCTCTTTAATGTGTGGTGGAATAAGTTACTATGGCTTCTTTTAGAATATTTTTTCAAAATTATTATATTTGTTCAACTTCATTTACTGCTAAGTTAGTTTCTTTTTGCTTATACCATTGTCCACAGTCTTGAGCTAGCCACATCTAGGTTCAACCCACGGTGCCTGCTGTACATGTTTGTTGACGCCATTAATAGTTAGCGCCTTACTCACCTCAAGTTTAACGTTCCAAAAGCACATTGAATTTAACCGAACATATAAAAACAATATAAAAACATTATCGCACAGAACTTTATTATCCTACCCTACATCGTAACCGCTAACACTATTTTTTCCCAATATTTTTCACACACGAAACTTCGTTAGAAACCACATAATCTACATAGAATGGCGTTGCGACAAGTGAAAAACTACAGCATTTCCCATGTTAAAACAGACCATAACTCTAAGAGCGGTCGGGTCTGCATTTCCGTGCAGAGATGAGCGCGCCATGTCTAAGAGATTTATATGCCCCGCACGGAAATTGACTGGAGAGCGTTCATGACTGCGTGATATTAAATTTTATTAATAAATAGCTTGTTTTTGGAACCTTAAAGTTTTGGGATACGATATGAATAATTTAAAGATATTACAACAAATTATAGATTCCAAAATATTTGAAATCTCAGCGAAGTCATCGACCTCTGTGGATCAGTGGGCTAATAGCTGTCTGAGACGCAGGAGGCTGCGGTTTCGATTCCCATCACGGAACAAATGTTTGCATTATCTACAGATATTTGTTCCGGGTCTGGTTGTTTCTCTATATATATTTTTTTTTATACATTATAGGCTTGTGTTTGACCACGATCTCGCCTGATGGTAAGCGATGATGCAGCTTACGATGGTACACGCTTGTCTAGAAGAAACCTATTCACTCGCGACTAAAAGATACCCAGGTTGTAGCTATCGGAAAATACAGACTCTGGCAAGGCGTTCCACTCTTTCTTAATAAAGGTCGAAGAGAAACCCTTTGTGCGAAAGGGAGGTATTTCTACCATATAGCGGTGGCGCACCGCAGGACGTCTGGTTGTCCGTTGATAGAATGGAAATAGTGAGATTAGTTTAAAAAGTTCCGCCGCACACGCCCCGAAGTGTACTCGATAAAAAACCAAGAGGCTAGCAACCTTTCGTCGATGCTCCAGGCTGAGGAGCCTTGCATCAACTAGCTGATCGCTGCCTATGAGCTTCTTGGCTCTTCTCTTAATTGATTCCAGAGCTTCAAGTTGGTATATTATTAGTATGTATTTACAAAAAAGTTATATAGATAAGTATTCTATCAGTTATCTGGTTCCCATGGTACAAGCTTTGCTTAGTTTAAAGCTAGATTGCGCTGTGTGAAATGTCCAGCATTATTATTATTATTATTTATATTAATATTCTGTATAATGTTGTAGAGGTTGGTACAGTTAAAGACAAAAATGTGCTCTTTACAAATCAAGTACACTCGCTCTAAAACTATTTCCGAAAATTCGTCGACGTTTATCGAAAATGACAAATAGGATTTAGCCCCGCCCCTAAACGGCGCTATTCCGAGAAAAAATCATTTGACAGAATCGAAAGTCGATCGACGAATGCTCGAAGTCGTTTAGTATAATATAAAATGGGTCCCATTGGCACTGAATCGACGTTGGACGTTGACAAACAGTTGGGATGAAAAAGATGTATTTTTTACGATAAAATTCGGTGTGACGTAGACTATAAATTTCTGTTCAGAAGACAGACTGAGGTGATTCTTTTGTTAATAAGGTTGTAATTCAAAGTCGTTTTTCAGTGAGCTTCAGTGTAAACCTATGTGAATAAAAGTTAAACATGAAGGTGTAACGGTGATGTTTAGATATGAGAGATAAATGAAACTAAATTTGATTTCAGTACATATAATTACAAAAACAAGAGAAGTCGGTAGAGCGAGTAGGTTCGTTTGATTCTATTTCTCATACATGTGGTAAGATAAACAGAGGTTAATCACAAATGACTTGGTTTACGGTGAATATATACTTAGATTAGAGATTTACAGATTACAGATTTATAAATTATAGATTTTAGATTAAATATTTTACATTGAAGGTAGTACAGACAGACGCTGGCTTGAAGAGCTTAGAGTATTAGGGCCTATAGCCTATAGTACAGCAATGTCAGAACGTTGAGCACCTGGTCCAACAGATTTGTCTTAGTTTAAATAAGTGGGCGCCATCTGACGTTAGCGTCAGAAAAGAGAGAGAAGATTACTTGGGTTTGACCCCGATAAAATAATGGAATAAATACACCTCGTGTTATTTTCGTCGAACGTCCCTGGCGTCTGCTCGGAGAGATGGAGTGGGCTTGAGTCGGGTGGTAGACCTCGTGGGCAGGCGTGGTCCCTGGTGTTTGTCAAGGCAGCTAGCAGGACGCTTGGCGAACGAGCTCGTGGCGGTAGACTTGGTGTGAAAGCGTGGTTCGGCCAACAGGGTGACGTAAGAAAACACCACGCTTCTCGACGACTCCGGTGTTCGGTTTTGACATGCGTCAAGGTGTAGATATCCAGCAGTAATCAGAAGGATCAGCAGCGAAGCCCGTGAATTGACTTCCCGACTTGGAAGTAACACGAATTCACAATAAAAAGACACGGGAGTTACTGTCCAAAGAAATAAGTTTGTAGTACGTAGATCAGAAGTTTCATAGTTGGGTCCAGGCGTGGAAAAGAGGATGAGCACAGACGAAACTGTCCTTTTATACCCGATAAGAAAACTACCGGCGTTTTACAATTATTAAAATCGAATATGTTCCAAAGGCTTCTAGAATAGATGAATCAATCTTTTTGGTGATCCCATATAGAAAAATCTGTCACTATCCGTCTCACTCAAGATAAAGTTTGATGTACCCATCAGTATTGCTTCAGTCAAAGACACTAATTGAATTTGGCCTTTATTATATACAATTTTATTTATATTTTGTTTCTAGTAAGAAAAGGATTATTTAATTTAGTAAATAAAGATGTTTTTAATAATTAAAATTGATTATAAATCAATAAAATGAAGTAGTGGATTCTTACAAGATAGATACAACGCCATCTGCGGTAAACTTGGCGAACTGCGTTGAGAAGACGCTTGAATTTCAATATTGAGTGTTTGGGCAGTGAGTACGCCGCCATACCGCTAGATGTCGTGGCATGTTGTTTTTATATGAGTGTAATGGTGTATTGTTTTATTGTTTATAAGTGTTTATATTTAGTTAAATGAAGGATGTAACGCGACATAAAATTGTCACGTTACAAAGGTATGAAGTGTAAATTGTGAGAAGTTTTAAACTAGATACAAAATATTTTATGTACCTAAAAATGTATAAAAATCTAAAATTATCATCGTCCACAGCCCGCTGTGTTGGCTAGGTAAAGGCCTTTTTAAGTTTGTGCTTATTATAGCGCGTCCCACTACCCTTAGAGCTGCCAGGTGTATCAGGGTACCTAAACGCTATCTGCAAGGCTAGCACAGCGACTTCCTTGTCTACTCTACGAGGAGACGTCACGTCTCTGACTGCAACTTGAATTTCTGCGTGTATTGTTATTTGTTTTTTTTACCTAGCATAAGCTGTCCCACTGCTAGACAAAGGCCTCCTCTTCTTCTCTCAACTTTTCTTGATCTAGTACTAAATCCCGCCAGTCCCTATAAAAAGCGTCCAAATCATCGCGCCACCGCTTCTTAGGTCTTCCACGGTGTCGCTTTCCATCCACAGGAATCTATCCAGTTACGACCTTGTTTGGTTGCATGCGGCAGACATGACCCGCCCAATCCCACTTCAACTTGATACCTTGATACCGACGTCAGCGATGCCGGTCCTTGAGCGCAGCGAGGTGTTCCGAATCCTGTCTTGACACCCAAAATGCGGCGCTCCATCGCTCTTTGGCAAAGTCTGGACTTTTGAGATTCAGTCAGTGACCAAGACTGGACACCGTAGGAGGTTTTTTTTATATTGTTTTTAAATTTAAGTATAAAGCGTTATTCTATTCTTTTTTCTATCGACACTTCCAAAATTGTCTTTGCTCCGAGGAGACTCAATAAGGTTTCTTTCTAGACAAGAGAAGGCGGATACCATGTCTATAGAAACTTACCTTGTATTATGTAATTAATTAAATATCTTACCAAAAATTGTTGGCAAGCGCACGAATGAGAAGAGTGCGAAAGAGACAACTTGAGAAAACATCGTTGTCTAGGCATCGCAAGACCTAGACAATTTCAGAAGGAAGTTGTGTATCCTTTAACCTTGAAGGAAAAGAAAATAATGGACATCGTGCTCCGCGTTGTAGACTACTGTCGGGGAAGCGTCGACAACGTTTCTTCCCGTTCACTCTCGCAATCGCCGTGCTCGAGACGGTCGACAAGTGTCTTCTTTCTTCCGAAAAATTACTCCAGACTACAATCTTCTCTACAGTTACTGTGCTAGGCCTACTGGATAAGTGATAGGTTTTCGCTACTCGCTGCCGTATCGTATCTGACCTCGGCGTTAGTTTCTTTGCACGCACGCCGGAAACTTACACTTGTTACACAGAAACAGGGCCAAGGACGTGGAGTCGGCCATTGGTATTATGCGGGAACATTCGCTCTCTGTTGGTAATATTGTATCAATGTTCATCTAAGTTAATATCTGTCCATTTGCATCATTTTGTACATGAACAGATTACGTTACATTCTACAAATCCATAACTTGTTTTATTTTCACTCAAACCGTGCTATGGGCCGCGAAAGATTTCGCGTTATTCAAATAGCGATCTTATCGCTAAGTAGCAATCTCTACCAGATAATCCAAACAGTAGACAAACAAGTGCTTTAATATTTTAAGCAATAATCTATCTATTACTAGCGACCTGCCCCGGCTTCGCAGAGGTGCAAAGCTGATACTAAATATACTACAGAATGTCTTTATACATTTTTTATTGATGATAGCCAAGCGCTTGACCACTACCTCACCTGATAGTAAGTGAAGGTGTGATCGAAGATGGAGTACGCTTGCCTAGAAATATCCTATTCACTCTGGACTTGAAGACTCCAAGATTATACTGGTTTGGAAAAATATACGCCGGAAGTGAGTTCCACTCCTCACTTGTGCTAACAAGAAAAGTTGAAGCAAATCGTTTGATACGGCAAGGTGGTATGCCGACCAGGTATGGGTGGTACTTCTAGGTTCTTCTGCTTGTCCAGTGTTGGAATGGGGAAGGAGGGATAATGTCATGAAGATCTTGCGCACATTCACCGAAATGTATCTTGTAAAAAACTGAAAGTCTGGATACTCGGCGTCTGTGCTCTAGACTTTGTAAATTGGCTTCCACTAGTGAGTCATCACCAATGAGTCTAGCAGCACGTAACTCAATCGAATCAAGGGCTTCATACAATGTTCACAGCTTTTTTGTCATTAGAAAATACAAACATGTTTCTTTAGAGGTTGCTCTTGAAAGAGTATTAAGAGTATTTACGACATCACATTAGAAACCTCTAAAATTATCAGTGTTTCTCTACTATGTTACGTATGTGTTATAAATATAAACCTTCCTCTTGAATCACTCTATCTATTAAAAAACCGCATCAAAATCCGTTGCGTAGTTTTAAAGATCTAAGCATACATAGAGACAGGCAGCGGGAAGCGACTTTGTTTTATACTATGTAGTAGTATAAAAATGCAATGCCGCATCTATGAAAAACGAAAACGGCTATTTTTTTGTTGTGTCCGTTATTATTAGGACAAGATTATAGACAACATAATTTGAAAAGATGCCCGGGAAAGTAAACAATTTTGGAACATAGTTGTTCCAAAATTGTTTACTTTCCCGGGCTATTGATTTTTTCGATGGGATTTTTGCGCGAAGTCAGGGCGGGTCAACTAGTCTCTTACAAAAAATAGAGTAAATACATAAAATTATAATTTATATGCACAATAGTAACAAAGAGTTATTTATCAAATGTCACAAAGGAAATATGGTTATGGTTAGAAACTTATCGGCAAATTAAACCACGATTTGGTGTTGCAAGGGGTGAATAAATTTAACATTAATCTATTTCAAATGTGAAGCTTGAGATGCAATATGATATTGTTTGGGAAGCTAAAATTAATGGACCAGTATATTCTATAAAATAAATATTGCTGGACATTTTACACAGCGCACATCACTTTCCATCCAAAGATTGCCTGGAAGAAATCCCTTTCAACTATAAGGCGGCTCATTATTATATCATCGTTATCATCCACAGCTTGACTTCACCCATTGTTGGGTATAGGCCTCCCCAAGTTTGTGCCATCCACCACGATCCTGCGCTAGTCTCACCCACTGACGGCCCACGACTTTTACTATATCGTCCACCCATCTCGCTGCTGGTCGTCCTACCCTTCTATACCCGCTCCTCGGCCACCATTCAGTCACTGTCCTGCTCCATCTGTCATCACCACGTCTAGCCAAGTGTCCCGCTCAAGACCATTTGAGCTCCATAACTCGAATCCCAACGTCATGAACCTTCGTTCGTCTACGTTTGAAACTCGATCTAACAGTCTGATGCCGAGCATGGTACGCTCCATGGCTCTCTGTGCAACTCTTAACCTGTACATAGCCTCCTGCGTGAGCGTCCACGTCTCGGTACCGTAGGTCATGGTGGGCAGAACACATTGTTATATAGGTAACATTAACTACTTCTTGAAGTATTCCTGGTATACATACATTAAAGCGTTATTCTATTGTATTCTATCTAGCCCCAAACGAAACAGAGCTTGTACTATGGGAACCAGATAACTGATAGAATTCTTTTGTAAATATATACTTATAATATGTATATAGAAAAAATATCTGTAGATAATGCAAATCTTTGTTCCGCGGCGGGAATTCAACCCGCAATCTCTTCCATTTCATCCAGCTATTCGCCCACTGCGCCACGGGGTCGTCAATTGTATTCCTGTTTCAATTCAAATGCTGCTGCTACGCCGGACAATTGCTAATTAATATTGTTTTAAGAAACTTTTTCTACTCGAGCTTTTTGAAACTATGATTACTTTGAGCTGTGTTAATTATCATCAAAATAGTCAAAAATGCAATATTAGGAGTAGGCGGTAGTAAGGAGTAGGTGGGGTTATGAATCGGAAATCACTACTAAAACAAAATGTTTGGTTTTAGGGTTTTTTAATAAACTATTTAACCTAAAATAAATAGCGAGTGTCCCAAAACTTTTACTGTTGCTCTTATCGTCATCATCATACCAGCAAAAGGGCGTCCACTGCTGAACATAGGCTTCCTTATTATTTCCAGAGCGACCGATCTTATGCGGCCTGCACCCAATGGCTCCCAGCAACCTTTAACAGGCCGTCTTTCAAGTACGGGGCCGTCTTACACTGCGCTTTCTTGTGCGTGATCTATTTTCATCATCATCAGCCCACATTAGTCCACGGCTGGACATAAGCTTCTCCCAATACGTGCCACTGAGCCCGGTCTTCGGCTCTTTTCATCCAATTTCTGTCCGCCACCTTTCTTACGTCATCGCTCCACCTAGCCGAAGGATGCCCCACAATACGTTTGCCAAGATGCGGTTTCCACTCAAGAACTGGTTTACCCCTACGGTTGTCGGTTCTCCGGCATATATGGCCAGTCCACTGCCACTTCAGTTTGCTAATCCGCTGGGCTATGTAACTTTGGTTCTCTGGCGGATAACCTCGTCACGGATTTATCCTTCAGAGAAACTCCAAGCATAGCCCGTTCCATTGCTCGCTGCGTAAGCTTAAATTGGTGGACTAGTCCTACCGTGAGCGTCTTCGTCTCAGCACCGTAGGTCATTACGGGTAGGACAAACTGATTGAAGACTTTAGTTTTCAGGCATTGTGGTATAGGTGACGAGAAGAATCGATCTAACTTCCCGAATGCTGCCCTGCCCAACGGAATCCTCCTCTTGGCCTCCTTCTCGAAGTTGTGTCTACCCAATTGCAGTATCTGGCCGAGGTATACGTAGTCTTGAACGACTTCGAGTGTATGGCCTTGTACGACGACTGGTTCCGGATGTATGTGAACATTAAACATGACCTTGGTTTTGTCTAAGTTCATCTGTAAGCCAATTCGTTGAGAGGAGTCAGCTAGGGTGTCCAGCATGACCTGTAGCTCCTGCAGCGTAGCTGATATATTCTATTCATTGCTATTCGGTGACTTTGGTTGATCTACGAATCTCCTGTCTGAATCTACGTATCTAAATATTTATTCAAAGTGTTTCTTTAAGAATAGAATAGGTTAGACCACTTTCGTGATTGATTTCAATCATTACTGATTACCATCCAAAAATCAATACTACCACTTGTGAAAGAAGATCCTCCACATCCTACCTTAAGCCACAATTTAGTATCAAACACCAATTCAAACGTGCTGACTATGATGGAATAAATGAATCCTTGAATAAATGTGATTGATCTTTTATAATACAAGAAGATAATATTGAAAACATAATTCTTCAGTTTTATGCTATATAAATAACTTAATTGAAACTTATGTTCCACGAGTCCGCCACTCAGGTATTTACACTTATCCGATATGGTACACTAAAGCTCTTATCAAATTAATTAAAGAAAAATCAAAAGCACATAAAAATTGGAAACGATATAAAAACCCCAATGATTATGCCGATTTTGCAGATCTTATACAAAGGCAAAAAATATTGCAGACTGAATGTTTTAACTCTTATGTCAATTTTTCGCAACAAAAGATAAAATCTCATCCCAAATTCTTTTGGTCATTTGTTAAATCGAGAAGACAAAACAGTACTAGCTATCCACAGCGAATGACTTATAATAAATCCACGATCATAACTCCTATCGATATTTGTTGCGCTTTTAATGATTTCTTCGAACAAAACTTTATTAGACCATCTGATAACTAGTTTAACAACCATATTATTGATGATCAAAACTTATATAATATTCATGAATTGGAGGTATATAAATCAGATATATTTAAATTAATTAATAATTTTGATATTAACAAAGGCGCAGACAGTGACGAAATCCCACCAATCTTTTTTGTGAAATGTGCTGACTCGATATCTACTCCTATTGCGTTGATCTTCAATAGATGTTTATCACTAGATTCCCTAATATTTGGAAAAAGGCTCATATTGTTCCCATTCACAAGAAAGGTCTTAGGACAGCTGTTGAAAACTACCGCCCAATTTCTATACTTAATGTCTTAAGTAAACTATTTGAGAGAGTAGTCCACAATCACATCTACCCTGTCATATCATTATCAATTCTCTTAGAACAACATGGGTTCATGAAAGTAAGGTCTACTTCCACTAACTTGGCAGTTTTTGTGGATTACGTGGCTAATGGTAGGGATGGTGGCTCTCAAGTTTATGTGATCTATACGGACTTCGAGAAAACGTTTGACCGTGTGGATCACATCATACTTTTGCGTAAGCTATATGACCTAGGCATTCGGGGAAATTTATTAAGATGGATGGAATCCTATCTTCGTAATATCTTAGGCGGTTGTTGTGGAAGGATATTGTTCGGACTATATTGAGATCCCATCTGGAGTTCCCCAGGACTCAATTTTGGGACCATTTCTGTACTCCGCGTATCTTTACGATGTGGGTCAATGTTTCAAACATGCTCGCTATCTAATGTATGCGGACGACACTAAAATGTATATGAGTGTGAGTAATCATGCTGACTGTGTGAATCTTCAGAGGGATCTTGACAGCTTAGGACAATATTATGCAGTGAATCGTATTGGTGTAAATATAAGTAAATGTTCATCAGTCTCTTTTACTCGAAAAATACGGCCAACAGAATTTAGTTATAAAATTAATAATATCCTTATTTCTAAAGTAAAATCTGTCAGGGATCTCGGAGTTATCATGGACTCAAAGTTGTCGTTTTCTGAACATATAGATAATATTGTTAATAAAGCATACTAGAGCTTAGGATTCATCTTACGGGTTAGTGCCCCATTCTCCGACCTTGGCTGTTTGAAGATACTATACTACTCTTATGTAAGAAGTACTCTCGAGTATTGTTCCACCGTCTGGAACCCACACTATATAACCTATGTGCAAAGCTTGGAAAGTATACAGATTAAGTTTGTTAAGCATCTTAACTATAGGTGCTTTAAAATCTTTGACAACTACCAGGAAGCGTGTATATACCATTACATAACTACTCTCGAAAAACGTAGGATTGTTGCAGATATGTCTTATCTGCATGGTGTATGCAATGGTTACAGTGACTGTCAAGAGTTATTATCCAAAATGTTGCGCTTGTGTGTACTGCGTAAAAGAACTAGACACACAAGCCTTTTTGCTGTTATGCACACAGGCACTAATTATGCTCAACACTCACTTGTCAGCCGGCTTCACATAAATTACAATAAAACATTTCATTCTATTGATATTTTCTTCTGTAACAAGGAAGCTTTTAGGCGTAGCAGTTATCAATTGCTCGCTGAATCTGTTTAGATGATAAGATGGATAGATACATACATGTGTAAATAGATATACTTACTACTACTAGACTTAATGGTAGATTAATAAAAAAAATACTGTTTTGGTAAATTGTAATAGATGGATGGACTTTTAAATAAATGGACAGATATTAATGTTACAAATGTGTATGTTTGTGTATTTAGATGTGGATAGATAAATACATTTAAAGATGGATAAAAGTTTGGATTGATAGATTTTAATATAAATAAATAGATGGATGTATGTCTCTTTTTGGTGATTGTCGTCGTTATTTAATTTAATTTTAGATCTATAAATTGTAAATCCGTTTTTTTGGCTGTACGATAGACACATAAGCATTGTAAACTTATATTTTTAAGAGCTGTGGATTTTGTTGATAAATAAATAAAATAAAATAAAATTATTTTAAATACGGGATTTATCACGTACCGCCTTATCGGTCAGTGTGAGACGAGATGTTATTCGGAGCGGATCGCACTCACCCTTATGAAGGTTCACGAAGTGAACCGAAACATTGTCGGTCGGAACACCGATCAGACGGTACGTGATAAATCCCGTATTTATAACTAGTGGTTCGCCCCGAACTGAGATCTCGCGAGTGTCCGATATAAAACAAAAAAAAAACATTATTTGTAATCTTTGACTATCAAAATAGTGTCACGAAATAAATAACCAATACTTGACTTACAGTTTCATTCAAATTACAGGTAACGGGAGTTATGTCATTTGGTTATTCTTTTTTGGAGTACAAATTGCAGTTAATCTGGATTTCAGACTTTTGCCTATATTTGTGTCACTTGAGCTACACGCATACTAAATTACAGCACTGTTGGGTCACTGGTGTAAACTCTGAATTTTGTCAAAGTTTAGTTTTTATTATGGCTAATAACTCAAAAACTGTAAAGAATTTACTAAAAATAAAAACGGAATAAATGTACTAATGAAGACCTTTTTTTTGAAGTCCCATTTGACCTAATAGTCTCATTTTCATTTTTTTACCCGTCTAGAACCCCAAAATATCAACAACCCCTCAACATTTTTAGCTCATTTAGTCACTCCAAAATTGTGGCATCACAACCTACCTATGTATTAAATTTCACGATGATCGGATCAACGCTTCAAAAGTTATCCTCGGACAAACAAACATACATACATACATACATACAACGCCGATTTGCCCATGTTGATTTAGATATCTCGCTTCGCTCGGTCAATAAGTAGAGACACGACTACAATGGTACGGTCATGTCATGAGAAGGCTGGTAGACCATACGAATCAATAAGTGCTCGACTTTAGAACCGAACCGAGAAAACGCGAGAACCGGTATCGCGCACCACACGCTTCACGCGATCTTTTCTACCCCATACTTGCAAGATATGGAATGAGCTACCATCTGAGGTTTTGCCATTAGGCTACGACATGGCACGCTCCAAGAGAAATGTAAAGAGGTTTCTACAGTGTAGGGAATGCACTATACTCAAAAACTATAAAGAATTTATGAAAAATAAAAACGGAGTCAAAATGTACTAATAAATACTAATACATATAATTATAACTACTCTAATGTACTCATATAATGTTTCATTTGACGTTCTACTTGACCAGTTAGCCTCATTTTCATTTTTTTACCCCTCTTGAACCCCAATATCTCAACAACCCCCCAACATTATTAGCTCATTTAGTCACACCAAAATTGTGTCATTACTACCTACCTATGTATTAAATTTCACGATGATCGGATAAACGCTTTGAAAGTTATCCTCGGACAAACATACATACATACCTACAACGCCGATTTGCCCAAGTTGAAGATGGTTAGAATAGAATAGGATGCTATTCTAGAACTTTCGAAATAGAATCTTATTGTACAAATTCCATATACCCACAAACATACCCGAAGTGGGTAATACCAAAATATATCGTGCACTAAATTATATGAGAAACAATGTCCGCACACTAACCGGCATGTGAACCGTTCGCAATCTCAATTTACGAGAGGCCATGCCATAAAATCCGCACGTGATCGCCTAAGACAAATAAGTGGAGCGCTTATGTGTATTAGTATTGCACGACACTGTAAGAATTCGGCGATACAAATGAGTGGGCAATTTCAATTTTCAGTGCGAAACGGTTTTATTGCACTGCTGTGTAATCTATTTTATCGCACGTTTAATCGAAAAGGCAAACTTAAAGAAATCGTATATATCCTTGAATTAGAAATAGTGTGCTATTGTTTCATATATAGTGACTGGCAAAATTATTGTAAACTAGCTTCCGCCAGCGGCTTCGAACGCATGGTTTGTCAATAAAAATAACCTATGTGCTAATACAGGTTATAATCTATGTACATACCAAATTTTACCAAAATCGATTCAGCCGTTACGACGTGATTGAGTAAAAAACAAACATCAAAACTTTCGCATCGCACTTCACACTAATAATATAAATGTGAAAGGTTGGATGTTTGCTTATTTCTTTATTTGTTTTTTACTTACTCACGTAGTAACTGCTGAACCGATTTCGATTAAATTTAGTATGTACGTAGATTATAACCTGGATTACAAAAATTATACTTCTTATCCCATAAATTAGGTCCCATGGGATAACAATGGGTTGTCAAGTCAAGTTGCAACAGCGAGTTTAGCATTATTTCTAGGTTACCTACACATTTAGTAGTGCAACGCGTACGAAGGCGCGGGCAACAGCTAGTTTATAATATTAATGTAAATCGAAGGAGTGTTAGTTGGCTTATGGTGCCTCTACCACGATGTTCATGAACATTTTACGATGTTCGGATCAACGCTTGTGGGACCCCGTGACCTTGTCAGGTGCTAGTGCAGCATTGAACCGCTCATCCGATGGGCGGTTTGATGATGCACTGGCACTGAGGTGAACGAAGGAATATCGGTGGGTTTTTAGTCGGTATGCCTTTAGTTGATAGCCTACGGAGAGTCCGACAGACCCCTTCAACTCTCCCCGAGTTGAAGGATATGCGTCAAATAATTTCCCATCGTAAAAAAAAATGGGTGCAGGCCGCAGAAGATTACTCGCTCTGGAAAGCTATAGGGAGGCCTATGTTCACGAAAGAGGTCCTATTGACGATATTATGATGAAAATGAACCTGTAGGCAGATCTATTAACTATATGCCGTCTTCCTACTGCCTTTGCTACTGGTGGTAGAGCTTTTGTGAAAGGGCTCGAGGAAGTGGGCACCACCGCCTTACCTGTATCTGCCGCCAAATAGCAGTACTTGTGCTGCTGTGTTCCGGTTAGATGGTAATCGTATGTTCCTGTAATTACTGGTACATAGGCATAACAGCTTAGTCCTATAGTATGGCAACGTATCCACATAGAGATCAAGACATCATAATACCTTGTTTTGAATTCTATGTGGATATCCATGGGCTGCAGTAGCCATTTAACATCTGGTGGACTGCATGCTCGTTTGCCATATAAGTAGTATAAATAAAAACTTCATCCAACCAAATTACACATATTCTAGCCAGTGTAGGACACACTATATGATGTATTTATATTTTCTAATACACATAATGATGCGATTGTTTATTTCTACTGAGTGTTGCAATAATGTTTTGATTACACTTTCACACTAACACAAATTCATAAAACACGAACTTATTGTTGATAAGTATTAATTTTAGTCTATAGTTTTTCTTAATGTTTTTTATTTGCTCCTAAAGAAGCAATATAACTGTACATACTCATAATAGTATAATACTGAGTCTGGCTATCTTATACCTATAGTATCTGTAGTCAGTCATATCTACTTTGTCATGCCCATCCTATGGTTATCGAGCCGAAGCAGATATCCTTTGCGTCTAAACACAAGTTTTAAACTTAGAGCAAGGTACCAAAGTATGTCGTGTAGACAACAAGGTTGTAGTGCAGAATCACAAGATGCAACACAACACCCTAGGTATCCTAGAATTATAAGTATTTATATAAGTTGACTATGTAAAACCCCTTTTTTAAATAAATACATATTCATTCACATTGTGCGCTGTAACCAAAAGCTTTATATTACCACAAATTATTCCATTTCTTGCTGTAAGTATCTCCTTATCTATTAACTCTATTATCATAAAATATACAATTTACGAACCTGTTTGTTCGTCCGCAAAATAAGTTTTCTTCGGAATAGTGAAAATATAAACGGGAAACACTTAAATATCTATAAAATAACCATCAATTGCCGAGACCTTGCAATAAAACGACCCTCCAGAAACCATAATTCTTATGCAGGGGTGTATTGCAAGGGGCTTGGGGTACTTGAGGATCACACAAATTGTATTTCGAATGACGTAATATTTGGGAATTGCACACTTGGCTCCTGATCTATGATGTTTTTATTACTAAGTCAAGTTGAAACGTGACCAAGTATTGGGAAGCTGGTATTGGCCGATGACTGTACACATACTACCTACTAAATAACACGTTAAAGAGCATGCTTACAAGCATGTTCAATTAGTTAATTTATAATACAACCTGTTTTGTTATGTTTGACATTAATTTAAAACACACATCTGAAATAGTATTAATCTATTTTAGAGGTGAGTTTAATACCGATAGATTGAATGCTTATCCAGTAATCGATACATATCCAATAAACAATTTTTAACGGAAACCTGCGGCGCTGATGCGACGCTTAGTCAGTTTAATAGGTACCTACTTACATGATGATTAGTGATCGGCGTAGGTAGTGCCATTCACGGGAATTAGTGACCGTTAACTTAACATGGATATGCCTTCTAAATCCCGGGAAATATATATTTAATTTTATTTAACAGGTGTTTTAGGAATTCGTATTTTACATATTACTTTTCAGCTTTATGCAAATACATGTTGTATTGGTCATTAAAGTCATCCTTTTCCCTCATGCTTTTGTAGCTTATCGCGGGTGAGGTGAGGACTCGGTTTCACTATACGCACACATTTACGGCGAGTACATACACAATACGCATGTACATTGACATTCAGAAAAATATTCCCGGGACATATCCATATTAACTTATCATTAAGGTTCATTGGCCCAAAATAGCACTACCTACGCCGATCCCTAATGATGATTGAAGATTTGTTTATCTATTTTATACAGGCTGTTTCAATGTTTCAAAACATCTTTTAAGAAACAAATTATATTTGTTCTTAGTCATATATAGCGCGTTCTATAAAATATTCAGATATTCACTCAACACACACTACACTCTCTCCCTCACCCCCTCAAGTACACACATTTACACAGCATCCCTACCTCTCTTTTGTTCCTCAAATGCGTACCTACTAAATTACTAAAATCCTTGAAAATTTCATTAATATACTATGTTTTTTAAATTTTTTCTCTTGGTGACTAATTTCATAAAAGATAAGTCTATAAATTGAGAATCTGTTATTAGCATTAAGCATTAGTTATAATGATTGTTTACATTGTTAACAAGTGCTGTTGATTCTGTAATGAATTATAAAAATAAAAGATATATTAGAACTTGTTACTAAGGTTCTTTAAAAAATTATAATTTTCTATGGTAATAAATTTGAAAATACCTGGTTACAACAATACTAGGCATTAACTCGACTCGTGTTTTCATTTAATGTCGTACCTACATAACAAAACACGTAACACACGCAAAACAAAATACAATCAAATAAACATTATACATACAATATATTAAAGTTAAGAGCTAGATAATATTCCAAAACATGCGTATGTACATTGTGATTGATAACTTACTAGGCAGTAAAATTAGTCAGTCAAAAATTTTTTTTTAAACTGCATAGATCTTCGTTTGACCACAATCTCACGTGATAGTAGGCCGTGATGTGGTCTAAGATGAAGCACGAAGATCTAGAAGAAACCTATTCACTCTTACCTTGAAGAGGCCGGGATTGTATTCTTTAATTCATAATTCATTTATTGTCTGTAAACCTAGGTACATATGATGGTTGAGCTTATCAAAGAACTATACTAGGTTTCGCAATTTTAACGTACAAACATTACAATTAGTCACATAAAGTAATACAATAACATTATTTAAGTTTAATATAAGACAGAAAATAATCTATACTAATATTATAAAGAGGGAAGATTTGTTTGTTTGTATTGAATAGGCTCCGAATCTACTGTACCGATTTAAAAAAATATTTCACTGTTGAGAAGCTACCCTATCCCCGGGTGCCATAAACTACTTTTTACCCAACTGCGCAGAAGGAGGGTAATGTTTTTACTGAAAAACTACGCGTGCGAAGCTGTGGATTGCTCAGCTAGTAATAACACCACATCTCGAGTCCATTTTATCTAGCTTTTTATTAAAGTCCGCATCCGAATCAGTCCATCCGTTTGGGAACGACAATGCTAAAGATAAACACACAAACAGACATAAGCGACGTACTGATAACACCCCTCTTGCGTCAGGGGGTAACAAGGCAGTTACAACTTCTTAGAATCAGAATCGCGTACAATATTAAATCAAAAAATAATGTATGAATGAATGAATGATATACCTACTCTTTATTGCACACCAAACAAAAATACAGTAATAATGAAAATAAACAATAAATAAAGGTACAATGGGCGGTCTTATCGCTAAAAGCGGTCTCCTCCTTGACCTTTGTACCTACTACCTAATGTAATAAAAAATCTTATCTAATAACAATTCGTCGACTGAATAACATGCATTTTCTGTAAGCAATTTGTGGAGGGTATGCTTGAACTCCACGATATTTTCTTTGCCGATTATTGTTGGTGGTAATTTATTATAGATTATTGGTGTCATACAAACAAAGCACACTCATGCGCACAAGATGAGTTTTACACGATTGAAGGCGGAGGCAGCTCGCACGGCGGCTTCCTTTGACTTATATGTTAAAAAGATACAAAAATGGTGACCTCGTTAATACATAGGCATGGTAGGGTTATAATCTTCAGTCTCTTAAAATATTCTCTGCATGAGTCCGTTTGTCTCAGGCGGTTCAACGCTCTTACAAACATTTTTGTTCTCTGAAACCTTATAATTTATGTGATGAGTTCTGTTTCAATAAAATAGTTTCGGAGCAGTTGTGCTATCTATAGATCGTTTGCAACGGTCTTTAGATGATTCAATTGCCTCTTCTGTATTTTAGTCATGTAAATAATTGACCGAGCGAGCGAAGCGTCTCATTTTCGAGGTTAGCCAAAAAAATATTTTGTCCGTCTGTCTGTTCTCGCCTACAGGTACGAAAATTGGCACTCGATTTGATAGCGATTTTTGATTGGGGGTTCCCCTATAGCGGGAAGTTTGCTGTAGTGTTATTTATGGACGGATTTCAATCAAATTTAAGAGGCACATTAAGGACTTCATTCTACACAAGATGTTGCGAAAATAGTTCCATAATGGGAGAATGGGGGAAAGTTTGCTGTAGCATTATATATGGACAGATTTCAATTTTTAAATTTTTGTCAGAGACCTATTTATCACTACGCAGTCCTCTTCGCCTTCACGAGACGAATCTGTAGACATCAGATTAGACCTCCTAGGACCAAGGGAACGCAGGTAATCGCTAAAAACCAGCGAAAGGGGAAAGTGTCGGTTGTTGTATGGGTATAAGGGCTCGTGAAGACTACTGTTCTCACAGAACCACTATTATATATAACAATATATACTAGTGGTTCACCCCGAACTGAGATCTCGCGAGTCTCCCAAAACACAAAAAAATAATTCCTAAGGCGACTCGCGCAACGATGCCTAAACGTGTTTAGTGGCTAAATAAGATTTAAGGAAAATTCCAAGATTTTTAAAATCATCTCCAAAATTTCAAGCCTAGACGGGACTTGAACCCGCGACCTTCCTCTTGATACGAGGACGCACTAATCATCTGTGCAACCAGGCAATTCACGTCTAGGTCGAAATTAGTGAGATGATTCAGAATCCTCGTATAAAGAAGAAGGTCGCGGGTTCAAGTCACGTCTAGGCTTGAAATGTTTGAGATGATTTTAAAAATCTTGGAATTTTCCGCATTTGTTCGGATAACACTATAAATAAAAATACTATATGATTTCAGGAGTTGTCGAATCAAACAAACACGTAAAATTTAAACACGTTTAGTCGCTAATTACGTTTAGGGATCGTTGTGCAAGCCGGCCTTAATCTTTGACCAATTAAATAGTGCCACAAAATGCATAACTAATATACTTGACCTACAGTTTCATTCAAATTACAGGTAACGGGAGTTCATGTAATGTGGTAGTACTGTTTTGGAGTACAAATGCAGTTATTCTGGATTTTAGACTTTCGTCTATATTTGTGTCACATACGCTACACGCATACCAAATTACAGCACTGTGAGGTGACTGGTATTTTGTAAAAGTTCAGTATTTATTATGGCTGATAACTCAAAAACTTTAAGGAATTTACTAAAAACAAAAACGGAGACTAAATGTACTAATGAAGACCTTTCATTTGATTTCTTACTTGACGTAATAGTCTCATTTTAATTTTTTTTACCCCACTTGAACCCCAATATCTCAACAACCCCCTCACATTTTTAGCTCATTTAGTCACACCAAAATTGTGCCATCACTACCTACCTATGTATCAACTTTCACGATGTTCGGATCAACGCTTTGAAAGTTATCTTCGAACAAACAAACATATATAAATACATACAATGCCGATTTGCCCAAGTTGATTAAGAGATCTCGCTTCGCTCGATCAATTATATTACTTCTGTTGCCCCTTTTAAAAATTCATAAAATAGTTGAAGAGCTACAGTGCGAAACTAACAGCTGTTATTAACACAATTTAGTTAATCGTTTACGTAAATAAGTAGCTGTCAGAACTCAATTAGGGTTCTGTTGTTCGCAATTCTCGGGGTTCTGTAGTTCAATGTGCAAACCGCCCCAGGGTTTATTGCATGGGAAGGAAACTTTGGTAAGCATCTGTTCCTGTAGTAGTTTATACGTACTTGTAATTTTATTGGCTACTAGCATCCTCCAGTGGCTTTGCTTGAGTAGTTTTTGGTTAAGGAGTTGAACTGTACGTATGTGTCTAGGGCTTGCATTATCCGTAAGATTTTGGTATCCGAATAATTCGGATAGTAGTGAACTTTATAATTCGGATGTCCGGATATTACGGATAATTCGAATAATTTTGGGAAAAGCGTTAAAAATTAAAATAATTGTTATTAAAGTAGCTATAAAGAATGTTTAAGTTATTCCAACATTTACCATTAAAATATATATCACTTTTGACAATAAGGAAACTCGATAGATATACTTTTGATCACGTTTTCTGTCACAAAACTAAAGCAATAAGTAAGCAACTTGTCAGTCGCGACTTTCTGAATGTTTTATAATGCGACAAATATTAAAAATAAACGAAAAACAGTGTTTTAAATTAAGATTACTTTTGAGATACATGCATTTACTTCACATAATTATGAAATTATTGTATTGATGTAGTTAATTTCATGTGCAAATCGTGATTGCGATGAATTTTACTATTCGTTTTATTCGAATTATCCGAATATATTGATCGTCACTATCCGGATATTAAAATCACACGGATACCCGAATAATACGGATATTCGGATATCCGAATTGCAAGCCCTATATGTGTCTGAACTACTTATTATACCTACTAGTGGTTCTGTGAGAACAGTAGACCTCGCGTCCCTCTCCGCGTGTCCAAAAAGTAATTTGCGCAACAAAAGTCCAATTTTAAATCGAATTTAGGTGTTTGAATTTTCAAATAGGCTTACCTATGTAGTTTTTACGATTACTCGCGTTCCCTTGGTCCAAGGACGTCTTATCTGGTGTCTACGGGTTCGTCTCGTGAAGGCGTAGAGGACTGCGTAGTCTGATTGGTAAAGGTAGGTACAAATTCGCCGAAAATCTTCAAAAATTGAAATCCTTGCATATATAACATTACAAAAAAACTCCCCCCTCTCCACTTCCCCTTAAAAAGCGCTATATTTGAAAAAGCTACAGAATATTTTGACCTTAGAATATAGACTGAATATAATACAATAATCATTTATTTGGTGCACACAAAATGACACATGAGACAAAAATGAAGAACTAACAACAATTGAATTTTTTCAGTTGTTTTCAGACACGTGAGTCAAACAGTTTGACTCATGTGTCTGCGTACTAACACGGCGTTCAGCTCATCACAATGTTGGATGTTTTGCACCCAACGTTGATTTTCAGCTGAAACCAGAAGCATTAGCTGTTTTAATAAAATGGGATTGAATTCCTTTGAGTAAAACCATAGAAACTAACGCCAAAGACCCATGTACGTTGCACCCTGTAGCGTATCTACGATTTTTCTCTATTACTAGTGGTTCGCCCCGAACTAAGATCTCACGAGTCACCCAAATAACAAAAAAAAAATATTTGTGCCTAATCTTTGAATAGTGCCACGAAATAAATACAATTAACTTGACCTACAGTTTCATTCAAATTATAGGTAACGGGAGTTCATGTTAATTGGTTACAGTTTAAAAATTGCAGTTATTCTGAATTTCAGTCTTTTCCCAATATTTGTGTCACTAAAGCTACACATATATCAAATTTCAGTAGTGTGGGGTAACTGGTGTACCCAGTGAATTTTGTCAAATTTCTGTTTTTATTATGGCTAATAACTTTAAAACTACAAGTATTAAACTAAAAATAATAACGGGGTCAAAATGTACTCACAAAGACCATTTATTAAACGTGGCATTTTACCGGATAATCCCATTTTGTTTTTTTTTACTCTCATCTCAACAACTCTCCCACATTTTTAGCTCATTTAGTCACACCAGAATTGTGCCATCACTGCTTACCTATATACCAAATTTCACGATGATCGGATAAACGCTTCGAAACTTATTCTCGGACAAACAAACATACATACATACATACACCGCCGATTTGCCCAAGTTGATTTAGAGATTTCGTTTCGCTCAATCAATAATATTAGCCACGGAACGTCTAAGATGGATTGAGTGTGGTTTTGTAATAAACTCTCGGAAAGCGCTTCTAAACTTCCAATTCGTAGACTTAACTCATATATGTACATATAAAAAGTTATCTTATCAAGAAAGCTTATAACACTAATAGCTGATTATATCGAAGAGAAAATCGCGCGACCCGATGTCGCTCAGCCTCTCGACAGCTGATATTATCCCAATTATGCAATATCAATACACATCTTCTTTTGTTTTGCAATTACTTTAATAAATAAGTAATTATTGCTGGACATTTTACACAGCGCTATCTAGCCCCAAACTAAGCAGAGCTTGTACTATAAAAACCAGATAACTGATATAGATAACTGATACAGATAACTGATACAGATAACTGATACAGATAACTGATACAGATAACTGATACAGATAACTGATACAGATAACTGATACAGATAACTGATACAAATAACTGATACAGATAACTGATACAGATAAGAGATAAAGAATACTTAAATACATTTTTTTTATAAATACATACTTATAACATACTAGCTGACCAATCCGCGGCTTTGCACGCGTAGTTTGCCAATAAAAAGTAGCCTATATGTTAATCCAGATTATTATCTACGTATATAACAAATTTCACCGCAATCGGCTCAGTCGTCCCGGCGTGAAAGAATATTAAACATCCATACATCCATACAAACAAACTTTCGCGTTTATAATATTAGCAGGATACATCCAGACTCAGAACAAATATCTGTTGATCATGTAAACATTTGTTCCGCGGCGGGAATCGAACCCGCTACCCCCTGCATCTCAGCCGGCTATTCACTAATGCGCCACGGAGGTCGTCGGAGGAGGAGGTATATAATAATAAGTACCTACTTTTAATATTGTATTATTCCTATTGAAAAGGATCAATAAAAAGAATAACCAGCCTTGGTTCTGTCCTGACCCTTTCCTGGCTTGTTCGCAGAGGAACTGGCGGTAAAATTGACGTTTCAGAGTGATCATTGTGATTTTAATAAATAAATGAATAATGGTGGCGATTCTGTTGTTGTACTGAGTAACTAAAACAATGTAAAATACGAACGGTCTTATTTTGTTTACGCTAAAGATCAAATTAGAATGACATTTAAAGTGACATTTCTAAAATTAAGTATTTTTAACTAAGATGGCGTGTTTTTGGGCTAGTTTTAGTCACCAGTCAAATTGGTGTTGATTAAAACTAGCCCGCAAACAAGCCATTTTAGTAAAAATTACTTAATTTTAGAAATGTCACTTTAAATGTCATTCCAATTTTATCTATAGCGTTAACAAAATAAGACCGTTTGTATTTTACACAATTTTAGTTAGTGTAAACAACAGAATCGCCACCATTGACTATTGATTTAGGCCTCCACAAGGATTCGACTTTATTTGGTTAGAAAAAATCTATTACCTTGTCAGTAATATTGTTTATTTCGTTAGTTGTAAAGAGAGTTTCAATGCGAAAAGGGCCATCATATATTGCTGTCAGAAGAATATTGTTCGCTGTTGGAACTGTTTCGAATTAGTTATCAAGTTTGATATATTGTTACGAAGATTTAAATAGACCTTGGCCTTGGAGAGAAGCCAGCAAACTTGGATTTGGCTATTTGGGATAAAAAGATATTATTTTGCTTCCCTTTTCGTTGTAATGCTTTCTTTTTTGGTAACTACTGAATCACAAAGGATTCAGTTGCCATGCAAATGACTTTGATAAAAAAACCCACTGAATTGATAGATAGGATGACCGCTCTGCATATTTGTTATAGCTTTTTAAGTTTTTTATGTTAATTTATATACATAGCTGACCCGCCCGCGGCTTCGCACGCATGGTTTGTCATTAAAAATATTACCCTCCTTCAGCAAAGTCGGGTTAAAAGTATCATTTGTCCCAATCCCGGTCACAATCTATCTATATGTATACCAACGGTATATGGGGAGTGCATCTAAATAATACCCACAAAATACCTCATAATTTTAACCCCATAGTTTGTCATTTAGGGATTATGTTGCAAAAAAGTTGAAACACGTATATCTTTATTTTTTACCATAAGCTTAAATATTGTTACGCCGAGGCTATGTAATAGCCTCGGCGTAACAATATTTAAGCTTAATAATAAGTGTCCCAACCCTGGTCACAATCTATTTAAATGTATACCAACGGTATATGGGGAGTGCATCTAAATAATACCCAGAGAATAACCTCATAATTTTAACCCCGTAGTTTGTCATTTAGGGATTATGTTGCAAAAAAGTTGAAACACGTATTTCTTTATTTCTTACCATAAGCTTAAATATTGTTACGCCGAGGCTATTACAGAATAAGTGTCCCAACCCTGGTCACAATCTATTTAAATGTATACCAACGGTATATGGGGAGTGCATCTAAATAATACCCAAAAAATAACCTCATAATTTTAACCCCGTAGTTTGTCATTTAGGGATTATGTTGCAAAAAAGTTGAAACACGTATTTCTTTATTTCTTATCATAAGCCTAAATATTGTTACGCCGAGGCTTTTACAGAATAAGTGCCCCAATCCCGGTCACAGCCTATCTATATGTATACCAACGGTATATGGAGAGTGCATCTAAATAATACCCACAGAATACCTCATAATTTTAACCCCGCAGTTTATCATTTAGGGATTATGTTGCAAAAAAGTTGAAACACGTATTTCTTTATTTCTTACCAAAAGCCTAAATATTGTTACGCCGAGGCTATTACAGAATAAGTGTCCCAATCCTGGTCACAATCTATTTAAATGTATACCAACGATATATGGGGAGTGCATCTAAATAATACCCAGAGAATAACCTCATAATTTTAACCCCGCAGTTTATCATTTAGGGATTATGTTGCAAAAAAGTTGAAACACGTATATCTTTATTTCTTACCATAAGCCTAAATATTGTTACGCCGAGGCTATTACAGAATAAGTGTCCCAATCCTGGTCACAATCTATTTAAATGTATACCAACGATATATGGGGAGTGCATCTAAATAATACCCAGAGAATAACCTCATAATTTTAACCCTGCAGTTTATCATTTAGGGATTATGTTGCAAAAAAGTTGAAACACGTATTTCTTTATTTCTTACCATAAGCCTAAATATTGTTACGCCGAGGCTTTTACAGAATAAGTGCCCCAATCCCGGTCACAGCCTATCTATATGTATACCAACGGTATATGGAGAGTGCATCTAAATAATACCCACAGAATACCTCATAATTTTAACCCCGCAGTTTATCATTTAGGGATTATGTTGCAAAAAAGTTGAAACACGTATTTCTTTATTTCTTACCAAAAGCCTAAATATTGTTACGCCGAGGCTATTACAAAATAAGTGTCCCAATTCCGGTCACAATCCATCTATATGTATACCAACGGTATATGGGGTGCGAATCTAAATAATACCCACAGAATACCTCATAATTTTAACCCCGTAGTTTATCATTTAGGGATTATGTTGCAAAAAAGTTAAAGTTTTTTTCTTCTTTTTAAGTTTCTTACCTTCTTTTTAAGTAGTTAAGGAACAGTTTCTTACCAAAAGCCTAAATATTGTAACGCCGGGGCTATTACAGAATAAGTAATAGTAAATTAATAGTCAGCTTTTCGAACCTACTGTGTCACAGAATAGGTAATACTTGGTATAGAATATACCTACATACCACGTTTTTACCTACAGTTGCAACGATTAAGAAACAGTAGTTAGTCGAAATACCTACACTTTTCTAGTAACTAGTAGAAACTTCGAGAAGTTTCCGGAAATAACGCGCGGTATAAATAGTGCGCAGAGACGTCCGCGGAGGCAACCTTGATTTGGCGATACGTGCGAACATGTTGGTGACTTTTAGTGGTTTATTGTGCGATAGTGTTGTGAATTAGTAATTAAGTTCGTGTCTTTATCATTTCAGTGTTGAATTAAAGTGTTATTTTGGTTAGATTGATTTTACTTATTTTATCCTGAACCCTCAGCTCGTAACAATATGAATTTTTCGAGCTTAAGGAGTTATGGATTGCTCACTTTCAACCCCTATTTCACGCCCTTCAAGATTATTTTTTGAGACGCAAAATGCCTATGTCCTTCTGAAGGATAAAAACTAGCTCCTTGTAAAGTTTCATTACGACTGGTTCAGCTGTTAAGTCGTGCAAAAGTAACAAACAAACGAACAGAGTTACTTCCGCATTTATCATATTGGAATGGATATGGGTATGGACCTATACTTATAATTCAGGTTAGAAGGGGTGTATTGGGCATTACCTCGCTTCTAACCTGACCCCAGCCATCCTAGCTCCTTAAAGTAACGGAGAAGGCATTTGGGTTTATGGATGCAGCTTTCCAAGATCCATGTGGATGTAGTTGTGGTTTTAGCAGATGGGAATTCGATGAGTTCCAGCAGATCCGTTTTCAGTCTGAGATCGATTGTGGCCGTACAGTGAAGCATCAAGTCCTCCACCATCTCTTCTTACTGAAGACATGCGTGACAAAGCCCACTGTCCCCAGTCTTCAAGAGAAGGGTTAATTTTTCAGTGTCCTGTGATGATTCCCACCATCATCCTTAGATCCTCGCGTTAAATTTTTAACCGGGAATTTGTTGTTGTTTGCTTGCAATCTTACTTATAATATTACTAGTTTCCGCCCGCGGCTTCTCACGCGTAGTTTGTCCATAAAAAGTAACCGCTGTGTTAATCCAGGTTATAATCTACGTACCTACCAAATTTCACCGAAATCGGTACAGCCGTTACGACGTGATTGGGTAACAAATAAATAAACAAACATCCAAACTTTCGCATATATATTATTTGTGTGATAAGGATGTAAAATGTGTATGTAAGTTTATATTAAAATTAGGAAGGATGACGGGCGTTGGACGAAGGCAATTACAGAGTAGTGGCCAAAGGATGCTCGTAGACCAAGAGACAGACCACCCGCCCGATGGTCGAATGACATTGAAAGCGTAGCTGGGTGTCAATGGATGAGACTCGCAAGGGACCGGAAAGAATGGCGTAATAAAGAGGAGGCCGTTCAACAGTGGGTGCAGGCGGGCTGAGATGAATGAATGAATGAACAATACGAAACCGGGGCTGACCTTTGTATAAAATAAAGTTCGTTTATCAAGACTAAAATCTCAGTACGTACAGCTTTATCACTGAAAGCAATCGCTTCAAGGAAACCTTTGAACAGGACAAACAATCAAAACAATGTGGAATATTGCGTGTACACACGGCTACACATCAAGCTATACATTTCCAATATAAGCTGACCTCGCATTGTGTAGGCTTTTTGTAGAATGAGAGGTCAGCTTATACTGGAGGTATAGCTTGATGTGAAGCCGTGTGTACAGTGACGGAATGAAAAGTTTCGTCAATTTACAAATTGATTCGTTCAACGTATCGCAAGTACATATTAACATTTGCAACTTTGTTACAGAATAGACTTAGAGAAAAGAATGTTTAACTTTTCGTTAATTAAGTTCAAAGTTATTCAGTACAGAGTTGTTTGACTATTTTATCTTGTCATACAGGATAAATTGATTCTTGCATTACTGGTGCAAGCGAAAACAGATTCTAAGGTGACGAACCTTTTTATTCCGTCACTGTACCTTACAGAGGGTTATAAATATAATTCATGCATGGTAGGTATACCTATAGAATTTTTTTTTAATGAAAATAAACAGAACAATATACATACACTCTAAAAACATTAACCTTTTTCTGCGAAGTCGGGGGAATTCACAAAACAGTAACCTATTTTTAATGTCTAATAAATTATTTAGCGCGATGAAGCTTCCGTTTTTTCAAAGGGGAGGTATTTGTTTTGTAAGACGCGATTTCGCTACAAAATTCATTAATTTCTCTTTTGATAACATAATTAACCCCTTTCTCTGCCATCTTTTCATCGCCAAACAAATCGTTACTTTAGCCACTTTTCGCACAGATCTCAGTACATTATAAATGGGTTAAAATTATAACCCAAATTGTATGATAGGGTAAAAGCTGCACTTTCAGGCAGTTAGTATGTGTATAAAGACTATTAAAAAGACTAAAACACGAGAGTCGTTTAACGCGCCGGCGAACACTGAGCGCAACTTCAATTCGGCCGCGTCAAAAACTTCGGCCTGAATATCGCTATCCCTATTTAGTGACGAAGTTTAGCCACACAGAGCGACAGTGATAGCAATAGAACGATTCTAAATTTGATTAGATTTTGACCGTGTTCCGTAATACCAAAAATGATGACTGAAAACTTGTTGTATTTTTCTCATTGTGTTGTTATTCTGTAACTAGACGATATAATCTATGTTCCCATGACTAGGATACGTAAGATGTTGTTGTTTTTAATACGAAACAATTAGGTTGAAAACAGGTCTTTAATGACGTAAAAACATGCAGAATGCGATACGCTTCTATTTCATTTTAGGTAAGTATTTTGATCTAATATATGGTTGGGAACCTAGATAAATACTATTCAAATTAAAATAATACCTTAATAAGGTAGAAATATGCTCCAATTAGAAATGATCTTGGTAGTACATGTTGTATGGGCGATTGTCCCTCCGGTGTCCCCTTAAGAGATTGGTGCGTCAGCGCTTCCTTGAGAAGTTAAAGATAATTTAGCAACCTATACCATTATTGCGTTTGACTTGGGTTTTCAATGTTATTTCTATTGAATTTTTTTTTTTTCAACTTATTTATAGGATTTTAGGTAAGAACTGTATATGTATATTATTATGTTAGGCATTTATTATTATTTTCTCATTTAGTTATTTATGGTCGGTATTTATAGTTTCTGTATGTCTGTATTTTTTTTTTGTAGCATTGAAATACTTTTTTCCTGGACCAGAATGACTGATAGATTAAATCTATTTGCATTAAATCCTCCTAGTACTGTTCTGTTTTATGTGAAAGTATTAAATACATAAAGTTGAAGTGTCGTTGAAGTAGCAATGAGCAGGCCATATAGCGCGCAGAACAGATGGCCGATGGGGCCGGAAAATTATCGAATGGAGGCCACGGACCGGCAAGCGCAGCGTAGGACGTCCACCTACAAGATGGGCAGACGACTTGGTAAGAACCGCAGGTCGGCGTTGGATGCAGGCCGCTTCCAACCGCAGTTCCTGGAGATCAATGAGGGAGGCCTTTGCCCAGCAGTGGACGTCCTACGGCTGATATGATGATGATGATGAAATAAACAAATAAACTTGGGACTCAGACTCAAAAACACTATCAATTATAAATAAAAGTACTTAAACTAACACCACAAAGTAAGTATTAGTAAATATTTTACCACATACTATTATAATACTTCTTTTTTCTTCTTCTAAGTTTCATTTACGACGTTTGAGACATTTTATTAGTACCTAGGATATGTGTCATTTTATTTTAAAACACGTTTAAAAATTACCTTTACCAAGAAACATTGCATAACCTCTGTAGCGCAGTAGCTGAATAGTGGTCTACCGAAGTCACCCTTTTAGACAAAGCGCCAAACTAAAGGAATCAATATCAATATCAAAGGAACCTTTTGAAGTTTACGGGAAAGTTAAAAAAGTTTTTAAAAATTAAACATTTATATTTTGATAAAAGATTTTATTTGAAATAATATTACAGTGAAACGTCTAAGACTAATTTCATTCTCGAGACGAATGACTTAACTTGACACATAACACGTAGGTGGTCGCTGATAAGCGGCCAGCTGCACCTTCGAGAATGCAGCGTTTGCGTCTTTATGCGTTCAATGTAATTATGCGTATCTCAGCTGGTTGCATAACTGCCTTCAAAGCCATACCCATACTAGATACTAGTGGTTCGCCCCGAACTGAGATCGATCGATCATTCTCAAGTGGCTCCCTATTCGCCTTCGCCGTGATTCTCATATTCTGTCTCTTCTCTGTTCTATTCTATTCAATCTTTTCTCTCCTTGCTATTTTAAATACAGGTTTGCTTATCTCCATTCATATAATACTTTTTCTCTCAGGTCATCGGAAAACGTATCCTTCAAAACACCCGTACACTCTAGTTCCTTCTACGGAAAATCATTCACTGTCGAAGCAGTGCGCCTGTGGAATGCTTTGCCTGTGGAAATTAAACAAGCTCCTTCAAGCTTTCTTGTCATTTGAGTTACATATTTATTTAATTTTTTTTTAAATTTTATTTTCCCCGTTTTATTAGATTTGTAAGAATATTGATTTAGGTTATTAGTTTGGTATATATTAGTCTATCTTTAGGTATTTATTTATGTATTAGGATTATAAGTATTTCTTTCATTTGTGAATATAATCTGTGCACCGCTACCCGTTACGGCTTCGCTCTTTACTTTCCATCCAAAGATTGCCTGGAAGAAATCGCTTTCAGCAATAAGGCCGCCCATTGTACTATATTTAACATAAATTAGTTTTTTTATGACTATTACTGGTGTACAATAAAGAACTATTCTATTCTATTCTATTCAATCTCGCGAGTCTCCGATTAAAACAAAAAAAAAATATTATTTGTAATCTTTGACTATCAAAATAGTACAACGAAATGAATAACCAAATTACTTGACCAACAGTTTCATTCAAATTACAGGTAACGGGAGTTCATGTAATTGGTTAAAAAATTTTGGGGTACAAAATACAGTTATGCTGGATTTCAGACTTTTGCCTATATTTGTGTCACTTAAGCTACACGTATACCAAATTTCACTACTGTGGGGTCACTGGTGTGCACTGTGAATTTTGTCAAAGTTTAGTTTTATTATGGCTAATTATAATAACTCAAAAACTGTAAAGAATTTACTAAAAATAAAAAGGAATTTAAATGTACTAATGAAGACCTTTTTTTTGAAGTCCCATTTGACCTAATAGTCTCATTTTCATTTTTTTACCCGTCTAGAACCCCAAAATCTCAACAACCCCTCAACATTTTTAGCTCATTTAGTCACTCCAAAATTGTGGCATCACAACCTACCTATGTATTAAATTTCACGATGATCGGATCAACGCTTCAAAAGTTATCCTCTGACAAACAAACATACATACATACATACAACGCCGATTTGCCCATGTTGATTTAGATATCTCGCTTCGCTCGGTCAATAAGTAGAGACACGACTACAATGGTACGGTCATGTCATGAGAAGGCTGGTAGACCATATGAATCAATAAGTGCTCGACTTTAGAACCGAACCGAGAAAACGCGAGAACCGGTATCGCGCACCACACGCTTCACGCGATCTTTTCTACCCCATACTTGCAAGATATGGAATGAGCTACCATCTGAGGTTTTGCCATTAGGCTACGACATGGCACGCTCCAAGAGAAATGTAAAGAGGTTTCTACAGTGTAGGGAATGCATCGATAATACCTCGGGTGTTGCCGGTGTCAATAGGCGACGGTGACCGCTTACCATCAGGTGGGCCGTAAGCCTGTTTCCCCACAAATAACATTAAAAAAAAGTGGAAGACCCTGACTTACATAGATGTATGTGATATGGCACAGAAACGTGATCTTTCACTATGTGCTTTACAAGAAGGCCCATATGCGTGCTATGGAGAGGGCTATGCTTGGTGTTGCTTTTCGAGATCGGATCAGAAATGAGAAGATTCGTAGACGAACCAAAGTCACCGACATACCACAAAGGATTCGCAAACTGAAGTGGCAGTGGCCAGGGCACATACCTCGAAGAACCGACGGCCGTTAGGGCAGAAAGGTTCTCGAGTGGAGACCAAGCACTGGAAAGCACAAAGTAGAATTCCCTTCTACAGATGTAAAGACGACCTGATAAAGTTTTCTGGGAGCCGTTTGGTGCAGGTCGCAAAAGATCATTCGCTCTAAAATTCTAGATGTCCTGTGGCTGATATGATGAAAGACCTGGAGTGACAACCAAGACCCAATGATGATCCAGAAAAGACATCTCTGGAGACACGTGATCAGGAGAGCCGACCAAATAAAAACGGGAAAAGGCCAGGAGAAGACGAACGGGTTTTAGGTTCCTTACCCAAAGGGTGAAACGGCAACCTATTACTAAGGCTCCGCTGTCTGTCCGTCTGTCGGTCTGTCACCAGGCTGTAACTCATGAACCGTGATAGTTAGACAATTGAAATTTTAACATATGATGTATTTCTGTTGCCACTAGAAGAACAAATACTAAATATATAATATAATAAATATTTATGGGGGCCTCCCATACAACAAACGTGATTGTTTTGCTTGTTTTAGCTCGATATTGATAACGGCAACAGGTAGACGCTTGAACTATTCACAGAATATCTAATTATATATTCACTTTTAAAATAAATAACTAAATTAAAATAAACAAATATTTATTGGGGGATCCCATACAACAAACGCGATTTTTTTGCTGTTTTTATAGATAATGGTACGGAACCCTACGTGCGCGAGTCCGACTCGCACTTGACTGGTTTATATTTATGTTGCTCGGCTCCAGTCCCGCCAATCTTCTTTAAATAAATGTCACTTACCGACCTTTAAGTAATCGGAAGGCAGCATGTCATCTGCTGTTCACTTAAAAAGTTCTGCAAAACTTCCTAAAGTTGGTTTTCATTCATTTATTTTTACCGAAGAGTAATCTATTAGGAACGATAAACGGGGCTGCGTTAAAATAAATTGATTTTATTAAAATTTTCTCAAGGCAAAGTTCTGTTTCCTGAGATTGCGGGACTCAGTGAAGTTAAAAGAATGGTGGATAAGACGTAATTTATATGGGCTTCAGAATAAATTGTTCGGGTTTTGGACTCTTCTAAGTTAAGTAAGTTTAAACTAGTGTCAAACACTGGTAACGGAGTCTTTAGACACCTTAAATACGGCTTGGTGTTGTTTAGGTTGACTATCAATATTAAGCTACGCTGCGCTGAGCCGTGCTGTGACTGTGCTGTTTTAAACCAAATGTTCTGAACAAAGCGTAGAGCAGCATGTTTTGTATTTAGTTCATTATATGAGCAATCTATGAGGAGCGAGTTGGCTAAATAGAGCACCACAGCTTAGCACTTAGCTTAGACTCTGGAATGCACTACCTGTTTCAATTCGTAACGCCAAATCCCTTCCTGTTTTTAAAAATATGATTAATAAACATTATCTGTCGTCCATCGCTCACTAAGACTTCGCAACTTTAAATATTGTATATAATTTTTTTTTTCTAATTACCTATGTATTTAGAAGTGGGTTATTTAATATTATAAAATTATTTATATATATTTATATGTATAATTTATTTTAGTCATTTATGTACTTATTCTGTTAGTTATCATTTGATTAACGCCGCCGTTCTCATTTGTTCACACAGATCCTGTCCATCCAAAGGTTGTCTGGAAGATATCGCTTTTAGCGATAAGGCCGCCTACTGTACCTTTAATTTAATTTTGTATTCTCTTTTGTTTGTTTTATTTTTAATGGTGTGCAATATAGAAATTATCTATCTATCTTAGGGCAACTTGCGAACTTGCCTAAACGTATTTAGTGGCATTTAGCCATAGGCTATATTTTATTTTGATGAAAATCTATGCGAAACCTGGCCTGGTCAGCTACTTGTAGTACCTAAGGTAAAAAAATAAAAACAAATAATATTTCGACAAAAGGTTAGTCCGGAAAACCCATTACTCTTTTCAAATTTCATCTGTAACAAACCTGTTGCTCTTGGCATCTTTCCACTAATTAATTCGCTTGAGACAAGGAATTGTGAAAATTAAGATAAACAGATGGGCGAATGCGTGTAGGTCTAACGTCTTGAGTGTTCCGTACCGAAGACTCAAGGCGTATTATTTATTAGACATACGACTGGAAGTAAAAATGATGAAATACGGCAGGCTTACTTTCAGGAAGCATCTGGGTACCCAGAAATTATTTAGAAAAATAAAATCTCCGTAAATAAAGAAAAATAGTACACAAAAAATAAAAAAAATAACCCGACTGCAAAACAAACTAAAAAGAAGTGAAGCAAGCCGCCATGGTGTTACTTCATAAAAGACGATCACTCGTGATTTTAAGATTTTCTCAAAATCCGTCAAGCCATCTAACATGCACGATGCGCTGAATGAAAAACAACCTATATGTATATATTTTACTTAGAAAACTTTCGTGATTGATTTCAATAATTATTATCAATTGAGACAGCTGCTGCGTTCGCCGAAGGACAGAGACCCTCTGGGCGTCCCTGGCGTATATATTATACCGTGTGACAGCGGTAAATGCTACATTGGTGAAACAAAGCGTAACGTATCTACTAGGACTGAACACATACGTGCAATGAAGAATGTTGACTCAAACAGTTCTGCAGTGGCGGAACATTCCCTAGATTCTGATTCGACGCACTACATACGTTTCGACAAGGCCCGGGTTTTAGCGAGAGAGAAGTTCTTCGTTCCTCGTAAGATCCGAGAGGCGATAGAAATAAGTCGTGTGCCGAACTTTAACAGGGATAGAGGATGGGTTCTACCGCCAGCCTGGAGGCCATGTCTTCATGATGCAAGTGACAGAAGAGTGAGTGAACCTGGTAGAGACATAGTTAGTGTTGTGTGTTTGCTTGTACCAAGAACTACAGAAGAAATCAGCAGTGATGATAATGATGATGACACAGCGGGTCAACGCACTGTGCTTTCGTTGACCCAATCCCCACTACCCCGCCCGTCCACTCGCGTGCAGAGAGCAGCGGCGCGCAGTGCGAGGCGAGACGTTATTCGGAGCGGATTGCACTCACCCTGATGAAGGTTCACGAATTGATCCGAAACATTGTCGGTCGAAACACCGATAAGACGGTACGTGATAAATCCCGTATTTATAATATATGTATATACCCTAAATACATTACCCTCCTTCGCAGTCGGGTAAAAATCATCATATTTATATGCCTCAAAAGACTGTTAATGGGAGAAATTACTGGATGCTGAAACACAGTTAATAACTAGCCTATGGATACATTAACTATTATTTACGTAATATTTTTATTTATTTATTACTAGCCGAGCTGCCCACCATTTACCCTCATTTTGCGAAGTTGGCTAAAAAGAAGCCTAGTATTTTCCCATGATATAATCTAACTCCTTGCAAAATTTCATTACGATCCGTTCAACCATTTAATCGTGTAAATGTTACAAACAAACAGAGTTATGTACGTTTATATATATAGAACTTGCACTTGAATTACTTTATATATTGCTGAAAACTACATTAAAATCCGTTGAGTAGTTTAAAAGATCTAAGGTAACAGACAGCGGAAGCGACTTCATTTTATACTATGTAAAGGTAAAGAAGAAGACGATGATACAGATTTCAGTGCCACCAATCTTTTGCAGTTGCACCCAATCGCTCTCAGCAACCTTTTCGAGTATTATACTTTTTTCGAGTTGACATTATATATTATATTATGCATAATTTTTTTGTATACGTCACCATCAGATAAATGGTTTTGTTTTATTGTCATAAGTAACGTAACCCTAAAATGGCAAAGGAATTACTTTCTTCGGCCTGTTGCTTCAGCCTTCAAATGATTTATAGTTGGTATACGATTGCTATTCATCATTGTTTGCTGTTTTGATAATTAAAATGTTTTTTTTTGTTTATTTTGCCGTGGGTTTTAGAAACCTACCTTATTAGGCTATTGAAAAATTAACTTTGTGTCAATGAAATTAAACACAATAATACATAGTCTGCACCTAGTGGCTTTATTACATCTTCTTGATTAATGAAATACATAACACTGAACATTTACATGTAGGGTCGTGTGTGAGACTACGTATAACATATACTAAAGAAAAATATATTCAACTGTACCTTGGAACTAATGAGACATGATTCACTGTGTAAAAAAAAACATTACGGTTCCATGGAGAAAAATATTACTGGGAGAAAAATATCACAACACTGCCATTTAAGATCTAGCGAATGCAACCAATGGGACCAGGTATTATCAAGGGGTATGTTGGTAGAGGTAACATCAGAAAGTACTTTCTGACCGTTTCAGAAAACTCCTCTTCATCCTGTCACAAATTCAAATTCGTTTAATACTCCAGAAATAACATAACAGTTTACAAAAACCAAAGCGTTATTACTAGTACATAAAACAGAATTACAAAATATAGAAATTAAAGTTATAAGCACACAACCGAAATAATAAGTAAGTTTTATATAAAATTAACTAAGTGCATGCTAAATAATAATAAAAGAGCAATGATGGAATAACTGATTATATAAGGATAATTAGATAACGATTAGCCCTAATCTAATCCCTCGCAGTATTCTAGGCATACTTGCGTCAACTTCGGTATAAGATCTGCAAATACATCAGACAACTTGAGCAGTGCGTTAAGTTGGCGCTGCGCACGGCAGCTAGGCGAGATTTGACGTGCCACAGTGTGCGCAGGGCTCAGCTCAAACAGCAGGACTCTCCCGAGACGAAATCTAGAACGTTGCTCAGTCACGCACAGCCGACTTGCCTCGCTAACCAAATCAGGGCAGTCAACCACACCACGCAATATATGACATACAGTCATAATTTGGTAATTTATTCTACGCGTTTCAAGAGAGAGAGAGATTCACATCCTGTTCAGATCTACAAACCATGCTTGAAGATATATGAGTAGGATATACACTGCGAGCCTTGAAATTGGACTGAAGATGAACAGAGCAAAGACCAAACTCATGACCAATAGCGTAAAAACCACTGAACACAAAGACTAGACGGAGAAAAATTACAGTATGCCGAGGATTATTATTATCTCCTTCAAGTCCACGTAAAACAAAAAATTACTCGGCTAACAGAAAATGCCCGGAGAAGCAATTGGACCATGGGAGATCTAATAAAGTGTCCAGATGTTCCTCTATCACTTTGAAGAAAATTAATGAACACGTGCATTCTCCCCGTATTAACCTATGGTACGCTTGATATTGGGCTATGCTCGGGGTTTCTCTACGGGATCGAATCAGAAATGAGGAGATACGTAGGAGAACTCAAGTCACCGACATAGCCCGACGGATTAGCACGTTGAAGTGGCAATGGGCAGGCCATATAGCGCGCAGAACAGATGGCCGATGGGGCCGAAAGGTTCTCGAGTGGAGGCCACGGACCGGCAAGCGCAGCGTAGGACGTCCACCCACAAGATGGGCAGACGACTTGGTAAGAACCGCAGGTCGGCGTTGGACGCAGTTCCTGGAGATCAATGAGGGAGGCCTTTGTCCAGCAGTGGACGTCCTACGGCTGATATGATGATGATGATGATGACGCTTGATATTTCCACAGCATCAGACGTCCAAGCTCAAGGTTTGGCACAATGGAGCGCAGCATTCTGGGCGTCCGGCTAACGGATCGAATCTGCCTGACCGAGCTGCATCCACGTACACAAATTGGGGCTGTAGCTTTGAAAGTCGCTAAGCTGAAGTGGGAATGGGCTGGACACGTCTGTCGGATGCCAAATGCGCTGTAGACACAGGTAGCTACTGAGATGGACCCTGACCTAGCGAGGCGAGGCGGCACATCAAGACGCAGTTAGGGGGACAAATTAGATAAGTTTCTGATAGACTGGGTGAACGTGGCACAGAATCGTGATGATTGGAAGGAATGGGGGGAGGAGGCCTTTGCCCAGCAGTGGGATACAAATCGTTCAAAATAGAAATAGACAGAAAGCTACACTATCCCTAAGTAGAATAATAGATATAATTTTAATTTAATAAAACCCATTGGCTTAGTTTGGTGATAGATAGCGCTATTAAATGTCCAGCTTAATTAATTATATCTCCATTAAATAAATATAGGTAAATAATGACCAAAAGAATAACAGATACCGCGAAAATAATTATTTCTAGTGTTATCCTCAAAAGCTTCGCGTAATGAAGTGCGCTTATAATGAATTCGAATATGGCGTGATTAACGAAATTGCTGGTTTTACTTGTTACTGTAGGAATAAACGTATTTATTTTATAAAAATAATAAATGAAGAATAATGAACATACCTCAGTGCCTTAAGACGAAAGTCTTCAATCAGTGTGTGTTACCAGTGATGACATATGGAACCGAGACGTGGTCCTTCACTATTGGCCTTATGAATAAGCTCAGACTCGCTCAACGAGCTATGGAGAGGGCTATGCTCGGGGTTTCTCTACGGGATCGAATCAGAAATGTGGAGATACGTAGGAGAACTAATGTCACCGACATAGCCCGACGGATTAGCACGTTGAAGTGGCAATAGGCAGGCCATATAGCGCGCAGAGCAGATGGCCGATGAGGCCGGAAAGTTCTCGAACGGAGGCCACGGACCGGCAAGCGCACCGTAGGACGTCCACCTACAAGATGGGCAGACGACTTGGTAAGAACCGTAGGGCGGCGTTGGATGCAGGCCGCTTCCAACCGCAGTTCCTGGAGATCAATGAGGGAGGCCTTTGTCTAGCAGTGGACGTCTGACGGCTGATATGATGATGATGAATAAATGAAGTACCAGATTAATTTCTTATTAATTGGCATCAGTACTAAATGTACTAAATATAAATCTGTATGAGCCAGTGGCCATAGCTCAACTTATTTTAGAGCTAATTTTTTTCAGTCAGGCGTTTTCACATAAAGTTAAAATAGCCGTGTAGTGAAAATATTCAGCGAGACTAAAACAGGCATTTTTTATATATTATTTTTATTATATGAGATTGGCACAAGCTTATCGCTCACCACTGTCAAGCGGTTATAACTACATAGGTATAGATGATTATATGAACTTCATAAGTGAATTCTATCACAGTGCGATTTATACACAATCTTTTATGGTGGTAGGGTTTTTGAGTTGAAATTGAAAGGGGTGATTGTGAAGTATGTGTAGATGGAAAAAGTTAGTTTCTGCGGTATCCAAGAGGATAGATGTACACCTTTGACCTTTGATTGATTTCTAGGGACAGAAGATGAGCTACAGACGTGCACGGCATGGCACAGACAGTCCAGGTGAATTCTGGGAGGTTACTAAAGGTATCAAGGTTTTGGAAATTGCACACTGCTTGGCAATGAGTCCACACACACGGATACAAATTCTAGAACGCCTGGCTTGAAGAGATCACATGATCAAAATCGAATGAAATTTGAACGTCCGCGTCGAAGGAAAAAAATGCCAACAGTCTTTCCTGTTTCTACACTATACTCACTAAAATTAAAATGAATATTGATAAGTACTTATACCATGGAGCCCAAAATATATTAAAAAGGATGTGAAGGCTTTTTCTATCGTAACTTATTCACAAAAAAGCCTGGTAGAATCGGGGTTGAACCCAGATGTGTGCAAATGATGATATTTGTAGCACTGGACCCATGTCACTTATAACAAGAGCAAAGTCTTGGATACACTTTTATGTCGATTCAATAAAGTAGGTAATTGGGCTTGAAGGTTTTATATGATGTTTTCCTTAATTTAACGGATTGTGTATATATACTTTTTTATTAAAATTTATTGTAATGAGGGCTTTATATTTACGATTTGAATAAATTGCGCTGGCTAACATTTTAAGAGGAGTTGCAGTCCTATTTCTGCCACCAAGCAGCATTGCTGTTTCGGTTTGAAGGGTATGGTTGCCGGTGAAATTACAGGCATATGAGGCTTTACACCTGTATGCCTCAAATTGATGGACACAGGGTAGTGCATCGTAGGCCACCTATATAAGTGCTCTCCTTTTTATTTTTTTACCAATAACGAAAAGTATTTTACATTTGGTTAAAGTACTGTTACGCGCTGAGGGTTCGGGATAATATAATTGAAATGAATCAAACCCAAAATAACACAAAAAACAATAATATTCAACGCTAAAATGATAAATACACGATCTTAATCACAAGGATTCACAACACACTAAATCACAACACTATAGCACAATAAACCACTAAGAGTCACCGAAATGTTCGCACGGAAGCCAAATCCATACAGACTGACTCCTCGAGCGTCTCTACGCACCATGTATAGCGCGCATTATTTCCAGAACCTTCTCGATGTTTCTACTAGTTACTACAAAAGTGTAGGTATTTCGACTGACTCCTATTTCTTAATCTGTGCAACTGTAAGTAACAACGTGGTATGTAGGTATATTCCATACCAAGTATTACCTATTCTGTGACACAGTAGGTATAACTTCGAGAAGCTGACTATTACTTTACTATTACTTATTCTGTAACAGCAACGGCATAACAATACCATCCACAAAAAGCTTGATTCGAGATGGATGTTTGTGTACCGTTTTTTGACCTCCTTATTTAACTAATTCTACGCGGTCGTTTAGATGCTATTAGGCACTCTAGGATATTACATAACTCATAAAACACGTGCGAAATATCACATGATTTAGTTGGGCAAAAAATCTAAGCTAATTATTTATATAGGGTAACATTTTGTATACAGATTTCTGACATAAAACTAACTAATTTCGTGCTGAGATGAATCTGTTAAAACCTCTTTGTAGCAGTCTACTTATATTTGAGTAAGTGGTTCAGTTCTCGTGCTTATTTTTGCTGGCCCAGTGACCCCGTTCTGAGCTTGAGCGTATTAACCAAGCTTTTGAAAATAGAAATTCAAATAAATTAAAACAGAAATCCTGAATACTGGAATATCCACAACACCGCAAAAATACTTATCAAAATTTATTAAAAGAAGGATTCTTTTCATCCTGAAGATGCACGTATAATTAGAGAATCTTCACTCCATGGTTGAATAGTCTGCGCGCAAATAACACAAAACATAAGCAAATCCTTACAAAAGAGAAACCACTTTATTTCTGTGGACGTAGAGTTGAATTTGTTTTTTGGGTGGTTGTTTTAAGTTGTACAAAAGCATACATGCAGGATGAAAAGTTGGTACAATTGTACAATAGTAGAGAGAGAGTCATTAGAGCGAGTTTTGAGTGGCAAGTCCGTTCGTACGTGGTCATGAGGGACAAAGAAGCTCATTTTAATGTTTTGGTAAAAGCTCCTGTGAAGTAAGAGTAAGTACTTAAGAATAAGTAAAAGTAGGTACAATTTCTTAGATGTTTAGTTAAAAATTATATTCCAATATGCAAGATAAATATCTCTAGTCTTCTCTATGTTGAGCTATTATGAACCAATCCTGTAAATGGGCATTCATTTCGTCCCTCCATCCAGAGAAGACTGGAGAAGGGAGGCCTTTGCTCTGCAGTGGCTGCAGATCAAACTATACATTTCAAGTAAGCTCTGGTGGAATGTGTTCGGAGCCAGCCTTTGAGAGTCCATATCCAGACTCAATATAATGTAAATCTGTTAGATGTTGGCGTATTTCAAAGTATCCTGTCTGCCCCGCTATGCGATCCGGCCAGGATACTTTATAAAATGGTGTATGATATAATTAAGTCTAGTTGTTAAGAATTTCATTGTAAGAATTAACAGGGCTGACATAGTCGCAAACGACTCAAAGTCCTTAATAAAATAAATGAAAAAAAAAAGTATAAGCTGACCTCTCATTCTACGAAAAGCCTACACAATGCGAGGTCAGCTTATACTAGAACTGTATAGCTTGATGTGGAGCCGTGTGTACATAATTACCAAATTATTAATTTCCAAATTTCAATCGGGAAGATGGCTATAGACTCTCAGCGTCCTGGAACCCGGTGATTACTAGGTGTGCGCGTCGTGATCGGTCGTCTCAGTGCGTAGATCGGCCCCCTAAGTACCTAAGCCAAATTGCTGTCGTGTTGCTATCTCTAGTCAGGCCATCCCTTTCCCACGTACAATACGTATCTCACGTGTGAAAGGGATGGCCTGACTAGCGATAGCGACACGACAGCAATTTTAGCTTATGTAATAAGGGGGACGGTTAGTGTAGCGTGTCGTAATATGAACAAGGACATTTCTAATTATGAAGACCAGGTGAGGGTAGTTGCTGCAGCTACCACCACTTCTCGACGGTAATCCAGTCCGCCCGTGACCACGGCTGATGCATTGCAGTCGAAACGTCGGGATAACAAATAAAAAAGGTACATACGTGATAAACACCCGTTTTAATCAGTAATTATGTACTTAGCACTAATTAAACTACACATACAATTGTGATCTAGATTAAAATTGTATTAAATTGTATTGCTAGATCCAGATTCGATTATAACGTTTTAAAAAACGATAACTTTTTGAAATATATGTCTGAATGTCATTGTAAAATTATGGACAACAATGTTATAATGTTTTAAACAAAAAAAACTGGTTGGTTGGGAGACCACCTCGTAGGAGGTACACACGGCTACACATCAAGCTATAATTTCCAGTATAAGCTGACCTCGCACTGTGTAGGCTTTTCGTAGAATGAGAGGTCATCTTATACTGGAAATTTATAGCTTGATGTGTAGCCGTGTGTACCAGGTATTGTGTTCCAGGCAAAAATACAAAAGGTGGTTTAATTTCACGGCCAACCAATAAACATAATTGTTTCCTATTCAGTACAATTACTGATTATTAATGTTATCAATAGGTACTCGGAACATCACTAACGGGAGCGAGTGAGATATCAATATCATGATCGTTGGTCCCACGTTTTATTATCCCGTCTGGCAGGAGCGTTGGCGTCTAGTGTAGCTTCGGGAACTGTTCGAGTGGAGTGCGAAATCAAACGAAACACTGAGACCAGTCGAGGGTATCACAAGTGCCGATAGTACTTATCGCCCTAAGAGTTTGGGCTGAAGACAGGTTGGTTGAAGGTTGGTGCAAATCAAAATAATTGGGTGTTTTTTACTGTTTTGGAAGGTATACACTTTCATTCACTGTACTAAATTAGAAAGGCTTTGAGTTAAAGTCAAAATCTTTTATTCATTAAAATCATAAGGATCACTTTGAAACGTCAATTTTACTGCCTGTTCCTTCGCGACCAAGCCAGGAAAGAAAGGCAAGAAACGAGGCTGGTTATTTTTTTTAATGATCCTTTTACAATACATAACAATACAGGAAATAAATTACGTCTAAATTGTAACATTTTGAACGAGTTGGAGCAATTTCAATCCCAAGCTTCTCTATCATCTAAATAATCCGATATTTTATAGTAGGCTTTTTTATAAAGATTTTTTTAATTGAGTTTTTAAATTTGTTAATTGTCAAGTTTTGTACATCACTTGGAAGTTTGTAATAAAAGTGAACACCTTGCCTGTCGATTTGTTGATGTAAAGTTTTCTGGTTTTAATAGCCTGAATAGATACAAATATATTTATATCTTAGTAAACTATCATTATCATCACTTTAGCTATAATACGTCCACTGCTGAACATAGGCCTCTCTTATAGATTTCCATAGCGACCGATTTTGTGCGGCCTGCCCCCAACGGCTCCCAGAAACTTTTACCAAGTCATACCATTTCTATACTTCTAGACCACAAGGGTCTGCACTCATGAACCTTTCTGCCCCGACGGTCGTCAGTTCTTCAAGATATTTGCCTATTATCACCGCCTTTGGTGTAAAGCTCTCTTTTGGTGCTGCTCGGTCATCGATTTTTGATCGAGCGAAGCAAGATCTCTAAATCAACTTAGGCAAATCGACGTTGTATGTATGTATGTTTGTCCGAGAATAAGCTTCTATGCGTTGATCTGATCATCCTGAAATTTAGTACATAGGTAGGTAGTGATAGCACAATTTTGTTGTGACTAAATGAGCTAAAAATGTTAGGGAGTTGTTGAGATATTGGGGTCCAAGGGGGGTAAAACAAATGAAAATGAGGCTAACTGATCAAATGGGACGACATATGAAAGGCATTCATTAGTAAATTTAGATTCTGTTTTTATTTTTCGTAATCTATTTATAGTTTTTGACTTATTAGTCATAATAAAAACTGATCTTTGACAAAATTCATTCAGCTTCAGTAACACAAATATAGGCAAAGTCTAAAATCCGAAATGACTGCAATTTGTACCCCAAAAAATAGCCAAAAACAAGAACTCCCGTTACCTGAAATTTGAATGAAACTGTAGGTCAAGTAGGTGGTTTTGCACTATTTTATTAGTCAAGTTGTGCAAACGTATTTAGCGACTAAACATGTTTAAATTTTAGGTATTTGTATGATTTGACAACTCCTTAAATCATATTTAGTCACTAAATACGTTTAGGCATCGTTGCGCGAGTCGCCCTAAGAATTTTTTTTTTTGTTTTGGGATACTCGCGAGATTTCAGTTCGGGGCGAACCACTAGTAAGTTTTTTTTTTATTTTTCATATTAAGAAGCAAGAGTTTTAGATCCTAATACTAGCATTTTTATTGCCTATCCCAAGAGATGAGCAAAGGAATTAAATAACGTCGCGCGGGTAGTTTCATAACATTATGCTAATATCGCTCATATTATGGATGGTGCAAGTTTTTACGAAGGTTTAAACCAAAGTTTAAACACGGTATAAATATAATACTAATAATATAAAGCGGAAAGAATTGTATTTTTGTATGTATTTAACGAATAAACTCAAAAACTACGGATCCGATTTCAAAAACTCTTTCCCTATTAGAATACTACATTATCCCAGAGTAACATAGGCTACATTTTACCCGACTGCGCAAAATGAGAGTAATAAAATAATAATTAATTTAACTACAATGTTGTTTTTAAGATACGTTGTAGTGAAAAATGTATTTTTATAAACGAGTTTTGAAATAAATATGTGTGAATAAAATAAAAAATACAGGACACTTCACAAAGCGCTATCTAGTCAGCTATTTTCCAGTATTAGCTGACCTCTCATTCTACGAAAAGCCTACACAATGCGAGGTCAGCTTATACTGGAAATTTAAAGCTTGATGTGTAGCCGTGTGTACTATAGGAACCAGTCAGCTGATAGAAATACATCCCAAGGCTGTCGGGGAGAGATCGCTAATAGCAATAAGACCGCCGATTGTACTTCGCAATATAATTATTTATCTTTATAATACAGAGATCTAAACCCGGAACACATATTTGTAGATCATGCAAACATTTACTCCGCGGCGGAATCGAACCCGCGTCTCTCGGAATCTTGCGTCTCAACTAGCTTCTCGTCCACTGCTCCACGATTGTTTCACATAGAACCACTAGTTTATATACTTGCCTTATTAAGTCAGATTAATTTCTTTTTTGGGCACAGGTATACAAAAATAGATAACTCCATTTTTCACTACAAAATTTAGTCACGTTATGCATGTTAACTCTACTGGTAATAAGAAGGGCTCTGGCCACGTGGTTCGACCGCATTTTTTTATGTTATTTGTGGGGAAACAGGCTTACGGCCCACCCGATGGTAAGTGGTCACCGTCGCCTATTGACACCGGTAACACCCGGGGTATTGTCGATGCGTTCCCTACACTGTAGTAAACTCTTTACATTTCTCTTGAAGCGTGCCATGTCGTAGCCTAATGGGAAAACCTCAGATGGTAGCTCATTCCACATCTTGCAAGTATGGGGTAGGAAAGATCGCGTGAAGCGTGTGGTGCGCGATACCCAATTGTCGATGATATTTGGATGAGCTTTATTACGTTGTTGAGAAGTGCGGTGGTGAAATCTCGACGACGGGATGAGATCAAATAGCTCCTCAGAACATTCCCCAGTATACAGGCAGTAAAATACACTAAGCGATCCGCATGTTTAATCCATTGGACTATAAGAACTTTTATTCAGTTGATTCGTTTAATCAAACGAAGTTAAGACTGCTCATGGTACAATGAAGTGGTTTTTTTGTCTTCAAATCGCTCAAATTATTTATCTTAGACTCACCCCTGAACTGGAAAACTAAATATACGTCATCCAACGTCATGTGGCTGCCGGAAACGATTCCGTGACGTTTTTTTCGTCACAAGCTTAACATAAAAAGTTAGTAAATGCATTTTCCTGCACGCGAAAAACAACTCTACATCAACGACGTAAAGAAGTTTTTTCTATTAAAACGAATTATTATATATATTGTTTTGGTAATGGGGTATGGAAAATAGGCTGCAGTGACAAGTTCTACGAGTACTTTCAGTTAATTAGTGCGATTTGAAATATTTTCATACGTTTTTAAAACTACCTTCCCTTTGAAAAGTTACGAAGTTGTTTGAAAATTCCTTTTTCCCAGGTTCATTTCAATGTTGATGAATTAATTATGAGGTAAAAATGTTTGTGTTTTGCTTTGAGAAGTTACTAATGACATATTTTTTAGCTTTATTGTGGCACACATACGGCTTGCCTGATGCTAAGCTGTTACCATCGTAGCCTATGGACTTTTGTAAAATGAAATGTAAATTTTTAACACTCGTGCGTGTCGATCCTTTAAAACTAGCAACAGTAAACTGTAGTATCAATAAAATACATAAGTAAGCCGCTTATTCAGATTTTAAAATTTTTAACCCTACTACCTCACCTGATGGTAAGTGATGGTGTGATCGAAGCTGGAGCACGCTTGCAAAAAGAACCTATTCAGTCCGTACTTGAAGACTCCAAGATTATACTGGTTTGGGGAAACATACGCCGGAAGTGAGTTCCACTCCTCACTTGTGCTAACAAGAAAAGTTGAAGCAAATCGTTTGGTACGGCAAGGTGGTATGCCGACCAGGTATGGGTGGTACTTCTCAGTACGTCTGCTTGTCTGGTGGTGGAAGGGGAAAGCAGGGACAAGGTCATGAAGATCTTTCACCAAAATGAATATTGTAAAAAACTGAAAGTCTGGCCACCCGGCGTCTATGCTCTAGACTTTGACTTTAGGTACATTTGTTACCTAGATTACTAATTGTTGTCTTCTGTATGCTTTTTGGTATAGGCATCCTCAAATTCCTTCTATTTCTCTTTAAATGTTGTTGTGACTGTCCATAGTTTGCCTCCCGTATTATCAATAGCGTCTTTCCAACGTTTGTGTTGTCTTCCTCTACTTCCTTTCCCATTTCATGGGTACCTGTAACTCTATTCCTCCACTTGTCAACACCTCTTTGTGTGTTTAAAGACAAAGTATCTAGTAGACAAGTAGTCTATAGTGTGTCCTATAGACTGAACAGCGGCTCTAAACTGTTAAATAATATTTTTGGGAGGAGAGTATTAGGCGAGAGGAGGTAAGTGCAAGGCGAGACGTTATTGAAAAAAATGAAAATGAAAAATGTATTTATTGCTAAATAAACAATTTAATAGGTAACTTATTTTTGAAACATTACAAAAACAGGTTTATGCAGATATGGTTAACAGATATTATCTTAACTAATGATCCCTGCACTAGGCAAAGCCTGTATCGCGGGGACCTGACTACGATTAACAAAATAAGATTTATTTATATATAACCTCAGTCGACGACTAAAAAAGTATAATGATAAAAAAACTAGAGAAAAAAAAATACTCTAAATATTAATACTTAATAATATAGTTTACAATTGTATCTCTAGTAACTGCTCGGTTTCACTGTATGTGAGCGTCACAAGCCATTTTCGGACAACAGATTTAGCTTGATTTACAGAAAGTGATTTGACATTACATTTTTTGACAATGGTACTCTATAAATGTGATTTAATAAATTCTCCGAAGCGCTGAGCAAACGACGTCAAAACAGGAGGATTTGAGAGTTTATAAACTCTACGCTTTTTCATTTATTCGTAACATGTCGAAGACAGAACTGATTTGTGTGTAGACAAAAACATTTTCAGAACAAACAGCTGACTCACATTGAGAACGTTACACTCTCTACTCGGAGCGGATCGCACTCACCCTGATATAGGTTCACGAATTGAACCGAAATATTGTCGGTCGAAACACCGATAAGACGGTACGTGATAAATCCCGTATTTATAATAATAAGGAGAGTATTAGTTTATGACGTGGATCGAAAGCTTCTGTATATGTATTTATTAACAACAAAATGATACTACAGATAATTCTGTTATTCAATTTATTAGTTATTCAATCATATTAATACAACAAACGTGATTTTTTGCCGTTTTTATAGATAATAGTACGGAACCCGGAGTAATTGAAATTTAACTTTTAAGTATTCTATAGATTTTACTTAGAAAATCTTTCGTGATTGATTTCAATCATTATTATAAATACGGGATTTATCACGTACCGTCTTATCGGTGTTTTGACCGACAATGTTTCGGTTCAATTCGTGAACCTTCATCAGGTTCATTGTCGGTCGAAACACCGATAAGACGGTACGTGATAAATCCCGTATTTATAATAATGATATTCTATAGATAACTTTAAAATGTTTAACCAAGTATTCTTTGCTGAATGCCGCATCCATTTCTAACATCTTTGTTTCACTATCTTTGTTACGCGTGTTAATTTTTTTGTTAATACCCTCTATTTTTATTTTAAGAGGTAATGTTATTATGGATGTCGTCGACTCATCTCGCTGGTGGACGCCGACATCCATAAGACCGTGGGTCGTACGTGGTTCAGACTGGCACAGGATCGGGAAGAATGGCAGAAACAAAGAGAGGCGGGCGATTCAACTTTTAAAACACTCCTTTGACAACTTTTTCAACAGATAAAAATAAAAAATAAATGATCGAAATATAATGAAAATATAGTGTTAACATTTGCATTATTTATCCTATTTTTAGGTTTTGTAGCGTAGCACAAGATCTAAGCTAGTTTTAACGAGTTTTTTTAGAAAACCTGACGAGTACGCCTCATAAATACCCATTGCGCTACTTCTTTGTTAATACCAAAACATGAATTAAAACGAAAAAATGAGAATAATCAACATGATAATCATTTATTCATACATCAATTCTGTCTTTCGAACCTAATAATAACGTTTTTTTATAACTAACCTGTAAAATAGAGGCAGTTTTAGGTCCACTGCGTTACTTTGCAAGTTTTTAAATGCTTATCTTTAGGATAAATCTTGACATAGAATAATTAGACATACCTACATTTCGTATAGCTACAATACGCATCAGTCTTGAAGACTTTTAATTTAAAGTTTCTTTTATATATAATAAATACTAATTAGAGTAATCTTCAAAAGACAAATTCAAAATTTAGGGACACGAGTAACGCTAAAGAAAAATAGTAACGCCTGAGAATTTTTAATCATCAAAAACAGGCCATAGATATAATCAGGTTTCTAACAATATTATGGAACGATGTTGTTGATTAGTTATTCTTAATATATATGGCAACTTCGCAACACAATCACACAATATTTTTGAAACAAAGCTTAAAACTACGCGAGATCAAATAATCAACTATAACAAAACAGCAAAATTTACCTATTAACTAATTAAATATTTTGAGGAACTTTAACGAGATCAATCAATTATCACTTAAGTAATTATTTTAAGAAGGTATCCTTATTATCTTCGTAAAAGGTATGTCCAGCAGTGGGTCGACACGGGCTGAAAATGATGATGATGAATGTTATTAATCTTACTAGCTGTATGTTTAACATTAAAAACATTATTTTTAAGTTCTCATGTAAGTGAATATGTTATTCTTATGAGAATAAAGTTAACCAGAACCCTTCGTGCGCGAGTCCGACTCGCACTTAGCCGGTTGTATTTATTTGTTATCCCGACGTCTCGCCCGCGACGGGCAGACGAGATAACAAATAAAACGGTACATTTTGCAATAAATACCCGTTTAAATCAGAAATTTTGCCCAATAACATTAATTATCATCAAAATCATCCACAGCCCGACTTCACCCACTGCTGGGTATAGGCCTCCCCAAGTTTGTGCCATCCGCCACGATCCTGCGCTAGTCTCACCCATTGACGGCCCGCGACTCTATCAATGTCGTTTACCCATCTTGCTGCCGGACGTCCAACCTTTCTACAGCCATTCCTCGGCCTTCATTCAGTTGCTACCCTGCTCCATCCGTCATCACCATGTCTTGCCAAGTGTCCCGCCCAAGACCATTTGAGCTCCATAACTGGATTCCGAACATCATGAACTTTCGTTCTTCTACGGATCTCGACGTTTGGAACTCGATCTAATAGTTTGATGCCGAGTATGGTATGCTCCATGGCTCTCTGTGTAACTCTGAACCTGTACACAGCCTCCTGCGTGAGCGTCCATGTCTCGGCACCGTAAGTCATGGTGGGCAGAACCCATTGCATAAATAAGCCCAATAACCTTACTTCTGCTATAAAAGTACTTAAAAGTTTAAATCGTCACATTCTGTATCAAAACCTTTATCGATAACATTTAAATAAATCTCAGTCATCATTATCAGTAAGATTTACGTTCACCCTAAATTGGATCCGATATGAATCGACTTCGAAAGGTCTGAACTTGCCATTCAAAAAGAACAATTAAAGAAGTAAGATAAATTAGGAATCGATGAATGCCTAATGGCTCCCTCCATTAGAGGGTTTTGAGTTTTACGAATACTTTTTAAAAAGAAAAAAATTAACTACTTCTGGTTAAAGTTTGAGCGGGGAGCGAGAATGTAAAGTTGATGGAAATGACAGAATAATTACATTGTTTTTCCTTTATATTTTGTATTCATTATTTACTTTGAACAGTGTTAGTATATTATTATTATGAAAATTATAGAATGAAGAAGAAGTACCAACTCTAATTAAAAAATAAAAGAAAATTCATTTGATACATCAAGTCAATGTCAAGTTGTCATTTTTAATGACCTATAAGTTGTTATAGATATAGGTTACTGGGAGCCGTTGGGTACAGGCCGCACAAAATAGGCCTACAACCAGCAGTGGACGTCCTTTAGCTGCTATGATGATGATTATGATAAGTGGCTCAAGAAACTCTAAAACAACACTGGATCATTCCAGAACGTTCCGTCGAGTTCTAACATTATGTTAATTGAAAAGTTACATAAAAAAATGTGTAAATTGGAGTGTTCTGGGATCATTTATTAATATCTCCATTCATCATCATCATCATATCCTCCGTAGGACGTCCACTGCTGGACAAAGGCCTCCCTCATTGATCTCCAGGAACTGCGGTTGGAAGCGGCCTGCATTCAACGCCGACCTCCGGTTCTCTTGCTGCGCCTGCCGGTCCGTGGCCCTTATTCGAGATCTTTCCGGCCCCATCGGCCATCTGTTCTGCCCGCTATATAGCCTGCCCATTGCCACTTCAACGTGCTAATCCGTCGGGCTATGTCGGTGACTTGAGTTCTCCTACGTATCTCCTCGTTTCTAATTCGATCCCGTAGAGAAACCCCGAGAATCCGAGATCTCCATTAATAGAGCATAATCAATTTTGCTGTTCAATGACCTTTCCGAGAAAGAAGACCTAGTTAAGGTCGCTGGAAGCCGTTGGGTGCAGGCCGCACAAGATCGGTCGCTCTGGACATATATGAAGAGGCCTATGTTTAGCAGTGGAAGTACTTTGACTAAAGCTATGATGAGCTGTTGATCGGAAGTGAGGCATAACGCTGAGCTGAAAGTGCTGAAACTCACGTCGAAACTCGCAGTAGCACATACATATCTATATACCTCTTTTTAATTTTTCTTGCTAACATTGTTTATTGATAGAGCGGAGCGAGATTTCCAAATCAACTTGGGCAAATTGGCGTTATATGAATGTATGTTTGTCCGAGGATAACTTTCGAAGTGTTGATCCGATCATCATGAAATTCTGTATACAGGTAGGTAGAGTTGGCCGAATCCTGGTGTGACTAAATGAGTTAAAAGGGGGGGTTATTGAGATATTGGGGTTCAATAGTGTTAAAAAAAATCAACCAGTGACCCCACAGTGTTGAAATTTGGTATTCATATAGCTCTAATGACACAAATATAGGGAAAAGTCTGAAATACAGAATAATTGCAATTTCTACACTTATAAAGAGCAACCAAATAACATGAATTCCCGTTACTTGTAATTTGAAGGAAACTGCAGTCCAAGATATTTGTATGTTATGTATTTTGTGCACTACGAGATTCCCGAGATCTCAGTTCGGGGAAGAACATGTATTACTTGTTTCGTTCTATTATTCCTATGTTTGGTAATTTTCTGATTGCTCTTACTTTTTTTTGTGCATTAATTTAATGTTATACGTTTTTTATTGTATTGTGTCTATGATAATGATGATGACCTTTCCATAGAACCTAACTCTTTAACAAAAGCTGCTGCTCAGCGGTCTATTCCTCAGTTACTTTTTAATATCCGCGAGTTTTCAGCTCATTTGGACTTCACCGAGTACACTTTGTTATAACGACTGCCGGTCCATAATTAAACTAACATTTTTACTTTTTATCGGCTCTACGGTATATTGGTTTGGTTTTTATTTTTGTTTCAGTAATAACTAGCTGCTTTTATTAGCAACTCGAAAGCATTTGAGCATTCTAGTCATACAAGAAACGATATGGTTGTTGTCTGTTGATTAAGTTATATTACATATATACGGGAAAAAAGATTATATTTTTCACAACAAAGCCACATACAAACTTTTGTCGGTTGCACAATGAACAAATACAGCTAAGTAGAACAATATAGGAACGTATTCATGAGCACCTAATATTGTATATTGGTTAAATAGGTCGGACGAAGTCTGTTAATTTGTTTTTTATTCATTTGCTTATTTCTATGCCACCTCGTAATATCCAATGAAAACTTTTTGCTTCACCAAATAGTTTGAAACCCTACCACTTTCCTGTCTAACACTTTCCTGTCAATTTACTGAAAAATTCATTTCAAAATCTATCAGTGTCATTCAAGCAAGCAAAACCTGAAAATTTATGTCTTTACCATTAATAGCGAAGTAGATGGAAGGATATGGGTATCCGTACGCGCCAGGGTTTCAGGCCATGCGCCCACCAGAGACGCAATACCTGGATCATGGAGACGGGTATGGGGAGTATTATGGTATGGGGCCAGTGGGAGAGGAACTAGGAAGAAGGTTTGTATATAAAGCAGACGTACCGAGAAGTACCACCCATACCTGGTTGGCATACCACATTGCCGTACCAAACGATTTGCTTCAACTTTTCTTGTTAGCACAAGTTAGGAGTGGAACTCACTTCAACTCATCGGTGTATGTTTTTCCAAACCAGTATAATCTTGGAGTCTTAAAGAGAGTGAATAAGTTATTTCGAGGCAAGCGTGCTCCCATCTTCGATCACACTTTCACTTCCCACCAGGTGAGGTAGTGGTCAAGCGCTTGACCATTATCAATAAAAAAAAATATCTTCTATACATGGAACGGGTCAGATGTGCCGACCAGTTACTTAGGAGCACACACAGGCGAGTTGTGAAAGTGTTTTCCAACGAGGCGATTTCTCAATCGCACAGTATTGTTAAAAAAAAACTACGAGCCTTACAGTAGTCGCATGTGATGTGTAACATCTGACCACCGCGCGCGCTTATTAGTCAAATCAAATGGCCCGCGCTTACCCGGTTTCCTGTTACACATTTTTGTCCCTTTTGCCAAAATCACTCCCAGAAATCGAGAGAAAAGATGTTACACGTCAACAATATTTGTAGATAATGTTAACAGTTCCGCGGCGGGAATGAACCCGAAACCCCTTGCGCCTCAGCTACACTGCACCACGGAGGTAGCCAACTATGCTATGCTAAGAAAGAACAAATGATGGCTAACGGACGAACTTCTCTAGACGTACTATTTACTTTCAGACCCAGTAGATCAAAACAGCGACTTCGCAAGAACAGGTCTAGGAGTGGGAGTCACAAGTCCCGATCGCGTTCCCGGTCCAAGTCCCGATCGCGTTCCCGGCCCAAGTCCCGGTCTGGAAGTCGTAGCCGGAGTCAAACCCGTTCCGGTAGCCAACATCGCGAGATCAACTTCAAAGAGCCGGCATTTTTGGATGCATTTCGAGTGCTGTATCTAACCTGTTAGTATCTGAAACAATCTTAACACTAAATTTACCTATTATACTATCTTTAGGCTCAATTTACATTGCCGCGGAATGGAAAGAAAGCGAAAAATAATATTACACATAACATATTGAACTTTATGTCAATTAGGTAACGTACAAACTAGATACGAGACAAAAATAGTTCTAAAATGACGCAAGACCAGTGGCCCAATTCTACTAAATCAATCGCTTCACTATGATAATAGTATCGTCGCAAACTGCCCATTATAGATACCTTTTGGTATTATTATAACACAATATTTTTTGAATGACCGCCATTGAAAATTTGGCAGCTTATGGCAGAAACAACAATCATAATCGTTAAATAATGGTATGCCTCCACCATCATTTTTCTCATAAATTAGTAGAATTGAAGTCCTGTTATTTGGCTCATATCTAGTTTATACGTGACACAATTGACATAAAGTTTATTAATCTATAGCATAAGTAATTAAATAGCTTCCATTTCGTTTTGCGGCAATGTTAATTAAAACTATGCTAAATATAATAATGATGATATAGATAATAGATCGAGGTAAAATTGAAAATATGAATTATTATAACCAAAACTTTAATATTTGCTATTGATTAGTATTACCCGTGCGCGATAAGTTGGGACCTGAGCGCGGTGACGTCATATTGGCGTGTTTGTACCGCCCGCAAAAAAGCGAACATAAGAAGCAGCCGCCCGCGGCTTCGTCTTTGTTTTTTTTAACCTAATTTATTATGTTACTCAGGGAGGACGCTGCTTTTTATCTAATCTTTTTTACACTATTTGAATAAAATAAAAATACAATGTTTAAGTTAATACATTTATTTTATCTATTATTTACATTATCTTATCTTCGTCACTACTTAGTGGACAGGTAAACAAAACTGTTTGTTCCGTTTTTCGTTTTCAAAAAACTCTTAACACTTTTAGCACGAGGTTTCTTTCTCCGCTATGCAAAGGTTTACCCTTCATAATGATAACAAAAACACTTAACAACAAAAACTACAACAACAAAACAATAACACAAATGAAAACTAAAAGAATTCCAGAGCGCGTCGTTACGTGACGTAGGCCAGTACGAGACTAAAAACCCTAGTAAAAAATAGTGATGCGAACGGTACAAAACGGGCGCCATCGGGGAAGTGCAGGGGAAGCGGTCGGGGAGTCGCATTCCTAGCAGGTCCCAAGTTATCGCGCACGAGTAATATTAATATTTCAATACGGATAGGTAGGTTGCAATCTGAATTGTAACACTTCTAGATCTTCACTTCGTGCTCCATATTTGACAATATTATCGCTTGCTATTGTGGCCAAACAAAGGGCTATTCAGGATTAAAAAATAAAAATGAGTGTGCTTTTTTAGACCATACGACTGAAGTTAAATTTCTTTTTCATAATATTAGTTTATAAAATGGTTCAATTACAAAATTGTCCACACGTCTGTAGGTCGATCAGTCTATGTCAGCACATTAATGTTTAAACATATACGAAACGTAACTCTCTCTCTTTCAATCTTTACTAACTTATATCTCCCTCTCAACTTCCGTTCGCACTTTTCGTAACGCATTCATCAGCTTACTCCCCAAGTCAAGCGTGCGCAAAGGAGTTGTACTTCAAAAAGGCTTGCATTGTTTAGATTTATTAAGTAAAACGGATCAGCAAGAATAATCTTCTGCGGATGGCCCTCACATTGATAAGTTGTCGAAGAGACTTAGTTCTGCGGCATACGCAGTCAAAAAGATCCGTCTTTTACAGACGTATAGACACAGCTAGACTAGTTTACTTCAGCTACTTCCACAGCATTATGTCATACGGTATACTGCTGTGGGGAGTGCTGCAAATATAAACATCGTTTGTGTGCTGCAGAAGAGGGCTGTTCGTGCAATTTATAATATGGGCCCCAGAGAATCATTACGCAATAAGTTTAAAGAAATAAATATTTTGACATTCCGTTGTCAACACATTTATGAAAATCTGATGTATGTTCACAAAAATATTAATTTGTTTAAGAAAAATAGCGATAATCATACGTTTAATACTAGAAATAAAGATAAACTCGCTGTTGCCCCTTGTAGACTCCATAAAGTTAGTAAATCGTTTAAAGGGTAAGGTGTTCGCTTTTATAACAAACTCCCAAGTGATGTACAAAAATTGACAATTAACAAATTTAACAACGCAATTAAAGAAATTTTTTGTAAAAATGCCTACTATAAAATATCGGATTATTTAGATGATAGAGAAGCTTGGGATTGAAATTGCTCCAACTCGTTCAAAATGTTACAATTTAGACGTAATTTATTTTCTGTATTGTAATGTATTCTAAAAGGATCATTAAAAAAACAACCAGCCTTGTTTCTTCCCTTTCTTTCCTGGCTTAGTCGCGAAGGAACAGGCAGTAAAATTGACGTTTCAAAGTGATCCTTGTGATTTTAATGAATAAACGATGTTGACTTTGACTTTGTCAATTTTATTTTATATTATTTTTATTAACAAATCCACAGCTTTATAAATTAATGTTTACAATGCAGAAGTGTCTATCGTACAGCCAAAAAACGTATTTACAATTTAAAGATCTAAAATTAAATTAAATAACGACGACAATCACCAAAAAGAAACATACATCCATCTATTTATATCAGAATCTATCAATCCAAACTTTTATCCATCTTTAAATGTATTTATCTATCCACATCTAAATACACAAACATACACATTTGTAACATTAATATCTGTCCATTTATTTAAAAGTCCATCCATCTATTACAATTTACCAAAACAGTATTTTTTTTATTAATCTACCATTAAGTCTAGTAGTAGTAAGTATATCTATTTACACATGTATGTATCTATCCATCTTATCATCTAAACAGATTCAGCGAGCAATTGATAACTGCTACGCCTAAAAGCTTCCTTGTTACAGAAGAAAATATCAATAGAATTAATTTTTTTATTGTAATTTATGTAAAGCCGGCTGACAAGTGAGTGTTGAGCATAATTAGTGCCAATGTTATTTATGTCGAGAATATATTATTCGCCCGACTTCAAAAAACGTAGGAGGTTCTCAATACGGTTATATATGTTATTTTTTTCATGTTTGTTATCTTAGAACTACTTCATTTATTAACCTATTTTAAAAATTATTTTTTAAATTAAAAGAATATACTTTCATCATTAAAATTGGTTCATTCGTTTGGTTTTTAAATCAAAATAACCAGAAAAAATATGTATCCAAGTAAAAAGTAAAACTCGAAGTAAAATTTAAAATTGCGTATTTTGCTTTCCTGTCACTTTTCATATGAAGTTGGTACTATTATTAATTAGATAGTTACTTGTTAAACGATAGGTTTCATTATTTTCCGTTTCGTTCCGTCCTTTATGTTTTCTGTGTGGTAATAACAATGAATAATTATCATATCTTATCTAACAGCAAGCAAGCGCAGAAAGAACGCTGCAAAATTCCTAGCAACGAAGAAGCGGCAGGACCGTGTACAGGAGTACCTGAAGAACGATGGACTCGGCTCCAAGCGCTGGCTGTTCTACCCACGCTCCAACAAGAGTGAACCGGGTGTTGAATCAGGTAACCAAATATTAGTAGATTATTAAACGAGGGGATAAAGAAGTTTGTTGCGTCACGGGCGCCATATTGAATCCCGAACGTAACGAAGGATTCTAAAGTTAACTCACGAGCGGAGCGAGAAAGTTTCTAGAATCCTGAGTGTAGAGGGATATAATCAAGTCCAAGATTCAGACAGCTTTACCCACTCTACTTTTCACACTTTCTGTGAGATAATAAAAACCAAATCTAGGTTGGCGCATTCTGTGCAGAGGTAAGATTTACGAATAAGTTCTTGTTGTGTAAGTACAGACGATGTTCAAAATTTAAGTAAATCATATTATGCCCGTATGTGCGTGTGCTCATTCTATGAAAATTGGTAATTGTACACTCGATAAGGACTCCGTAAATGTGGTTTACGGCCCTAGGGCCGTATTCTATTTACTCATTATATTTCCAAATTTACTTGCTACTACACTAAATTTGGAAATAAGTAAAATGGAGGCTTATTCCATTCATAACATGCTTAAATTAAATACAACCTTCATGACAAATCTTTATATCTTTTTAAATATGAAAAGAGGCCATGTTCGAGTCACACTATCACACTTATGTTATAAATGCGAAAGGTTGAATATTTGTTTGTTTGTTACTCAATCACATCATATCCAATTATGATGAAATTTGACAAACCACGCATGCGAAGCCGCTGACGGAAGCTAGTAGTGACAATATAGTAATAAAATAACAATGGATACCAGCAAAACAAATTTTATTTTTTCAATAAACTTATAAATTTCCTCGCATTCGTGATGAAAGTTCCATTTATTTCTTCATCAGCCTCTTTGTTTCTGAACGTTTTCTTTAACATGATATTGTGTCCAGGACCAGAAGAATCCCGAAACACATGCGACCAACGAGTCAAGGTGGACGGCGATTTCTTCCGCAAATACAAGAGAAGTAAGAAGGTGGACAGCGATGCACCAATCAGGAAGCTGATGCGGTGGGAGCTGATACTTTATAAAAAGCTAGGGTTTATTCAGGCTGTTTAGTGTTTGATTATAATTTTATTTAAATACCTGAGTATTTTAATTTAAAATTTTTCATGAGATTTGTGTTTTTGTTGTGCTGGAGATTGAACAAGCTTATGGCCTACCTATCGCCTCTAGCGAAGTACTGCCTAGTATGTTACGTATAATATCACGTCTAGTATCTTAGAAACGTGCCCTACGATGCACTGCTATGCGTCCATCAACTTGAGGAATACATGTGTAAAGCCTGTAATTTTATCGGCAACCATAACCAAAATATGTATGAAATAGGTATGGTGGTAGTACTACCGGGTGAGCTCTTTCACAAAGAACTCTACTACTCTTGATGAGCATGATCAAGATGTAACATATTTTAACACGCTTTTATTAGCTTGGTATGTATTAGGGAATGCAATCCCGACTCGAGATTGCAAATTCGAGATCCCGCGAGATTAGAAATATCAATCCCGCGGGACCCCGGAATTTTCGGGATCCCGTCTAGTTTAAAAAAAATGTTAAATTCGGATGACTGAAAAAGCTAATAACTGCTTGTTTGTGATAGTGAGGTTAACTAAAATAACATATTAGTCGAAAGAAAATAAAAATCTTTATTCGTTAATCTTACCAACTAAATAATTATCGTCACCTGTCGCTAATATTCGGAAATAGTCGGAATAGTTTTTTAACGTTGTTTGGCGATCCTGTCGCTCGCGGCCGTCAGTCAGCGCGCCGCTTGCGCCCCGAGTGGACGTGTGTAGCGTCGCTGACCACTGCCGCCCAATCCCGTCAATCTCGTCATATTATGCGTCGGAATTGATCCCGAAAAATTACACGAGATCGGGATTGCATTCCCTAGTATGTATGTATGTAACGGAATCTTTGAACTTGATTTTCAACCACTTCAAAACGTGGCATTAAATTGAAATTTTGCACACGTATCAAGGACCAGTGATAATAGCATAACTCAATAATACAATAAACAAAACAACGTACTGTAGTTTTCTATCAGTAAAATAATTATCGGTATCGATTCAGTAGTTCCTGAGATTTCCCCCACCATACAAACTTACAAATTGCAAACTTTCCCTACCTCTCTTTAACATAAGTATAGAAAAAAAAAATTAACCCACTAAAAGCGATCTCATACAGCAAACCTTGGAATCAATGTCCAGTTTTATTTTGTTAAAAAAAAATATGTAGACAGTAAATACAGGATGTTTGGTAATATACGGACGATATTCAAGTGTTGGCTTCTCAAAACATAAAATAAGACTTCTCGAAACAAAAACTACTAGTTATATTATCAAAATTTAAAGTAAAATTACTAAATTTAGGTTATTAATTCGATATAAAACTTACTGCCTACTCTTGCAATCGACATCCAAAAGTAAAGGCCGATTTGATATCTCTTTCGGATATGGCTGCGGATTTTGGGTAAGAAAGGGACAACAAGACATATCTCGAGACGTCATAAATAGTTAGATCTGTAGTTAGATGGCAAATATTATGCAATAGCACAACTTAAGTTTAATAGTGTTTGTTTTTACATGGCTAAATAAATTTCACATTTCTATGGTAAAGAAAACAATTTTATTTAATAATCTCATCAAAATAACCCCTTTCATTTTTGTGCGTATATTATCAAACACCCTATATATGTACACACAATACATCATTATACTCATAAACCTAATTGCAACAGCAACTAAGGAATGGTCTTACTTAATACATTTATAACAGAGGTTGTGGTTGTCACTTCTAGGGAACTTCATATATGGATATACCACCCATTCGCACACACCGTTTTGGTTCTACGTTCTTAATGCGCACATCTAAGGTATGAAACACTTTGCCGTCGTCTGTTTTTCCTAAATAATACAATCCTTGTTCTAGATCTTCGTGCATCATCTTAGACTACATCATTGCTTACTATCAGGTGAGATTGTAGTCAAACGAAGTACTATACAGTTAAAAAAAACGAGTGTGCGTTAGCCACACACGACTGAAGTAAAATTTATTTTTCAAAATATTAATTTATAAAATTGTTCAATTACAAAATTGTCCACACGTCTGTAGGTCGATCAGTCTATGTTCATTCTGGACAGACGCAACTCGCACTCGCACATTAACATTTAAAAATATACGAAACGTAACTCTCTTCTATCTTCAATAAATTATATCTCCCTCTCAACTTCCGTTATCACTTTTCGTAACGCATTCACCAGCTTACTCCGCAAGTCAAGAGTTCGCAAAGAAGTTTTACTTCAAAAACTATGATTTTCTAATTATTCACCGTTTTCTGTCTTATTTCTCGACTTTGATAATCCAATATTATCAGTCAAGCGCCTACGATTTCGTCTAAGCAAGAACGTAGAACCGCTATTCTTTTTCACTAGGCACTTTTCTTTTAAATCCGGTGTAATAAAAATAAAACTCTATAAATATAACTCACAATAGTCCTCCCCCACTAATACAGTTTTAAATTAAGTATGCATGAGGCAACTCCTACATTGTTCCATCCCAAATTAGCATCTCAATTCAAATGAGCTTATTTACCTCGACTCGTATAAATCTTTAATCCAACACAATTCTACCCTCTCGATATTCACCGTTCAAAATTACTTGCGATAAACGAAGATTTAGGAAAGGGAGAAGATTATTCATAAGTTAAATATGACTGTTTGTTGGACTTTGAAACTCTATCAGTATTATTAAATATATATTGCTGGACATTTCACACAGTGCTATCTAGCCCCAAACTAAGCAGAGCTTGTACTATATTATGGTTTTTTAAATAATACTAGTTGACCCGCCAAACTTTGTAACGCCTTGACATGCATATGACGCGGGCTGCTAATGTACGTCACCCCGGGTAGAATTGGCAATCGACCATCAATAGCTGCATCTACAGATATTTGTTCCGGGTCTGATTGTTTCTCTATATATTATAACTAAGTATTTACAAAATAAGTATATAAGTATTTTATCAGTTATATGGTTTCCATAGTACAAGCTCTGCTTAGTTTGGGACTAGATAGCGGTGTGTGAAATGTCCAGAAATATTTATTTATTTATATATATGTATGAGAAAATTAATATGCATCATACTTTTTTTTTGCGTGAACTTTTCCGATATTTTAATAGTTATTCTGCTATTCGGGGCGGAGACAAATACAAAAATCAAAGATCATCAAAATCGGTCCAGCCGTTCTTGAGTTATAAATGGTGTAACTAGCCCGACTTTATTATACAGGGTGTGGTGTAATGAGTGGATAATAGGGTACCTGCGGGTAGGGGGCATTGTGGCAGTTTAGAAAAATATTTGTTATGCTCAGTAAAAGTGCCTCGGTTTTCGAGATATTCGACATTTTCGAAATTTAAGAAATATTTCACCCTTCGTCACTATTTTTGGCGCCAAGACTGCAAATGAAATTTTTTTTTCTATCTGTTTATTGGATAGTATTCTTGGATAGATGTGCTATCGAATGGAAACTATTATTTTTATAATACAAGCACAGTTATGTTTTTAAAATAAGATTTCACTAAAATTTTACTTGCTTTCGTTTGTTGTCCTGACCTTTACCCTTCTGTGGTGTAAAAAAAATGTATGGTCACTTGTATGCCAAATTTTAAAAAAATTTGCCTATTTCATCGAGATTCCGAAATGGTATATTACATATCATTGTCACAACTTGATTCAAAATTAATTCCTACCAAACTTATCAAGGCGTAATTTAAAGAAATATTTTTAACTATTATTAGCAATAATTGTCTACTGTTCGCAGAACTACTAGTAATTCTTGGAACAGATTGGTTCCCGGCCCAGCGGTAATCGACACTATGTCTATCTTTCTCTTTCATGCTATGAGTGAAAAAGAACTATCGTTTCGCGTAACGCATTTTTATGATTTTCGAGTCAGTGTGATTTTCTATCATACTACTCCCGTACAACAACGTGTTATCCTGTTTTGGATTGATACTCGTCGATTTTGTGCAGTGATTTCGGACTTTGTTTTGCCTAGCGATTTGGACGTCTTAATTTTGTGAACCTAACGATTTTGTGCTGTGATCTCGGACTTGATTTGCTTTGTAACTTGGATTTTTTTGGTATTGCATATTGATTGCATTGCCTCAGCTATACACTGCGTCTGAATATGCGCAAATGCATTTAATCTACGACGAGTGTGGTGGTAACGCCAATCAAGCAGCAGCACTGTATCGGGAAAGATTTCCCAATGCACGCCATCCCGATTATCGTGTGTTTATTCGCGTACACAATGCTTACATGGAAGGTCGAATTCCTGGAAGTGGCATCGGTGGCACGAGTTCTGGGAGACCACAAGTGCATAATGAAGAGGACGTACTTGATGAAATTGCTGCTGATCCGACCACATCTGTGCGCGTAATAGCCTCTAATACTGGCATGTCAGCAAGAACAGTGCACCGAATTTTAAAAAGAGAAAAATTACATCCTTTTCACTGCCAGCGCGTGCAATGTTTGCAGCCAAGAGATTACCCTGCACGAGTTGCATTTTGCCAAACAATGCTGAGAAAAATGAACGCTGATCCCGATTTCTTCGATAAAATTTTGTGGAGCGACGAATCCACGTGCAAAAAAGATGGGTATTTTAATATGCACAATCTGCACAGTTGGCAGCGTACAAACCCTCATTTGGCCAGAGAAGACAGGTCCCAGTACAAGTTCAAAATTAATTTATGGACTGGAATTCTAAATGGCAAAATCATCGGACCATTCGAATTGTCTGGAACATTGACTGCAGAAACGTATTTACATTTTTTACGGCACGAACTTCAACTTTTGTTCTTCATGTTTCATTAGAAGATAGAAGAAGAATGTGGCTGCAGCACGATGGTTGCCCCGCTCATTACGCCCGAAATGTTCGACAATACCTCGATGAAACATATCGTCGACGATGGATCGGTCGTTTGGGGACAATTTTGTGGCCACCTCGTTCACCAGACCTCAACCCATTGGACTTTTTTTACTGGGGATGCCTTAAAGAAAAGGTTTATAAAGACCCAATCAATACAGTGGACCAGCTACGGGAGCGTGTGCGATTAGCTGCTCAGAAAATCACAGAGCAAAGAATTGTGAACAGGATTAAAAGATCTTTTATCAAAAGGTGCAGAGCATGCATCAGAGCACGTGGTGGCCACCACGTGCTCTGATGCATGCTCTGCACCTTTTGTGATAGTAAATTTAATAAATGAAATGCATTTAAAATTTATTGTTTCGTTTTATTTCATTACCGAATTTTAAACTAACGTTTTTAGGTGATTTTAAGTAATGAAGTAAATTTTAGTACTATTTGTAATTTTATAATAATTAGCTCTACCCATTTTAATAGGAATTACTTTTGAATCAACTTGTGGAAATACCATGTAATATATCATTTCGGAATCTCGATGAAATAGGCTAATTTTTTTAAAATTTGGCATTCAAGTGACCATACATTTTTTTACACCACAGAAGGGTAACGGTCAGGAAAACAAACGAAAGCAAGTAAAATTTTAGTGAAATCTTATTTTAAAAACATAACTGTGCTTGTGTTATAAAAATAATAGTTTCCATTCGATAGCACATCTATCCAAGAATACTATCCAAAAAATAGATAGAAAAAAAATTTCATTTGCAGTCTTGGCGCCAAAAATAGTGACGATGGGTGAAATATTTCTTAAATTTCGAAAATGTCGAATATCTCGAAAATCGAGGCACTTTTACTGAGCATAACAAATATTTTTCTGAACCGCCACAATGGCCCCTACCCGCAGGTACCCTATTATCCACTCATTACGCCACACCCTGTATATATATAAAGATATAGAAAAACATCCAGACCAGACAAATATCTGTACATCATGCAAACATTTGATCCGCGGAGGGAATAAACCAGCTACCTCTTGCGTTTCAGCCGGCTATTCTCCCACTTCTCCACCGAGGTCGTCAATATATTGGTTGCATTACGATCTCCAAAAAATATGTAGTAGGTAGCACTTTTCAGTAAAGATTTACTTTGAACTGGAGCTAATTGCGAATACTTTTCTGCCATTTCTAATCGCGAATTGAGAACTAGCTTTCCGCCTGCGGTTTTGTCAATGAATAAATATATCAATAAAAAAAACTTTTTTAGAAGAAGCTTTTTTAAAATTCATAATCGGAGCCTACTATAATCTATTCAGAAGTTCCATTGTCTAGCATCCATATCCATCATGAGACCACCTCCATGGTACCATTTTATTGTCACCGAAGTTACATATGTATTACAAATTTCAGCTTAATCAGTTGAGGGGACCTAAACAAACTAACTGATATTGCAAGAATAAAAGCTTCTAAAAGTAGCCTATGTTTCAACCCAGGTCATAATAAATATACTTACCAAGTTTAATCAAAATCGTTACGCTAGAGTAACAAACATCCAAACCTTCGCAGTTACCTACCTATCTAAAGTATTTAGTTTGAGTGGGTTGATAAGACAAGTCTGTTAGAAAACCTTTGATTTATAAGTATCTAAACAATTTCTGCAATGTAATATTTTAAATTTATGAATTATGCATTCATAAAAATTTGCTCAAGGACGCGTGCATTCTCTCCATCCCTATGGCGTTGACAGATCAACAAAAGTCCAAACTTAGAAATAGTGAACTGCTCTCCCAAACACAAATCGCGGACGTTGGGCACCAAGTAGGCATGTTGAAGTGGGACTGAGCGGGCCATCTCTGCCGCATGTCGCAGGAGTTGTCAGCAGAGGCAAAATCCACCACCGAGTCGATCCCAAAACACAGAAAACGAGCACGTGGCAGACCACGACGCCGATGGAAATACGAACTCTCAATTCTTCGACGATCTTTCATTTCTCAGAATGTTGATAAATCGAAAAAAATGACTTCATTAAAACGTCCAACTGAAATCTGTTGTAGGTCATGATAGAATAAACGCATAAGATTGGTCGAACAAGACAGATAGTCGCCTTTGATTTTGACATTAGATACAGACAGCCACATTTGATGCGAATCTCAATCTTACAGTCAGTTTTTTAAGGTAGTTTGTCATGTTTGATCCTGAATCAATTAATAATATACTGTCTTTTTAAATTTCCCGCGTTGCTACATACATAACAAATTTTTACTCAAAATGACAGATTGCCAACTTTGATTCTATACGACTCATATGGAAGACTATAGTGTGACCATTAGTGCTGTGCACTCCCTGAGGTATGCTCGCGGCGAGACGGGGGGGAGAATCGGCTGCTGCGCTCTGTCAGTTCGCCGTCAACGCTCGTGGCGGCAGGTAGTGTTATTTGTATCGGACTGTCTATGTCAGACGCACATGAGATAAATATTCAAAGATGGGTCGTGCGTTATCTCGTGATATGAAATGGAAGATGAAGTTGAAACAGAATCTATGTCAGAATAACTTTCGTTAGAATATATAATTGTTTGTAAATATAAAAAATGTTCAATAAAACAAGTCCTTTGAATTATAAGTTTAGTTCTTATTTATCACCTGCATATTTTTAATAAAATATGAGTATATTTAAGTTACATTTTAATCAACTAAGTAAGTATAATATATTACAGATAGATAGCCTCCGACCATCGTCCCGCCACAAGTCTTGCCTTAGAAATGCAAACTGATATCGTAAGATATGTCCGACATGTATTGATCTCATGTGAACTCATGCAGTTTTTTCTTTGCCTCCCACCTCGCCGCGCATACCTCAGGGAGTGCACAGCACTAATGGTCACACTATAGACTACACACGCGCATGATAGAGTGGAGTAGAAGGAAGGAAGGGAGGCCTTTGCCCTGCAGTGGGACAGTACAGGCTCCAAATAATAATAATAATAATACCTTAAGAGGTTTTCGCTAGAAAGTTAGGTCAAGGGTTAGATACAGAAGGCGGTACTCTTGGACTCGGCACGCATAGTCAGGAGGTTCCTCTCTCTGCAGCCCTAGCCACCGATCGCTTGGGCCTTGCTTCGCAGTCGGTGGTTTACCGTTTTTATTAATGTATTTTGTACTATGTTTTTTTTAAGATACGTTGTAGTGAAACATGTATTTTTTATAAACGAGTTTTAAAATAAATATGTGTGAATAATAATGAATTCAAGGGGAGACATTTGCCCAGAAGTGGGACAGAATAGGTTATTTAAAAAAATGAATGCATGCTTTAGACACTAGCCCAAACCTACTAAGTATATTTAATCTCATTTTAAGTGAACTGTAATTGTTCTTATGAGACTATACTCTTCATAGCGTTAGATAAGATAACATTAGTGAAAAAGTGAGATATAATTAATGTGCGGTTGAATTATTGCCTGAAGCGAATAAGACATCCCGTCTTTACTTGTGTTCTAATAATGGCGGCATACCCTCAAGGTGGCTATTAAGGTATACAAGCGTACAACATTTGGAATAGTTCCCCTAGCGGTATGCACAGAACTTCTTCATCGTTCTGCATCCAAATTACCTCGGGGAATAACCAACAGACTGGGTCATGGAGCTTCAACACTGGAAGAGACAATATCTACGAATAAATCTACGATATATAGAAAAATCTCTATTTAAACAAAATAAATAATAATAATGCTAGACATTTCGCACAACGCTATCTAGCCCCAAACTAAGCCAAACATGCAGTAATTATTTTAAAACTATATACATAAAATAATTGATAAGTGATCACACTCGACTATGACGAAACGGAGTCAATCTTGGTCGCAATCACGCAGCTAGCAACAACGCCACGCGCATACACTTGCGCACGCCTACCCCCCTCACACAACCACACAAAACACACTAACTCACCACACGCACAAATATACCCTCTCAAACACACACAAACTCGCACTCACAAACTCAAATGCATCACTTACACGAGTTCCCAATTTTTTGTCTTAGTAGTTTTGTTATCATTTAATATTAATGCTTGTCTTTTATCTTTATTTAAATTAAATTTGTTTTTGTTTCTCTGTTCTCTTATTAGTCAAAATTTATACTTACTCGGTTTGGTCTCGCATTTAATATGTTTAACTTCTGCAAATCTATACAGGGCATCCGCGATACAGGTGTTACACCTAGTGCGGAGCTCATTATGTACCAACATACATGTTAATTCTGATTTGGAAAATAAAAATATTTGTATTTGTATAATATAAACCGCCCCGGAACATATACCCAGTCAAATCATAAGTATTGTCACACAGTAAAAACTTTTCTTTTAGAATGCTGGCCACAAAAAGTTTATTGAATTCGAATTTCGAATTGTTCATGAAAATAAAAATGTATACTTTTTAGAATTTTACTCATTTTTAAATATGGAGTGGACGCTTAAAGAAGACCGTGTTGCAGTTATCATCGTTTGCATCGTTGCGGTTACGCGCCAATTCAAATTTTTGACATACTGAAAAATTTGAATATAACCAAAAGATTCGTTTATCGCACCATCAAACGATACAATGAAGACTCTAGTGTAGATGACAGATCAAGAAGTGGTCGCCCTCGGTCTGTTTGGACTCCAGCAGTGATAAAAGCTGTGAAGGCGCGAATTCAAATAAATCCCAAACGTAAGCAGAAACTGTTGGCCCTTCAGATGGGGTTAAGCAGAACCACGGTGAAAAGGGTGTTAAATGAAGACTTCGGGCTTCGGGTATATCGAAGAATAACAGGACATCGTTTGAATGCTCGTCTAATGGACCTGAGACTGAAGAGATGCCGCGCTTTGTTGAAGCGGTACGCGGGAAAAAATATCGGGAAATTCTTTTTTCGGATGAAAAAATTTATACCTTAGAAGAGAGCTACAACAAACAAAATGATAAGGTGTACGCACACAGTAGTGAAGAAGCGAGCAACCGTATTCCGCGTGTCCAACGAGGTCATTTTCCATCCTCGCTCATGGTATGGTTGGGAGTTTCTTATTGGGGCTTAACAGAGGTACATTTTTGTGAGAAAGGTGTAAAAACGAATGCAGTTGTGTATCAAAATACAGTCCTGACGAACCTTGTGGAACCTGTTTCTCATACCATGTTCAATAACAGGCACTGGGTATTCCAACAAGATTCGGCGCCAGCTCATAGAGCGAAGAGCACACAAGACTGGCTGGCGGCGCGTGAAATCGACTTCATCCGGCACGAAAACTGGCCCTCCTCCAGTCCTGATTTGAATCCGTTAGATTACAAGATATGGCAACATTTGGAGGAAAAGGCGTGCTCAAAGCCTCATCCCAATTTGGAGTCACTCAAGACATCCTTGATTAAGGCAGCCGCCGATATTGACATGGACCTCGTTCGTGCTGCGATAGACGACTGGCCGCGCAGATTGAAGGCCTGTATTCAAAATCACGGAGGTCATTTTGAATAAACTTTAGTGTCATAAGAATCTATGTTTTGTTAAGTTCATTTTGGTATATAAATGGTTACATAATGAATAAACTTGTTTCAATTATTTTATATTAAACATGTGACACAATTTATGACCTGACTAGGTATTTAGTAGATCATGCAAAACTTTTATCGCGGTGGGAATCGAACCCTGAACCTCCTGCGAAAATACATGATAACACTCTGCAATTTATTACTTGTTATCTTTTTGGAGATAATTTCAATTGAATCTGTATGAATATGTTATTTCATTCTAATATTGTATCTATCTTTTATTATTATTATTGATTTACAAATATAATAATACAAATTAATGATAAATAAAGCAAATAGGTAATTAATTAAATTAAAATCAATATTTACACAGGCGAACTTACTGGTAGAAAGCATTATCTTCCAGTTAGCCTTTGTGTAATGTAGAAAAAAGTTTTTTGATCGAGCGAAGCGAGATCTCCAAATCAACTTAGGTAAATCGGCGTTGTATGTATGTATGTTTGTTTGTCCGAGGATAACTTTCAAAGTGTTGTTCCGATCATCGTGAAATTTGATACATAGGTAGTGATGGCACAATGTTGGTGTGATTAAATGAGCAAAAAATGTGCGGGGGTTTTTGAGTTATTGGGGTTCAAGAGGGGTACAAACAAAAAAACGTAATGGGATTATCCGGTCAAATGAAACATCAAATGAAAGGTCTTTATTATTGTATTTCAACCCTGTTTTTATTTTTAGTTTAATCGTTGTAGTTTTTGAGCCATAATAAAAACAAAACTTTGATAAAATTCACAGGGTACACCAGTGACCCCACAATGCTGAAATTTGGTATGCGTGTAGCTTTAGTGACACAAATATAGGCAAAAGTCTGAAATCCAGAATAACAGCATTTTGTACTCCAAAAAAGGGGAACCAAAAAACATGAACTCCCGTTACCTGTAATTTGAATGAAACTGTAGGTCAGGTAGTTGTTTATTTCGTGGCACTATTTAGATACCCATTATTTTTGTTTTTTTATGGGAGACTCGCTAGATCTCAGTTCGGGGCGAACCACTAGATGTAATAGATAGGTGAAACGGCTATATATCCGGCTATAACGGTCATTACTTCTCGACGGTAGCTCCAAGTACTCCACTCTGCCCGTGACCACGGCTGTTGCAACACAGTCGAAACGTAAAACAAATAAAACAAGGTACATACGCAATAAATACCCGTTTATATCAGTAATTACGGCTACATCTAATCGGTAAGAAGGGTTCCAATTTCAACTACGAAGGAAATTTTCCAAGATGGAGATCATGTTCGCCATTTTGGAATTTTTATATCATTTTTCAAGACTCTTGATAACCAGCAACGTAGGTATAGTATAATAAATTCAAGATGTCTCTTCCATTAAAACATAATGTTTTGCAAAATGCGCTACTTAGGGAACACAAAGGCTCACATGTTATGTATAAGACCTGTAACACATTATCTAATTTGGTTTTGTTCCAAACTCACCCCACATAATTGTATTTAAAACTTCAAAGAACCCAACATACATTTTTATTTGCTTTATTAGATTACTAACTGTTGCCAGTGGCTTCGCCCGCGTTGTTCTGGGTTGCAAAAATACATGTAGAAACGTTGACTTCCCTTTCTTATCCTATGGGAACTTCTTCTTAGCGTTTCAATAGCTCTAGTTATATTGTGTTAGATAGATACTTGGCTACATTGATGGTGTCAGGAGAAGCCGTTTGTAAGTCTTCCATTGTGCAGGTGTTCGGGCACAAAGGGCACAATAGCAGGGTTTCATCTTTCGATGAAATTGAGATCGATCAGATTGAGTAGCAAACAAACAAACATCCAAACTTTATATTAGGTATTTACCTATGAAATTGCCGTTGTGTATGGAATAAGTAAAAGTACTTATTTTTAATTAAACTTTTTTTCTATTATTCAAAGTAATGACCCATGCAATCGACGCATCTTTGCCAACGCATTGGCAGTTTATTGATGCCCTTCTTGTATAAATCAGCTGGATGGGAGGCAACAAACTCTTCAAAGGCATTTTGTAATGCCTCTCGGGAATTGAATTTTTTACTCACTAAAAGTTGTCTAAATTTTGAAAAAAGTAATAGTCGGTAGCTGCTAAGTCTGGTGAGTATGGCGGATGAGGGAGAGCTTCCAACCCCAGCTCTTGAAGCTTGGAGACTGTCTGTTGTGCAGTATGGGGTTGCGCGTTGTCGTGAAGGAGCAGTGGGGACGACCGATTGACCAAAGCTGGCTGCCGATGTGCAAGCTTCTCCATCATTGTCTCCAGTTCTTTGCAGTACACATCTGCAGTAATGCTCATGCCGTTTTGTAAAAAGCTGTGGTGAATCACATCCGCACTAGACCACCAAACAGTGACCATCACCTTTTTAGGGGTCATTTTTGGTTTAGGGCATTGCTTTGGTGCTGAACCAGGATCTAACCAACTTACTGAGCGCTTTCGAATGTCGAACAGAATCTATTTTTCATCGCATATAACAATTTAGTTCAAAATTCTTTCATTTGTTTGCCTATTGAGCAGCGCGAGGCAGGTTTTGACGCGTACGTTGCGCTGGCGATCGTTAAGTTCGTGGGGCACCCATCTATCAAGTTTTTTTACCTTGCATATTTGTCGCAAATGGATCAAAATTGTTTTGATGCTAACATCAAAAGCTGCTGCTAGCTCAGCTGTAGATTGAGTTACGTCAGCTTCCACAATCGCCTTTAATTCATCATTGTTGACCAAAGACTCTGGACGACCACGAGCTTCATTTTTCAAGTCAAAATTTCCAGAACGGAACCGGGAAAACCAATAACGGGTGGTTGCGTTCGTTTGTACAGTTCTCTTCGTAACCGTTTTTGATGTTACGTGCCGTTTGTGTCGCGTTGGTGCTACGACGGAACTCATATTCCATAATTGCACGAATTTTTAAAGTATCCATTATGACGAAAATTGTTCAAATGTACTGAAAATACAACGCTAATCAATAAACAAAAGACTGAGTTTGTAAAAAAAATGTCATGTTTTTAAAACAAAATTAATTTGAATTTAGAATACAAAGCCATTCCAAACTTTTTTTCTATTTGAAATGACCAGTACTGAAGAACGACAATTTCATAGGTAAATAACTATTATTAGTGTGATATTTTGGCATGCAAATATTTTGTTCGATTTGATTCCTCAGCTGCTACTAAGTTCAACTGCATTATACATATTTAATCTCAAAGAAAATATTGAAGAAAAGCTGTAAGCAGTAAGAATGTTCAACTAAAAAACGCTTTAGTCATACGCGATAAGCACAAAAATTTTATTTATAATTTCAAAGATTTTTTTTCAGGATATTGTTTTTTTTTATATATATATTTTTTTTAAACACATCTTTATAAAATAATTCACATAAATAAACCTTACAAGGTTTGTTCTAGCGTAACTCGTAACATGCCTCTTTAGTAAGCATAGAGTGGCCAATGTCCAGCAGTGGATCAATTTGGGCTGATGATGTTGATGATTTTTTTCTGAATTAGGGACGGTTTCCATCTCCACTAAAGCGTAGAACATTTTATATGTCAGAAACAGACAGTCAGTCACCATACCATACCTCGGTTTTTAGGGTTCCGTACCCAAAGGGTCAAACAGACAGACAGCAGAGTTTTAGAAATAGGGTCCCGCCTTATTTCTAAGACTCCGCTGTCTGTCTGTCTGTCACCAGGCTGTATCTCATGAACCGTGATAGTTAGACAGTTGAAATTTTCAAAGATGATGTATTTCTGTTGCCGCTATAACAACAAGTACTAAAAACAGAATAAAATAAATATTTAGGGGGGGCTCCCATACAACAAACGTGATTTTTTTTGCTCGTTTTGCTCGATATGGATGACGGCAAGAGGTAGACGCTTGAAATATTCACAGAATATTTAGTTGTATATTCACTTTAAAAATAAATAATTAAATTATATAAATCAAATATTTAAGGGGGGTTCCCATACAACAAACGTGATTTTTTGCCGTTTTTATAGATGTTACGTAACCCTTCGTGCTCGAGTCCGACTCGCACTTGGCCGGTTTTATTTTAACATTCAGTCACAGATACCATACCTTTTTTTGAGGCGGGTTTGTTTTGACATGAATTAAATATTTTCGTTTCCTTCGGAATCATTCCAAACATATTCGACAATAGCTAATTACATCACTTTCAATTTTCATTAGAAAAACAGCAACGCGTTTTATCTATTTGTAGACTAATGTTGACTTTAGATCCAAACAAAGTTGGGTCATAAAAGGGTCTCAAACGATGCTCTGGGTCATTAAACTAAGCACATTACCGAAAGGGTGCAAACTGATCAAGTGGAATATCTCAATGTTTTCATTTGGGTCCGCCTGCCCAGCGGGATATAAGGGGATATCACAGTATTAGATAAAGTTACAGTAGCCATACTTACTCTTGCGTAAGTACTCTTACGTACTCTTAGCGTCGTTTTTTTTATACATTATAGGCTTGCGTTTGACCACGATCTCGCCTGATGGTAAGCGGTGATGCAGTCTACGATGGTACACGCTTGCCTAGAAGAAACCTATTCAGTCGCGACTTAAAGATACCCAGGCTGTAGCTATCAGGAAACACAGACTCTGGCAAGGCGTTCCACTCTTTGGCGGTGCGAATAATAAAGGTCGAAGAGAACCGCTTTGTGCGAAAGGGAGGTATTTCTACCATATAGCGGTAGCACATCGCAGAGTGTCTGGTTGTCCGTTGATAGAATGGAGATGGTGGGATCAGGTTGAAAAGTTCCGCCGCACACTCCCCGAAATGTACTCGGTTAATCACTGGCGTTGGAAGTTTTGGCGTCCGACTTGGCTTAGCTGCATATAAATACCAGAATATATCTTACTAAGCACAGAACCACTCCATTAACCGGTAACTGGTACCTAGTGACTATTTTATTCCATTATATTTTGAAGTAATTGACCATGGTGTGTTGCTCCAGCATGTGCGTACACCGATACATAATTTTAATTTTAATTTATAAATTCATTAATAATTATATAATATTTATTTCATTTGTTTAATTGTATATAATTTAATTTAACTTGATTTATTTTATTTTATTTAATAATACTTAGATTCACAGTTACATTACCGTATATCATACATTTATTAACATAATACTGAACTTAAACCAAATTGAATCTACATTATGTAATACTAAACTTTTATAAATTTGACGCGGCAAAGTAGCCCGTAAACTTTAATATACTTATTATAACTAAATTTTACAAAAAATAAAAAATTTCAAGAAATGGTTTACAACAAAAAAACGAGTATTAAATTTTTTTAGAATATTTAAATAAATGAAGAAGTGCCCCTTGAGCTGCAATGTTTGCTTGATAGCATTTGGAGTGTGTGTGTATTTATGTGTGTTTAGTGTACCTAGTATGTGTGGTGTGGGATGTATTTTATAGTGTTATGTTATGTTTTAAAGTGTTAATTATCAGATCATTTGGGAATGGCAACAAAAAAGAAGGTAGATAACTAAAGTACAGATGAACCCGCTCCAAAAATAATATTATCTACAATCTGTTTATAAAGATTTAATTTGATTTGATTTAATTTAATATAATTTATTGTGGTTATGATTATGGATTATGCTTATCTGAAATAATTGAATACAATATAATAGAATTTATTCGTATTAAAATGAGTTTAGACTGGTACAGGACCGGGACGAGTATCATATACAAAGAGAGCCCAGCAGTGGGCTGAGAACACGGACTGAGAATGATGATGATAAAAGATGTAGTTGAGGTACTGGTTCCCGTTAATCTTACGCATCTGTTAATTTGCCGAAAGAGCATTCTTTTTAGATGTTTTTTGTGACAATTTAATGCCGTCTATAATTGATAGAGATACGCCTTCTTTATTTCACAGCCGTGATTGATGGACTAGAGTTAAGTGATTTTGGGATTACTTTCGAGATTCAAATGGAAGTGACGAATCGTGAATCGTTTTAGGGGTACGAACAATTTTGGGGATAAAAATAAAAACATCTGGTATTTGCCGAAAATATCTAAAAATAAACGCTCAGATTACTCAGTGGGCCAGGGTAAAACCAAAATATTGGTAATTAGCAACGAAACATCAAAAGACCAAAAGTCCATCGTTAGGTTAACATTTTTTTGGGTTCCGTACATCAAAAGGAAAAAAAACAGAATCCTTATGGGATCACTTTGTTGTCCGTCTGTCTGTCTGTTTGTCTGTCAAGAACCTTTATCTTGGGAAAGCCTGGAGTTATCGAGTTGAAATTAAAACAATAACTCTAAGTTCTAAGGTTAAATAAAAGATACGGCCGTTTATGCCGAGAAAAACGTATATTTCGACACTCTCAAGTGAATAAAAATTTATAGGGTACTTTCCGTTGACCTAGAACTATGAATTTTGGCAAGTAATATAGTCTCATACGATACTAGCTGACCAATCCACAGCTTCACACGCGTAGTTTTTCAATAAAAACATTACCCTCCTTCTGCGGAGTTGAGTAAAAAGGAGCCTTTTTTTATTTTATTTATTTATTTCCGTAATTCAACAGCGTAATACAAAATATAGTACACATTTTTTCTTATAGTAGCTTACTTAATTTAACACATTTTAAATAACAATAAACAACAGTGCAAATTTGTTGAAGATCCCTAAAAACAACAATAACCAAAGACGAATTATATTCATAACTATGAAATGGGCCTATGGTCCATACCAACATGATCATTCACTATGCAGGCACATATGCCTACGCAATAAATAACGTGGTTGTGTGTGTATTTGTGTGTGAGTGTGTGTGTGCATGAGTGTGCGTATGTTTGTGTAAGAAGATGTGTGAGTGGGTGTATTTTGCAATTGTTTTACCCGGGATTAGTGTAGCTTCCCAAAAGTGTAAGAATTTTTTAAATTAGTCCAGTAGTATCGGAGCCTATTCAATACAAACAAACAAATCTTTCCTCTTTATAATATTAGTGTAGATGTACAGAATAAAATCTGAAAACTATACATTTGTAATTAAATCTAAAAAAAATATAGCCTTCATTTAAAGTACGTGAATGAAGTACGTAAATGATCGAAACTGTCGGTACTAATTTGTACGGAACCCTCGGTGGGCGAGTCTGACTCGCACTTGTCCAGTTTTTTTTATACATTGTCGACTTTGATTGGTTTTGATTGTTGGCGTTTGACCACGATCTCGCTTGATGGTAAGCGATGCAGTCTACGATGGATCACGCTAGCCTAGAAGAAACCTGTTCACTCGCGACTTGAAAACAACGACATTGTACTTAACAGGAAACACAGACTCAGACAAGGGGTTCCACTACAGTGGAACAAATAGCCATCCATAGACAGTTAACCCTAACATAACCCTTCTTTTTGATTTTGCCGTAGTTGAGTAAAAAGAAAAGAAACACCAAACAAAGGCACGAAATAAAAGGAACTGACAGATAGCACAGAAAAATAACAGAATAAAATGCAAGCAATTACTTAAAAACGCGGGCCGGGTCATTCAAGTAGAATGTAAATAGATCCTGTCCCTGGGGCATAGGGTTAAAATTATAAAAGATAGCGTGGCGTGTTTAGAAACTTCTCGACGTTTAGTCTATGCTTTACGCTTTTAGTTGGAAAATGTTTTTAATGCAGCAAAGTTTTATAATAAAATATCAGCCCAGTTTGTTTTAATTTTCTGTGCTTAGACAAATAAAGGGTAATGAATGGAGCGCAGCTCATTTATAAACGAAGTACAGAGTGTCAAGTCTGTTTCGCACACATTTGCAACAACAATGCCGGTGTTGTTGCCAATCGCCGCATGACAGTTAGTGTGCAGCGTGAGTCTGTTTTGTCATCGGCCCTTATATTACACTAGCTGACAAATCCGCAGCTTCGCACGCGTATTTTTTTTAATAAAAACATTACCCTCCTTCTCCGCAGTTGGATAAAAAGTAGCCTGTGTCACCCGGAGATAGTGTAGCTTCTCAACAGTGAAAGAATTTTTAAATTGGTCCAGTAGTTTCGGAGCCTATTTAATACAAACAAACAAATCTTTCCTCTTTATAATATTACGAAGTTTTTTTGTATATATTGATATATTCTTTAATATTGTAGAACATACTTTTGTTCTATCAATAGTTTCCGCAGCGCATGCGACGAAAGACGTTTTAGGTCACTTTTTTTTACACCTTGGGAAATGTTACTTAAGTTTTAGTAAGGATCCTTCATCTTTTATAGCAATAAATATAGCCTATGTCATTCAAGGTGAACGTAGCTTTCCAACGGTGAAAGAATTTTTGAAATCGGCACAGTTTGAGTTGCTTGCGATTCGGACACAATTTATTAGGACACAGTGTCCCAACTGACACTTTTGATTTTAATATTTTTTTTACTGTTGATTCGGACACCATCTAATTATTGAAGCTGTTGAGTACAGTCAGGTAAAAAATGTTTAAGTAAAATATAATATAATGTGATAAAGCTAATCAATCTGCTTTGCGAGCATATGGTGACTTATATTAATGTTATAAAAACCACAAATTTCATTCATAGCGTATATTTGGTATAAATCAACATCTTGTATACATACGCATCTATATAATGATCACTCAAAAATATCTATAACATATTTTTTAATTTTTCTAAGACAGTATATGAGTATGTTTAAAAACCACAGATAATCAATAGTTCAGACATACCTAAAATTACTACTTATTATTTGTTAGTTTTCAACAAAAATAAAACGATAATACTCTAAAACAAAATAAAATATACTTAACCTACAATAAACAGTATTTTACACAGCATTTGGCACATATTTTACCTATTAAACAATTTAAAATCAACGAAAGAAAAAAAAACATTAAAAATGTTAACTAAAGATTTTCTTGTATATTAAAACATTTTTCTATTTTTCCTGACGTTTTAAAAAAATCATTTTTTAGGAATTTATAAATATAACAGATAATTTATAATAAACTGAGAAAAATATCCCAACAACATTTACTGATTTGGAGTTATTATTACTAAAAAAAAGTACCTAATTATCCTAAGCGCGTATACAAGTATGTATTGAAATCACAGATAATCATTAGTTCAATCATAGACTTAAAATTACTACTAACTATTTATTAGTATTCATCGTCACCAATTCCTATTATCTACTGAAAAAAAACTCTAAAACAAATAATAAAAAAACTTAACCTACAACAATCACAGTTTTTCCACATCATTTAGCACAATATTTTAAGTAATAAACATTTTAAAATCAACGCATTAAAAACCATTAAAAAATGATAACCATAGATTTTCTTATAATCTAAAACTTTTTTCTATCTTCGCTTCTATTACATAATAAAACGTTCTATGCACAATTCAATATTTATTTGTCCTCGCTCAAATTCAGTCATAGTAATATTGAGGTGTTCATTGAAATCAATTGTGGGTTTTGATTTATTGTGTATGTTAAAGCCATTTAGATATAACAGCTGTTGATATGTCTTCTTTTATTAAAAAAGTTAAAAATTGGGCAATCTTATTCGGTTTCCTACTGCATGTCTTTCTATTAATTATGGAATGCTAAATTTAACCATATTTGTGGTACGGTGCGGGCTACCGAATATGTTCCATATATTGTAAAACAGGGAAGTCTCGTTCAACCAAGTGTTAACAAAATAATCATTAAATTTTATATGTTTTCTATTTTTCGGACATTGGGACATATAGCCAGGCATCATCTATTACTTCTCTTGGCAAAAAAGCTAAACCACTACACCTTTTTATGTGTTTCTTTTCCAATTTCAATTTAGATTTTTTTTTATTTACAAGACGAACAGTTTTGTTGTTGTCCTTCGGACTAAGTTCAAAATAGAGCGCAATAGAGCTATACAATAAAGAGATAGAGAGAGTGTAACCTTGCTATGCATCTATTTCGTCATCTTGCTGTGCCGCCGCTGCACCTCGGTAAAAACCTGTTTTATATTATAACTGACTGTACAATGCAGCTATGTTTAATGGTGTCCGAATCGACACTAACAAAAATATTTAAATCAAAATTGTCAATTGGGACATTGTGTCCCAAAAAATTTTATCCGAATCGACATCAACCCGTAGTTTTTGAGTTAATTTATAACAAACATACACACAAATATACAAATCTTTCCTCTATATAATATTAGCATATAATTTTAATTATATATATCTCCTTCGATGGGTGCTTCAGATAGCAATCTTAAATTCAAAATAGATGACCTTAGTGTTAGTGTTTAAAACGCTACAGCTATTCGAACCTACAAAATATTCAATCAACTAATTAAAAATGATGATGTAAATTTTTACAAGAAATGAGCAAGATTATAGATTTATATTTCATCCCCTAGATGGGTTGACAATAGGTGTAAAAATCGCATGTATTCCTGTCGTTGGCACACAGCTAACGAGTAACTGTTTATTTGCTTATTGAATACAAATCTACCCTCACCCTATAAAAAATAATTATTTCCGTTCGGGACCGTGTCTGAATCATTAGTTTATATAATCAATAGGTTTCAACACGCGATACCATGAGCTTGAAAACTCATAGAAATATTGTCTCCCTGGAAATACGAAACATGAAGCACAACGTTTATTTAAATACCCTAGAAAAATGGATTGTTGGTGATTTATTTCCATGTACAACAGTTTTTTTTTTGTAAATCACACTAATATTATAAATGTGAAAGTTTGGATGTTTGTTTGTTACTCAATCACGTCGTAACGTCTGAACAGATTCCAATGAAAGTTATATACATAGATTATTACCTGGATTACCGCATAGACTACCTTTTATCCTTTTATCCTTTTGACACAAGGGTGTTAAGTCAAGTTGCAACAGTGAGAACAGTGTACGAAGTCACGGGCAACAGCTAGTATTATAAATGTGAAAGTTTGGATGTTTGTTTATTTGTTTGTTTGTTACTCAATTACGTCGTAACGGCTGAACCGATTTCGATGAAATTTGGTATATACGTAGATTATAACCTGGATTTCTACATAGGCTACCTTTTATCCCATAAATCAGTTCCCATGGGATAAAAATAGAGTGTCAAGTCAAGTTGCAACAGCGAGTTTAGCTTTATTTCTTTATTACCTACATATTTAGTAGTGTAACGCATACGAAGTCGCGTGCAATAGCTAGTTTTATAAATATGAAAGTTTGGATGGTTGTTTATTTGTTACTCAATCACGTCGTAGCGGCTGAACCGATTTCGATGAAATTTGGTATATACGTAGATTATAACCTGGATTGCCACGTAGGTTACCAAATCAGTTCCCATGGGATAATAATGGGGTGTCAAGTCAAGTTGCAACAGCGAGTTTAGCTTTATTTCTAGGTTACTTATACATTTAGTAGTATAACGCGTATGAAGTCACGGGCAACAGCTAGATTTTATATAAAATAACTGCCATAAGTCTCGATGAAATTAGAGTAACACAGGACTGAGTGAACATTACGAAGAGAACACAGCAGTGATGATAATCATGATGATGCAGCCTCACAACACAATGAGTGGCTGTTGACGCAGGGAATCCCATATCAACCCCCAACATCGCGCAACTCGCTACATCGTCCAAAAAACTGAATCTTAAAACGAAACCAAGCAACTATAAAGCTTGTCTCAGCTAATGATCCGTTCAGACGCGGGTAAAGTTTTAAATTAGCTACCGAATTCCTGAGTTATCGCCTGGAAAATTGATGTGTTGGAAAAACTGCGGAAGTAACTAACTTTGCGTCGGAAGTGCAAGTTTGAAACCTCGCAGGGTTTAAAAGTCAGATTGTACAATATTTTATGGCAACATCACCCAAACAAAAAATGCTCTTGTATTTTTTGTATTTTTATAAACGACATGGAGGTAGAACAAGCTTATTCGTCATGTGTGGCAAGGCGCATCCATCTCTTAATTTTTAGACAATTATAGATAGCATTTAATAGTAATTATTAGGTATGACAATTTACCATCGACCAAATGCTATTTTCACAAAACCCAACATAAATGTAATATCTGATGGAGAACCCTATATCCACCTCATTTAATATTATTGTTGTGACCAAACACTTCTCCAACATACTATAAATTAAAACTTAGAATTCTTGACATGCTAAGAAGAAGAACCATCGACTGTTCTTAACCCTCGATGCATAAAGACCTAGATATAGAGAATCATTTATTCACTACACAATACAGTTACATTTTAAGACAATAAATAAACAACGGAATAGCAAAAACTTAAAACAAAAACAAGGGAGAACACTTACTGTGTGTTACAGCTACAGGAGTAATTAAAAAGAAATGTTATAAGATTGACGCCTATTCTAATAAACCCTCCGTCGTCCGAGACACGTTCTTGGAGACCCGGATGACGAAATCACTTCCGCTAATGCGGGTGAGTCATCCACATTAGACAGAGCAAACACTCCACAAATACACAGACCTCGCCGGCGAGGTCGACGAGTCCCATTAGTCGCCGCCTACACGAGGTACAAGCACGTACCCGGGCGTTTCTCTCCTATCCCCGTCCCGGCAACAGCCCAAGCCGAGGTTCGTACCCTTGCGATAGTTGCCTCATCAAAAATAAAATTATAGGGCTGAGCGCCTTCTGCGCTCGCCAAAAGCTCGGTTAAGCTGCAACGGCCTCAGAGGCCAACAGCGAGATAAGTCCATTCGAAAAAAAAGACGCCTATTCTGGCTGTGAGTCTGTGTGTGTCTGCCTGTCTGTGTCATAGTTCCCATCGGATAGACCGATTCGGACACGATTTTTTTAATAGAAAGCTTGTTTAACTCGGGTGGTTCTTTGCTATATTAATATTTAACCCAGACTTAAAAAGACTAGTTGTGTATATTGGGTCTGGTTGTTTCTCTATATATTATAAGTAAGTATTAAAAAAAATGTATATAAGTATTCTATCAGTTATCTGGTTCCAATAGTACAAACTCTGCTTAGTTTGGGGCTAGATAGCGCTGTGTGAAATGTTCAGAAATATTTATTGTTATTTTATTATTGTGGCAGAAATGGATAGTCGGTAAAAATTACCTTCATGCTCCAAACAAAACGGGATATTTACAGTGTAAAAATGACCATCTTGGTTATTAGATATTGTTTTCTTCATTTACTGAAAAAAATGTTACGGTTCAAATGCTCTTTTGAAAAGTCACTCCTCATTTTTCGATTAGTTATGCTTTTATACGTCATACAACTGACAACGAGCAACAAAACTATTTCATAGATATTAATAGCGCAGTGTTATAATTTGCAAAAGCATTTACTCATTTAAACTTGAAAGTCACATTTAAAGGGGTTTCTACATAAAATCAGAAATTAATCCAATAAGTTAAGCGATAAAACTAATTTTTTGCCTAATTGCTGTCTCAAAGTCTTAAACGGGCAACTAAAATTGCTCTTTCTAAACAACATTATGTATGGGCTTAGGTCTATTGTTGGGTTGATGACATAATCGAAGTCGAGTGCACCCCCTGGATCGGAGAATCTCTAGACATCGAAGTACATGTTAGTGGTTAGTTGTAGAGTCAAAAGGAGACCTTTACTCATCAGGACTTATAACGTAGTAATTCTTGTATTTTTTTTCAATTTTAACGTTTGTTAAGTTATAGGCTCGCATTAGTGATAGTAAGCGATGATGCAGTCTACGATGAACTACGCCCAGAAGAAACCTGTTTACTCGCAAATTGAAGACTTCCAGATTGTTATCTTTTTCTTTCCCTTCTTATACTACCCGGAGATGAAACAAGCATGTGGCGCAACTCAATTTAAGTGGTAACCATCGCCTTTAAACCACCACGCGGTACCAAAAAGTATTGCCTCATATGTCACGCACCTTATAAACATCCATCAACTTGAGGTATAAAGCCTCATGTACCTGTAATTTCACCGGAAACCCTACTCTTGATGCTGAAACACAGCAATGCTGCTTGGCGGCAGAAGTTGGTATGGTGGTAGTACTTCCCCTAGTGAGCCCTTTCATAAGGAACTCTACTACTCTTATCATCAGGATACACAAACTCAGACAAGGTCAACTTTTTCTATATCGGCCTGATGACATGATGATGATGATTGCGTTTTTAAATAACAAATTTAATAACGCAATTAAACAAAATCTTTATAAAAAAGCCTACTATAAAATATCGGATTATTTAGATGATAGAGAAGCTTGGGATTGAAATTTCTCCAACTCGTTCAAAATGTTACAATTTAGACGTAAATTATTTTCTGTATTGTTATGTATTCTAAAAGGATCATTAAAAAAACAACCAGCCTTGTTTTCTCGCAATTCTTTCCTGGCTTGGTCGCGAAGGAACAGACATTAAAATTGACGTTTAAAAGTGATCCTTGTTATTTTAATGATTTTGAATTTGACATCACTAAGAGTTCAAATTTTGTTTTGTCCATAAAGTTTGGGATGGTTAAATTATACAGGGCATAACTATCGAATCTTTTGCTGTAACTTTTATTCCATCTGCTTTCTTTACTTAATTGTTCCAATATGTTGGTGGGCAATGATTGATAACAAGTTGCTGGTATAACAGTATCTTTAGCAAGTCAGCTGATTTTGAGGTTATTTTAATCAGTAGGTAGAAAGTAGCTTGGGTTGAGATTTAGCTTTTAACTGATCAAAGAAAATGCTAATCCTTTCATGAGACGAAGGTTTTTGTTGGTTTAATATGAATAATCTTGAAGAAAAATAAGCTTAAGGTAGCTACGTTTTAATTCAACTTTGCTAATGCGATTACATAGTACATAACCGTCTTGATTCCAAATACTTAATATTATCTACTTTTGAAAGCTTCTTAAGCCGCGTTGGTCATTTTTTGAGATGGGAAAAAACCATAGAACTCGGGACACTGTTACCGTTACCGACACCTCTGTGTATGAAGTGAAAACTACTTTAGGCGCGTTGGAGATTTCGGGTGAGTTTTACACTACATCATCATCTCAGCCCGTTTGCACCCCTGTTGGGTATAGGCCTCCTTTTTATTACGCCATTCTTTCCGGTCCCTTGCAAGTCTCATCCATTGACACCCAGCTACGCTTTCAATATCATTCGACCATCGGGCGGGTGGTCTGCCTCTTGGTCTACGAGCATCCCTTGGCCACCACTCTGTAATCACCTTCGTCCAACGCCCGTCATCCCTCCTAGCCAAGTGTCCAACCCATCTCCACTTCAGCTATGCGATCCTCATACCCACGTCCACAACCTTTGTGCGACGTCGGATTTCTACATTGGGTATGTGGTCCAAGAGTGATATACCGAGCATGGCACGCTCCATTGCCCGTTAAGCTACTCTAATCTTATGCATGTATTCCTTTGTGAGCGGCCATGTCTCGGAACCGTAAGTAAGAATGGGCAGGACACATTGGTTAAACACCCTGGTCTTGAGGCATTGAGGGATTTTAGACTTAAGGACGTCTTCTTACTTACTAAAGGCGGTCCATCTTAGCTGGACTCGTCTCGAAATCTCTTGTTTCTGGGAACCCTACATAGTTTACGTATATTGGACTATTAGAAAGAAATACTATAAGAAATGGTAAATACATGAAAGAATGAAAATTCTTTGTATACCTTACAAGCTAGATACAGCAGATATAAATATAAAAAGAAAACGAATAAACGTAAGCATAATAGGCGGTCTTAACGCTTAACAAAGCGATCTCTTCCAGACAACTTTATAATTGACGGCTTTATTGCTAAAAGCGATCTCTTCCAGATATTATTGCAAGAATTACTTTGAAAAATAAATAAATAATGCTGGACAGTTGACACAGTTCCATCTAGCCCCAAACTAAGCGAAGCTTGTACTATGGGAACCAGATAACTGGTAGAATACATACGTACTTTTTTTCGTAAATACATACTTGCAATATATAGAGAAACAACCAGAATCAGAACTAATATATGCAGATACGAGTAATGCAAACATATGTTACGCAGCGGGAATCGAACCACATTGCGTCTCAGCCACATGGAAAACATAGATAATAAAAAAAACTTATCATCCAAAACACTTTTAAGGTGTTTTTTTACCGAATTTTACTACATTAAGGTATCCCATATGTTGCATTGTATATCTTGTAAGGGTGTCCCATAGAGAAGCTTTTTATCAACCCTCTTGCACCCTCCAGCCCCGGTCAATTCTACGACTGGATTTTATCATCACTTAGTCTTGAGAGAGCCATCAATACACCCCTAGTGACAAACGGTGATCTGACAGAAATGGTGTGGTACAGTGGACCCAAAAGATGCTACTCGAAAATGCAGTGAAATTTTATCATCATTAGGCAATATCTTATTTATGTAACCGCTTACTGCTGGGTATGAAAGAAAGAAAGAAAGAAAAAGTATTTTTTGGACATACATGGGTTTTTACACATAACATTACTATGGACATCTGTCTTTTTGTTATTTCTGACTGGCTTCCGCCCGCGGCTTCACGCGCGTGGTTTGTCAATAAAAAGTATCCTTATGTGTCAATCCAAATTGAGTACCAAACAAACAAACCAAACATCCATACTTTCGTATTTATTAATATTAATTAATTTGTCCGAGGATAACTTTCGAGGCGTTTATCTGATCATCATGAAATTTGGTATATAGGTGTGTAGTGATAGCAGAATTTTGGTGTGACTAAATAAGCAAATAATGTGGGGGTTGTTGAGATATTGGGGTTCAAGAGGGGTAAAAAAAAACAAAATAGGACTATCTGGTCAAATTGCACGTCTATTATAAGGGCTTTGTGAGTACATTTTGACCCCGTTTTTTATAGTTTCAACCTTGTAGTTTTAAGTTATTAGCCTTAAAAACTAAATTTTTACAAAACTCACAGGGTACACCAGTGATCCCATAGTGCTGGAGTTTGGTATCCGTATAGCTTTAGCAACACAAATATAGGGAAAAGTCTAAACTCTAGAAAAACTGTAATTTCTACCTCAAAAAAACTAATTAACATGAACTCCCGTTACCTGTAATTTGAATGAAACTGTAGGTCAAGTATTTTTTATCAGTTAAAGATTAAGGCCGGCTTGCACAACGATCCCTAAACGTATTTAGGAACATGTTTAAATTTTACTATTTGTATAAACTCTCCTTAAATCATATTTATCCACTAGATACGTTGCATGCGTGCAATGCACCGTTGCGCGAGTCGCCCTAAGAATTTTTTTTTTGTGTTTTGGGAGACTCGCGAGATCTCAGTTCGGGGCGAAAGTAATATTGGTGCGAAATGTAATTACCATTACAGGGCTTACAATGCCCTGCAATAGGACATTTAAAACCAAATTAGGCTTTAGGCTAAGCCACATTCACATGATGACCTACGCAGCCGAAACATGGACACTTACGGTGGTACACAAATTGAAAGTCGCTCAGCGAGCCATAGAAAGGGCTATGCTCGGAAATTCTCTGAAGGATAGAATCTGAAACGAGGTAATCCGACAGAGAACCAAAGTCATCGACATAGCTAGCTCAGAGGGACAGCACTCTGAAGTGTCAGTGAGCCGGTCATATCCACCGCAGAACCGATAACCGTTGGGGTACACGTGTTCTGAAGTGGAGACCACGTTTACGCAATCAAAGTATAGGACGCCCTCCGGCTAGATGGAGTGACGATTTGCGCGCTGTGGCTGGCAAGGATTGGATGAGAAGAGCTGAGGATCGGGCTCAATGGCGCACCCTGGCTGTTATAGGTTGATGATGATGATGAAGCCACATTCGGGCACAAAATTGTCACATATTTTTGATTAATGTGGGATATGACAAGGAGGACCACATAAATGTGCCTCGACTCTCTGAATATAACTGAGTAACTAGTAGTTATTTTGCAAGTTAAATTTAACCAACAAGCTTAACTATCGAACATAACGACAAAACAGGTATTATCAAGAATTTTAAAACCATCTCAAACATCTTCAAGCCTAGTTATTATCGGATTAGTCTCATCTGACCCCGTGGCCTTGCTCGGTACCGGGCCAGATTGAAAAATCGTGCCTACGGGCCCGGTAAGCAGCTTGCCAGGTCTGTTGGCACGATTTTCGTGTCCTTGGTCCCGGTGATATTAAAATAAACATATTTAGAATGATTTTCAAAACCTATAAATATAAGAATAGGAATATTATTTATTTGCTAGAACTTAAAAAACAGTTGTACGTACATAAGTGCTAAGTTTTTAAATAATAAACATACTTACGATTTGTTGCGGGTAGATTTGCATTACGTACTAAAACCATTACCTTCCGCGCTAGTTGTAAACTGTGTTCATCATCATCATCATCATCAGCCGGAAGACGTCCACTGCTGAACATAGGCCTCCCCCTTAGATCGCCACAACGAGCGGTTGGTAGCCGTTTGCGCCCAACGGCTCCCCGCGATTCTTACTAGATCGTCGGTCCACCTTGTGGGGGGCCGGCCTACGCTGCGTCTTCCAGTCCGTGGTCTCCACTCGAGAACCTTTCTTCCCCAACGGTTATCGATTCTACGAGCGATGTGGCCTGCCCATTGCCACTTCAACTTGCTAATTTTGAGAGCTATGTCGGCAACTTTAGTTCTTCTGCGGATTTCCTCATTGCGGATTTTGTCACGCAAAAAAACCCCGAGCATAGCCCTCTCCATAGCTCGTTGAGCGACCTTGAGCTTGGTCATGAGGCCATGAGTAAAGGACCACGTTTCAGTGCCATAGGTCATCACTGGCAACACACACTGGTTGAAGACTTTAGTCTTCAGGCTCTGGGGAATTTTGGACGAGAAGATATCGCGAAGTTTCCCGAACGCTGCCCAGCCGAGTTGGATTCTTCGTGCGACCTCTTTGTCGAAGTTGGACTTACCTAATTGGACAGTTTGTCCTAGGTATACATATTCGTCGACAACTTCGAGAGTATCGCCCCCAACAACTACCGGTACGGGCGCAACATGGATATTTGACATGATTTTCGTCTTATCCATGTTCATTTTAAGACCCACCTGTTGGGAGACCCTACTGAGGTCGTTGAGCATGGTACCGAGTTCCTCGAGCGATTCGGCCATAATGACTATATCATCAGCAAAACGAAGGTGAGTGATGTATTCGCCATTGATATTGATGCCAAGTCTGTCCCAGACCAAGAGTTTGAAAACGTCCTCCAATGCGTTCGTGAACAGTTTCGGAGAAATTACGTCTCCCTGTCTCACGCCTCTCTGCAATTGGATTGGTTCCGTACTCTGGTCCTGTAGACGGACTGACATAGTGGCGTTACTATACAAACACTTCAACACTTCGATATACCTATAGTCGATTTGGCATCGCTGAAGAGACTGCAGTACCGCCCAGGTCTCGATTGAATCGAAGGCTTTTTCATAGTCCACAAACGCTAGACATAACGGCCGATTATACTCCTCGGTCTTCTGTATAATCTGGCGTAGCGTGTGGATGTGGTCTATGGTACTAAAGCCTTTTCGGAAACCGGCTTGTTCGGAAGGCTGGAAGTCATCGAACCTGCGTGCGAGACGGTTCGTAAACTTTGTAAACTGTGTTACAGCAAGGTAAATAATATTGTAAATATGACAGGTTAATATAAATAACGGACTTTGACAGGTGTCTTGTAAAGAAAGAACTATATAAAAATAGTTTATTTGAACGTGGATAGGTTATTACCACTAGTCGGAGTAGGTAGAGTTATTTATGTTATTAACCGCAAACATTGATGTGAATATGGATATTCCATTAGATTCCGACTAATCCTCCGGAATTTTCCGGATTTATCCGGGATAATTATTTTTATCAATAAGTATAAAAAAATGGTTTATGTAAGCCAATAAGCGGCCGAGCGACGTTGTAAATTTTACATCAGCAACACTGAAACTCGTGATATAGCCGCATACGCCGATAACGAAAACAATAGCGGGGTGTTTCTGTCGGAGCGACGCACCTGTTTTAACTCTTCTGCACCACTACTATTACCGACAGTAACTTGTTGTCAAATGTATCACTCGATTACTTCGGTTCTTAGAGTGCGCTTGTTTGCTTCCTGTTGTGTTTTGTTGTGAGGTGAATTCTTTTGACCCTGGCTTGTTTAATAGCTTTTTGTTATTTTTCTACTTAAAAAGCAAATCCCGGGATTTTGGGAATATCCATATTATTCTTACATATGGCAAGTACACAAAATAGCTTACCCTAGCCCGATCACTGGTTATTACACAAGTTTTTACAGATAACTTCAAAATTAAAACAATAATAATATAGCAATCACAATTACACTAACTATTATAAATGCAAAAGTTTGGATGTTTGTTTATTTATTTGTATCTTACCCAATCACGTCGTAACAGCTAAACCGATTTCGAAGAAGTATTAAATTTCTTCCATTTTAATCTAGGTACATATTAAATTTCTTACCATGTGTCAATCCAGGCTACTTATCCCATAGACCAGGTCCCATGGAATAAAAATGGAGTGTCAAGTCAAGTTGCAATAGCCAGTTAAGCTTTATTTCTAGATTACCTGCGCATTTAGTAGTGTAATGCGCACGAAATCGCGGGCAATAGCTAGTATTAAATACAATGGTAAGTACAAAGGTACACAAAAATGACAGTAGGTAGTAAGTTAAGTTTATCGTTATTGGTTTGTAAAAATTGTGAATTAGTCACAGAAAATGTTTGAGCACTATTGAAAAGGTCCAATATAAAAAAGAATGAAAGAAAAAAACGTGTGTGTGTACTTATGTACGCGCGTAAGAAGTTATACTTCTTTAGCGTAACAGACCAAAAATCGCTAATGATTTCATCCCATATGCCACAACTCTTTGTTTGTAAAACGAATGATAAATTAATAAACTACTCAAAACAAAATAGGGCCCACCCAATAAAATAGGATTTAAATTAAAATAAAAAAAAATACGTACAATTTATTTCAAGTTTAATTTTAGAAATAGGTTAACGCATTCAGAATCATTAAAAAAAACATTACAATGCCTTATTTTTGCCAAAAAAATTGTCAAGAAATGCGCGTTTTACACATTAACTTAAAATTACACGGTTTTCCAAAACAACACGTCAAAGACACGAGCACATTTTTTTAAACATGTTCTTTGAGTTGCTTCAATGCCTTATGTTTAGTAACGCGTAGGTCCTCCCCTACGCGCACACACTCTCTGAGTCGGTTCGGAACACTCTCTATAAGGTGAGGTACAACACACTTTTAAAGCAATTATCAACTCCTGTCGGCTATGAATTTCAGTGTGGTTGTCTTTAAGGCTTCTTTTTAACTGGTCCCAGATATGCTCGATCAGATTCAGGTGCGGACTCATGGCAGGCCAGGGTAGAACTGCGATACCAGCTTCGGAGATTGCACTTTGGGTCACTCTGGCAGTATGAGGGCGAGCGTTGTCTTGCATCAGAATAAAGTTAGGGCCTACTCGCTGTGAATATGGGATCACATGAGGTCGGATGACATGCTGAACATAGCTGGCGGCCGTTACATTGCCCTCATCCAAAATGCACTAGCATGTAGCGGTTTTGCCCATTATGCTAATCCCACCCCATTCCATAATACTGGGTCCACCAAAGCGGTCAGTTTCACGAATACATGGTTCTGTAAAACGTTCTCCAGGTCGTGGCCAAACTCGTAGACGTCTGTCATCATTAAAAAAATTTACTTTAGATTCATCTGTAAAAAGCACTGTCCTCCAATTATTCATGGTTCATTCGAGGTGATCACGTGCAAACCTTAATCGCGCTGCACGGTGGGCTCTGGTCAATTTGAGCCGAACAACTGGCATTCTGGAACATTGTTGGTCTTCATGAAGTCTGTTGCGAACAGTTTGGTCACTCACTCGCGTTCCAGTGGCGTCACGTAAGCGGTTTCTCAATATGCGTGCAGTTACAGTTCGCTCGCGACGTGCAGAGAGTCGGATGTATCGGTCTTCTTGGGAGGTTCTAGCTCGGGTTCTACCTGAACCGCGCCTCCTACTCACACTACCTGTCTCTTGAAAGCATTCCCACACATTTCGAATAGCTCGTCTTGACACACCTAAGCTTGAAGCTACCGATCTTTGCGAATTTCCGTGCTGAAGCAAAACAATGGCTCTAGTCGCGGATTCCGTGTCCATGTGATGTCGAGAACCAGGCATTGTTTATGCAAACAGTAATGTAATCGATAATTAAAGGTAAGGTTACGATAACTTCTTCGTTAGACACAACAAAACCCACTGAGCAACAATGTAATGGCACTCACAGATTCTGCGGTATATCGTAAGATTTTGTTTCTTGTCTACCCACTTAAGAACTACCCTAAACTTGGCGTTTAAGTGTTAATTTATGATCAATAAATATGCCTACTTAACATTTCCATACATCAGTATGCAAAAAAACAACTCGCAAAAAAAATGTGTCGGCTAAAATATTGAAATATTTCAAGAGGGCCCTATTTTGTTTTGAGTAGTTTATATATTTTAGTTATGAATTTTCACGGAAACTTGAGAAACAGTTATCTATGAGCTAACTTCATCAGGTCGCCTTTTGGCTGGCAGTGTGCGTAAAAATTTTACTCGCATACTTTTTTCCAAACGTGCCAAAGAAGTATAACTTCAAAAGTAGATATATATTTGTAACGGCACATTAGGATTACAAAGCGAGACATAAACATAGTACACACGGCTACACATCAAGCTATACAATTCCAGTATAAGCTGACCTCTCATTCTACGAAAAGCCTACACAATGCGAGGTCAGCTTATACTGGAAATATATAGCTTGATGTGTAGCCGTGTGTACATACTCCTAATTTACTCATTTCCATAAATTCAGATCAAGTTAAATAATAATTTTCTTTTGAAAAATTTCAGACAACTAATCGATTAAGTACTGTATCATACGCAAATACATATATTTAATTTAAGGTAAAATATTATTATTAGAAGTAATACATTCAAAGGTTGTCTGGATTTCGTAAGCGATAAGACTGCCTATCATATGTTTACCTGTTACTCATTTTGTTGTATCTGTATTCATTCATTCATCTTATTACGACATTAAAATATTTTGTTTACCTACATTTATCTTCGACTGTACTTAATCCTGTCAAATAGGGATCGGGAATACGACAGTTGTTTAGCGATTCGTTATTGTTTCGTGTAAGCGGGCCTTAAATTGGTGATCAATTGCCTGTTACGAGTAGTTCAATTACTGTTGAAAGTTAGGTTTCGATAAGTTATCTTTTTACTCGAGCAGCCTGTGGAGTCGGTACACGCAACGAGCCTACAACGTCCTACGTGTACAGTATAATAACGCCTTCAGAATGCTGTTGGGATTGCCGCGACATTGCAGCGCGTCAGGAATGTTCGCGAACGCGCACGTCGACGGTTTTCACGCGATCATGCTGAAAAAAATCGCGTATCTTTTTGACAGATTGCGCGGTAGTCCCAACAGTATTCTGAAGATGATTGCTGGTCGTTTTGATTGCCCTATTCAGAAGCACTGGGTGGGGATAACAACTGGCAATATAAAACAGTTTGGTAATTAATTAATTTATTTATTTGTCTGTTGTTTATTTGAATTTTAACTTACCTACTATGTTATAATATTGATTTAATTCAATTTTATTTATTTTGATTATTGTGATTATGGTTTATAAATATCTGAAATAAAATTAATACAATACAATACAATTATTATGGAGGACTGATTCTCGAAATAATTCAGTAATTTAATTGTTTTTCATCTGTACTTGAATTTCACCTGAATTGTTTGTTTAATTAAGTAATTTGAATTATTACCAACTGCATAATACATAGTTTTAAGATTTCAGGTTCTGAAATAAATTATTTTGAATTGAATTGATAATAATTTTCCAGTGAAAGGTAGATATTAATATATTTAATACTAGCTGACCAATCTGCAGCTTCGCACGCATAGTTTTTCAATAAAAACATTACCCCCTTCTGCGCAGTTGAGTAAAAAGTAGCCTATGTCACCCGGGGATAGTGTAGCTTCCCAACACTGAAAGATTTTTTAAATCGGTCCAAGAGTTACGAAGCCTATTCAATACAAACAAATCTTTCCTCTTTATAATATTAATATACCTATAGATAAAGCCCCCACCAGCTCTCTTATGAATTAGATTAAGATTGTTGGGAGCCGTTGGGTGCAGGCCGGATAAGTTTAGTTGCTTTGGAATGGAAATATGTATATGGGGGAGGACTATGATCAGCAGTGGACGTTCTGGATATGATGAAGATGGTCACGGGCAGAGTTGTTTTTGTTGACTGAATACAAATTCACCACTTCTGTCTCCAGCATCTGTGATACATTTTAATTACGTAATGGAGTTTTTACATTTCACTTCTAACATCCCCATATAAAATATACTGCAATAAAAATACCGTTACAAACCGTTACTCAACACCAAACAACATACCTACTCTCCCGATCAAAACAGTTCCCAGCCCCCTAAGAAAACAAATAGTCATTCAAAATGCAAGGCAGATCCTACTGCATCCACTACGGCTCCCAAGAGACCCCATAAAGAGCCCCCTCGCAAGAAGTTCAGGGGAATTTCGTGCTGTGCCAACACACCCCGGCTCACCCTCATAACCACAAAACCATATACACTCCCAAACGACTCTAGATACAACGACGTAGAGTCGAAATTAGAGTGCTGCCAAATAAAGAAAATGGCGACGAGTTCAAGTTAGGAACATCACAATGAGCCAAGTAATTTAATTGATGACGTGTTCGATTTTTGAAAATAAATGGCGCGCTGTCAAATTAAAATGCGTTCGGAATGTCCTTTCAAGTTTGTGGTTCGATTTTATTGAACTTTGCATGTTTTTACCAAATTGTTTTTATTGTATAGGAAAAAGTTTTAATGGCCTGTTTGGCGTTAAGGAATTGTGTCTGGTTTTAATTTTAGAAATTATTTGTTGCTGGTTTTCAAAGCGGTTTTATGTTGTAGACATATCAGGGCACGTTTAATGCCATGTCGGATGCATTCAGACGACCTACAAACGTCAACAGAGTTAGACACTTCAATATTAACTGACTTCAATAATTGTATGTTCTATGTTACTGTAGGGTACATACAACCCTTGCCTACATTATGCTAAGTATCTATTTATTTCTATGTATTCACTTAAATCTTATTTTTACAATATTAAATATACTCACCCACACACTAAATCCCCGAGAGCAGTGCACACTTCTGGCGTTTGTGACGACACCATCATCATTTGGGGTCAGCATAATACCAGCGTTAAATAGGTACGCTTTTAACCTACCTACTTAGCATATGCTGAGCTTGGCGTGACTATTTTTAAGTAGTTGAAAGTTGCGTGGGATATAACCTGTTATCTAAACATTTACATTATTTGAATTTCTTGACTTCTGGCATTTTAATCTTATTTTATGTACAAATTAACGTAATTAGCCAGAAGTTACAATATCCCAGCATCTGTTACTTTGTTTCTTGTGTATGTCATGTCGTGCCAAATAAATGTTTTCATTACATTGTATTTCAATACTTTACTTCGAGTAGAGTCAATATGGCATTTAGTCTATTAGCCGAATAGAAACGACGTGTGCTTTTGACTGAAGTAAAACTCATTTTTCAAAATATTAATTAATAAAATTATTCAATTACAAAATTGTTCACACGTCTGTAGGTAGATCAGTCTATGTTCATTCTGGACAGACGCAACTCGCACTCGCACATTAACGTTTTAAAATATACGAAACGTAACTCTCTCTCTTTCTATCTTCACTAACTTATATCTCCCTCTCAACTTCCGTTCGCACTTTTCGTAACTCATTCACCAGCTTACTCCCCAAGTCAAGCGTGCGTAAAAAAGTTTAACTTCAAAAATACCTATATAATAGGCTCACGACTTTAATAATAGATATCTTCAGATCTCTTACCCAAGATGTATGGGGTAATCAGAGGTAATTCCAGACAATAAGTTTAATACATGCCCACTTTTTGCATAGTAATAAGCATTGCGTTTTTCATCATACTCATCTTATAAGACATATGACGACATGTGGCTGGCCATATCATTCGTCAATAGATTTTCTAAGTGGCTGATGTTGTGTAGCCTACACCCAACGGCTCCCAGCAACCCTTATCAGGTTAACTTTCTATATAGTGGGGGCCGTCCTACGCTGCGCTTTCCAGTGCGTGGTCTCCACTTGAGAACCTCTCTGCTCCAACTGCTGCCAGTTCTTCGAGCCGTCTCTATCCTAAGGTTGTCTGGAATAAATCGCGTCAGGCGAGATCGTGGTCACAGGAAAGCCTAAAATGTTGAAAAAAAATGTCATAATAGAGTTTATCTATCTATATATTTACTTAGTGTTATTTGTCCTTACTTATATTTAACAAATACGAGCGTATTCATCAATCTAATCCCTCAGCTAGACGACAATAGAACTGATGCGGCCTCAGGTTATTTTACCAGATAACGGCAGAGCACTAAATTTATGCGAAGTGATTTTTAACCCATTGACATAGCTGATATATTAACCAGCTGGTACATTCAATAGATTCTAAAAAATATGTTAAGCTTAGTTGTTTTTACAGTGAGTATTTGATTATGTGGTAATGCAAAATGTCGTATATGACTCCCTACTCCCTAGTGGAAGCCAATTTACAAAGTCATAGACGCCGAGTAGCCAGACTTTTAGTTTTTTACAAGATTCATTTGGGTGAATGTGCGCAAAATCTTTATTACCTTATCCCTCCTTCCCCTTTCCAACACCGGACAAGCAGACGTATACCGAGAAGTATTACCTATACCTGGTTGGCATACCACCTTGCCGTACCAAATGATTTGCTTCAACTTTTTTTGTTATCAGTGAGTGGAACTCACTTCCGGCGTATATTTCACCGGACCAGTATAATCTCGGAGTCTTCAAGTCTAAAGTGAATAGGTTCTGTCAAGGTAAGTGTATTCCATCTTCGATCACACCATCACTTACCATCAGGTGAGGTAGCGGGCAGGCGCTTGACTTTCACCAATAAAAATAATAATTTATTTGTTTTTAATTACTGAACGAAAACACAAAATTATCTTTTAGTATTTTGACTTGACATTTAGTCATATTAGTCACATGATGTCCACAACTGAACATAGACCTCCCACAATAGTTTCCAGAGTGACCGGTCTTGTGAGGCCTGTACTTGTACCCAACGGCTTCCAAAACTTTTTCTTGTATTTACTATAATATCTACATATAATATACATACATATATACCTTATAAGAATAAAGTTTATTTCACCAAAATGAACATGCAACTTACATATTAAATTTAAAACTAAAAACAAACATAAAGGCAATAACAGCACATCATAGTAATAAAAAACAGAAAGGTAGATTATAATAAAATGTAGGTCATAATGTAAGCAGAACCACAGACCAGTAGAAGCAAAAAATATAAGAAAAAAAGTATACCTACTTATACTGGTATGTGGTAGGACATAATGTAGGTAGGTACACACGGCTACACATCAAGCTATACATTTCCAATATAAGCTAACCTCGCATTGTGTAGGCTTTTCGTAGAATAAGAGGTCAGCTTATACTGGAAATATATAGCTTGATGTGTAGCCGTGTGTGCGTGGATAGAACTTTCCTATGTCGAGAGACTCTCCATCCACGCACCCACGTAAATGTTTATGATTCTAAAACGATAAGTACCCAGAAGTGAAAATAATTTCAAAAAGGTAGGTATGTATTATCTCAGTCGACTTTTATTTGATAAATTGCCTTACCTACTGTTGGGGATGTAAATAAGAACGCCAATCCCCTGTAGTGTAAATGCTTATAATCTTTAAAAAGTACAGTTGAAAACGATTGAAATTTATGAAAAAGCTTTTGTAACGAAGTTCTTGTACTCGTATCAAAATTGCAAGTAAACGCCGGCCGTCATCGGCTGCCTCACGGGTGTCGGCTGTCAGTTTGACGTTGACGTGACAGTGACATTTCTATTAGAATTGGAAGACTATGCTGTGGCACCAACCTAATATAACCAAAAACATAATATTTGCTTGCCATGGTTTTAGTATTAGCTTCTCTAAATTTAGTCACAGTCCTAAACTCCATGATCAACTATTGAGTTTTTTGTTTAATGTTTAAAACATGATATTTTCAAAAGTTGTCCTACAATGTTGACCAGCTGTTATTCCCGAGCACTGTGACTTAACAGCGTAGTTGATATACCGCCGTTTGGGCAGAATTTGTACGGAACTCGTCAGTTATTTGACTGGCGTTATCTGACGATTGTTCTGTGATGGATTGCGGCAGCGATATACTGAATCCTATTTCATAAATGACATGTTTTAAACTAAAAAGTTGTTGTTCAGGTATACAGAGTTTTGAAAAATAACCAGGGTTATTTTGTTACAAATCTCCATGCATTTAGACGTGTCGGCCTAGTGGAATAAACCCTATCCAAAGGTTGCTTTAAGACTAGTAGAGTTCATTGTAAAAGGGCTCGCCCAGGGAAGTACTACCACCATACCTATTTCAGCCCCCAAGCAGCATTGTTGTGTTTCGGGTTGAATGGTATGGCTGCCAGTGCAATTACAAACACAGTCGGCAATCACAGACAACAATTACAGTCAGCAGTCGGTTAAAAAGTAACTTATGTCCCAATCCCGGCCACAATATATCTATAAACCAACTTATGTTTTTAAGACAAAACGGGTCGTTTCGCGCACAGATTATAATCAAAATCAAATTTTAATTTTGACTTACCTCGACGTTAAAGAAATATCACAAGTTTTAGATTATCTGCATCGTGGAATCCAGTTATAGTTAGGTGTTCACGTCGCGATTTAGATCCACGCGTAACTTCAGATACTGTTAGTATTGTATGTCGAAACAGTGATACGTGCGATTCAGAAAACCAAGTGCGGGTAGTTGGTGACAACATTCGCGCTTCCCGACAATGACACCCGCCCACTTTCAGTCTCTCGTGACTTGGCCGAAACGTCGAGATTAGTCAAAATTTAGTTTAGATAGAAATCTGTGCGCGAAAAGACCCGTTTTGTCTTAAAACATGAGTATAGTCCGCGAAAATTTAAAAAGTTCTATATACCAACTGTACATACGGAGTGCATCTAAAGAATTTTAACCCCTTACACCCCCCCCCCCCCCCCCCATTTTATGTTTTGAGACACAAGATAGCCTATGTCATTTTCTAGGATATAATCTATCTCGTTGCCAAATTTTATAACCATCCATTCAGCCGTTTAGTCGTGAAAAGGTAACAAACAAACAGAGTTACTTTTGCATTTTTAATATTAGTTGAGCGAGATCTCTAAATCAACTTAGGCAAATCGGCGTTGTATGTATGCATGTTTGTTTGTCATTTGTCCGAGGATAACATTCGAAGCGTTGATCTGATTATCGTGAAATTTTATACATACGAGTAGGTAGGTAGTGATGGCATAATATTGGTGTAAATGAGCTAAAAATGTGGGGGGGTTGTTGAGATATTGGGGTTCAAGAGGGGTAAAAAAATTAAAATGAGACTATTAGGTCAAGTGGGACGTCAAATGAAAGGTCACTATTAGTACATTTCGACCCCGTTTATATTTTTAGTAAAGTTTTTATTGATTTTAGGTTATTAGCCGTAATAAAAACTGAACTTTGACAAAATTCCATTGACCCCACAGTGCTGTAATTGAGTATGCGTATAGCTTAAGTGACATGAATATAAGCAAAAGTCTGAAATCTAGAATAACTGCAATTTGTACCTCAAAAAAAGCAACCACAATACATGAACTCCCGTTACCTGTAATTTGAATGAAACTGTAGGTTGGTTATGTATAACACAAATATATTTTTTTTAAATCGAATACACGCGAGATCTCAGTTCGGGGTGAACCACTAGTATCGATATAAGTAGTTTTGTTTCCATTCTTTAAAAACTCCATAAAGTTACAAAAAAATCTGCTTACTGGTGTAAGTACTCGAGGAGTACAGCAATGGAGCATTAGCAGATTGCAAGTTGGTATCACCAAAATACTGTTGAAAACAACATACCCGATTGCCATTGAATAAGTGAACAGAAAGGCAACTCTGTACCTAACCTTCACTTAAAGTTTCCGTATTACAGAATTGGTTATAAAACTGATAGACTAAGTTAAAAAAACTGATGGTTGGACAGAAAGCACAACGAAGAACGGCCCCTCACGAGATGGAAAGTTCACTTAATAAAGGTTGCTGGGAGCCGTTGGGTGCAAGCCGTACAATATTGGTCACTCTGTAGAATAGATTGTTATTGCGTTATATGTTTTTTATATACATGCTTGCGTTTGACCATGATCTCGCCTGATGGTAAGCGATGGTGCAGTCTACGATCGTACACACTTGCCTAGAAGAAACCTATTCACTCGCGACTTAAAGACACCCAGGTTTTAGCTATCTAGAAACACAGACTCTGGCAAGGCGTTCCACTCTTTGACGGTGCGCATAATAAAGGTCGAAGAGAACCGCTTTGTGCGAATGGTAGGTATTTCTACCATATAGCGGTGGCGCACCGCAGAGCATCTGATTGTTCGTTGATAGAATGGAGATGGTGGGATCAGGTTGAAAATTTCCGCCGCACACTCCCCGAAAGTACTCGATAAAAAATCGAGAGGCTAGCAACATGTTATATGTCAATTTGCGTTCTTCAGATTCCCTCCAACTTAAAACCCCTGTCCATACGACAGAGTTTTATGGTCGATCCTTGACTGTAACAGCCGTACGATTGTGGAACACTTAGTCCCTCTCTATAAGAACATCCAAGTCTATTAGTAATTTTAAATCAAAAGTGCACACCCATTATCTGTCCCTGTGTCGAAGTTGTAACTGCTTGTTAATTCATCATAACCATTTTTATAATTGGTTATTTTTTTAAATTTGTGGTATTACTAGTATTTTAGGTTTATAGTATGTAGGTATGTTTTTTATTTTATATAGATGCACATACAAATCCTGTCCATACAAAGGTTGTCTGGAAGAGATCGCTTATAGCGATAAGACCGCCCATTGTACTCTGTTTGTAAGAATTATGTTCTGTATTTTACTTTGGTGTATAATAAAGAATTATCTTATCTTATATTACCTATTATGGTTAGCCTATGTTCAGCAGTGGACGTCTGATGTTGATATAATGATGATGATGATTATAAAGTTCCGTATTTCACCACTAAACGTCAGACTTTTACTTTGTGCGTCGTAGCTTGTCGTGGATTAATAGCGGGCTCCTCTATCGGTCGGTAACCGACTACGACTCCTTTCTCATGAAAAAGTGTCAAAAGTTGACACTTTTTCAAGGAGAAACGAGTCGTAGTCGGTTACCGACGGATATAACAACCCGCCGTTAATATCGATCACCAACTGACTTCCGACTGCCAAGTCTTGCAGTTAAAGGTCCGATATTTTATTTTTTATTTATTGTTGGCTAGCGTGTGACCACGATCTCGCTTGATGGTAAGCCATGATGCTACATGGAACACGCTTGCCAAGAAGAACTCGGAAACACAGATTTCCACATTATGCGTTGAAACTTAACGAGTTTGTCTTTCAAAGTAGTCTTACTTCTGCAGTAGGTAATATTGTGTATACAAATGTCACTTCTGATGTGCCCATTCCATGCAAATACTATAAAGTTGTATAATGGCCCTCACGGGAGCCGTTTTACTTTCCCTTCGAAGTGACGTCATACACGCAAGTTTACAACAAGCAGTAAAGCTGACTCATTGGGAATTACTAATTCTGTTTTAAGGTACTGCCACACATCATGGTTATTTGGAAGCATGCTTATGAGCATGCTTCCAAATAAGCATGCTCTGCAGCTGTTTTGTTTTTATTTGCTAGCAATGATAAGATAAGATAACTTTTTATTGTACACCAAAGTAAAATACAGAACATAATTCTTACAAATAGATTTAGTACAATGAGCATGCTAGGTTTAAGCATGCTTCCAAATAAGCGTGCTCAAAGCAAACAATTGACACACAATGAAAACACACATACTATTAAAGAACGGCTCTTGGCTAAAATGGAAGTTCAAGAAAATACATATTTTGGTTCCTCAAATTCCATGGAAGTTACCCAAGAGAATATATATTTAAACAGTGGTTCCTCAAACTTACAAATTTATAATGGTAATTAAATAATATAATTTCAGTGACGGCAATACAATTATGTAAAAAAAAATTGTTGAAGAAAAAAAGTACAAAGAAAAGGAGGATTTGGATTCATGACTGGGTTTATATTTCAGTTTTAAATACTTTAACTGTCAAATTTGGGTTATTCATATCATTTAATAAAGATTCGTATGCATTATTTACGGCTGTAATATTTTTATAAAGTACCGACCGCGTGTTCCATAGACACTCATAAGCACGATAGTAAGTCACAAAGAGTAAAGTTTTTTCCTCCCCCCAACGAGACATTATTTCTTTTTTGCAGAAACTAATTTATTCGTGACACCTGTCGCAGACTGAGGTTGATTGAATCGTCATAAGCATGCTCATAAGCAAGACCTGTTCTGACGTGCTTAAAGCACTCCCTCTTCCACCCGCGTCTCAGTTAGCATGCTCAAAAATCAAACGACTGTTGATTTTTGAGCATGCTTGAAATGAGCATGCTCATTACTAGCAATATCCCGATACACATGCCACTAATGAGCAAATGATCATTTGCATGCTTTCGTGCTACTAATGAGCATGTCTGTCAGTACCTTTAGGCCAAACTTTAACAAGACAAGTGTTTCAAATAAAAATGTTACATATGGGGCCCCCTCTGTAAAATAATTTGTACAAATTTCTAGGCTTTTGCAAGGCTTGCGCAAAGATTTGGAAGTTGTGGGTTTGAATCTCGGCCTTGCCATGGATTTATGTACACGAAAAATGTATTAAAATGTAAAAATGTGTAAAAATGTGTAAAAATGTAAATTACGTGTAAAAATGTATTTACACGTGCTCAAAACGTTGATGAAACACATCAGAAACCACAATATCTAAGAACCAAAAGTTCGAAGGCATGTGCCATCGGGTTAGTGTTCTAATAAGCATCGATGGGTTTGCAACCAGTCACGTGTTTAGCGACATCTATTGTTACACTCGAGAACGTTTCTGCCCCAACGGCCGTCAGTTCTTCGGGGTATGTGCCCTGCACACTGCCACTTCAGCTTGCTTATCCTTTGTGTTAGGTCGGTGACATTGGTTCGTCTACAAATCTCCTCATTTCTGATTCCATCTCGTAGAGAAACACCAAGCATAGCCCTCTCCATAGCAAGCTGAGTGGCCTTGAGCCTTCTATATGAGGCCCATAGTTAGATTAGATTAGGTTAGAAAATTATTTATTGCACTAATAAAATAATATTAGGTTGGGGAAAAAGTTTCATCGCATTTTTTAAGAAAATTCAAAGCATTTTTTTAATATAGTTTATTTACATTTAACTAAAGTATGTAGGTACCATTTTGTTCGATAACTTTTTGCCATCTTGTAGGTAGAGACATGAGCCCATTGCTATAGAAATTTTGGGGCTTCTGATCAAAATACCGCGACAACTAGTTTTGGCAGTCCTCTCGTGATGTTAACCTGACACTACCTAAAGAATTCTGAAGAGACCAAAACAGGTGGAAATCTGAAGGTGCAAGGTCAAGACTATACAGCGGATGCATTAACACCTCCCAGCCCAACTCTCTTAATTTTTGCTGAGTGGCTAAAGATGTGTGAGGTTATCAAGGCGTTATCATGATGAAAAACCACACCCCTTCTGTTGATTAATTCCGGCCGCTTTCTCTCAACTTCTTGCTTTAATCTCATCAGTTGTTTGCAGTAGAGTTCAGAATCGATGGTCCTGCTTGGTGGTAACAGCTCATAATGAATAATGCCCTTCCAATCCCACCACACACACAGCATCACCTTGTTGCGAGTTAACCCGGGTTTCGCCACAGTCTGTGAAGCCTGACCGGCCTTTGACCACGACCTTTTTCGCACGTTCTTGCCGTACGTGATCCACTTTTCATTACCAGTTATCAGTTTCTTCAAAAATGGTTCGGTTTCAATACGTCGTAATAAAGAATCACAAATGAGTACACGGTTCATTAGGTTTCTTTCAGTGAGCTCGTGGGGTACCCAAATATCGAGCTTTTTGTGTACCCAGTTTTTTTCAAATGCGCCAAAACTGTTTTGTGGTCAATTCCCAGTTTTTCAGCTACGTCGTAACTACTGATATGCCGACTTTGCTCCCCTTTTTCAAAAATGGCATCAATTTTATCCGTAATAGGGCGGTCAGAGCAACGTGCATATTTAACATCAAAATTTCCGGTTATAAACGCTTAAACCAAATTTGTGCTACTCTCACAGGCACTGCACTAGGTCCATAAATATCTCGAATTTTTTTCGCGGCTTGCGTTGCATTTTTACCTTTTTTGTAGTAAAATTTTAATATGTATCGGATTTCTTCATTAGTTTCACTCATCTTTACACTACGAAAAAGAAATAAAAATCACACATTTTCCTAATTTGAATTTGGAATTATCTTCTTTAAAATTTAAACTTTGAATAATACCAAAACCAGCCAGATACAAATAGTATAGCTAAAGAGATTTTATTACAAGTTCATACATACTATAATGCGAAAAGACTTTTTCCCCAACTTATTACATAGGCGAATTTAATGCTTATTAGCATTTTCTTCCAGCTATCCTTTGTGTAGTATGGAGAAAGTGGTAGTGGCAGAGAATGGAAAGTTATACAAACTCTAGCTTATAAATAAATATACAAATATTAAAAACAATAATAATACAAATACATTAACGAAATACATAAATATATCTACATAAAGTGCTCAATTTTGTTGGATGTCTTGAATGTTTTGATGAAGTGTTTAAAGAGTTTGGATTTGAAGATTAGAGGCCGTCATAGAGGCGGCCCTGCGGATTTCCACTGGAAGAGAGTTCCACAAGCGGATAGCCAGTCACAATGAACGAGTTAGCGAAAAAAGAAGTTGTATGCTCAGGCGTCTTGAGTAAAAAATGTTGAGAATCGAGAATCGAACGATAGTTATCAAACTCATGCATCGAAAAAAGTGTTGATATTATATCTCATTTTAAATAGGCGTCAAACTAATAATTTTCGAATAAAATTTCTGTTATTGGTTGGACAGACAGACACGCCAGGGTCGTAAGGACATAAGGGTTCATAGTTCGACTACAGAACACTAAAAAACTAACATAGAAATTCAAGAAACAGTATAATTAAATTCATTATTGACTCAGATCGCGAGTTTAAATTTGCTGAACCAAGTGCAGCGGGTCAAATAAATACTTACTCGGAAAACTTGCAATCTCTCAGTTTAATGTTTTTGCAGTAACTGCGAGACTAATATTGCGAGCACTGACGTAAATTAATAAGTAGCTTCGCACTTTTCATCAAAATAAAATATAGCTTAGAGCACACAAGGATAATGCATGTGTTTCAACAAAATTTGATTCATATGAGGCCCTCCTCTGTCGAAAGAATTTGTTCAAATTTCTAGGCAGTCAGTGACATTATTCAGAATCTGTTAAGTAGTTACGGAGATTACCCAATACAAACATACTAGTGGTTCACCCCGAACTGAGGTCTCGCGAGTCTCCTAAAAAACAAAAAATACATCATTCATAATATTTGACTACTAAAATAGTGCCACCAAATGCACATCAAACTATATCCTACAGACCTACAGATTCATTCAAATTAAAAGTAACGGGGAGTTCATGTAAATTAGTAACATTTTTAGGGGTAGAAATTGCAGTTACTCTGGATTTCAGACTTTTGCCTATACTTGTGTCACTAAAGCTACAGGCATACAGAATTTCAGCACAGTGGGGTCACTGGTGTACCCTGTGAATTTCGTCAAAGTTCAGTTTTTATTATGGCTAATAACTCAAAAACTTCAATGTTTAAACTAAAAATAAAAACGGGGTCGAAATTTACTAACATAGAACTTTCCTTAGGCGTCCCACTTGATCTAAGTCTCATTTTTTTGTTTTTACCCCTCTTGAACCCCAATATCTCAACAACCCCCCAACATTTTTAGCTCATTTAGTCACACCAGGTTTGTGCAATCACTACTTATATATCAAATTTCACGATGATCGAATCAACAATTCGAAAGTTATCCTCGGACAAATAAACATACATACATACAACGCCGATTTGCCCAAGTTGATTTGGATAAACAGCAAACTTGTCCTATGGCTGTTACGATGATGGGAGAACATAATAGGCTGTTGATTGACGATGCTTCCAATATTTCACCGCTGAAAAATACTCACATTACGATTAGTACGCGCGATTGCAAGCAAACATGTAACTTCATAAAGTCGACCGCATTGAGCGTGTGATTGGCAATTTCCGTCCGCGCGCGACCACCTGACGCTCGCGCGGACCATTTCGTCCGTGTGAATGCGGCCTTATTACGCTTTCTGCGGTTTCTTGACGCGGTATTTTCGTACGTGTGCACGAGTTTTATAATATTTTTGAGGTGTAACAGAAAATGTGAAATAGATGTAAGTATTTATACCTAATGGTTCGCCCGTTTAGTTGCCAACGAAGTTAAACAAAGTCCGTAGCTCAAACTATTCAATTTAAAAATTTAAATATACCATAGATAGATAATTAACAACAAAAACAGACAAATAAGCGGAGGAAACGGTAGTTTTGACATATCTCACTTAACTTTAAAAAAATGTGTTTGAAATGCGTAAATTAAGCTCTTTTACGATAAGTATTAGATTATCTCACTCGACTTGAACTCTATTTTCAAATTTGGCTCCCATTATTTCGGGTTTGTCAATCAAAAAGAGGTGGGCTTGTATCCTACTAATAGTATACACCAAAGTTTGTATGTATCGATGTTTGTTACTCTTTCACGCCGGAACGGCTGAACAGATTGCGATGAAATTTGGTATGTATGTAAATCATAAGCTGGATTAACACATAGGCTACTTTTTATTGGCAAAACACGCGTGCGAAGCCGCTGGCAACAGCTAGTAAGTTATTATTCATTCCAAATTTCATATTACACCTTTAGTAGTTGCTGAGATAATCTGGTGTTACCGACGGGCGGACAGACGGAAAGTCACCCCGGCTTAGTTGAAAAATGATATACGGGTACCATTTTTATAATTTTGTTTGGAACTCTTTTTTATACTACTAATGTTTAAACAAGCATACGGCCCACCTGATGGTAAGTGGTTACCGTAGCCTATATACGATTATAGCACCAAACGTTCTTAAAAATTTTAAAACGCCCGTTATGTAGAACCCCATGCTTTAGTCCCATACTTCAAAATCGATTAAGAAATTATGTACTGAACAGTTTTTGAACTGCGTAACAATAAGTAGGTCGCAGTAGGCCTGGGTCAACTTAGTTATTTTTTATTTCTCACGTATTTATTTTCCCGACTTTTCGGCACTTTGCGACATTACGTATAACGCGATCCTATTACGTGGTGACGTCACATCGCGTTCAACTCGTCATTCGTATCAGCCGATCTCGTTCTAACTGAAACATCCTTGACCCAGACACAGGGTGGTAAGTTTTTTTATTTAATTTTAGTTTTGTTTATTTTTTAAACTTAATAGATCTTCGTTTGAACACAATCTCACCTGATGGTAAGCGATGCTGTGGTCTAAGATGAAGCACGAAGATCTAGAAGAAACCTATGCACTCTTACCTTAAAGAGGTCCGGATTGTATTCTTTAGGAAAAACAGGCGACGGCAAAGCGTTCCATACCTCAGCTGTACGCATCAGTACGCAGTTTTTGTAACGAATATGTATTAGAGGCAATATCTGTATATTTGACAATATTATTATTTTATTAATACACATATCTAAATTCTTTGGCATTTTCAATTAAGAATGTGCTCATTATTTTTATTGTATTCAATTTCGTTATTTTTGTGTATATCTATGTATTATTGTGATTATGACTTCTGACACTTATCTTAAAACTTTGACATTTATAAATAATTGTGTATTTGATTTAATTTTACTGTATTAATTTGTGACTAGTTGTATTGTTTGTACGCCAATATGGCGAAACCTAGTATAGTTCTTTGTTAAGCTCAACCATCTTATGTACCTACCTACTTACAAGGTTTACAGACAATAAACGAATTATGAATTCGGAGACTGACCAGCCTGTTCTTCTAAAGTCAACGTTAAAGGCAATATATTTATGAGAAAATAAATCAAAATCATTCGTTATTATGATGATAAAAATTTCAATAAAATTATCTGCTTGTGCCCAATTTTGTACAAAATGTGTGTAGGTAGCCCAATTTTTCTTTTGGTTCCTAGGTACCTACTTATGTACCCAATAAGGCTTGGACTTGACTGAATACTCTTCGAAATAAAATAAGAAGTCTTTGTAACCCTTCAGTTTATTATAATTACTGAAAACTAAAAGCACACTTGCTGACATACAGTCATAGAGAACAGACTGAGTCAGGACCTTAGCTATTCATGGCATGGAGCGAAACTAGTTACCTACTGCTTCTACCAATTTATTTGTTTTAGTTTTTCTATTGTATTACACCTATACATCGTTGAAGCCTGCTCGTCTGATCAATTGGCGATTAACGCCGGGGTCCCACAAGGGTCAGTACTTTTCGCAACTCTCTTCTTGCTGCATATCAACGATCTGCTAAAACCCAGTACCTTTGGGTATGCAGATGATAGCACAGTTGTGGAAAGCTATACATCTAGTGCATGAGCCAGTAGAGCGCAGATTCACTCTCTCTCTCAGACTCACTCTCAGTCACTCAGGGAGGCCATGGTCGAGCGCTTAAACTTGTCCTTGAAGGCAATCTCTGACTGGGGTGATGCCAATCTGGTCAAGTTCAATGCGAATAAGACCCAGGCGTGTCTGTTCTCCGCAAAACGAAGTCAATTTAATCTGACTCCTACTTTACAAAATGTATCCGTGCCGATATCTGATCACCTCGAGCTTCTTGGTATCACATTAACTCCAACTCTCAATTTCGGCTCCTACATTAAGTCGAAAGCCCAGTTGGCTACTAAAAAGCTTGGTATACTCGCAAAGGTGAGGCACTATTTCACACCGGGACAGTTGCTAAACTTGTACCAAGGACAAGTCCGATCGTGTTTGGAGTACTGTTCTCACCTCTGGGATGGATCAGCGAAGTACCAACTTGAAGTTCTGGAATCAATTGAGAGAAGAGCCAAGAAGTTCATAGGAAACGATGAGCTAGTTGATGCAAGGCTCCTCAGCCTGGAGCATCGACGAAAGGTTGCTAGCCTCTCGGTTTTTTATCGAGAACATTTCGGGGAGTGTGCGGCGGAACTTTTCAACCTGATCCCAACATCTCCTTTCTATCAACGGACAACCAGACGCTCTGCGGTACGCCACCGCTATATGGTGGAAATACCTCCCATTCGCACAAAGCGGTTCTCTTCGACCTTTATTATGCGCACCGCCAAAGAGTGGAACGACTTACCAGAGTCTGTGTTTCCTGATAGCTACAACCTGGGTATCTTTAAGTTGCGAGTGAATAGGTTTCTTCAAGGCAAGCGTGTTCCATCGTAGACTGCATCATCACTTACTATCAGGCGAGATCGTGGTCAAACGCAAGCCTATAATATATAAAAAAAAATACTCTACATGCAATTTGTCTAATCATGTCAGGGCCCGTAGCCAAATTATATTTGCATCGAATCGATTCGATTTGTACATAGGTTTGTTGTCTATAGATCACGTGATATTTCCATAGCATGTGTCAAATCCTACTCACATCACATCTTTTATCACATTTTCGGACTTATCGACTAGCGCCATCAATAATCGACTGTAACTTGGCTAAGCCCTCAGTTCTGTGTTCCTGTTGATGTCAAACAAATGTATTTATCTCTATTCTGTACCAAAAACAAAGAATATTAGAGCCTCCAAAAAAGATCCAACACAACCAGTCTCATACTCGCAACACGCTGTTCACTGTACACGATAAAGTCTCGCTATCAATCATCTAAAAGTCGCGGTCGCGTATCTTCCGTCGACTCCCGTCCACATGAAATATGATGCTAAATATTAACAGTGGACGTGTGTGCTGGCCCTTACGTAACAGATGGCTGGCGCGATATTAATCATTATGTGGTTATTTGTACACATCAAGGTTTGAGATCTAAGAAGCTACTCACACCGAACGGGGCTTAGGGCGGTGCGGTTGCCGCCACTGTGACTAAAAACCATTTGAAAATGAAATAGAAAATATTTATTTTGCGCTTTAAACTCTTTAAGTTTTTAAAGATATTCCATAATTAAAACTAAAAACAATAAAAGAGGTAACTTTGGTCACCACTCAGGGATAGTGCTAGCAGCAGTGGAAACAGCTACCATCTGAGGTTTTCCCGTTAAGCTACGATATGGTTCGCTTCAAGAAAAATGTAAAGAGGTTTCTACAGGGAACGCATCGGCAATACCCCGGGTGTTGCCGATGTCAATAGGCGACGGTGACTGTTTACCATCAGGTGGAGCTTGTTTCGACACAAATAATCTTATAAAAGTTTTTTGTTTAAAAATTACTTTTTCAAAACAAGTTTTTATAAAATTCATAATCGGAACCGCAAGCAGATTCAAATGAGCCCAAACACTACTAGCCTACTATAATTCATTTAGAAGTTCCGTTGTCCAGCATCCGTTTCCATCATGAAACCACCTCCATGGTACCATATTTTTGCATTGTCACCGAAGTTCGTTATGTATTCCAAATTTCAGCTTAATCGGTTGAAGGGACCTAAGCAAACTAACAGATATTGCAAGAATAAAAGTTTCTAAAACTAGCCACTAGAAATTTGGAATACATACTTATGTATTCCAAATTTCAGCTCAATCGGTTGAAGGGATTAAAATTTCAGGGGCTTAAAATTCAGTTGCAAGATTCCACCCGGACAAACAAAAGCTTGTAAAAAACACTGAAGTAGCGCTGAAAAGATCAACAGCCCACTGCTGGTAAGACAGCTGGGCGCTAGGCAGAAGAGGAACCTGGGTGAGTGGCACAGGATCGATTGAAGTGGCGTATGAGGCTTTACCCAGCGGTGGGGTAACTTTTTAGTGCGTGGAATCTGTATGCCCCAATGGCAGTAAATCCTTTCAGCCATGTGCCCTACCTACTGCCACTTAAGCTTGTTAATCGTCAGTGACTTCAATTTTTCTGTTTGTCGTTTAGTGTGATACTCGTAGCTAATTATGAATAACGTATACTCGTATGTCGTAGCTGACTAAGTACACTATGAAGGCAGGGAACTATCCAAGTTTTAGAGCAAGATCTGCCTTAGTTCGAGAATTCAGCGGCAAAATTCGAAGTATCCTCGAAGTAAACAGTGCAGCGACATAACCAACGAATGGCGTCAGTTCCAACTTCCAGTTTAACTGAATTAAAAGCTTCTGCCGAGTTGTGTCTTACTAACGAATGTTACACGCAATATGGTCGGGGTTATGTATCCTGATGGCAAGTGGTTTATATGACGTCAATCTTCTTCTAAACACTGAAGGGTTTTAGTGGAATGATGCACACACACCTACCCTCACATAGGTACACACACACCCTCACTCACATTCATACATACATACACACATGCATGCACACCAAACGCATGTACACTCAGTAGTCTAAACCTCTAGTATTCAACTTTAATAACAATTTTAGCTTAAATAACGTTTATCTATCGTATTAAACCTTTCATCATTATTCTTATCCCGTGTCGACCCACTTCTGGGCATAGGCCTCTCTTTGTTTCTGCCATTCTTCCCGATCCTGTGCCAGTCTGAACCACGGTCTTATTGATGTCGCTGATCCATGAGTGTAGCACAGAGAGCCATGGAGCGCAATGCTCGGCATCACACTCTTAGATCGAGTTCCCAATACCGAAATTCGCAAGTAGATACAAGATATCAGAAGCGAATATTGGGGCTCAAGTGAAGTTGGGCAGGACACTTGGCCAGACGTAGTGACGACAGGTGGACTAAGGCACTAACAGAGTGGAGGCTGAGATCTGGGCATCGAAATTGGGAACGTCCACCAGCGATTATACATTTAAGCTATCCATAAATTATCACATGGTTAGCTTTTCAAAATATTTTAATACAGCGATCTAAGCCGACAGCAGTTTTGCTAACTCTAACTTTTTGCAGCTGTTAATGTTTATTATTTGTTTTTAATTCGTAAGTGTTTTTTACCCATATAAATATTCGATTTGATTTTGAATTATAGCAGGACACTTGGCCAAACAACTCCCATAAAGAATATGCCACACTTGCTTTTCTGGCCTCAGTGCCTCAGCTGTTCTTCTTCTCTTTTCCCACATTACGTGGTATCGGCACACCATATATTTTTCTTCCTTACCTCTCTATCAGCTCAGTGCCCCACCTGCTCTTGGGAATAGTTCACAAATGCAACTAATGAGGCTCTCGATGTGGCCACCTTCAAGTCCAAATCAATTTAATAAGTCATTGACACGAGAGAAGACTGGGCCAGTCGTAGTGACGATAGGTGGAATAGGGAATTAACAGAGTGGAGTACGAGAAATGGGCGAAGAAATAGGGCACGTCTATCGGCAAAATGGGTTAACGACATCAATAAGACCGTGGGTCGTACGTGGTTCAGACTGGCACAGGATTGGGACGAGTGGCTTATACAGAGTCTGTCGCTAGAACTTTTCATAGTGGAAGGATTGGTGCGCCATATCACAGATTAATTCTAGTTTGGGTGCCAATGGTATCTAAATAGAATAAGGTTCTATAAATTTATATAATTGTTTTATCGTAACTCATTACTTATTTCGTTTATGTATGACGATGTCTGTTATATAAATGAATTTTCATTTCATTTCAAATAGAGGCCCGGGATTGGGTTATTATGGGCATAAAATAATATTGCAATTATTGTGACGACCTCCGTGGCGCAGTGGGCGATTAGCTGGCTGAGACGCAGGAGGCAGCGGGTTCGATTCCCACCGCGGTACAAATATTTGCATGATTTACAGATATTTGTTCCGGGTCTGGGTGTTTTTCTATAGTAATTAGAAGTATGTATTTACAAAAAAAAGTATATAAGTATTCTATCAGTTATCTGGTTCACATATTACAAGCTCTGCTTAGTTTGGGGCTAGATAGATCTGTGTGAAATGTCCAGCAATATTTTTTTTTATTATTATTATTGTATGAAATTGCCATGATATGTAATAACCACCTTAACTCATACTGACAAGCCTATCGCAAAGTTCTGTTTTATGTTGCCTTAAACTCAGCTTAACTTCTTCTGATACAAACATTAGACGTGTAAAAGCTTTGGAACACCTCTTCAGTTGTTTAACTGGAGCTTTTGTTTGATAGTATGTGTAGGAATTGTGTGTTACTCTTTACTTTACTTTTGATGAGAAACATCTATTCGCGCCTTGGGGGTATGACCGACTCGTGTGCCGTCACGCCGTGATGGCAAGCGTGCAATAGAACTAGGGTAACATTTATTATTAGTTTATTTACATTTTAGGGCAGTTCATCAATCTATAAATGTGATATTAATTTTCTTTCTGTTATTAAATGAACATGGTATTTAGTACAGATATTAAAACTATATCAAAACGTTTACAATTTATTAGTTATTAACATAATAAGCTTGTTTTAAAACTATGACCTTTCTCTTAGAAGTAAATAAGGGCTATTTTATTTAATTTTTATTAAGTATCTTCGCCGCGGTCTGCCACGAGGTCGTTTTCCGAACGCGGTCTGTCAGTCTGACTCCCGCGGCGAAGATGGAGGGACGAAATTGATGCCCATTTTCGGGATTGGTGGATTGGATTTTCAGAACAGCCCAAAATAGAGAAGACTGGAGAGAGGGTAGGGAGGCCTTTGCCCAGCAGTGGGGCACTAAAGGCTCTTAATAATAATAATTACTTTGAAAATAATAGTAAAAGGCGGCGGACATAAATTGTATGAGAAGAGCAGAAGACCCTTAGGGCGAGTATTGAGAGAGGCTTTTTCCAGTGAACTAATGTGAGTCGATGATGAATCGTACAGGATTTTTGTACAGCAGTGGGACTAGTAAGTAAAAATAAAGTCTGACGTAAAATAACGTTTCTAGTTCAGTTTATAGTTCGACTGTGGAACCCTTAAAATTCTTTGCGTTAAATACTTATGCAAAAAAGATATAAAGGGTCCGCCAAATATCTTTTTTTTTGAAAATGCTATAAAAAAAACTACTGAATATTTTCTCAAATTTATTTTTTTATTTGAATGTACAATCCTTCCACAATTCCACAATAATGGAAAATAATTTCATTAAAATGGCTGCCTCGGCTGGGCATGCAGTAGCCTACACGATCGGTCCAATTTTTAAGCACATTATCGATTGTGTGCAGCTGTATTTCACCAATGGCTTCACGAATATTGTCCTTTAAAGTGTCAATTGTCTCTGGTTTGTCGGCGTAACACTTATCTTTGACGGCACCCCACAAATAATAGTCCAACGGTGTCAAATCGCAGCTCCGAGGTGGCCAAACGACATCAGCTCTGCGGCTGATAATGCGATCTTCAAAAACAGGGCGCAAAACATCGAGTGTAGCTTCGACTGAGTGGCACGTAGCGCCGTCCTGTTGAAATCAAATGTTGCCAATATCCTCCTCTTCAATTTTTGTGAACAAAAATTTATTCAACATGGCCCAATAACGATCGCCCTTGACTGAAACGGCCACTCCTTGCTCATTTTCGAAGAAAATTCAAGCGTATACACAACCATATTCGTTCAGCGGAAGGATAAAACTAATTATCTGTCAAATCAGACATGAGCTAAGTGTTACCATTCACGAAATAAGCACTAGTTGAAAAAAAAAATGTTAGATGGCGGACCCTTTATAATATTAGCAAAACGTTTTAACAGTTTTTGGTATTTTTGATGCAATAGCTTTAAATTTGGTTACGATTTGAATCTGTTTCCACTCTCGATAAGCCGGTCTTTTCTGAGTAGACTACTTTCTCCAAACTAAGTAAACGTATTTGTTCCAACAATGTACGTTTCGTTTCTCAGTTTCCACGATACATAATACATTACGTCTTGGATAGCTGTTAGACCGAGAGAGCACTGTAAGCAAATATACCACATCGAATTCCTATTAATATGAATAAAAACCGGCCAAGTGCGAGTCGGACTCGCGCATGAAGGGTTCCGTACCATTATCTATAAAACGGCAAAAAAATCACGTTAGTTGTATGGGAGCCCCCCTTAAATATTTGTTTTATTTTAGATTAATTATTTATTATTATAGTGAATATATAACTATATATTCTGTGAATATTTCAAATGTCTACCTGTTGCCGTTATAAATATAGAGCTAAAATCAGCAAAAATCCCGTATGTTGTATGGGAGCCCCCCGTAAACATTTATTTTATTCTATTTTTAGTATTTTTTTGTTATAGCGGCAAAAGAAATACATTATCTGTGAAAATTTCAACTGCACATGCAACTGTCTTAATATCACGGCCTGGTGGCTGCCCTGATTTAGGGTTCCGTACCCAAAGGGTAAAACGGCACCCTATTACTAAGGCTCCGCTGTCTGTCTGTCCGTCTGTCACCAGACTGTATCTCATGAACCGTGACAGTTAAACAGTTGAAATTTTCACAGATGATGTATTTCTGATGCCGCTATATCAACAAATACTAAAAACAGAATAAAATAAATGTTTACGGGGGGCTCCCATACAACATACGGGATTTTTTGCACGTTTACTCGATATTGATAACGACAACAGGTAGACGCTTGAAATATTCACATATTATTATGTTATGTATTCACTTTAAAAATAAATAATTAAATTAAAATAAAACAAATATTTAAGGGGGGCTCCCATACAACAGACATGATTTTATCGCCGATTTCATAGATAATTGTACGGAACCCTTCGTGCGCGAGTCTGACTCGCACTTGACTGGTTTTTATTCTTATTAATAGGAATTCGATGTGGTATATTTGCTTACAGTGCTCTCTCGGTCTAACAGCTATCCAAGACGTAATGAATTATGTATCGTGGAAACTGAGAAACGAAACGTACATTGTTGGAACAAATACGTTTACTTAGTTTGGAGAAAGTAGTCTACTCAGAAAAGACCTGCTTATCGAGAGTGGAAACAGACTCAAATCGTAACCAAATTTAAAGCTATTGCATCAAAAATACCAAAAACTGTTAAAACGTTTTGCGTATTATTAGAATTTTATTAGTACTGTAATTCATAATTCATATGTTTGCTTCAGAGTGGTATACAAAGATCTGAACATTATTTTGGTGTACATTATTCATCTGTATATCCGTACTAATCCATATTCATACTATTATTATTATATGCGAAAGTAATTCTGTTTGTTTGTTAGTTTGTTTGTAAGTTTGTTTAGGTGATACCATTTTACGACTAAACTGCAAAATGGATCCTAATGAAATTTGATAAGGAGATAGATTATATCCTGGAGAATGATATAGGCTCTATCTTTTGTCTCAAAACGTAATCTTTAAGGGGATGAAAAAGAAGTCGAAAGTTTTTATGAAAAGAGTATTTATTTTAAATATATTTTGAGTCTCTTGCTCTTTTAGAAGGACTTTTAAAATAATATGTATAATGTGTAGGATTATTGATATGATTCAAGTACAATTAGTTAACTGTTCTGTGAAAAAAAGAAATGAAAATAACTAACCTCATTTGCTACCTAATTTATCCTGGCATGGTCGGGTACATTTCAATACTAAGTAATTTGTAGACTTTAGGATAGTATTATAATGAACAAGTAACCTTTTAACAAAAATATAGGTTACCAACTTCAGTTATCAGAAATAACAAACTACTGAACCTATTTCGATAAAATTTCTATGGGACCAATCTGAAAGTATATCCTTTCAATTAATAAAATAATTTTCCAAATCGCTTGATAAATAACGGTGTTATGAAGTAACAAACATAAAAAAACTATACAGTCGAATTGAGAACATCCTTTTTTTTTTGAGTGATATTTAATCTTTTGTCGCGCACATACTTGAAGCAAATTTAAGACTTATATGGTTTTCTCATGAATGCCACTGTCAGAACTAAACCAAACTGAAATGAGACCACACAGAAAGCACCAGCTTCCTAATAAAAAAAGAATCATCAAAATCGGTTCGCCCAGTCGAAAGTTCTGAGGTAACAAACGTAAAAAAAATACAGTCGAATTGAGAACCTCCTCCTATTTTGAGGTCGTTTAAAAAGAACGACGACAAATGCAAATCATTCATCATAATCATCATCCACAGCCTGACTTCACCCATTATTGGGTATAGGCCTCCCCAAGTTTGTGCCATCCACCACAATCCTGCGCTAGTCTCACCCACTGACGGCCCGCGACCTTTACGATGTCGTTCACCCATCTCGCTACTGGTTGTCCTACCCTCCTATACCCGCTCCTCGGCCACCATTCAGTCACTGCCCTGCTCCAACTGTCATCACCACGTCTAGCCAAGTGTCCCGCCCAAGACCATTTGAGCTCCATAACTCGAATCCCACCCCATTGTAATAGTGGGAAACGAGAGGCTGGAGACAGTCGACCAGTATGTTTGTCTTGGACATATTCTATCGTTTGGTAAAGAGCATCAGAAGAAGGAGATCTCTAAATGGATCCAATTGGGATGGGTTGCATTCGGCAAGTTAGACGACATCCTTCCTTCCTAAATCCTAAATTTCCACAGTGTCTGAAGACCCGCTTATTCAACCAATGTGTTCTGCTCACCATTACCTACGGTGCCGAGACGTGGACGCTCACGCAGGAGGCTGTGTACAGGTTGAGAGTTGCACAGAGAGCCATGGAGCGTACCATGCTTGGCATCAGACTGTTAGATCGAGTTCCAAACGTCGAGATCCGTAGACGAACGACAAAAGCAAAACGAAGTGTAAAATAAATGACTGACTATAATAAATGTCCTCTTTCTCAGTACGTGTCTGTCCTAGTACTCGATGACATATCACTCGTCTGTTGATGCTCCTCATCTATAAGCCCCGGGCTTAGTTCGTTAGACGGCATCGGTCGGTAGCAGGTCGCCTCGGGGGGAGTACTAAACGTTTGTTTTCAAGTCTTTCCTGATAAGACGAACATTTTGACACAGCACTTGCTACAGTTTCATTAATGGGAGGTTCACAGTATTCTAAGAGAAATTGTTAACCAACTTCTGTTCGATATATACTTGCCACTTTTTAACTGCATAGGGGTTAAGTAGACAACTGTTAAATATTTTTTTAAAGATAGAGATAGAGTGAAAGAAACTATTGGTTTTAACTAGGTATTAGAATAGAATAGAATGATTCTTTATTGTATACCAGGAATACTTAGAAAAAACTAATTTATCTATATTAATATTATAAAAAGGAAAGATTTGTTTGTTTGTATTGAATAGGCTCCGAAACTACTGGACCGATTAAAACAAATATTTCACTGTTGGGAAGCTACACTATCCCCGGGTGACACAGGCTACTTTTTATCCAATTGTGCAGAAGAAGGGTAATGTTTTTTATTGAAAAATTACGCGTGCGAAGCTGCGGATTGGTCAGCTAGTGTTAAATATAGAACAATGGGTGGCCTTATCGCTAAAAGCGATTTCTTCCAGGCAAACTTTGGATTGAAAGTAAAGAGCGAAGCAGTAATAGACAGCTGTGCACATATTATATTTACAAATGAAATATATAAAAAAAATATCTAATAAAAAACTGTACTTATAATCCGTTACTAATTTACTTTTGTTTAGTTTGAAAGAATTTTCCAGACCGTTTAGTGACCAAATGATGACTCAAGTTAATATTAAGAGAATAAAGATAGCCTGCCTGTTTCGCAAGTAAAATGCTTTTATCAACGGTCCTAAGTCATTGTCAAGAATAAACAAATGATTTAATAAGTTTTTTGTTTAAAATTACTATTTAAAAAAAAGCTTTTATAAAATTGATAATCGGAACCGCAAGCAGATTCAAATGAGCCCAAACACTAGCAGCCTACTATAATCCATTCAGAAGTTCCGTTGTCCAGCATCCGTCTCCATCATGAGACTAGCTCCATTGTACCATATTATTAAATTGTCACCGAATTTACATATTCCAAATTTCAGCCCAATCGGTCAAGGGGAACGGTTTTAAAATTCAGTTGCAAGGTTCCACCCGGACAAATATACATACATCGCTAGCCTCTCGGTTTTCTATAGAATACATTTCGGAGTGCGTGTGGCGGAAGTCCCGCCACAACGCCGTTCTATCATCGGACGACCAGATGCTCTGCGGTACGCCCGCTATATGATTGAATTACCTCCCATACACGCAAATAATAATAAATTAAACGTTTATTTTCCCATCACAAATAGGTTTTAGTGATAGCTAACATTACGCCAAACGATTGTGCACTCATCTCGTTTTTTTAACGCCGAGGCCTTTCCGTAGCCTTTCGGGGTACCTTCCGATTCGCGGCCACACGGTGTTGGAATGACTTACCCCCACCACTTCGAGCGTTAAAAACCGTAAAAACCTTCAAATCGGTACTCAAAAAGGAGCTCATTCTTCGCCAGAAATGCATATAAAGCCTGCTTCACTCACTGGACAATGCGCTTCAAGTATTAGTGGGTTTGTATTCTGCTCTATACTCTTCATAGATGGTCGTCAACCTGTTTTTCATTAGTCTCTCTCTTTTTCTTAATCGTTCCGTCCTTTATTTATTTATTTTATTTTATTTAAATTATTTATACCTAGTTACTTTATATAAATGTATTCTACTAATGCCTGTTTTTCATGTTTCTTCGGTGTCTCCCTCTGGTCGTGAGGTCACTATAACAGGCTCAGTTTGAAAACCAGCGTTGGTCTGCACTTAGTGCGTAAGCGTGGACCAACACAAAGCTGAGACTGATCCTTTTTGGGACACTAAACAGTACAGAACCTTTTAGCGCCCACGTATTTATGTAGCTCTTGTTAGGTACCTGCCTATAACGACCGTATCTAATTCTGTTGTTTTTATGCCTTTCTGCGTTTTTATAGGTAGGTATTACTGGTGCGCGATAACTTGGGACCTGCTAGGAATGCGACTCCTCGACCGCTTCCCCTGCACTTCCCCGATAGCGCCCGTATTGTACCGTTCGCATCACTATTTTTTACTAGGGTTTTTAGTCTCGTACTGGCCTACGTCACGTAACGACGCGCTCTGGAATTATTTTAGTTTTCGTTTGTGTTATTATTTTTATGTCTGGAAAAAAGAAGTCAACCATGTGGACAGGCTTTCACAAAAGTATTGGGACGATGACCTTTTACAAGAGACGAATGAATCGCAATTAATTGTAAATTTATCGGATACCTCTTCGTCAAGTGATTATAGTGAGACTGAGGACGAAGAACAACCTCTAGAAGGCATAAATCCACTAAGTAGTGACGAAGATGAGATACTGTAAATAATAGATAAAATAAATGTATAAACTTAAACATTGTATTTTTATTTTATTCAAATAGTGTAAAACAGATTAGATAAAAAGCAGCGTCCTCCCTGAGTAACATAATAAATTAGGTTAAAATAAACAAAGACGAAGCCGCGGGCGGCTGCTTGTTATGTTCGTTTTTTTGCGGGCGGTACAAACACGCCAATATGACGTCACCGCGCTCAGGTCCCAACTTATCGCGCACGGGTAATACCTACCATTTTCATAATGTTATTTTTAATGTCTATTTCAATCTTTTATTTTTTGTTATTTTATTGCCTTCTGTTTTATTTTGTCTGTACTGTTGTCCGACAATAAATGTCATTTACTTTACTGTAGTTTTACAAAAAAAAAATAAAGTAAGTTTCAGTAGGTAGGATTTAGTTTACGTATTAATTTCATATATAGTTGTGTAAGCCTAATTATAAAACCTGTTTCGTGAGGGACTGGTGCCTGAGATAGGTTTAGAAAACCTGTATTACAGGGCACCAGTGCTCTCTCTCCACGGATTAAACAAAGGGATTGCACGTTATAACGTGCACATTTATTATTAGTTACTAACTATACATTTCGAGATAATACAAAGAAAATATAAATGATTACCACATTGTGCTTACAAGTAGGTACAAGAAACAATATCAAATTTTGTAAGAGGATTCATTGTGTGTTAATATAATAATCAGTTTGTGTGTGTTTGTGTGTGTGAGTGTGCGTGTGTGTGCGTGCGCATGTGAGTGGGTGGGTGGGTGAGTGAGGGATTCGTATAAGCGCAAAGTAGATCTTAAGAGTGGAACTTATTGTCTGATTCTGAGTTTCCTGATGAATACAATCTGGGTGTCTGCATGTCGCGAGTGAACAGGTTTCTTCTAGGTAAGCGTGATCCATCGTAGACTGCATCATAGCCATTCGGCGAGATCATTGTGGTCAAACGCGAATCTATAATGTATAAAAAAATATAGAGAATAGCGAGGCACTTTGCTAAAAAAGCTTTGTAAAGATGACGTCATCTTAGAAATAACAACATGGCGTCTGCAACTGTGCAAAAATATTAGGAAAATAAAAACTCACAAATCATGATAAATATCTCAGTTTGTGTGAAAATAAGCACAATAAACAGTACAGCATCACAATATGTAACAAAGTCAATAAAGATTCCTTGAATCAGTTTTCTCTTTAATTACCGAGTGAAACTTCCCTCGCTGTGTCAACGAAGTTCTGGAATCCACTTCACTGTCCCAACTTTGGAATCTGCGAGGCGATTGTATGTTATATTTATTATTAAAATGTATATTAACCTACATTTTTGAGAAAACTATGTTAATGCATTATTTCGTAGTCAGGAAAGTCAGCCAGCGAAAACTGGTCACTGTACACACGGCTACACAACAAGCTATACATTTCCAGTATAACCTGACCTCTCATTCTACGAAAAGTCTACACAATGCGAGGTCAGCTTATACTGGAAAATTATAGCTTGATGTGTAGCCGAGTGTACAATTTGACAATTCTAAAGGTTTTAGAAATTCTTGGAAACAACTTGGGGCAGACCCCACGCTAATATTTTTGTCTTTCTCCAGACAAAAACACCTTGCTGAACCTGAGAAGTGCGATCCGCTCCGCACTGCGACTCACCTCGTACTACGCGCCGCAGATATATCACGTGTATAAAATAATGATTGAAAAAATCAGTCACAGACAAAAAGTCACATTTATAGATATACTAGCTTCCGCCAGTTGCTTCGCACGCATTGGTTGTAGCACTAAAAGTAGACTATGCGTTAATCCAAGTTAAATATAATATTTAGGTTATATACCAAAATTCATTGACATCGGTTCAGCCGTTTCGACGTGATTGAGTAACAAACAAACATCTAAACATTCCCATATATATTATTAGTGTGATAATGAACTATAGAATAATTCTGTTATCTGAGTGCTTAGCCAAGTGACATTCAATTTGCGATGACGCTAGTCGATAAGTCCGAAAATGTATGGGATTGACACTTGCCATGGAAATATCACGTGATATATCTACAACAAACCTATGTAGAAATCGAATCGATTCGAAGCGAATGTAACTTGGCTACGGGCCATGGTATGGTACACAGTATCCAACGCTGGAACCGTAATCGACGTTTAAACTCTTCGATTATCTTCGCTGGAACTTTCATTTATTATTCACGGTAAGTATGTACAGAACTAAATTAAATTATTTTTTTCAACTTATGTCATCCCACTGCTGGACAAAGGTCTCCCCCACTGTCTTCCAGGACTTTCGCTCGCGTGCCAAATCCCACCAATCTGTCTCGAAGGTATCGAGATCGTCACGCCAGCAGCGTCTACTAGGCCTTCCTCGGCGCCGCCGCCCGTCTTCAGGCACCTACTGCGTGACGATCGTTGCCCATCTGTCCGGGGGCCTGGCAGCCTTATTTCCTGCATCAGCAATGCCGGTCTTTAAACGCAGCGTGGTGTTACGGATTCTGTCAATCCTCTTTACTCCAAGCACGCTGCGCGATTTGGCAAACCTTGAGTTTGGATTTTTGAGCCTCGGTTAAATACCACGTTATAGAATTATAGGTAAGGACCACATTAAAATCAAAATTCTTTACTTCATAGTACATAACAAATCACAATTTAGCCGCTTACCAAACTAAGTAAAAATAGTTGTGTTTTGATAATTAGTGCTATCCTAATATTATATAAATTGATAATAAAACATCATTAAGAAAATTCAAGTAACAAATTTAGAAAAAGCAACGGAAAAGAAACAAACATTTTGTTCACAAACTTTTCAAAGCAAAAAGCAAAGTTTTTACATTCACTTGGCAAAAATTAAAAAGAAACGAAATTAAAAGACCAAGTGGACTTCTACAGTAAAATTTCTAATGAAGAAAGTTTTGAAATTAGTGGCTGGAGAGAGGTCACGCGAGAGACAGAAAGAAACCTGCGACATTTTTCTAGATTTTTTCAAGAAATCTGTTTTTTTATTAAACGGTTTATAAGCTAGATAAGATTTTAATTAAAGGCTTTCTTGGCTATAGTATTTTTAATACTACCTGGAGATGGTACACGCTTATAGCTCAATGTTAAATGATAACCGTCGCCTATTACAGAGAACTGCCTCGTAAGTCATGCACCTAAGAAATGTGCCCTAAGAATCACTGCCCTGAGTCCATCAATTTGAGGCATACAAAAGCCTAATATGCCTGTAATTTCACCGGCAACCATACCCTACAAACCGGAACACAGAAATCCTGCGGCAGAAATGTATGGTCGTAGTACTTCCCCGGGCGAGCCATTTTACAAGGAATTCCTAAAATTTCTGGTTTAATTTCAACAAACAGAAATTATTTTTTTTCAAATATATTTTTTAAACCACAAACAAGCCCATTCTTCCACTACAATTGCATCACCTCACAAATTACGTTTGCCTAGACTTTGCCTACATGACATTACATTGTCCGTAACCCTGAAACATTCAGGGGGCACGTCTCAAGTGCCTGTGTGTTTCAGGGTGGGCCTGTCAATGAAACGTTTGGTTTACCTAACTGTATTGCAATGGTTGGATTATATGGTATCATGTTAGTTACATCGCGTGACGCATCTTGCCGAAAGGTAATGCCACAATAACGGAAGATTTCCACCAAAGCTAAGCAGAGAGCCGTCCCTTTTGCCAAAATCACTCCCATAAACCGAGAGGAAAGATGTTACACATAAAAAGACAAGTAACTTTTTAACAAAAATATAACCAACTTCAGATAACAGTAAAAATCAAACAACTAAACCGATTTCAGTGAAATTTCTATGGGACTAATCTGGAAGTAGTATATCCTTTCAAATAATATTATTTAAATCGGTTGATAAATGACAGAGTTCTGAGCTAACAGACATAACATAACATAAAAATTAAACGAATTTAAGACTTTGAATTCGAATTTAATGGTTTTCTCATGGATTGTCAAAACGGGATCAAATGGAAATGAAACCACACGGCAAGTACTCGGTTTTGAATAAAAAAAGAATCATTAAAATTGGTTCAAGCAGTCGAAAGTTCTGAGGTAACAAATATAAAAAAAAAAAAACTAGTGGACCCGCCGAACTTCGTACCGCCTTGACATGCATATAACGCGGGCTGTCAATATACGTCACCCTGGAAGAATTTTCAATTGTTGTCCCCGGCCATTATTATGTATGAGAAAATGAATGACTTCCACAAATAATTCAATACCAAAATTAACCAAATCGCTCCACCCGTTCTCGAGTTTTAGTGAGACTAAAGAACAGCAATTCATATTTATATACATTTGTATATAGACAATATCTCGGGATAACTCCGACCGAAGCATCTGTTTCAAACGATATTAATTTTTTTTACATACTCTTTGACGATTTTTGCAGCACGCATTCTGTCAATTAACCTTATGTCAAACGTCATAAGGTTACATTTTATAAGCGCTAAGGTTAGATTATAAATAATTATATGGTGGTTAAGTATTCTTAAATTATCTAATTTTGCGCGCAATTTTCTTATTTTTTCTTTTATAAGAATCTTCTCCTGACAATAAGAAATACAACAAAAAAAGAATTAGCGAAATCAGTCCAGCCGTTCACGCGTGATGGCGTGACCAAGAGAAATAGGGATTCATTTTTATACATATATATAGAGATACAGTCGAATTGAGAACCTTCTCTTTTTTTGAAGTCGGTTTAAAAAGGATTCCGCCGAATTAAGAACCTCTTCCTTTTTTTAGAATTCGGTTAAAAAGAGAAAAAAGTCTAAAAACTTAACACGTCGCTTCGTCAGATAAACATACTCGTAGCATGAGAGCGATGCATAAAAATATGTTCGCGTCATGACAAGTAATTCACAACTCTCAAAGTAAACTTTTATTTATGTGGAAACTTAGTTCATTTCTCTTTCGTGAGCGTTTGAAAGAATAAAATCGGGTACTGCAGGACGTAAATAACACAACATTTATAATGTATGAAGGAGACGAATTCACTTCCGAATTATTAACAGGGAAATAGAAATCCTGCGGGTTTTTCCGGGAATGACGGTTTGTCTTATTGAAATCTTTCTTTGTTGTTTCGGACTATCTTGTGTAGCTTACAGTTTTATGAGGAAAAATCTACGTTGCTACTTGAGCTCTGATTCATTTAACAAAACATTTATCAGATAGGTGTTTTGTTTAGTAGTGTTTAAGGATACAACCTAAGGGCGTTTGTCCACCGCCGCCGTCACTGGGACGTCTCCGAGAACGAGATGAAGTAGCAATAACCTAATAATAATTAAACAATGATAATATTTTTGCAGTAATCTAAAGATTTGAGATAATACAAATTTTAAAGAATTTTTAAATTAACAGCGAGGCTTTGGAAAACAAGAAAAAGCAAGTACGTTATAAATTGAAGTACTCTTTCATAAAATGAAATGAAATAAATATATTTGTTAAAACACGGTAGAATACATTGTAGTGTTATTTATAAGTGAAGAGCACATGCTTCGTGAGCATAAAAATGTATGAATGAATGAATGAATGAAAACACTTTATTGTACACAGTATAAACAAAAAAAAAAATACAAACAAAATATAAAGCAAATAGTACAATGGGCGGTCTTATCGCTTAGAAGCGATCTCTTCCGGACATACCTTTGTATTATATGTATAGCTAATAATAGGTGTATCACTGACAAAAATTAGAACTTTGTGTATGTACATAAATTAGTTATAGCTAAATATCTGCAGAACATTAATTAGTTAAACTATATAAAAAAGAAATATTACATAGATACAACATTATAACCTAATAATTTTAATAAAATCATTTTTTGATTACTTTAATTTTTTTGCGCAACTATTCCTTAACGTATTTAGTAGCTAAATTTCTTATAAGAGAGTTATAAAATCATACAAATAGATCAAATATAAACATGTAGTCGCTAAAGATGTTTAGCTGTGACAATTTATATGTTATAATAGTAGAATATTAACCAAGGGGATAAAGCAGTGTCTTCTGTCGCGGGTGACGATTTAAATCGCGAGCGTAACGAAGGACTCGAGGTTTACTCACGAGCGTAGCGAGGGTGTTAAAAACTTAAATCGCGAGCGAAGCGAGGAATTTAAGACGAGTTCTGAGTGTAGCGAGGGATTTAAGTTCACCCAAGACTAAGACAGCTTTATCACCGAGGAAAATACTCTACTTTTCGTACTATTTGCGTAAAAATTACCACAATAATAATATGAGATAAGCATTTATTAAATATAATGACAGTTAAAAGTAAAAGTTAACATTCGAAACATTGGTCCAATTATTTATAGAGAGAGTTACATTTTTGTTTGGTACATTTATTGTTGATGGGTTGATTTGAGTATTTTAGAACATTAACTTATTTATAAAAATAAATTAAACTTAACGTTTATGTATTTGAAGAAAACAAAAACGCGGCAAATTCCTAGACTAATATTTTTTGTCGGAAAAGCAAAGGCATCAAGCTCACACGGCCTCGTCGGTTTTCGTAATTTTATTTAATAATCATAACTGCATAATAAATGCGTATTCCTTTTTCAAAAAGATGTATAATGCTTTATATACAAACTCAACGGTGTAAACACAGATGTAGTTCAGTATAAATTTCGGTAAGATTTCCAAATTTAAATCACATTCTCCCCCTAGAGGATGAATGAAATTCAGTACAATTTTCTTTCCCTGTTTTTAACAGATTAAAAATGACTATTGTTATGTTCGCTTTTTGTGGCATAGAATGTCACTTTTTTGAGCAAGTGGTGCGAAAAATTTAATATATAATCAGTTAACAAGTAAGCAATCACGTATCAATCAATAAACCCCACATAACTTCTGTTACCAATCATGCATTGTTAAATCAGAAGCTATACCATTAATCATTATTGAATAATGGTGTGATAATTCAATCTCCAATGGAGAAAACCCATTCAAAATCACTCTAACAGCAATCTGTAACGACTGTTCCAACCTAGCCAACGAATAGTAATAGTCATTATCGAAAAATACAGAACCCTGAAGAAAAACGTCTGAAACCAAATCTCAAAGAAAAATCAACTATTTCAATTAAGAATCTCGTAACGTTCCATTATCGAAACTTTGTTTTAAATTGCAGTCGAAGTCATTCCGTTCCATTCTTCACTTGGCTAGGGTTGCCACTTGCCAAAATGGTTATGAAATCAAAACCGGTCATCTTTTGCAGGTAACTTTTTACAATGTTTAGCCAGTGAATTTAAGCTCAATATATTCATTGCAAAACCCATTGAGACCAGTGAGTTTGGTGCACATATTAAAATAATATGTTGTTTGTAATAACTAAATGGGGAATATCTAACTAATGGGAGCCGTTCGGTGCAGGCCACACAAGATCGTGGACAAATCTCATCGTGGAACATCAATCGTGGAAAAATATATTATCCTAAGTTATAAAAAGAAATGATATATTAAGTTGTTGTAAATAAATTTCAGGACTGACCATTGAACTTGGCACCCATTTAGATCTCACTTCTTTTGTCGTTGAAGTAATATTGAACTTGGCGCTCATTTTACATTTATGATTTTGATTGGATTACGATGAATAGCTATACAAAGATCGTTACCTTTTAAAACCATAGCCGTAGATGTATTAAAAATCTTATACACTTAAAAATAATTAACTTGATGGGCCGATTCACTCCTAAATAAGTAACTTCGCACACACTTTTGCGACAATCGTGCCGATCGGCGTACTATTGCAATGCTTGACAACACCAGAGGAGCACTGTCGATCGATTACTTTGGTGAGCAATGTGGTCTCGCAATATGATTGGTCGGATAACATTCTAAAAAGCCGGATTTCCAGCAATCTTATTCCCTGGTAATACGGTTACAACACGTCCCGACCTTTTAAGGTCCTTAACAAAATAATCGTTCCATCGACAGAAAGAAAACGGGTGAAATGGAACGGAAGAGAGTGCAATTATGGAGGATTATTATCTGGGTATGATTTATGAATTACTTTTGCGATGTAAAAGTGTGTGGAAAGAGAATTCAGAATAACGTAACACCGTTTACTGGAAAGGGGTTAATATTAAATGGATATAGCCGAATTAGTTTTGAGCTATTCACGTCTGCCTGAAATTGTACTGTACAGACCTACAGACGTATACGAAATTGATAACTCGTTCTTTATACCTTTCTAGTTCACCCGCCGAACTTCGTACCGCATTGACACGCATATGACGCGGGCTGCCAATGTATGTATGTATGTCACGCCGATAGAATTGTCAATCGGCCATCATAGCTGCATCTTTGTATGAGAAAATTAATTTTCTTCATGATTTCTTTTTGCGTGATTTTTTCCGATATTTTAATAGTTACTCTGCTAATAGGGGCGGAGACAAATCCAACAAATCAAAGATCATCAAAGTCAGTTCAGCCGTTCTTGAGTTATAAATGGTGTAACTAACCCGACTTTGTTTTATATTATAAATACTAGCTGACCAATCCGCAGCTTCGCACGCGTAGTTTTTCAATAAAAACATTACCTTCCTTCTGCGCAGTTAGGTAAAAAGTAGCCTATGTCACCCGGGGATAGTGTAGCTTCCCAACAGTGAAAGAATTTATTAAATCGGTCTAGTAGTTTCGGAGTCTATTCAATACAAACAAACAAATCTTTCCTCTTTATATTAAGTAATTTGGTATCCCAAAGTTTTTGTAGATATTGATATGTTTTTTAATAATGAAGAACATACTTTTGTTTTACTTTTGTTCGTAGCGCGTGCAACGAAATACGTTTTACGGCACTTTTTTACACCTTGGGTTACATTACTTATAGTCTAACTTTTTATTAGCTGCAGTAAAATGACGTTTTGTGGGTTGCCGGTTTTTGAAGAAAAATAAATAGGGATGTAGCTAAATGAGTGAATCATAAATGAATAATCAGTTTTTGTTTTTTTTGAGTTTTAATATTAAGTTGTAATGTATTTTTTTAACCTATTATTATTACTATACTAGAGGGTTGATCTTTTTTAGTGGAAGTATAGGGAGGTACATTCAAAATGAAACAAAAACGTCATAATAATGTTATTTAATTACTTTTTGTGAACTGAATCACATCCCTATTGAGATTAGGCTGGCAACATTATTTTACGGAATGACATTTAGAAACGTCATTTTACTGCAGCTAATAAAAAGTTAGACTATAAGTTTTAGTAAGGATCCCTAATCTTTTGTAGCAATAAATATAGCGTATGTCACTCAGGGTGAATGTAGCTTTCCAATGTTGAAAGAATTTATTAAATCGGCACAGTAGTTTTTGAGTTTATTCATTACAAACATACACACACACAAAAATACAAATCTTTCCTCTTTATAATATTAGTGTAGAAGATATAGATATAAATAGAAGATTGTACACAAGAAAATATATTTAAAAAATACAGAAATAGAGAAAATGTACAAAGTGAGCTTAACCCTAAGAAGAGTTTTCTTTCAGCAAACCTTTGAGGCCAGAGAGAGATGATTTTAATGGTAGGTGAGTGCAAGTTGCATTGCGTATCTATGCCCGTCATCTCTCTCCGCTCATTCGATTAAAACATGAAATTATTGTGTACTAGCAGCCCGTCCCGGCTTCGCACGGGGTAGACAATTATTTATTTATGGAAATTTGGATATAAAACACTTTTTTGCACAAATATTTTTATATATTAAAAAAATTTTATTTATTAATTATTATTAATTAGGATTAATATAAACACATAAATAGCATGGTTTGAATTTGGTTAGCATTTTCATTATTGTTTAAAATGAAAAAAGTTGTTGTAGTGACATAACTACAATAGTTGGACATATGCTACCGCGTAGTTTTTTATAGACATTATGATGTTCTTCAATATTGTTGTACATTATTTTGTTCTATCGCTAATAGTTTCGGCAGCGCATTCGATGAAAGACATTTTAAGACTCATTTTCTATCTACATCTACACCTTCGGTTACATTGTTCAAATTTTACCAAGGATCCCTAATTTTTTTCAAAATGAAATGTAGCCTATGTCAGATTGGAAGAATGTAGCATTCTATTGGTGAAAGAATTTTTTAAATCGGCCCAGTACTTTTTGAGCCTATTCATTACAAACATACAAACATACAAAAATAGGTACAAATCTTTCCTCTTTATAATATTATAGTATAGAAATGTATATTGGTAATTACAAAATGTCATTCTTCATCCCGTAATGACGTATCTTTTAAATACTAGTGGTTCGCCCCGAACTGAGATCTCGCGAGTGTCCGATTAAAACAAAAAAATATTAGTTGTAATCTTTGACTATCAAAATAGTGCCACGGATTAAAACCATCATTGACCTACAGTTTCATTCAAATTACAGGTAACAGGAGTTCAGGTAATGTGGTAACCACAGTGGTAACAGTTTTAGGGGGTACAAATTGCAGTTATTCTGGATTTCAGACTTTTGCCTATATTTGTGTTACTTAAGCTACACGCATACCAAATTACAGCACTGCGGGGTTACTGGTGTACTCTGTGAGTTTTGTGAAAGTTTGTTTTTATTATGGCTAGTAACTCAAAAACTATAAAAAATACTTTTCTAATGAATACCTTTCTTTTGACGTCCCATTTGATTCAATAGACTCATTTTTATATTTGTGTATCTCTCTTGAACCCAATATCTCAACCCCCCCCCCCCACATTTTTAGCTTATTTAGTCACACCAAAATTGTGCTATCACTACCTACCTATATATTACATGTCGCGATGTTCGGATCAACGCTTCGAAAGTTATTCTCGGACAAATAAACATACATACATACATACAACGCCGATTTGCCCAAGTTGATTTAGAGATCTCGCTTCGCTCGATCAATTATGACTTTTTATGTTTAGTTTAAGTCTTATATTAAAACCATTAGTCTAGTTACACTATCATACATTATACACCTATGTTTAGTCGGGCGTTTTGTTTTTAACAGAATATAAACTAGTAATTTTATAATTAAATGTGTCAGCATTGTTTCGGGAATGAAGTAGTCTTCTGTAATTCTGTACAATTTTTAACTAAAACGGAAGACAGAGACTCTCTCTTCTTTGTTCCCATGTTTTATCTATAATATAAAAATGAATCGCAAAATGTGTTGGTAAGCGCATTCGTCAACAACGCCTGGACCAATTTGGCCAATTCTTTTTGTGTTGTATTTCTTATTGTTAGGAGCAGGTTCTTATAAAAGAAAAAATTAAGAAAATTGCGCGCAAAATTAGACAATTTAAGAATACTTAACCACCATATAAAGTTATTTATAATTTAACCTTAGCGCTTATATAATGTAACCTTATGACGTTTGACATAGAATTGACAGAATGCGTGCTGCAAATATCGTCAAAGAGGATGTAAAAAAAATGAATATCGTTTGAAACAGATGCTTCGGTAGGAGTTATCCCGAGATATATTGTCTATATATATAAAAATTAATTGCTGTTCGTTAGTCTCGCTAAAACTCGAGAACGGGTGGAGCGATTTGGCTAATTTTGGTATTGAATTATTTGTGGAAGTCATTCATTTTCTCATACATAATGATGGCCGTGGACAACAATTGACAATTCTACCAGGGTGACTTATATTGACAGTCCGCGTTATACCTATGCATGTCAAGCCGATACGAAGTTCGGGGGGTCCACTAGTTTTAAATAAATGATTTGTATTTGTATACCAACTTTATCGTCGAGAATAAATAAAATCGTTCAAAATTAGCAAGCTTGTTTACTTCTTCTAAGTTCGTTTCGCAGCATGTTTTTTTAATCAAATTATACCTACTATATTTTGTACACACGGCTCCACATCAAGCTATAAGTTTCCAGTATAAGCTGACCTCGCATTGTGTAGGCTTTTCGTAGAATGAGAGGTTAGCTTATACTTAAAATGTATAGTTTGATCTGTAGCCGTGTGTACTTTATTTAAATTACTTAGGTACTTATTTATGACACAATTGATCGAGAGGCGAGATCTCTAAATCCACTTGGGCAAATAGGCGTTGCATGTATGTTTGTCCAAGGATAACTTTTGTACCGTTGATCCGATCATCATTAAATTTAATACATAGGTAGGTAGTGATGGCACAATTTTGTTGTGACTAAATGAATTAAAAATGTTAGAGGGTTGTTGAGATATTGGGATTCAAAAGGGGTAAAAAAAAACGAAAATGATGCTATCAGGTCAAGTATGACGTCAAATGAAAGGAATTTATTAGTACATTTAGAATCCGTTTTTATTTGTCGTCAATTATTTACAGTTTTTGAGTTATTAGCCATAATAAAGACTAAACTTTGAGAAAATTTATAGGCTATACCAGTGACCCCACAGTGCTGTAATTTAGTATGCGTTTAGCTTAAGTGACACAAATATAGGCAACAGTCTGAAATCCAGAATAACTGCAATTTGTATCCCAAAAAAAATGTAACCACAGAACATGAACTCCCGTTACCTGTAATTTGAATGAAACTGTAGGTAATATTTTACGTAACGTAACGTTATATACGTTGTAAATTATTCGTGGCACTATTTTGATAGTAAAAGATTACAAATAATATTTTTTTATTTTAATCGCGAGATCTCAGTTCGGGGCGAACCACTAGTGTTATAAAGTATATTTCGATCTCTCTTACCTCACGATATTAATCTTTGTAATTGTAATTTCATACATGAGTCGAGTCTGATGTGTTTTTTATTTAAATTATATACAGGTTGTCAGAAAAAGAAGGCGTGACGATCTGGACGGAAATGAGCTGCAGTGGTGCGTGAGATGTAGGAAAAAGGAAAAAAGGGGGTTGCCCTTTTCTCTGTAGTGGGACACAATTAATTAAAATAAAACGAGTAAACGAGTAAAAAAACACGTTTCTTGTATGGGAGCCCCCTTAAATTTTTGTTTAATTTTAATTAAATTATTAATTTTTAAAGTGACTATATGATTGAATATTCTGTGAATATTTCAAGCGTCTACCTGTTGTCATTATCAATATCGAGCAAAAAAACCACGTTTGTTGTATCGGAGCCCCCCTTAAATATTTATTCTATTCTGTTTTAAGTATTTGTTGTTATAGCGGCAACAGAAATACATCATTTGTGTAAATTTCAACTGTCTAACTATTACGGTTCATGAGATACAGCCTGGTGACAGACAGACAGACAGACGGACAGAGAGACAGTGGAGTCTTAGTAATAGGGTCCCGTTTTACCCTTTGGGTACGGAACCCTAAAAACGGGATGTCCCATCATAATGTGTTACTCCTATAAAATATTATTTTAAAATTACAGAGAATAAGTTTTTGACCTTGAAAATTCTTATAATCTCTTGAAAACTGAATATCAAAGATACTTTAGCAAATGTTAATGGCATAACGTCTAAGAAATGTGTAATTTAATACCGCGCGCACACTGGGCAGCCAGAATACGACAAATAAATCAACATATTTATGACTAGCTTCCGCCCGCGGTTTCACACGAGTGGTTTGTCAATAAAAATTAGCCTATGTGTAAATCCAGGTTATAATCTACGTACATACCAAATTTTATCGAAATTGGTTAAGCTGTTACGCCGTGATTGAGTAACTAACAAACAAATAAATAAACAAACATTTTATATTATTAGTGTGATAACCAAATGGAGCCTGCACGCTATGCGGCCTAAAATATTTATATTAATTTTGCAGCCACAGCCTGTTCCTAGTCAGACTGACTGGCTAGACCTTAAGGCACTTGTCTCACCGCCGGCTATGAGCGAGAAACGAATAGAGCTAGAAACAAGAAACGTATTTGCGAGCAGCGAGAAGCGAGTGTGTAGTCCCTATAGTTGTCTCGCTGGGCTATAAAGCGAGTGAGTGAGTGCGACGGGTGATACTTCACTTCACAGATACACCGAACTCGCCGGCGTGTTCGACGAGTCCCTTCAGTCACCGCCTATACGAGGTACAAGCACGTACCCGGGCGTTTCTCTCTTATCCCCACCCTGGCAACAGCCCAAGCCGAGGTTCGTACCTAAGTGGTGCCCTTGCGCTACTTGCCTCATCAAAACTTACAGGGCTGAGCGCCTTCTGCGCTCGTCAAAAGCTCGGTTAAGCTGCAATGGCCTCTGAGGTCATCAGTGAGATAAGTCCATTCGAAAAAAAACGAGCGATACTCGCGCCATTCGCTGAGCGCAAGACGTGTGCGTTGAGATGGCATTTTTGAGAATTGCCGCTGCCACTACACAAATGCTATCATAAAATACATCATTCTCGTCGTCTGAATTAGACAACAATGATAGTTCTAATGATTGCTCTAAATTCATAACAATGCGTTATGATCCACACTAGTAGAGAAATGACCGCTGGTTCATCTCACGGCGTGTGTTCTGACCGCCAAGCGAGCATCGCTGAGCGAGTATCACTGATTAATTGAAAATTATTTACTGCACAAAATACATAAATCTGTACGTAGGCGAACTTAATGCTAGCAAGCATTCTTTTTCAGTTAACCTTTGCGTAGTGTTGAAAAAATATTTCTGTAGGTAGCGCATGACATAGTGTAGCAGAAAAAATTTTTGAAAAAAAAATAAGACTAAGATATATTGATAATACGAACGAAACATCAAATATATATGAAAAAAAAAATGAAAATGAAAAATATTTATTTACAGCCAAAAACTTACTAATAAGATTAGGTAACATGAGAATAAATTTTGTAATTTACCTAAGATGCCTGGTATAATAGCAATATACATTTTATACAGTTTGAGGCAGAAGGCACAATTAAGCAGCGGCCTTCACACTAGGCAAGCCTCTATCGTGAAAGATAGATAAAGAGTATTTTCAATTTCTAATATAACACATCAATAAACACTTTTACTGGTGGTAGAGCTTTTGTGAACAGGCTCCAGGAAGTGGGCACCACTGCCTTATCTTTATCTGTCGCCAAATAGCAGTATTTGTGCTGCTGTGTTCCGGTTAGATGGTAATGGTATGTTCCTGTATTTACTGACACATAGGCATAACAGCTAAGTCCTATTGTATGGCAATGTATCCACATAGAGATCCAGACAACATAATGCCTTGTTTTGAATTCTATGTGAATATCCATGGGCTGCAGTATCCACTCAACATCTAGTGGACTGAATGCTCGTTTGCCATATAAGTTGTATTAAAAAAAAACTACTTGAAAATAATAGATAAACTAATAAATAGGTAGTTACCATAATAATTAATAACCTCTTATGATATGAAGATAACAGAGTGGATAAATAACATAGCATCTACAGGACACCACTCATTTTGTAGGCTTCGTTCATCAGAGTGAGGTAGTGCTTGCACACTTTGGATCTGAAAACCTCAATGGAGGAAACATGCCGAATCTCGTGCGGAATGTTGAGCGAGTGTTGTAATCGCTGCGACAAAATAGTAGAGAGTGAGTTCTCGCCGGCAGTGTGAACATTCAGCGATCAGATATTAATATACGTGTCTCTTTTACTGAAACGGAATCTATATATTTTGTTCGTTTCTTGAGCGAGAAAATAGTTGATAGCTAATCGCTTACTCGCTGGCCGGCGGTGAGACAAGTGCCTAAGGCTCTTGGTACATCTATTTTTAGTTTTCAGGAACACCCCGTATAAGGTTCAGGCCTGTGGCGTTTTAAATAACTGTTATGTATTTAATGATTCACGTAAATATATTACTTGTTATGGTAATGGTATGCTTTAATTGAATTTTATTTATTTCAATTACCGTAAGTACTTACATTCTTGTTGGAAATCTACACTAAACCCCAGTCGATCGAACAGGCCCGTTTTAACGTTGTCAATATACAGAGAGTAGATATGGGAACTAGAGCAGAAATAAAAATCGGTTGCTAGAAAACAGATTCTTGAGACATTTCGATTCATTGTACACACGGCTACACATCAAGGTATATTTTTTCAGTATAACCTGACCTAGCATTGTGTAGGCTTTTCGTAGAATGAGAGGTCAGCTTTTACTGGAACTGTATAGCTTGATGTGTAGCCGTGTGTAATAAGAGTTTGTAATCCTTTCATACGAACTAGCTTGGCTATATAAATAATATATATATAATTTATATAGTTTTTATTCAAGAAAATATTGACGATAATGATCAGTAAGTAGATCAGATTAGAAAAATTCTTTATTGCACTGATAAAATAATACATAGCCGAAATTATTCCTAATTAGCTTTTTATTTAAGCTAACCTTTGATAAATATCGATTCAAGATGGTAACGTACTTCATTTTTGATTTTATAGGAACTATAAATCATAAATAAATAAATTAAATTAATATCACACAGCGCTATCTAGCCCCAAACTAAGCAGAGCTTGTACTATGGGAACCAGATAACTGATAGAATACTTATATACATTTTTTTTGTAAATACATACATAAAATGTATAGCGAAGCAACCATATTTTTTTAAATAAAATTAGATGGGCGAATGAGCTTTTTTTAACAAGGCACAAGGTATGAATCTTAGTAATGTCAGTAGGACTAAATAAAATGTATCTGCTCATCATCATCATATCTGCCAATGGATGTCCACCAATGAACACTGAGGCCACGCTTCCGTTCCATGTCTCTGACGTTTTTCCCTCGAAGATAACAGAATTAAAAAGCTTATAAAGGGCTTTAAATACCGATGTACTACCCGCTTTCAGAAGCAACATCAAAAGGTATTTATTCATTAAAATCACAAGGATCACTTTGGATCGTCAATACTACAACCTGTCGTCCGCGACAAAGCCAGGAAAGAAAGGCAAGAACAAGGCTGGTTGTTCTTTCATCCTTTTACAATAGGTACATATCAACGAAAATAAAATAAGTATGTCTAAATTATAACAGCTCTGATGTGATGCCGTCATCACCCGGCGCGAAGAATCATTGTCATTGACGAATCAATGACTTGGAGAAAGAAACCCCATTGATTTGTTTTTTTCAACAGCGTTGATTGGACCAAAGAGTTCGGAACAAAATTAATTATTTTCGTTTCCTGCATTTTTAGCCCATGAGGGCTTTTTTTTTCGACTTTACTCAAAACTAGGCCTAACAAGCGTAATATGTGTATGACGGAGCAACGCCATCTGTTAGCAGTTATATAAACTTGGCTGCAAACTCTGCCTTCTTACAATACTGGTACGTTAATATATATAATATATATATAACCTTCCAGATTGGAACTTGCTTACAGTTGGGTGCGCGGTGCTGCGCCCCTCATCAATGCCAGTACGGTTTTTTATTATTTATTTGAGACAACAAACAATTATGCCTAAATAATACTAGACTTAATAATTATAACATGATGTCTTACAGACATAACCAGCACCTTTGTCCACAGATTACGTTAGACAGAGGTGGGCATGAGTGTACACAAATACATTAAAAAAAATATAAATATATAGATGAACCTATATTATGCAGGCAAGCAAGTGCCTAGGTACCTACATACCTACACAATACAGGTTCACATTTAGTAATGAGTAACTAGTCGCTAATCATTGAAATTAGACATTAGACAGTCGGCCGTCGAACAGCTTGGTCACCATGGATTATCGTGTTCCAGGGCCGCCGGTAGGATTTTCCGTCACGCTAGCCTTAATGATATCATCCGCCGGGTTTTTTTGCAGCGTCAACGTCCCAGCCGTTCTCGAACCGAACGGTCTGATACGTTACGATGGTAAGAGGCCTGACGGTATGATTCTTATACCTTGGGAGAAGGGTAGGCCTTTGGTGTGGGACGCCATGTGCGTCGATACCTTTGTGCTATCTCATCTGTCTGGTACAGCAGCTGGGGCCGGTGCGGCGGCAAATTCAGCCGAAGATATAAAGCGGTGCAAATATGGAAGTCTCGACAGAGCTTACCGTGCGGGGACCATCGCGTTTTCAAAATTATTTCTGGGCGTCTGGTCGAAGTGACGTGTGATCCGAGAGCTGGCGCTTATCTGGGTCAACGCATAAGCATTGCAATTCAGCGGGGCAATACAGCCAGTGTCTTGGGGGCACTTCCGCCTGGTAGTGATCTGGAGCAGTTGAGCTATCTATAGTTCGTTTGCAACGGTCTTTAGATGATTCAACTGTTTCTTCTGTATTTTTATTGTAAATAACATTATATTCTTTCTGTTATTAAAAAAAGACAGTTAAATAGATAGATAATTCTTTATTGTTAAACAAAATTACAATAACTTCACTTAGAAAACTTAGACTAATACAAGGTGGTACAATAGGCGGCCTTATAGCTCTAAGCGATCTCTTCCAACCTTTGGTTGGACTGGATTGAAAAAACGTATGAGGAGGCGGTGTTACAATAAATACCTAATTATGAAAATAAATAAATCTTTATTCGTTTTCTCAGTCATAAGATTAACATTACACATTAATATCTAATTATCTATGACAGGGTCGTCCGGGGAAGTACTACCACCTTACCAATTCCTGCTGCCAAGCAGCATTGCTATTTCGGTATGAAGGACACGGTTGCCAGTGAAATTGGTACATCGTAGGGCAAGTTTGTAAGGTGCGTGCCCTACGATGCTATAGCCGATGGAGTTGAGATTTCTAAAATTAACATCATTGGGTGATGGTATATGCTTGTTCCATCTCCAGGTAGTATAAAAAACTATAATAATATGCTTGGTATTTCTAAGCACAGCCTAAGAAAGCCTCCACTGGATGGAAACAATTGGATGCAGGTCGACACAAAATTGGTCGCTCTGGAAATCTTTGGGAGAAGGATATGTACATCAGTAGACGTCCTATAACGATGATGATGATGACTGTTTTATACTTATCTATGCTAATATTTTATATTACATACTTGTACGACATTTCTCCAACTAAAAATGTTAAAAATGTTACAATTTAGATGTATTCTAATAAGATCATTAAAAAGAATAACCAGCCTTGTTTCTTGCCTTTCTTTCCTGGCTTGATCACCAAGTAACATTGACGTTTCAAAGTGATCCTTGTAATTTTAATGAATAAAACATTCTGATTTGAGATGATTTGTATTACCCGTGCGCGATAAGTTGGGACCTGAGCGCGGTGACGTCATATTGGCGTGTTTGTACCGCCCGCAAAAAAGCGAACATAACAAGCAGCCGCCCGCGGCTTCGTCTTTGTTTTTTTTAACCTAATTTATTATGTTACTCAGGGAGAAGGCTGCTTTTTATCTAATCTTTTTACACTATTTGAATAAAATAAAAATACAATGTTTAAGTTTATACATTTATTTTATCTATTATTTACATTATCTCATCTTCGTCACTACTTAGTGGATTTATGCCTTCTAGAGGTTGTTCTTCGTCCTCAGTCTCACTATAATCACTTGACGAAGAGGTATCCGATAAATTTACAATTAATTGCGATTCATTCGTCTATTGTAAGAGGTCATCGTCCCAATACTTTTGTCGAAGCCTGTCCATATGGTTGACTTCTTTTTTCCAGACAACAAAACAATAACACAAACGAAAACTAAAAGAATTCCAGAGCGCGTCGTTACGTGACGTAGGCCAGTACGAGACTAAAAACCCTAGTAAAAAATAGTGATGCGAACGGTACAATACGGGTGCCATCGGGGAAGTGCAGGGGAAGCGATCGGGGAGTATCATTCCTAGCAGGTCCCAAGTTATCGCGCACGAGTAATATAGTGCGAGGAAACTTATCTGGCCAACTACACGTCGTGAATATTGAAAAGACATTTAACTAGGTGAGTCAAGCAGTTGAGTCACTGGAAATAAGCTAAAATATGTTAGTATAGTATCTTTCAAGCCTTTGACACCTAATTTACATGCTATTTATTGACCTTAGAAACTCGTTAAGTAACAATATGCCACCATTAGAGCCTTATTAAGGCTTTCAGGTTCAATATGCGAGGTAGTGGTGTGGAACACGCGAGTAAAAGCTAACGCATAGTGTTCACTTGCGAAGTGAGCTTTAATATCAAGTTCACACTTACTTCTTTAATTTTTGATCGAGCAAAGCGAGATCTCGGCGTTGTATGTATGTATGTACGTTTGTCCAAGGTTAACTTTCGAAGCGTTGATACGATTATTGTGAAATTTAATACATAGGCAGGTAGTGATGGCACAATTTTGGTGTGACAAAATGAGCTAAAAATGTGAGGGGGTTGTTGAGATATTGGGGTTCAAGAGGGGTGAAAAAAATGAAAATGAGGCTAACTGGTCAAATGGGACGTTAAATGAAAGGTTTTCATTAGTACATTTAGACTTTTTATTTTTTGTAAATTCGTTATAGTTTTGGAGTTATTAGTCATAATAAAAACTATACTTTGACCAAAATTCACAGGGTACACCAGTGACCCCACAGTTCTGTAATTTGGTATGCGTGCTTAAGTGACACAAATATAGGCAATAGTCTGAAATCCAGAATAACTGCAATTTGTACCCAAAAAAATGACCAAGTTCATGAACTCCCGTTACCTGTATGAAACTGTAGGTCAAGTAAGTTGGTTATTTATTTCGTGATACTATTTCCATAGTCAAAGCTTACAAATAATATTTTTTATTTTAATCGGCGATTAGGTATAATTGTGAGACACACGTAGTACACACAACAGGGTGTAGAACGTGGTGTGCTGTGTGTGTTTTGTTCCGTCACAAATAAATGTTTTTTCTTTGTTTCTGATAGATACTTTTTAAAATCTCTCAGCATCCAAATGGCAAGGTGATACTAACGCTATGGTATTCACTTATGGTACCATGAGTTCTACATCAACGGTCAAAAAACAGTCAAAAGTCAAAATCATTTATTCATTAAAATCACAAGGATCACTTTGAAACTTCAATTTTACTGCCTGCTCCTTCGCGACCAAGCCAGGAAAGAAAGGCAAGAAACAAGGCTAGTTGTTTTTTTTTGTAATGATCCTTTTACAATACATAACAATACAGAAAATAAATTACGTCTAAATTTTTACGTTTTGAACGAGTTAAGCAATTTCAATCCCAAACTTCTCTATCATCTAAATAATCCGGTATTTTATTGTTAGCTTTTTTATGTGACAACATAACATCAGAAGGCCCTTAAATTTTTGTGCCTACAAGATTAACATCAAAAAAATGCACCAGCTACCGATACCGACAAGAGCAATATAAAATCAAATCAACTGATATCAATACACTTGTTTTTTATAGATATCCGTTCATGAATCCCGACCCTTAGCATCCTCGACTTTTTCACTGCCTACTTTACGGAAACTTTGAATAAGAAACATGAAACAAGTTTTAGCATAAAACATAACTTCTGAAGGCTGTCGGCCGTCAAAAAGAATGGGTGTATCTATTAGAAAAGTATAAACTAGTGGTGAAGTTGTAACTTTCTACGTTCTTCCACCTGGGACATAAAAGGGATCTTATAAGACAGTTTTATTTGCCTAAAACTCTTTAATTCTAGGGCGAGTAGCTTTTTTAACAAAAGTTTCACGTGTTAGAAATAATATTGAAATCGACAATACGACGGAATAGACAAAACTTATAACGTTATCATGTCAAACAAATGGGGTGGAGCTGTATCATGGACAGGACCGTGTGTTGTACGTGAATACGTGTACGTTACAGGTAATATTTTCTATACAAAATACGCTATTTTATTTATGTTTTAATCATGTTTGAACACTAAGAAGTCATACTAGATGGAAATCTCAAAACGCAGCAAATTGACCTCAAAATGGCGGCGCTTGCTCCTACACCGCACGCGACGCCTTACAGTCCTTAGCGTAACGAATTCTGTGATCCTTTAGCTACACAGTGGTGTAATTAAATTTTGGATGGAGATGATCGATATGTAGCTGCAACACCAAACTGTATCCCACGATTTTATTAACATTCGTTTTTTGAATTGACTCCCACTATGAAAGCAATTTTAAAAACGTATTCACGTTAACAACCTTAATTTTTTCATAATTACGATTATAATTAATTATCCACTTAGTTATACAAAGCTAATTGAAACAAGTCCCAAAATTAAAACACCAAATCTTTAAGTTTCAATGGAACTCACCCCTCCCTACAGTACAGGCTACAGGGGGATGAAAATTCTGCAGCATTATCACGATAGTTAGTTCCTGTAAGGCTTTTTATGTACGGGGGGTGGCAAAGTGACTCCAATTTAAGTGAGACGCTAGGAGTTTGTTCATTAACTTTAACAAGATTTTAACTCCTCACCCTTTGAGGACGGGGCTGCTAAAATATTAAGAACCTTTTTTTTAATATTTTGACAAGACTAAATTGGGTTCGCTTTGAGCGTGTCTCTTAGCGATTCGTATGAATACTTTATTAGATAAAAATGAGACGGTAATTTTATTGAAACGTGTGCTTTTTAATTTGGCTTCTTCGTATGATTTGATTTTGTATAATACATAAGCTTGTACACACGGCCACATATCAAGCTATACATTCCAGTATAACCTGACCTCTATGACTGGAAGGATATAGCTTGATGTGTAGCCGTGTGTACGCACATATCTACCTACACATAACGGGTTTAAAATATTGATATGTAACATCTTTCCTCTCGGTTTGTGGGAGTTATTTTGGCAAAAGGGACGGAAACATGTAACAGGAAACTGGGGAAGCGCGTGCTATTTGATTTGACCAATGCGCGTGCGCAGTGGTCAGATGTTACACATCATATGCGACTACTGTAAAGCTCGTAGTGTTTGTTATTTTTTTTTTTTCTTGTTTGTTTATCGTAAGTATAGTATTGCAAAATTACAGATTGCGACGGTCGTGAATTAATAAAGTTTCCTGATTATTTTAAAGAATCTATCACAAGAGATTACCTTCTCCTGAAAAAACACCTATACTACTCCTAAGATTTGCTTCTGACATCACTCTAGAAGCATCCTATTAGCAAGCTGAAGTGACAGTGGGCGTGGTATTCGAAGAGTTGACGGCCGTTGGGGCACAAAGTGAAGAAGGCCATCCACTAGATAGAAAGACGACCTGCTGAAGGTTGCTGGGAGTTGTTGGGTGCAAGCCGCACATGTTCAATCTGAAGATCTATGGCTGAAGGCCTATGTTCAGCAGTGAACGTCTCATAGTTGATACGATTTTTTTTTATGATAAACTTGTAGACACAGACGCTGATGGGCCTCCAGATGTCAAGTGGTCACCGCCGCCTATAAACTCCTGCAGCACTCGTGGTACCGCAGTCGCGTTGCCTAGCACTTAATACCCTATTTACACCTCTCTTGAAGGCGTTCATTTTGAAGCCCACCGGAAAAACCTAACTGACTATAACCTAACCTATAACTATGAATTAATCAAATTGCCTGGTCATTTTGCAAAAACAATTTTTCCAATCACACCTATAATTGATGAAACGTCTGCTCTACTCCTACGATTAGCTTCAGACATCGCTCTAAAAGCTGTTTCAACTTTTACATTCTAGTCGCGACCTACTTTCTCATAAGTTAAACCATTATTTTATAGAGGCATCACTCGAAGAGCTTTGAAGTATCTCAAAGGCAGGAACTATTGACTCAATTGTGAAGTTAAACTTTTAAAAATTATCGGAAGCGGAAATATTTAATTGCATTATATTAGGTACAAAAGTTTTCTAAAGAAAGTCTTCGTCTTTGTGGTTAGCTGCGGGAATCGCGGGAATATCGCTTAATTTAAGTAGGATATCTGGGGAATTTTCAATTGCTGGTCTAGTTATTTTGTATAAGTACAAACCTACATTAATTAAAATAGGATGAGAATGTGGTACACATTTTTTTTTGTAAAACATGTTTCAGTTTTACAAAGTGTCATTGTCAAATATTTGTTTTTGACTAGGAATGTTACGGATGTTGTTTTAACGGAACCGAAGCCGGAGTTGGAGTTTATAAATTTCGTTCGCCGGAGTAGGAACCGGAATCGGAGTAGTTCCAAATAAGACTTGATTTTGGCTTCATTGTCCAAATCAAGAACAGATAATTTTAATTGAAACGCCGCACAAAACAAAACGAATAGTCTTTATTGCGTAACAAAGAACAAGTGAAAGAGTGAGACGTTCACCTGATGAAGTTTCACGAATTGAACCGAAACATTGTCGGTCGAAACACCGATAAGACGGTACGTGATAAATCCCGTATTTATAATAATAAGTGAAGGAGTAATCGACGCCAGAAAGTGCGTGGGGAAGGAGTTTCCCTATTCGTACATGCTGACCGCTGCCGGCGCCATCGGCTATGCTTTTACCTCCAATTTGAAAGTGTCGGAGCCAGAGTTGGAACCGGAGGAATGTCAATCGGAAGTTCCGACTTATCGAAGTCGGAGTCGAAGCTCTGTAACATCATATCATGGTTTTGACTGTGGACAATATAAACTAAGTACGGATGTGTTATTTTGCCAGCTACATACAGGGAAAAGTTCATCATCATCATCAAATTAGCTATTGGACGTCTACTGCCTCGCCATAGGTTTCCAGAGCTATCTTGTGAGGCCTGCACCCAACGACTCTCAGTAACCTTTGTCAGGTCGTCTTTCCGTCTAGTAGGGGCCGTCTGCCGCTGCGCTTTTCAGTGCATGGTCTCACAATAACAGCAGTCAGTTCTTTGGGCAATTCTTTCACTGCCAATTCAGCTTGCAAAAACGTCTGCATTCGATTCATATTTGGCTTGCGCAAATATGATCATATTTCCGAGTTTCGCGTTAAACTCTTGTGGTTGCCAATCCGCTCTCGTCGGAATGCTCATATTCTAACTCTTTTATATAAAACTCTATTTACTTCTCCTTCTCCGCCGTATCTCAAACAATGCTTTGAATTCATAAATATATCCCATACCCGCAATCTGCGTTCTTCCACTACTCTCCAGTTGAAAACTCCAGCCCATAATTCCAACTTCTTTAGTAACTCGTTTACGGTACAAGCTGTACGATTATGGAATGACTTGCCCGCTTCCATTAGACATGCTAAATAATTACCTCTTTTTAAAAATGAGGTCTGCAAACTATACTTAGCGGCTTCTTTAGAGTAAACATTGTATCTCCTTTCGATATTTATTGTAAAAGCATATGTTTATATTTTATTATTTATGTAAGTACATATACTCGTATGTAGGTATATTTTAGGTTTAGGTATTAATTTATTTTATCCTACATAAATAGGTATTTATTGTAACACCGCCTCCTCACACGTCTTTTCAATCCAGTCCATCCAAAGGTTGTCAAGAAGAGATCGCTTTGAGCGAAAAGACCGCACATTGTACCACCATGTATTAGTATTTAAGTTATTTTAATTTGGTGTAACAATAATGAATTATCTATCTATCTTGCTTATTCTCTTGGCTATGTGTGTGACCTGCCCTCTTATTACCTAAGCTAAATTGCTGTCGCGCCGCTATCGCTAGTCAGGCCAGCCCTTTCGCACGTGAGGTACGTACTGTACGTCTGAACGGGATGGCTTGACTAGCGACGCGAGAGCAATTTGGCTTGGTAATAAGGGGGCCGGTTTGTCTACGGATCTCTTCGTTTCCGATTCGATCTCCTAGAGAAACACCAAGCGTAGCCTTTTTTTATCACTCTGAGTGACCTTAAGCCTTCTTGTTAGGCGCATAGTGAGATACCATGTTTCTGAGCCATATGTCATCACACGCTGATCAAATAATTTTGTCATCAGTCAGTCGCCTGACCTCTCTCTTGAAGAGGACCTACCTAACTGGACTGTTTGTGTTAGGTAGACGTACTCTTCAACAAATTCGAGAGTTCCCAACAAGGTTTCCAGGTCAAAGTTGAAAAGTATTTTATATTTTAGGACAAGTTAATAGTTTGAAAATCTTATGTATGTTCACAAAAATATTAATTTGTTTAAGAAAAATAGCAGTAATCATAATTTTAATACTAGAAATAAAGATAAACTTGCTGTTCCCACTTGTAGACACCATAAAGTTAGTACCTAAATCGTTTAAAGGGTAAGGTGTTCGCTTTTATAACAAACTTCCAAGTAATGTACAAAAGTTGACAAATAACAAATTTAAAAACGCAATTAAACAAAATCTTTATAAAAAAAGCCTACTATAAAATATCGGATTATTTAGATAATAGAGAAGCTTGGTATAAGCTTGGGATTGAAATTGCTCCAACTCGTTCAAAATATTACAATTTAGACGTAATTTATTTCCTGTATTGTTACGTATCCTAAAAGGATCATTAAAAAAACCACCAGCCTTGTTTCTTGCCTTTCTTTCCTGGCTTGGTCGCGAAGGAACAGGCAGTAAAAATGACGTTTCAAAGTGATCCTTGTGATTTTAATGAATAAAAGATTTTTACTTTTACTTAGTTTGGCTTTACCAAATCACTGTAATCAAATACAAATAGTTTGTGAACGCATGCTAAATCCCTTCTGAAGTCATATTAAAATTTCAATAACCTTGTGATGCGGGTCAATCAACCGCGAAAAATTGGTATACGGGAGTCCGTAATTATTATCCACACATGTTGTCAGGATCAAGAGGATTTTTTTAATTCTCCCCTCAAGCCAAATTCAACCCTACTTGTTGATATATAAGAGTGGTTATGGATTGAATCTTGGTTTCTGCCGAAAATTGGTCCCGTTGAATGGACAATACATCGACGCACAGAATTGTTCGAATATTAAAAATCATTCGAGCATTATTGAATTGCTCTTTGCCATTAATTCGTTAAGCGGTGGGAGTGTAAGCGAGATTATGCAAATAAATACGAAAAGAGGTAGGCCACTATCAATCCTCTGGTTGTTTCTCTATATATTATAAGTATGTATTTACAAAAAAAAAGTATATAAGTATTCTATCAGTTTTATGGTTCCCATACTACAAGCTCTGCTTAGTTTGGGGCTAGATAGCGCTGTGTGAAATCTCCATAAATATTATTATTATTATTAATCATCGAGGGTTATAGAATAGAATAGTGTAAAAAAAACTTTATTTTAAAAACTGTTTTGACAAATAGTAGTGCATTTAAAAAAAATATTCGTAGACAAACAGTTTGCTCCTTTCGGACATACAATAGGTAGGCAAATCAATAAAATATTCCCAAAGAAACTTACTATACATATAAATATTGATTCAGTAACAACATCTAGAAGAATTAACACAAGATGCAATATAATAAAATAAATGTGGAAGTACATTTATAAAAGAAAACTTCAAAGTAAAAACTTTCAAGATTGAACATTTTATAATACTATATATATGTATATACTTAGACTTACATGTATACATATTTAAATTCCAACGCAGTTCCAACATTCATTAATTTCAGTTAATCTCCAAATCATGTTTTTAAGACAAAACGGGTCTTTTCGCGCACTTATTTATATCAAAATATAATTTTGACTAACCTCTACGTTTCGGCCAAGTTACATCGGCCGTGGTCTCTCGTGACTCATTGCTACACATACACATTGCTGTGTAGTTTCGTATAGAATGGCTTCATTTGGAGTGATAATGGGCAGTTGCAGACGGCAGCAATACTTGGAACGTCTGTCATAGAAATACATACATATCAGTGTTGTCGCTGCGGTCGACTGCGTGTAGCCGTGGCATTTGCAGTTAGCAGTTGTAGTCCTCAGTGGCGCGGGCACTCGGAACATCCGTCTTAGAAACACATACAAATCAGTGTTGTCGCTGCGGTCGACTGCGTGCAGCCGTGGCACTTGCAGTTGGCAGTTGTTAGTCAGCAGCGGCGCGGGCACTCGGAACATCTGTCATAGAAATACATATAAATCAGTGTTGTCGCTGCGTTCGACTGCGTGCAGCCGTGGCACTTGCAGTTGGCAGTTGTTAGTCAGCAGCGGCGCGGGCACTCGGAACATCTGTCATAGAAATACATATAAATCAGTGTTGTCGCTGCGTTCGACTGCGTGCAGCCGTGGCACTTGCAGTTGGCAGTTGTTAGTCAGCAGCGGCACGGGCACTCGGAACATCTGTCATAGAAATACATATAAATCAGTGTTGTCGCTGCGTTCGACTGCGTGCAGCCGTGGCACTTGCAGTTGGCAGTTGTTAGTCAGCAGCGGCGCGGGCACTCAGAACATCTGTCATAGAAATACATATTAATCAGTGTTGTCGCTGCGGTCGACTGCGAGCAGCCGTGGCATTTGCAGTTGGCAGTTGTTAGTCAGCAGCGGCGCGGGCACTCGGAACATCTGTCATAGAAATACATATAAATCAGTGTTGTTGCTGTGGTTAACTGCGTGCAGCCATGGCACTTGCAGTTTGCAGTTGTTAGTCAGCAGCGGCGCGGGCACTCGGAACATCTGTCATAGAAATACATATAAATCAGTGTTGTCGCTGCGGTCGACTGCGTGCAGCCGTGGCACTTACAGTTGGCAGTTGCAGTCGGCAGCGTCGCTTGGATTTTCGCTGTTAGTCGCACCGAATCTCAACACATTGCTGTGAAGTTTCGTATAGAGTGGTTTCGTTTTGAGCGATAATGGCTTTTGAAAGGACTGCCGGTTTGCATTTTAGTGTTCCACTGTATTCTTACTAAATGCTTTTATAATTTTGAAATGATTTCATTAAAAATTTATGCTTATTGTTGTGGATCCCATAGAAATTAAACTACTTAATAAATAATAAAAATAAACTGAATACCTACTTAGATACAAATTTTATCAATTTTGAATTGAACCCATGATGGCAAAATACTTAAACGGTAAATTTTCAGAAACGCCATTCTTTAATAAGCTTTTCATACCATAAAATATAAAATATTTTAAAGTATGGAAAAAAATATTATCTTTTTGAGTTTTTCATACTATAAAAAACTTATTGTTTGAGTATATATTTAAAAAAAATGCAGAACAATTATGAGGTATCTACGATAACATTTAATTATATTTCATTTTAAATATCTATTCAGCTTGTTAGCAACTCTGCTGGGTAGCTGGTATAGGTTTATTTTATATTGCGCCATGTCTCCGGCCCTGCGCTATCATCTACCATGACCGACCACCCTACCGATGTCGTTCGACCATCGACCTGGCACTGCCTCTCGGTCCTTTGCCCACCATTCCGTCACCGCCTTAGTCCATCTGATGTATATCCACAAAAATATAAATTTGTTTAAGAAAAATAGCGATAATCATAATTTTAATACTAGAAATAAAAATAAACTCGCTGTTGCCACTTGTAGACTCCATAAAATTAGGATATTGTTTAATGGGCAAGGTGCTCGCTTTTATAACAAACTCCCAAGTGATGTACAAAAATTGACAATTAATAAATTTAAAACCGTAATTATACATAATCTCTATAAAAAAGCCTACTATAAATTATCGGTTTATTTAAATGATAGAGAAACTTGGGATTGAAATTGCTCCAACTCGTTCAAAACTATACAATTTAGACGTAGTTTATTTCCTGTATGTTATGTATTCTAAAAGGATCATTAAAAAAACAACCAGCCTTGTTTCTTGCCTTTCTTTCCTGGCTTGGTCGCGAAGTAACAGGCAGTAAAATTGACGTTTCAAAGTAATCCTTGTGATTTTAATGAATAAAAGATTTTGACTTTGACTTTTGCCCCCTACCGACTACGGTCTATGTTTTTACGGATACGCCCAGCCGACGCCCATATACAGCTACGCACCGCACCTATGTCTTCCAACGATGTGTGTCTGTATGAAACCAAGATTCAAAGACTTCTTTTTGTGCCAAAAAGAAAGCACGGCGTGCCTTGCACGAGCTCGGCCCGCACTTTTAAAGATCGGTGGATCTGAAGAACCGCCAGAGATGTGTCTGCGATACCACGGACGTGACCCTTCAACGTTACGATGAGTGCGGGCTGGTCTGGGTCCGTCTGCAATATCACAGAAAGTGAGAAGCCACCTTGAGACCTACGTACCTACGTTTTACGACCATTTTGCGAATTTCGACGTTGGGAATGTTAAGAGATGAAACAAGCATATGGTCATCCTGATGTTATGTGGTAATCATCGTCTAGTGAATAATCGATGAACGTTTTTCGATTGTTTTCTTTGCGCAGGTTGCTTATATCATCATACTAGTGGTCCCGCCGACCTTCGTACCGCCTTGACATGCATATAACGCGGGCTGTCAATATACGTCACCCTGGTAGAATTGTCAATTCTTGCCATCATTTTACAACCAAACTTATTCATAGACAAAATTACGTTTAGCTGGTCATTTGCGTTTTGTTATTCCATGTCAGATGCGTTATTGTTATACCACGTTTTATAGTGACTTGTATTCTCTTTGACGTTGTTTGTCACGTCACACGGGAACGCGGTCGAACGGGATAAAAACTATCCTATGTCCGTCTCTTGGTTCTAAGAACGGGATAAAAAGTATCCTGTGTCCGTCTACTGGTTCTAAGCTACCTCCCCCCAAATTTTTAGCCAAATCTGTTCAGCCGTTCTTGAGTTATAAATAGTGTTACTAACACGACTTTCTTTTATATATATATATATATATTATAACTCAAGAACGACTAAAAATTTGTGGGGAGGTAGCTTAGAACCAGGAGACGGACACAGGATACTATATATATATACCTAGTCAGATCATAAGTATTGTCACACAGTAAAAACTTTTCTTTTAGAATGCTGGCTACAAAAAAGTTTATAGAATTCGAATTTCGAATTGTTCATGAAAATAAAATTGTATACTTTTTAGAATTTTACTCAGTTTTAAATATGGAGTGAACGCTTAAAGAAGACCGTGTTGCAGTTATTGCGTTGCATCCTTGCGGTGACGCGCCAATTCAAATTTTAGACATACTGAAAAATTTTAATATAACCAAAAGATTCGTTTATCGCACCATCAAACGATACAAAGAAGACTCTAGTGTAGATGACAGGTCAAGAAGTGGTCGCCCTCGGTCTGTTAGGACTCCAGCAGTGATAAAAGCTGTGAAGGCGCGAATTCAAAGAAATCCCAAACGTAAGCAGAAACTGTTGGCCCTTCAGACGGGGTTAAGCAGAACCACGGTGAAAAGGGTGTTAAATGAAGACTTAGGGCTTCGGGCATATCGAAGAAAAACAGGACATCGTTTGAATGCTCGTCTAATGGACCTGAGACTGAAGAGATGCCGCGCTTTGTTGAAGCGGTACGCGGGAAAAAAATATCGGGAAATTCGATCAGTTTTTCGGATGAAAAAGTTTTTACCGTAGAAGAGAGCTACAACAAACAAAATGATAAGGTGTACGCACACAGTAGTGAAGAAGCGAGCAACCGTATTCCGCGTGTCCAACGAGGTCATTTTCCATCCTCGCTCATGGTATGGTTGGGAGTTTCTTATTGGGGCTTAACAGAGGTACATTTTTGTGAGAAAGGTGTAAAAACGAATGCAGTTGTGTATCAAAATACAGTCCTGACGAACCTTGTGGAACCTGTTTCTCATACCATGTTCAATAACAGGCACTGGGTATTCCAACAAGCTCATAGAGCGAAGAGCACACAAGACTGGCTGGCGGCGCGTGAAATCGACTTCATCCGGCACGAAGACTGGCCCTCCTCCAGTCCAGATTTGAATCCGTTAGATTACAAGATATGGCAACACTTGGAGGAAAAGGCGTGCTCAAAGCCTCATCCCAATTTGGAGTCACTCAAAACATCCTTGATTAAGGCAGCCGCCGATATTGACATGTACCTCGTTCGTGCTGCGATAGACGACTGGCCGCGCAGATTGAAGGCCTGTATTCAAAATCACGGAGGTCATTTTGAATAAACTTTAGTGTCATAAGAATCTATGTTTTGTTAAGTTCATTTTGGTATATAAATGGTTACATAATGAATAAACTTGTTTTAATTATTTTATATTAAACATGTGACAGAATGTATGACCTGACTAGGTATATATATAGATATATGCATAAAATGCCTCTGTTAGTAAGTATAATGCCTTCAGACCAAAACAATTTAATAATTAGCCTAAAGCTGTTTAGACTGCGGCTGTTTTCATTACAAGTCCAGTGGTTTGGGGTAAAACTGCTCGTTTGGGGTAAAAGTGGAGGGTTCTACTTAAAAATACATCACTTCCAGCCGTGTTTACGTTATGACGTTATCCAGTAGGAATGCACCGTGTTCATAGTACGAGGCTTTTTGGATATTATTTTTATAATGTACCTAAATATTATAGATTTTGATGTGCAGTTTTCATTGGCTTATGTGTCGCTGTGACCTTTATAGTTTACTAGCTTCTGCTCGCGGCTTCGCACAGGTGGTTAGTCTCAATCCAGGTAATCTATCTAAATGCTCATCGAAATCGGTTCAGCCGTTGAACCGTGAAAAGTTTATAACTAGTGGTTCGCCCTGAACTGAGACCACGCGAGTATCCCATACAAAACACATAAAATATTATGTGTAATCTTGAGTATCAAAATAGAGCCACGAAATGCGTAATCAAATAAGTCGACCTACAGTTTCATTCAAATGATAGGTAACGGAGTTCATGTCATTTGGTTACACTTTTTTGGGATACAAATTGCAGTTATTCTGAATTTCAGACTTTTGCCTATATTTGTGTTACATAAGCTACACGCATACCAAATAACAGCACTGTGGGGTCACTGGTGTACCCTGTAAATTTTGTCAAAGTTCAATTTTTATTAGGGCTAATAATTTAAGAACTACAAGGTTAAAACTAAAACGGGGTCGACATGCACTAACATATACCTTTTATAAAACGTTCCACTTGACCGGATAGTCCCGTTATAAGTTTTTTTTACCACTCTTGAACCCCTATATCTCAACAATCCCTAAACATTTTTAGCTCATTTAGTCACACCAAAATTGTAATCACTACCTACCTATGTACAAAATTTCACGTTGATTGCATAAACGTTGACGCTTTAAAAGTTATCCTCTGACAAACAAACATACATACATACAACGCCGATTTGTCCAAGTACATTTGGAGATCTCGCTTCGCTCGATCAATAATTGTTGAATCACTTATTCATTAAAATCTCTGCTGTAACAATAACACTAGTAGCTGGGTGAGGCATCAATATTATGCAAATAAAATAAATAAATATAAATATTGCTGGACACACAGCGCTATCTAGCCCCAAACTAAGCAGAGCTTGTACTATGGGAACCATATATCTGAACTGATGTAATACATATATAGTTTTTTGTAAATACATACTTATAATATATAGAGAAACAACCAGACCCGGAACAAATATCTGTAGATCATGCAAACATTTGTTCCGCGGCGGGAATCGAACCCGCTACCTCCTGCGTCTTAGCCGGTTGTTCGCCCACTGCGCCACGGAGGTCGTCAAATCGCAAAAGGTCGTAAATTTCAAACGAGTATTTGTGACAAATACCACGTTTTATGTTAAAAAAAATACATTTACTTAATATTTTTTTGTGTTTTCTTTTAATAAATTTAATTCCCGTTTAAATCGATTATTATGTATAGTGATCGCGAAACTTTGAAAATTACGCAATTTGACTTTTCATAAACGTTCAATTGAATTATTTGACTGAGTAAATAGTTCAGACAATTATCTGGATGATAGAGAAGCTTGGGATTGAAATTGCTCCACCTCGTTCAAAATTTAGACGTAATTTATTACCTGTATTGTAATGTATTCTAAAAGGATCATTAAAAAAACAACCAGCCTTGTTTTCTTGCCTTTCTTTCCTGGCTTGGTCGCGAAGGAACAGGCAGTAAAATTGACGTTTCAAAGTGATCCTTGTGATTTTAATGAATAAAATATTTTGACTTTGACTTTAACTTTGACCACCGGAGACGGCGATATCTGTCTCGAGTCCTCTCGTCTCCGTCTCAGTCTCCCGTCTCTGTCTCGAGGTTAGTACCTTTTTTCCGCTGTTTAGTACAGGTGTCGAAGTGTAAACAAGCAGTGATATAACGCAGTTAGGGATTCTCAAAGGTGCGCGTTGCGTTTTAATTGCAACTCGCGCGAATGCCGCAGTGTTATAAACCTACACAGAGATTTACCCACTCAAAACTGCATGCATGCATCCCTGTGTATTATCCATGCATAGTCTACATTTCCTATAAATATTATAAACGCGAAAGTTTGTATGTATGGATGTTTGTTACTCTTTCACGCCAAGGCTGAAACGATTGCGATGAAATTTGGTATGTGATCATAACCTGGATTAACACGTAGGCTACTTTTTATTGGCAAACCACGCGTGCGAAGCCACTGGTAACAGCTATGAAATATAAATAAAATACGTTTATTTCAGGCAGAACACACATTTTGCGTAGGACATCCACTTACAAGATGGGCAGACGACTTGGTAAGAACCGCAGGTAGGCGTTGGGTGCAGGCCGCTTCCCACCGCAGTTCCCGGAGATCAATGAGGGAGGCCTTTGTCCAGCAGTGGACGTCCTACGGCTGATATGATGATGATGAGTATTTATCATGAATGTTTTTTTATTGTTTGTTTCGCGATTTGCTTTTCTGTAATTTGTTGGAGATGTATTTATTGTAGTGAAAAGAGTGCCCGTTGAGCTCCTCATCACCAGGCCCGTTGGCCCTATTTTTCTAATCTGGCCCGGTAGCGGGGCAGGGACACTGAGTCAGATGGGACTAAACCCTTAGCACACGCTGATCCCACACCGATGGGTTGGCGATGTTGGCGTGCAACATTCCGATCATTTTACCAGACAATATGGCGGAACTGTTGTTGTTCCGTTTCTTCAAATAATCTTATTATCATTAATTATCCAGATTCTGTTTTTCTTATGTTTTTTTCCTTGCACTTAACACTAAATATGCCGCACGGCTAAAAGTTCACACGTATCCATCTTGACAACTGATCGAGGCGCACAGGTGCAGACGATGCAGCTCATGGTAATCAATAATGAATACGCAGGACTAATTAAAAGTTTAGGATGCAAACAGAAAAGTGCTCTGGTGTAGACATAGCTTTAAATAACTGAAGATATATTTGGGCAGAACCTAAATTAATAAGCAGCGCAGGACGCATACTATCGAGCCGTCGGATGCAGGTCCCACAAGCTAGAAGCACTGTAGACGTCCTTTGACTGATATAAAGATAATGTGACCTTATTAAATAAAATATTGCTGTGACCTGATAAAAAACAAATACGTTTTTCGCTCCATGTTTATTAATACGGATTCGTTAGCATAACAAATAGCTGGAATTTGCTTAAAGAATTTTTATTTTAAAACACGAAACGTTTTTGTAAATTGGATTTAGTAATTTCCACTTTTTATGTAAAATAACAAATGAAAATTGTCAATCTTGATATTTCAATTAGTAGTTAACGTTTTGTATTGTTTTACAGTTAGTGTCTGATTGTTCGTTTCGTTATGCGTATTGTACTTTCTGTAGACTCTTTTAGGTATAAATATATTCTGTATATAGAGCATACTGGATCCCACTGCTCCCCCTTCCCTTCTTTTATTCGTATACCAACCTACCTACCATTCATACAGTGAATGTAAACAATTATTTACAAAAAAAACGTATTTGAGTATTGTATCAGTTATATATCGATCCCATAATATAAGCTAAATACGACATATAGGATGTTTGATATATATTATCAAATATATATCAAACACTGTTTACATTCACTGTATGAATGGTAGGTAGGTTGGTATACGAATAAAAGAAGGGAAGGGGGAGCAGTGGGATCCAGTATGCTCTATATACAGAATATATTTATACCTAAAAGAGTCTACAGAAAGTACAATACGCATAACGAAACGAACAATCAGACACTAACTGTAAAAACAATACAAAACGTTAACTACTAATTGAAATATCAAGATTGACAATTTTCATTTGTTATTTTACATAAAAAGTGGAAATTACTAAATCCAATTTACAAAAACGTTTCGTGTTTTAAAATAAAAATTCTTTAAGCAAATTCCAGCTATTTGTTATGCTAACGAATCCGTATTAATAAACATGGAGCGAAAAACGTATTTGTTTTTTATCAGGTCACAGCAATATTTTATTTAATAAGGTCACATTATCTTTATATCAGTCAAAGGACGTCTACAGTGCTTCTAGCTTGTGGGACCTGCATCCGACGGCTCGATAGTATGCGTCCTGCGCTGCTTATTAATTTAGGTTCTGCCCAAATATATCTTCAGTTATTTAAAGCTATGTCTACACCAGAGCACTTTTCTGTTTGCATCCTAAACTTTTAATTAGTCCTGCGTATTCATTATTGATTACCATGAGCTGCATCGTCTGCACCTGTGCGCCTCGATCAGTTGTCAAGATGGATACGTGTGAACTTTTAGCCGTGCGGCATATTTAGTGTTAAGTGCAAGGAAAAAAACATAAGAAAAACAGAATCTGGATAATTAATGATAATAAGATTATTTGAAGAAACGGAACAACAACAGTTCCGCCATATTGTCTGGTAAAATGATCGGAATGTTGCACGCCAACATCGCCAACCCATCGGTGTGGGATCAGCGTGTGCTAAGGGTTTAGTCCCATCTGACTCAGTGTCCCTGCCCCGCTACCGGGCCAGATTAGAAAAATAGGGCCAACGGGCCTGGTGATGAGGAGCTCAACGGGCACTCTTTTCACTACAATAAATACATCTCCAACAAATTACAGAAAAGCAAATCGCGAAACAAACAATAAAAAAACATTCATGATAAATACTCATCATCATCATATCAGCCGTAGGACGTCCACTGCTGGACAAAGGCCTCCCTCATTGATCTCCGGGAACTGCGGTGGGAAGCGGCCTGCACCCAACGCCTACCTGCGGTTCTTACCAAGTCGTCTGCCCATCTTGTAAGTGGATGTCCTACGCTGCGCTTGCCGGCTCCGTGGCCTCCATTCGAGAACTTTCCGGCCCCATCGGCCATCTGTTCTGCGCGCTATATGGCCTGCCCATTGCCACTTCAACATTTCATGATAAATAATGAATATTGTTAATTTGATGTTAATTAGTACCTCGCTCCCCCTTCATATAATATAAGTGCCTATTATTAATATCACTGGATCCGTTGTCACTCTTTTCACAGTCACACTTTTGCAAATCTGGCAATTTTGCAATCAGATGGACTAATCCGTGCTATTGCAAGCTCTATGGTGCTTCATTATGAGTTTCATGCATGTCTCAGAGAAGACTAGACTAGACGACTTCTTTATAAACATACTTATAACATTATTTTTAAACTAGTGGTTCGCCCCGAACTGAGATCTGGCGAGTCTCCCAAAACAAAAAAAAATATTCTGAGGGCGACTCGCGCAATGATGCCTAAACGTATTTAGTGGCTAAATATGATTTAAAGAGTTATCAAATCATACAAATACGTAAAGTTTAAACATATTTAGTTTAGGGATCGTTGTGCAAGCCGGCCTTAATCTTTGAGCAATAAAAGAGTACCTAGGTACATCGAAATTACTTGACCTACAGTTTCATTCAAATTACAGGTAACGGGAGTTTATGTATATGGTTCACTTTTAGGGGTACAAATTGCAGTTATTCTGTATTTCAGACTGTTGCCTATATTTGTGTTACTTAAACTATACGCATACCAAATTACAGTACTGTGGGGTCACTGGTGTACCCTGTGAATTTTTTCAAAGTTCAGTTATTATTATGCCTATTAACTCAAAAACTATAAAGAATTGATTAAAAACAAGAACAAAGTTTAAATGCACTCATGAAGACCTTTCATTTGACGTCAAACTTGACCGAATTGCTTAATTTTCATTTTTTACCCCTCTTGAACCCTAATATCTCAACAATCCCCTCACATTTTTATCTCATTTCATCATCATCATCATCATCAGCCAGAAGACGTCCACTGCTGAACATAGGCCTCCCCCTTAGATCGCCACAACGAGCGGTTGGTAGCCGTTTGCGCCCAACGGCTCCCCGCGATTCTTACTAGATCGTCGATCCACCTTGTGGAGGGCCGGCCTACGCTGCGTCTTCCAGTCCGTGGTCTCCACTCGAGAACCTTTCTTCCCCACCGGTTATCGGTTCTACGAGCGATGTGGCCTGCCCATTGCCACTTCAACTTGCTAATTTTGAGAGCTATGTCGGCAACTTTAGTTCTTCTGCGGATTTCCTCATTGCGGATTTTGTCACGCAAAGAAACCCCGAGCATAGCCCTCTCCATAGCTCGTTGAGCGACCTTGAGCTTGGTCATGAGGCCATGAGTAAAGGACCACGTTACAGTGCCATAGGTCATCACTGGCAACACACACTGGTTGAAGACTTTAGTCTTCAGGCTCTGGGGAATTTTGGACGAGAAGATATCGCGAAGTTTCCCAAACGCTGCCCAGGCGAGTTGGATTCTTCGTGCGACCTCTTTGTCGAAGTTGGACTTACCTAATTGGACAGTTTGTCCTAGGTATACATATTCATCGACAACTTCGAGAGTATCGCCCCCAACAATTACCGGTACGGGCGCAACATGGATATTTGACATGATTTTCGTCTTATCCATGTTCATTTTAAGACCCACCTGTTGGGAGACCCTACTGGGGTCGTTGAACATGGTACCGAGTTCCTCGAGCGATTCGGCCATAATGACTATATCATCGGCAAAACGAAGGTGAGTGATGTATTCGCCATTGATATTGATGCCAAGTCTGTCCCAGACCAAGAGTTTGAAAACGTCCTCCAATGCGTTCGTGAACAGTTTCGGAGAAATTACGTCTCACTGTCTCACGCCTCTCTGCAATTGGATTGGTTCCGTACTCTGGTCCTGTAGACGGACTGACATAGTGGCGTTACTATACAAACACTTCAACACTTCGATATACCTATAGTCGATTTGGCATCGCTGAAGAGACTGCAGTACCGCCCAGGTCTCGATTGAATCGAAGGCTTTTTCATAGTTCACAAACGCTAGACATAACGGCCGATTATACTCCTCGGTCTTCTGTATAATCTGGCGTAGCGTGTAGATGTGGTCTATGGTACTAAAGCCTTTTTGGAAACCGGCTTGTTCGGGAGGCTGGAAGTCATCGAACCTGCGTGCGAGACGGTTCGTAATCACTCTCGAAAACAGCTTGTAAACGTGACTCAAGAGCGAGATGGGCCTGTAGTTCTTTAATTAGGTTTTATCACCTTTTTTAAAGAAAAGCACCACCACGCTCTTATCCCACGCTTTTGGCGTGGTTCCTTCGAGGACGACGGAGTTAAATAACTTCTGGAGGACTTGAAGTACCGGTTTTCCACCCGCTCTCAGAAGTTCTGTCGTAACTCCATCCTCACCTGGTGCCTTGTTGTTTTTAAGCTGTTTCAGAGCGATCCTAATCTCGTACAGGCTGATGTCCGGGATGTCTTCGGTATAGTGTCGGGTTAGTTTGGCTCTGGTGTCCTGAGCCAACTGACCAACGGGGTTTTGTGTTGAGGTGTACATCTGTCCATAGAACTTTTCGACCTCTCTCAGAATCTCCGGTTTCGACGAAATGATAGTGCCGCTGTCGGTCTTCAGCTTAGTCATTTAGCTTTGCCCTATAGACGAATGCTTTGCAAACACTTTTGAACCTTTGTTCCTTTCTATTGCGACCTTAATACGAGATGTATTAAAGGTACGCAGATCGTGTCGCATAGATTTCGAGATTCGTATATTAAACACGCCGTATGCCGACATATCAGCTGAAGACTGCAATCTCATTTCATCCCGGTCCTCCATTAGCTTAATGGTTTCATCTGAGAGTTTCTGGTGCTTAGTTCGGCGGGGGGCCTTACAGAACTTAGATCCCACCGCTTGGACAGTTTCCACCAACCCGTTGTTTATCTCGTCAATATCATTGCAGCTGGCTAGGCACTGGAAGCGATTGTGCAGTTCTAGCTGAAAGCTCTCGGGGTTTTGGATTTGGGCAGGATTTGGACGGAGCGCAGACTTCATCAGACGTGTCCTTTCAAGCTTAACATCGATATTCAATGTGCCTCTAACAATGCGGTGATCGCTCCCGGTTTTCACCCTGCTGATCACGGAGACATCATCAAATATTTGCTTCTTGGTCGTCATAATGAAGTCTATCTCATTTCTAGTGAAACCGTCGGGGCTTATCCACGTCCACTTTCTGGCTGGCCGCTTCTCATAGAAAGAGTTCATCATGAAGAGGCCTTCCTTCTTCATGAAGTCGGCCAGTCTCTGGCCCCTTCGGTTCCGCCGCCCGAATCTAAATGGCCCCACTCTCAACTCATCGTCTTTCCTTGTGCCTAGCTTCGCGTTGAAGTCCCCCATTACAACCGTGAAATGAGTCTTGGAAGTATGTATGGCCTCGGAGATCTCCTCATACATGCCTTCCACTTCATCGTCTGGGTGTGTCGAGGTCGGCGCATATACCTGTATGACCTTCAACAAAAACCTTTCGGTAATTCTGAGTATAAGGTATGCTACCCTGTTCGACACACTGTCGACTTTTGTCACGTTGTTAACGAGGGACTTGCGGACGAGAAACCCGACACCACCCTGGGATAGTTGATCTCCCTCCCGGTAGAAGAGCAAGTTACCGGAGTTAAGGATCATCGTGTCCTGACCCTGTCTTCGGACTTCCGACAATCCTAGGATGTCCCAACGTAGCTTGCTTAGTTCTTCTTCCAGCTCGACAATGTTCTCGTCAGCCCTGAGCGTTCGTGTGTTGTACGTTGCCAGGTCCAGTCGTCGGTGGTGGTAGCTGGATCGCTGCCGGGGATTCTTAGCACCCCCTGCTCCGCCACTGCCCTGGTTGCTACCACTTCCAGGGATGACGGAGCCGCCGGGGACTGGGGGCCGTTTGTGTGTTGTGTCTGTCATAGGGGGGGTTTTGCCATAATCACCACGCTTGGCAGGCGGCTTGGTGATCGCAGTGGTTGGTGTTTAGTACACAGAAGAATGCTGCTGCACATTCTCTGGAACAACTCCCTTTGCCGGCTCACACGGATCCCGCGGGATGAGAAGGGGTGGCCCTATTATTACGCCGGGACCACACGGCAACGCCGGGACCACACGACAATCTCATTTAATCACACCGAAATTGTACCATCCCTATCTACCTATGTATTAAATTTCACGATGATCGGATCAACGCTTCGAAAGTTATCCTCGGACAAACAAACATACATACATACATACAATGCTGATTTGCTCAAGTTGATTTATAGATTTCGCTTCGTTCGATCAATTATTATTAATGAACATTTATGTATCCTTTGACTTTATTTATCAATTTTTTTATAATTTAAATTGTGTTTTTTGTAATTTTTCAATTATGTAACTACATTTGATTTAAACTTATTTAATAAGTAGCATATTGATTCCTAAAAATGGAAAGCGACGCCGAGGAAGGCCTAAAAAGCGTTAGAACGACGATTTGGACGTCTTCCAAAGAGACTGGCGGGAAGTGGCTCTAGCCCATGATAAGTGAAAGGGAGAGGAAGGGGCCTTTGCCCAGCTTTGGGACAATACAGGCCAGTATAAAAATAATAATAATAAGTAACATGTGGGCACTTTGGAATACTCTGTAAGCCTAATGTAATATTCAAAACGGAAAACTTCGATTCCACTAGATCTACCTAGTAACCTACACACAGATTGCTGTGTGTAAGTTACTAGGTGATACCCTTATACCTACCGGGTACCTATTAAATTACTGAATTCTTGACTAGTTAATAAGATCTGACATCATGGCATGTAACATTGTATCATTTTAATCCCTTTTGTATGAACGAAATAAAATACTGAATACTGAAGTCGCAGTATGAACATCGAAGCGCACTGGTGTAGACATAGCATAACCTATTCATTAACATTCAAAAAAGTATAAGGCTTTTTAGCTACGTAAGTACTACCTGTGGTGCTACCTACTTATTTAAGAGAAAACACAGACTGTTCTTATGTTCAGGAGAAAACATATTTTATGTCGCACACATAGCTATAACACGAAAAGACTTCATTGGTACATGCACGGGATTTTAATCTTGAAGACAGCTTTAAGGATGCTTTGCAAGTTATTAGCGTAAAGCGAATATTTTATTGTGGTCGTTGTTATGACAGTGATAGAATGGGCGAAGATGAAGAGCCAGAATTAGTATTGCCAGTAGGGTGGCCACCTTTTTTTAAGCAAATAGAGTAAATTTAATTTTTTTGGATAAATAAGTACAACATCTGAAAATAATGTACTATTAATTTACCAGACTATTTCTCTTCCGTACATATTTTTTGTTGCTTCTAGCAACATCCAACAAATATTTGTTACTATTAGATATATTAACGGCATCTTCAAAATCAATCCCTAAATTTGAATAAGTATAATCTAAGTCTATTAGTAATTTTAAAACAAAAGTGCACACCCATTATCTGTCCTTGTGTTGAAGTTGTAGCTGCTTGTTAATTCATCATAACCACTTTTAGAGTTGCTTATTTAAATTAAATTTGTGTTATTACTGGTAATTTAGGTTTATAGTATGTAGATATGTTTTTAAATTTATATAGATGCACCGCCGTCATGTGTTACATTTTTATCCTGTCCATACAAAGGTTGTCTGGAAGAGATCGCTTTTAGCGATAAGACCGCCCATTGTACTAAATCAATTTGTAAGAATTATGTTCTGTATTTTACTTTGGTGTACAATAAAGAGTTATCTTATCTTATCTTATATAAATCATCATCATCATATCAGCCGTAGGACGTCCACTGCTGGACAAAGGCCTCCCTCATTGATCTCCAGGAACTGCGGTTAGAAGCGGCCTGCATCCAACGCCGACCTGCGGTTCTTACCAAGTTCTTATATAAATAATTTATTTTTATTAGGTTAAGGGACGCTCTATTGCGTTTATCTCGCCACTTAGCATTCATCAGAGAAAAAACTATCACTGTGAACGATGAAGTGGCGGGAATGGATAGCAGAAACGACATAATATTTTCACAATTCGCAACATTAAATGATATTGACATTGAAATTGAAGTTTTAGGTTACGTTCCAAAGCATTCCATTCCGTTACACGTAAAAAATAGCAGTCCATATAAAAAAATCTTTACTGCCCTAATAAAGTATAAAGTACGATTGGCCAAAATAAAGTACAATACTTTATTATAAAGTACGGGTGGCAGCCCTAATTGCCAGTGAATAAACTAGCAGTATGGTTAGTTCATGTTTTTTATACGACCTGGATATATATGGAACAAGCATAATGGGGTGCTACTGATGCTAAGTGATAACCATCGGCATCGCCTATAACAAAGTATTGTCTCATAGGGCATGAAAACAAATCAAATAAAAATGTTTTTGTTCATTAAAATCACAATGATCACATTGAAACGTCCTGTAAATCGTGCCCTACGATGCACTGCCCTGCGTCTATCAACTTGAAGTGTAAACCCTCATGTGCCTGTAATGTCACTGGCAACCGATCCTGTTCCCCTATTATTAGAATTTTAATAAGAATTAACTGCTGACCGCGACTTCACACGCGTGGGTTGTCAATAAAAACATCCTTCTGCACAGTCGGAGAAAAAAACGAGGGTGCTTAGATCACACGACTGAATTAAAACATCTTTTTCAAAATATTAATTTATAAAATTGTTCAAGAACGAAATGAAATTACAAAAAATAATCAAACGAACTACTGACTGATATATATAAAATATATTTCATGCACTGGCTATGAGAGGAAAAGAGAAAGATAATGTGCGCGCGCACCTCTCTCTCTTACTTCTACAGTAATATACGAAACGTGACTCTCTCTCTTTCTATCTTCACTAGCTTATATCTCCCTCACAACTACCATTCGCACTTTTCGTAACGCATTCAACAGCTTACTCCCCAAGTCAAGCGTGCGTAAAGAAGTTTTACTTCAAAAGAGACTTGAGTTCTAATCCCGTTTATAATCTATCTGTATATCATATAGAAATCAGTCCTGGCGTTTAGTCGTGAAAACGTAACAAACAAATAGACAGACAGACAGAGATAAACAGAGACAGCGAATAGAGAGATATAGAGAAAGAGTTATTTTGAATTTTTAACAGAAATTAAAAAAGGAGGACGTTCTCAATTCGACTGTATGTTATTTTTATGTTTGTTACTCGTACCTCAGGACTTTCGACTGTGTGAACCTATGTTGACGATTATTTTTTTATTTGAAATCTGGTGCTTCCCGTGTGGTTCCATTTACATTTGGTCTAGTTCTAACAATGGTATCCATGAGAAAATCATATAAGTCTTAAATATGTTTAATTTTTATGTTATGTTTGTTAGTTCAGAACTCCGTTATATATCAACTTATTTGAAAAATTCGTTTTTTATTTGCAAGGATATACTTTTAGATTGATGTCATGGAAATTTCATCAAAATTGGTAGCTTACTTTGGTTTTTTCTGTAATCTGATGTTAGTTATATTTTTGTCAAAAAGTTATCTGTTAATATAAATATGAATTAGTCTTGGCAGCTACGTCTACGCCCCCACACCGGTGCGTAGCGGTCTTGTAACTGGGCAATTATTAAAAACATGCATACGTTAACACAATCAATTTCTTATTTAATTATTTTTAAACAAATTGCCCGTTTTAAGGGGGCACCGGAGAGACAATCGCCCATACAACACGTACTACCAAGATCATTTCTAATTGGAGCATATTTCTACTTTAATAAGGTATTATTTTAATTTGAATAGTATTTATCTAGGTTCCCAATCATATATTAGATTAAAATACTTACCTAAAATAAAATAGAAGCGTATCGCATTCTGCATGTTTTTACGTCATAAAATACCTGTTTTTAACCTAATTGTTTCGTATTAAAAACAACAACATCTTACGTATCCTAGTCATGGGAACATAGATTATATCGTCTAGTTACAGAATAACAACACAATGAGAAAATTAACACAAGTTTTCTGTCATCATTTTTGGTATTACGGAACACGGTCAAAATCTTATCAAATTTAGAATCGTTCCATTGCTATCACTGTCGCTCTGCGTGGCCAAACTTCGTCACTAAACAGGGATAGCGATATTCAGGCCAAAGTTTTAGACGCGGCCGAATTAAAGTTGCGCTCAGGGTTCGCCGGCGCGTTAAAGCATGTATGATTGTAGTAATTGTCCAGTTACATGGCCTCTACGCACCGGTGGGGACGTAGCGGTGGGGATTTCGAGATTGAACCAAAAAATGGGGTGTGGACACGGTCGTGCGTTATACACACGGCTAGACAAGCTATAATTTTCCAGTATAAGCTGACCTCGCATTGTGTAGGCTTTTCGTAGAATGAGAGGTCAGCTTATACTGGATAAATATAGCTTGATGTGTAGCCATGTGTACGTGAAAACGTGTACGAAACTGATAATGTTTTCTATACAAATTATAAAATATGCTATTCAATCTATGTTGTAATCATGTTTGAATACTAAGAAGTCCTTCGGGTCATACTAAATGGAATCTCGAAACGCAGCAAAATTATCTCAAAATGGCGGCGCTTCCGCACCACCGCGCGTGATGCGTCACAGTCCTCACTTAGCGTAACAAATTATTTGTTCATTTAGCTATCCAGTAGTGTAATCAAATTTTGGATGGAGATGATAGATATGTAGCTGCAACACCAAACTGTATCCCCCAATTTTGTTATCATTCATTTTTTGAATTGCCTACCACAATGACAGCAATTTTAAAAACGTATTCAGATCGCTTATAAATTGCACCGAACCTTACCGCAGACTACTTGAGTTGAGAGTAGGCGATAAATCTTCGCATTGTCACCGACAGATGGCGCTCGTGTCCAGGTTTTTACTGCTATAACTTGGTAACAAAGAGGTGCTTTTTCCGGAGACAGGTGCTACAGTGGATGGGGCTTAGCAGTTACTGTAACTAGGGGCTTAGACAATCTTAAAACTATTGTAAAATAATCTTCTTTTTCGTTTCTTTTATTGTTGTTAGTCAAGCTCTTGATACTCACCTGATGGTAAAGTGATAGTGTGGTCGAAGAGCAAGCTTGCCTAGAAAGAACCTGTTCAGGACTTCTAAAAGGAAGAAAACCTAGGTTTCTCACATACCTCTGTTTCGTGTAACTTTGATTTGTTTTTGCCCCATTCCATTGGAACTGCAATATCAATTACCATCATCATCAAACGTCTGACTTCAACTGCTGGATAGTCTCTGCTGGAATCTGTCACGGCCTCAATCAGGTTCGGCTTGCGAATTTTTTTGTTTATATGAACACCAAATAAATTGTCTTTCGCATTACGTTAATGTTAATACAATATAGTCGGCCAATTAGCGAAATTGATAAAAATGCAAACTAAAAAACGTAACGAAATTTGAAAATTTCCAGAGACATCTTAATTTCACTTAGAAAACTTTCATATAGTGATGACATCATCTTAAATTGAATTTTACTCATTGAACGTTGTCTTCTTTCTGTTTTTTATACAAACTTATGTTTTTAGGGCTCCGTAACCAAAGGATAAAACGGACCCTATTACTAAGACTCCGCTGTCGTCTGTCTGTCCGTCTGTCACTAAGCTGTATCTCATGAACCGTGATAGTTAGACAGTTGAAATTTTCACAGATGATGTATTTCTGTTGCCGCTATAACAAGAAATACTAAAAATAGAATAAAATCAATATTTAAGGGAGGCTCCCATATAACAAACGTGGTTTTTTTTGCTCATTTTTGCTAGATATTGGTAAAGGCAACAGGTATAGACACGAAATATTCACGGAATATTTAGTTATGTATTATTAAAAAATAAAATAAAAAAAACCCATACAGCAGACATAATTTTTTTGCCGTTTTTATAGATTCATTTTGTACGGAACCCTTCGTGCGCGAGTCCAACTCGCACTTGGCCAGTTTTTATTTTTTAATAAACAAGTTAAAATAATATATTCTTATATTAATCAAGATGTTACTTTCACAATCATTAAACATATCTAAAAAACCTTTTATTTGACAGTAATTAATAGAAGATACTATCAGCAGGTGGTCTAATTAGTATATCAATAAAAAAACATTATCTCTTTTACTCCGATAGTGAAAGAAAGAGAGAAAATATGCTTTCCTTGACCAATAATGATAAAGACCTCTGAAGAAGTGTAGCTAAGAGAGACGCCACCGTCATTATCATTTTGAAATTTTATAGAATAAAACTTTAGTTCATTAAACTTCCGTTGCATAAAATATGTTTGTACGTTCATGCTAGTAACTTAGTTAATTAATTTTATAGCCATTTCGAAGGCTTTTTGTTTTTTGACGCCATATTTGTTTTCATTCGTTATACGGATGGTATATAAATTAAGAAACGTTAATTAGTATTTAGATCGTTTTGATTTAATCTGCTAACAGCAGGTTTTTCGATAAATGTATATCAATTTAGAAAAAAAATACATTACGTTTTGATAAAATCACTCGGGGCGTTGGCCGCACCCGACCAGGATTCTTTTTATTTTTTGATTCGATTTGGTTTGATCTTGTAGGTAATCGGGATCCATTCTAGACTACATCTTACTGGTGGTAGAGCTTTTGTGAACGGTCTCGAGGAAGTGGGCACCACCGCCTTACCTTTATCTGCCGCCAAATAGCAGTACTTGTGCTGCTGTGTTCCGGTTAGATAGTAATGGTATGTTCCTGTAATTACTGGCACATAGGCATAACAGCTAAGTCCTATAGTATGACAACGTATCCACCTATAGATCAAGACAACATAATACCTTGTTTTGAATTCTATGTGGATGTCCATGGGCTGCAGTAGCCACTTAACATCTGGTTGACTGCATGCTCGTTTGCCATATAAGTACATAGGCTGCTATTTAAGAATCCGGAACTGGCCACTGCATAAATAATATTTAAAAATAAATTATCACGTTTGAAAATGGAACTCTTTGGCTGTAGAATGCAGGTTATTTCGTCCGTCTGTCAATTGTTTTCATTGTGTGGCGTGATTTCAAAAATTGCGTGTCATTATCACAATGGATTTATCTCGAGAAAATTTTCGTGCGATGATTTTTTATGATTTTCGACGTGGTCTAACTCAACAGCAGTGTATCGATCAACTCAGTTCGACTTTTGGGGATAAAGCACCATCGAAGACTACTGTGTATCACTGGTTTAGTGAGTTTAATCGTGGACGTCGTATGCTCACGGACGAAATTAAAGATGGTCGGCCTAAATCAGTTGTTGTGCCACGAAACATCGACGCAGTGCGTAAACTAATAATGCAAGATCGTCATGTGACATATCGAGAGATAGAGGCGATCTTGGGCATTAGTATGACGAGTATACATAAGATATTACACGAACACTTGGCTGCAAAAAAAGTTTGTTCGCGTTGGATACCGCACAACTTGACAATAGATCAAAAACAAGCTCGTGTCGATTCGTGCAAAAAAATTATAAAAAAATACAATCGTGGTGCATCAAAAGCTGTATATAATATCTACACAGGTGATGAATCCTGGATTTATGCATATGACCCCGAAACTAAGCAACAGTCAACAGTTTGGGTCTTCCAACATGAGCCGAACCCAACAAAAGTTGCTCGTGCGAAAAGCACTTTGAAGCAAATGGTCGCCTGTTTTTTTGGTATAGATGGACACGTGGCTACTGTACCCCTAGAAAATTGTAAATCTGTTAATTCAGAGTGGTACACGACCATTTGTTTGCCAGAAGTCTTTGCAGAAATCAGGAAGAATAATCCACAACGCAGAATCATTCTCCATCACGACAATGCAAGCTGTCACATTTCGGGTGAAACGACCCGATATTTGGAGGGTGAAACGGTGGAATTAACGGGTCATCCGCCATATAGCCCTGATTTGGCACCCAACGACTTCTTTTTATTCCCAACCGTGAAGAATAAATTACGTGGTCAACGATTTTCAACCCGAGAAGAAGCCGTTGAAGCATTCAAAAATCATGTTTTGGAGATACCGTCTTCCGATTGGAAAAAGTGCTATGAAAACTGGTTTCACCGAATGCAAAAGTGCATTGATCATCATGGCGAATATTTTGAAAAGCAATAAAACCATATTTAACAGCCAATGATAGTTATTTTATTTTATTCCGGATACATAAATAGCAGCCCTCGTAGTATAAAAAAAACATCATCTGTTACTATCAGGCGATATCGTGGTCAAAAACAGGGTAATAACGTACTCAAAAATAAAAGTGACTAGTCACTCTGGAAATCTTGAGAGAGGCCTTGCTCAGCAGTGGTCTTTGGCTGATATGATGGATATCGCTCTAGGCTCTACTTAATTAACGTAATGAAAAAAGATTGTGTTTCCTGATACCTGATACTACAACCTAGGGGTCTTCAAGTCGCGAGTGGATAAATTTAAATAATAAATAATGCTGGACATTTCACACAGCCCTCTACTAGCCCCAAACTAAGATAAACTTGTACTATGGGAACCAGATATCTGATTGAATATTATTTTTGGAAATACATACTTATAATATATAGAAAAATTCCCAAACCTGGAACAAATATCTGCAGACATTGAACACATTTGTCCCGCAGCGGGAATCGAACCTCCTCCGACTCTTCGACTACTTCGTCTTCTTATTATATTAGGGTTCTTCTAACAAGCGTGTCCCATCGTAGACTGCATCTTAGCTTACCATCAGGCAAGATCATGGTCAAACGCATGCGTATATATATACGAGTAAACCAGTTTTTAGATAGAATCCATTTTTCTTAGTTAGAACTTGATTTTACTAAATGCCTTTGTTAAAACTAGAGTTACTTAATGCTCAAAATTAAATTTTAGTTAAAACTGGTTTTCTTACTTGTATATTTTAACGGCGCGGTAGCAGACACACCGTATGTAGGTAGTATGTAGGTCGTTAGGTTTTTTTTATTATTATCATGTAAAGAAGATCACACGACATTAGTATCGAGCCTTTTTTATTATTTACAGTTATAGAATAGAGAATAGAGGTCAGTGACATTCATGTGAGTGACACCGACTGTCAATATGGAGGTAATTTTTATTACGTGATAATTATTTTAGATTAACTTGAAACAGTAAATAATTTGCTGTTTCATAAAAGGAAGTATATATAGTCTAACTTTTTATTAGCTGCAGTAAAATGACGTTTCTAAATGTCATTCCGTAAAATAATGTTGACAGCCTAATCTCAATAGGGATGTGATTCAGTTCACAAAAGTTTACAGAATATCTAATCGTTCCATAGTTGACTCATAATGATCATACTAAATTCTATTTAATATTAATGTAAATAAAAGGCTGTATAAACGTTGATCCTTTTAGACATATGTATACAAGGTAACACTCAAGAAAACGCTCTCTCAAGCTGGTAGTACTGGTTTTTGGTTACGGTGCTACGATGACGCTTGACCGCCATTTTGTTTCGGTTGTCATTCGCTCATTCGGCTTCATACTTCTGTTTTGAGTGCATGAATAACTTTGATTTGCCCACTGCGCGTTGTTTTTGTTATCATTATTGTTAAACTTATGTTACGTTGTGTTTGTTTTTCATTACCTGTTTTCGTTAATCGTGATTTTTTTTTTGTTTGATACATTGAAGACATGGATGCTCTGCCGAGCACATCGCAAGATGGAGACACATTTTTATCTCCTAAGAAAAAAAGGCCACGTGTAGCTCTAAGTGCAACTGAAAAACTTTGGGTCCAAAACGTTTACAAATATGTGTTTGAAGTGAAATCTTCAGAATCAAACATTGAAGTTCCAAAAACAAGTGAATGCGTTAACAAGGTGGCTGAAGTCTTGGGAATATCCGTCCGCACAGTTTATTCCGTTTTAAAGGAGCACAAGGAGAACGACAGCGAATCACCAAAACCTCCCGAAAAAACGGGCCCAAAACTTACATTTAAAGATAAACTTGATGATCTCACATTCACTGCTCTTAGACGAATTGTACATCAGTTCTTTCATAGAAATGAAATACCCACCATCGCAAAAGTTAGTTTACACATGTCGTCTCTCATCTTTTTATTATACGTTATGTATGTTTTCTCCCATCCCATGTGTAATCTTAACCAATTAGGTAATAACTTTAATCATTTTTAGGTGCTGCAAGTTGTAAATGATGACCCAGGATTGTCCAACTTCTCGAAAGAGACATTGAGAAAAATTATGAAGCATCTTAATTTCGAATTCGCTACTCGATCACGCAAGAGGGCACCCTCTTGCGTGATCGAGTATTGATAGACAAGATATCATATCATGGCGCCAGCGCTACCTGCGTTTAATTAAACAATATCGTAGGGAGGGAAAATACATATATTATCAAGGCGAGACCTGGGTCAACGCTGGTACGTGTCAACTCTTAGTTTCTTCTATTTGTTCCCTTTTTGTTTTGATGTCGAAACTTATGATTCTTTTTTGTTCTTTTCAGGTCATACTACAAAAAAAACCTGGTTTGACGGAAGTATTAAATCTTCTCGACAGGCATTTTTAGACGGCCTGACTACGGGATTAAAAAATCCCACAGGAAAGGGCAAACGACTCATAATTAGTCACATAGGCGGAGAAGAAGGCTTCCTGGTCGACGGACTTCTTATGTTTGAAGCAAAGAAAAGTACAGAAGACTACCATGATGAAATGAACGCGGAGTGTTTCGAGGATTGGTTCGGCGGTATTCTACCTAAACTCAAGCCGAATGCAGTAGTCGTAATGGACAATGCGCCCTATCACTCTAGGAATATCGAAACAATCCCGAAGATGTCGTGGACGAAAGCACGAATTCAAGAGTGGCTGACTACTAAAAATATTGCGTTTGAACCAAATATGGTCAAGGTCACTCTCATAGATATTGTGAAACATAAAATCATACTGAGAAATATGCCGTAGACGAGATGGCTGCACAAAAAGGTATCACACTTTTAAGACTGCCCCCTTATCACTGTGAATTGAACCCCATTGAGTTGGTATGGGCGCAGGTAAAGAGTCACGTCGCAAACAATAATAAGACGTATAAATGCAAGAAGTGAAAACTTTATTCCAAGAAGGAATCAAGAAAGTGACACCGGCTAAGTGGAGTGACTGTGTGTCTCACACTATTAAAGTGGAAGATAAAATGTGCCACCTCGATCATATTATAGATGAAGTGACAGATAGATTTGTTATTAGTGTGACCGAAAGCGACAGCGACAGTGATTTCGAATAAGATTAATTAAATAACATTATTATGACGTTTTTGTTTCATTTTGAATGTACCTCCCTATACTTCCACTAAAAAAGATCAATCCTCTAGTATAGTAATAATAATAGGTTAAAAAAATACATTACAACTTAATATTAAATCTCAAAAAAAAAACCAAACTGATTATTCATTTATGATTCACTCATTTAGCTACATCCCTATTTATTTTTCTTCAAAAACCGGCAACCCACAAAACGTCATTTTACTGCAGCTAATAAAAAGTTAGACTATAAACCATCATAGTAATAGTGGGAAAAAAAATTAAAACAAAAAACAACATTTAAAGCCTTTACGTCTAGTTAAGGCTTTAAATGTTGTTTTTTGTTATTTCAGGTAAGTTACTCTGTTTAAAGAAAAATGTGTTAAAACTTTGTATATGATTGTGTTGTGAATAAAGTAATTTTGTTATTTCAGTAATTGACGCAATTTCGTCTTTATTTCACGAAAGAATATTACTAATATAAAACCACATTTTCTGCAAATATTTCAAGAAGTATGGAGAAGTTAACCGCAGGCCTGCCTAATTACCTAAGTGATAAAATTGACCGAGAGACATTATTTTGTCTTTATTTCACGAAAGAATGTTATAATTATTTAACCTATATTTTCCCACTGCTGGACAAAGGTCTCCCCCCCTGTACCTCCACATCTCACGATCACTCGCCACGTCCCACCAGCCATCTTGGAATGCATCGAGGTCGTCACGCCAACGCTTCCTCGGCCTGCCCTGGCTTCGACGCCCATCTGCAGGCACCCATTGTGTGACGACTGTTGCCCATTTATCTGTGATCATACGACTGACGTGACCCGCCCAGTCCCACTTCAGCCTGATCTTGTCGCCAACATCTGCGATGCCGGTTTGATTCTGTCAATGACCAAGTTTGGGCACCATAGGTAAGGACAGACAGAATACACATGTCGATGAGTTTACGCTTAAGTGACAATGGAAGGTCTCCCTTCATTAGTGTACATTGATACACAGATGAGTACATTTACTTAGGTCAGATTGTCTCCTTCGAAAACTGGCAAGATAAAGAAGTTGATCAGGTTTTTTTTTAATAAATAAAAAAGAATTATGTATTATTGACCAATAATACACAATAAACTTTATTTTAAATAAATATATATGTTACAGTTAATACCAGTTTTAACCTCGGTCGGAACAGTTTTAACTGACTCGCTTCGGAAAAACGCGTTTTGTCTAGTAAGAACTAGTTTTAACTGATATTTAATTTTGAGCATTATTTAATTCTGTTTTCGGTCTAGTTAGGTCGACCCATTTCGGACAAGTGTGACCACAAACACCGTAACACGAGATTTTTATATATTAGATTGAATAGGTTTTTACAATAAAGTGATATATGTAACTAAGATCTAACGGTGCTGAAATTATAAATGAATACTCTTATTATGTTAAGGGGAGACCGGAGGGACAATCGCCCATACAACACGTACTACCAAGATCATTTCTAATTGGAGCATAGTTCTACCTTAATAAGGTATTATTTTAATTTGAATAGTATTTATCTAGGTTCCCAACCATATATTAGATCAAAATACTTACCTAAAATGAAATAGAAGCGTATCGCATTCTGCATGTTTTTAAGTCATAAAATACCTGTTTTCAACCTAATTGTTTCGTATTAAAAACAACAACATCTTACGCATTATAGTCATGGGAACATTGATTATATCATCTAGTTATAGAATAACAACACAATGAGAAAAATACAACAAGTTTTCAGTCATAACTTTTGGTATTACGGAACACGGTCAAAATCTAATCAAATTTAGAATCGTTCTATTGCTATCACTGTCGCTCTGCGTGGCTAAACTTCGTCACTAAACAGGGATAGCGATATTCAGGCCGAAGTTTTTGACGCGGCCGAATTGAAGTTGTGCTCAGGGTTCGCCGGCGCGTTAAGGCAATCTATATAACTACTTAACTGATTATTATAAAGGAGAATAACAAAACAAGGTAGCAAGACGTAAACAAACACCCCCAGCCTTATTACACTAAAACCACCCCCGCAACGAGCTAAGGGTAGTCGCATACGGGCGATAAGAGTTACTCTATTTTGGGCAACTTGTATATTGCGCGCCATATAATAACTAGAAGTTCTTCGGACAGCCTCGCGAGCATAAATTAAAGGGCCAATTCCACCAGAAGAAGCTAAAAGTGTAGCAATTTACTGCATTATGAGGAGCGCTTCTGCTCATCTCGCCGATGATCCTCATCAAATCATCACCAAATTTTTATGAGACCTATTTAAACCTCGAAACCATCGAAATTGGATGTCATAAGGCGGAGATATCCAGTAGCCCTCTTTTTGTCCTATTTAGGGTTCCATGCCTCAAAAGGGGAAAAAAGGATCGCTATAAGATCACTACGCGTATCTTGTCTGTCTGTCTGTCAGTGTGTCACCACCGATTTTCTCAGAAACGGGTGAACCTTGTAAGTTGAAATGTATACCAGATACTGAAGTCTGTAGTCTCCTAATAGGTGTTTATAAATCAAAGTCCTGCGTCTACACGATAAAAAGATATTGGGAAATTTATATTTTCGCGAAAACTTGTAAGTTCCAAAATTTACCATAATTTTCAACTTTTTTATTTTTCGGAATTTACCCTTAACTTGTGCTTTTATCCTTAGAGACCTTACTTTTATCCAAAATTGACAATTCTAGGACAATTCTAGGTTTTGGGTCGAAAACCTATATGGTAGTTCCCGTTTCCAGTTCCGAATCACGAAATTTGTCAAAAAGTAAGATACAACAATACAGCACAATACAGCACAATACTGCAACAATACGGCACAAATAAATGAAAAATTCCAAGAAATAAAAAAAGATTCAAAGCGTGTCCTTTGAGTACATTTGAATACATACATAGTTGACGCCAATTAAAATAGTGCTCTGAGTTGTACGGGCGCTCATACAATTTAGCGGACTTGCTTAATCCGCACCAACCTCAAATAAGGTAAATAAATAAAATTATACTATTGAATAGAATAAATATTTAAGTAGGGCTCCCATACAACAAACATGATTTTTTTGCCGTTTTATAGATATTGGTACGGAACTCTTCGTGCGCAAATCCGACTCGCACTTGGCCGGTTTTTTTTTGGAGAAAGTACCATTTCAATCAAAAATCAGCAGCGAAAAAAATACTAAAAAGTCGTAAAACCTGTATAACAAGTTACGTCTAGATCGGTTGTAAGATACGACCTGTAGATTCAAATTCATTTATATAATATATGACTTTACAGAATGAATTTAATACGATATATCTTAAAACAACAAGAAAAAATTATAATTATATATTCATTTTCATACTTACATATTTTAAATACATATATTATATTTATTTAATTTTTAAAGGTACATAAAAAAAACACAACACATATACAAATACAATAGTATCAAATATATCAATTGTTTGTATGAGCGTAAGGTTGTACAACAAACTGCCTAAAGAACTAGGGAATACAGATCCAATTCATTTTAGTTTAGAGATAAGACAATTATTTAATGACAAAATCTTATTATACCCTTGACGATGCACTCGCTGATGACCCAAATACATAACTGTTAATAGGTTATATTAGTATATAGGTTTTCAATCGTTATTTTAAACTGTTTTATATATATATTTCAAACATTATTAATTTAATTTATTAGTCCGAGGTGTAAACAACTGAATAATCTATATAAGAATTTCAAGGTCTTCACGATACAGGCTTGGCCTAGTGTGAAGACCACCGACTAAACCGTTTAGTTATTAAGCTCTCTCAACAATAGGTTCATTTAAAATTATCTGTTTTAAACATAAGGTGTGCTTTTTGTTGCTAAATAAAATATTTTTTTTTCTTTCTTTCTTTCAATGTATTTTTTTTTACGAAAGTTGGTTATTTGTATTATGTTTCTTTTTTGTGTGTGTTTATTTTAATTTAAAACTCTTATATTATTATTTTTACCTGTCTCGTATGTTCTTCAGAAATTGTAATGTGTATTGACTTTTCCAAGTGTACCTACAGTTGTATCGAAGTGGAATAAATGAATTTGAATCTGAATGTAGAGGAGTACCAACAAACTGACATAGGAAATCAACTTTTGCCAGACGTGAAGCAGGTACTACTCGGTACTATTAGGTACTACTCGTACACCTCAGAAACTACAAATAAAGTTGCTTTAGTACACTTAAACCTAACCAACAGCCTCACAGAATAACCAGCCTCGTTTCTTGCCTAATTTTATCCTGGCTTGGTCGCGGAGGAACAGGTGGTAAAGTTGTCGTTAGAGAATGATCCTTGTGATTTTAAATAATATGTTTACATTGAATAATAGTTACTTAAATTTGTCCTCGCTAACACAACTATTGCTCCACTTTGTAGCCAATGACTGGTTGTAAAATTGCCCGTGTGAAACCACCACGCAAAGAAGTAAATAACATTTTTATCATAGTTACAATAATTCTACAGGTAGCCAGGGGCGCGTAAGACCCAGTTTCTGTCGTCTGTGAAAGCGTTAATGAACCCATTGAAAATGGTTGCGACTCCACCTAGTTACATAACTACCTCTGAGTTTAAAATAAACTATATTTTTCGCTTCGGTAAACGCAGTTCGGAGAATTTTCAGTATGGTAGTGATTTATAAAGGTAAGTTCTAAGTTTTAAAACGAATATCTAGTTCAAAGAGATTCTAATATCTACTTTTTACAGTTGTGAACTAGTTTTATGAATTCGATGTAAAATACTAATAATTATTTTATTTTGGCAATAAAATAATTAAGATAATACATACTAATAATATAATTATATAAAAGTAAAAATAAATGAGTGCAAAAAATGAACGCCCCCGGGTGGGCTTGAACCACCAACCTTTCGGTTAACAGCCGAACGCGCTAACCAATTGCGCCACGGAGGCGATGACGGCGTATCTGAAATATTGATATTTTTAACATACTAATATCTATAGCTATGGACGTCACGTAAGGAATAATAGGAATTATTTTAAATTAATTGATTTGAAATCAAACCTAATTATTCAAATAATTGAAAAGGAAAGAAAATAAAAAGTTTTCTTCTATTGTCCAAGTATAGATAGATAGATAGATAGATAGAAAACGCTTTATTGTATACCACACTTAAATTAACAAATCATAATTAAACACTTAAAACCAGAGACTCGATAGTACAGTTGGCGGTCTTATCGCTAAAAGCGATCTCTTCCAGACAACCTTTGGATGGACTGGATTTTACGAGAACGTTAAAAGATGGTAGCTTTATAACACAAGCTTTTTATTTAACTGTAGGTATACTGACATAAGCAAAAGAAAATAAATAGATACCAGGGTAGGTAATATTCATATAAATATTATACATAAACAATCTATTATATTAAATATACTAATAATATTTAAAATACATTAAGAAACAGCTGTAATACAAACAGTAACAACAAAATAAGATAGTAATAAGTAATAACAAAATAAGATTACTCAGCTCTCTGATGAAGACAAATAGTGTTTAAACAAAAGCGTTTTAAAGATAGGAAGGGATTTGGCAGATCTAATAGGAGAAGGAAGAGAGTTCCATAAACTGATAGCTTGTACAGTAAACGAGTTGTTATAAAAGTTAGAAGAGTGGATAGGAATTTTAAGTTTCAAGTACTTAGAAGAGCGCAACGGACGCTAGTATTCGCCAATTGTAGTTGTTTTAGTAACAGTTTTTATATTGAATGGACCTTCTAATTTTATGTTATGATAATTTGGTTATAATTGTTAATTTAATGTTTATTTCTTGTTTTATTTTGTTTTAACCGACTTCAAAAAAGGAGGAGGTTCGCAATTCGACTGTTTTTTTATGTTTGTTACCTCTTATCTCTGTCATTTATCAACCGATTTATTTTATTGTTTGAAAGGATATACTTTCAGATTGGTCCCATATAAACTTCATTGAAAAAGGTCCAGTAGCTTGTTTTTTTCTTTAATCTGAAGTCTTAGAAGGTTATATTTTTCATGAACTGAAAATCACGACCAGTTGTAAGAAAAATATTTTATTTTTCATTTTAGTCATTTCAGAATCAACAGAACTTGTTATCACTGTAAACAAACTCTTAGAGCTAATTTTTAATGCCAATAACCGATTCTCATGTATACCTATTGTATTCTTGGTACACAAGCAGCGTAGATGACACTTCAGTTTTAATACTTGGAAAGGCCTATTCCCAACAGTGGTTGAAGTCAGGCTGTTGATGATGATGATGTTAAAAAAAACTTTAAATAATAAATTCAATAAAATTATTGTTTACTCATCTTACAAGCTTCGTTTAAAATAAATTCACAATCAATTGTACAAATTACCTCTTAGGTGGAACTCGAGTGTACACACGGATACACATCAAGCTATACAGTTCCAGTATAAGCTGACCTCGCATTGTGTAGGCTTTTCGTAGAATGAGAGGTCAGCTTATAGTGGAAATGTATAACTTGATCTGTAGCCGTGTGTACGATGGGCAAGTAATTCAATTTAATCTATACTAATATTATAAAGAGGAAAGATTTGTAATTTTGTATCTTTGTGTGCATGCTTGTAATGAATAAACTCCGAACTACTGTGCTGATTTCAAAAATTATTCCACCATTAGAAAGCTACATTCACCCTGAGTGACATAGGCTGTATTTATTGCTAGAAAAGATAAGGAATCCTTACTAAAACTTAAGAAATGTACCCAAGGTGTAAAAAAGTGCCCTAAAACGGTTTTCGTCGCATGCGCTGCGGTAACTATAGATGATAGAACAAAAGTATGTTCTACAATATTAAAAAACATATCAATATCTACAAAAAACTTCGTAATATTTTAAAGAGGAAAGATTAATAAATGGATATTGCTGGACATTTCACACAGCGCTATCTAGCCCCATACTAAGCAGAGCTTGTACTATGGGAACCAGATAACTGATATAATACTTATATACAATTTTTTTTTGTAAGTACATACTTATTATGTATATAGAAAAACATCCAGACCCAAAACAAATATCAGTATAACATGCAAACATTTGTTCCGTGGCGGTAATCGAACCCGCTACCTCCTGAGTCGCAGGCGGCTATTCGCCCACTGCGCCATGGAGGTTGTCGCCACGATTTGTTAGTTTGTTTGTTTTGAATAGGCTACGAAACTACTGGACCGATTAAAAAAAAAAATCACTGTTGGGAAGCTACACTATCTCCGGGTGACACAGGCTACTTTTTACCCAACTGCAGAGAAGGAGGGTAATGTTTTTATTAATAAACTACGCGTGCGAAGCTGCGGATTGGTCAGCTAGTTTAATATAATTATGAAATCGCTGAAAGGATCGGCTTGCACATCGAACCCTAAACGTATTTAGCGGCTAAACATGTTTAAATTTGACAATTAATTTGAAAATTTGTGTATGATTTGACAACTCCTCAAATCATGTTTAGCCACTAAATACGTTTTGGCATCGTTGTGCAACTCGCCCTATAGGTAATCTGTCTGGTAGATAGATTTATTTGTAAGTATTACTCGTGCGCGATAACTTGGGACCTGCTAGGAATGCGACTCCCCGACCGCTTCCCCTGCACTTCCCCGATGGCGTCCGTATTGTACCGTTCGCATCACTATTTTTTACTAGGGTTTTTAGTCGTGTACTGGCCTACGTCACGTAACGACGCGCTCTGGAATTCTTTTAGTTTTCGTTTATGTTATTGTTTTGTTGTTGTAGTTTTTTTTGTTATAGTTTGTGTCATTGTTTTGTTGTTGTAGTTTTTGTTGTTATAGTTCTTGTTAAGTGTTTTAGCGGAGAAAGAAACCTCATGCTAAAAGTGTTAGAGTTTTTTCAGACAGTTTTTTTAGACAAGCCTCGACAAAAGTATTGGGACGATGACCTCTTACAAGAGACGAATGAATCGCAATTAATTGTAAATTTATCGGATACCTCTTCGTCAAGTGATTATAGTGAGACTGAGGACGAAGAACAATCTCTAGAAGGCATAAATCCACTAAGTAGTGACGAAGATGAGATAATGTAAATAATAGATAAAATAAATGTGTAAACTTAAACATTGTATTTTTATTTTATTCAAATAGTGTAAAAAAGATTAGATAAAAAGCAGCGTCCTCCCTGAGTAACATAATAAATTAGGTTAAAAAAAACAAAGACGAAGCCGCGGGCGGCTGCTTGTTATGTTCGCTTTTTTGCGGGCGGTACAAACACGCCAATATGACGTCACCGCGCTCAGGTCCCAACTTATCGCGCACGGGTAATACCTATCTATACTCGTCATTTTTCAACCAACTTCAAAAAAAGGTGGAGGTAGTCAATTCAGTTTTTTATGTTAATTATCTAAGAACTGCGTCATTTATCAACCGATTTGGAAAATTATTCTTGTTTAAAAGTATTGTTCCTATAGATATTTCATCAAAAACAGTTTAGTAGTTTGTTTTGTTCTGTTATCTGGAGTCGGTTATGTTTTTGTTAAAAACATTTTGTTTCATTCAACAACAATCATTCAAATGTGTCTTATCCTGTTTGCTCTTATTTACGTCAACAGTCTCAAAGACTTACTCACGGTGTGATTTAGAGCCTCATTCGCAAAGGTAATAAACAAATTGGACAGTCATTCGAACTGATGATTCGGACGGTTCTTGGAAATGCGAGTTTCTATGACTGTACATAATGCAAGATTATCCTTATACATCTTATTATCCAGTTAGTACGTGTGCTGATTAAGGCGAATATAGTAGCTGATTGGTCTTATTTGGAGGCTTTCTCCTACGGAGGAATCAGTTTTATGTGCTCAAAAAAATATACGTCATTCATTGACCTATTATCTGCAAAGAGAACATACAAAAAAGTTCTAACTGTTTATTTACTATGAGAAAAAAATAAGAAAATGTAGCTGTTTTCGACTTTCCATTTGATTCAACCTCTAAACGACGTAAAATTTTGTAAATTTTCTTTCACCTAAATGTGAACAAAGGCTATTCCTTAACCTTCAAGTTGAACAAATGATGCTGTGTTGCGACGGTCTTTCACGTGGCAATTAATTATTTTCAATTTTTCTGAATAATTAGCGCGCGTACCCTTAGAAGATGGTTGCGCGGGCGACGACGGGCGGCAGTGTACCGCTGACTATCGTACGGGAGGGTTGTGCTCGTCTGCCCTGCGCTCACCTTTGCTGGGCGGTTAGATGCGTGTGGCGGAAGGTGGCGGGGCCGAAACAATAGCTACGCCCATTCGCTCAATGGTTAATGTGAACCGTTGCCGCGTTGATGCATGCCGCACAAGATCGGTCGCTGTTGAGGTCTATGGGAGGCCTATATTCAACACTAGATGTTGTCCGCGACTTCGTACACGTTACACTACTAAATGTGTAGGTAACCTAGAAATAAAACTGAACTCGCTGTTGCAACTTGACTTGAAATCCCATTTTTAAGTGTTTTTCAAAGTTTTGCGGTCACTGTACATAATTATTGATTTAAACGGGTATTTAACGCGTAGCAACACAGGTATTTATCGTGTAACAACACAGCCGAAACGTCAGGATAACAAATAAAAAAGGTACATAATATCACGGTCTAGAGCCATATCCCGCCAGCCTCTTTGGAAGACGTCCAAGTCGTCGCTCCCGCGCTTTTTTAGGCCTTCCTCGGCGTCGCTTTCCGTCTTTAGAGTCCATATATAGTTTGACTACCTCCGTGGTGCAGTGGGCGAATAGCCGGCTGAGACGCAGTAGGTAGCGGGTTCGATTCCCGCCGCGGAACTAATGTTTGCATGATCTACAGATATTTGTTCCGGGTCTGGATGTTTGTCTATATAATAATATGATAAGTATGTATTTACAAAAAAAATGTATATAAGTATTCTATCAGTTATCTGGTTCCCATAGTACAAGCTCTGCTTAGTTTGGGGCTAGATAGCGCTGTGTGACATGTCCAGGAATATTTATTTATTTATTTATATGCTTGTCTTCTTGGCCCACCTATCGGGTTGCATACTGGAGACATGACCCGCCCAGTCCTATTTCAGCTTTGCAGCCTTGATGCCCACGTCAGCGACGCCGGTCTTCGAGCGCAGCCTGGAGTTTGAAATCCGGTCGATCCGCTTAACACCCAAAACGCTGCGCTCCATCGCTCTTTGGCAAACTCCTAGTTTGAACTTCTGGGGCTCGGTCAGTGACCAAGACTGGGCACCGTAGGTTAGGACAGGCAGAATACACATGTCAATGAGTGGGCGTTTTAGCGATAAGGCCTATACAATATGTTACTAAAACCCTATCAGATCCTTAAAGGTGTGATCTAGTATCGATATTTGGTTACAATCATTGTTTACCAGAAAAAAATACCCGACTAATTTAATTATTTGGCGCTCAAAACTTAAAACTCGTTACAATCATAGTTTACCAGAAAAAAAATACCTGACTAATATTAATTATTTGGCACTCAAAACTTAAAACTCGTTACAATCATAGTTTACCAGAAAAAAAAATACCTGACTAATATTAATTATTTGGCACTCAAAACTTAAAACTCGCTACAATCATAGTTTACCAGAAAAAAAATACCTGACTAATATTAATTATTTGGCACTCAAAACTTAAAACTCGTTACAATCATAGTTTACCAGAAAAAAATACCTGACTAATATTAATTATTTGGCACTCAAAACTTAAAATTCGTTACAATCATAGTTTACCAGAAAAAAAAATACCTGACTAATATTAATTATTTGGCACTCAAAACTTAAAACTCGTTACAATCATAGTTTACCAGAAAAAAATACCTGACTAATATTAATTATTTGGCACTCAAAACTTAAAATTCGTTACAATCATAGTTTACCAGAAAAAAAAATACCTGACTAATATTAATTATTTGGCACTCAAAACTTAAAACTCGTTACAATCATAGTTTACCAGAAAAAAAAATACCTGACTAATATTAATTATTTGGCACTCAAAACTTAAAACTCGTTACAATCATAGTTTACCAGAAAAAAAATACCTGACTAATTTAAATATTTGGCGCTCATAACTTAAAACTTACCTCTGGCAACACTGGCGGGCCTACGATCTGCGCCGGGGCGGTGTGGAGGGGTCATTAACCCACGTACAACATTTTACGACGCAAAAAATTTGCCTATTTTTGGGGTAAAATTCAGATTATATTCGAAATAAAAAATGGAATAACTTTCAATTTATTTGATACAGATGTTTTTTAAACATCTATTCGACTTTAATTTTTATGTCGGAATTTGCTCTTCAAGGCTCTGACAGGGTTTTTGTTACATATTGTATAGATGTATCAACTTATATGCCATGCTTCAAGTAAATAATTTAATAACACAATATAAACAGAGCTATTGACACGCTAAGAAGAAGAAGCAAATAATTTTCATTTAATTTTTTATTTTCATATGATGATAATACTCGGAATTTTGTATATTTTTTATTTATTTAGTAAAGAAAACAGAGAAAGAATAAAGGTACATTTAGGTATGATATAAATTATAATCATTGTCTAGTTCAGTTCTCAAAAACATAGAGTAATGTATGAAATTAGCACTTAAAAACCACTAAGGTGTGTAGGGATAATGCTATCACAATAAACATGCTATCATACATCATATAAAACTGAAGCTCGGAAGCGCTCAGTCCAAAAAAATAATGTCACTACTAGGTATTTAGGCCGGTAGACAAAAAACAGGCGCCCAAGTGCGAGTCGGACTCGCCCATGAAGGGTTCTGTAGCAGCAAGTAACATAATATACAAGTTCCTAGATCTAAACTTAAATTAAAATATAACAAATATTTAAGGGCGGTTCTCATACGACAAACGTGATTTTTTTACCGTTTTTATATATAATGGTACGGAACCCTTCGTAGATATTTCACCCCTAGATATTTCATCAAAATCAATTCACTATTCTGCATAACATCGATAGAACGGTACGTCATACATCCCGTATTTATATTAATGATGAAATCATTAGTTTGAGTCAGTTATGTTTTTGTTAAAAAGTTACTTGTCATTTTTTAACAAATTCAAGTTCAAAATCGAAACGCCGGTATGTGCGATTAAAATAGTTTTTTTATTATGATAAACCAGGTATGGTAAGCAAAATTAGATTCACAGATTTATATAAAAGCATTCAATTTCCTCTAGAATCTTTACCATATTTTTGTCAGCACAGCATTCATAAACTTAGATCAAAAATCCTAAGCCGAGGCGAACTAAACTCGCAGCATCTTCCAAAGTTCAATAGGGCTGTCAAAACCGGCAAATCATAGGTGAGCGGTTTTGACAGGGATTTAAACTATTTTATTGAGGAAAAGCACACAGTATAATACAGAAGCCTAGCTTTATACAAATGTGAAATTACAGACACACGAGACTTAAGACCTGTAAAACTCAAGATGGTGGGCGCAATGCGGGCCACGTCTTGTAATGTTCGAACTTGTAAATTGCAAGTGGTAACTATTTGATCAAACAATTGTTGTTGCAAAGGTATCTGATGCTTAGCCACCTTTGCCGCATATCTTCTGAGAAGTGCTATTACAAATTTCTCTAGTATGAAATTCTACCCTGACGAGACAGTAGCACAATTGGTAGTGCATCCTCGTATCAAATTTTTGAGATGGTTTTAATAATCTTGTAATTTTCCGTAAGTGTTCGGATAAGACTATAAAAATCAAATACTATTAAAACGACTATTATACTAGACATCAAATCGTTTTTTTCCTGTAAGACTAATATACTGTCTTAACCTAGTAAGTTTTGATGAGGCAACTAGCTCAACGGCACCACTTAGGTACGAACCTCGGCTTGGACTGTTACCAGGATGGGGATAGGAGAAAAATGCCCAGGTACATGTTTGTACCTTGTGTAGGCGGGAACTGAAGGGACTCGTTGACCTCGCGCGCAAAGTTGGTATCTATGAGGTGTTAGCTCTGTCGAGAGTAGATAACTCTGAAATCTTTTGTCATCAGGATCACCGAGAACGTATCTTAGTCTACAGAAGGACTAACGTCAAATCTATTAGATTTCCCTTCGAATAAGAAACTTCGCTTCTGTGTAACAAGTGTACTGCAGAGGGTTAACACTCGCCAGCAATAATTCAGACAAGTTGGGTGAAGTCCAAGCCAACGAGCAGTTTGATTGTTTAAGGATTTGGCTGCTGGAGGTTTTATTGATAATGGACTAGTTTTCTGGGTATTAGAATTTAGACTAGGAGAGAGAACCGAATCAAAACTACTAACAATTTTGTAAGAAAATAATTTTGTATGGGTTAGAACCGATAGAAAGACGAGATAGATGTTGCTTTGACCACGGAGGCACATAGAGTTTTTATTAGACAAATTATATACTTAATAACCTAAATTAGGTAAATACGTGATCTGAAAAAAAATATTACTCCTATATTATAAAAAGTTGGTTGTCTGTAAAGTCGGTTTACTGACGATAGTTGAACGTGATAACGTCTTAAGAAAATACTGATGGAATGGTAGCATTTTTCAAAAGAAAATTTTAATTTCATTTGTTTAATAGATTTCTATGTATATAGAGAAGGATGTAATTGGAAATCACAATGAAATTGATCAAGTTAGATTTATTTGTACGCATAAATACGTAAATTGTCGTTGAGTATCAATATGGACGGTGTTTAACCTTTGCCCTGAACGAGATGAGGATGTAGTTGTCGCTTCTAGAGAACCACTGGCAATAACCAAGTTAGCAGTTTGGTGTTATCTGTTGTTTCGATCTCTTACATTACGTGCTTCTCTTGCAGCTGCTGCCTGTGCAGGAGTTTTGGATGCAGCAATCCGCTGTCTGTACTCACGTTGTATTTGTGCCCTTGTTTTTGGAGCAGCAGTGGTTGGTTCTGCAAATAGCGTCGCAGAGGTAGATGCAACAGCTTCTTGAACCTCTATGGGAACAGGAATTGCAGGAAAGAGTGGCTCATTTGTGAGATTGACACGCTCATCAGGTTGATCTGCAGTGGTGGTAGATTTTTGTTGCGCGTGTTGTCGTTGACTTGTAGTTTGGACATTGTTCGACTCTTCCCATGAACGAGATGGAGATGTAGTTGTCGTTTCAAGAGAATTACTGGCAATAGCCAAGTTAGCAGCTTGGCGTAATCTGTTGTTGCGTTGTCTTTCGTTTTTCGATTTTCTCGCAGCAGCCGCCTGAGCAGGAGTTCTAGATGCTGTGATACGCTGTCTGTACTCACGTTGTTTTTGGGCTTTCGATTTTGAAGCAGTGATTATTGGCTGCGCGAATGGCGTTGCTAAAGTAGATGCTACAGCATCTTGAACCTCCGTGGGTTCACTCATCGAAGGTAGTGGCTTATTCGTGACATCCTCTGGTTCGTCAGGCTTTTTTTCCATGGTGGGATTGTAAGCGGTTCTGCAAAATAAATTGTCGTACGAAACAATTTAAAAAAATTTGTCATAAAATTCTTCATTCAGAAAATCATTTTAAAAAAAAATAAAAATACAACAAAATACTTGAATAAAATTTATTGTTTAAATTTCTACTCAATTGTTGAAATTTAAATTTTGATTTTATTATTTTAATAATATAATTAAATTTTTTCAATTAGTTACTTAATTATTTTTGCAAATTTAATTGTAATTTGTTTTAAAAAAGTAATAATTTTAAATAATTCATTATAAGAATTAACAATGATTAAATTATTGTTGATAAATCTTACATTTAAAATTTAAAATTTGGACACATAAAATTTTTCGTAAATCTAGTTTTTAAAAAGCCCGCCTCAATGTGTTTGATATAGGAAAAAATGTTCCCTTTGTTTGACGGATGGCTGATCCAACCTGTCATTTCAGACACGTTGTTGTGATATGTGGAAGATTTAATATTAATGTTTTAATTTTTTTAAATCATAGCTACGCTCGATAATTATTTCGATTGAATAGTAAAGCCATCGATTTTTTACTCATCGTGAAATAGTTCTGTTAACTTATTGTTTTAATTTTATCAATTATAGCATAACCTACAATCGCTGCACTAGCGGATCGATGCTATTCATTTTAATGATGAAAGCACGAATATTCGACAATATATAACTGAATATATAATTAATATCGAAAGAATCATTACCTTTATCGCTGTAATTATCGTTGCTATAAACAATTGACACCACATTCACTTTTCACTGCACTTGATACTCGATCAAAACATGTAAATGTACTATAGTATAGCAGCTCTCCACGCAGACGCATCGCTCACTCAAGTAGGAGAGAGACGGATGTCGAACGCTGCCGAACGCAAAGGCCGATTGTGCTTCTTTGTCGCTCGTTCCGCGCTCTCGCTTGCACTTCAAGCCTTACATGGAACGCCTAAGAGCGAGGTAACGCCGCATGAGTCATGTTTTTTCGTGCGTGCAGCCGGCTCTATCGAATTATAAGACGTTGTCACGTCAAAAATTTTAAACAATAATTAATGAATGAAAACACCAAATTGTAGGTAGGTAGAAGACAAACCAAATAGATGAAAGGGCAGTCTTATCGCTTTGAAGCGTTTTTTATAAATAGCCTGATGATTGATGGATATTTATTGTCATCACAAACCTTATGACTTGCACTAGTGAACATTCATCTCCCTTTATATTTCCAGAGCGACCGATTTTATGCGCCTTGCACCCAATGACTCCTAGCAACCAATAATATGTAATACTGATATATATTAACTTTCAGTATACAAGAGGAAGTATTCAATTAAATACTACTTAATAAAGCCTGGATAGCTGGCTGGCTGCTGGGAGCCGTTGGCCGCACAAGAACGGCTCTGGAAATCTATGGGCCGGCCAAGTGCGAGTCGGACTCGCGCACGCAAGGTTCCGTGCCATCTATACTAATATTATAATGAGGAAAGATTTGCTTATTTGTTTGTTTGTATTGAATAGGCTCTGAAACTACTGGATCAATTTAAAAAATTCTCTCAGTGTTGGGAAGCTACACTATCCCTGAGTAACATAGGCTACTTTTTACTCAAGTTTACGGCAAAAAAATCACATTTGTTGTGTGGGAGCCTCCGTAAATATTAATTTTATTTTAATATAAATATTTGTTTTTTAAGTGAACATTTCAAGTGTTTACCTCTTGCCATTATCAATATCGAGCAAAAAACAGGCAAAAAATCACCGTTGTTGTATGAGAGCCCCCTTAAATATTTGTTTTATTTTAATTTATTTATTTATTTTTAAAGTGAATATATCATTAAATATTCTGTGAATATTTCAAGCGTCTACCTGTTGCCATTATCAATATCGAGCGAAAACGAGTAAAGAAATCACGTTTGTTGTATGGGAGCCCCCCTTAAATATTTATTTAATTCTGTTTTTAGCGGCAAAACAAGTACATCATCTGTGTAAACTTCAACTTTCTAATTATCACGATTTATAAGATAGGTACAGCCTGGTGACAGACAGACAGACAGACAGACAGTGGAGTCTTAGTAATAGGGTCCCGTTTGACCCAATTAACAAAGCAATAAATACAATGAGAGCAATCTTGGATACAACCTTTGAATGGAGAGGTTTTATGTAATATACATTAATGGAGGGGGGTGTACATTAACAAAACGAAAACCAAAAGTAGGAGAGGGTAAATATATCTAAATTGACAATAATATTATACGGGATCAAATCAGAAACGAGGAGATACGTAGAAGAACTCAAGTCACTCGACATAGCCCGACGGATTAGCACGTTGAAGTGGCAATGGGCAGGCCATATAGCGCACAGAACAGATGGCCGATGGGGTCGGAAAGTTCTCGAATGGAGGCCACGGGCCGACAAGCACGGCGTAAGACGTCCACATACAAGATAAGCAGACGACTTGGTAAGAACCGCAGGTCGGCGTTGGATGCAGGCCGCTTCCAACCGCAGTTCCTGGAGATCAATGAGGGAGGCCTTTGTCCAGCAGTGGACGTCCTACGGCTGATATGATGATGATTCAACTAAATTAAAACATGTTAATAAATATAGAAAGGTCATACAAAATTGGCGTCTATTCATTAAACTTTAACAAAATTCACTTCTTCCAGCGCAATTGTCCCTCCTGTAATATTTAAGCTACCATAAGTATTTTAATGCCGTGGGGTGCCGGCTGTAGAATGTTACCCCTCCTCTCATGCCCGTGGATGCAGTAAGAGCCTGCTAAGGGATACCTCTGGAAGATGGACAGCAGCGTCTTTCCGTGTATCAACATCCCGTACTGCGCTCGCCAACCCGCCAGCCAAGCGTGGTGAGTATGGCAACTACCCATCATGGAGATCCATGGTGGCCTGTGTTCAGTAGTGGACGTTTTACGGCTGAAATTATGATGAAAATGATGAAGTATTTTAATAATCATAACTCATTATGAAACCTCACCCTCTTAACTCAAAAAGTGTCCTGCGATAGCTTAATTTTGTTTTAACAATGTTTTCTATTAAAAGTCGATTCAAGAGTTGCAGTAGACTGAAAATATAAGGTCCTTTATAAAGGTCTTATCTTAAAAGGCGGGATTTATAAAGGACAAGGTGTTATCGCCGAAGTTAGAAATTAGAAGTGCCTTTCGGATGCAGCCTCAAAATGTCAAACAAAAATTATAAGCTACAGTCGATTTCTTTGTTGTTTTTTGTTATTCTTTGCGATTTAGTAGTTCACATATTTTCAGAGTATTGGTAATAACATCATAACATACAAAGTTTTCTTTTCAAGGTTTATTGATGACATCGAAATTAAATAAGATTATATGGATATTTAACGTCAAAGATTTAACGGAACAGTGACATTACATTAAAAGTCCTTCATTGTTAAGTTTCCGTACCCAAAGGGTAAAACTAGTAAATAGGGTCCCTATTACAAAGACTCCGCTGTCTGTCTGTCCGTCTGTCACCAAGCTGTCGGTCTCATGAACCGTAATAGTTAGACAGATGAATTTTTCATAAACTATGTATTTCTGTCGCCGCTATAACAACAAGTACTAAAAACAGAATAAAATAAATGTTTAAGGGGGGCTTTTATACAACAACCGTGATTTTTTTGCTTGTTTTAACTAGATATTAATAATGGCAACAGGTAGACGCTTGAAATATTCACAGAATATTTAGTTATATATTCACTTTAAAAATAAATTATTAAATTAAAACAAATATTTAAAGGGGCTCCCATACAACAAACGCAATTTTTTGCCGTTATATAGATAATGTACGAAACCCTTCGTACACGAGTCCGACTCGCACTTGGCTGGTTATATTATTTTATTTAATGCAAAAACACATTCTATATGAGATTTTTTTTTATTTTTACTCTATATCATAAATAATGTTTAAACAATTTACAAAATATATATTTAGTTAAGTATCTCTATGTATACCGGTATCTTATCGCTATTGGTTTGTAAACCACTTTTCATACAAATTTGCCTTGTCTCCTTTAGCGTTACCATTTTTTTCAGGCTAGCGGCACTTCTACTTTTTAAGTTCGGTGGGACGAAGTGTTTAGAGGTGTAAATAAGATGGAAGGTGGACAAAAGCCAGTTTTGAAAGGTCGACTTATTTTAGAGGGTTGAATTATTTTGGGTTAATCATTAATTAGCAAGTTCGGTTTTGAAGCTAAGTGAATTTTGGGAGAATTAATAAGTTCTTTTAAGACTTTGATAGTAAATTAATTAGAGATCAGAAAATAATTTTACTTAGTAAATTAGGATTTTTGATGTTGATAAATATTAAGAAGAAATATCGTTTTTTGTTTATACAAAATCTTGGGGTATATTTTAGAAAACTATATTTGTTATTTTAAAAATATACTAGTGGCTAACCCAGAACTGAAATCTCACGGCCTCCCATACAAACAAAAAAAAATATTATTCTAAATCTTTAACTAATAAAATAGTGCCACGAAATGCACAACCAGATAACTTGACCTACAGTTTCATTCAAATTACGGGAGTGACGGACTAAGTACCGGAAGTTCATGATAATTGGTCTAGTTAGTATATTCATATCATGTCATTCAGGAGAGAACTGTTTCCTAGGCCTCAGCTTACGCTTTTCTGGGAAACTCGGACACAACTCATCTATGTAACATTTATGGTCACAATAAATATATTTTTATTTCTAACTTTTTAGGGGTACAAATTGCAGTTATTCTGAATTTCAGACTTTTCCCTATATTTGTGTCACTTAAGCTACACGTATACCAAATTTTGATCACTGTGGGGTCACTGGTCTACCTTGTGAATTTTTTTTTTTGAAGTTCAGTTTAAATTATGATTTTATAACTTGTATTTCTAAGTGTGCTAGTTTTTACATGTGTGAGTTTAGCTACACTGGTTTTCTTAGTAAAAAGTCATCATGCTAGTTCTATTGTTTTTTATGTTCTGTGATTTTACCCCACCTGAACGCCAATATCTCAACAACCCCTTCACATGTTTGGCTCATGTAATACCAGGATTGAGACAGAACTTTCTACATAAATATCAAATTTCACGATGATCAGATAATCGCTTAGAAAGTTATCATCGGACAAACAAATATACGTACATAAGTACATACAAGTTTGTCCAAGTTGATTTGGAGATCTTGCTTCGTTCGATCAAGAAGCTTGTAACTATAAACCAGTTTTACAAAAGGATAATTTCGCGTGCACACACGTTATGCTAAAAAATAATGTCAAAAACTGAAAATCCGAAAATACTTTGAACTCCTTAATGATGATTCCATTTAAGTTGTGTTAACTTAATATTACGTTTAAACAACTATTAAAGTACACTTATTTCTACAACATTAAAATTGTTTAAAATGAATAGGTTAAACCAATTACTAAAAGAGGTTATTACAACTCAACATTTTAAGTCTAATCGAATCTACGTAAATCTAACTGATAATTTAGTGAAGCCAACATGTTAACGAAGTAGAGTCCACAAAATAACTATATATATCTATAAATATATATAATGTCAAATTATCTTTGTAGTTCAATTACTTTTATTTTGTTAATTCAACAAATCATGTCGGTAGCAAAAATATAGGTTGAAAAAACGTTAAAACAGCCTGTTCGATTTTTCAGTGAAATGGAACAAGTTAATTTTTGCAAAAATCTTAAACCCCTTTCGGCGGTTGAAAACTGACATAGCTAAAGAACCACCCCCCAGTCAAGCTAGTTTTCTATAACTAAACCGTATCTGAATCGGTCAAACCGTTTTGGAAATAAATAGGAACATTCGTTATAAGCAAACTCAAACAACCTTATACCCAATACACCTTCTCCGTTCACAAAATAACCACCGATACGCTTATACATTATATAAATTATAAATTAATTAATTAATAATGCTGGAAATTTCACTTAGCAAGGAGGAAATACGGAAGATGGATGAGGGCAGTAACCGAGTGGTGGCTGCGAGAAGGTCGGACGACATCGCGGGAGTTGCGGGAAGGCAATGGATGCACTTGGCGCAGGACCGGAGATAGTGGCGTGATAACGAAGAGGTCTATACCCAGTAGTGGGTGAATGTGGGCTGAGATAGATTGATGGACATTTCACACAACGCTATTTAGCCCCAAACTAATCAAATGGGAACCAGATAACTGATATAAAACTTATATAATTTTTATTTTTTTTTGTAAATATGTACATACTTATAACATATAGAGAAACATCCAGACCTGGAACAAATATCTGTAGAACATATGTTTCGCGGCGATAATCGAACCCGCAACCTCCTGCGTCTCAGGAGGAAAAAAAATAAGGGAGCTAGGAGGGACTAGAGCAGCAAGAGATGTTTATTTTGCATACTTTCATTCATTAATGAGTGACGGCGTAATGTTTTGGCGTACTGCAGCAGAATCAAAAAGGGTTTTTATCTTGCAAAAACGCTCGGTTAGGTATATTTTAGGCTATAAATATAGAGACTCCTGTAGAGATAGGTTCAGAGAACATCATGACTATGATTGGAGAGTATATATACCAGAATATGGTATACATACGCGAATATCTGAAGCATATGACATCCAAATTCGAATTCCATGGCTATAATACAAGAAATAAGGAAAATGTGGTCGCCCCTCGTTGTAGACTGGCCAAAACATTAAATAGCTTTATGTATGTATCTATAAAGTTGTATAATAAAATTCCCATTCACATTAGAAATAAATCAGACGTTGAATTTTTTAATTGTATAAAAAACATTTATTGCATAAAAGTTATTATAATATTGATGAGGCTTTATCCGTTATATACATTTTTGTGTTGCATGACTATAATTTTGTAGTTGATACTAAGTAGTAATTACTTAAACATTTTTTTATATGTATGATACAATTTTTTTTAATTTATAATAATAATCTGATTTTAACTTTAACTGTAGTAATTTAAATCTGTGTTAGTATATAAGAATTAATTATTTTACATAATCAACAAACTGTCTGACATATCTAAGTGCATGTAAAATATTTAAAGAGGAAAAAATAAATGACTATGACTCAGACAGCTATTCGCCCACTGCGCCACGGAGGTCGTCATTTATGTCCATACTTTTTACTTATATTATAAATTCTAAAGTATATCTGTCTCAATGTAACGTTTACACGGCTGGACCGATTTCAATGAATCCTGCATTGACATATTAGGCTTCCTTTAATTGACAAATTACGGATACTAAGCTGCGGGTAGAAGCTAGTATTTCTTTAATTTCTAAAATGATTATAGGTACACAATGCTTACTTAAAAAATAATCTATATTCAAATGAAATCTTTGATCAATGACAAAGTAAAGCCGTGGCTACACTTTATTCTGTGCCCCTCAAAAGACCATGCTTATAACGATCGCTGGAATTTCTTTGTATCGTCTAATAAAAAACTGATCTGACGTCAAGTAGGCCGGTAATCATTTGGCGATGACTGGCCATTTCTAGTTCGGGGGCCCTACCATTAATTTTATGATGTTTTTTTTAATTTATTTATTTTTTACTAGCGACCCGCCCCGGCTTCGCACGGGTGCAATGCTTATACTAAATATACCACACAATGTCTTTATATACAACGTTTACAGCTTTTTGTCATTAGACAATACAAACATGTTTTCTTTAGAGGTTACTCTTCAAAGAGTATTTTGAAAGAATATTATGAGTATTTACGACATCATATTAGAAACCTCTAACTATATCAGTATTTCTCTACTATATACATAAACAATACATATAAACCTTCATCTTGAACCATTCTATCTATTAAAATAAACCGCATCAAAATCCGTTGCGTAGTTATAAAGATCTAAGCATACATAGAGACAGGCAGACAGCGGGAAGCGACTTAGTTTTATACTATGTAGTGATGGCACACAAAATAGAATACAATTAAACAGAGACAAAATATAATTATCAACTTTTAGACCTAGATTGTAGCCCAAAACATATGTACGTCCACAGCACGACAACTCTACTATTAATTAAACATTAGTGGATCGAGCGAAGCGAGATCTCTAAATCAACTTAGGTAAATTGGCATTGTATGTATATGTATGTTTGTTTGTCCGAGGATAACTTTCGAAGAATTGATCCGACCATCGTGAAATTTGATACATAGGTAGGTAGTGATGGCACAATATTGGTGTGACTAAATGAGCTAAAAATGTCCAGGGGTTGTTGAGATATCGGGGTTCAAGAGGGGTAAAAAAAATTAAAATGTGATTATTAGGTCAAATGTGACGTCAAATGATTAGACTCTGTTCTTGTTTTTAGTAAATTCCTTATAGTTTTTGAGTTATTAGCCATAATAAATACTGAATTTTCACAAAAATCACAGGGTACACCAGTGACCCCACAGTGCTGTAATTTGGTATGCGTGTAGCTTAAGTAACACAAATATAAGCTCTCTCAAAAATTTTAATACAGAAAAGGATCCAAATTCAAACCACATTATGCCCACTAAGGAATAATGCAATTCACTGCAACTTTACACCCGGCTTAGCCGTAGGGATTTAATCACTTGCTTTCGGTGAGGTTTACATGACATATAATTTGGCATTGTCGAGCAGGTGGTGTAAAAATTTATATAAGTACCTAAGCCTAAAATATACATCTATAATATAAAAATGAATCGCAAAATGTGTTGGTAAGCGCATAACTCAACAACGCCTGGACCAATTTGGCCAATTCTTTTTTTGTTGAATTTCTTATTGTCAGGAAAGGTATGAAAGAAAAAGTTAAGAAAATTGCGCGTAAAATTAGAAAATTTAAGAATACTTAACCACCATATAAAATTATGTATAATCTAACCTTAGCGCTTATATAATGTAACCTTATGACGTTTGACATAGAATTGACAGAATGCGTGCTGCAAATATCGTCAAAGAGGATGTAAAAAAATGAATATCGTTTGTAACAGATGCTTCGGTAGGAGTTATCCCGAGATATATTGTCTATATATATAAAAATTAATTGCTGTTCGTTAGTCTCGCTAAAACTTGAGAACGGGTGGAGCGATTTGGCTAATTTTTATATTGAATTATTTGTGGAAGTCATTCATTTTGTCATACATAATGATGGCCGGGGACAACAATTGACAATTCTACCAGGGTGACTTATATTGACAGCCCGCGTTATACCTATGCATGTCAAGCCGATACGAAGTTCGGCGGGACCACTAGTATTATAATAAAAACTTCAATTTCTTTACTACATACACACTGCAATTTTAGGCGTAATGTGCGATGGTAAGTCCCCAAGTCTTTGATCGCTGCGTCACCTGTCAAAACGTTGGATCGCCTTCAACGACCTATAATGTATTTCTTTTTATTGTTGATATTTATTTTATCGACCACCGCAAAGAATGGGCTTAATGGACCGGGGTCATCTTGCAATATCCTTTGTAGGATATATAAGTAAGAGTTATAATGACTTTCTAATGGATTTGGGATTTTTTGGGCCTTTTATGAGAGGATTCCTTGTTTGTTCAATGGTAATATAGTGCTTATGAAAAAAATATATATGTCATGTAAAATTATATTTTTATTTTAATATTTTTCTATTATAGAACTGAAACAAACTAAGCTCAAAACTAAGCAACGCTTGTACTAAGGGAACCAGATAGGTGAAAAAACCTTACCAATACGTATACTGTTTTTGTAAACACACAATGTTATTATTAGAGAGAATGCACAGGATTAAAGGACGACCTGATAAAGGTTGCTGGGAGCCGTTGGGAGAAGGCCGCACAGAATCAGTCGCCCTGGAAATGTATGCGGAAGCTTATGACGTCATTGGAGCCAGCATTGAGAAGACCGAAACAAATATCCGTAGATCATTTAAACATGTGTCCCGCAGCTGGAGTAGAACCCGCAACCACTGTTGTCTTAGCCGGCTATTCGCTTACTGCGCCACGAAGGTCTTCATTTAATTACGCTAAAAAGCAAGTCATGTTTCGTGTTTTATCATTTATTAAAATTATCTCTTCATGATCGCACATTGGCGACATCCGGCTATGTCATATTTGATTAAATTATTATGTTTTGAAACAGCAAGTCAGTCCCGTGACGTTTTGACGGGGGAACCCGCTGACGTGTCTGTTGGGGTTCCGTGGGGAATCGTAATGAAATATTGGGTTGAGTTTTATATTATGTCAGGAAATCTGACGTCGAGAATTAAATTGAACGTACCTATGTAGGGGTATTTTTTATAATGTTTTGAATCAACTACCTTTACAAGAATTGAGAACAAGATCTCTTTTTTATCGATAGAACCACCCATTGTGTTGTATGCGCTTGTTCTAATGTTGAATAGGTCTCGTTGGCCAAAGAAGAAGAATTTCTATAATTTTTAAAGAATTTCCATTCATTAATTCATACCTATTGTAGCTTTGTTCAAATATTACTTAGTATTGACGACCTCCGTGGTGCAGGACGCGAATAGCCGGCTGAGACGCAGGAGGTAGCGGGTTCGATTCCCGCCGCGGAACATATGTTTGTATGATCTACAGATATTTGTTACGGGTCTGGTTGTTTCTCTATACATTATAAGTCTGTATTTACAAAAAATAAATGTATATAAGTATTCTATCAGTTATCTGGTTCCCATAGTACAAGCTCTGCTTAGTTTGGGGCTAGATAGCGCTGTGTGAAATGTCCAGCAGTATTTATTATTATTTATTACTACTAAGTACAATGAGACACACACACTGCAATATTTTGCATTTATATTTAATGTTATTCTTTTAGCTACATATTGTTTCTTTGTTCTTGTTGTTATGTCTCCTGTGTGTGTGTGTTTGTTCTGTTGTTCTTTTATTTTAGAACAAAATCCACAGCTTTTAGTATATAACAGGTATATCTTATGCTAAAACTTACAGCCAATAAAGGATTTACATTTTATAATTCAAATACTTATACATTGACGACGTAAATCACTTACCGCACTAAATAGGACCATTATTTTAACTGTTCTGTTGGTGTTGTTCACAAATGTTTTTGATTAGATTTGATTTGATGTAAAGTCATGCTTGGTATGCTAGCTTATTACCCGTGCGCGATAAGTTGGGACCTGAGCGCGGTGACGTCATATTGGCGTGTTTGTACCGCCCGCAAAAAAGCGAACATAACAAGCAGCCACTTGCGGCTTCGTCTTTGTTTTTTTAAATTTATATTATATTATGTTACTCTGGGAGGACGCTGCTTTTTATCTAATCTTTTTTTACACTATTTGAATAAAATAAAAATACAATGTTTAAGTTTATACATTTATTTTATCTATTATTTACATTATCTCATCTTCGTCACTACTAAGTGGATTTATGCCTTCTAGAGGTTGTTCTTCGTCCTCAGTCTCACTATAATCACTTGACGAAGAGGTATGCGATAAATTTACAACATTTACTATAACAACAAAAACTACAACAACAAAACAATAACACAAGCGAAAACTAAAAGACTTCCAAAACGCGTCGTTACGTGACGTAGGCCAGTACGAGACTAAAAACTCTAGTAAAAAATAGTGCTGCGAACGGTACAATACGGGCGCCATCGGGGAAGTGTAGGGGAAGCGGTCGGAGAGTCGCATTCCTAGCAGGTCCCAAGTTATCGCGCACGATTAATAAGTATGTTATGTATATTTATTAATTTTAGTTGATATGTAACTAAATTTTATTAATACGGTTGGTATCCTATATAATACTGTAAATATATTCCATACCAAGGTTATTCAAGGCCGGGATGGGTCAGCTAGTGAATAATAAATGTATTTTATCTATTTATTTATATTTTACTAAGCCAACACAGCTCTTCAGGCTAATAGAATATAGAGAAAACGGGCTCAATCAGATCATCTATAATATAAAAATGAATCGCAAAATGTGTTGGTGAGCGCATAACTCAACAACGCCGCCACCAATTTGGCCAATTCTTTTTTTGTTGTTACTTAACCACCATATAAAATTATTTATAATCTAACCTTAGCGCTTTATAATGTAACCTTATGACGTTTGACATAGAATTGACAGAATGCGTGCTGCAAATATCGTCAAAGAGGATGTAAAAAAAATGAATATGGTTTTAAACAGATGCTTCGGTAGGAGTTATCCCGAGATATATTGTCTATATATATAAAATTTAATTGCAGTTCGTTAGTCTCGCTAAAACTTGAGAACGGGTGGAGCGATTTGGCTAATTTTGGTATTGAATTATTTGTGGAAATCATTCGTTTTCTCATACATAATGATGGCCGGGGACAACAATTAACAATTCTACCAGGGTGACTTATATTGACAGCCCGCGTTATACCTATGCATGTCAAGCCGATACGAAGTTTGGCGGGTCCACTAGTACCTGATAGATAAGATCTGCTTGTTATTAAATCTTTCATTCGAATCCTGATCAAATAGCCTGACAAACTTTGGGTCGGGATGCGAATGAAATTTTTATCAATAAGAGTAACTTTTTAACAAAAATATAACCGTCTTATGGCGGGTTCCTATATCCTTTGATAACCAGTTACGACTAGTTTCTCCTTGAAACCCTGTTAAAAGTTTGACACTAGTTTGACACTTTTCAAGGAGATACGAGGCGTATTCGGTTACCGACGGCTATAGAAACCCGCCATTTACCAAACTACTAAACTAATATTAATGAAATTTCTATGAGTCCAATAGGAAAATACTTAATATATTCTTTCAAATAAAAAAAGAATTTTCAAAATCGGTTCATTAATGACAGAATTCTGAGGTAAAAACTTAAAACCAAATTGCGTCCCTATAAAATTTGAGGGTTGCCCTTAATTTTTTTGGGATCCCATCATCAGACCCTGGCTCGGTGCCAATGGGACCACCTGGGAAGTATACCCTTTTAAACAAAATAAAAAGGATTTCTCGATTCGGTCAAGGCGTCTTCGTGTAATCGGGAAATATAAAAAAAGGCGCAGCGTAGGACGTCCACCTACAAGATGGGCAGGCGACTTGGTAAGAACCGCAGGTCGGCGTTGGATGCTGGCCGCTTCCAACAGCAGTTCATGGAGATCAATGAGGGAAGCCTTTGTCCAGCAGTGGACGTCCTACGGCTGATATGATGATGATAAAATGATCGAGGGAAGTAGAGTTCGGTTTCAGATAAAACTATTTTGCTTCATCATTACAATTTCATTAGCTAGTAGTAGTGGGGAGAACTATTTGGTTATCTGTGGTGGTGGTTTTTGATCATGTTACTTTTGGATGTGAAACAACAGAAGCCATTGTTTGTTGAGAGTTTATCTGGATTTATCTACCGCTAATGTTATCGTAACCAAGGTCGTTCCACCGCTTCTTGAATATCCTACGAATTGTCAGTTAGTTGTTTCAAACGTTTAATTAATTTTAAACAACTTATAAGGTACATACCTACCTACCTTATTAGGTATCTAATCTGAACGGCTAAAGCAAAATACAGTTGATTTTGAGGCGTTTTGAAAAATAATTCTAAAAAAATATGTGTTTTTTATTAGAATTAAAACATATTCTCATTCATTACGAGACGTTGCTGTTTGTATGGATAATGGGCAGTGCCGTCCCACAGACTCATTATAATTTCTGATATAAATAAAGATAAGATACTGTGTTTTATTTTTTATTTATTTATTATTTAATGCACTAGCTGATCACGATTTCTCATCCCTACTAATATTATAAATTTGTTTGTTACGTTTTCACAACTAAATGGCGGGACCGATTTCGATAAAATTTGGTATCTAGGTAAAAAAAATAATCTAGCTCCAAAACTAAGCAAAGCTTGTACTATGGGAAACAGATAGGTACCTAACTGATAGAAAGCTTAAATTCATTTTTTGTATAAAGGTCGCAGATTTATGATAAAATCGGATTTTGATCAAAAACCTAGGCTTTTGATCAAGAACCGTAAGAAGACTAAAGAAAATTATTACTTAATCTTATCATAAACCAGATAAAATCCAGTTATTTGATTAAAAACCTAATCTGGCTTAGTTTTATGTTAAAAATTAATATCAAATCCTAGACTTTTTGACAGTTCTTGATCAAAAGCAGGCTTTTGATCAAAAACCCGATTTCATCATTAACCTGCGACATATATATGGATTATGGCATAGGCTACTTTTTATTGACAATCCACGCGTGTGAAGCCGCGGGTGGAAGCCAGGTCTTTTTAACTAGTTGAGCGCTTGTTCTATGGTGTGTTGGGAGGTTTTGAATATGGATTGATGCATATTTTGTCAGGTGTGCCTCAGGACTCTCATGTAGGGCCTGTTCTCTTCAATATCTTTATCAATGATATTACTGACTGTTTTAAAAACTCCACACCTTTTCTGTTTGCCGACGATCTAAAATGTATCAGGTGTATTCAGTCTATGGAGGACGTCACACTACTAAAAGTGATTTTTTATTTCGTATCCACCGGTTACAAAACCCACGCACCCCATAACAGTGAGTTGTTTTACAAACCCTTCGGTGCACGCATCTGATACGTATAAGATAAGGCCACCATGCGCCGTGTTCTTTTAAATTGGCTGGATGAGTGGCCGAATTCCAAATAGCTCCTTTATTGCCTGTCGTTTCTTTTTAAATTGCATTCTTTGTCTTGTGGTTGTTTAATCAATGGTTCTATTTGTTAGTAAATTAGTTATTTGAAAATTCGTGTGAGTTATTGGAGAGTGGCAATTGGTATAAAATACATATAAAATCTATAAACCAACATCCAAGATATCATTGTTTATTCCGTATATTGGTGTTTCGACCGACAATGTTTCGGTTCAATTCGTGAACCTTGAATGTTCAAGAATTGAAACGAAACATTGTCGGTCGAAACACCGATAAGATCATCATCATCATCATCATCATATCAGCCGTAGGACGTCCACTGCTGGACAAAGGCCTCCCTCATTGATCTCCAGGAACTGCGGTTGGAAGCGGCCTGCATCCAACGCCGACCTGCGGTTCTTACCAAGTCGTCTGCCCATCTTGTGGGTGGACGTCCTACGCTGCGCTTGCCGGTCCGTGGCCTCCACTCGAGAACCTTTCGGCCCCATCGGCCATCTGTTCTGCGTGCTATATCTACCGATAAGATGGTGCGTGATAAATCCCGTATTTATAGTTACTAGTGGTTCGCCCCGAACTAAGATCTCGCGAGTGACCGATAAAAACTGAAATATATTAGTTGTCATCTTTGACTATCAAAATAGTGTCACGAAATAAATAACCTACACTTACTTATTACTTACTTATTATTACTTGACCTACAGTTTCATTCAAATTACAGGTAACAGGAGTTCATCTTAATTGGTTACCTTTTTTGGGGTACAAATTGCAGTTATTCTGGATTTCAGACTTATTTTTTACGCATACTAAATTCCGCAGGTCGGCGTTGCAGGCCGCTTCCAACCGCAGTTCCTGGAGATCAATGAGGGAGGCCTTTGTCCAGCAGTGGACGTCCTACGGCTGATATGATGATGATGATACTAAATTACAGCCCTGTGGAGTCACTGGTGTACCCTGTGAATTTTGTCAAAGTTTCGTTTTTGTTATGGCTAATAACTCAAAAACAATAAAGAATTTACGAAAAATAAAAATGGAGTCAAAATTAACAAATGAATACCTTTTATTTGACGTCCCACTTGACCAGTTAGCCTCATTTGTTTCCCCCTTTTGAACCCGAATATCTCAACAACCTCCCAACTATTTTAGCTCATTTAGTCGCACCCAAACTGTGATATTTATTAAAAATAGCTGCATTGTACAGTCAGTTAAAAAAAACAGGGTTTTACTGAGGCGGGGCGGCGACACAGGAAGATGACGAAATAGATGCATACCAAGGTTACACTGTATCTCTTTATTTGAGATATTTTTAAGTGATCATTATATAGATGCCTAAGTATATAAGATGTTGATTTATACTAAATATACGCTATGAATGAAATTTGTGGATTTTTTAACATTAATTTCCACACGCTCGCAAAGCAATTTGATTAGCTTTATCACATTGTATTATATTTTGCTTAAACATTTTTTACCTGACTGTACTCAACAGCTTCAATAATATGATGGTGTCCGAATCGACAGTAAAAAAATATTAAAATCAAAAGTGTCAGTTGGGACACTGTGTCCTAATAAATTTTGTCCGTATCGTCAGCAACTCCACTCCGCCAAGCTGTTTTATTTATTTTCCGATTCCTTCTTTCATTTTTTATTAATAGTGACTATAACATCTAAATACCCTGCATCGTATATTATATAGTTAAATACTATATGATTCGGCAAATCTTGTGCGGAAATATGGCTCCGGCAAAACATAAACCGTAACTTATATTAATTATATCATTCCTACCAGCCCCTTCTGTTTGCGCGCCACTATAATCGTTAGTCGACATTAATATCGGAAATGTGTGGTGATTTATTGCACGGAGAGGGCTATGCTGGGTGTTTCTATGAGATCGAATTAGAAATGAGGAGGTATGTAGACAACCAGGGTCACTGACATAGCACAGAGGATCGGCGAGCTGAAGTGGCAGTGGGTAGAAAGAAAGATTTATCTGGACAATATTGTAACAAATACGCACATAAATAAAGTAAGAAATAAACATAGAACTTAGCTTCTTTCCTGTTTAGTTATCTGGAAGTTACTTCAGAATAGTACCCATTTATCACAAAATACATGTAGGTATTCCGTGTTCTTATTACCTTAAAGTAGGTAACCTACTAACCCAAGCAGTTCTTTAATGGATACTATAGTACCCTTTGAGCAAGCAGGAAACCACCAGACAATGATGGTGTTGTGTGGGAACAATATGGTCCCTGTCTCAGCATACGCTGCTTCGTACCACGGTGGAAACGATGAAGCGCTGGTTTTCTGATAGTAGGGATGTTTTTGAAGAACTGACGGCCGTTGGGGCAGAAATGTCCTCAAGTGGAGACCACGCCCTGGCAAGCGCAGCTATGGTATGACTCTGGTACGTCTATGGATCTCCTCATTTCTGACCTACATTTCTTGTTATAGATCAATTAAATGAGAGTGAACAGAGCACTCACAGAACAGAACAGAGTAGGAGTAGGTACTCAGTGAACAGAGTAGGAGTACTCAAGTCACCGACATAGCCCGATGGATTAGGACGTTGAAGTGGCAATGGGCAGGCCATATAGCGCGCAGAACAGATGGCCGATGGGGCCGGAAGGTTCTCGAGTGGAGGCCACGGACCGGCAAGCGTAGCGTAGGATGTCCACCTACAAGATGGGCAGACGACTTGGTAAGAACCGCAGGTCGGCGTTGGATGCAGGCCGCTTCCAGCCGCAGTTCCTGGAGATCAATGAGGGAGGCCTTTGTCCAGCAGTGGACGTCCTACGGCTGATATAATGATGATGATGATGAACAGAGAACCGCAATTCATATATAAAGAACTAGAGCGCAGCTTTCAGTAGGATTACGCAGCATCAAGCGCTTACACGCGGTGACATTGTTCGTTATCTCAAGACGATATTACTTTATGAATTATTGTGCGAGAAGTAAAATACTTATTATTTCTTTCCTTGGATTTCTCAGAAAAGCTACCGTCACATGCTGTAGCTTTTTCTTAACTTCGGTACCGCCACCCGTCAATACCTAATGACGCGAGAGGCTTACATAACGAAGTTACTTATCGGTTTTAGTACATTTATATAATAAGCAAGGCCAGCAGCACACACAGTATATATAAAATTACAAAGCATTTTACAACAATTCTATAATACGGGTGCCAATAACAGGCATGCACAGTATTTAAAATACAAGTAACTTTATAACAAAAATATAACCGACTTAACAAAATTAAGTAACAGATTTTGATGGAATTTCTATGAGACCAATATGAAAGTATATCCTTTCAATTAAAAAAGAGAATTTTCCAAATCAGGAAAACTTTCATGATTGATTTCAATCAATAGTATAAATACGGATTCACGAATTGAACCGAAACATTGCCGGTTGAAACACCGATAAGGCGGTACGTGATAAATCCCGTATATATAATAATGATTTCCAAATCAGCTTATAAATGACGGCTTTCTGAGGTAATAACAAACATACAACAAAAAATGAATTTCTCGAATCGGTCCCAGGCGTCTTCGAGTAATCGGGGAACATACATAAAAGATTCCGACGAATTGAGAACCTCCTCCTTTTTTGAAGTCGGTTAAAATTACAAACAGACAACAGTTAGGTAATTAAATAAATAAAACAGACAAAAAATAACACTTCACCGCGAATTATATAAGTATTATAACAGATATCTGGTTCCCATAGTACAAGCTTTGCTTAGTTTGGGGCTAGATAGCGCTGTGAGAAATGTCCAGCATTATTTATTTATTTAGTTAAAATCAAAATAATTAAAACACAATTTTAAAACTTTAAAACTAATAAAAAAATAAAGAGAGAATGCTGTTTAATCAGACTGGAAGTCCTGATGACCACCAAGGAAGATAGTGGTGCACTAGTTTGTTCCTATAAATTCGTAATGATTTCGGAACGTTTCTAAATCTGACAAGTTTTCGAAATTAAACTGGTCTCATTACATATTCTTGTAATGAGTACAGTTTGTCATCTGTAAGGTCGTCCCAATCTCTTCCTATTTTCAAAGTCAAGGTATACAACCATTTCCTTTCGTTGTCTCGTAACTGCTAGTTAGTGTTTATGTTATTTATCCTCTTTATGTAGTGTAGTTTATTTATACTTATATTATTTGTATAATAAATATAAATATTGCTGGACAATTCACACAACGCTATCTAGCCCCAAACTAAGCAGAGCTTGTATTATGGGAACCAGATAACTGATAGAATACTTATATACTTTTTTTGTAAATACATACATATAATATATAGAAAAACAACCAGACCCGGAACAAATATCTGTAGATCATGCAAACATTTGTTCCGCGGCGGGAATCGAACCCGCTACCTCCTGCGCCACGGAGGACATCAATATGTATATAAGTTTATGTTTATTAGTATAATTAATAGGTATATTTTATTTTGTGGGTTCTGTTTATGTCTGTAGGTACTCTAACACCGCCGTCTTTTGATTTTGTTTATCCTGTCCAAAGGTTGTATGGAAGAGATCGCTTTTAGCGATAAGACCGCCCATTGTACCTTTATTTATTGTTTATTTCCATTATTACTGTATTCTTATTTGGTGTGCAATAAAGAGTTTTATTCACCATATCTGCCTGTCTGTCTGTCCGTTTGTGGATAAATACGATTTTATGATTAGAGGCACATCTAACAGAAACAGATCTCCCAGGCACAAGTATCGTGGTCACTGTCGGATGTAGATGAGTAGAGGCACACATGGTATTTAAACGCTTTTTCTGTCAGCAATAATACTGTGTTACATTTAATTCCCGATTGTGTAGCAGCAGCCGTAGTCGCGGGCATGCTCACCCACGACTACGGCTGTTGCAACACAATCGGGATAACTAATAAAAAAGGTACACATGCGATAAATACCCGTTAAAATCAGTAATTATGTACATTGATAGCAAAAGTTTGAAAAATACTATGTGTTACGTATTTTTTTGAAAGTACGTTAATTATAACGTGGTATAACACTTTTTAATCCGTTTACTTTTTTTGTATATCTATACCGTTTTAAAAATAAAACCACTCAGGTGTTTATAACAAGGGTACTATTGTTAGGATAAATATAAATTTATTTCGACAAAAAAAAATATATTGCATTTGATGAACTGGAATGTTAAGACCATTTTCCTGTCCTGAATAATTTTTTGACAAATCGTACTTTCTCAACCTCTGGCGCAAAAAGGCGAGTGTTATAGTATGACTCCTATGTCTGTCTGTGTGTCTGTCTGTCAGTGATATTGTAGATTCCAAACAGATGGAGTGATTGGAACGATTTTTTTTTAATTGAAACCTGAGAGAGTCGTGAGTATTTGAAATGTTGTAAAAATTAACTATTCAAATCACTTTTTCCATCTTGAAATGTATATCTCGTATTAACTTGAATCTGTTTTTTATTCTTGAATACAGAAAGCCGTGCGGAATAGCTTTCGTAAACTCCTGGGCCGAAGCTTAAACTACTCGTAAAGAGCCAGAGTAGGCATCATTAGTAGTTTAAGATCTGTAGCGAGCGTGTCAGCCGGAGGGCTTCGGAACAGCATTGTTGGTTTCTAGGCTATACCACAGATACTTGTTCCATTTGGTGAAAACTGACTTGGAACAAGATTTGAACGCAAGATTACCATTAAAATTAACATTAAATTAATTGTACCATTTAAATTATAGCTCGGTGTCATAAAACGAGTGTTACGTTAAAGTTTTTTGAGCACAACCCACGACGAGAGTGACCACCCGGCCGCACAAAAGGTTAATTTGTTCAAAAAGAACCACCGCCTGGCTTTATTGCACCTCACGAACACCTCCCTCCTAGATACAACCTTCCGTAGCCGATCTGGAAATCTATTAACCGACTCCGCACTAAGCTTGGGCGGTGCAGGCAAATCCTCTGTAGGTGGGGAATGAGAGACCCTTCACTGACCAGCTATGATTGTGGGCACGCCCTCCAGACCATGCCTCACCTGCATAACTGTCCTCTGTGCCCTACGACCTGCACAAAGGACGACTTTAACAAGGCTACCAACACTGGAATAGACGTGGCCGGTTCAACTCAATGTAAATTTAGTTTCGAACCTATAAATAAATATGCATAAACCATTGGCACGATAGATGAAGGTGGTGTGTTACCACTATTGATAACATATGACACAGAAACGAGGTCTCTCACTATTGACCACAAATCTCAGCATGAACGCTGATATGCAGAGTGCTATGCGGTTTGGTTTACAAGATCGAAACAAAAGTGATGAGATTTGTTCTCGAGAAAAGTTTTTGAGAAATGAAAAATGAACGTTCCAACAAGTTTCTGTACTCTCTTTGAGACTTATTACGTAAATTTCTAAGACAGGAATTATATAAATACTGTGTCTATTCCAACGGTGAAAATAAAACTCAAGATAAAAATTTGTTATTCAATCCAAGCAAGAAACATTATATTTGATATCAGTTTTTCAAAGAACCACCTAATCTGTTGAAGGCATCGTTGTCACACAAGGGAGTCTGTACCGACGCCTATAACTCAAAACTATATGTCACTAGTAACGTTACACCTACGGGAGTACGTTTTGATAGTCCTCTTATCACTTAGATCTAGGAATCAAAACGCCGCGTTTTTGGGAATTTCGGCTTATACTCGTGGAAATATAATGGGCCACGTAGGTAGATACACGTCACCGATTTCTTTGCGCAAGCGATTAGCGATTTTTACAAGCTTTTTATTAGCTTGCAATGTATTTATGTTTGTTGGGATGGATTCTTGCAACTGAATTTTAAACCCGTTCCCCTTAACCGATTGAGCTTAAATTTGGAATACATATCTACCCTTCTGGCCTCAAAGGTCGTAAACGCCATTTTTGGCCAAAATGAGTTAAAAATGCAGTTTTGTTTATTTATTTTCGCTCTATCGATCGGTGTATTTAAACTTCCGCTAATCCCAAAAAAATGTCGTTTACTACCAATGTTTACATTTTGTCCAAAACTAAGAAAATAGAAAAAAACAACGTAAAAGACATTTCATTTACAAAACATTTGATCCTGTGACATAAACACCAATCGATTGTAGAATAAAAGACGTAAATACATTTTCACATTTACAAGACATTGAACATGAAACATGTACCTACAATTTAATTTTGAAAATAAATGATTCAAATATTATAACATATAAAAAAACACAATAAACGATGAGCTATTCACCCTTCACCTAAAATTAATTAATACCCATCTATTCGTGAACATTTTATTAATATATAAATAGGTTATAATTGTTTTTGCTAAGTATCTGAATATAATACATTACCTTAACACAATATAATTACCTTAGCCCACATTAAAAAAACAGACAAAGTATTTTTTTTTAAATTTGAAATATTTTTTATATTATTGTATATAATCAAAAAAAAATCAAAAATCTTTTATTGTGTATTACAAGAGTACATTTAAAACTAGGGTTGGGAACTCTTCTTTTAAGTTGCATTAAGCTGTGTTAGAAGAGTCCCCTCTTGACTGTGGTCGTTTACGATCACATCTTGCACAACAATAAATGTATACTAATAAGTAAATTACAAATAAATAAATAGGTAATATTAAAGATGTACTAATCGACTGTAAATATTAATATATAAAGATTATTTTGTAAATGGGTTCTATATACATATAAGAGTAGTTATCGTTTTACATGAATATATATGAAATATATATAATTTATATGAATTTTATAATAAGAAATATAATAGAATTTGAATTAATAGTTAGCCTTTCAATGCTTAATCACTTGCCTGTTTGTCTATAAAAATGCTTTTACTACTTTAACAATAATCAGCAATAAATTTTTATACTATTTTTGGGTAGTAAACACCATTCAACAGTTTTATTTTAGGGCGTATCTCCATGCTAACTTCTTAAATCTGCATACTACTTCAGTGCAATACTTATGAGTTTTTGAAGCATTTGAGTACGAGTATTTTTATGTAAGTATCATCAATATAGCTAAAAAATTAAGAAAAATATAAATTTTTCTTTTTATCGTTTTTTTTTTGCTTCCTCTGTAAAAAGTCCTTTATGGCGTTTTACGACAGTTGAAGCCAGAGGGGTCGATATGTAACTTCGGTGACAATGCAATAATATGGTGCCATGGTGATAGTCTCATGATGGAGACGGATGCTAGACAACGGAACTTTAGAATGGATTATAGTAGGCTACTAGTGTTTCGGCTTATTTGAATCTGCTTGCTGTATCGATTATGAATTTTATAAAAGCTTGTTTTGAATAAGTAATTTTTCCACATAAAACTTATTTAAATCTCGGTGTCTTCAAGTCCAGGGTGAACGGGGGCCTATTTAATCTGGTAACTTATAAAAAACAGATTATGAAACAATACTAATATTTAACTATTATGATTGTTGTTCCTGTCATAAGTTGCCAAATTTTCAATGGTGTTGTCATAGCAACGGCGGTCATTGAAAAAAGATTGTGTTAGTAGAACACCAAAAGGTATCTAGGGGCCATTTTGCGACGTATATGGACATATACGCCTGTTTGTATAGAAATGGTATAAGATAAGATAAGATAACTCTTTATTGTACACCAAAGTAAAATACAGAACATAATTCTTACAAATAGATTTAGTACAATGGGCGGTCTTATCGCTAAAAGCGATCTCTTCCAGACAACCTTTGTATGGACAGGATCAAAATTTAACACATAACGGCGGTGCATCTATATAAATTTAAAAACATATCTACCAACTATGAACCTAAATTACCAGTAATAACACAAATTTAATTTAAATAAGCAATTTTAAAAGTGGTTATGATGAATTAACAAGCAGCTACAACTTCAACACAAGGACAGATAATGGGTGTGCACTTTTGTTTTAAAATTACTAATAGACTTGGATGTTCTTATAGAGAGGGGCAAAGCGTTCCACAATCGTACGGTTGTTACAGTGAAGGATCGACTATAAAACTCTGTCGTATGGACAGGATATATAGTAGATATATAGTAGGTATATGTAGCTTAGTTAAAGAAAATTCAGAACGATTTCTAAAACACTCTGACAAAATGCAAAGGCATACAAGGCATCATAATAGACTTAATCTACAACATTGCAAAATTGACATTAATAAAAAGAATGTATTTATAATGGTATTATAAATTAAATAAGTTACCAAAGGACATCAAGAACTGTCACTTCTTAAATTTGGGGACAAATAAAAATTATGGCTTTTAGATAAGACCTTTTATACATTAAAAGAATACATTAATAAATAATGACATGATTAATTTGACAGAGAATAATAATAACTGAATACTAAATGTTTGACCTAAATAGTGTAATGTTACTAATAATGGTGGCGATTCTGTTGTTTACACTAACTAAAATTGTGTAAAATACGGACGGTCTTATTTTGTTTACGCTAAAGATCAAATTAGAATGACATTTAAAGTGACATTTCTAAAATTAAGTAATTTTTACTAAGATGGCGTGCTGACTAAAACTAGCTCAAAAACACGCCATCTTAGTAAAAATTACTTAATTTTAGAAATGTCAATTTAAATGTCATTCTAATTTGATCTTTAGCGTAAACAAAATAAGACCGTCCGTATTTTACACAATTTTAGTTATTATTATTTATTTATTGAGAAACAACAAACCACTACATTATACTGTTTAAATACAATTCGTGTAAGTACATTCTGGGAATTTAAAAGTTATTGATAATGTAGCCCACAACGTTATCCACATATTAAAACAAATACTTGTTACAAATACGGAGCTGCTAAAGAGTCTTAGAGTACGACGACAAGTGTCGAAGTTTCTCATATTCACAAGAGTAAGTAAAATTAAAAATCTACTTAGGTACTAGAAAATAGGGATACAATGTAAAATTATACAACTAACTAACTAAGATGAATACAGTACAGAATCAGCGCAAAAATGGATAATATTAACTAGATTTTCAAACTTGTAGATATTACAAGCAAAAATATCTATATCTACAAAGTATAAATTATACGACTCAACCATACGACGAATGGTAGTCAGTGTAAAAAACAGAATCGCCACCAATATCTTTATAAGTGAACAAATATGAAAGCTTTACAAGCTTATTGCATGCCCCTCAGTGGGGTAGAGTATAGTGAAACTAATTTTAATTAAGTGTGACATCTTTCTGTACAACCTATATTATGGCAATAAATGAGATGATGATGATTATGACGATACCATTGTTGATGCGATTGGTTTAGTAGAATTGGTCCCCAGGTTCATTTTAGGCACGCGTGCTCCATCTTCGATCACACTATTTTTTTTTACTTATAAATGGCAAACGAGCATGCAGTCCACCAGATGTTAAGTGGCTACAGCAGCCCATGGATATCCACATAGAAGTCGAAACAAGCTATTATGTTGTCTTGATCACTATGTAGATACTTTGCCATACTATATGACTTAGCTGTTATACCTATGTGCCAGTAATAACAGGAACATACTATTACCATCTAACCGGAACACAGCAGCACAAGTACTGCTATTTGGCGGCAGATAAAGGTAAGGCGGTGGTGCCCACTTCCTCGAGCTCGTTCACAAAAGCTCTACCACCAGTAAAACCACCTATTATTCACTTAAGCAGCATCGTATAAACTGATTTTATAGATTTATTTCCGATAGCTAGAATATTTATCCAGTTATCGATACATTTTCAATAAACAATTTCTATACGTAAATTGGCGGCGCCTTTGCGCAGATGCCGCTTAGTTAGTTAAACAGATACCTAATTACATGATGAATGAATATGTCTTATTTACCTTTTTTATACAGGCTGTTTCATTGATATTTTAGGACTTGAAATTAAGGTAGATATAAAAAATCCATGATAATGTATTTGAAAAAAAAAACTACTTTACAACAGTACTAGCCCGTGATTTAAATTACTGTCGTAAATGCGGTGACACGCAGCATGAAGTGAAACGTGGTGCATTTTAATTTAAGTCATAGTTATGTCAGTAATATTTATACATTAGTAGAGACTGTTTGATAAAGGAAAAGCCTTGGCATGGGTTTAATTTTTTCTTATTTATTCTTATATCTCTAAGATAGCAAACAAGCTTACGGTTCACCTGATAGTGAATGGTTACCATAGCCGATAGACGTATATGGACTATAATGTTAGTTTTCGACACAATATATAAAGTATCAAAACGCCTTTCTGTAATTGTGGTATATTCAACTCACGCTTAACTAATAGATTAGATTAGATTAGAAAATTCTTTATTGCACTAATAAAAAGATACATAGGCGAACTTAATGCTAATTAGCATTTTCTTCCAGCTAACCTTTGTGTAGTGTGGAGAAAGTGGTAGTGCCAGAAAAAGGAAATTTAATCAAACTTTAGCTTAGAAATAAACTTACAAAAATTAAAAATAATAATAATACAAATACATAAACGAAATACACAAATATATCTACATAAAGTGCTCAATTTTGTTGGGTATCTTGAAGAGAGATGAAGTATTTAAAGAGTTTGGATTTGAAGATTCCCATAGAGGTGGCCGTGCGGATTTCCACTGGAAGAGAGTTCCACAAGCAGATAGCAGTCACAGTGAAAGAGTAAGTGAAGAAAGAAGTTTTATGCTCAGGCGTCTTGAATAACAGATGTTGAGAAGAACGAGAAGGGCGATCAGGTGGAAAAAGAGGAGAAAAACGTTCTTTAAGATAGCAAGGGGACAGAGGAAATTGAAGTTTATTATAAAGAAGACAGAGTATATGAGTATCCCGACGAAACCGGATTTTGAGCCACTTTAACTTTAATACCTTTATGTATTTTTACAAAACATCTTAAAATGCATAATTTTAAGTAGAGGCTGCCGAGGAGTTTTACCTTCTCATTACCTATAAGTATATTACCTACGAGGTGAAGTATCTTAGACATTGATTTCGTTACCACACACGTACCGTAACCGTCCACAAAAGAGATTTTATACAACCAAGACAATTTTTCCACTCTCAAAAGATATGAAAATGTGATTCCATCTAACACCACGTCTATTACTATAAAAATTCTATTTGTGAGGTTCCCGATAAGTTTACGCCCGGAGGGACCAAAAACCCTTCCTCAAACTTTTTGCGAAATCATTTGAACAAGTATTGGAAGCGGTGGTTAGTGCAAGCGAAAATAGCCCCTTGGGAGGCTTTTAGTTAGGAAGAGTTAAAGTTCAACAATGTGATAAATTTGAGGCGAATTTGTTTTTTGCGAGGAGAATGTAAATGCCTAGAGCAGGGGTTCCCAAACTTTTTCCGTTGGTGGTGCACCTACAGGTTAAGGATGTTGTCTCGGTGCCCTAGCTAGTTGAAATATAGTACAATGATAAATAAATATTAAATAAATAAATATTGCTGGACATTTCACAGAGAACTATCTAGCCCTAAACTAAGTAGAGCTTGTGTTATGGGAACTAGATAACTGATATAATACTTATATATATTTTTTGTAAATACATACTTATAATATATAGAAAAACATCCAAACCTAGAAAAAATATTTGAAGATCATGCAAACATTTCTACCGCGGCGGGAATCGAACCCGCTACCTCCTGCGTCTCAGCCGGCTACTCGCCCATTGCGCCATGGAAGTCGTCACGTGGTATAATGATACCAAGTAGATAAGCACAAAAATTAAAACATCCACAATATGAAGCTGAGTTTTTTTATATATATACACGAAATCATTAATTATTTAAGAAAAATAGGAAATAAAATACAATAGCAACCTAGTCAAAGTGACGTCGGGCTTGATCTCCACACATTTTTCAAAGCATTCTATAAGGCTTGACACTGCTACTCTCATTTCTTGCTTCATATTGATCGTTAATTGTTCATTATGTAACTGCGTATGCCTAAGTTTAGTTTCCGGAGAATGATAAACAGGAGCGCCTTACAGCGCCCCTCTTTACTCTCTACGACGCACCAGTTCGACGCGGCGCTCACTTTGGGAACTCTGGCCTAAAGGACAAGCTAGTGTATTGTTCAAAAAACACGCACGTGACATTGAAATTTGAAGGAAATAAAAGGTCAGGTAGGTTCAATCATTTCGTTTAGCTATGATATATGCTATCTGTGATTCAGATAGTTTTTATAACTGCTAACAGATGGCGTTGATCTGTCATACGCTGATTATCAAAGGAAAGTGCGCGTCAATTTTAATTGCTGTGTTGAACTGTGTGCTGTCTGAGTTTTTAACAAATTAAAAAAGGTTGTATGATAAATTCGGCACCATGGAGGTAGAAGTAAATAGGTGTAATGATGTTTTAAATTCACAAACTTAGTGCACACGATGTTCTAAATTCTATTTACTTTATCCTCTAACAGATAAAAACGGCTTTTACACTCAGATATCGAAGAGCAAAAATACTTTTTCCGAGATGGGGGGATAAAAACATATTTTTAGCCGGCGTATCTCCTTACAGTGCAATTTATTACGCTAGTTGGAACTAGTTTTTTTTTTTAGTTTTTTTCGCAAATGTAAGCTTTTGAAATTATCATAGTTATGAACACTATTTACACTAAAAACGGGATATTTACCATGATTATGGCGCATGCAACTGCGTTCTTTTTAATGTAATTAGTGCGTAAATGTAAAACTGGCATTTTTCAGCGTTCAGTGTGGCCTTACATACTAATTGTAAAAAAATGTAAAAGATAGTCTTTTTTATTAAAAAAATTATAAAAGTAGTTTAATATGAAATGCATAATGCTCGTTCTACGCATCACTTTAATCAGCTATCTCTATTCACAAGGATTTGCTGGAAAAAAACTTGTTAGGCACGCCTTTATACATAATTCTTATTGTAAGTTTTTATGTCTTTAATATATTTGTGTAAATTATAGAATAAAGAAAATAAATAAAGCCATGAAATTTAAGTCTAACACACTGAAGCCTTTTGCCACGATGGCTTTCTATTGGTCGCCAAGTTTTATATACTTTATTTCAATACTAACTGGAAATTTATTCAAAGACAAACGAAGCAGTATTTACTAAAGATAGTAAAGCGAGCACACTATTTAAAAAAATACTTTTAACATTATTAATCGCCATAAAGGACATCATTAGAACTCTTTCTTTGTTTTTAGTTGCGTACTGACGCTAACCAATCGAACATTACGTTTAAAACTACCTACTCTTTGCATTTACGTGATACAACCTTCACTTCACCTTTACTTGATTTCAGTAATGCGTTCAACACCGTAGATTTTGATATTCTCCTGGCAATACTCAGCTCCCTTAACGTATCTCCAGCGGTGATTGGTTGGTTTTTCAATTACTTGCACGGGCGCCGTCAGCGTGTTCGACTCGAGGAGTCTCTCTCTTCGTGGTGTAATACGTCTGCTGGTGTACCTCAAGGTGGCGTTTTATCTCCTCTTCTTTTTGCAATCTTCATAAACTCTATTTCTCTTAATCTTTCTTCGTCTTTTCACCTCTACGCAGACGATCTTCAGATTTATAATCAAGCTACGCTCAGTAATATTGCTGATGCTGTTGACGTTACCAATTGCGATTTACGCCGTATTGCAGAGTGGAACAAGCTCCACGGTTTGAAAGTTAATCCTACCAAAACGCAAACCATTATTGTAGGTAGTTCAAGAACGCTTAGCAAAATTGATTGCTCCACTCTCCGACAAGTTGTCTTTGACGGAATAGCAATCCTATACAGCGAAACCGTTAAGAATTTAGGTATCATCATTGACCGCAACTTTTCATGGAATACTCAGCTTGAACTAACCAGCCGGAAGTTGTTTGCGTCAGCTGGTTCACTAAGGAGACTACGAAAGTTTTTGCCTACGTCCACCAAGACTGCGCGTGCACAATCGCTTTTACATCCCGTACTAGACTATGCCGATGCTTGTTATCTGGACCTTACTGAGGAACAGCTTAACAAGCTCGAACGTCTACAAAGTTTTTGTATTAGATTTATATTTGGCCTCCGTAAATATAATCATGTGTGTCCCTTCCGTTCAAAGTTTAAATGGCTTCCAATTCATCTTCGTCGGAATACGCATATCCTTGCTCTTCTCTATTCTATTCTTTTCAATCCCTTTTCTCCTCACTTTCTGAAAGATAGATTTGAATTTCTTCATTCTTCAAATAACTATACTCTTAGGTCATCAGAAAACTTGATACTCAGAACTCCTTCGCACAGCACTTCCTTTTACAGCGCTTCTTTTACTGTCCAGGCTGTTCAGCTGTGGAATGCTCTGCCCGCTGAAATAAGACGGTCATCCTCCTTACACACCTTCAAATTATAGGTGAAACACCATTACCTGACGATGTCATCTTCCTAGCGTTATTTATTTACTATTTATGTACTTATTTTATCTGTTAGTATAGTTTGCTATATGTATATACCTATATATTAGTCTATTTTATAAGTATATTAAGTATTAGGATTAAAACTTCATATTATTATTATATCTTAGAATATATTATGTGTAAATGTATCCTCTAAAGTACACCGCACTCCGTATTTTTATAAATTTCGCTCCATCCAAAGGTTGCCTGAAAGAGATCGCTTTTAGCGATAAGACCGCCCATTGTATTGCCCTATTTACTTTAACCTAGTACATATTTTTGTATTATTTCTGTTTGTGTGGTAATTCAATAAAGAGTTGTCTATCTATCTATCTAACCTTTAAGCCCATCGACGCTTAGTAGAATACTAACCGTTGACATTTTTAATTTTAGGCCTTCATCACGATGTATTTCTTCACCCGTTCCGGCCATGATTACTAAGTTACTCATTACCTATGAACCTATGAACCTGTATTGTGTAGGTACGTAGGTACCTAGGCACTTGCTTGTCTGCCATAAATAGGTTCATTTATGTATTTATCTTTTTTGTATGTATTTAATATTGTATACACTCATATCCACACTTTGTCTAACCTAATCTGTGGACAACGGTGCTGGTTATGCCTGTAAGACATTTTGTAATAATAATTAGGTCTAGTAATATTTAGACATAATTGTTTGTTGACTCAAATAAATATTAAAAAATGAATGATTATGGCACATGTTACACAATACAAATACACAATATAAATTGTGAATTTTTTTTTAAATTATTTATCAAAATCACAATAGAGTTAGTTTTTTTTTATAAATATTAACGAGATTCAAGCGGGTATTTCTAGTCACTGCACTATTATTCGAAATCTTCACATCAGCATAAACAGAGCACATTGTTTCGACCGAGCATAAATCGTGCTCCGATCGACCGATATTATTGTCTCGAATGCAAATGTGTTTCACTTGGGTCACAGAAGAAACTGCACACTATTTATTCGTTGATTCACTAGAATTAGGACTCCTAAGTCCGAAGTAAATCGTTTTACAGCTCCCGACGTAAAACGAGCGGATGACACTTGTGTATCTCTGTGACCGTAATTGCCGAACGTATGGGCTGATTCAGACATGGTTTTCAAATCTTTTTTTTTTATTTTTTAATCTAAACAAATCTGCGATCACTGATCACCTACTTGAGTTTGGAACAAACCACTGGATTCACGACCCCAAAATTCTCTCCACCGAACGCCAATATTACCCAAGGATCGTCGAGTAGCCGTCGAGATAATGAAATATCGCAATTTTAATCTTGATGACTGCTTTAGGCTATCTGCATCGTGGAATCCAGTTATAGTTAGGTGTTCACGTCGCGATTTAGATCCACGCGTAACTTCAGAGACTGTTAGTATTGCATGTCGAAACAGTGATACGTGCGATTCAGAAAACCAAGTGCGGATAGTTGGTGACAACATTAGCGCTTCCCGGCAATGACACCCGCCTGCTTTCAGTTAGTGTTGCCGAAATATCGATAGTTTCCCTATCGATAGTTGACGTCATAAATCAGGTACACTATCGATTGTTCTATCGATAGTATCGATACTATCAATAGCGTGATATGAGGCAATAGTATTGATTTCGTTTAATACTATCGATAGTATAAAACGTCGATAGTGACTAAATTATCGACAGTATCGATACTATCGATAGTATTGCATAAAAACTATCGACACTATTGATAGTATCGAGCTATCGATAGTTGTGTACTGTCGATAGTAGCATATATTTCGATAATATTTGTCTATATATACAAGTTGATATCTATCGATAGTATCGATACTATCGATAGTATTGATAGTTTTTATGCAATAATATCGATAGTATCGATAGATTCGTCACCATTGTAGTTTAATACTATCGATACTACCGATAGTATTGGACGAAACCGATACTATTGCCTTATATCACGGTATTGATGGTATCGATAGTATCGATACATTTATCAATACTATTGAATTTTCGTAAATATCGATACTCCGATAGTCCACTATCGATCGGCAACACTACTTTCAGTCTCTCGTGACCACACCCGATGTAACTTGGCCAAAACGTCGAGATTAGTCAAAATTATGATTTTGATATAAATCCTGAAATAACGCGAAACAACCCGTTTTGTCTTATATATGTTTTTTTAAATAGACAGCTAGTTAAACTTCGGTGGTTCTTAGCGATGTGTGATGTAGATATCAGCCGATCCGAAAATTATTAGCCGTTTACATTTTGGTACAAAGAAGTACTGTTCAATCTTGCCCTAAAGAGGTCCAGATTGTAGGTTGTTTTAGGCACGCGTGTTCCATCTTTGACCACACCATTGCGTACCATCAGGTGATATCAGGGGGTCTTAAGGTCTTATTAAGACCTTAAGACCCCCTAATATCACCTATATATATATATATATATATATATAGGCTGATAACCTGATGACGTCACGCTGATGGCAGCGTGACGCAAACCAAAATTGTATTCGGATTACTCACTCAATCCATACCTTTGTATTACCCGTGCGCGATAAGTTGGGACCTGAGCGCGGTGACGTCATATTGGCGTGTTTGTACCGCCCGCAAAAAAGCGAACATAACAAGCAGCCGCCCGCGGCTTCGTCTTTGTTTTTTTTAACCTAATTTATTATGTAACTCAGGGAGGACGCTGCTTTTTATCTAATCTTTTTTACACTATTTGAATAAAATAAAAATACAATGTTTAAGTTAATACATTTATTTTATCTATTATTTACATTATCTCATCTTCGTCACTACTTAGTGGATTTATGCCTTCTAGAGGTTGTTCTTCGTCCTCAGTCTCACTATAATCACTTGACGAAGAGGTATCCGATAAATTTACAACATTTATTATAACAACAAAAACTACAACAACAAAACAATGACACAAACTATAACAACAAAAACTACAACAACAAAACAATAACACAAACGAAAACTAAAAGAATTCCAGAGCGCGTCGTTACGTGACGTAGGCCAGTACGAGATTAAAAACCCTAGTAAAAAATAGTGATGCGAACGGTACAATACGGGCGCCATCGGGGAAGTGCAGGGGAAGCGGTCGGGGAGTCGCATTCCTAGCAGGTCCCAAGTTATCGCGCACGAGTAATACATATTTTTAAGTGGCTAGTGTAATTGATTGTCTTGACTTTGACGTTGAGTAGCTCGCTGCAGGTGTAACGCTGTAAGCGCGTAAATAGTCAATAATTGCAACAGTAGAGACGTAAACGGATAATATTTTATTCAGTTTCTTTATTAAATTCTTTTTTTTGTAAATATGGCAAAATGCCTTAAATAACAGGAAGAATATAAAATTATTTACAAAATATACACGAGAAACAGTTGAATCATCTGAAAACCATTGCAAACGATCTATAGATAGCTCAACTGCTCCATATCACAACTTTTTTTTTTCACACAGCGCTAGCTATCTAGCCCCAAACTAAGCAGAGCTTGTACTATGGGAACTAGATAACTGACATAATACTTTTGTTAACACTTAATTATAATATATAGAGAAACAACCCGGAACAAATATCTGTAGATCATGCAAACATTTGTTCCGCGGCGGGAATCGAACCCACTACCTCCTGCGTCTCAGCCGGCTAGTCGCCCACTGCACCACGGAGATCGTCAACTACCAGGCGGAAGTGTCCCCTAGATACTGGCTGTATTGCCCCGCTGAATTGCAATGCTTATGCGTTGACCCAGATAAGCGTCAGCTCTCGGATCACACATCGCTTAGATCAAACGCCCAGAAAGAATTTTAAAAACGCGATGGGCCCCGGCCCAACACAAGGGTATCGAAGCACGTGGCGTCTCACACCAAAGGCCTACCCTCAAGGTAAAAGAGTCATACCGTCAGGCCGCTTACCATCGTCACGTATCAGACAGTTCGGTTTGAGAACAGCTGGAACGTGGACGCTGCAAAAAAGCCTGGCGTATGATATCATTAAGGTTAGCGTGACGGAAAATCCTAACGGCATCCCTGGAACACGATAGTCCATGGTGACCAAGCTGTTCGACTGCCGTACCACACTGGCACTGATGAAGGGCGCAGCACCAAGTTATAAATTGTATCGATTCGGAACATGCAGTGGTTGCTAAAAAAATTACAGAAGTATTACATAAAGTTCCTTTGAGATAGTGTGATCCATGTCTCCCTCGATTGGTTTAGCTCAGTCTTACAGAAATTTCCCACACATACAAGCCACCTGTGGAAAGGACGCTGCGCCTGAAAGTAATAGTTAATTAAATAACTTCGTTTTATGGAGTGTAAGCGGCCTGCTAATTGTATAAGTTGTGGTAAACACGGCTACACATCAAGCTATATTTTTCAAGTATAAGCTGACCTCTTATTCTACGACAAGCCTACACAATGCGAGGTCAGCTTATACTTATCATGAATTAGACAAGCGGTATTGAAACTAAAGTTGTACCTACTCTTTCTAATTTTAAGAGCTTAAAATAGGTACTTTTTTAAATAAGTAAGCACGACGCAAATTAAAACTTAAAGTCGGGTGCGTAAGAGTCTAAAAATATCTAAATCTCCACGAGAGTCTAAAAAAAAGAATCTAATTCTAGAGGAATAAGGCTCATTTTCCATCATCAGATGATCAATAGTGGCACGCGTTAGTTCGTGTCGTGAGAATGGCTCCGGATCTACTGTTCCCACATCGCGTTAACCTGTAATCTGAGATGGTGCGAAACGCTGAGGACCTATCGACCTGAACGATTATACCTTCTACGGTTTTCGGATAATACGAAATTTTATGGATTCTAAAAAGTTCTCAGATTTAAAACAGTTTATGTGTTTTACTTGTTACAAGCTGTTATTTAGCTTGCAATGTTTGTTTAGTTCGAATCTTGCAAGCTGAATTAGGACCACTTCCTCTATGGAGTTTAAATTTGACGTGTTGATTCAGTCGGAAAATATCGGATTGTTTAGATGATAGAGAAGCTTGCGATTGAAATTGCTCGTTCAAAATGTTACAATTTAGACGTAATTTCTTTCCTGTATTGTTATGTTTTCTAAAAGGAACATTGAAAAAACAACCAGCCTTGTTTTATTGCCTTTCTTTCCTGGCTTGGTCGCGAAGGAACAGGCAGTAAAATTGACGTTTCAAAGTATCCTTGTGATTTTAATGAATAAAAGATTTTGACTTTGACTTTGAGTTTCCATGTTTCCATGTCTTTCTATGGTAAGCACATATTTATTTATTTTATGTATGATATTTATTTACTTATAATTATCTATGTACATAATATGTATGTATATAACTATTTATGGTTAAGTAATTTTTCTATTTCTATTATTAAGTTTATTCTTTTTACAGCTCGGCCAATCATCCATTAAGCAATGATACTCTCCATCCAAATGTTGTCTGGAAGAGATCGCTTTTTAAGCGATAAGACCGCTCATTATGCTTACATTTATTTGTTTTCTTGTTATTTTTGTATCTATTGTGTATATCTTTTAAATTATATTAAAGAACTTTCTAATAATAAAGATAATAAAGTATTCTAGATAATAAAGAATTCATTCATTGATGATCAGATTTAACATCCTGGATTGGCTCCAGACTAAGGAACTCCTCAACGGTCAACAGCACAGACAAGAAATTTAATATACACTAAGAGCACTTATTTATAAGTTTTTATTTAAAATAGTATTTTATTTATAGTGTTATCCGAACACATAAGGAAAGTTCCAAGATTTTTAAAATCATCTCAAATAAAAATGAAATAGCCTGGTAGCACAGTTGGATAGTGCATCCTCGTATCAAGAGGGAGGTTGCGGGTTCAAGTCCCGTCTAGGCTAGAAATTTATGAGATGATTTTAAAAATCTTGGAATTCTCCGTATGTGTTCGGATAACACTTTAAATAAAATACTATTTGAAATAAGCAACGCGATATCTCTTTTCAATGTACTGAACTGCAACGTTTAGCATTGAGCAGGTACAAAAAACTGTATAAGTTTTCCTGTAGATGGAGCTAACGGCACTTTAGTCGTAATTCTGAATCATCTCACTAATTTCGACCTAGACGTGAAATGGCCTGGTCGCACAGTTGGATACTGTATCCTCGTATCACGAGGAAGGTTGCGGGTTCAAGTACCGTCTAGGCTTGAAATTTTTGAGATGATTATAAACATCTTGTAATAAAAATGTCTCCACATTTCTGAGATTGATTATTGAGATAAGATCTATAGAATTTGACTATATAACTTAGTGTATCGGGTTCCGACCGACAAAACGTAATTCACCTGCATTATTCTATACAAACAAAGTCTCATTCAAATACAAGTTCGCTAACTTCTTACGCAAACAAATTGAAATCTCATTCGGTCCACAAAGGCACTAAACGAAGCCTATGAAACACTCGGCAAAAGGCGAGATTGTGCACTTTATTCTTTAAAAAAGTTTTTCTGTGTTTTTAATCTGCATGCCTTCACAACTGAGTCCTTTCAGCTCCGGGCCATTTTAATCTGTTTTTCTTTAAGTTTTCATACTAACTGGTGGCTATGCTGTAGGAAAAACAGACTAGCATTCATTTCAGGTGCATTTAGCTGTGTATATTGAATTTAACTTTGTACGAGAATAATCGAGGGATTTAATAGCTTTTGTTATTTTTTGGCTATTTTGGTTATTCTTTCTTTGATAATTTGGCAACAGAAATACAATTTATGTAAGACTAGCTGTTGCCCGCGACTTCGTACGCGTTACACTCCTAAATGTGTAGGTAACCTAAAAATAAAGTTAAGCTAGCTTTTGCAACTTGACCTGACACCTCATTTTTATCCCATGGGAACTGATTTATGGGATACAAGATTGGAATCTACGTATATACCAAATTTTATCGAAATCGGTTCAGCTGTTACGACGTGATTGAGTAACAAACGAACAAATAAATAAACAAACATCCAAACGTTCATATTTATAATATTAGTGTGATTTATGTAATAAAACATTTTTTTTTATTTAAATCATTGCCAATATTGCATGTGACTATATTTATTTGACACTTTATTGCACAAACAAACATCAAATCATTATTATAAATACGGGACTTATCACGTACCTTCCCATCGGTGTTTCGACCGACAATGTTTCGGTTCAATTCGTGAACCTTCATCAGGGTGAGTGCGATCCGCTCCGAATAACGTCTCGCCTCGCACGAAACACCGATGGGACGGTACGTGATAAGTCCCGTATTTATAATAATGATTGAAATCAATCACGAAAGTTTTCCAAACATCAAATGTACAAAAGGTTTCTACTTCCCAACCTCAGAGCTTACAACACAATGTTGGCGTGCTTAAAAGTAATATTAACTTATTGGTACTTAAAAAATTAAAAGAGACAAAAATATCAATAAACTCCGATAACAGTAAGAATAAATACATAAACTAATCAAGTTAGTCAAGATAATATAAAATATATCATACTCCTACTAATATTATAAACGCGAAAATTTGTATCTATGGATGTATGAATGTTTGTTACTCTTTCACGCCGGAACGGCTGAACCGATTGCGATGAAATTTGGTATGTACGTAGATCATAATCTGGAATAACACATATGCTACTTTTTATTGGCAAACCACGCGTGCGAAGCCGCGGATTGGTCAGCTAGTGTAATATAAATATAAAAAATACTATTATATATAAATGCACATAGTAAGCTTTAATTTATCTTAACAGTGGAGGACTTCAGCAAGAAATTACTGTAGACTATTCGCCTGAGAACCGGACTTTACACGGATATTACATGTTGACCTCCGTAGCGCAGTGGGCGATTAGCCGGCTCCTGCGCTAGTGAGTTGGTACTACCTATTGTATAGGCACTATTGTATTGTGTAGTAATCTATAGGCACCTTCTCGGTCAAACCGACCAAAGATGAGCAACTTAATCATTCCTTATCACTTCTTCTATTGTTATGTATGTATGTATTTTTATTTGATAATGGTATAGTTTAGTATATGATATAAAGTATTTAAGTAGTATGTACCTATGCTATTTTTATTAGTCCTGTGCAAATTTTTCTTTAGTTCCCTTTCCTGTGCACTACCTACACATTTTTATCTACAAAACACAAAGGTTATCTGGAAGAGAATGCTCTTTAGCATTAAGTTCGCCTTTGTACTAGTTTTATAAGTGCAATAAAGTATTTACAATCAATCAATCAATTGTAGTCGAAGACAATAAAAATAATTGTCGATTGCCTAGTATCAAAGTTTCACAATTAATTGGGTCAATAGCAAACCTTGGTGGAAAAACAAACGTTTTATTTCGATCTTTAAGTATTAACAAAAATATCTAGTATTAAAATTAATTGAAAAACTATAAAGTACACACGGCTACACGTCAATCTATATATTTCCAGTATAAGCTGACCTCGCATTGTGCAAGCTTTTCGTAGAATGAGAGATCCGCTTTTACTGGAAATGTATAGCTTGATGTTTAGCCGTGTGTACAAGCTTTCGCGGCTTCGCACGCGTGGCGTCACTAAAACGTCGCCTACGTATTAATTCATTAAATCAATCTATTTATCAAATTTCATTAAAATCGGTACCACCGACAATGTGGTGTACATTGTCGGTGGTACCGATTTTAATGAAATTTGATAAATAGATTGATTTAATGAATTAATACGTAGGCGACGTTTTAGTGACGCCACGCGTGCGAAGCCGCGAAAGCTTGTACACACGGCTAAACATCAAGCTATACATTTCCAGTAAAATCGGTACCACCGACAATGTGGTGTACATTGTCGGTGGTACCGATTTTAATGAAATTTGATAAATAGATTGATTTAATGAATTAATACGTAGTAACGTTTTTAATGTACTTACGTAGTAGTACGTAAGTACATTAAAAATAAAATGAGCCAGAGCGAGTTACATTTGACTGTTTAATAATAATATGGGTTTTGGTCATTGGTGTTTTGATTCGACACAGTAGTAGAATTCAATAATTAGACCGAAATCCATTTAGAAACAGTGTGAACCCTTATAAAATATGAAGAGAAAACTTTAATGGATAATATCCATATTTACATAAATTAATTTACCAAGCCATAAAAAATCGACCAGTGTGAAGTCTCACCTAATTATTTACCTTACAAAATAAAGCTTATTACAGACATAACAACACATAAACAAGCGATGCAACGAATTCATTACGATCTCAACACGATACCAATTCTATTCAAAGCTGGTATGTAATGCGAGGTGATAGAGATGGGATGTTCCGATTACACAAATTTAAAGTTACACAAAGCCTTGCATAAAGAACCCTAAACGTATTAAGCTACTAAACATTTTTAAAATTGACGTATTTGTATGATTTGAAAACACCTTAAATTATATTTGGCCACTTAATGCGAATAGATATTAATGCGCCTATGTCGCCCTTACTGACTATTTCACGGATAAAAAGTAACGTCTTTTGTTTTAATATGAAAACAGATAGAGAGGATGATTTTTTTCCGTCAATTATAGATACCCGGAGGTCGTGAAATTGGCACTTATTGGTTGGATGATTGTATGTTGTTTTACACAGTAGTTTTATGTTATACTCGAAATCTTATAGGTACTCTTTATTTTACAAAATTCTTTTGCACTTCTAGCCTTTCTTGTGTATAAAGACGGAATCGTGTTTACTGGCTTGTAAAATTAAATTGAAGCATAATTAGCCCCCCTTACTTAAACACACAACTTAACAACACAAAGGACGTGAAGTTTTTTTTTTACCTATATTTTCCTACTGCTGGGCAAAGATCTCCCCCCTGTTCCTCCACATCTCACGATCACTCGCCACGTCCCACCAGCCATCTTGGACTGCATCGAGGTCGTCACGCCAACGCTTCCTCGGCCTGCCCCGGCTTCGACGCCCATCCGCAGGCACCCATTGTGTGACGACTGTTGCCCATTTGTATGTAACCATACGACTGACAGTCACAGTCAGGCAGTCTTGTCACCAAGATCTGCAATGCCGGTCTTCGCGCGCGGTGTGGTATTGCGGATCCTGTAGATTCTCTTTACCACTAACATGAAATTTATAACACATTTTTTTTGTTGCATTCGGATTCGGCCACGACGCACCTAATAAAGATCAACGTCGCCCGATCGAGTACCTCGCGGCGCGGCCGCATGCCAGCGGAATGGCATTTGTGTACAACCTGTCATCTCCACTTTTTAGTGCATAACTTTTTCCCAACCCTATCTCTATAATGTAAAATAATCTCGCCACATCTTCCACGGACCGTGGTTCCCGCTGCGCACACAAATAGGACCCTGTTTTTAAATTTAAAATATGGACTAATGACACTTAATAAAATTCCTTTTAGACCGGACGCGAGTCTTGCCCGGACCATAAATTGGTAGAAAATTTCAAACTTGGACCCTTCCTTTTTATTTCAAATAATTCGTCGTTTTATTACGGCTTATCCTTTCTCATTTAGGTAATAATGTGTAATGAAAACGGGCCGGAAATTATGAGTTATGTGTTATTTTGTAAGTGTATTTTGGGTTTAAAACGCTTGTAAAGAAAATTAAAGTCGTTATACACAAGTTATAAATTATAAATTTTACACACTGTTGCAAAATACTGGTGGGTAAATAATATTGCGGATGATCATCACAAGACACTGCGAACTAATTCACCGTCTCCTGAAGACGGACCACGGATAGTGGGCTATGTCGGGAATGCCTACAGGTGAAGATATAGTGGAGCACGTGTTTCGAGTCGTCTTCGATGTCGGCAATGACCTCGGAGACTCTGGAAAGCTGTTGCCACTAACCCAAAGTACTACGCCGCTACTTTAAGGAGTTGGGATGGCTGTGGGTGAGGTTAGAAAGGGGGTAATGCATACCCCTATGCGGGACGTCAGTGCAGATCTTATTCCAATCACCTTAGAATTAGAATATTGCTTTAAAAGGTTTTTCTAGAATAGCACCAAGAATAATGCATTAAAATAAAACTACAGAAGTTCAAAAACCTTTCCTGATTCTTCTCCTCAATTAATTTTATATGGGTTAGGTATGTTTAATGTTCCCTAATTTTTTATTTTGCACCCGCGGTGCGCAATCGTGGTTTGTCAATAGGGTTGCCAACCCTACTACATATGTATAGTAGGCGAATCTACTTTATTTTGCGTAAAGCGGAATGCAGCCATAATCATTTTTAAAAATTAAAATAATTAATGATGACATGAGGACGAAATGGAGAGATGAGCGAGATGAGATTAATGGTGTTTTTCAACGTAAACTTGGACTGCCGTCAAGCATATGAATGCTTTCTTATAGATAAAATTTTAATTAATAAGGCGCAGAGCACCAATAAATATTCATAAATAAAATAAATATTTTAATCATATGCTATATATTTTTTGTTTCATATTTCGTCATTAACATCTACATCTACCTACACTAATATTATAAAGAGGAAAGATTTGTATTTTTGTGTGTATGTTTGTAATTAATAAACTCAAAAAGTACTATGCCGATTTCAAAAATTCTCTCACCATTGGAAAGCTACATTCACCCTGAGTGACATAAGTTATATTTATTGCTAGAAAAGATTTGGAATCCTTACTAAAACTTGAGTAACGTAACCGAAGGTATAAAATGGTGCCCTAAAACGCCTTTCGTCGCACGAGCTGTGGAAACTATTGATGATAGAACAAAAGTATGTTCTATAAAGAACATATCAATATCAACAAAAAACTTCGTAATATTATAAAGAGGAAATATTTGTTTGTCTGTATTGAATAGACTCCAAAACTACTGGACCGATTTAAAAAATTCTTTCACTGTTGGGAAGCTACACTATCTCCGGGTGACACAGACTACTTTTTACCCAACTGCGGAGAAGGAGGGTAATGTTTTTATTCAAAACTACGTTTGCAAAGCTGTGGATTGAGTAGCTAGTCTACTATATTTCTAGAGATAACAGCTTCGAAAATACTATATTTGATAGAAAAAAAGTTGCTTACCCTATTAGTTAATAAAGAGTAGCCTATATGTCAATCCAGGTGATCTATCTATACAATAGCGATATTGGTTCAGCCCATTCAACGTGATCGAGTAACAAACAAACAACCAAACTTTTGCATTTATATTAATAGTGTGATATGGTAATTTGACGACCTCCGTGGCTCAGTGGGCGAATAGCCGGCTGAGACGCAGGACGTAGCGGGTTCGATTCCCACTGCGGAACAAATGTATACATGGTCTACAGATATTTGTTCCGGGTCTGGATGTTTATCTATATATTATAAGTATGTATTTACAAAAAAAAGTAAATAAGTATTTTATCAGTTATCTGGTTCACATAGTACTTACAAGCTCTGCTTAGTTTGGGGCTAGATAGCACTATGTGAAATGTCCAGAAATATTTAAATGTTATTTATTTATTTATTTAAACAATATTGTACGGTGCTAAAAAAGTCTCAAAATACAAGTGTTGCTCGCACATACCCGTATTTATTTCTGAACCAACTAGGGTGTGAATATGACGCTAGTACCATTAATTACACCGTTCATCACTTCTTATGACAGATGACACAAATAGGAGCGAATTTATGAATTATTCCCTCCTCTAACGTGTATCTGTTCACACGTGGCGTTAATTAGGAAGGGTGTGACAAAAAATACCGGTAGCGTGACTACACTCACTGAGAACATCCGACAAAAGAAATGCTGAGAGCAATAACGCGCTCGTTGACAGTACCTTGTCTTGTCAAGAATATATACCAAATTCTTAAAGAAAGAAAGAAATAAATCATTGACAACCTCCGTGGCGCAGTGGGCGAATAACCGGCTGAGACGCAGGAGGTAGTGTGTTCGATTCCCACCGCGGAACAAATGTTTGCATGATCTACAGATATTTGTTCCGGGTCTGGTTGTTTCTCTATATATTATAAGTATATATTTTCAAAAAAAAGTATATAAGTATTCTATCAGTTATCTGGTTACCATAGTACAAGCTCTGCTTAGTTTGGGGCTAGATAGCGCTGTGTGAAATGTCCACCAATATTTATGTTTATTTATATTATTGGCTCCATGAAAAATGTGACCCGAAACATTGGTAGCCTTATTAGCTGTAACGTCGCTGTCGTAGTCAGGACGTTCTTACACACGCGGGATACGCACTGGTAGGTGTGAAAAAACGGCTTGATCAGTGACAGTGACGCTACAGCAATTGGCTTACGTAATAAGTCTACCGACAGAGCATCAAGGTGGTCGACGTAGCTCAGAGGCTCGGCAAACTGAAGTGGCAGTGGGCTGGTCATTTCTGCCGCAGAACCGATTACCGTTGGAGTAAACGTATTCTAGAAAAGAGACTACGTCTAGGCGTATGGTCGCCCACTAACGCGGATGTTGCTTAAATTGATTGAGCGAAGCGAGATCTCTAAATCAACTTGGGCAAATCGATGTTGTATCTATGTATGTATGTTTGTTTGACCGAGGATAACTTTCGAAGCGTTTATCCCATCCTCGTGAAACTTGGTATCTATGTAGGTAGTGATGGCACAGTTTTGGTGTGACTAAATGAGCTGAAAATGTGGAGGGGTTGCTGAGATATTGGAGTTAAGGAGGGGTAAAAGAAACAAAATGGAACTATCCGGTCAAGTGGCACGTCTAATAAAAAGTCTTAAGAAGTAAATTTCCAATCCATTTTTATTTTTAGTTGTAACCTTGTAGTTTTATTGTTATTAGCGATAATAACAACTGAAATTTGGCAAAATTCACAGTGTACACCAGTGACCCTACAATGCTGAAGTTTTTATGCGTGTAGCTTTAGATTAGATTAGATTAGATAATTTCTTTATTGCACACCATTAAATACAAACATATAAAAGAAAATACAATTTCAAATCATAGGTACAATGGGCGGCCTTATCGCTAAAAGCGATCTCTTCCAGGCAACCTTTGGATGGACAGGATCTATAGTGACACAAATAAAGGCAAAAGTCTGAAATTCAAAATAATTGCAATTTCTACCCCAAAAATCAATATCCAATTTACATGAACTCCCGTTCCCTGTGATTTGCATAAAAATGTAGGTCAAGTCTAGTGGTTATGCATTTAGTGGCACTATTTTGGTAGTCAAAGATTACAAAATATGTGTTTTTGTTTTTATGGGAGACTCGCGAGATCTCAGTTCGGGGCGAACCGCAAGTATTATTAGGAACGATAAAATTTTCCTCGCCATACAATACAATGGACATGAACATGACATGAACACATAGCGAGGAAAATAAATATTTTCATCTATTAGTATCTGAAGATACTGAGCGATATTGATGTCTCATTTTTAGATGCGAAATATATCGTACGCTTTTTGACATGCGCCAATGCAATTTGCATATCAAATGCTAGATCAGAATCGTCTGGTGAGCTGTCTAATAAATATATTATTAAAACCGTATTAAATACTTATATTTAATCAGTTCTGTATAATTCTTTTTTTTTACTACTTATATGGCAAACGAGCATGCAGTCTACCAGATGTTAAGTGGATACTGCAGCCCATGGATACCCACATAGAATTCAAAACAAGATATTATGTTGTCTTAATCTCTATGTGGATACGTTGCCATACTATAGGACTTAGCTGTTATACCTATGTGCCAGTAATTACAGGAACATACCATAACCATCTAACCGGAACGCAGCAGCACAAGTACTGCTATTTGGCGGCAGGTAAAGGTAAGGCGGTGGTGCCCACTTCCTCGAGCTCGTTAACAAAAGCTCTACTACCAGCAGACCAAATTCAATTAAAATAATTCAGAGCAAATTCCGATTTTTATGTTATTTTAGTATATTTAATTTCAATTACCTGTATACTAACATAACTCTAAGATGATCTTATTATTTACAAACAAAATGGATGTCTGAGAAATAAAAATAAATTGAAAATTGACGTACCTGCGACAACTAAACTTTCAAGGGAATGAAAGGATTTAACGCGCCGGCGAACCCTGAGCGCAACTTCAATTCGGCTGCGTCAAAAACTTCGGCCTGAATATCGCTATCCCTGTTTAGTGACGAAGTTTGGCCACGCAGAGCGACAGTGATAGCAATAGAACGATTCAAAATTTGATTAGATTTTGACCGTGTTCCGTAATACCAAAAATGATGACAGAAAACTTGTTGTATTTTTCTCATTGTGTTGTTATTCTGTAACTAGACGATATAATCTATGTTCCCATGACTAGGATACGTAAGATGTTCTTGATTTTAATACGAAACAATTAGGTTGAAAACAGGTCTTTTATGACGTAAAAACATGCAGAATGCGATACGCTTCTATTTCATTTAAGGTAAGTATTTTAATCTAATATATGGTTGGGAATCTAGATAAAGACTATTCAAATTATAATAATACATTATTAAGGTAGAAATATACTCCAATTAGAAATGATCTTGGTAGTACGTGTTGTATGGGCGATTGTCCCTCCGGTGTCCCCTTAAAATATTAACTTATCTGACCCGTTTGTGATACCCTAATATATTAAAATATATTAACTTAAGATATACCTGACGAGCTCCGCGGCGCAGTAGGCAAATAGCCTGAGACGCAGGAGGTAGCGGGTTCGATTCCCGCCGCGGAACAAATGTTTGCATGATCTACAGATATTTGTTCCAGGTCTGGATGTTTTTCGATACATTAAAAGTAAGTATTTACAAAAAAAAAGTGATACTCCGGGAGTGCCGACAGAAGTGAAAACTTGAGCTCAATGGTTTTTTTCCCATCTCAATAAATTCCAAACGCGCCTAAAGAACTTTTCACTTGTCTTCATATACAGAGGTAACGGTAACAGTGTCGCGAGTTCAATGGTTTTTCCCCATCTCAAAAATGCCCAACGCGCCTAAAAAAGTTTTCACTTCACATACAGAGGTGTCGGTAACAGTAATGATAATAGTGTCGCGCGTTCAATGGTTTTTCCCATCTCAAAAAAATGCCCAATGCGCCTAAAGAAGTTTTCACTTCAAGAACAACTCTATCAGTTATCCGGTTCCCATACAAGTTCTGCTTAGATTGGGGCTAGATAGCGCTGTGTGAAATATCTAACAATATTTAATTGTGTGCTATTTATTTATTTATTTAGAGTCAGCCCGAGACCATGACTGTTGCAACACAGCCGAAACGTCGGGATAACAAATAAAAAAGGTATATACACGATAAATGTCCGTTTTAATCAATAATTATGCTATTTATTTGTTATATCGTAAAATATAATATTACGGTAAATATTTTATAGTAAAGTCTAATTAGACATTACTCTAAATTATTTCAGCTTCATACAGTGCGTAGTCTATTTTTGGTTTCTCGTGTAGTTGTCGACAGTTTGAATTAGATGTCAACAAATGGCATCAGGATCTAAGACATCCTTTAACAAGACCGGTCAAGTGCGAGAGAAACACGCGCTCCAAGTCCTAATACAAGAGCCCACGACGGTTAGACCTTCCTTATTTATAAAAGCTGAAAGTTTTTCTGTGCATGTCCCTTAGACAGTTAAGGCCGCACTATACCTGGGAAGACGTTAAATCGCTTATTGAGAAGCAATGTTTTGTTCAACAAATTGTGTGCTTTCAATCTGTAATTCATATATGTTATAGTTAAGATTACCTGTGATATGAAAACACGATTCCGTAAAATTTTCTCGATAGAAAAAAAATCCAAAGATGACTCCAAATTTATCTTAAAACTGTTCTTATGCGATGAATACTACAATCTAGATCTTGAAACTTTATACAATAATTCTACACAACAAATAAGGGCACCTGTGTTTTAAATTTTCAAAATACCTTTTGATTTTACCATAAAATGAAAATATCTAAGTTTTGCACTAATGAAACAATTCGCTCCGGACGCCCGTTCCGCGATTTAATCTGGCCTCGGCTTTCAGACGGGGTACCCGTGACGCTTATCGCTTCAAACGAACACGTAATTCTTAGGTAGAATTTATATTTAGTTGGTTTTTGTAAAGACGCAGTAATGAGAAATAAACACAACAAGATAATGAAGGGACTGAATGATAAAAAACCGGCAAAAATATGAACCACGGCGAGATAGGACGTGCAGCGGCGCGCGGAGAAGCGGGGTTGAAAACCAGGTTGGGCTGAGGTAAAGTCAACTCTTAAGAACGACCAGCGACTATAGAGTTTGGGTTATGGTTACTTGGGCAGGTAACAGGTAGTAAAGGTGTATAAAATTCGCGAAATCACTGTATCGAATTTGTTCCTACAGCGCACTTTCAATATGTCTGGCAAGATGTAAAAAACATTAAAACTGTCCGGCTATTGAGGTAACATTTTTTTATAGGTTCCCAATTAATCTATATAACATTTAGCTTTAGACTATAACGAAAGTATAATTATAATTAATTATAGTTTAGGGGTGTCTGGCAGGGGGGGGGGGGGGGGGGGTATCAACTATCATAAGTGTCCGGCCATGGATGAAGAGATTTCTTAAATTATCCCAAAAAAAATATAAAAAAATTGAGCTTTATACTTTAACGAATTTTAGGTACCATTTTATACACCTCACTTACCTGTTTCCTGCCCAAATAACCTCAACCCAAACTCTATAGTCGCTGGTCGTTCTTACCTGTCTAAGGGACATGCACAGAAAAACCTTCAACTTTTATAAAATAATGAAGGTCTGGCCGTCGTGGGCTCTTGGGCTATCCGTACCTACCTGGATTTATGATACAAGCAGCGCTATCTAGTTTAGTGAGCGGAAACTCACATTCAGCTTCATAAAATGTTGTAGCGGCTTTTAAAACAACCGACAGAGTTCCAAATCAATATTAACACCTCTCAGGTGATTAGCAAAGTAATTTCTAGCTTCCGGGAACCTTACTTTGTAAGTTTACGTTATTTACAATGTAGCTTGCGACTTTAAACTCGCACTTACAGCTTTACGACCACAATAAAAGACATAATGAGACACGTAGTTGAATACTTTTGTTGCAAGGCTGAATTTAGCAATGTTTTTAGTCGCAGTTTCTCTGTTGCTGTCTGTGTAGGCTAAGCAATGTGACAAAATTGAGAATAGTATTCTTTGGTTGAAGTATGGCATGGTATTTGTGCCATAAAATTTGGTATCGATTTAATTTAGGAACCGCCTACATAGGTTATAACGAATGTGGCTTCAAAAAACATCTGGCCAAAATCGGGACATCTGGCAACGCTGGTTGCCAGATGTACCGATTTTGGCGAGACGTTCCGATTTTTAAATCAAATTAATTTGTGGGGCAGGCTCTGTCCCGCTTTTAGAGGATAACTCGACCGTGCGTGCAGCGTGCTGAGGAAGTTTTTAAATAATATGTCTTTTTATTTGAGTTTTAAACTACGTTTACGTGACAATAGATAGGAAAAAAAGCCATAGAAAATATATTTTAATAAAAATATAAAATTTTAAATTAGGTTAACCTTATCGTTAGGTAGTTGGTCTTCTTCGTCTTCTGAATCAAAAAAATTAACAAACAAAAATCAAATAAAAAAGTTTTATGCATAAAAAAATGTGGTGTTTCAAACAATAGTTTGCGAAGTGAGCGTTACTAATTGTAACTTACAATATGAGAATAATTTATTTGTAAGAAGTACTTTATCATATATTTCTGTGAAGATTTAACATCTTCTAAAGTTTCCTCAGCACGCTACACGCACGGTTGAGTTATCCTCAAAAAGCGAGACTGAGCCGTGCGGGACATTTAATTTTGATGTAAAAATCGGGACTTCCTGCCAAAATCGGGACGTCTGGCAATTAAGTAATTTAATCTGTACATTATATTTATTTTTATCAGTTATTTTTTGACAACCTCCGTGGTGCAGTGAGCGAATAGCTGACTAAGACGCAGGAGGTAGCGGATTCGATTCCCGCCGCGAAACAAATGTTTGCATGATCTACCTACATATATTTGTTCCGGATCTGATTGTTTTTCTATATATAAGTATGTATTTACAAAATAAATGTATATAAGTGTTCTATCAGTTATATGGTTCCCATAGTACAAGCTCTGCTTAGTTTGGGGCCAGATAGAACAGTGTGAAATGGCAAGCAATATTTATTTATTTCATCATCATCATCCACAGCCTGACTTCACCCATTGTTGGGTATATTATTATATATATTAGGCCTCCCCAAGTTTTTACCATCCATCACGATCCTGCGCTAGTCTCACCCACTGACGGCCCACGACCTTTATGATGTCGTCCACCCATCTCGCCGCCGCTTTATTTATTTAATTATATTTATTAGTTTATATGTTTGTTTTATTTCTGCACCAAAACGAAGTTTTTAAAAAAAATTAAGATCTGCAACTGCAAAGCCTTCAAAAAATCTGCATCTGCTACATCCTTGATAGTTTTTTTTTTTTTCAACGCGGGTAGTTGCGAAAGTAACAACTTCAACTTTTAGCTTATATATTTAATTTATAAAAAAATACTTACAAGTATCATATTGTGCTAAAACCAGTGAAATTCCACTTTACACTTGTCTCTACAGAAGAACAATTGTTTGCAGCAACCACAAATCACTGGGTATGATATAGCACATAGCTGTTATTTTTCACCACAAACATTGCCACATAATCATTTTTCACTGCACCTTGCACCTTCCTGAACACTGCATTCTCACCATGGCCTCTGGCAAGAAGCCTGCAATCTACTCTACTGATCCACTAACAGCCATTATGGAACTTGATGCCAAATTGGAGAACTGTGTGGCATCCTTCGAGGGACGGCTGAGCAGCACTGCATCCACGTCCAACCCGTCCTTTGAGCAGTTGGCAGCAGACTTCAAACAATTTAAGGTATGCATGAAGCTTGCATTGGACCTGATAAGAGCTCAAGTAACCCATGCTACATCTGCTGTGGATGAGATTGAGAACAGGAGTCGCCGTAAGTTTCTCCTTTTCCGAGGGCTTAAAGAGACTGAGGGTGAAAGCCTAAGAGACATCCTGTCGGGTGTCATAGTCGATAAGCTCAAAATAAAAGAGTTTTGTCCCGAAAACATCCGCTTCTGTTATCGCCTTGGAAAAGACACCGCAAAGGCCGGCACGAGGCCTATTCTAGTCAGATTTGAAGGCCTTGATGTGCGTTCTCGTATCTGGCGAAGCAAGAAGCAGCTCAAGGGCGCCGATGTCTCCGTGGCTGAATACCTCACTGCACCGAGAAGGGCAATTTTTAATGAAGCTCGTAAAATCTACGGCGTGCATAAATGCTGGTCGCAGGACGGCAGCGTGTATCTTCTGGCTTCGGATGGGACAAAGCATCGGCTAGTGTCGCAGATCCAGCTCAGGGAAATTGTGCAGAAGTTTCCACCGAAGACGGCAGGACCTGCGCCTGGGCCGTCTGCAGCCACGGCATCAACAACGAAAGGACCGGCGGCGGCGGCCCCGACAACTCGGTCCAGGGCTATTCGCCCTAAGTAATACAACCAGTGTAACGTTGGTCGAATGTTTTTACGTTAAACGCCGGTAGTCAGTTAACTTTCTATGTACTTTTTTAGTTATTTACTTTGTTATGTACATTCTGCAAATATGATTTGCATAAAATTGCTGACATTCCGTGAATGACATTTGACGGATCTTGGCAGAGTAGTCACAAAACGTCAGTGTCACTTTCCCTTGAACGTGACATCTTTTCCAAAGTTTTCTCTCTTCTTTTCAATCTTTCATTTGTACTACCAAGGCTACGCCAATCAAACTTTTTCTGTCATATCTGTCATATCAATGTTTTATTGTCAAACCAAATTGAATACAGCCAACCAATCTCATTTCTTAGTCTCAGTAATTGACTCTTATAATGTTTTTGTATGTATGTTGTATGAAACTTTCTAGCCTTTTTTATTTTAAGTTAGTATTTAGCCTGTATTAATTGGTTGGTAACACGTTTTAAATTTAAGCTCTAGTTTGTTTATAGACATGGAAAGCATGTGTTTCCCATCTAACCGGCAGTGTTTTGTGGCAAGATTTAATGGTAGTTTGTTTTATTGAATTAATTGTAGTTTATCTTACTATTGTGTAGATATTTAGGTATAATTTATTTATATATTTATTTATGAATAGCTCAATTTGTTCGGACTTTCCGAGGATTTCTCGGATGCGTTAGATGACAGTCTAGTAGCTAAACCGCTTGGGGACCTGCTTGTGGAATCTTTTCCTAACTCCAAAAAGAATTTTAACGTTTGTCATATCAATGCACAGAGCATACCGGCACACTTTACAGACTTCCTTAATACTTTCACCATCAGTCCTCTCCATGCTTGTCTTGTTGCTGAGACCTTCCTAAAACCTACTCTTCCCTCAGCTTCTTTCTCACTTTCTGGTTTTAATCTCATTAGAAATGATCGCATAGGCAAAGGAGCTGGTGGAGTTGCAATCTATCTTCGATCTGAGCTTAAACATAAAATTGTATCTGTGTCTCCGAGCACGTACTCTGGCTCAATGGAGCATATATTTATTGAGGTGACCTTAAATCCTACTGTTAGGTTTCTACTTGGTGTAGTCTATGCTCCACCGACCATAGACTATTTCAGCACCTTTGAACAACTACTTGAGACATATCTGCCTCAGTATGATAACTTTTTAATCATGGGAGACTTTAATACATGTTTACTGAAGCAAGATTGTAGAGCCAAGAAATTGTTAAATATTACTTCTTCTCTTAATATTTCACTCTTAAATTTAAAGGCAACGTATCATGTCAATGATACCCATACATGGCTTGATCACATACTGACTAGTGATGCAGATCGTATCAATGGACATGGTCAGTATCCTGCTCCTGGTTTCTCTAACCATGATCTGCTCTTTGCTTCGTTTAAAATTAGTGTCCCTAGACCCAAGACCAAGGTGATAATCCAACGTAATCTTGCTGGAGTGTGCTGGGAAAGCTTGTGTGCGGATGTTGCCAACATTGAGTGGTCCAAGTTGTATAGTCTTACCGAAATGGATGCCAAAGTGGATTGGTTAAACAGCTCGATCAACAATGTTTTCAATATCCATGCACCTCTGCACCCAGTCCGAATGAAGCGATTACCAGCACCATGGTTATCAGATGAAATCCGTAAATGCATGGCCAGAAGGGACTATCTATATCGCAAGAATAGGAGAGACCCTAGTGAAGGTAACCTTCTGCGATACAAAAAAGCTCGTAATAAATGCAACCAAATGATACGCAACGTAAAACGGCGTTATATTTATAATAAAATTAGTGAAAGTACTCCAAATAACATGTGGAAGTTTCTTCACAGTCTTGGTTTTGGCCGAAATAAGACTTCTGCTAGTTTCTCGGTAGATGTACATGCACTGAATGTGCATTTTGCAACAGTGACACACCTTATCACCAACGTCGTGAGAGAAACGACTATTGCGGAGCTGGGCAACCAGACACAGCATAGTTTCACACCGTTTTCCTTCCGTCCTATCAGCGAAGATGAAATAAAGCGGATTGCTACTAGCATAACAAGTAAAGCAGTAGGACTGGACGGCCTCGGTCGAGACTTATTACTCCCCATCCTCAATCATCTCCTCCCTCATATCTCTCACATATTAAATTTCTCTCTCTCCTCTGGTTGCTTTCCTTCTTTATGGAAAAAAGCTTAGATCATCCCAATTCCTAAAAAGTCAGCTACCGCAGAATTTAAAGACTTTCGTCCTATTTCCATCCTTCCCTTTCTGTCTAAAGTTCTGGAACGTGCTGTATATTGTCAACTGTCTGTTTATCTCCAATCACACTCGCTCTTGAACCCTTTTCAGTCAGGTTTTCGCTCCGCTCATAGCACTAGCACAGCTCTACTTAAAATTACTGATGATATTAGATTTGCTATGGACAACAGGCAGCTCACCCTTCTAACTCTACTTGATTTCAGCAACGCTTTTAACTGTGTGGATCATTCCATACTTCTTGCGATTTTGCGCTCCCTAAATTTTTCCCTATCTGCTTGTGACTGGTTTCGGTCCTACCTTAGTGGACGCCAGCAGCGTGTTCAAGTTGACGATACGTACTCTGGCTGGTGCGATGTTGTTGCCGGCGTTCCGCAGGGTGGAGTCCTGTCCCCTCTTCTCTTCTCGGTCTTCATAAATACTTTGGTCTCTGGTCTCCGTTCTTCTTCATTTCACCTATATGCTGATGACGTACAGCTCTACCTATCGTTCAATCCCGAGGACATTCATGATGCCATACACCTCCTAACTGAGGATTTACGTGCTGTCTCTTCTTGGTCACATAAATTTGGACTACAGATCAACACTAGTAAAACCCAAGTGATGATTACTGGCAGCCGGGGCTTTATTTCTAGGCTTGATCTAAACTCTCTCCCTTATGTTACGTATAACGATGTCCCCTTAGCTTACTGCTCTGAAGTAAAGAATCTTGGCCTAATCATCACTGAGAACTTATCATGGGAACAGCACATTACTGAAGTCAGCAGGAAGATGTATGGATCAATGCACGCTCTAAAGCGCATGCATAATTTCCTTCCTTTTGCAGCTAAAATTACTCTTGTAAATTCTATCCTACTCCCTATCCTAGATTATGCAGATGTGTGTTATCCCGACGCTACTGAGGAGCAACTTAATAAACTGGAGCGGTTGTTAAACCTCTGCATCTGCATACGGGTTACGAAAGTACGACCACATCTCACAGTACCGCTCACAGTTAAAGTGGCTCAAAATCCGGTTTCGTCGGGATACTCATATACTCTGTCTTCTTTATAACATCCTTCAAAATCCTCTGTCCCCTTGCTATCTTAAAGAACGTTTTTCTCCTCTTTTTCCACCTGATCGCCCTTCTCGTTCTTCTCAACATCTGTTATTCAAGACGCCTGAGCATAAAACTTCTTTCTTCACTTACTCTTTCACTGTGACTGCTATCTGCTTGTGGAACTCTCTTCCAGTGGAAATCCGCAAGGCCGCCTCTATGGGAATCTTCAAATCCAAACTCTTTAAATACTTCATCTCTCTTCAAGATACCCAACAAAATTGAGCACTTTATGTAGATATATTTGTGTATTTCGTTTATGTATGTGTATTATTATTATTTTTAATTTTTGTAAGTTTATTTCTAAGCTAAAGTTTGATTAAATTTCCTTTTTCTGGCACTACCACTTTCTCCACACTACACAAAGGTTAGCTGGAAGAAAATGCTAATTAGCATTAAGTTCGCCTATGTATCTTTTTATTAGTGCAATAAAGAATTTTCTAATCTAATCCAATCTAATAGATAAGAAAAAAGAAAAACAGGAACAATTAGTGGAAGAAATTCCTGAAAAGTGAACGTTTTTACTACTTTTAACAGCTCTTTTGTAAATTTGCAATACATTTGTTATTAATTTAGTACGAAAGAGTGAAGATATAGTTATGTTACTCAACCGCATATTCGAAGCGGCTAAACCTATTTCAAAGAAATTTAATTTAAGTGAGAGGAAGCCTTGGGCAGGACACGGCAAGACTTGGTGATGGCAGATGTAAGACCTCGACCGAATGGTGGCCAAGAGAGAGTAAACCATCAACCCGGTGAGTGGGCGATATACGGCGAAGACGCTTATACCCAGCAGTGTGATATCAGTTATGCTTCCCATGATGATGGCGAGAGTAAGCATGCAGGCTACATTATATACAAGCTCCATACAAAGTCGGTTATAGTTTCAAATAGTACATTTTAATTTGAAAAGTGTGTTTCCTCTGTTTTGGCTATTCCCAAATTCCCACTCTTTTTGCTTCAAAAACTGTTTTGCTATTCCGGCTGAAAATTCAATTTATGACTCTATATTTGTCTGCGCACTCGTAAAAATGCGAAAGCCTATTGCAGCGTTTGCGAGCCGAATTTAATTGCTACCAAGTACTCACGTCGATTTGAGTCGATCGAAACGTATTTCCAATACGTTAATTTGAACGTTGACTATGTAAGTTTACCTTTAATTCGGTTACACTATTCGATTATGGGTGTGTTTATTGAGCGGATGTAAAAAGTGTTTTAATATTTAACCTGATAACTATTTTTTAGAGTAGTACAGTTCCTTATGAAAGGGCTCGCCCCGGGGAATTCCACCACCATACCTATTTCTGCCACCAAGCAGGAGTTCTGTGTTTCGGTTTGAAGTGAAAATCACTTACACTTAAAGATTAAATAAATGCTGTTTTGATCTGGATTACAACATAAACACATGTGCGTACAGCGTTAATAACTTACAAATCAAGCAGACGTTAAGTAGAAACTGATACATAAATTTAAAATACTTATCTGTCTCTATAATATAAAAATGAATCGCAAAATGTGTTGGTAAGCGCATAACTCAACAACGCCTGGACCAATTTGGCCAATTCTTTTTTGTTGTATTTCTTATTGTCAGGAAAAGGTTCTTATGAAAGAAAAAAATAAGAAAATTGCGCGCAAAATTAGACAATTTAACAATACTTAACCACCATATAGTTTTTTTTATAATCTAACCTTAGCGCTTTTATAATGTAACCTTATGACGTTTGACATAGAATTGACAGAATGCGTGCTGCAAATATCGTCAAAGAGGATGTAAAACAAATGAATATCGTTTGAAACAGACGCTTCGGTCGGAGTTATCCCGTGATATTGTCTATATATATAAAAATGAATTGCTGTTCATTAGTCTCGCTAAAACTCGAGAATGGGTGGGGCGATTTGGCTGATTTTGGTATTGAATTATTTGTGGAAATCATTCATTTTCTCATACATAATGATGGCCGGGGACAACAATTGACAATTCTACCAGGGTTACGTATATTGACAGCCCGCGTTATATGCATGTCAAGGCAATACGAAGTTCGGCGGCTCCACTAGTTCTAAAGAATGAGTAAAAAAAATAATCCCTTAATAAACACGTTTCGTATGCGGGCAATTGCACAGAGCATTTGAATAAATAACTAAAACTAATAACAATATATCAAACCGAATGACATTTAAACATATTTGAAATTACAGGCACATGAGGCTTTTCACCTCAATGTTTGCCTCAATGTCTGCATCATTGGGGATTTTTCGAAGGTGCGTGATCTATCAGGTAATACTCTGTTATATGCAATGATTACCACTTAATATCAGATGAGACATGCTTGTTCCACCAACAGGTCGTATAAAAAAGGTTTCAGCCTAAAAAGTCAAAATCAAACCAACATTTGTTTATAATTATTGATTAAAACGGGTATTTATCGCGTATGTACCTTTTTTATTTGTTATCCCGACGTTTCGGCTGTGTTGCAACAGTCATGGTCTCGGGCTGACTGTTGCAACACAGCCGAAACGTCGGGATAACAAATAAAAAAGGTACATACGCGATTAATACCCGTTTTAATCAATAATTATGTACAGTGATCGCGAAAGTTTGAAAAACATTTGTTTATTAAATGAAATCTTTTAGATAATTTTGATTTGTTAATCACCGGTAAGCAACACACCACTGGTTTACAAAAATATGTTAGTTATGTCTATTATTGCTACATGACTTAGAGGTAGGACCTCTATAAGATTTGGTGACGATACTAGAATCTATACACTAAGGTAAGGTCTTCTAGATCTCTGTGCTTCAACTTATACCACATCATCGCTTATCATTATGTGAGATTGTGGTCAACGCGAAAGAAAAAAAAAAAAAAAAAAAAAAAAAAAAAAAATTATAAAAATATTCGTTGAATTATTCGTTATTTATACGTGTTAAAAATCGCACAACTTAGGTACAGTCTTGTAGTCATTCAGTTAAAAATATTCTGCAGTGGTTTGACGCGCGTGTATGTAACTAGCTAAACCACTGCAGAGCAATTTGACAATAATGACTCCTCGAGTTGTGATTGTAAACGCTATGTAGTTTCAAAGAGAAATTAAAAACTTTATGCTTACGTTATTTAAACTTTCGTTTCCACCGAACCCTCATAAACAACGGTTTCTATCAAAATCGATAGAATATGCAGTTTTTTAATGTTTTCTTTGTTATCACACTAATATTATAAATGTGAAAGTTTGAATGTTTGTTTATTTTTATATTTGTTTGTTACTCAATCATATCGTAACGGCTGAATATATTTTGATGAAATTTAGTATATACGTAGATTAAAACCTGGATTAATACACAGGCTATATTTTATCTCAAAAATCAGGTCCCATAGGATAAAAATGGGGTGTCTAGTCCTGGAGGTTCATGTAGCATCAAACATTGATTTACTTATTAGTAAACAAAGCACAAGGTTTATGTCGGATGTGCAAAAATGGTAAAGTTCCGCTAGTTGTCCGCTCCGTATCTATGAAACGAACTGTAAGATTAAACCAATTTCGTCAAGGATATTGCATACATAACTACGTCCCAATTTCACGATGCAACGTTTACCGTACTGGAAGTGTATCACAGGAGCAAATCATGGTTATATTTTTTTTCAAGTTCAAAGAGAGTTTTAGTGGTAATCGCGTGGTACATACCGATTGCTGTTAGCTCGGTTTATTCATTTTACTTACATAAAAAAATTCAAAATTCAAAATTATTTATTTGGAACATAAACAAAGTACAATAGACAAATGAAAACGTTGACAACTGCAAAAGTTAAAAAAAAACTGAGTCAGAGCCGTCTTCCAAAAGCAAACCGAACAACGTTCCAGCTTAAAACAAGTCGATACAAGGAAATGTTTATTCTAAATATGATTATGATTTTAAGTTGAATACTGCGTGTGTGTGAGTATGTGTGTGGTGTGTGTGTGTGTAGATGTGAGTGTGTGTGCGAGTTTGTTAAGTTTGCTAGGTAGGAGAGATCAAAATATTCTCGGTATCATCGTACGTTAGTGACTGAAGCCAGGTTTTTAAATAAAACCTAATATTTACATGTGCTCGAAATGCTAAAGGAAAATGTACGTGCTCTTCACATATAGACCTTGTAAAAACATTTGCAATTGATAGATGGCTTTAGAATATTTTTTTTTGTTTTTATCATATTCATCATCATCATCATCATTGGCAGCTTAACTGATAGCCCACTGCTGGGTATAAACCTCTTCTCTTAAACGCCACTCCAGCCGAACCTGTGCTATTCGCAACCAGGTCTCCCTACGGCCATATCGTCCACCCACCGGGCTGATGGTCTGCCACGGGCTCTTTTGCTCTCTCTTGGCCACCAGTCGGTCAGGGCCCTATACCTGCCATAACCAAAACTTGCCAAGTATCCTGCTCAACGCCACTTTAGACTGTTCGGACTTGGTCATATCATAATTATTATTGTAAAAGTATATATGTATATAAAACCGGCCAAGTGCGAGTTGGACTCGCGCACGAACGGTTTCGTACCGTTATCTATAAAAAGGCAACCCCCCCCCCCCGTAAATTTTATCTTTATTTAATTATTTATTTTTAAAATGAATAATATAACTCAATATTCTGTAAATCAGTTGCCGTTATGAATATCAAGCAAAACAATCACATTAGTTGTATGGGAGCCTTCTTAAATATTTATTTTATTCAGTTTTTAGTATTTGTTATTATAGTGGCAACAGAAATAAATCATTTGTAAAAATTTCAACTGTTTAACTATCACGGTTCATGAGATACAACCTGGTGACAGACGAACAGGCATACAGACAGACTGACAGCGGAGTCTTGGTAATAAGGTCCCGTTTGACTCTGGGTACGGAACCCTAAAAAGTATAGTTTGGAGCTAGATGGCGCTGTGTAAAATATCCAGAATTATTAATTTATAATATTCCACTTTACCTTAACGTATTTAGTTACCAACTAGGATCGTCAGTTTTAAAGCTAGGGTCACCACAAATAGAGCGAGGCCCTAGGGTGCCATCGATTCTGGTTACTGGCGGACACGCGGGACGCTTCTTTAATTGGCGTGGTTTATTCAGTGTAAGTTTATAATGGCCGGTCAGATAATGGGAACTGATAATGCATTCAAACTTTATACGGAAGATTGGAGAACGAATTTACAATGGCATGGTTTTATGAGATCTTACATTTTTCATGATACATATTTCGAGATGTATTCAGTCTTGTACCTTGTGGTAGGATTTTCAAAAATTATGCTATGCCGAGATTGATTTCATTCAGTTCAAACCGAAATCATCTCTGTTGATCAAAAAAGGCAGTTTGGTGTGCAAGATCAAGGTTTTCCCGTGCACCTCTAATAAACAAAAAAACATTTTATCCCAATGCAATTTTATACATTGTTCGTGTCCTCACTTAGGCCCTGCCAGAAAACCAGCGCTGCATCGTACCCAACAAGGTACGAAGCAGCCCATGCTGAGACAGGGACCATTTTGTCCCCACGCAACACCACCATTGTCTGTGTTATTTTATTATTGTACACTGTTTGTGGGAGAAAATATATGTGTTTTCTTTCTTTCTTTCTTCTTTCAATGCACGTTGCGGTAAAACGTTTTATAATTAGATTTTAAAATGAGAATGTTTAATATAATCTCTCAATTTTGTAATGGATTTCAGATTTCAGATTTATAACCTTAAATAACATTGGTTGTTACAGGCATGTCAATTTTTACAATATTAAACTTATAATAATTAAATTAAAATAATATATCTAAAAATCAACTAAAAATTATAATGATAATACCTATAATTTTAAATAATGTCATAACTAAATATTAAAAACAAAACAGATAGGTAGGTAGGTCGATTAACAGATACCTACATAAAACAAAATTATAGGTTCCTAACTAAAACTGTATGTCAAAATTAAATTATGATAATATAAAGTATAATGGTGGAATATGTCAAATAATTGCGTCAAAGGATGATTCTAATAAATTAAAATTCATAAAATCATTTAAACAATAAAAAGTATGTCCTACAAAAAACCATTTGATTTTTGTTTATAATCTGAAATATATTCTCCCTGCTTTTGCACTTTAGCTAGTCTTACTTTTGGTTCATATAATTTCTCCTTATTCCTTAAATTATAGTTGTGTGTTGTGTTTATTATGGTATAAATAAGTACCAATTTTAGTAGAATAAGGGTCAAAGCATAAGTATTGTAATTCAACCGACACAGCCAGGCTGTCATACAAGTTATATTTTTTTTTTGCAACAATGTCTAAAGATTATATATGTCATCGAACCCGGCTACCGGACGGAAGCGACTAGTGCTTGGATGCGCCCGTTGAAGTTAGCGGGCATTCTACAACCGAAGCTCGCGCCGAGCGGACGTGTCTGTCAGTAGTGTACGGTTCGGATTTGTTGTAATAGACATCGGTGAGGTAATTTGTTGATTGTTGTTATTGCTCGAGGCTACCCACCATGTCAGAACTCGAAGAAAATACAAGCTCACGAAGTCCCGCTGCCCGCCCCGAGCTGATGTATATTAACGATTTTTTCTATTACTAAAATCATGATGGCACAAACTTGGGGATGCCTATACCCAACAGTGGGTGAAGTAACGCTACAGATGATGATAATTAATAAATGATTTAAGTAGTCTTTGTAATTGTAATTAATTTGAGGACTTTACATTAAAAAGCTCTTGGCGGCCATAATATACCAATTCGCAATAATTGCATTTCAACTACACGCGGCCATCACTTCGCATTCGGATTTGTTAAATAAATTCCCGATTCCAATTAACAAAACTGTACTTAATTATTTTGTGTTATTGCTCATTATTTTGATTTGCGATTCACTGAGTGTTATTTTACATGAAAAACAATCTCTATGACGCCGTGGACAAAATCAAATGACACGCGGGTTGTGTTTTGATACCAGCTGCATTATTGAGCCGTCATGATTATGCATTTGCATTTATTTATGTATAAGCTTGATGTTTGGTATTGCAGGGCAAAGGCCTCCCTTTCATCCTTCAATCGGTCTCTTTTTGAGATATATTGGGCATCTCAAAATAGAGACGCCGTCCGGGCCTTCCACGTGGCGCCGCCGTGCGTTTGGGACCCATTCAGTGGTTGTTTTAGCCCAGAGTTCTTCGGGCATGTGGCGTACGTGTCCTGCCCAGTTCAACGTTAGATTTTTTGCTTTCAAAAAGAAAACCAGAACTAAAAAAACTACTTTTCAGAAATAATGTACCATTATGTGTGTAGAGTAAAGATTACTTACTTGCTTTCAGGTCGATATCTGCTATTTGTGTTTGAATATGATTATTTTCATTCCCAAGATACAGCGCTCCCATGTCACAGCCATGCTACAGCCCATGTCACGTCCCGAGGCGGAACTTTTGACTAATGGTAAGTGACCAAATCTTCGCTGTAAGCATAATGGAACGGATCCTTTCATTATTTGTTATTAATGTGAATTATTGAATCTGTAAATATTTGTTCCAGGTCTGGGCGTGTAGGAATGATTTTTTTGTTTAAAAAGGTATACTTCCCAGGTGGTCCCATGGCACCTTTTCAGGATCTGATGATGGTATCTCAAAAAAACCAATGGCAACCTTCAAGTTTTATAGAGACGCTATTCAGTTTTATGTTTTTACCTCAGAACTCCGTCATCTAACAACCGATTTGGACAATTGTTTTTTAATTTGAAAGGATATGCTTTCATACTGGTCTTATATAAATTTAACAGTAGTATTTTTTTTATTGATGATAGCCAAGCGCTTGACCACTACCTCACCTGATGGTAAGTGAAAGTGTGATCGAAGATGGAGCACGCTTGCCTAGAAAGAACCTATTCACTCTGGACTTGAAGACTCCAAGATTATACTAGTTTGGAAAAACATACGCCGGAAGTGAGTTCCACTCCTCACTTGTGCTAACAAGAAAAGTTGAAGCAAATCGTTTGGTACGGCAAGGTGGTATGCCGACCAGGTATGGGTGGTACTTCTCGGTTCGTCTTGGTTAAGTCAGTTATATTTTAGTTATAAATTTATTGTAACTTTTGCAGTTGTTAATGTTTTCATTTGTCTGTTGTGTTTTGTTTATGTTCCAAATAAATAATTTTGAATTTGTAGAAGTCTGCTTTATTACGAACGATTTACAGAAAACTAAAGCTTAATCCCATTTCTTTTCACATTACCATACTCGCAGATCACGTAGGAAGGAATTGGAAGAAATTATAATTTTATTGCTTCAAATAATTTATGAGAAATTACGATGCCCTTAGCTTACATACGAATATGAGCGCACTTATCTTCGCTTACGCTCTTGGAATAATAAGTGTGCGAATAAGCTGGTAATTACATTCTTGAAAGAAATTTTATTTTGTCTAAAGGGTAGTTGAACTTGTGATACTGACAGTGCGAGTGTGGTGAATAAATAAAGTGCTCGAGGCCTTGTTAATATTATTATTTATTTCTAGGAAAACCAATAGAACCAACTTGGGCAAATCAGCGTTTTATGTTCGTATATATGTTTGTTTGTCTGAGGATAACTTTCGAAGCGTTGATTCGATCATCGTTAAATTTGATACTTATGTATGATAACACAATTTTCATGACAAATGATAACAAAATTAGTCACACTAAAATTGTGATAACACAATTTTAGTGTGACTAAATGAGCTTACAATGTTTGGGTGTTGTTGAGATATTCACGAGATGTTCAAGAGGGGTAAAAAAATTTCAAATGAGACTATTAGGTCAAATGGGACGTCAAGTGAAGGATCTTTGCTACTACATTTCGATCCCGTTTTTAGTTTTAGTTAAGTTTTTGTAGTTTTTGAGTTATTAGCCATAATAAAGACTGAAATTTTATGTAATTCACAGGGTACACCAGTGACACCACAGTGCTGATATTAGGTATGCTTGTAGCTTTAACGACAGAAATACAGGCAAAAGTCTAAAATCCAGAATAAATGCAATTTGTACCCCAAAAACTAACAAATTAGCATGAACTCTTGTTACCTGTAATTTGAATGAAACTGTAGGTCAAGTAAGTTGGTTATATATTTCGTGGCACTATTTTGATAGTCAAAGATTACGCGAGATCTCAGTTTGGTTGTTATTATAAATACGGGATTTATCACGTACCGTTTTATCGGTGTTTCGACCGACAATGTGAACACAATGAGTGCGAGGCGAGACTTAGTTCAGAGCGGATCGCACTCAGGCTGATGAAAGTTCACAAATTAAGCCGAAACATTGTCGATCGAAACACCGATAAAACGGTACGTGATTAATACCGTATTTATAATAATAATTGAAAAAAATGTCAAAAGTTTTCTAAGCTTTGTTATCAATAGGTTGAACAGTGAAATAGGTTTAGATAACAAATTAGAGGTTCTCACGAAAAGTTACACACAACAAAAATAAAACAGTAAAGACTTTAACAGCCTATTTATACTAAAAACGGGATATATACCATGATTTGTGAGTATTTGAGTATCCCGATATTTCGGTGCAGTTGCATGCGCCATGATCACGGGTAAACTGAAGTCTTTGCGAGTAGGTAGTTATTGGCAGATATAACGATCTACCCTCTTTCTTAGTCTCTTGCTAGGAATTAATTCGCTAATTCTATTACTACCACCGGCTTCATTCTCGATCATAACTCGATTCCGACACACAACACTCACGGTGTCAGGACACGTAATTGACAGTTCACTTCTTCTGTTCTTACACTTTCTCACCACAGGATTCCAGGCTCCAGATAATTGAAAACCATCTTCACGATTGAAATTCTTGTGTTTGGCTCTCTCAATCTCAATTGCCTCTTGAACCAGTCTTGGCGCCAAGACTGGTTCAAGAGGCAATTGAGATTGCCAAACACAAGAATTTCAATCGTTTTAGTATGTTTTTAGTATAAATAGTGTTCATAACCATGATAGTTTCAAAAGTTATACTATAACAACCTGTTTTATTATATTATTATTCTTATACTTATTAATTTATTTTAAAGGTTAGTTTAAAACTGGTAGCATGAATATTTATCCTGTACCTTATCAATACATTTCCAACTAGTTGTTGCCCGCGACTTCGTACGCGTTACACTACTAAATGTGCAGGTAACCTAGAAATAAAGCTAAGTTCGCTGGTGCAACTTGTCTTGACACCTAATTTTTATCCCATGAGAACTGAATTATGGGATAAAAGGTAGCCTATATGGTAATTCAGGCTATATTATACATATATACCAAATTTTATCGAAATCAGTTCTGCCGTTACGACGTGATTGAGTAACAAACAAACAAATAAATCAACAAACATCCAAACCTTCGCATCGATAATATTAGTGTCATTAAATAGTTTGTACGTAAATCAGCGGCGCCTTTGCGACTATTCCATTGCGTCAGTATAACAAGTATCTAGAGCTACTTATATGATGAATGGATATGATTTATTTACCTGTTTTATACAAGCTGTTTCAATGATATTTCGTCGCTGTTCCAAGTGATGTAACCGACATTTTAGAAAATATTACTAAAAGTCGTAAGTGTACTTAGAACACTTCGAATGATTTATAATTTTAAGATATGTAGATACGTCAAACATAAATCCAGACATAGGTAGAAAATACAGATAGGCCGATTAGACAGATCGGTTCGTCTTCAAAAGTAGATTTAAGTAACATTACAAATGTCAGTTACGCTAAAATGTCGGTTACGTCACTTAGCCAGAACAGCGACGGTTTTAGTTAATATTAAGATTGCTTCAAAAAAAAATCTATAATAATGAATTTGAATAAAAACCAATTTTACAACAATACTAGCCATTAGGCCTACCCGTGTTTTCATTTAACAGAACACAACAGAACATAACAGAACACGTAGTATAAGCACCTAATTAAATAGTGTTAATTTGCTAATTAATACTTATCTGTTAATGTCAGTACATTTGTTAGTAATCCGTGACACAGTATATGAGTAACTGAATAAAGATTTACGACATCCGTAGCGCAGTGGGCAAATAGCCGGCTGCGATGCAGGAGGTTGCGGGTTCAATTCCCGTCGCCCGTATATATTGATATTTGTTCCGGGTCTGGGTGTTTTTCTATGTATTACAAGAAAGTACAAACAATACTTTCTCTCTCCGGCTTAGGCGAAGGAAGTAGCGGGTTAGATTCCCGCCGCGGAACAAATGTTTGCATGATCTACAGACATTTGTTCCGCGTCTGGTTGTTTCTCTATATAATATAAGTATGTATTTACAAAAAAAAAATTATATATATAAGTATTCTATCTGTTATCTGGTTCCCATAGTACAAGCTTTGCTTAGTTTGGGGCTAGATAGCGCTGTGTGAAATGTCCAAAAATATTGTTTTTTTATTTTTTTATATATAAAAAAATAAAAATTAAGGATCAATTATCTGGTTGCCATAGTACAAGCTTTGCTTAGTTTGGGGCTAGATAGCGCTGTGTAAAATGTCCAAAAATATTGTTATTTTATTTTTTATTACATAAAAAAAATAAAAATTAAGGATCAGTTATCTGGTTGCCATAGTACAAGCTTTGCTTAGTTTGGAGCTAGATGGCGCTATGTGAAATGTCCAAAAATATTGTTTTTTTATTTTTTATTATATAAAAAAAAAAAAAATTAAGGATCAGTTATCTGGTTGCCATAGTACAAGCTTTGCTTAGTTTGGAGCTAGATGGCGCTATGTGAAATGTCCAAAAATATTGTTTTTTTATTTTTTATTATATAAAAAAAATAAAAATTAAGGATCAGTTATCTGGTTGCCATAGTACAAGCTTTGCTTAGTTTGGAGCTAGATGGCGCTATGTGAAATGTCCAAAAATATTGTTTTATTATTTTTTATTATATAAAAAAAATAAAATTAAGGATCAGTTATCTGGTTGCCATAGTACAAGCTTTGCTTAGTTTGGAGCTAGATGGCGCTATGTGAAATGTCCATAAATATATATTTTTTATTTTGTATTATATAAAAAAAATAAAAATTAAGGATCAGTTATCTGGTTGCCATAGTACAAGCTTTGCTTAGTTTGGAGCTAGATGGCGCTATGTAAAATGTCCAAAAATATTGTTTTTTTATTTATTATTATATAAAAAAAATAAAATTAAGGATCAGTTATCTGGTTGCCATAGTACAAGCTTTGCTTAGTTTGGAGCTAGATGGCGCTATGTGAAATGTCCAAAAATAATGTTTTTTTATTTTTTATTATACATACATAAAAAATAAAAATTAAGGATCAGTTATCTGGTTGCCATAGTACAAGCTTTGCTTAGTTTGGAGCTAGATGGCGCTAGATGGCGCTAAATGTGTGAAATATCCAGCATTATTTATTTTTATTTTGAATGTTTACGTATAATATTGTTTAAGTATAGGTATTTGCTTGTTCACTGTATTATTATTTTATTTTATCAAAACACGGATTTGAATTTGCATTGAAACTCCCAATAACCCTTCTGCGCCGCAGTGTATCATAAAAGCCGAAATTGTAATAGGATTGTGGAAATTATCATTTTCTCGGGCCGTACCGTCCTCAAATTTAAATTTTATATTAGCCATTATACCCTTGATTAGGTGCACTCCAGAAGTACCCCACAGAACTTGTGGGGCCGTTAAGTCCCAGTGGGACTGTTTTGACCCGCATTGTCTTTTCGAAAGATTAACGTGATTAATGGGACAATCTTAGATTTTGTAATTTAGATTGCTAATTTTACGATTCTGCTTTTAAATTTAGTTAAATTAAATGCATTTTGATAACTAGATTCTTTGTTAATAAAAGCTGGTTATTTTCTGAATGGAAATATACCAAAGGACAAGTGTAAAAATAATTAAAATTACTGATATAAATGGGTATTTACCGCATCGTACCGAATCATTGGATTGAACTTCATGATCGTAAGGTTCTCTCAAGTGAATGTCATTATTACATGAGAATGGTTCGCGAAGCGACTGAAATCATGAAATTTCCAAATTTAAATCGTGAAGATGGTTATAGACTCTCAGCGTCTCCTGCAAGCCGGTGATTACAAGGTGTGCGCGTCGTGCTTGGTCGTCTCATTGGGTAGATACGGTTAGTGTAGTGTGGCGTAATATGAACGAGGATATTGATAATTCTCAGACCACGGTTGTTGCAACACAGTCGAAACGTCGAGATAACAATTAAAAAAATTACATACGCGATAAATACCCGTTTAAATCAGTATATATGTATGTATAGTGATCGCGAAAATTTCAAAAGTACTAATGCAAATTATTGAACTAGTAGTTTGCCCTGAACTTAGATCTAGCAGTCTCCGAAAACAAAAAAAAATTATAATCTTTGACTAATAAAATAGTGCCACGAATTGCGAATAAATAAAAAAAAATAGAAATTGCAGTTTATTTTGGATTTTAAACTTGTCCCTATATTTGTGTCACTGAAACTACACGAATACCAAATTTCAGCACTATGAGGTCCGAGCTACCGATATCTGGCTACCGGATATTCGGCCCTTTATCGCGTTACATGAGGCGATCAGTTTAGTAGTCAGTTAATTTGAATCAGTACCCGCAGTTGTCAAGGTTTGCTAGAATTTATCTTTCAGCACCTGGCAGTAGCGTTTACAGCGAAAGGCTATTTTCAGAAGCTGGTCTGGTATACTAAACCAAGCGGAGTCGCCTCTTACCAACAAATGCTGAAAATTTGGTATTTATTCACCACAATTTGCCACTTGTTAATTTTGAGTACTAAACTAATTTATAAAACAAATATTTTTTGGCGTGCGATTATAAAAATAAACGGTGTCCATATTGTGGTATGATTTGCCTTGTGTAAAATAATGAGAATTTTTTTTATATTACCGTCTGGAATCCGGCCGGATACTGAATAACTATCCGGTATCCGGCCAGATAGTTAAAACAAGGCCGAATAGGCCGGATACCGGATAGTTACCAGATATCCGTTTCATCTCTAGTCTATAGCCATCTTCCCGATTGAAATTTGGAAATTTGTAACACAGCCCAAACGTCGGGATAACAAATAAAAAAGGTACATACTCGATAAATACCCGTTTTAATCAGTAATTGCTCGTATTTGTCTGGAGTTTCCTACAAAAGATACGAAAACAGGGTATTAAGGAAAGAAGCGTGTAATTGTCTTGTCCACACGCGAGATACAATTAAACTTCTTGCGGTACTGTTGTGTTACCAGGTTATGTGGATTCCTTAATTGTTGATAGTTTTTGAAACGGTGTACCGCATAGGACTTAACTAGCGGAACGATTAAATAAATATTATGATTTGAGTACTTTAAAATTTTTTAATTCTGAATAGAATCTATAGTTACAAATCACCATCATATCAGGAACCGGACGTCCACTGCTGAACATAGGCCTCCCCATAGATCTCCAGAGCGGCCGATCTTGTGCGGCCTACACCCAACGGCTCCCAGCAACCTTTAACATGTCATCTTTCTAACAATAATGCCATCACTAGCTGCATTTATGTATGAGAAAATGAATGTTCTTCATAACTTTTTTCTTAAGAAGTTACCTTTTATAATGTTTGCAAATGTGAGAATCGACAGAATCACCAATACCACACTGCGCGCGAATTCCAGCATCGCAGATGTTGGTGACAAGTCTGCTAGGCTAAAGTGGTACTGGGCGGGTCACGTCAGTCGTATGGTTACAGACAAATGGGCAGGCTGCGGAAGCGTTGGCGTGACGACTTCGATGCATTTCAAGATGGCTGGTGGGACGTGGCGAGTGATCGTGAGATATGGAGGAATATGGGGGAGACCTTGGCCCAGCAGTGGGAAAGAAAAAAAATCTGGCTTGCCAGATTTTGCCAAATGAAGAATCATTGGAACCATCTAAATCACGAGAAGGACGTAGGCCTGCACACAATGGCTCCCAGAAATCTTTAACATGTCATCTTTCTTACAATAATACCATCACTAGCTGCATGTATGAGGTAATGAACATTATTCATATTTTATTTTTTCGTGAAATTTTCCGATGTTTTAATAGCTATTCGGGGCAGAGACAAATCCAACAAATCGAAAATCATTAAAATCGGTCCAGCCGTTCTTGAGTTACAAATGGTATAACTAACCAGACTTTGTTTTATTATATAGATGTTTATATTTGTTAAAAGTACTCCGCTACTATTATCCTGTCCATTCGAACGTTGTTTGAAAGAGATCGCTTTTAGCGATAAGACCGGCTATTGTACAGTTATTTATTATATATTTCCTTTGTTACTGTATTTTTACTAGGTGTGCAAAAAAGAGTATATCTATCTATCTATCTGAAAACATAGGGAATAAAACATGGGCCATATTCTGTAATTTATGGTCGCAATAAATATATTTTAACACCACCTGCTCGACAATGTCATAATATTATATGTCATGGTAACCTCACCGAAAGCAGATGATTAAATCCATACGGCTGAGCCGGGAGTAAAGTTGTACTGAATTCATTATGCCCTCGCAAGCATAATGTGATTTGAATTTCGAACCTCATCTGAATTAAAATTTGAACCAAAGCGACCCACAGAATAAGGACTTATTCGTAAATCGAACCATCCTCTGCACAGAATGCACCAATTTGGATGTGGTTTTATTGTCTCGCAGAAAGTGTGAAAAATAGAGTATTCTCCTCGTAGATAAAGCATCTTGGGCGTGCTTAAATCTCTCTCTGCACTCAGGGTTCTAGTAACTCCCTCGCTCCGCTCCTGAGTTAACTCTAGAATCCTTTTCCTTTACGTTCGGGATTCAATATAGCACCCGTGACGCATTACACTGCTTTATGCCCGTTTCATAATCTATTATTTATACTTCTTAACGTGAAGAGTTGCCTAAATCTAGTTAAAAGCGACTGAGTTGGCAACACTTTTGTTTCTATCCGACAATCGTGAAACGTATTAACAGAACTAGAAACAAATAGTAAACTTTGTTAGGAATTTAAAAATACAATTTTCTTCTAAGCAAAATACTAAAACAAAGCTCGACAAGTGATTAGGGTTGCGATTAAACTTTTTGATTCATTGTGTTTTTATTCAAGAGTCTGATTTATGATTTCATAATCCTTTATTTTCTAACAGGACATTGAATTTATTAAACCTCGATTTCACTTGAAAGTGACGAACTTATCACATTATTTTACTAGCCCACACTGTCCCACTGCTGGGCAAAGGCCTCCCCCACTTCCTTCCACTTATCACGGTTTAGAGCCATATCCCGCTAGTTTCTTTGGAAGACGTCCAAGTCATCGCTCCAGCGCTTTTAAGGTCTTCCTCGGCATCGCTTTCCGTCTTTAGGAGTCCATATATGCTTGTCTTCTGGCCTCACCTATCGGGTTGCATACGGTAGACATGACCCGCCCAGTCCCAATTCAGCTTTGCAGCCTTGATGCACACGTCAGCGGTGCCGGTCTTTGAGCGCAGCCAGGAGTTTGGAATCCGGTCAATCCGCTTTACACCTAAAGTTTGAACTTCTGTGACTCGGTCAGTGACTGACTGGGCACCGTAGGTTAGGACAGGCAGAAAACACATGTCAATGAGTTGGCGTTTTAGCGATAAGGGAAGGTCACCCTTCATAAGTTCCTTCATGGACCAGTAGCTTTTCCAGGCGTTGTCGACGAGTATTACAAATCATAATTACATTGATTACAACGTGTTCTGTTGTGTAAGACATTAATTTAAAACACTGGAATTGTATTAACTGATACTAGAGGTGGATTTAATACCGGTAGCTTGAATATTTATCCAGTAATCGATACATTTCCAATAAACGATTTTGAACGTAAATCGGCGGCGTCTTTGCGACGATGCCGCTTAGTCAGTATAACAGGTACACACGGCTACACATCAAGCTATACATTTCCATTATAAGCTGACCTCTTATTCTACGAAAAGCCTACACAATGCGAGGTCAGCGTATACTGGAAAATTATAGCTTGATTTGTAGCCGTGTAGTACCTACTTACATGATGTATGCTTAAATGATTTGTTTATCTAGTTTAAACAGGCGGATTTATTAATATGTTAGGTATTGGTATTAAGGTTGTTTGAAAATAGCAATTTTTTATGGTAATGAATTTGAAATAAACATATTTAACCACAATCATATCCCAAAATATCACACTAATATTAGAAATGCGAAAGTTTGGATGTTTGTTTGTTACACGGCTGGACCGATTTCGATGAAATTTAGTATAAATGTAGATTATAACCTGGAATAACACATAGGTTACTTATTATTCGTAATATCAGGTCCCATGGGATAAAAATGGGGTGTCAAGTAAAGTTGCAATAGCGAGTTAAGCTTTATTTCTAGGTTACGGTTAGGTTACACATGTAGGTAACGCGTACGAAGTCGCGGGCAACAGCTAGCTAATTGATTAAATAATAAGTTATCTTAGTTAACAAATGTGAAGTCTATTCATTTGTCACATCGTGTAAGGATAAACGTCTTGACAGATTTTGACAAATGAAGAATTATTAGAACCATCTAAATCACGACAAGAACGTAAGCTTTGATGTAATCCCAATATCATAATTACCAAGCTTCTTTACTTCATTTTAATTCGCTTTGAAGTCGGGTTTTTGGTTGTTTAGAATAATAAATTATTTGCGTAGGTTTTTAAGAATCTACAATCCTAATCCGTTTTAACACAATCTCACTACTGAATAATTTACTACACTCATATTTCTAAAAGAGCGAAGAATTATATCGTCCTTCACATAAATCAATATTTCAACTTAATTTAAAATACTGCAATAGGACTCGCACTGAATCGAAAGCTTACCTGAAAAATGTAGAGTCATCAAAATAGTTTAAGTTGATAATAAAAAAAAATTAATATTAATTCTTCTTTATTGCAGACACAGTGATCCATATTTTATAATCTACACTAAAATAAAATTAAAAAAGCCATATTAAACAATTACATAATAATTAAAAACAAAAAAAAATATTAAAAAATGAAGTTTGTGTGGATGTTTGATACTCTTTCACGTCGTAACGGCTGAACTGATTTCGTTGAAATTTGATACTAGGGGTGATCCAAAAGTAGTGATAATCAGTTATTTCTAGTGCACACAAAAATACAAAAAAATATCAGTCACTTGCTCAGTTACCCACTAGTTCAGGAAAAAAAATCATATAAATAGGCCACGATTCCCGGGAGCTACATTCATTTGAATACGGACTGTCAAGGAGTAAACATAAAAATGGAAAAACACGAAATCAGAGCTGTCATTAAATACCTCTGCTTGAAAAAAATGTGTACCAAAGACATACACAGCGACTTGGTGGAAACATTAAGGGACTCTTCTCCTCCATATTCCACAGTTGCACGCTGGGCTAAGGGCTGGGAAGAACATCGCGAAGGACGCCCATCGACGTCCCTCAATGAAGAACATGTGAAAAAAGTTGAAGAAGTTGTATTGGAAGATCGAAGAGTGACTATCAGGCATGTAGCTGAGGTCACAGGGATCTCATATGGCAGCATTCAAAGAATCCTCGTATGTACGTAGATTATAACCTGGATTAAAACTACTTTTTGGTGACAAACCACGCGTGCGCAGCCACGGGCGGGTCAGCTAGTACTCTATATTCAAAGTGTAAACAGGTAGTTGACAGTTTCACTTATTATAAATAAAAAAATGTTGCTGAACATTTCTCACAGCTCTATCTAGCCCCAAACTAAGCATATCTTGTACTATGGGAACCAGATAACTGATATAATACTTCGATACATTTTTTTTCGTAAATACATACTTAAAATATATAGAGAAACAACTTGAGCCGGAACAAATGTATTATATGTAGATCATGCAAACATTTCTTCCGCAGCGGGAATTGAACCCGCTACCTCCTGCGTCTCAGCCGGCTATTCGCCCACTGCACCACGGAGGTTGTCAAATGAATTAAGAATTATTTTAATTATGAACCCCGTCATTAATTTATTAATTCATAAAAAATTAACTAAATGGATTAAAAAGTAGGAGATTCTCAATTTTTTGATTTTTTTTATTTATATATTAACAGGCATGTAAAAACTTCTCCAGGTCCAGGCATAATTTCTTTGTTTATGAACCTTTTCTTGCGTTAGTTCAATCCAAGTTTAATTCAGGTCAAATAATTTTGAAGGTATTTTCCATTGAGATAAAGACGGGATGATGAAAAAAATTACTTGCGTCCCAGTCCGTGTGGTTGGAAAGCTGGCCGCGGCCAGTCTGGAAGTCCTTAAACAAGCTCCGCACTCAGATTGGCCGCTGCAGACTTAATATGTGCTTACGGGGATTTAGGGACTCTTAACGCAGTGCGAGTGCGGTAATCCCGCGCAGTCAATGCAGCACTTGCTAATGTGCCCTTTGTGACCGAACACCTGCACGATGGAGGATCTAATAACCGCCTCACCTAATGCTTTTGTTGTGGCCAAAGACATGTCCAATATAATGCACAAATTAAAACGTAGAACTCAAAGAAGTTGGAAAACTCTTTATAATGAAGTAGACGTTTTACTAACCACGTTTAATTTTAGAGTTGCGCATCCGGTTTTTTTTTATTTAAATTGTTTGTTTATTTTTTTTTTTATATTCAACTTATTGAGACATAAGCCGATGGGCCTCCTGGTGTTAAGTGGTGACCGCCGCCTATAAACTCCTGCAGCCCTCGTGGTACTGCTGTCGCGTTGCCTAACATGTACGGGGGGGGGGGGGGGGGGGGGGTAAAGTTCCTAAGCTACCTAGTCACCTAGTGCCAGCCAATGTTTGTCTCTTTTGGTATTATAAACCTCATTAAAGTGAGCGCTACCAACTAAGTAACCTTAAGAAGAATGTAAGGTATGGCAATTTTTTTGGAAATAAATCTTATCTTATCAAACACTTAAAAAAGGAGTAGTAAAGTTCCTTGTGAAATGGCTCGCCAGGGAAATTACAACCACCTTATATGTGCCGCCAAGCAGCATTGCTGTTTCGGTTTGAAGGGTATGGTTACTGGTGGAACTACAGGCACATCAGTCTTTACACCTGTATACCTCAAGTTGATGGTCGCACGGCAGTGCATCGTAGAGCACGTGTCTAGGGTGCGTGACCTACGAGGCAATACTTTGTTATAGGTGATGGCTACCACTTAACATCAGGTGGGTCATAAACTTAGTCCATCAAAAGGTAGTATAAAAAACTGCGCCTAATTTGGGCCTCTCTTGAAGGCGTTCATGCTAAATCCTATCGGTAAAACCTCGGGATAGGTTCCGATGTTGCAGTTTTTCTAACCCTACCGCATACCGGTACGTTAAAGACGACGTTATTCAATTTTATCACAGTGATATTAAGTGTAGCGACACCTTAGTACCTATAGATGGTAGTCTTAGCACTCTTAGCACGCCCTACGTATCTTAGTTTTAGTTCTTTTAAGATTTCCACTCGTTTTTATCAGGTTAAGCAAAGAGTATTTAGCATAAAATAGAGGGCATTCTTTACTTGCAGACAAAGCCAAGGGGATAAGCAAGCTAAAGTGGCAGTGAGCGCGGCACATAGCTCGAAGAACTGATTAGCCGTTGGAGCAGGTAGGTTCTGGAGAAAACCATCCAGTAGAAAACCCACTAGATGAAAAGACGATCTGATAAAGGTTGCTGATAAATTTCAAGTCTTTAGGCCGCGAGTGTATTCATTTTAGGCAGGTTTCTTTTAGGTAACAGTGTTGAATCGTAGGCTAAATCATCGCTTACCATCAAGCGAGATCGTGGTCAAACGGTACCCTATAATTTATTAAAAAAAACAACACACACTGTACAGTGTGAAATTCTTTCGTATACGTTTTAAATAAAACTTGCGCTGCTTTGAATCTTTTCCACTCACCCGAATGCTTTTCGGCATTTACAATGGTTCACATTCATAAAATCTTATTAAATCTTCTAATGCAGGAAAGCGTATTAGACCGAGTGAGCGCTGGGTAAGCTCACCTCATTGTGTACCAACATTAAACATAGGTGTGTCGAAAGAAGTTGCAATAAACTAAAATTGTTATAGTTTATTTAATAGATAGATAAATAGATATACTCATCACACATCAAACAAAATGTCATCATCAATGAACTAATTTATTATAGAACTTGGGGATGGAGCAAGCAAAGCGCTCAACTGATGCTAATTTGTTTATAAATCACCCAACAACGTGGTGAAAGAGGGGATAACACATTTTATATATATTAAAAAAATATCCATCCCGAACTCGTACACACGGCTACACGTCAAGCTATACATTTCCAGTATAAGCTAAACTCTCAGTCTACGAAAAGACTACACAATGCGAGGTCAGCTTATACTGGAAAATATAGCTTGATGTGTAGCCGTGTGTACATACCATAACAACTATTTACGTTAATTTATTTCTTATACTTCCTTTTTTTTGCAGGCCTTGTCGGAAAACCAGCGCTGCTTCATAATTAGTCGTCTCAGCAGCATTACGCTGAGATATGACTTTTTGGTTCAAGAACTTTTATGTATACCTACGTACTATTTATGTATTCTAGTTATGTTTAATTAGATGTGTCAAATAAATCATTTAATTAATACTCTTCAATTCAAGTAAATTTATTTTTTTAGAGATATAAATGTCAAAACAAAGTCTCTACCAATACCCACGATGTAAGCTACATGGGGAGCTCAACGCCAAATACTCAGAAAAGACGGAATAATAGAAACCTAAAACTTCTAAAATAAATATATACATACAGAGTTTTAGATTAGATTTGATAGGAATGTTTTTAATGCACACCACTAAATAGAAACATTTAAAAGGAAATACACTTTTAAATCATAAGTACAATGGTTTATCGCTGAAATTGATCTCTTCCAGCCAATCTTTGGATGGACAGGATCTATGTGAACAAATAACAAATAAGAACCGGCCGGCCGGCTGTTTTCGATAACTAGTTTCCTCGTTCACTGGTACTGGATAAGGTAAGGTTTTCTGCAATACCCACTGATCCATAATTCAGCTTTCATTTCACCAACACACAGAACCCAGCTCGCTTTTTAACTTTTATTGCCACGTTCCAGAGCGCAAATAAAAAGTTCCGAGCAATATAACTAATTAAATTAATTAAAGTCAACAGCAATACATCTAACAGACGTATTGTCTTTTTAAGACGCCATTAAGTTTGATGGGTCTTTTTGACCTCCACCGCATTTGAGGGTTGAGTTTGTGATGAAAGATTTTTATCTTTGGTAGTTTGCGTAATTGAGTTATAGGGTTTGTATTCAATTTAATGTTGGGAATACGTAATTAGGGACAAATAAATTAAATAACAGATCTAATATTTTATCATGTTAAAATTATCCGACCAAGATAAAAATACGTAAGGTACAGTGACGGAATGAAAAGGTTCGTCACCGTAGTGTAAGTTTTCGCTTGCACCAGTAACGCAAGAATCAATTAATTCTTTTTGACAAGATAAATAGTCAAACAATTATGATATGAATTCGAACAGATAAACATTATTTTCTCTAATCTTGTAATACGTTGAATGAATCAATTTGAAAATCGACGAACCTTTTCATTCCGTCACTGTAAAATAAATACATAAAACACATTATTGACGATCTCCGTGGCGCAGTAGGCATAGCCGGTTGAGACGCAAAAGGTAGCGGGTTCGATTCCCGCCGCAGAACAAATGTTTGCATTATCTACAGATATTTGTTACTGAGTCTGGATGTTGGTCTATATATTATAAGTACGTATTTACAAAAAGGACTTAAAATGAACATGGACAAGACGAAAATCATGTCGAATGTCCATGTCGTCCCTGCCCCAGTTATGGTTGAGAACTCGGCTCTTGAAGTTGTCGACGCATATGTATACCTAGGACAAACAGTCCAATTAGGTAGGTCCAACTTCGAGAAAGAGGTCAATCGTCGAATCCAACTCGGATGGGCAGCGTTTGGGAAACTTCGCAACGTCTTTTCGTCCAACATACCTCAGTGCCTTAAGACGAAAGTCTACAATCAGTGTGTGTTACCAGTGATGACATATGGAACCGAGACGTGGTCCTTCACTATTGGCCTTATGAATAAGCTCAGAGTCGCTCAACGAGCTATGGAGAGGGCTATGCTCGGGGTTTCTCTACGGGATCGAATCAGAAATGAGGAGATACGTAGGAGAACTCAAGTCACCGACATAGCCCGACGGATTAGCACGTTGAAGTGGCAATGGGCATGCCATATAGCGCGCAGAACAGATGGCCGATGGGGCCGAAAGGTTCTCGAGTGGAGGCCACGGACCGGCAAGCGCAGCGTAGGACGTCCACCCACAAGATGGGCAGACGACTTGGTAAGAACCGCAGGTCACTTCCAACCGCAGTTCCTGGAGATCAATGAGGGAGGCCTTTGTCCAGCAGTGGACGTTCTACGGCTGATATGATGATGATGATGATGATTTACAAAAAGTATATAAGTATTCTATCAGTTATCTGGTGCCCACAGTACAATCTCTACTTAGTTGTGGGCTAGATATCGCTGTGTGTAATGTCCAGCTATATTTATTAATATTAATAACAACAGAACTTTGTGTTGGTTATTTGAATTAAATTTAAATACCGGGTCAACGTAAACTACTTCGAAAACTCGAGTCTTTTTGATTTTTAAACCTCCGACGTAAAAAGATTTGTTATAAGTTTGACACCTATGGCTGTGGTATCGTATTTCCTGATACGGTCCGGACGTGATTTTTCAATAGAAAACATCTTTAACTAGGGAAGTTCTAAACTATCTAAAACTAGTCGAGTTCCTTGTGAAAGGGCTCGCGAACCACACCTTTTTCAGCCGCCAAGCAGTATTTCTATGTTTCTGTTTGAAAGGTATGGTTGCCGGTAAAGTTACAGGCACATGAGGCTTTATACCTGTATGCCGCAAATAGACGCAGGGCAGTGCACCGTAAGGCACATTTTTATGGTGCGTGATCTATAAAACAATTATCTGTTATAGGCGATGGATTTCATTCAACATTAATTCCAAAATTCCCCAGAGCCTCAAGACTAAACTCTTCAACCAGTGTGTGTTGCCAGTGATGACCTATGGCACTGAAACGTGGTCCTTTACTCATGGCCTCATGACCATGCTCAAGGTCGCTCAACGAACTATGGAGAGGGCTATGTTAGGGGATTCTTTGCGTGACAAAATCCGAAATGAGGAAATCCGCAGAAGAATTAAAGTTGCCGACATTGCTCTCAAAATTAGCAAGTTGAAGTGGCAATGGGCAGGCCACATCGCTCGTAGAACCGATAACCGTTGGGGAAGAAAGGTTCTCGAGTGGAGACTACGGACTGGTAGACGCAGCGTAGGCCGGCCCCCCACAAGGTGGACCGACGATCTAGTAAGAATCGCGGGGAGCCGTTGGGCGCAAACGGCTACCAACCGCTCGTTGTGGCGATGGGGGAGGCCTATGTTCAGCAGTGGACGTCTGCGTAGGCCATAAGCTTGTTTTATCTCCGTGTAACACAAAAAAAACATGAAGCTGGAACTTGGAAGCGACCACTTAGTAGCGGAACCGCGCGACACCCAGAGAGAGGGGTTTAAATATTGTTCCTTAGTTTACAAGTTTTAGCGTTCAGTGTTAGTCTCTTATAGAGAGCAGTTTTAATTGATGCAAATTTTATTATTATTTTGTTACGTAGTTTGATTATTAATTCAAAATAACTTACTCCAATTTTCTGTTTTCTGAAGTAGGTTATATTTTTTTATAAATATTATTAGTACAGAAGTATATTTTTTTTATAGATAGATAGATAGATAACTCTTTATTGAATTACCACACAAACAGAAATAATAATAAAAATAAGTACTGGGTTAAAATAAATAAGGCAATACAATGGGCGGCCTTATCGCTAAAAGCGATCTCTTCCAGGCAACCTTTGGATGGAGCGAAATTTTTAATAATTACGGAGTGCGGTGTATTTTAGCGGATACATTACATTTACACATAATATATTCTAAGATATAATAATAATATGAAGTTTTAATCCTAATACTTAATATACTTATAAAACAGACTAATATATAGGTATATACATATAGCAAACTATACTAACAGATAAAATAAGTACATAAATAGTAAATAAATAACGCTAGGAAGATGACATCGTCAGGTAATGATGTTTCACCTTCAATTTGAAGACGTGTAAGGACGATGACCGTCTTACTTCTTCGGGCAGAGCATTCCACAGCTGAACAGCCTGGACAGTAAAAGAAGCGCTGTAACAGGAAGTGCTGTGTGAAGGAGTTCTGAGTATCAAGTTTTCTGATGACCTAAGAGTATAGTTATTTGAAGAATGGAGAAATTCAAATCTATCTTTCAGATAGTGAGGAGAGAAGGGATTGAAAAGAATAGAATAGAGAAGAAAAAGGATATGCGTATTTTTATATATTTTACTTATACCTTGGGAGAAGACGAAGAGAAGAGAGCCTTGGGGGACGCCACGTGCGCCATCTCATCTGTCTGGCACAACAGTTGGGGCCGGTGCGGAGGCAAATTCAGCCAAAGATCTCAAGCGGCGCAAATATGGAAGTCTTGACAGAGCTTACGTATTTGAGCCATTTGGGGTCGAGACCATGAAGTACCGGGGCCCATCGCGTTTTCAAAATTATTTCTGGGTGTCTGGTCGAAGCGACGTGAGGTCCGAGAGCTGGCGCTTATCTGGGTCAACGCATAAGCATTGCAATTCAGCGGGGAAATGCACCTAGTATGTTGGGGACACTTCCGTATGGTAGTGATCTGGAGCAGTTGAGCTATCCATTGATCGTTTGTAACGGTATTTAGATGATTCAACTGTTTCTCTTGTATTTTATTGTAAATAATTGTATATTGACGTCCACCGTAGCGTAGTGGGCGAATAGGCCGGCTGAGACGCAGGAGGTAGCGGGTTCGATTCCTGCGTCGGAACAAATGTTTGCATGATCTACAGATATTTGTTCCGGTTCTGGATGTTTTTCTATATATTATAAGTATGTATTTAAAAAAAAGAATATAAGTATTCTATCAGTTAACTGTTTCCCATAATACAAGCTCTGCTTAGTTTGGGGCTAGATAGCGCTGTGTGAAATGTCCGGCAATATGTAATTATTATTTATTTATTCTCCCTGTTATTAAAGGCATTTTGCCCTCCTTAGTATTTTGGATAATAATATCAATATTATATAAATGATATATAATTACTTATATTAAAGTTGTTCAGTTACATGGATACAATTTTATTATATATTCATTTTTCGTCGACAAGTCAAGAAGTGTTTGTGATAAAAAAAAAAACCTTTTTAAACAGTTAAACACTACAATTTATGAAGCTGTTACAGTTATTACTTTATGATATTACACGCTTGCGAGCGGAAGCGAATGCTACAATTTGCGGTTTTAAATCATTCCACGGAACATCTGCGCAAGCGCACCTGTGAGGGGAAAATATGAGAGGTACTTATTTACTTGATTTATTAAAACCAAACAATTTATGTGTATGGTTTTATTACCATCAGCATTAGCTTCAAGTAAATCAGCTTTATCTATAATTATTACAAAAAAGTCATTAGAATCGAAATTAAGAAATGGGATTTCAGGAAATTTATCTATTTTAATTATCATTTAGAAAACTTAGAAAACTTTCGTGATTTATTTCAATCATTATTATAAATACGGGATTTATCACGTACCATTTTATAGGTGTTTCGACCGACAATGTATCGGTTCAATTCGTGAACCTTCAATCAGGTTGAGTGCGATCCGAACCGAACTGATTCTCGCCTCGCACTTGTATTGAACACTGATAAAATTTCAATCCCGTTTGAATGATAAGGGTCTTCAAGTCGCGAGTGAATAGGTTTCTAAAGCATGCGTGTACCATCGTAGACTGTATAATCGCTTACCATCATGCGAGATCGTGGTTTAACGCTAACCTATAATTTAAAAAAAAATTGGTTTTAATCATGAAAGTTTTCATATTATTCCGTCACTTTCTTGATTCAGAGGAATCGACCCCCCATTTATTAAAATCCGTCAAGCCATATAGCCTTTAGGATGCACCATACATCATCATAAATCATACATTCTTTATTTGGAACGTAAACAATGGTACAAATGATGTGAGAAACGATGATATCTGCAGAAGTATTAAACTGTGTCGCAGACATCAACGCCCTCCTCCGGGAAATACTACAGTAGCTCCAAATCAAGGTGCATTTGTTACACATACAAATTGTACCTGTATGTATATATTAATTAGTCTGTGCTTGTAAGTCGTTTCTTCCACGCACCTGCAACATGCAACTGCAATATGTATTAAGGGTATTAAGTGCTAGGCAACGTAACTGCAGTACCACGAGTGCTGCAGGAGTTTATAGGCGGCGGTGACCACTTAACATCAGGTGGCCCGTCAGCTTGTGTGTCTACAAGTATAATATAAAAAAGTGTGTGTGGGTGTGTGTGTGTACATGTGTGAATGTGTGTGCGTGCGTGCGTGCGAGATGCAAACATACATACACCACAAAAACTCCTCCTTCTTTACAGTCGGATAAAATCCCTACAAGTTTCCAAATCGCACATTTGCTCCCCTGCTATTAAAAAGACATTCGCCATGTGGCAAGTCCGCAGCAGATCCTCAAGTTGAATATCAACCATATGCTCCATTCTCTAACTGAACGCTTTTACCATAATTTACATATAAATGCGGCCTTCCAACCGCATCTCTTTATAATTGAGATATGAGTTTATTTTTAAGCGATTTCAAAAAAGGTTTGTTACCTCAGAATTTTCTACTGGGTGAACCGATATTGATGATCCTTTTTTTATTTGAAAGCTGGTGCTTCCCTTATGGTCCCATTTCCATTTGATCCAGTTCTGACAATGGCATCTATGAGAGCACTGTCCTAAATTTGTTTAATTTTTATGTTATGTTTGTTAGTTCAGAACTCCGTTATACAACGTTTTTTTAACTAGGACAGTACGGCAGCAACCATAACCAGAGGAGATACAGGTGCAGTTTCTTTTAAAACATCAGCTCGTTTTCGAAGAAAAACATTTTGGCATTAATTTTTTTTTGTTCAAGCGAGAGTAGCGCCTTAAAATGAATCAAGTTGGTAATTTTTTTTTTGATGCCGATCGATGCAGTCCTATGTAAGGATCATTTTATTGTCCGGAATAAAAAAAATCTGATCTGCGGAAGTTAGTCAAATTTGATAAAATGTTTTCTCATACAACAGGACAAAGCAAAATTTCTCCGACAAACATCTTATTAGATTCTAAATACACATTAAAGAAGTATTAATACTGTAGCGATTAAGAAATTTAGGAACTCCATGCTCTCATGAGCAATTCAAAAACATTTCGTATTTCAGAACAATTTTGATTTTCGAACATGGTTCTTGCATCTGTCGGACTTTTATATCAGTCATTGCATCATCTTATTTGTCCTATCATGGCATTGTCACATACGCAAAAAGTAGATTTAATTGAAGTATACTTCCTCAACCGACGAAGCCGAACTAATGCGTTGAAGTGGTTTCAGGATCGCTACCCAGACTGCGATTGTATATCAAAAAATTTGGAAAATTCGTTTTTTTATTTGAAAGGATATATTTTAAGATTGATGCCATGGAAATTTCATCAAAACTGGAGTGTTTGGTTTTTACTGTTATCTGAAGTAGGTTACATTTTTGTTAAAAAGTTACTTGTTGTGTACTGTGTATCTATAGAAGACAGTATGTCAATATGCAGTAGAATATGCTGAGCTGAAGGCCCTGTCGCCATCACACTGGGCAAGTCTGTACCATATGTATTTGAAATAATAGCTGGCGTCTGCGGCTGTCAATCTAGGTATACGTACCAAATTTCATCGAAATCCGTTCAGCTGGTACACGTGCAATCATAACAAATAAACAAAGCATTCACTTTCGCATTTCTTAAAAGAGTATAACATGTTTTTTTAAACATTGCCCTTTTATACCCAATGCAATGGCAAATAGCCTATATGATGTCATTTAATTTAATTTATTTCCAAAAAAAAATATAATTAAGTCAAGACACGTGAAATCACAATATTAATAGCAATAATATCACATACTAATAATCACACTAATATTATAAATGCGAAAGTTCGGATGTTTGTTTGTTACTCAATCACGTCGTAACGGCTCAACAGATTGTTATAAAATTTAGTGTGTACGTAGATTATAACCTGGATTACCATATAAGCTACTTTTTATCCCATGAATCAGATCCCATGACATAAAAATGATGTGTCAAGTCAAGTTGCAACAGTGAGTTTAGCTATATTTCTAGGTTACCTACACATTTAGTAGTGTAACGGGTGTACGAAGTCGCGGGCAACAGCTAGTTTTTAAATATAGTTTTCTTATAGATAACTAATTTTTATAAGCTTTTTATTAACTTGCAATGTATGTATGTTTTTCCGGGTGGAATCTTGCATCTGAATTTTAAACCCGTCCCCTCAACCGATTGAGCTGAAATTGTAATACATATGTAGCTTCGGTGACAATACATTAATATGGTACCATGGAGGTGGTCTCATGATGGAGACAGATACAATGAACTGAATGGATTATAGTACGCTACTAGTGTTTGGGCTTATTTGAGTCTGCTTATGGTCCCAATTATGAATTTTATAAAAGCTTGTTTTGAATAAGTAACTTTTCAACAAAAAACTTATATATCTGTCAATTGGTAACCATAGCAGAAAACATAGCATTGTCAGATAGGTCGTGCCTTTCAATGCATTGCCCTGCGTCTATCAACATGAGGCATACAGGAGTAAAGCGTCATGTGTCAGTAATTTCACCTGCACCCTATATCCTTCTAACCGAAATACAGCAATGTCGCTTGGTGGCAGAAATGGTGGTAGTACTAGACGTTGAACGTAAGTAAAAACTGGAATTACAAAACGAAAACAAACCAGAAAAACCCTTCAACAAAAACAATAATTATGCTTTATCGAACACTAGTTGTATGCCCGAAACTTTCTGGATCTGAACTACAGCGCCACCTACTGGGTCCAATTGTCATTCTGAACCATCCAGATACCCGTTCAAATACACATAACATTGTAATGGAAATTAGTCAAGCCGTTTTTGAGTAATAGCGAGACTAACAAACAGCATTTGATTTTTATAGTCGGTACACGGTATCCTTTATATCACTGTTTTCCCAGAACAAACGTTGTTCAGACCATGGTCTACTAACTGTTTATACCATCAAAAAATAGAATAAAAAAAAAATCTAGACCTTCTCAAATAAGTCTAACTTTGTTCAAAAACTAACCGTGACATAAAGTTCATTGGCACGCTAGACGTAGCGTAGGTATTACCTACTATTATTTATTTTGTGGCGATACGGTGGCATTCAAGGGGTGAACGACAGAGACGTCCTGACCGTAACGTTAAAATAGACGTTTTAAGTTCGCAACTTTGTTTCAAATACCGATTTAGTTTTTTTTTATTTGATGTTATAAACCATTTGTAGACCATGGGCTGAACAACGTTTGTTCTGGGAAAACAGTGATTTAAAAGACCCCGTGTATGTAAGATTTTTGCATTGATGTTTGGCGTCTATAATCTTAACATTGTGAATGTATCTAGTGATAAGAGTTGTATGTGTTAGTGTTCACCATGTTTATGCAACTTATAAACAAAATAAGAAATAAAATAAAATTTCTAAACATAAAAACTTAATCTACGTAACTCGAGTAACTCGCTAAAGGTACAATTCCGTAGACGACTGCAAGCAGCAGTAGAAGGCGACGCGACACTACTGCTTTCTATTATTTTTCTGTCGTTTCTGTCGGCAGAGTGGTTGTAGTCGTTGCTTGAAAATCCTTAACCACTTCTCTCGTAACACTGGTTACTATACACGGTGTCCTTTAAATCGCTGTTTTCCCAGAACTAACGTTGTTCAGATCATAGTATACAAATGGTTTATAACCTCAAAATAAAACAAAAATGAAATCAGTCTTTGAATAACATAAAACGTTGCGAACTTAAAACGTCTATTTTAACGTTACGCCCTACAACATGCCATCGTATTGCCACAAAAATAATAAAAGTAGGTACGCTACAGCTAGCGTGCCAATCAAATTTATGTCACAGTGGTACTGCAATCGCGTTGCCTAGCATATTAATTTTGAAGCCCACCGAAAAAACCTCCGGAGGACGGTCATTCCACATCTTGCAGGTGCGTGGAAGAAACGAGCGGGTGAAACGCTCCGTGTGAAACTTCTACGCATCTACAATGTGTGGGTGAGCTCGTTGCCGGTTGCGGGAGGTTCGATGGTAGATGTGGAAAGCAGGGATTAAATTGAACAGCTCTTTAGAACATTCGCCGTTATATATTTTATAGAAAACGCTGAGCGCTGCGATGTGACGGCTCAGACTCAGCGGCTCCAGATCCTTAGATACTACTGGGTCTTCGACGATACGAACGGCTCTGCGTTGGAAGGAGTATAGAAGCTACAGTTGGTATTTTGGTGCACCGTTCCAGATGTGAAAACAGTACTCCATGTGGGGTCGGATTTGCGCTTTGTAGGGCACAAGGCGCTGCCCCACCGTAAAGTACCGCTTAGATTGGTTTAGTACACCGAGTTTCTCGGAGGCAAGAGAAGCTTTGCTTTCCAAGTTACCTATAAACTGTACTTCACTAGAGATGTTGACGCCCAGGATTGAGAGGTTGTTGGCCATGCCGAGGCGAATGGAATAAAGGAGCTGTCAAAAAGGGGGCTTTTTAGAGGTGAACGCAAAAACTTGATTCTTTGTGGGGTTAAATTGAACTAAATTTAGTCGTCCCCCTTCTGAGACCTGTACATTAGCAGAATATAATAGGTCTTTACCTATGAAATTGCCGTTCTTCAGTACTGGTCATTTCAAATAGAAAAAAAGTTTTGAATGGCCTTGTATTCTAAATTCAAATTAATTTTGTTTTAAAAACATGACATTCTTTTTAAAAACTCAGTCTTTTGTTTATTGATTAGCGTTGTATTTTCATTATATTTGAACATTTTTCGTCATAATGGATACTTTAAAAATTCGTGTAATTATGGAACATGAGTTCCGTCGTGGCACCAACGCGACACAAACGGCACATAACATCAAAAACGTTTACGGAGAGAACTGTACAAACAAACGCACAACCCGTTATTGGTTTTCCCGGTTCCGTTCTGGAAATTTTGACTTGCAAAATGAAGCTCGTGGTCGTCCGAAGACTTTGGTCAACAATGATGAATTAAAGGCGATTGTGGAAGCTGACGAAACTCAATCTACAGCTGAGCTAGCAGCAGCTTTTGATGTCAGCATCAAAACAATTTTGATCCATTTGCGACAAATATGCAAGGTAAAAAAACTTGATAGATGGGTTCCCCACGAACTTTACGATCGCCAGCGCAACGTACGCGTCGAGACCTGCCTCGCGCTGCTCAATAGGCAAAGAAATGAAGGAATTTTGAACCTAATTGTTACGTGCTATGAAAACTGGATTCTGTTCGATAATCAAAAGCGCTCAGCAAGTTGGTTAGATTCTGGTTCAGCACCAAAGCAATGCCCTAAACCAAAAACGATCCCTAAAAAGTTGATAGTCACTGTTTGGTAGTCTAGTGCAGGTGTGATTCACCACAGCTTTTTACAAAACGGCATGAGCATTACTGCAGATGTATACTGTGAAGAACTGGAGACACTGATGGAAAAGCTTGCACATCGGCAACCAGCTTTGGTCAATCGGTCGTCCCCACTGCTCCTTCACGAAAACGCGCGACCCCATACTGCACAACAGAGAGTCTCCAAGCTGCAAGAGCTGGGGTTGGAAGCTCTCCCTCATCCGCCATACTCACCAGACCTTGCACCTACCGACTATTACTTTTGCAAAATTTAGACAAATTTTTAAAAGGTAAAAAATTCAATTCCCGAGAGGCAGTACAAAATGCTTTTGAAAAGTTTGTTGCCTCCCGTCCAGCTAATTTTTACAAGAAGGGCATCAATAAACTGCCAATGCGTTGGCAAAGATGCGTCGATTGCATGGGTCATTACTTTGAATAACAGAAATAAAAAGTTTAAATAATAAGTACTTTCACTTATTCAATACAAAACGGTAATTTCATAGGTAAAGACCTAATATATATATTCGTAATTAACAGAATTAGGCTCCTGTAGTATCGCGGCGACACGTCGCGTGGTACTACCGCCTGCAGTCGGTTACGGAATGGTACCTTAAGCCAAAGTGTGGTTTATCCCACGTACCCTCAGTGGGCCAAGTGAGCCGAGTGACCTTGGACGTATTGTACTTCTGGGGGTCGTTTCGCCGTGAAATGTGATTTTAGACCCAGGATTAGGTAGGGTTATAATGTTTTGTTACTGTTTCTGAATGTTTTCAACTTATAGCATTAACCTAGTCCAAGGTCTCACGTGTGTTCAGTGTCGAATTTTCATCCATTTGCTTCTTTTATCATCATCATCATTATAGCCAAAGGACATCTACTGCCTCTCCCATAGATTTCAGAGCAACCGATTTTGCGTCCAACGGCACCCAGCAATCTTTATCAGGTCGTCTTTCTGTCTAGTGGGGGGCCGTCCTGCGCTGCGCTTTCCAGTGCGTAGTCTCTACTCGAGAGCCTTTCTGCCCTGGCTGACAATTCTTCGAGCTATTTGCCCTGCGCACTGCCACTTCAGTTCGTCTACAAATCTCCTCATTTCTATTTCGATCGCGTAAAGAATCAAGCATAGCCCTCTCAATAGCAAGCTGAGCGATCTTGAGCTTTCATAAGAGGCGCATAGTAAAAAACCACATGTATGTACCTTGTTTATTTTATGTTATTATCATCATATCGGCAATAGGACGTCCAATGTTAAATATAATATTACCCGTGCGCGATAAGTTGGGACCTGAGCGCGGTGACGTCATATTGGCGTGTTTGTACCGTCCGCAAAAAAGCAAACATAACAAGCAGCCGCCCGCGGCTTCGGCTTTGTTTTTTTTAACCTAATTTAATATGTTACTCAGGGAGGACGCTGCTTTTTATCTAATCTTTTTACACTATTTGAATAAAATAAAAATACAATGTTTAAGTTTATACATTTATTTGATCTATTATTTACATTATCTCATCTACGTCACTACTTAGTGGACAGGTAAACAAAACTGTTTGTTCCGTTTTTCGTTTTCAAAAAACTCTAACGTTTTTAGCACGAGGTTTCTTTCTCCGCTATGCAAAGGTTTACCCTTCATAATGATAACAAAAACACTTAACAAGAACTATAAGAACAAAAACTACAACAACAAAACAATGACACAAACTATAACAACAAAAACTACAACAACAAAACAATAACACAAACGAAAACTAAAAGAATTCCAGAGCGCGTCGTTACGTGACGTAGGCCAGTACGAGACTAAAAACCCTAGTAAAAAATAGTGATGCGAACGGTACAATACGGGCGCCATCGGGGAAGTGCAGGGGAAGCGGTCGGGGAGTCGCATTCCTAGCAGGTCCCAAGTTATCGCGCACGAGTAATACGTAACGCAGTCGCTGTGGCCCGCCTGTCGTTCGGTCAGGCCGTCCCTTACACACGTGAGATAGGCATTGTAGCCAAAACGCATTCGCTTTGAAGCGATTTGATTTCTACAGTCGCTATCGCTTTGATGGAATGTTTTAAACTTGGCTAGCAAGTTTATATTCCTTGACGATAGATCACGTGATATTTCCATAGCATGTGTCAATCTCATACATTTCTGACTTTTCTATTAACGACATCGCAAATCCCTTTGTGCCAACAACAGCCGGACGACAGTCGGACGTCAGCGACTGGCTCACGTTATAAAGCTACCGGTAAGTACCTACCATGTGAACATTATCAGAAGCGGCTACATGTCAGGTACCATAGCAAAATAATTTTCAAATCATACAAACACTATAACTGCGAAACTAACTGTTGTTAGCTTTCTTACAAATTATCTCTTTGATGTATATAAATATTTACTGGTATTATTTAGTAACTGTATTTTATTTGATAAATTAGCATTATCAAAGCAATATTGACGGAAGTGAGCTATAATACAATTTGTAATTTATAATATCTTGTTGAAAATTTTTTTTGTCTACAAATTATCGTTTTGATTTATATAAATATTTACTGGTATATTTTAATATTTGATTGCAATGTATTGATTTAATAGTTTATGATTAATTAAATATTGACGGAAGTAAACTATAATTATATTTATCATTTATTATTTAATTATTATATTATTTATTATATTTATTTAAAAGTTATTTAATAAATAATACAACATTACAATCAATTTTTGTCATTTTTTTAACTGTAAACTTATTGTTTTAATGAAAACCTCAACGGAAATCCGGTTGCTGTCAAAAAGTTGAAGTTCTACAAATTTGGAAATGACATTTCATTCCAACGGTTTTTTTTCATGTTCGTTGATTCGACAGCACCGGGCATTCGGTCTGGAGCTGCGAAACCAAACGGTCATAACCGTAATTGTAGTTCCTGGTCATAAATGATAAAACAAAACTTAAAAATCTGAAGGTATTTTTATACTAGATTCTTTTCACTGTTTAGATATCTGGCTGTTTTGTTACGATTTCACAACGGCTTGACCGATTTCTATGAAACTTGGACTAAAGTCTAGATTGAGACAGACCACGCGTGCAAAGCTGCAGACGGAAGCTAGTATGAAATAGTAGAGAAACACTAAATCTACTTACAAAACGGACGATGAAACATAAATGATTCACCTAAAGTGGGTACTTTAAGCCCCCAGGTATAAACCAAACTTTCATAGGAATGTTACCATTACAGACCATTGTGGATGATCGTATACAATTATCCATCAGATGTATTATTAAATAAAAGTTAGAACGGGATAACCACCGGAGCGCGTTTAAAGGACCATTATTTTATTACCTGCCCTTCAAAGTGATTAATTCGTTCCGGGAAGAGTATATACTATAAAAACATGCCGTTTATAACTTAAATAAGTGGATTTAAAAAAAAAAATATTCTAAAGATAGTTAAAGCCACGAAACAAATCTCTGCATGATCTATAAATATTTGTATAGCTGTTGCCCGCGTCTTCGTACGCGTTACAGTACTGAATGTGTAAGTAACCTAGAAATAAAGCTAAACTCGCTATTGCAACTTGATTTGACACCCCGTTTTTATCTCATGGGACCTGATTTATGGGATAAAAAGCAGCCTATGTGTTAATCCAGGTTATAATCTACGTACATACTAAATTTCATCGAAATCTGTTTAGACGTCGGGTAGGGTAGAGTACGCATCGACAATACCCCGGGTGTTGCCGGTGTCAATAGGCGACGGTGACCGCTTACCATCAGGTGGGCCATAAGCCTGTTTCCGCACAAATAACATAAAAAATAGGTCCTGAAATTCTAGGTCATACTTGAGCTAATAATGTTAGTCCAATTAACGTTTTTTACAGGTGTCCTTCAATTGATAGCCATCAGAATTACGAGAACCAAGCTTTACACCCAGTTCGGTGTGGTTTACGACCCCTGGTGTTAGCAATCAATTTTATTTATCGTTCAGCGATTATACAAGTATTGCTGTAATGTAGGGCTAATCGCCTTTTATAGGCGCTATTAAGGAACAATTTCTTTTTAGTCGATGACGGTGTAAAATGTTGATTGCCTCTGATTTTATAACCCTGAATGACGGACCTGTTTTGGGGATAATAAAAATGGAACTGTATCAGTTAGATTATACAACCGCTGTGGCGCAGTGGGTGAATAGACGTTTAAGACGCAGGTTGTTTGTCCGATTCCCACCGCGGGACAAATGTTTGCATTATCTACAGATATTTGTGCCGGGTCTGGTTGTTTCTCTATAAATTATGAGTATGTATATTCTATCAGTATCTGATTTCTACAGTACAAGCTTTGCTTAGTTTGGGGCTAGATGGCGCTGTGTGAAATATTATAATTACTATGGTTTGCCCCGAACTGAGATCACGCGAGACTCCCAAAACAAAAAAAAATATTCTTAGGGCGACTCGCGCACAGATGCCAAAACGTATTTAGTGGCTAACTATGATTTAAGGTGTTGTCAAATCATAAAAATACGTAAAATTTAAACATGTTTAGTCGCTAAATAGGTTTAGGGATCGTGGTGCAAGCCAGTCTTAATCTTTGACTAATAAAATAGTGCCACGAAATGCTCCAACCTACTTGACCCAAAGTTCCATTCAAATTACAGGTAACGGGAGTTCATGTAAATTGGATCCTTTTTTTGGGTACAAATTGCAGTTATTTTGAATTTCAGACTTTTGTCTATATTTGTGTTACTAAAGCTACACGCATACGAAATTTCAGTACTGTGGGTCCACTGGTGTACCCTGTGAATTTTGTCAAACTTTAGTTTTTATCATGGCTCAAAACCTATTAAGAATTTACGAAAAATATAAACGAACTTTAAATATACCAATAAATACCTTTCATTTGACGTCACATTTAACCTGATAGCCTCATTTTCATTTGTTTTTACCCCCCTTGAACCCCAATATCTCAATAACCCCTCCACATTTTTAGCCCATTTAGTCACACCAAAATTATGCCATCACTAGGTACTTACCTATGTATTAAATTTTTACGATGATCGGATCAACGTTACGAAAGTTATCCTCGGACAAACATACATACATACATACGTACGACGCCGATTTGCCCAAGTTGATTTATAGATCTCGCTTCGCTCGATCAATTATTATAGATGAGTACATACATCCATACTAATATTATAAATTCGAAAGTCTTTCTGTTTGGTACGTCTTCACGACGAAACGGCTAATCAGATTTCGATGAAATTTGGTATACAGATAGATAATACAGTCAAACCTGGATAAGCGAAAGTTCAAGAGAGCACAATCTCATTCTCGCTTAAAGAGGTTTCTCACTAACCCGAGTTTCTCGCTAATGCAGGTACATGGGTAGCGTTTCTCTCTTATAGAGGTACGCAGCAATAACAAGTCACAGTAAGTACGAATGTAGTAAATATGTTATTTTTAAGCTATTTTAAGTTTATCTCTTAATGACAGTACCTACTTAAATTTTTCGTTTTGACATGATGCAGAACAGAACTTTCCTTCGCAATTGATTAACTATAAACTGAGTAAGTCCGACAAACAGGACGGTACACCGGCACACGTATCTATTCGAAAAGAATGCGATAAAATAACAACGTTATTTAGTTCCACGAAATAGAATAGGTACAATATTGACGAGAAAACAATACAAAAACAATGGTAGGAAGTTCCAAGAAAGTTAAGAATGAGTTATAAAATAGTAGATGTGTCCATTCGAAAAGAATGCGATTAAATAACAACATTATTTAGTGCCGCGAAATAGAATAGGTACAATATTGACGACAAAACAATACAAAAACAATGGTAGGAAGTTCCACGAAAGTTAAGAATGAGTTATAAAATAGTAGACGTGTCCATTCGAAAAGAATGCGATTAAATAAGAACATTATTTAGTGCCGCGAAATAGAATAGGTACAATATTGACGAGAAAACAATACAAAAACAATGGTAGGAAGTTCCACGAAAGTTAAGAATGAGTTATAAAATAGTAGATGTGTCCATTCGAAAAGAATGCGATTAAATAACAACATTATTTAGTGCCGCGAAATAGAATAGGTACAATATTGACGAGAAAACAATACAAAAACAATGGTAGGAAGTTCCACGAAAGTTAAGAATGAGTTATAAAATAGTAGATGTGTCCATTCGAAAAGAATGCGATTAAATAACAACATTATTTAGTGCCGCGAAATAGAATAGGTACAATATTGACGAGAAAACAATACAAAAACAATGGTAGGAAGTTCCACGAAAGTTAAGAATGAGTTATAAAATAGTAGATGTGTCCATTCGAAAAGAATGCGATTAAATAACAACATTATTTAGTGCCGCGAAATAGAATAGGTACAATATTGACGAGAAAACAATACAAAAACAATGGTAGGAAGTTCCACGAAAGTTAAGAATGAGTTATAAAATAGTAGATGTGTCCATTCGAAAAGAATGCGATTAAATAACAACATTATTTAGTGCCGCGAAATAGAATAGGTACAATATTGACGAGAAAACAATACAAAAACAATGGTAGGAAGTTCCACGAAAGTTAAGAATGAGTTATAAAATAGTAGATGTGTCCATTCGAAAAGAATGCGATTAAATAACAACATTATTTAGTGCCGCGAAATAGAATAGGTACAATATTGACGAGAAAACAATACAAAAACAATGGTAGGAAGTTCCACGAAAGTTAAGAATGAGTTATAAAATAGTAGATGTGTCCATTCGAAAAGAATGCGATTAAATAACAACATTATTTAGTGCCGCGAAATAGAATAGGTACAATATTGACGAGAAAACAATACAAAAACAATGGTAGGAAGTTCCACGAAAGTTAAGAATGAGTTATAAAATAGTAGATGTGTCCATTCGAAAAGAATGCGATTAAATAACAACATTATTTAGTGCCGCGAAATAGAATAGGTACAATATTGACGAGAAAACAATACAAAAACAATGGTAGGAAGTTCCACGAAAGTTAAGAATGAGTTATAAAATAGTAGATGTGTCCATTCGAAAAGAATGCGATTAAATAACAACATTATTTAGTGCCGCGAAATAGAATAGGTACAATATTGACGAGAAAACAATACAAAAACAATGGTAGGAAGTTCCACGAAAGTTAAGAATGAGTTATAAAATAGTAGATGTGTCCATTCGAAAAGAATGCGATTAAATAACAACATTATTTAGTGCCGCGAAATAGAATAGGTACAATATTGACGAGAAAACAATACAAAAACAATGGTAGGAAGTTCCACGAAAGTTAAGAATGAGTTATAAAATAGTAGATGTGTCCATTCGAAAAGAATGCGATTAAATAACAACATTATTTAGTGCCGCGAAATAGAATAGGTACAATATTGACGAGAAAACAATACAAAAACAATGGTAGGAAGTTCCACGAAAGTTAAGAATGAGTTATAAAATAGTAGATGTGTCCATTCGAAAAGAATGCGATTAAATAACAACATTATTTAGTGCCGCGAAATAGAATAGGTACAATATTGACGAGAAAACAATACAAAAACAATGGTAGGAAGTTCCACGAAAGAAGAATGAGATATAAAATAGTAGATGTGTCCATTCGAAAAGAATGCGATTAAATAACAACATTATTTAGTGCCGCCAAATAGAATAGGTACAATATTGACGAGAAAACAATACAAAAACAATGGTAGGAAGTTCCACGAAAGAAGAATGAGATATAAAATAGCAGATGTTAAATTTGTAAATCACGCTCTATATATATATATATATAAATCTTGAGGTTTTGGGAGCTTAAAATGATGGGTCCTGGCTATTAGGTACTCTCACTTATCGCTTATTAAGTTAGCGAGTTTTCTCGCTTATCCAGTTTTCACTTACCCAGGTTTGACTGTAATGTGATAATAACAGATAGATAAATGTAAGCATTTTTAGATATAATTTATACGTTAAAATGACTTGTCATTATGATTATTATTATTTTTCCACTTGACATTACTTCTAATCTATTATTTGGCCTACATACAAACTTATAACTTAACTTAACATACAAAACTTCATACAAACTTAACTTTTGGCATATAAACTTATTTTTTTTTTTATTTGATATGTTTAATTCTCTGTTTAACTTTTGTACTTTTTGAAAAGGCGCAAATTCAACTTGCAGTGCCCTTACAGGGTACATGTACTCTCTCCCTAAGCTACCTACTATCTAATCTGAAAAATGTATATGCACATGTAAGCAAAATAAATGAATAAATAAGATAACAGGTATTGGGACCATAGGCTACTGTCTATCCAACTGCGCAGAAGGAGGGTAATGTTTATTGAAAATCACTCGTACGAAGCCGCGGGCTAAATATACTATTTTAACCTAGTTCAATATAGTATTTAATGTTAAATTATATTCCAATCATAAGTTTTGACGCTAAGAAGTTATTATACAACGTTATTAATGCTTATAAAATAAATTACTTACACATTTTTGTTCAGTGCTTAATTTTTTTACATCTAAGTACACTATTATTATGAACCCAAAGTAAATCTGTCTATCTGACTGTTTATTACGTTTCCACGGCTAAACGGCTTTTTATTCAAATGGACTAATCTCGCTGTTGGCCTCTGAGGCCGTTGCAGCTTAACCGAACTTTTGGCGAGCGCAGAAGGCACTCAGCCCTGTAAGTTTTGATGAGGCAACTAGCGCAAGGGCACCACTTAGGTACGAACCTCGGCTTAGGCTGTTGCCAGGGTGGGGATAGGAGAGAAACGCCCGGGTACGTGCTTGTACCTCGTATGGCGGTGACTGAAGGGACTCGTCGACCTCGCCGGCGAGGTCGGTGTATCTGTAAAGTGTTTGCTCTGTATAATGTAGATGACTCAGAAGTCTCTTCCGCATTAGCGGGGGTGATTTCGTCATCCGGGTCTCCGAGAACTTGCCTCGGACGACGGAGGGTTTACGACTAAACGGCTGAACCGATGGTGACTTTTTATACTACTTGGAGATGGAACAAGCACATGACCCACCTGATTTTAAGTGGTAACCATCGCATATACCAAAGTATTGCTTCGTAGGCCCTACGTCCAACAATTTGAGGCATGCAGGTGTAAAGCTATGTGCATATAATTTCACCGGAAACCATACCCTTCATACTGACACACAGTAATGCTTGGCAGCAGAAGTAGGTATGATGGTAGTACTTTCCCTGGCGAGCCTTTTCACATAGAACTCTACTAGTCTTGAAACCCTACCGTTCGGGATAAACCTACCTAGATGATATTACCTGGATTGGGATACCTCTGCACTACTTTTTGTTGACAAACTACGCGAGCGAAGCTGTGGGCAGAAGCTAATATTTAAATCAAAAAGGCAATGAAGAGATTTTTAACTGACTTAAAAAGGTTATTTTTCAATAATAAAATATCATTATAGGACATGTATACCTAATTCCGAAGTAATATAAAAGAGAAAAACATTTGGAAAAAATCTGCGAAGTCTGACTTTCGACTGTCAACCGAGATCTTTGGCAGGCAAATAAAGCATTGCCCATTAGAGACGACCCGTATCCGGAACCGGACGGGTAAATTGTAACAAATGGCCTCCCTTACCCCCGCCAGTTTAGGGTTAACAGACATAAGCCGCTTTTTGCCAGACTTTCTCTTAATTCTCTGCAAAAAGCATTCGTCGTGACGTCACAAGGCAAAAATGTAGCCATTCAATAAACACAAACCTCTGTCTCATAAAAAAACAAACAGCCATTCGATCATCCGAATACAATTTAAAAACCCACAAAGACGAATCGGCGTTCATAATTCGAATTTCGAGCGCTGATAAAAACAAAATGGCCGTGTTCCGTGCAACCGGCATTTATTAACCCTACCCATAATCCCTGGGTCCAGAGTGATAAATACGGGGTGCTCCCTTAACTTTTACTCATGAGTCATTATGGCATTTAAATAATTCGTTGTGATTTATGATAGTCAGCCTGACGGGGGTTTAATCTGTGTTCAGTAATATGACAGTTCGTGCGTGCATTGCGAAGATGATTATCTTGATACCAGCAGTGAGTGAAGGGTTGTGAGACAAGGGAATGCCCTTGTTTAGACTTTGTTTACAGTAAACATACATTTCATCACTCATGTTCCGAAAGTTGTTCATTGTTAGCTCGATACCCGATTCGTAAATGCGATTTACACCTACATATATGGCTACACACCTCTAAGTGTGTGTAGTTTGACAGCTCTCGTCAGAAATGTAGGTCTCAGTCACTTGTCATTTTTAAACGTATGCTCAGATAACACTATATGAGTATTTGTCGCTAAATATCTATGTATTTATTATTAATTAATATGTTTCTTAAATAAGTTTAAGTATGTATATGTAAATTGTTATGAGTAGTTATTATTTAAGTTCATTCATTTGTGTAATTTTTATTATTATTGTTTTAGATGTGATAACGTCTTATAAATCGATGAACGCAGGCTGCACACACGAAAAAAGTGTCACGTTCCGCCTGAGCCGAGCGTGCAAGCGAGAGCGCAGAACAAGCGATAGAGAGGCACGATCGGCCTAAGCGTTCGGCTTGTGACGCATCTATCTCTCTTCCACTCGTTATCACGTAAAGTTATCGTCTGTAAACCGACCAATTTTCTTATTTTTATATCATTAGTATTAGTATGTACAAGTAGTATGTTAGATACACAATCCATTACATCCAAAGGTTGTCTGGTAGAGATCGGTATTTAGCGATAAGACCGCCAATTGTATCTATAGATTTACGTTGTCATTTTTAATTTGTTTAAGGGTGTGCAATAAAGAATTATATAATCTAATCTCATTGATACCTACCATTTGTCGAAAGACACTAGAACATCCAGTTTCCGAGATACGGAACTAGATACTAGATCAGAAATGCAGATAGTATTAATCAAACTCTCGCGATCAATGTACATTATTACTGATTTAAACTGGTATTTATCGCGTATGTAGCTTTTTGAATGCAGATCTCATTGATACCTACCATTTGTCCTAAGACACCGCTAGCCTAGAACGTCTAGTTCCCGAGTCACGACTGATGTTTGACAGCTGTCATCCCAAATGTAAACGTTTTTCATACCTACTCCATTTGTACCAAGTATTTGCTGTGATTAGGTATATTAAAAAAAATCTACTAAGAAACTAGAGGAGACCGACAGGAATAAGTCAAACTGATTGTGTTATTAAAAATAATCACTTAACTTATTCGGAAAGTAAAATATTTTTATTCTTTATTGATAAAATGATAATTATTCATAATTAAATATAAAAAAAACTGCATAACTAGAAGCTACTACGTTGTAGGTGCCATTCGTGTAAACATTTAAAATAATTTTTAGTATTCCACGAAAAGCACCAACCCAAAATATTGATTGGTGCCGTTCGTAGAATAACATTGGTGCGTTTCAAATAGTTACTCATCAAGTTGTTGCCGTTCATGGAATACCTCGATTCAGCGACCTTGTCGTATTAACAAGTAACTATTGAACAAAAATATAACCGACTTAACCAAACTACTAAACTGATTTTGATGAAATTTTTATGTGACAATATGAAAGTACATATATCCTTCTGTTCTGAGGTAAACTCATAAAACCGAATTGCGTCCCTATGAAGTTTGAGGGTTGCCCTCGATTATTTTGGAATCCCATCATCAGATCCTGACTTAGTGCCAATGGGATCACCTGGGAAGTATACCCTTTTAAACAAAAAAGAATACCTCGAATCGGTCCAGGCGTCTTCGAGTAATCGGGGAATATACATAAAAAAGAGACTCCTTTTTTTGAAGTCAGATAAAAAAAATCAGTTTTTATTTTAAGTTTCATAAAACACTTTAGTCTGCTGATTCAATTAGGTTTTAATACAGCAAAAGTAAACAAAAAGAGTGAGTTACAAATTTTGTAACTTACGGCCTAAGGTAAGCACGCTGTTAATATACCTACAAGTTGTAGGACCAACGTGCTACAGAAAGAGCACGTGCTTTCTTGCACGTATAACACGTATTACACCTCGCAAGTTTTTACGCTTGAATACCTCAATTGTGCGCAGCATGTAGTGAATATACGTCCAAGGCTGTAGGAAAATATTGACATGGTATTTGGAGATTTGGTTCCAGTCAGTGATCATGACTGTTGCAACTAGGGTTGCCAACTTTTTTTAAGAAATATCGTACTTCTAGCTCCAGGTACAAAATAATAAGGTACAGTCGCTGAAATAAAAGAGTCTATTTTATTTAATAAATTGTACACTCGAACTGAAGTCATCTTTTCGTTTCACGAGACAGCTTTGTTTAACCCTTAACCACTGACGTGCATTTACTTACATTAAAACTGACGAACGTCCGACAGACGTGAGTTTTTATAAATACTTATAACTAGCTAGTGTATCAATATTATCTATGTTTTAATTAGTACCCAGTTTATTTAATGTTTTCGGTTCATTGATATGAAAATAAAAGTGTCGTAAGTAATTAAGGTATATATTTTAAACATAAAAATCAAAAACTACATAAAATAGTGTTTTAGTAGAGTTTGTTTTGTATGGAAGTGAAGATATATAATAAGCTTCTTAATGATTATAAAATCGAGACAATTCCCATCTTTATAAGATAATACTAAAAAGTTACCCGACCCAAAAAGCATACTATACAATCAATGAATATTTGAAATCAATCAATTGACTACCTCCGTGGCGCAATCTCTGAGACGCAGAAGGTAGCGGGGTTCGATTCCCGCCGCGGAACAAATGTTTGCACGATCTACAGGTATTTGTTCCCGGTATGGATGTTTTTCTATATATGATAAGTATGTATTTACGAAAAAAAAAGTACCTATGAGTATTCTATCAGTTATCTGGTTCCCATAGTATCTCTCAAGTGGCATCCTATGCGTGTTTGCAAGTAGGTTTGATTGCCAGTATATGAATCATTGCTGCATGGTACATATACTGGCAAACAAAAATATCTAGATTAGTGTAGTTTTTATTATTATTATTATTTGTGTTCATAATTTTTATTTTGTGTTAGTGTTAAGAAATTATGCATTTTTATATCTGAAATAAATGAGTTAATAATAATAAATAGTTCCATAGCTCTGCTTAGTTTGTGGCAACATAGCACTGTGTGACATGCCCACCAATATTTATTTATTTATTTAAATGATACACACAGAAATTTGAGACTAGTTTAAATTTTAATCTAAATATTTCATTAGTATGTGTTGATATTATATTACATACTATTATTTCTTAGTTATCCATAAATATAATTTATTTGACGATCTCCGTGGTGAAGTCGGCGAATAGCCGCGGAACAAATGTTTGCATGATATACAGATATTTGTTCCGGGTCTGGTTGTTTCTCTTTATATTATACTAGCTGTTGCCAGCGGCTTCTTACGCGTGGTTTGCTAATAAAAAGTAGCCTATGTGTTAATCCAGGTTATAATCTACGTACATACCAAATTTCATCGCAATCGGTTCAGCCGTTCCGGCGTGAAAGAGTAACAAACATCCATACATACAAACTTTCGCGTTTATAATATTAGTAGGAAGTATGTATTTACAAAAAAAAATGTATATACCTAAGTATTCTATCAGTTATCTGGTTCTCATAGTACAAGCTCTGCTTAGTTTGGTGTTAGATAGCGCTGTGTGAATTTCGTGAATTTCCAGCAATATTTAATTAATTTTATATGACAGTTAATTTGCACGCCATTTTCGCTGAATATCGTGAAACCATTACAATATTGTATTATCTGTATAATTTTACCGATGTTTTGGCAAATAAGTAAATCTTTATCTGTCACCTTTTTCAATCGTGTTTCAATGTTATGTATTTTGTTTCATTTATTTTTTGGAGATCTTTTGCGTAAGTCAAAGTCTATTTTGCTATTCTAATGTACGGTTGGCAACTTGCAATTTCAACACGTCGAAACGTCGGGATTGTAAGTAAAACCGTAAAAATAACCTATTAGTATGATTTGGTTGATGTTTCGTGTATAATAGGATCACTCAAACAAACATCCAACTTCGCATTTATAATATTAGTACGGATGAGAACGTTCAAGTCACTCAACAAACTTAGAGGCCTTCCAGTTGATGCTGTTATCAGCTACCTTCTGTAACAACACCTCCATAATTTCCGAACTCTGCCCGCTGCACCGACAACACTGCGGCAGGACGTGACTGGGGAGTCGATCGCGGTTATTTATCCAATACTTCTCGATTATTCGATACTTCTCGATTCTCGGATACTTCGAAGCATCGAAATAAAAGGTTAGAAACACCAACCTTCATAATAATAACACTAAAAATAGCATGAAAAAATATGCGACAACTGTTTCTAATGGACTGAATGTATAAAAAATTAATATAAACCAATACGCAGGCTGCGAGCCAGCGCCAACACCGTCTTGGCAATGATAGCCAGCAGAGTAAACTGCCCGTACTCCAGACATTGCTGTCATAGGCATGCTCTCAAAATCACTGTTTAGTATAACCTTATCATACTTTTTGTGTTGTGCCCTTCTTTATATGAGCTACATATTTGCAATAAATGTATTTTATTTATTTATTTATAATACTCTGAATTATAATATATAATAATATCGGACGAAAATTATGTCGAATGTCCATGTCGTGCCTGCCCCAGTTATGGTTGAGAACTCGGCTCTTGAAGTTGTCGACGCGTATGTATACCTAGGACAAACAGTCCAATTAGGTAGGTCCAACTTCGAAAAAGAGGTCAATCGTCGAATCCAACTCGGATTCTCGGAACGAAAAGACGTTGCGAACGTTCGCAGCGTCATTTCGTCCAACATACCACATTGCCTTAAGACGAAAGTCTTGAATCAGTGTGTGTTACCAGTGATGACATATGGAACTGAGACGTGGTCCTTCACTATTGGCCTTATGAATAAGCTCAGAGTCGCTCAACGAGCTATGGAGAGGGCTATGCTCGGGGTTTCTTTACGGGATTGAATCAGAAATGAGGAGATACGTAGGAGAACTCAAGTCACCGACATAGCCCGACGGATTAGCACGTTGAAGTGGCAATGGGCAGGCCATATAGCGCGCAGAACAGATGGCCGATGGGGCCGGAAAGTTCTCGAATGGAGGCCACGGACCGGCAAGCGCAGCGTAGGACGTCAACCTACAAGATGGGCAGACGACTTGGTAAGAACCGCAGGTCGGCGTTGGATGCAGGCCGCTTCCAACCGCAGTTCCTGGAGATCAATGAGGGAGGCCTTTGTCCAGCAGTGGACGTCCTACGGCTGATATGATGATGATGATGATGAATACTCTGAAAATCATTTATGAGGCTTTAAAAGAAATTAGTAGTAACTAATTCGATATCAGTGATATTATAACATATTTTGTCTGTTACAAAGTTTTTCCTCCTTTTCTGACACATCACGCTTCAAAGCCAGGGCCAGAGCCACTCAAATGCATCTCCATCATCTCGCTTATCCTTGGCGCAAAATTGATCAAAGTGCCACGGGCGTAGCACGGATGTAAAATATATTAAAATACATGACATTGAAAATTTAAAACACAGGACTCGGGCGGTACAAGTGGGAATAGAGTGAAGGACACACGTCACACCTCCGTGCTACTTCTATGATTCGCCATAAAGTGCTTCAATTTTGTTGATAACATTGTACTGCAGGGCACTTCTTATATCTTAATATCTTTGATGCGATTATCGGATGTGCTTGCAGCGAAAGTGGGCGTGACTATCGATGTCTTGTTCGCAGAGCTATTCCGTGTTTATGACGCTTGTTTTCGCATTTTATTGTGTCTGTTCTACTTAATTTACTAAGCTTTTAGAGGAAAATGTTGTTTTCTAGTTGTAGTAGCGTGTAATTTAATGATACAGGGAAGTGCTTTAATTTATTGCAGGTAACTTTAAGAAATAGGTAAGTAAATGTTAAGTTCTAGGTATGGTTTAGTAAGTCGAACAACGGACATCTTATGGCTACTGATGAGGATAATGAAATGAGTGTTGTAGTGACACACATGAGAAATAAGTCTTACTTAGAAATAAATACTTACTTCCCACATCCGTGGTTGTAGTAGATACTATGACCACTTTTTAAAATTTTTTGTTAGATTTTAAGACTTATAACATCACATTTCATTGACACTATCGATAGGCTTGCTCATTAATTTAAATGGCGGTGCTACTCCATGCATGTTTGGATTGGCTAAGACATTGCCGAGGCGATGATACTGGTTTGAGTAACGCTCATGGTATAGTATGTTCCCTAAATGAACACACTTCGTCCAGTGTGTTGCTCCAGCGTGTGTCTACACCAATGCCTAATTTTAATTTCATTTAATTGATTATTTAATTTGTATCTTATCTTAGTTTGTTAATTTTATTATAATTTACTTATATAATATTTTTAATATAATTTGATTGAAGTGTTTTGATTAATAAATAAATAATAAATAAATATTTCTGGACATTTCACACAGCGCTATCTAGCCCCAAACTAAGCAGAGCTTGTACTATGGGAACCAGATAACTGATAGAATAATTATCTTGTTGTTTTTTTTGTAAATACATACTTATAATATATAGAGCAACAACCAGACCCGGAACAAATATCTGTAGATCATGCAAACATTTGTTCCGCGGCGGGAATCGCTACCTCCTGCGTCTCAGCCGGCTATTCGCCCACTGCACCACGGAGGTCGTCGATTATAATATGTTATGGATTAATTCGATGACCTCCTTGGCGCAGTGGGTGTACCTATAGTCGGCTGAGACGCAGGAGGTAGCGGGTTTGATTCCCGCCGTGGAACAAATGATTACATGATGTGTACATATTTGTTCCGGGTATTGATGTTTTTCTATATATTATAAGTGTAACGGACGGTCAAGAACGGGATAACTATATGGAGTTGCGTCCCTGTCTAACTTTTCTAGAAGCTTCATTATCGGGCAAAAAAGAAAGGGATAGATATACGTAGCTATATATGTCTTTGTCTAACTTTTTTCTAGAGAGTTCGATTAGAAATATTATTAGTGAAAATGTAAATTACGCTTCCCGCACCACAGCTAGAGCGAGGACCTAATTTTATATAAGTATAGAACGAATTTTACGAAAAATTGTGTCGACAGACTCAGACGTCGACATCCCTTCATCCCTCCCCACCCCCACCCCTCTTACCATCCAACCTAGATCCGCGCCAAGCAGCCGACCGCAAGTAACTCCGTCCTGCGGAGAGACCATCGGGCGGCCAGCAACGCGTGAGTAAATCACCTGAGGCTCCGCGAGCCGACCCGATGACCCCCCCGTAGAAACGGGGGGCGGAAAGAACTCCGCAGGAAAGGGCAAAAAAGCCCGGTACTGCTGCCCCACACCGGCTGCGCCGGTGTGTGAGAGCGAAAGAAGATACGGAAAAATTGTGGAGGGGACCGGCTCCGTCTCCTGCCGCGTTCACACGTCTCGCGCGCGCACGGACCCTACTCGCTCCGTTACGATCTCGGCAGCGTTTTCTGTTGAAAACGTCTGCCGAGCCCGGCCCGCTTTGTTTTTGTAAAGTGTGCGGGGATCGCCTTCCCCCCTTGAGCTCCGGACTGCGAGGCAAGTAGTACCCAGTGCCGTGAAACGCGAGACGGGTTTAGCATCACGGTACCGGCGTCGCCTCCCGGTCCCCGGTCGCGCGAAGGAGATCGCCCCGACTACGTGGTTGTGTAGTCTTGTGTTGTGATAACTCTGTGTTTAGTGTACTGTGTTGTGATCACGCGATGTCAGACGCTAACGCCCCTTCCGGAGGACCCGCCCGTGAAGGTCGGAGCTCCCGCAAGGACTCCCTTGTACCAACCGAATCTTCAGATACATCCCTGCCCTCGAGTCGCGCGTCAAGCTCGGGCCGCGAAAGCTCGGCCTCGCGTTCACGCTCCGCGATCGTGGGGCAGGTGATAGACCGATTCCTAGAAAAGAAGAGGAAGAAGAAAGTCAGCACCCCAGTGCCGCGCCCAGTGCCGGCCGTGACCACCCCTACCTCCGCGGACAAGATGCCTCCGCCACAGACGTTGAAGCCTCTGTCTTCTAAAACCGAGATAGACAGAAGCTACATTATCCTACAGAGGCTAATTGCGGCTAAGTGCCTCCCCCCAAAAAACCTAGGAGTATTAAAAAATGCCCTAGAGGAGAACGAAAAAAACCTTTCGGCCCCAATGACGCCCACACCAGAGGAAGCGGCCATAGTAGAGAGGCACAAAACTCTGGAAATACCTGACGCCCCGATTCCAGGTATACGTCGGAAACGGGACGATGACAGCCCGTCGGAGGAGGAGGTAAAGCGCCGGTGCGCCGAACCCCACCTCACGCCACTCCCGCAGCGCGTGCTTAAGCCCGCACGCCCGCTCCCACCATCATCACCACCGATGGACATACAACAGCCCTCGACCTCCAAGGCTGTCTCTTACGCTTCGGCGGCTGCAGGATCTACCCCCACCCATAAGGTACAGTCACCCTCACCTTTATTACCAACACCAACCACCACCACCCCTCCACCACCCAAGTCTGATAAACCAACAGTCAGGTATCCCCCGCTGGTAGTTGAAGTACTGCCCAACTGGGCCTCACATTTTAAAACACTAAAAGAGCGCCTAGGCCACCCACCAAATGCACGCCCATATGGGAAAGGGGTTCGCTTCTTGCCAGCGTCCGGCGAGGAGTACCGAACCATACAGAGCTACCTGACGACACTAGAGCGCACGGAAAAGGTCGTCTGGTTTTCGTACGCTCTCCCCGAGGAGCTGAGTCTTAAGGTGGCCATACGTGGCCTCCCCGCCGACACCCCCACCGATGAAATCGACGAAGTCCTACGCCGACTAGGGTTCGAACCAGAGGCCATCCGGGCCGTCCGCCCATCGAAGGGCAGACCAGGGTGCATCTTTTTCGCCATACTTAAGAAAACCCCCAACCTCACCCCGGACATTTATAACGTAACAGAGCTGCTGTGTATGCCCGGAGTCATAATAGAAAGTTGGAAGGGGAAAAAGGGCCCCGCCCAATGCCACCGCTGCCAAGCCTTCCGGCATAGCAGTCATAACTGCCATCGCCCCCTAGCCTGCGTACGGTGTGGAGGTCCACACTTCGCGGGCGACTGTCCAAGGCCGCGCGATATGCCTGCAACGTGTGCCAACTGTGAGGGGGCACACACAGCTAATAATAAATCGTGCCCGGTTTATAAGAGGGAGGCCAGGAACAAGAGAGCGGGAACCACGGCACATACCGCCGCATCCGCAGCCCCCCACCGAGGAGGAGGAAGAAGAGAACGCCCCCGCTCCGCTACGACCAGCAGAGCTCGAACCCCCGTACTACCCCAGGGCTCTACACCCCTACACACCACGACGGTACAAGAGACTGCTGGTCAGTCGCTGATGGCCCCCGCCAACAACCCGGATACTGGAAAGGCGGCGTCCAGAAGGAAGCGGAAGAAGACCAAGCGGGTGCGAGTCACGGAGGAGGACTCGTCAGACTCGGATGCCCCCACCTCACGCCCCCCGCAGCCCCCTCGGATCACTCAACCGGCGGCGATCGGAAGACAGACTCCCCGCCCAGGAGCTGCCCCGGCCCCCGCCCCCCAGGAGGAGGACCACCACCAACAACCGCAAGTAGTGCCACCAACTCAACCCAAGCACAAGGGGGGGAAAACGCACAGAACCGTACCCCCACCGCCCAAGAAGACCACCACTCACCGCTACGACAGCGACCGACTGGAGTTGCTGGACACGGCGCTCCAAATCTTGCAGGAGGTCCTCCAAACCCTGCGAACGGGGGGAGACCCGATCCCAATTGTGCTCAGCGGGATTGGGAAGCTCTTCAAGGTAGGGAATTGAGAGTCATGTTCTGGAACGCTCGCGGCCTCACAAGTAAAGATAGAGGGAACAAAGTTTTGCTTCTGCGGCCCCTCCTGAAAGAGCAGAACATAGACGTGGCTCTCATTAACGAGACCCTACTTAAAAGTTCCGACAAGCCCAAGTTCCCAGGCTACCACATCTACCGTAGGGACGACCAGAGCGCGGACGGAAGGTGCATCAGGGGTCTAATGGTCTTGGTGAAGAGAAGACTGGTCCACCAACCACTAACAGACCTAGACTTGGTGTCGATGAAGGCACTGGGGGTTGAGATCTGCATCGATGGCAACCCCATACAAATACACGCCATATACCATCCCCCAGGAAGTACGCCTCTGGCACCAGCGGACCTCCGAAAACTGCTCCCTACCCCTCCGATAGGCCCGATGATAGCGGCCGGTGACTGGAATTGCAAGCACAGGAACTGGAACTCACTCAGAAGGAACAGAGACGGTGGTATCCTCCAGCGGTACGCAGAAAACCACGACTACGAGGTCGCAGGCACTGAGACACCTACACACTATCCAGACAATGAGAACCACGCGCCAGATGTCATCGACCTCGCAGTCCACACACACCTACCGAACTACCCCAAGCTGGAGGTACTACTCGACGAAGTACAGTCCGACCACCAACCAGTTCTGCTTATACTGGAAACCAGCCCGGCCGTCCTCAAACCACCGCCACCTAGACCTGGAATCGACTGGACCCTGTTCTCGGAGGCCCTGCAGAAGACAGTCCCCACGAAACCAGTGGATAACCCCGCAGATGTGGACCAACTGGCCGGGGAGATAACGATCGCGATACAAGGGGCACTCTCTGAAGCCTCAAAACCACCTCGTCAAAACAGACTGACCAGAGCACCAGCACACCTGACCAGACTCCTCTCGGAGAAGCGTAGGCTGAGGAAACAATGGCAGAGAACACGAGATCCACGTCTGAAGACCAAGCTGAACGCCCTCTGCGATGAGGTGAAGGCAGAGCTACAAGCTGGCAACGCCCGACAATGGGAGAGAAGGATTGAAGACGCCACAGAAGACTGGGCGTCACTCCACAAACTCTGTCGACAGCTGAGGAGCACCGCAACACCCATTCGACCTCTAAGACACCAAGATGGTAACCCCAGATACCGAACTGAAGACAGAGCGTAGATCTTTGCAGACAGCCTTGAGGACAAGTTCTAGCCCAACCCAGATAAAGACCCGGCACACACAGTAGAAGTGGAAACCTTTGTCCAAAACTACCTCAAGGCCGACGCCCAGGAGGCAGACACCGCAGAAGTTATTTTCTTCTCTCCCGGGCAAGTCCAACGGGCCATACGTCAGACAAAGCCAAGGAAGGCACCCGGCGAGGACAATATCACGAACGCTGCCATCCGTCACTTCCCCTACAAAATGGTCGCTTCCGTAACCCGGCTCTTTAACAGGATTATACGGAGCGGTCACTTCCCTACTCCTTGGAAATCCGGCCGGGTTATCATGATCCCAAAACCCGGCAAAAACATCCTTCTCCCTGAGAGTTATCGCCCCATCACCCTTCTTCCTAGCATATCAAAATTATTTGAAAAGCTCCTCCTTACCCACATCAATCCTCACATCCCCCCGCGCCCAGAACAGTACGGATTCCGGTCAGAACATAGCACGACGCTCTAACTGTGTAGAGTACTGCATCACCTCACCACCGCCCACAACAGGCGCGAGCACTCTGTCGCAGTATTCCTAGATATGGAAAAAGCGTTCGACCGAGTCTGGCACGCGGGACTCCTTTACAAGATGGCTACCTCACCAATACCGAAGAAGGTTGTGAAGGTAATAGCTTCGTTTCTCCAAGGCCGCAGCTTTTCAGTGCGCGTGGAGCAGGCGACCTCCTCCAGACGACCAATAGGGGCCGGAGTCCCCCAAGGCAGCTGCCTCTCCCCAGTGTGTTACTCACAATACACCGATGACAAACCCAAAACAGAAGAAGCTCTGTTAGCCCTATACGCGGACGACGCCGCATACATAACCAAATCTATGAACTTAAACCACGCCGCCACTAAGATGCAAAGGGTCCTAACAGAGCTCCCCGCCTGGCTGACAAAATGGAGACTGAGTGTCAATGTGAGTAAGACACAGGCCAAACTCACCCTGGAGAAACAGCCGGTGGCCTGGTCGCACACGGCGAAATGCCTGGGAGTAACACTTGACCGCAACCTGACGATGAGGAAACACGCAAGGAACGTACGTGGCCTGGCGAGTATAACCCGAGCACTACTCAAGCCCGTCCTGCAGTCCAACCTACCGCTCCGAATGAAGGTTGGACTATACAAGACCTATGTCCGTCCGCGTCTTACATACGCGACCCCCGCATGGTATGCTTTGTTAGCCAAAGGCCACAGAAAGATACTGCGAAGTCAGCAAAGCCTCTGCCTCAGGACCGTCGTAGATGCGCCACGGTACGTCCGAAACAGCACAATCCAACGGGACCTAGAAATTGAGAGCTTAGACCAATTTATAGGCCGCCTAGCAACCAGGATGTTTGCGCGCCTGGGCAACTCTGCTTACTCACACTTACGAGAACTAGCTCCTCTCACAGACAGACCCCCAAAGAGTAAGCCATATTCGCGGGAACTGGTAACAGAAAACGACCAGACGTTAACAGACTCTGACATCCCTCCATCCCTCCCCACCCCCACCCCTTCTACCACCCAACCTAGATCCGCGTCAAGCAGCCGACCGCAAATCACTCCGTCCTGCGGAGAGACCGTCGGGCGGCCAGCAACGCGTGAGTAAGTCACCTGAGGCTCCGCGAGCCGACCCGATGACCCCCCCGTAGAAACGGGGGGCGGAAAGAACTCCGCAGGAAAGGGCAAAAAAGCCCGGTACTGCTGCCCCACACCGGCTGCGCCGGTGTGTGAGAGCGTAAGAAGACACGGAAAAATTGTGATCATCAAGTGCGCGATTTTACTTTGTAACTTATCAACTAAGAAAAAAGAACATACAGTCCACTCTGCCACATACCGAGTCTATCATTTGAAGCCTGGGTAGGAACTCAACAATAAGTATGTATGTATAAAAAAAGTATATAAGTATAACATCAGTTTGCTGGTTCCCATAGTAGCGCTGTGTGAAATGTCCACCAATATTAATAATTTAATTATCTGAAATAAACGCAATTTATACAATTTAAGATGATGCCCACTCTATGGTGTGAATTTACGGCCGGGCTGTGACGTCACTCGCGGGTCCAGTGCGTCATAAACAAAATACGTCGCGCTAAATTGGCGAGGGCTGAGTTAGCGTCAAAATTCCTCTGCTGGAATAACCTCTCGATAAGGTAGAGACCGCCCGAAAGAATGTTTACAAGGGTTGACTAATTTCAGAGATGGCTGAGACAGCTTGACCCCAAAAGCATGAGAGAGATTAAAAAGTCTTATCAAAATCAAGGTAAAGATTTTTGGAAACGTCAATGTCGTAGGTACATACATTCATATTCTTCTTCTATACATATAAAATCAATTGCCGTTCGTTAATATTGCTAAAACTAAAAACAGTTTGACTGATTTTGATTGATTTTGACGGGTTTTTTAGTGTTTACTTTCATTTTCAGTTTTTCATTTATTTATTTTCCACTGTAGGTACATTAAAGAACACTAAGTTACGTCATATTTGGAATATTTCAATAAAATTATCATTACTGTAGCTCAAACAGACAGATATCGGAACTAATTAAGTTATTTTAACAAAGAAAGTCAACTTAAAATAACAAATATAAAACAAATTTAATCAATTTTGTGCGGCTCAAGTGTCTATAAGTACCGTGACAAACCTACAGTGGTTTATGTATTACTGTTAGTATTAAGTTTGAATGAGTCTCGGGATAGTTTAAAAAATTGCAGACGAAGTCGCGGGCATACAACTAGTTAACAATAAATTTTACAACTCATTTTATGATTAACTGCTATGAAAGCTTCATAACATATTTTTTCACACAAAACCCCAGAATAAAGCAGTCATAAACCAAACACGGAGAGTTCGAAACTCCAAACGAATAAAACAGCGGTATAACCAAACAAGAATCTAAATTTATAAATCAAACACAATAGAGAGAAATACACCTCACGAAAAAATATCAAACAGGGGATCTGTTTGATAAAAGCTTCGAACAAGGGTTTATTGAGATATCAAATAAAAAATCAGCGGTCACACGAACTAACAAGCTTCTTCGACAATACTCCTTGATTTAGCTCAAGTTTATTGTGCAACGTTATTTATACGCCTGTTCCCTTCGACGGCACGATTCAATGTTTTCTACCAACTCTACTCGCAATATCACAATCGCCCAAACCCCTTCAATCAAGAACCAACTCTCAGTTCATTAATAAACGATCGACTTTGCGAAAGCTATCTTTGGAGGTTAGGTTATGGAGTCGGTAGTTGTAAATTTACTAACGCATTTTATTACGAATTGAGAAAATAGGTAGGTATATCTCTTGTATGCGGTTTGATTGGAAATATGCTTATGTTTCTGGAGAACATTGGATTACGACTGTTGTAGGCTGATTGCGAGCGATCCTTGAAGGATAAAAGTCTTGGAGCTTTGTTTCATATTTCATTCAGTAAAGTGAATTTGAAAAATTCAATTCAGTTTAGTTTTGGTCGGTGGTATCGATTGCTAAGTGAAACATTAAACACAAAAATAAATTGTGAAATACAATCACATTATCTTTGGTTTTATACGTTATTATTTTAGTATTTTTCAGATCAAATAAATCAATTAAATTAGTTGATATTTCTTAACAATTCATTTTACACACATAGGTACAGGTTGTTTGGTAATATTCTGACGATATTCAAGTGAAGGTTTCTCGAAACATAAAAAAGACTTCGAAAAAAAACTAACTACTAGTTATATAATCAAATTTTAAAGAAAATCGAACAAGTTTAGGTGATTAATTCGATATAAAACTTACTGCCTAACCTTGCAGTCGACATCCAAAAATAAAGGTTTGATATCTCTTTTGGAAATGGCTGCGGGTTTTGGGTTAGAAAGGGACAACACGAGATATCTCGAGACGTCATCAATACAGTAGTGTCTGTGGCTAGATGGCAAGTATTATGCAATAGCACAACATAAGTTTAATAACGTGTTTGTTTTTACATGCCAAAATAAATTTCACATTTCTATGGTAAACATTGCACAAGTGTATTTATTATGCTCATCAAAATAACCCTTTTCATTTTTGTGCGTATATTATCAAACACCCTATATACGTATATTAAAATATGACATTTCCATCATACCGCAGTATATCTAATACACTCCGATAATACGATGGATCATTCACACACACAATAACTGTGACATTTAGAGGCAAATATCATCGCCACTTCACTGTTGTCGTGTTGTAATACCATTAAAAGTGACTTGAGTCCGTCCACGCTGAGTTTTCATAGCAAAAATAAATATTCATACTCAGCATCCAACAGGAAAATCTAATAAAAGAAAGAAAGAAAGGAAGGGAAAAAATACTCATTGCACCACAAGAAACAACGGAATAAAAAAACACCATTACTTGTTAAATACTACTAACAACTACAAACTATTTAATACATTCTACGTTTTTGTATATGATATATATTTTTTAAAATATATTATTAAAAGGGTGCCTGAAGATGGGCGACGGCGCCGAGGAAGGCCTAGTAGACGCTGGCGTGATGATTTCGATGCCTTCGAGACAGATTGGTGGTATTTGGTACGCGAGCAAAAGTCCTGGAAGACAGTGGGGGAGACCTTTGCCCAGTAGTGGGATGACACAGGTTAAATAAAAAAAAATTATGAAAATATTATATATACTTATATTTGTTTAGAAACCGTCCATTTAAAATAATTAGGTTAATAATAAATAAATAAATATTGCTGGACATTTCACACAACACACTATCTAGCCCCAAACTAAGCAGAGCTTGTACTATTTGAACCAGATAACTGATAGAATACTTATATACAATTGTTTGTAAAAACATACTTAATATAATAGAAAAACATCCAGACGCGAAACAAATATCTGTAGATCATGCAATAATTTGTTCCGGGGCGGGAGACGAACCCGCTATCTTCTGCGTCTCAGCCGGCTATTCACCCAATGCGCCACGGAGGTTGTTAAGTTGCACGACTATGTATCACTACAGCATGCAGACTTAGCGTAGATGCACTATATCAATCAACTCGCAGTACCGCGGAATCGAATCCACTGTAGCACTTCACTTTTACTGGAATGGAATGTGTGTGTGGACGCGCTTCTCCCTAAATACTCCATCAATGTGTTTACACACTACACGTTGTTATATACAAATAACACTTTTTATACCACTTGGAATAGGAACAAGCACAAGTAAAACTTTTTTATACCACTTGGAAATGGAACAAGCATATAGTACACAAATAACACATGTTTATACCACTTGGAACTGGAACAAGTAGGTATATAATATGTACACTAACAACACTTTTTTATGCCACTTGGAAATGGAACAAGCATATAATACACAAATAATACTTATTTTGTACCACTTGAAATCGGAACAAGTAGGTATATAATGCACTAATAACACTTTTTCATACCACTTGGAAATGGAACAAGCATATAATATACAAATAACACATTTTTATACCACTTGGAATAAGAACAAGTAGGTATATATTACACTAATAACACTTATTTATACCACTTGGAAATGGAACAAGCATATAATACACATATAACACTTTTTTATATCACTTGGAAATGGAACAAGAATATAGCCCACCGATAAGTCATGAGTCATGACCGTCGCTTATATATAACAAAGTTTTACCTCGTGTTTATAAAAGAACTGAACATTTGGTGCAGAAAGTTTCTTCAGAGGAGACCACGCACTGAAAAGCGCAGTTTATGACGCGACTACTCTAAGCCTAGGCTATACTTTAAACCCAGTTATATAATTTTAAATCTTTATTTCGGGGTCTATAAATGATACATATGACTGAACTGAATCCCTACTGTTGACTTTCTCATAAACTCAAAGTGTTAATACCTAAATATGTCCTACTATTATTAGTATTTATTGTTACTTGTATTTCTAGTATACTTTATATATATATATATATATATATATATATATATATATATATATATTTAATATAAGTATGCCGTGGAGTGCCGGCAGTAAAATGTTACCCCTCCTCGCATGCCCGTGGATGCAGTAAGAGCCTGCTAAGGGATACCTCCGGAAGATGGGCAGCAGCGTCTTTCCGTGTATCAACATCTCGTACTGCGCTCGCCAACCCGCCTGCCAAGCGTGGTGAGTATGGCAACTACCCATCATGGAGATCCATGGAGGCCTGTGTTCAGTAGTGGACGTTTTACGGCTAAAATGATGATGATGATAAGTATGTACGTTCATACTTATATTCATACATACGTTTTCTTACCCTTTATTTGACAGTTACCCTAACCGAGGCCCTAAAACCTAAGACAATCGTATAGATGCCCACGATACAGATCTTTATCTAGTGTGGGTATCACCGGAAACCGGATCATGATTCTCAACAGCAAATCAGGATAGTAATTATAAGCTATTTATATACATTATCTACATATTAATGTCTTTATTATTATCAACTTATCTAATTATAATTACTCGTGCGCGATAACTTGGGACCTGCTAGGAATGCGACTCCCCGACTCCTTCCCCTGCACTTCCCCGATAGCGCCCGTATTGTACCGTTCGCATCACTATTTTTTACTAGGGTTTTTAGTCTCGTACTGGCCTACGTCACGTAACGACGCGCTCTGGAATTCTTTTAGTTTTCGTTTGTGTTATTGTTTTGTTATTATAGTTTGTGTCATTGTTTTGTTGTAGTAGTTTTTGTTGTTATAGTAAATGTTGTAAATTTATCGGATACCTCTTCGTCAAGTGATTATAGTGAGACTGAGGACGAAGAACAACCTCTAGAAGGCATAAATCCACTAAGTAGTGACGAAGATGATATAATGTAAATAATAGATAAAGTAAATGTATAAACTTAGACATTGTATTTTTATTTTATTCAAATAGTGTAAAAAAGATTAGATAAAAAGCAGCGTCCTCCCTGAGTAAAATAATATATTAGGTTAAAAAAAACAAAGACGAAGCCGCGGGCGGCTGCTTGTTATGTTCGCTTTTTTGCGGGCGGTACAAACACGCCAATATGACGTCACCGCGCTAAGGTCCCAACTTATCGCGCACGGGTAATAAGTACCTATCTATTTACATATCTAGTTTAAAGTATATCAATTGTAATTGTAGTTTTATTTAAACTAAATAGAATTAAGGCTAATGTTTAACAATCCTGTACTCTTGTTTTTGGTGTAATAAACTTTTTTCATCTTCATTTTTCATTAAACGAACGACGATTAAAAGCTCTAAAAAAAATTAAAAATAATCATAAACAAAATGGATATTAAAAGACAGCGAAATTGCTCTGGCCAGTAGCGAGATAACTGGAAACGCAATGTCCGACTGTTTATTCGAGATTCACTACATAGATAAAGTTTTTATATTTTAAAATGTTTACTTTTCCCAAATGTGTTATTAGCTTTAGCATTCTAGCATTATGTTACCGGGTATCGGGTATTTGTTATGTGGTATATAGTAATCTACTTTCGCGCAAACGATTCCATTGTGACAAAAGCCTTAAACCTTTTTAAAATTCGAACGTAACGAAATGGAACTTTTTGCGAGCAGTCACAAACAAACGGACCGCGAGCCGCGTCTATTATTAATTAAAAACCAAAAACGCTCCTGTTAAGCCGGTGAGTGTTTCAAAATCGAATCAAAGGAGTAATTCGAATGGAATCGCCGAATGAATTGATCGAATCGCCGCGACAGCGTTTGTGAATGGGGATTAGAAGCGAAACTGCAGATGAAGTCATCGTAACAAAACGTAACGTAATACAGGATGTTTGGTAATATACTGACGATATTTAAGTTACGGTTTCTCAAATAATAAAAAAAGACTGAAAAAAACTAATAGTTATATTATCAAATTATAAAGATAATTGAATAATTCAATATAAAACTTACTGCCTACTCTTGCAATCGACATCCAAAAATAAAGGCTGATTCATCTCTTTCGAAAATGGCTGCGGGTTTTGGGTTAGAAAGAGACAACAAAAGCTATCTCGAGACGTTGCCAATACAGTATCTGTGTTTAGTAGGCAAGCATTATCCAACAGCACAACATAAGTTTAATAAAGTGTGTGTTTTTACATGCCATATTACATTTCTTATTTCTATGGTAAACATTTCACAAATTTATTTATTATGCTCATCGAAATAACCCTTTTCATTTTTGTGCGTATATTATCAAACACCCTATATATAAAAATAATGGCAATTTTTTTTAAGTTTACTGGAAAGCTTAGCTTAGGGCGGCCTCCTATTATATGAAAAGCCGATCTGATAAGCGTCAGCGACGTCAGCAGTTGATGTCATATGGTTGATATGATGATGATTTATTGAGTTTCGGGATTTACTATTAAATTACCGGGTGGAAATCAGTTTCACGATCTTCGCCTAGATTTATTTAGTATCTCCTGCAGCAGCGGGTTGATTGTTCGTTCTTGTTTGGTCGGTAAGTAAGTAAAAATATTACCATCCTTCTCCGCAGTCGGTTTCCCAATCCAGGCCATAATTTATCTGTATACCAAATTTTAATCTAAATCGTTTCAGACGTTTAGTCGTGAAATTGTAACAAAAAGAGAGACAGAGTTAATTTCGAATTTATAATAATAGTACGGATAAGCTTTGACATGCTTGACACGTAATATTTTAAATAAGATAGAATAAGACAAAATTAATTTTAGCCAGGTTTATAAAATGTTTATGAATCAGGCCGTTAGTGTTTCCCAAAATTAGGGGTTTAAAATGAATATGTTTGTTTGCGTGTAAAAAAAACTTTGCAGTTCAGCTCAACTTTATATTATCAGCAGCACGTTATTATAACGGAGTTGCGTTTCTATGCACTCGAATTTCTTCTTTCATATCACAACTCTATTATGCATTTCGTCTACCGATGCACAATGAATTTTAGTATTTATTTCCTTTATCATACAGTCTACTTTTAATTTGTTAGCAAGGATAGATTTGATTTACTAACGTGGTTACGCGTAGAAGAGTGATGTTAGGGTTGTCAACCGTTACAAATGAGTAAAGTGCTTTGTTTGGACCCACTGTTGTTTTAAAGTTTATTTCGAGATAAATGGTTTTGGGAATAACGCTGCTTAAAAACTTAGTTTCAAAAAATATATTCATTGAATGAATGATTTTTTATATAGTACCTGAACACAAAAACAGAAAGAGAAAAAAGTATAACCAAATGGCGGTCTTATCGCTAATGAAACCGATCTCTTTCAGACAACATCTGGATTTTTTATTAGGAACAAATAGATGACACACAAAAATGGTTTGAAATTAACTACTTTCAATTAAAGATTTAGGCAATATTCAGTTATTAAAATAATTACTGTCAAAAATAAATTAATTATGCTGGACATTTGGCAGAGCAATATCTGGCCTTTGGGGCCAGCAAAGCTTGTACCAGACAAGTGATAAAATACTTAGGTACATTATTTTTATTAAATACATAAGGTAAAAAACCCAAATATCACAACAATCCGTTAACATTTTTAGCTCATTTAGTCACACCAGAATTGGTGTGACTAAACTACCTACCTAAGTATCAAATTGCACGATGATCGGATCAAATGAAAAGTTATCCCTGGACAAACAAACATACATACATACAACACTGATTTGCCCAAGTTGATACATTAAATCAATTTAAAGAAAAACACCCAGACCACTGTACCAGTATCTGTAGTAGATCTTTCAAACATTTGTTTCGCGGCGGGAATCGAGCTCACAATTCCTGTGACTCAGTATTAAAATTTTACAGCATAACTTGCATATCAATCGACTAGCATAATATCAAGAGTTTGAAACTAGTTTACGGCATCGTATGTACCATTAAATTTTAAATCAGATTAGTATGTCAAACTCATTATTAATTAATGGCAATAAAGTTTGTAGCCAGAACTTACGAACCATCAAAATAATAGAAAACTAATGATCCGTCTTATTTATAAAGCAGTATCGAAGTTTCTCCTTAGCGATTCAGAAGTCTATACATTTTGTAGTTTAATGTGTGTAGACTAAGAGCCGCTATAGTTAAATCAACCTCATGCAGCCCAGCCTATCGATCTTTCACAGAACACATTACGGGGAATGTGCCCAGGAACTATACGATCTGATCCCGCCATCTCCCTTCCATCTGGACAATCAGGCGCACGGCTCAGTACCATCCGTACCTAGTTGATATACCACCCTTTCGCACCGTTTTAGTTCTACGTTCTTGATGCGTACAGCTAAGGTACGGTAAGGAACACTCTACCGTTGTTTTTTCTAAAGAATACAATCCGGGCCTCTATAACGTAGGAGTAAATGTTTCTCCTAGATCTTCGTACTTCATCTAAAACCACATTATTGCTTACCATCAGGTGGGATTGTGGTCGAACAATGATCTATCCTTTTAAAAACATATGAAGTAATAATAATTGATCGAGCGAAGCAAGATCTCAAAAACAACTTGAACAAATCGGCGTTGTATGTATATATGTAATCAAAGTGTTTTGTAGCTCTCAAATAACCCTTTTTTTCTCTTACTAATTTTATAGCTTCCACCATATGCTCTGAATTCCATTCTTTTCGCTTTGTTTTTGAGTTGACACCCGCCATTCTGATAAAACATTAACGGTTTATAAAAAAACAAAATCATCAAGTCAGCTGATACATATGAGAACCAATTGTGGAATAGTCCATAATTGGATACTATCATCCGTCCACATTTGGATTTTCCGACGACTTCAAATTGACATTCATATTTATAAATTTAAGAAAATAATACAATCAAATACCTCTAAAACCTACAAAAGAACACTGTGTGCATTTTTTGTACAAAAAATATGTTTTTTACATACCTACCTTAGAAAATAATGCGGCAGCGACAAAACAAAACACTGTCATAATGACGAAAGGGCTCGCTCGACTGACATATTACAACTTGTACGCGCGAATGGAGATAGAAGGAGAAACAATTGCGTGTGTGAGTTTCCGTTTGAGAGAAATGCGGGTATTCCATATTAGGAATACTATCCCATATTTGGCCACTTTCCTCTAGTAATGGCACAACTCTCGTGTGACTAAATGGGCTAAAAATGTTGGGGGGTTGTTGGGTTCAAGAGGGGTAAAAATTAAAGTGAGAGTATTAGGTCAAATTGGATGTCAAATGAAAGATCTTCATTAGTGCATTTCGACTCCGTTGTTATTTTTACTTAACTCCTCGTAGTTTTTGAGTTATTAACCATAATTAAAACTGAACTTTGACGAAAGGGTACACTGGGTACACCAGTGACCCCACAGTGCTGTAATTTATGATGATGATTATGGCTGTTGATTACGTAATGAAAACTAAAAAAAAAATAGAAGTATTATGTATTTTATATCTGTTATCTGGTTCATACTACAAGCTATGGTTGGGTCTAAGCGATCAATAACACCCTCGACTCATTAAATGTTCGCAGGTGTAATAGACGCTTTATTTATTTATACAGTCATATAATACTTTATTGCACAAAAATACACATTAAATGTACAAAAGGTAGGCTTAATGCTAATAGCATTTTCTACCTGCCAAACTCGGAGGTAACAAAATAGGTTGCTAACGCTTACGGCTCTCGTCACACTAATTTTTATAAATGCGAAAGTTTGGATGTTTATTTGTTTGTTTGTTACTCAATCACGTCGTAACGGTTGAACCGATTTCGATGAAATTAAGTATTACTCGTGCGCGATAACTTGGGACCTGCTAGGAATGCGACTCCCCGACCGCTTTCCCTGCACTTCCCCGATGGCGCCCGTATTGTACCGTTCGCATCACTATTTTTTACTAGGGTTTTTAGTTTCGTACTGGCCTACGTCACGTAACGACGCGCTCTGGAATTCTTTTAGTTTTCGTTTGTGTTATTGTTTTGTTGTCTGGAAAAAAGAAGTCAACCATGTGGACAGGATTCGACAAAAGTATTGGGACGATGACCTCTTACAAGAGACGAATGAATCGCAATTAATTGTAAATTTATCGGATACCTCTTCGTCAAGTGATTATAGTGAGACTGAGGACGAAGAACAACCTCTAGAAGGCATAAATCCACTAAGTAGTGACGAAGATGAGATAATGCAAATAATAGATAAAATAAATGTATAAACTTAAACATTGTATTTTTATTTTATTCAAATAGTGTAAAAAAGATTAGATAAAAAGCAGCGTCCTCCCTGAGTAACATAATAAATTAGGTTAAAAAAAAGAAAAACGAAGCCGCGGGCGGCTGCTTGTTATGTTCGTTTTTTTGCAGGCGGTACAAACACGCCAATATGACGTCACCGCGCTCAGGTCCCAACTTATCGCGCACGGGTAATATGTGCTTAGATTATAACTTGGATTAACACATAGGCTACTTTTTGTTGACAAACAACGCGTGCGAAACCGCTGGCGGAAGCTAGTATAACAATATACTATTACTTTTCACCAATTAACCCATTTGGTAAGGGTAGTGGGAGAGTTCTCGAACAATTCATTATTTCAAATAATATTACAGCTGGTTTTTAAAACAGCTTTTTTCCTGCAAGCACAAAAACTTCAGCCACGGAAGACCAGCGCTATTGTGATATTTCTATGCTACAATAGCAAATTCCCTCATTCCAGGAAAGGGAGGCATTTGTCCTGCAGTGGACTAGGGTTTTTTCCCAAACCCGGTACAAATATCTGTAGACCATGCAAACGTTTGTCCCGCTGCAGGAATCTAACTCGCAACCTCCTGCTTGTAAGTCAGCTATCCGCTTGCACTACAGATTGACAAATAAAAGTCATTTGCTAAAAAGACATTTTGAGTTTCCGGTGTTCATTGTTTTTTTTTCATCATCCAAACTGTGGTCTTTATGGGGAATAAGGATATACCACGAAGATTGTATTTCTCTGTACCATAATAAATATGAATCTGGCCAGTTCCATTTTTAACTATAAATATATAGGTGTTTGATAATATACACTCAAAAATGAAAGGGGTTATTTTGATGAGCATTTTAAATAAATTAAACTTATGTTGTTCTATTGCATGATGCTTGCCATCTAACCACAGATACTGTATTGGTGACGTCTCGAGATATCTCTTGTTGTCCCTTTCTAACCCAAAACCCGCGCCATTTCCGAAAGAGATACCAAATTGGCCATTATTTTTGAATATCGATTGCAAAAGTTGGCAGTAAGTTTTGTATCGACTAAATCACCTAAACTTGTCAGCTTTCTTTAATATTTAATAACAAAACTTGGGATTGGGCCGGGTTCGTAAATCAAATGCTTCTGGAGAAATGGGCCAACATCATAACTCCTTGGGTACCGGAGGATGGACAGCGACGTCGGGGTCGGCCGCGAAAGCGTTGGCGCGTCGTCGCGCCAACGCGTTGGCGCGACGACATCAGCGGATTCGAAAAGGAATGGTGGAAATATGCTAAGGATAGCTTCTATCTATCTAAACCTATCTCGCGATAGGTGGAAGGAGTTGGGGGAGGCGTTTGGCCAGCAGTGGGAAAATGTAGACTAGCTAAAAAATAAAACTTATAGATTTTTTTTACGAGAATTCTTTTTTATGTTTCTTTTTTATGAGAAACCGTCACTTGAATATCGTCAGTATATTACCAAACACCCAGTATTATGTAGGTATTTTTCGTGGAGATTGTATTTCATTTTAGCATAATTATTATCTATCTAATTAGCCTCTTTTTTCCAATTTACTAACGGCCTTATCGCATTTACGGAGTCGTTCTCAAGTTAACAATGACCAACTTTCAGAGCACGAGTGATTTTTTTTTATTTCTGTTTTGCAACGCGCCCAAGTGTCAAAGATCAAAGATCACTCTAAATTAAACGTTTTCCCTAACCAATTCTAAACGCAATTTACTCGTAACTATTATTTAAACGTTACCGAAATAGGATCAGCTAACGACCCGTCTCATTCTATAATTGTGTACGATTCGTAAATCAGAGCTCAGTGTTATGTGACTTAAATAAGTAGGTATTTGAGTAGCTCTAAGTTTGTATCGGACTGGGAGTTCCTAATTAACGGATGCGGTATTTAAACATGGATAGATAGATAGATAATTTCATCATGATCATCATCATCAGCCGGGAGACGTCCACTGCTGAACATAGGCCTCCCCCTTAGATCGCCACAACGAGCGGTTGGTAGACGTTCGCGCCCAACGGCTCCCCGCGATTCTTACTAGATCGTCGGTCCACCTTGTGGGGGCCGGCCTACGCTGCGTCTTCCAGTCCGTGGTCTCCACTCGAGAACCTTTCTTCCCCAACGGTTATCGGTTCTACGAGCGATGTGGCCTGCCCATTGCCACTTCAACTTGCTAATTTTGAGAGCTATGTCGCCAACTTTAGTTCTTCTGCGGATTTCCTCATTGCGGATTTTGTCACGCAAAGAAACCCCAAGCATAGCCATAGCTCGTTGAGCGACCTTGAGCTTGGTCATGAGGCCATGAGTAATGGACCACGTTTCAATGCCATAGGTCATCACTGGCAACACACACTGGTTGAAGACTTAGATAGATAATTTATTTATTGCCATTAAAATAAATAAAAATATTTTTTTAACCTATCTCATCCTACTACTGGGCAAAGATCTCCCCCAAGTCCCTCGAAGCATCCCTATCTGTAGCTATCTCCCACCATTCTCTTATAAAAAATAAAAAAATAAAATTTTAATTCTTCAAAATAAAATTAACTAAATAAATAATGCTGGCCATTTCACACAGTGCTATCTAGCCCCAAACGAAGACAAGCTTGTTTTATGGGAACCAGATAACTGATACAATACTCATACTTTTTTGTAAATGTATACATACTAATAATATAAAGAAAAACACCCAGACCCTGACCAAATATCTGTAGATCATACAAACATGCAAACAAAAAATAAACAAACTGACAAAACAGTATACAACATTATGTCAAAGGTACACACGGCTACACATCAAGCTACACATTTACAGTATAAGCTGGCCTCTCATTCTACGAAAAGCCTAAACAATGTGAGGTCAGCTTATACTGGAAATGTATAGCTTGATGTGTAGCCGTGTGTACAATGGGCGACCTTATCGCCAAAAATGATATCTTCCAGGCAACCTTTACATGGACAGGATCTATGTAAAGAATGAGGACGGCAGGACGGTTTTAAAACTAACTATATATTTTTTTTTAATTTGGTTGGCCACCTTGTCCAGTGTAAAACACGTAACTTTTTATATTAAATAATTAACCGACAGAAAAAACAAACTACAAAACCGATTTCAATGAAATTTCTATAGGACCAATCTGAAAGTATATTCTTTCAAATAATAAAAGAATTTTCCAAATCGGTTGATAAATGATGGAGTTATGAGGTAACAAACATTAAAAAAAATACAGTCGAATTGAGAACCTCGTCCATTTTTTATGTCGGTTAAAAATTATGTTATGAATAAATCAAAAATATGCTCATTTACAAATGAAGAGAAAGTTTCTGCTACTAAGATATATTTTACTGATACAGTGTTGATTCCCATTCGCTGTGTTTTACTATTTATTTTCCAAAAACGTTTAGAAAAATGTATATTTTATATGTTATTTTTATAACGTGATTGTTATCAAAAACTTTCAGCAGAATGCACTACAGTGACAGTCTTTAAAATCCAAATTTAAATGATATAAAAACATAAACATTAAAAAAAATCACCTATGTAAAAAAATTCTCATCAATTTATGAACCATCCAACAGAGTAGGAAGGATCTCTCAAGACGAGTTTTCACTTCAAACAGCATTGAAATTAGCTACTAAAATAAACAAAACGGGAAGCATCTTAGTTAATAGAGCGTAGCGAGATCTCTAAATCAACTTAAAAAAATCGGCATTGAATGGTATGTTTGTTTGTCCGAAGATAACTTTCGAAGCGTTTATCCGATCATCGTGAAATTTGACTAAATAAGCTAAAAATGTGGTAATCCCAATATCCCAACAACCCGTTGAGATATTGGGGTTCAAGAGGGGTAAAAAAAATGGAAATACCGGTCAAGTGGCACGTTTAATAAAAGGTCTTTGTGAGTACATTTCGATCCCGTTATTATTTTTAGTTTAAACTTTGTAGTTTTCGAGTCATTAGCCATAATAAAAACTGAACTTTGTCAAAATTCACAGGGTACACCAGTAATTGTGCTGAAATTTGGTATGCGTGTAGCTTTAGTGACACAATTAAAGCTAACAGTCTGAAATTCCGAAGTTCTGAAATTTCTACCACATTAAAGACTAACCAAAATCTCCCGTTACCTGTAATTTGAATGAAACTGTAGGTCAAGTCACTTGGTTACGCATTTCGTGACACTATTTTATTAGTCAAAGAAAACCCGCTTGTTGCCGGCGTGCACAACAATCCCTAAACGTATTTAGCGACTAAACATGTTTACATTTTACGTATTTGTATAATTTGACAACCCCTTAAATCGTATTTAGCCACTAAATAGGTTTAGGCATCGTTGGGAGTCGACCTAAAATATTTTTTTTGTGTTTTGGGAGACTCACGAGATCTCAGTTCGGGGCTAACCACTAGTTATTTTTAAACGTGGTTTTGCCTCACATTTGAGTCACCTGTAATGTAATAATGTTATAATTTTTAATCATGCAAAAGACACGAAGACTAAACCAAATCTAAATTATTATTCCAAGAACTACAATTCTTACTTCTCATTCTTTCTTACTTCTACTTCTTCATTCAATTCTTAATTCACATTCTACATACTTACAATTCCAATAACTAAATTATTATTGACAAATCCCTATCTATAGGGATTTGTCAATAATAATTTAGTTATCTTTTTTTTTGTTTCTGGTTCTTCTTAAATTCACAAAGATAATTTGATACGATTGACAGATCTCTCAATCGTATCAAATTATCTTTGTGAATTTAATGAATAAACAAAGGAGAACGGGCATAAGTGTATGGAAGCTGGTCTACCTTGCAATAAAAATGAGTCATATGTCAATATAAAGGTAATTCTATGTATTTTCATATGTCGAAAGTCGCATTTCTCTAAGTATTGTCCGATCTGAGTTCTACTAAAAATTGAATCTGATAATATTTAGTGCCAAACATTGAATATCGTGGTAATTAAAAAAACATTTTGTGTAAATTATTAGGGTAAATCATAACGCTGTACAAAATGTTCTATTGGTCGTAGAGCCACGAGAATTGCACTGTTCGACACAGAAAAAAAATTTGATTCCGAAACTGCAATAAAAAATATTTGGGTTATGTGTGGGTTACAGCAATTATGCTTTTTTGCGTCGATATCATAAACTAAAATACACACAGATAATAAAATAAAAACAAGAATTATCTGTTTAATTAGCTGATTAAATCAAAAGAAAAATGATTAAATGATCTACGTACATACTAAAGGAGAACGGGCATAAGTGTATGGAAGCTGGTCTACCTTGCAATAAAAATGAGTCATATGTCAATATAAAGGTAATTCTATGTATTTTCATATGTAGAAAGTCGCATTTCTCTAAGTATTGTCCGATCTGAGTTCTACTAAAAATTGAATCTGATAATATTTAGTGCCAAACATTGAATATCGTGGTAATTAAAAAAAACATTTTGTGTAATGTAATGATTTTATTTAAGTTAGGTAAGTAGTAATACAAATAAAAACAACATCTTCTTAAAAAATCAAAACAATATGTTATTAAACATTATCATCATCATCATCATCGATGAGAATACTGTTAAGGAACAATGCAGGTTCATTGAACCCTTCATGACGGGCATAACCTACGTACCATATAATTGACAGTACATGGGCACAAGTACCTATAGTACGTCGCCCTGTCAAGCAGGTACAATAATATTGTGTAATATTGTTATTAATATTATTGATTAATATATAACAAAAATATTTCCTGGCTCGGACATGTCGAGACTGTATACGTCCACGTAATAGCCAAGCCTCTTCGTTGATATCATATTGTGCCAAGTCTTCTAGAGCGTTATCTCTATACGTCTCGATTATATAAAGACCATTTTGTAAGTGCTCGCTACAATATGATCGAGCGAGCTTTAACTGGTAAGTTCCCAAGGCAAAATGTATGACTTGTTCTTCACTAAGCCTTGGGAAGTTTTCTATTTCATTTGCTTCGATTCGCATGAAGTCTGCTCTCCTATAATTCAATCTCTTTGCTTCCACATAATTGTGCAATGTGTTTGGTATGTGTATTTTAGCTCTTATTGAATTCAAAAAGGCTGCTGCGTGTGAACTATCTTCGATGGGGGCGTGGAAGTGGTTTAAAATGGCTGCAGCTATTTTGAAGTCAACAAACATTTTTGGCAACGTTTTATTAAAATAGTTTTGACGCAAAAGTTTAAAATCTCGCTTAAATCTCCCATTTACTACTTCCACCACCCATCGGCACATGGTGACCAAACGAGACTGATTAGCTTGTTCTGTAGTGAGTTGATTTTCTCTTCTGTCTTTAGTTGGTGGCACATGATGTTCGTAGCCACAAGCTTCTATATCCTGCAAACTATCTCTAAATCCTCTGTCTAGGATAAACACATCATTACGTTCGAGTAACCAATGCAGCGGCTCATCTTCGTTATTCATTATTTCACTCATGATCTGGGCATCGGTTCTGGTAGCGGCAAATGGCCCTTTGACATCTAATATATAGCCGTCCGTGAATACCATTAAAAACGGCTTCAACAAGTTTTGATATTTGTGTAAGCTGTATGACAGCCGTTGAAACAAAAAGTTGGAGCTTTTGTTAATATATATATACATATGTACCGTCACATATAATTATGGCTTAGATGTTTTCATCGTTTTCAAATAAAGCCCTTGGAATTGTTAAGTTTCTTTGAAGGATATCATTTCTGGTAATGTGGTCCACACCTAGATGCAGCACAACGTAATCGTTGCTCAGACATTCTTGAACTATAGGCAAAAAACGTTCTAGTTTTCGACGAGACATATGAAATAACGTTGCCAGTCTCTCATCAGAGTCTCCAGTTCTAAGTTTTGTTAAATAGATGCCTAATGCAGTTCTAGGCTGGTTACAACGTTCACTTAGTGACGGAGTTTGTTCTAATATAGCTTCGAACTGATCGTAAGTGCGCCCAGTCCATAAGTGCATCTCTTCATTAGACAAGGTGCCTCTGTTTTCGAAGTCGATTCTGGGCTGGTTGTTAGCAGCCATTCTCATCAAGTCACAGAGCGATGTAAACTGAGCGTCATTAAAATCATGTGTCACATTACACATTTGCGGCAGGTTGCTCCATTCATTATTTTGTAAGTGTTCTGTACACACCCTAGCGCTATCAGGAATAAAAAGCTTGCTCTCACAAAATACATTAATTCTTATCGCGTTTGGTATATGATTACGGGTAATATTAGCACAGTTGTTGTAAATACAATGCACCGAAGTGTTCGGTGCCCTCGTGTATTCTTGAGAGTGCAATGTACCAGGCGCTCGCGCCGCTTGCTGTGCAGGTCTATGATCACGCTCAGTCCTCTGCCAACATCGGTGACACAAGCTTCGAGTACTGTCGAACACCACCTGAAAATAATAACAATTAATACTTAAAATAAATAAATCCTATGCCTAACTACTCAATATAATAAAAATAAAAGGTAACTAACCTCCAACACAGCATGTTGTTGTATAAACGCGGCGAATTCTGGTCGTTCCCTTTGCAGGTTATCAGCCAAGATATGCTGCTGGTACCGTCCGCGGTAAAGTCCTCGACGACACATCACACAGTTTCGAAAAACTTCCATTATCGGTAGGCAGTTCAAAAGTCAATAAGTCGAGCCAAAGTTAACACATTAGGAAAAGAAACAGGGTCCAAAAGCAAGCCAGGGTCAGTAAAAACAGAGAAAGAAGTTCAAACACAGCACTATCGTAACAAGACGTGACGTAGCCACTCACTTGATGCGATGCGACTGATTATTGTAGCCGTCCGGCGCGGCGCGTACACAACCGTTCCCCTCCCCCGCGTACGCATCCCTCTCCCCACGGCCCTTACATCGCTCTTCTCCCTTCTCGCTCTTGCTACTGCATTGTATAGGAGCCTTTATGTATGTATATAGTAATCGTGAAACCGTTATTTTATGTTCTTTAAAACAAAAAATGCTGGTGTTTGCATGGCTGTAACTCAAAACGGACAGACTTTTGGGGAAAGTTCCAATAGTATATTTTGATGTACTATTGTATGCCAATTCGAAAATGTGCTGCTCATTTTTATTGGACTGTAGACCAGGATGCCCGTTCTACTTTGGATTTGATTTGCTTGGCCCTATCTGCAAAGAGTCTTGGTGCATACTATAGTTAAAACCACCGCATCCACGCGTCATCCTGATGCTCGGAAACATCTAATACAGCCGTGATTAATAGTCCGCCATAAGACAAGGGTCTTCTGACTTCACTGACGGCTTACTGTGCCAACTCTTTGTTTCTATCCAAGGTTTAGTCTTGGGGATACTTAATTATATAATACTTGGCAAAATGGGGCATATTGATCCAAATCATGTGGAGTGTGTGAGTAATCCTGTACAGAATATGCCGCACTACCTTCTCTGCCCCCAATGCCCCACCACCTGCACTCAGGAGCAGATCAATATAATCTAGCTAGACTAATGAGTCATTGACATGAGAAGAAGAAGATTAGATTAATAGTGGTTCGCCCCGAACTGAGATCTCGCTTTTATCAGATCGCTATATCGCTATATTCAGATTTATCTAAGAAGTTCTTCGATATTTTGAAAAACGCTTCACTTATAACAGTCGCGACTCTAATTTCACAAGTGACCGATCGCTGTCATGAAATACTTCCTAAGAAAAATATCAAGCGGCTGTGAAAAATTAAAATCCTCCTGTAACAAACTGAAGACGCGATTTTTATTAAAGGAAAAATGGCTCAGAGAACTTTAGTTCTAGACGGGTCACCTTCTTAAAGGACTCTATGTCAAATAAATTATTGTCCAAGGGAGCAGACAGACATGAAGAAAATGTCCAATGTCACTGACAGCTCAAAGTTTTAGCATGATAAGGTGGCAGTGGGCGTGACACATAGCTAGAAGAACTGACGGTAGCGTAGGACGCCACCACACTAGATAGAAATACCACCTGACAAAGGTTCTTGGAAGCCGTTGGGTGGAGACTGCATAATATCGATCGCTCTGAAAAGCTATGGGAGAGACTTGACTTCGTGGACGTCTTGTGGCAAATATGATAGATAGAAAGATATATATAGACGTTTATTTCGACACAAGTAACAAACACACCGAAACTACATAAAGTGGATAATTAAAGACAGACAATTAAATATAAATAATAAATAAATAAATATTGCAGGACATTTCACACAGCGCTATCTAGCCCCAAACTAAGCAGAACTTGTACTATGGGAACCAGTTAACTGATAGAATACTTTTATACATTTTTTTTGTAAATACATACTTATAATATATAGAGAAACAACCAGACCGGGAACAAATATCTGTAGATCATGTAAACATTTGTTCCGGGGCGGGAATCGAACCCGCTACCTCTGCGTCTCAGCCGTCTATTCACCCACTGCACCACGGAGGTCGTCATTGAGAACACGTTATTGAAAACATAAAAACTTATAACATAACAAAAAAATAAAAATTAAACTAAAGATACGTACCCAGACACTATGAGCCTTGTGACGAAAAAAAAGAATGACTCAGCATTATGCTGAACAATAAACTTATTGTTCAGCGCTGGTTTTCAGCCATCAAACCTGCATTGACGCTGCATGATGATGATAATTGTTTTAAAAGTGATAATTAGCATTAAGTTCACCTATGTATTATTTTATTAGTGCTTAAAAATACATCTACCATATCAGCCACATCAGGACGTCTACTGTCATGGCCTCCTCCATAGATTTACAGAGCAAACCTACAAACGAATCTTGTGGGGCCTACACAAGACCGGTGCAGACGAATTCGTGAAAAAACAAAAAAAAATACGAGCCTTAAAATGTTACGAAATGTGGATAAATTGAAATATGACAATTATAGTTTAGGTTCAACACATTTCGCTTTAGTAACGTGTTTTATTCATATCGATTGGCGTTTGTTGATTGGATTTGGGACAAAATAGAGAGAAGTGGAAAGATAAGATTTTGATTTTTCAAACAATCGCGATCACTGTTCATAATTACTGATTAAAACGGGTATTTATCGCGTATGTACCTTTTTTATCTGTTATCCCGACGTTTCGGCTGTGTTAAAACAGCCGTGGTCACGGGTGGACTGGAGTACTTGGAGCTATCGTCGAGAAGTGGTGGCAGCTGCAGCAACTACCCTCACTTGGTGTTCAGAGTTTGAGATGTCCTCGTTCATATTACGACACACTATATTAACCGTATCTATGCACTGAGACGACCGATCACGACGCGCACACCTAATAATCACCGGGTTCCAGGACGCTGAGTCTGTAGCCATTTTCCCGATTGAAATTTAGAAATTTCTTGATTCCAATCGCTTCACGAACCGAACGAAAAAGCCTTTGCCCAGCAGTGGACTTATAAAAAAATAACGTACAAAAATAACATTGGTTTTAATTTTTAGGTTTGAAATTTCGTTTTTCACACAACATTTTTTGTTTGATTGCGTAGAGATTCACAGTTTTTCAAACAAGCGGTCTTATGAAATAATAATTTTACTACAGTCATACCCATAATTGGTTGATCCTACAAATCAATGTTTATATCACTTTGTCGAAACTTTTGTTATAAAAAAGTTCAGGGCATGTTACAATCTTTATAAATAAAACCTCATTGTAAAGAGGCTGTAGCCCTGCGGGAGGCTTTTATAAGGCGAACGATAAATCAGGGCGGGAAATATTTAAAAGCTTGCCTCACCACGTTTTACGGGCGCTATCTCCGTAGTACCTGATGTTATGAAATTTTTAGGTATAGCCTAATGTTAGTTCGTTCCAGCAGAACACCGGTATATTGAGTATTGTAGTGACTAGCGACATTTTATTATGCGTAAATTGATCGCAAAAAGTTAAAATCTTGCAAAATTGTTATAGGCTTTTGATAGGTGCCATCTAACCCTAAACTAAACAAAGCTTGTACTATGGGAGCCAGCTATGGTATGTATACAGCTATAGTAACTGTGATCAAAACCTAAGGAGTGAACACTCAAACAAAAACAGTCAATCTGTAAAAACCTAACGAGTGAACGGATTTCGTAGAGACATAACAAAAGTTTAACTTGAATAAATTTTTATCACATAATAACCTCTTTACTAATTTAATGGTTCGAATCACATTCGAATTGTACAGACTCCGATAACTGTTTTCTATTAGGTGTATAAACAATGTGGTCGTATACCTTACCTTATTAAAAACATATTTAAAATTTAAATAATACTGGACATTTAACAAAGCCCCAAACTAAGCTAAGCTATGGGAGCCAGCTATGGCGTGCCTATGATAGAAAACTTACTCGTATATACTTATGGTATAGGCTACACCATATGTAAGCCTGCTTAAAGTTGTCCGGCATGGCTTGATGTCTCGGTATATTCCAAAACGTAGGTATTTTCCAGTATATTGTAATAGAGATAACATTAAATATAAAGTATCTAGCTAATAAATTTCTAACCGGACGGTGCCAACCATAGCGCACCATTTCTCCTGGGCGGTTGCCATGATATACTTCGCGTTTGCATTGCGCCTCTAATATAAAGAAAGTATGTTTCATACCGATGTAAAAACCCTAAAAATCGATCTAGATTTAACGCTTGGTTTATGAATATAATATGAATTAAACATCTGTGAGGTGTAATGATAGGAGTGGCTATACAAGGGCAGGGCTTCCAGTAGCGAGATGGGTGGACGGCATCTACAAGCTGACCCGCCCGCGGCTTTGCATGCGTGGTATTTCAATAAAAACAATACCCTATTTTTACGCAATCGGGTAAAAAGTAGTGTTCTGCCCCAGGATATAATCTATCTTCTTGCCAAATTTCATTACGATCCGTTCAGCCGTTTAGTTATGAAAAGGTAACAAACAAACTAACTTACTTTCGCAGCTACTATGTATATATTATACACTAGCTCTAACATTACCCTCCTTCTGCGCAGTTGGGTAAAAAGTAACCTATGGCATCCGGGGATAGTGTAGCTTCCTAACAGTGAAAGATTTTTTTAAATCGGTCCAGTAGTTTCGGAGCCTATTCAATACAAACAAACAAATCTTTCCTCTTTATAATATTAGAATAGATATAAACCTTCCTCTTGAATCACTTTATCTATTCCATTACTCTATCTATTGCTGAAAACTGCATTAAAATCCGTTGAGTAGTTTAAAAGATCTAAGGTAACAGACAGCGGAAGCGACTTCATTTTATACTATTTAACAATAATCTTTCTTATTATATAAAACAAAGTCGGGTTTGCTCGAACACTTATAACTCGAGAACGGCTGGACCGATTTTGATGATCTTTAATTTGTTGGATTTGTCTTCACTCCGAATAGCAGAACAACTATTAAAATAAAAAAAATCACGCAAAAAGAAATTATGAAGAAAGTTCATGTCCTCATACATAATGATGGCAGATTTTCAATTCTACCGGGGTGACGTATATTGACAGCCCGCGTCATATGCATGTCAAGGCGGTACGAAGTTCGCTGGGCCATCTAGTAAATAAATAAAGAAAAGAAGAAGATGAGACACGCATTTTTTACTTTCTGTCAAATGTCATAGTTTCATTTTCATGGATACATTTTATGTCATTTTGGCACTAATTGACTAGACTACATATTACACTGATATCGTGTGTAGCCAGAAGGGGGTTTTATGGCCTCAAATCAAAATGAATAAACGATAGTACGACGTGCGCTAGATGTGTAAGCGCTTTGTGAAACAAGTTTTTTGTTTCAAACATGAATTTGGCGCCTCTTGAGATTGCCGCTCGGGGCTAGCGCTCCGGTAGCGCTCCCTTAGATCCAGGAGTGGCAAGACATAGGGGGCAAGTGCGGCATGTGCCCGGAGCTAACGCTCCGGTCCCCCCCCCCCCTTACATCCAGGACTGGAAGGACATAGGGCAAGTGCAGCATGTTATATGTATATGAGATACCCGCTTTGGACATGACTGGTCAACAATCCTATCCTACTAATATTATAAACGTGAAAGTTTGTATGTATGGACGTTTGTTACTCTTTCACGCCGGAACGGCTGAACCGATTGCAATGAAATTTAGTATGTACGTAGATCATTTAATCATTTTTCTTTTCATTTAATCAGCTAAGATTAAACAGATAATTCTTGTTTTTATTTTATTATCTGTGTGTATTTTAGTTTATGATATCGACGCAAAAAAGCATAATTGCTGTAACCCACACATAACCCAATTTTTTTTTATTGCAGTTTCGGAATCAAATTTTTTTTCTGTGCAATTCTCGTGGCTCTACGACCAATAGAACATTTTGTACAGCGTTATGATTTACCCTAATAATTTAAAATATTGCTCGAACATTTGCTGTATATAGCATAAAAACAGCATTATTTCGATAATTTTCCATTAACACCAATTTCACTTTTGCAAATAATATGACCGCAGTACTTACAGCGCTGTTGAAATGTCGAGCACAGTGGGTAACAGCGTTTTTCCTAATCGAAACCTTAGACGCACCACATTTACTGCATTTATGAGCTAGGAAACTGATAGTCTACGTGGTTTATTTCAGTTCATATATACACTATAATATAGACAAATAGTAGTTACGCTAGTTTAAAATGAGTTTGATAATAAAATTTTCACATTTATACCCTTTTTAACTATTTGTCAAATGTTGATCAACCAGACTTACTGCTGTTGCTACCCGCGCTCGCGCCTATTTGGCTTGCGGCTTACCGCGTCGATCTACTACAACGCAACTGTCGAGAGGGAGTGTTGTGATTGTGGTAACCGAATTTGGCTGTGTAACCGGAGTCGTTTTGAAAAGTAAGTAGCATTGATTATTATTGATTTCTTCGAAATAAATAGATTGGATGGAACAATAAAATAGGTACCTAGGTCAGTACCTACCTATTTAGTTTAGAGGTTAGATAAATGGTAAAAATTACCTAAAACCTTTGCAAATTACCGATTCTTGTATAGGTAAAAAGGTTTGCTGTTCAGTTATTGATCGAACGAAGCAAAATCTCTAAATAAACTTGGGCAAATCGGCGTTGTATGTATGTATGTTTGTCCGAGGATAACTTTCGAAGCGTTGAGCCGATCATCGTGAAATTTAATACATAGGTAGGTAGGTAGTGATGGTACAATTTTGGTTTGACTAAATGAGCTAAAAATGTTGGGGAGTTGTTGTGATATTAGGGTTCAAGAAGGGTAAAAAAATGAAAATAAAGCTATCTAGTCAAATGGGACGTCAAATGAAAGATATTCATTAGTACATTTAAACTCTGTTTCTATTTTTTATAAACTTTTTATAGTTTTTGAGTTATTAGTCATAATAAAAACTGAACTTTGACAAAATTCACAAGATACACCAGGGACCCCACAGTGCTCAAATTTGGTATGCGTGTAGCTTTAGTAACACAAATATAGGCAAAAGTCTGAAGTCTAAAATAACTGCAATTTGTACCCCAACAAAGAAGAACCACTTACATGAACTCAAATTTGAATGAAACTGTAGGTCATTATAATTGTGTTATTATAATTGGTTTTTGTCACTATTTTATTAGTCAAAGATTAAGGCCGGCTTGCACAACGATCCCTAAACGTATTTAGCGACTAAACGTGTTTAAATTTTACGTATTTGTATAATTTGACAACTCTTTAAATCATATTTAGCAACTAAATACGTTTAGGCATCGTTGCGCGAATCGCCCTAAGATTTTTTTTTGTTTTGGAATACTCGCGAGATTTCAGTTTGGGGCGAGCCACTAGTTCATAATAATTATAATTTTGTTTATTAGTTTAGAAGTTAGATCAAAAGTGGAAAAGCACCCTACGTAAATCGTATTTAAAGTAGGTACCTACATACCTACTTACCGGTTATCTTGTAGGTACGGATTCGTGGGGTTAATTATGCGATTTTTTACTTTTAACCCAAGAGAGGCTTGTTATTATAAGTAAGAAATAGGTAGCTAGGTCTGTGTTAGCTTTGAAATGGTTTTTTTTTTACCTATTTATTATGTCATTAGCTTTGTTTTTAACCCCCGACGCAAAAAAATGTTAAGTAGGTATAAGTTTGTTGTATCGGTCTGTGTCTGAAACACCATAATCACACTCCCCAAAGAATAAAGCGATTACGATTTAGTTTTTATCTGGTATAAAAAGACGTCTACCGAAACGAAAGGGGTGGGGTAGCACCCCAAAATATAACCAAATAAAAAATCCGCAGACCTACCTCCCTAATAAAAAAATCTAGCCTACTAATAATCCACCTATTATTAAAATATTTTAAGTAGGTAATGTTATTGAACACCGTATAATAATCAAGGTTTCGATTCTCGCCTTAAACATTGTACCTATACTCTGGCCAAACTCAATGCAGAATGTTATAGTATGTGTATAGTAAATGAATTACTGCAACTTCTTTTCAGATGTCTAAACGTCTGCCGCCGAGAGTGCAAAGAATCGCTCGAGCAAGATATTAAAAGTAAAACATCTAAAAAAATTAAAAATTTAATAGATGAAACCTACCAAAATGTTGATATGAAAATAATTCTTGTATCTACTCAAACTCAGAAAATAGATATAAACAATACTTTTCAAGACTGCAATGTCACACTACTGGAAACGAATATTAATACATCTCAAGAGTGCAAAAAAGAAAGGACCCCTCCACAATTGAATGGCGAAATTGGGAACTGAACCTAATTAATTATTTCCAAAACAATGTCATTCCATAATTACATCATTTTAATTTTACTATACCATCTAACATTTTGACAGTAAAGTCAATTCAATGCTCTTGTACACATGGATGTTTTGCATTTAAATTTAATCTTACAAGTAGTTACATCAATTTCGCTTTACATGAAAACATTTGGTTTGGATTCGTCCATACATTTTTATGTTTCATTTACAGCGTTTTATCGTTTCAAAAAAATAAGTGACATTGCTGTAACCCACAAGTTATAGATCAAAAGTGTTTTTAGTAAATTTTAGGTTTTGATAAAAAAATTTTAACAAATGTTTTGATAGATAATCCAAAAATACGTTTAGGTTCTAAAAATTACGTCTGGGGATTGAATAAATAAAAAGTTATATAATTTTTTCTGAATTCTCAAAAGTTTTTTGGCTCTTGGAACATTTTCGTGTTTGTGGGTTACAGCAATTATGCTTTTTTGCGTCGATATGGGCTGTATTGTTGTCTGAAATAAAATATTTTTATTTTATTTTATTAGGCCCAGCATTATTTGTTATCCAGCCACTCGTAGTAACTAACGTTGTTTTGGGTAATTTTTTATACATCTTACACATGATCAGGCTGCGGTTCTACTTTGTATGATTTTGTTACTAAAATTCATTTTTTTCTGAACCTACTTTATATTTTGTGACTTGTACTTATCAATTTAAATATATTTTCTTTGCCCCACCAGATTTGCACAGCTTGAACCCGCACTCGATTTAAAATGAACAGTTGTCTAGGAATCTTCTATTTCATATGATTTCCATCAGTTATAAAATTGGATCCATTCCGAAAATCTGTTTTGTAACCAGATTCAACGTTATACTCATTCCTGGATTGTAGTTCATGAATACCAATCGAAATTTGCATCTTCTAAGAATTTTCTGTAATATTCGCTGTGGCACAATCTATTCAAGTGTTTTCAAGAAAGGAGTATAATCTATTCAGTTAAAATTATATATCAAATATTATAAATGCGAATGTTTGCATATTTGTTCATTTATTTCTTTGTTTGTTTGTTACTCAATCACTTCGTAACGGCTGGACCGATTTCGAGGGGTATGTACGTAAGTTATAACCTGGATTAACACATAGGCTACATTTTATTGACCAGAAGTTATTTTAACTTGGTAACTTAATTAACATATAAACTAGTGGTTCGCCCCGAACTGAGACCTCGTGAGTCTTCCAAAACACAAGAAAAAATATTCTTAGGGCGACTCTCGCAACATAAACGTATTTAGTGGCTAAATATGATTTAAGGAGTTGTTAAATCTTACAGATACGTAAAATTTAAACATGTTTAGTTGCTAAATTCGTTTAGGGATCATTGTGCAAGCCGTCCTTAATCTTTGACTAATAAAATAGTGCCACGAAATAAGAAACTAACTAATTTGACCTACAGTTTCATTCAAACTACAGGTAACGGGAGGTCATGGGTGTGGTTATTTTTTTTTGGGGTACAAATTGCAGTTATTCGAGATTTCAGACTTTTTCCTATATTTGTGTCACTAAAGGTACACGCATACCAAATTTTAGTACTGTGGGGTTACTGGTGTACCCTGTGAATTTAATCAGAGTTCACTTTTTGTTATGGCTAATAACTTAAAAACTACAAGGTTAAAACTAAAAATAAAACGGGGTCGAAATGTACTCACAAAGACCTTTTAGTAGACGTGTTGCTTTACCGGATAGTCTTATTTAGTTATTTTTACCCCTCTTGAACCCTAATATCTCAACAACCCTCCTACATTTTTAGCTCATTTAGTCACACCAAAATTGTGCCAACACTATCTACCTATATACAAAATTTCACGATGATGGGATAAACGCTTCGAAAGTTATCGTCGGACAAACAAACATGCACATATACATACATAACAACGCCGATTTGCCCAAGTTTATTTAGAGATCTCGCTTCGCTCGATCAATTAAGTAGTCGCGTGACAGGTTGCGAGCCCATCGCCACTTAATACTAACTCTATTTTTGAAATATTGATTCTAGGACATGAGGACATGATGTTTTTCTTTTTCTTCACTTTATAAATGCGCACATAACTTTACCGAGTAGAAAAATCTATTGGTGCACGTTTTTTTGATTGAGATTCGAATAAGTCCCGAATCGGAAGCCGGGATACATCCACGGCAACCACGGCTCTAATACTAATAAACCAGTTTTATCCTCGAATTAATTGAACATTTTCAGCTTTCTGTGTACGTTTCATCCAATATAAAATCTAATAAAATAAAACTTTTTTTATTTTTTGTTATACCACGTGTTTTATTATGTACGACATTAAATTAAAACACGGGTTTTCGGTGGGACTATTGGCTAATATTGTTGTAAAATAGGTTTTTTTTTAAATAATTTACATTTAAAATTTTCAACCTTTTAATCTTAATATCAAGTCCTAAAATATCAATGAAACAGCCTTTATCAAATGGATAAACAAATAAAATTCATTCATCATGTAAGTACGAGTAGGTACCTGTTAAACTGACTAAGCGGCATCGTTGTAATAACGCCACCGATTGACGTTAAAAATTGTTTATTGGAAATGTGGTTACTGGATAAATATTCAAGCTATCGGTTTTAAACCTAACTCTATAATCAGTTAATACGATTCCGGATGTGTGTTTCGAATTAATGTCGTATATAAAAACAGGATGTAATATAGTCTAGCTTTTGATCAAGATCTCGCCTGATGTTAAGCGATACTGTCTTGATTTTTGTATTCACCTATATTATCCTACTGTGGAGTAGTTATTTTCTACAAACTTTCAAATATTATTATTGTATAAATAATTTCTTCGCGACATCCCACCATTATTCCGAGAAGAAAATATAGTGTTTTATATTTTGTTTTCAGAATAATGTATCATTTAAAACTTCATGCATCCCCAACCCTAACCAGCACAAAATAAAATCCTAACAAGCCAATAATAGTCCTTTGAAGTCGAGAAAAATTACCATACCGAATGATCTATGAAGTAATTAGTGATTTGATGTTATTTATTTACTCGCCTCGGGACAGAGATATGCACGAGTCAGAGATAAATGGACGGAAGGACAGGGTGACAGAAAGAGACAGTGATGTGGCTCTTTACTTGGGGCAGATTAGATGTAGAGCAGGAGCTAACTGGAATACAAGTCAGGTTATTCGTTATGACAAAAAAATATTATTTGTATACTTTGACTATCAAAATAGTGCCACGATATAATGAACCAAATAACTTGACTTACAGTTTCATTCAAATTACAGGTAACGGGGGTTCATGTAAATTGGTTATTTTTTTAAGGGTGAAAACTGCAGTTATTCTGGATTTCAGACTTTTTCCTATATTTATTTCTTTAAAGCTACACGAATCCCAAAAATCAGCACTGTGGGGTCACTGGTGTACCCTGTGAAATTAGTTAAAGTACAGTTTTTACTATGGCTAATAACTAAAAAAACAACAAGGGTTTAACTAAAACTAAAAACGGGGTTGAAATGTACTAATGAAGGTCTTTCAATTATACGTACCACTTAAACTAATAGTATCATTTTGATGTTGAACCATCTTGAACCCCAATATCTCAACAACCACTCCCACATTTTTAGCTCATTTAGTCCACACCAGGATTGTGCCATCACTACCTATCACTACCTACCTATATATCAAATTTAACGATGATTGGATCGACGCTTCGAAAGTTATCCTCGGACAAACAAACATACATATATACTTACATACAATGTCGATTTGCCCAATTTGATTAGGAGATCTCGCTTCACTCGATCAATAATAAATACTACTGGACATTTAACACAGTGCTATCTAGCCCCAAACTAAGCCGAGCTTGTACTTTGGGAACCAGATAACTGATAGAATATAGATATATATCTATCTAAGAGCCTACTGGCTTTATTAGGAGCTTAAATCAATATAAATTGTATAGTGAATTAATTTTATGTTTTTACAAGTTCAACTGGAGGTATCCTATGCTAGATTTTATCCGGCACTTACGGGAAAATCTACACTGAAAAAAATATTTTTTTACTACAAACATTAAACTGAAAAACATTAAAAGCAAAGCGGTCTTCAGTAAGATTAACTAGTCATAAATAATAACAACTAATGTTTGAAAAACAGTAAAATACAAAACAATAACTGTAACTGTTAGAACATTACTTTTTACTGAAATCACAATAATAGAAATCAATCGCAACCATTACTTTATTAACAGTTAGTTTTAATGGTTAGAATCGTGTCTCAAAATGAACAAGACAGTAAAATGAACTATTTAACACAGTAAGATTTATTGATATAATTATCAAAAAATAAATTTAATGTAGTAGTGACAACTACTGCTTGAAACAGTATAATCAAATGATTGAAACAGTTAATTTTAATGGTGGCCTAATAGATCTTACTGACCACTATATTTCAAAAATTCATTATGTTAAAGCAGGAAACTCTAATGGTTCGAATGTTATTATCAAGTGAACGAAACAATTAGTTTAATTTACTACAAACATTAAACTGAAAAACATTAAAAGCAAAGCGGTCTTCAGTAAGACTAACTAGTCATAAATAGTAACATTTTAATGTTTGAAAAACAGTAAAATACAAAACAATAACTGTAACTGTTAGAACATTACTTTTTACTGAAATCACAATAATAGAAATCAATCGCAACCATTACTTTATTAACAGTTAGTTTTAATGGTTAGAATCGTGTCTCAAAATGAACAAGACAGTAAAATGAACTATTTAACACAGTAAGATTTATTGATATAATTATCAAAAAATAAATTTAATGTAGTAGTGACAACTACTGCTTGAAACAGTATAATCAAATGATTGAAACAGTTAATTTTAATGGTGGCCTAATAGATCTTACTGACCACTATATTTCAAAAATTCATTATGTTAAAGCAGGAAACTCTAATGGTTCGAATGTTATTATCAAGTGAACGAAACAATTAGTTTAATTTACTACAAACATTAAACTGAAAAACATTAAAAAGCAAAGCAGGTTTCAGTAAGACTAACTAGTCATAAATAGTAACAAGTAATGGTTAAAAAATAGTAAAACACATAACAGTAGGTAAGTTATACCATAAATGCTATTGGTTCGAACATCATTATCAAATAAAAACAAAAAGAAACGAAACAATTAGTTTAAATGATAGCACAGATTTATTAATTGCTTATAATAAACGAAAACCAGATATGTCACCATTTCTCTGTTAACAGTTAGATTAAATGTTAAAAAAGTAGTGCCAAATGACTGAAACAGTTAATTTTCCAATTAAGTAGTACAATACTAATAGAAAAAATAATCGGCAATTTCATATATAATAGGGGTTTAAATTTTCTATTGGAGTTGATACTGTGATCATGGCAAAGTCGATGGAAGAGCTCAGCACGATGCTCGAAGGCCTCAATCGAGTCTTCCAACGGGTAGGGCTTATAATGAACATAGACAAGACAAAAATTATGTCGAATGTCCACGTCGGGCCTACCCCAGTTATGGTTGAGAACTCGGCTCTTGAATATGTCGACGCGTATGTATATCTAGGACAAACAGTCCAATTAGGTAGGTCCAACTTCGAGAAAGAGGTCAATCGTCGAATCTAACTCGGATGGTACCTGTGTGTTACCAGTGATGACATATGGAACCGAGAGGTGGTCCTTCACTTTTGGCTTTATGAATAAAAGTCGCTCAACGAGCTATGGAGAGGGCTATGCTCGCGGTTTCTCTACGGGATCGAATCAGAAATGAGGAGATACGTAGAACTCAAGTCACCGACATAGCCCGACGGATTAGTACGTTGAAGTGGCAATGGGCAGGCCATATAGTGCGCAGAACAGATGGCCGATGGGGCCGGAAGGTTACCGTGGCTTCCACTCGAGAGTGGAGGCACGTCCCGATGACGTGGGTAGTAAAGGTCGCGGGTAGCCGATGGATGCGGGTCGCAGAACAGGACCGTTCATCGTAGACATCTTTGGTGAAGGACGTTTCTTCCGACTGGCATGATGATGATGATTATTATGGCTACATATGCCTACCACAACCACAGAATACCTAAAACCGAAAATAAAATTCTAACTATTTAGCTTACCTAGTTACTGTTTACTTAGGTTATACTTACTGCTTAAATTTGTAAATTCGTCCAAACGATTAAACTTAGCGTTTATAATAACAAAATTGGTTAAAGTTACTGCTTGAACATTAAAAATCAACAGTCGCAAACGGGGTTTTATGTTTGGGAACAGACTTGAAAGAATTCACAAAAATTGAACGAAAAAGGGAATTCCCTGATCATAGACAACTGACAAACTAGGGATGTGCTATACAAAATGATTAAAAAAATGTCGACATCGATAATTAATGATGAAATATTTACCGATGAGAATAAGATGTTAAAATCCCCGCATTTTCCCCACATAATGCCAATCCCCAATAAATCCCCAATCAACTTGAGATTCCCCGCAGTTTGGGGAATTCCCCACAGATTGGCAGTTGAAGTCGATAGAAGGGTCAAGGTGTCCAAAATGAATACCTTAAGGGAAAACGTAAAATATAAAATAGGTAATTTAAGTGCTTATGTACTGATATATTGTTAGTTTTAAGTAAAATATATTTACTTTAATAAAGTTTATATTAATATATCAAGTCGTTTTGCGGTAGGAAAAAATGTATTATTTCGATCTTCTATGGGCTCTACGTTGCTAAGGGACCCTCGATGCTTGAGTCCGACTCGCACTTGGCTGGTTTTTACATGTTAAAAAAATATATACGTACTCGTAGTTGTCTGCATTCCTAGGGTGGATGGTTGATGTGATTGTTTTCCGTGATTTATCGATACTACCTACATGCAAGTGTTGCGCTTGACCACATCTCTAATAAATTGCGCACATCGCATCGGACGAATGGCGGTTCGTCATTCACCCGCCGCGTACGCTTCAGTACGTTTCAGTCGTGTAGTGAATTCCAGTCTGAGTGGATGGTTGGACATAATGTGTGTTTAACGTGAGTTTAAAAACGTAGTGCTTACCAAGAACGTGCGTAACAAGAAATGAGTGACACAGTGGAATCACTACTTTTAAAGTGGGGATTCGAAAAATATATAGATGTGTTTAAAGGTAAGTAAGACTTCTATTAATTTCATCAAAAACATCCAAGTACTTCTAGGTAATCAGTAGAAAACCCTTGAAAACATACCTACCTTCTTATATATAGATAGCCTGTCATTTCAACTCGGCCAAGTCAGTTTATCAAAAAAACTAGCATTTTGCCAGCACCTTCGCCCGATGTTCGCCCGCGTGGTGGGAGACCGTGTCCATAAAAAGTAGTGACATAAAAAATTGCCTATGTCCTTCTCGTAACAGAGTTACTTTCCGTTTATAATATTAGTATGGATGGATGGATTACCAACTTTCATTTTTCTTTTCCATGAACTCAGTGTGACTGATGAGAATCCCTGCCTCGAGTCAGTTCTTGGTCGCTGGCTACAAAATAGGGTGAAGAGCAGCCCGCAGGTATCTGCCTAAGTATAGCTAGGAAGCTGTGTGTGTTTACTTCGTTTAACGTACCCAGTAAAGCAACCCGGGTCGATCGCGACCCATTGGCAAGATGATCGAGTCAAATAGATCCGATCGCGGGACCCGGGTCTTCGGTGAGAAAGTCATGTCGAGCTGCGCAAGCGAGCCGATCAAGATCAATCGTGATGGACTTCCAATCACCTGTCAGCACAAAAAGTGTAAAAAACTGGAGAGTGCTCTCAGGGCAAAAAATTCGCGCGCAAAAAAATAAAAAAAATTCCGCGCTGCGTTTGGACTAAGATTTTTTTCTATCAGCACCGTATAAAATATTATTTTACTAAAATCTAGATAAAATTAGGCTTTCTGATGGTATAACTTTTATGCCATTTTATTAATAAGTTGTAATAAAAATCACAGGTTGAAAACATAAAATATTATGATTTTGTTCGCAAATTTCGGATTAAAATGCTTATGATTTAGAAAATATAACAGTTATATGTGTAAATGTTGTTTGTTTTGATAGCTTAATATATTATTTATAAGGTTCAATCAAAAAAATATGCAAAGCGTTCCCAACTTATAATTACGGAACTCTAAACCATTACGTGCCGACGTCAAGCCGCAAAAAATGCGTGCCTCGTCCCTTTTTTATCCAGGTACCTGAGTTGTAATAGGCGACGATTGATGAGGATCATGTTTTTACAATGGTATAAACATTCTAGTTTCTCATAACAATGACCTCGACACTGTTTTGTTTATAAATACGAGAGTATACAAAGCATTGCTAGACGTGTTCAGACGTTTTCTGAAAGTAAGTCATTAACTCATTCATTATATTGATAAATTTTAACAGATATATAGTTAAGTTACATAATATTCTAGTCCAAAACATTATTTACGAGATTGTATAAGTAAAATAAAGAAAATGAGTAATAAATAGAAAATAAATAACTTTTAACTGCATCCGGTCCCGATTCGCGGTAAAAACGCATGACCTATGTTACCTAATTGTTATAGGTATATATGGTTTATCGTAGAGATTTTTTTATTTTTTATTTATCATTTTTATGGTTTTATTAAGCCTAATAAAATACAAATTAAGATAAGGATTAAGTAATAAATTCAACTAATTAAAATCAAAACAATGTAGCCGCGGCGAACAAACCGTCAAAAAAATAAACGAACAATAATTGTTTTAATCCAAAAACCATTATTTTTTTTTGTTGTCGCAAATACTTATTCCACAAACTAGACACGAAAACCAATAAAACAATAGCAAATGCCACCATATTAATACGTAAGATGAAAACAAAAATAAAAATGAATTTCACTAAAATAAACAAACCGTTAAAAATGGCGGGAAACGTAAAAAACTCTTTAATCTTCGTTTCCTGGAAAATTTTCTTGGAAAAAGTCGAATGAATAAAATCGATCCAGTAGTTTCGATACAACAATCGATTATAAAACCGGAAGTAAAACCGGAAACTCCGTGCCACCGGTGGGGCGCCTAGCAAGATCGACGAAATCGCGCGCACCCCACAGCTAGCAAGTTAAGAGGGCTGTCCAAGCTTTAATCAATGTTTGTGTTCTGAAAGTTCCTAGCCTACTAATCCCTCCCTCCTTTTGTATGCATGCATTGAGCTTAAGTTAGGCATGTTGAACGTGCACGTCTGTAAATAACCTAGATGTATCTTTTTGGGAGATGGTGCCTTCTATCTAATTAGGACTAACAAGACCATACCAGATCATGCTAATTTACCTATAACTACACCATTACCTACTTGACACTGTATTATTTTTATGTGCCATATAGGTTATATTAGGGCCTAACTTTGAAATAGTTCAAGCTGCGAGTGAACCAAGCAGCTCCCTCTGTGCACCCTGACTGCCTCAAGCCTTTACTCCAGCTCTGGTCAACCAAGTTGACTTTCTAACCATTCTGAGTTAAATTTATTTTTCATGTTCATTGCTGTTTTCAGAAAATGAAGTGGACATATGCGCTTTAGAATTATTGGATGATGAGCAAGTGAGGGTACTCATTCCTACAATTGGTCCACAGGCTAAATTTAAAAAAGCCTTGTCTGACTGGAAGGTAAACGTAATGAAGTCACGACTGTCGATTTCGAAAAATCATATCTAGTGGTTTACAAATCTTTATAATCTTTCTTTGCAGGTAGCACATAAGGTGTTGGAGGATCTCATATCAAAAAAAGATGAAGAATTAGAAAACTTCATTTCAAATTATGACTCTTTGAATGAATTGAGTACAAGGAGTCCCAGCACCTCGTCAAGATCAGAGTCCTCCATCTCTCTCTGTTTACAACAAACCCAGTCTGTAAGTAATAAATTATCAAGGTTTTTTTTGTTTGCGCTGGTTAAAGGGTGTCTGAACTATCTTACCCATTTTTTTCAGGATCTCGCCTTGCTCTTGCGTAACACCCCAGATGGTCAATTGCTACTTAAGCATAATCTAGAAAAGCCACTGGGAGAACAATATCGGAAAATATTAGTACGCGCCATTTCTAAAGAGATTGTGAGAAATGACCCAAAGACGCATGTCACTGCGGATATTTACTCAGCTTGGATACAAGAGATAAGTAAGTACCATCTACATAAAGTTTGTCTCGCCACTTGTAACTGATGTAGGTACCTAAGTAATATTTTAGCGAGACTGCATCGAGTGTGTTTAGTAATGCCCTTTTCCTCAGTCTGATGTTTGGCCACCAGGCGGGACTCAATTTAAACAGTTAATTTTAACTATTTAAATATATGAAATACAGGTGAATTATTTCCAGTTTGAGACTCGGGACCTCTCGGTTTTAATCTTAACGGTTCGTATTTTCACATACAGTATATAAAATCCTAGAAATTACTCACATAAAATACTCAAATCTATTTAATGTAATCTTCTATACTTATATATAAAAACAGCGGCCAAGTGCGATTCGAACTCATCCATGAAGGGTTCCGAAGCAGCAAGTAACATAATATAAAAGTTCTTGTAGTTCGTTGAAACTTTTTTATATTTGAGTTGATTGAATGAAAGGTAAATGGCGGTTTACGATTTATGACGTATTAAAAAAAACTACTTACTAGATCTCGTTCAAACCAATTTTCGGTGGAAGTTTTCATGGTACATCGTATATTTTTCTTAGTTTTATTATCTCTTATTTTAGAAGTAACAGGGGGGGGGGGGGGGGGGGCACATTTTACCACTTTGGAAGTGTTTCTCGCGCAAACTATTCGGTTTAGAAAAAAATGATATTAGAAACCTCAATACCATTTTTAAAGACCTATCCATAGATACCCCACACGTATGGGTTTGATGAAAAAACATTTTCAATAAAAAAAAAATCAGGGAATCCTGCCACAGATTACATATTAGTTACCACCTTTACAATCATGTTTTTGATGATTTTTTGTTTTAGAACGGTTGTTTCCGTCAGAAAATCTTGAATGTTATTATACCAAACCGATAACAGGGGTACACCGAGCTCACGGCCGACTCTTCGACGCAGTCGTTAATTTAAAAGCTAAGTACCGAAGACACAAAGTGTACCAACCGCGAGCACGACGCTCTCTAGACAAGACCTTGACTCCAGAACCGTCGACATCTACATGTAACCAGAGCGTTGAAGAAACTACCACGCAAGAGGAAAAGGAGTGCATGGAGTGGTTACGTTGCTCTTCTGACGATTACGCTTTGTGTGCCGAAAAGTGGGAAAAACCAATAAGCTACGCAAGCAACGAGTGCACTCCAACGAAAAGGCGTCGTATCTCCAAGAGTTCCCTTGTCTGAAGCGCTCCTTTGGATACGAATTGGTAATTTTGAGGTTTTTTAGTGTTACTCAAGTCGTAAACTATTACGATTTTTCAACTACGACTTTTGTTTCCAGCTCATTGCAGATTTCGATGCCTGGTATCCCGAACATAAATACTCATTGGAAAATAAACTTCCACTACTAAAGAGCAAACTACTGTCGGCATCTGAATCCACATCAAGACGATCGCCATTTGTAGAGGAACTGAAGCAACTTGCGCAAGGTACATATTGGCAAAGAATTTTGATTATTAGGGTTCCAACCAAATTGATACAAAAAAATCCAACAGCTTAAAAATCTTTCTATGTATGTATGTAGACCAAATACGTGGGCTGATTTTGATAATCCATACATCAAATTCTTACGATTTGTCTTAATCTTGCGAGTGTCACTAATGACATGACGGTAATTAAAATTCAATATGGCGACGACCAGACGGCATATTGTAAAAAATGAAAAAAATAAAGTTGAACTACATTATGTGGGGTAGCGTTGAATAGGTATTTTAAAATCATTATTAGGTTACTTATATCATTTTTCGTTTCGATTGACCTTTTAGGATATATTACGGCTTAAAGTCCTAAAGGAGTTGGTTTAACTTCCACAGAGACTTGATCTAAAGGAATGATTTTATAATCCCTACAATATCAACTCTTTCGATGTAATTACAAGATTTTAAAATTTACCATCTTATAAGGCTAACTAATAAGTATGAAAGAAAGTAATAATAAAATCATAAAACCCGACGACAACACAATCTTTCAAAAAAACTAAAAAGAAAAATACAAGCGTAGTAGCCTGGAACACACATAATAAATTCTACTGCGGAATATAGCATTGGAGAAATAGAGTTCATTGGTCAGGACCCATTAAAAATCGTAATCGGCTCAAAAATTCCCAGTACCGAACACACATATGTACATACATACATAGGCTGATAAACACATTAGATTAGATTAGATTAGATAATTTCTTTATTGCACACCATTAAATACAAACATATAAAAGAAAATACAATTTCAAATCATAGGTACAATGGGCGGCCTTATCGCTAAAAGCGATCTCTTCCAGGCAACCTTTGGATGGACAGAATCTATATGAACAAATAAGGACGGCGGCATAAGATTTTTTAGAATCAGTTTTTTTTTAAAAAAACAAGCATATATTACAATTTATAAAAAATATAGTTAATATAAAATAAAATGCTTAATTATATTACCATTACCATTACCCACCTTTACGTCGCGCAGTCGGGTAAAAAGGAACCCTTATGGTGCGATTTTATGTGACTGTCTGTCCGTCTGTCACAGCTGGATATATCTGTAATCACTTTAACTATCAACTTGAAATTTGGAGCAGTAATAAATAATGCCGACCCGCTTCTACCGCATTTGAAATAAATATTAAATATCTTTTAGTTTCTTCGTAAACGGGATCCAAATTGAGGGTCAAACAAAATATTAGTGTTTTATTTGGGCATATGTCTCTCCTAACGCGCGTTACCAATTTCGATCGTCCTAAAAATATCATTTGACCATTTATCTAGATCCTAGGCCACTAATATTTCGTTCTTATTGCTTGACAGATAAAGATCCCGAAACAAGTAACCTCGCAGCTGTACTACTTATTCCGCACATGATTGGATTTTACCATACATCCAGACTCAATAAGTAAATCCAGTTTTACACCTCCTATTTTAAATTATATTGTTCTGTTCTCACACTTATTCTCAAATTGATTTGTTAAAAATAAATCGAATTATCGCTTGAACTATCGGATTGATTTTTAGTAAGTTTATTTTAGTATTTTTACTTTAGTTTATTTCGCATCAAGTTAAAATTAAGTTTAGTCCCTTCTTTCTGTCTAAAGCCAAGAACTGTCAAACTTAAATAACTAATAATTAGAGGTACTGACAGAATTGTAAGTAGTTTGCCAATGTAAGTGGTTAGTCCTTAAGTATTTTGTGGCGAATATTAAGAAACGCTTTACAAATATAATTGTAAAATTAAACATAAAACAAATTTAAACTACAAAATATTTAAATAAAATTTTATTTTTTAAGTATAATTTATGTGTCAGTGAAAACTTCACTGATGTATGTACAATAATAATTATTTAAGAATTGTTATAATGATTATATGTTTCCCAAATAGTATAAAATAAATGTAAAAAGAACTTACTATGTAAAATAAAAAAATCTAATGTACAATTTTTGTATTTATTTTAGGCTTGCTACGGATTACCATATTTTCACACCTATACAGTATCTGATACTCTGGAAACTTACTGTGGCAAGATGCACAGTTAGATGCAGGTACAATTCATTTTGCGGGCTTATTTCTCCGAAGACAACTGAACCTTCTACAAAAGTTCTATATTCTTCAGTATTGTATATTGTTGTAAGTCCAATACAGTAGCAGGTACTGCGTTGACAAGTGGTCAACAGGTCCTTTTCAATAGCTGTTACTAGTAGCACGTACTGTATGTGCACAGTTAAAGGTATTGTGAAGGACAGTACGTTTTCATGTGCATACAACTGCTCAGTAAAACTCACTGTCCTTTACAATACTCGTTACTGTGCGCATTAAACTATACAGCCATTCACAGTACCTCTTACTGTTCACTTACTGTACCAACTACTGTATTTGCACATTAAACAATACTATCATTCGCTGTACCTCTTACTGTGCTCTTACAGTACCAACCACTGTGTTTGCACATTAAACAATACTATCATTCACAGTACCTCTTACTGTGCTCTTACAGTACCAACTACTGTGTTTGCACATTAAACAATACTATCATTCAAAGTAACCTCTTACTGTGCTCTTACAGTACCAACTACTGTGTTTGCACATTAAACAATACTATCATTTACAGTACCTCTTACTGTGCTCTTACAGTACCAACTACTGTGTTTGCACATTAAACAATACTATCATTCACAGTACCTCTTACTGTGCTCTTACAGTACCAACCACTGTGTTTGCACATTAAACAATACTATCATTCACAGTACCTCTTACCGTGCTCTTACGGTACCAACTACTGCGTTTGCACATTAAACAATACTATCATTCACAGTACCTCTTACTGTGCTCTTACGGTACCAACTACTGCGTTTGCACATTAAACAATACTATCATTCACAGTACCTCTTACTGTGCTCTTACAGTACTAACTACTGTGTTTGCACATTAAACAATACTATCATTCAAAGTACCTCTTACTGTGCTCTTACAGTACTAACTACTGTGTTTGCACATTAAACAATACTATCATTCACAGTACCCCTTACTGTGCTCTTACAGTACCAACTACTGTGTTTACACATTAAACAATACTATCATTCACAGTACCTCTTACTGTGCTCTTACAGTACCAACTACTATGTTTGCACATTAAAGTGTTTAAGGTTTTAAACAATAAACTACATATTTTAATGTTTTAAACAGTGAACTTTTTAATGTTTAAAAACATTACAATAGTTTAATGTTTTAAACATTAAACTATTTTAATGTTTTAAACATTGAACTATTGTAATGTTTTTAAACATTAAAATAGTTTATTGTTTAAAACATTAAACTTTTGTTTCTATGTAAACCAAATTTTTATACTGTTTTGAACAGTACAAATTTTTACTGTTATAAACAGTTTAGTTTACTGTCAAAGCGGTAAGATATTTTACTGTTTTCGGACCAGTAGAAATTATTGTTTCGGTTAGTTGGCTCATATAGTATTGCGCAAAGCAGTAAACATCAACGTTTTTTCAATTTTATTTAATGTATTTTTTTTTCAGTGTAGCCAGCGCCGGTGGCGGCCATAAAAAGAAACACCTCTCAAAATTCGCGCCTGACGGGTAGTTTTCCCGTGTCAAAATTGGTATCGCACTCTCGTATCAACAGGTTGTGGGTTCAAATCCCGTCTGGCGTTACAATGATTTTAAAAACTTATGATTTTATAGCCGAGAAATGGGCCTATATTGCAACACCAGGGACGCCTGAAGACGGAAGGCGACGTCGGGGTCGGCCGAGAAAGCGTTGGCGGGACGATTTCAACACCTTCCAAAGAAGATGATGGGAGATAGCGACAGATAGGAATGCTTGGAGGGTCTTGGGGAAGACCTTTGCCCAGAAGTGGGACGATATAGGTAAGAAAAAAAAATGATTTTAGCATTGTAGCTACCAGCTCCTCTCGTAGCTCATATCAGCAAATGTCGCCACAGGCAGTTTGTCCCATCGCTCTGTGGCATCGTAATGTCAGTTTATTTTGCACGACCATCGTTATCGTATACATAATGTCCCATGTCCTACAACCATAACTATGGTACGAGTATAAGTATACTAGAACATTGAACATCACGAAAAACAGAAACATAGAAGAAATCAAGAGATGAATTAATCTAGCATGGAACAAGTTCTGAAGCTACATGAAATAGTGAAATCTAAATTACCGATTTTAATGCTAAGAATCAAAGTGATGAATTCATGTTTACTTCCCTGTCTCACGTATGCTTGCTAAACTTGTATTTTAATAATATGTCTAAAATAAAATACAAGCCTACTAAACATAAACAAATATACACACTTAGCAGAAGAAAAAACAGAAGTAGTTGACGCTGCAACATGCACAGGCTCTAATATAGAGGTGGGCGGGCCACTTGGTACGCACACAAGACGACAAGTGGACCCGAACAGCAACCCTATCAAAGTGCCCAGTTGACAAGAGGAGAAAAGGGAGACCACAAGAAAGATGATGACGAGATAGCAAAGATAGCAGGTATGACTTATATAATTTTTCTTGTTATTATTATAATCTTTAGGTAAGTAGGTATGTTTTTTTTTGTATTTGTTCTGTTCTGAATGTTTTTTTTTTCTTTCTTTTATGGCATGGGTGAAAGAAACAAAAAACCGAAACCAGTAAAACTGGAACTTTTTGGCAATGAGGTCTATACCCGTCGAGGGATTTCTTAATTAAAATGTATAAATTATTAAAGTGATAAAACAATGTACATATTAAGAATCAGTACAGGCTTTTATATTGAATGACATAGACAATCATTTATTTGCAATACTTATTACATGTACAACAGGATGAGATATACACGGTGTCCGTTGATTGCTGTTTTTCTGCGTTGCGCAAGTCGCCCTAACTACCTTAAACAAAGTAGTTTAATCCTTTCAGCACACTAGTTGTTTCAATAGACTCTGTGTCAGGTTGTCAGTTAAGTTCCTGTTTCATAATGATTGATTATTAAGTATAGACGCCCCCCCCCCCCCCCCCCCCCCACTAGAAGTAAAGCTGTTATAGATGCTGGGAGGCGTTGGGTGCAGGCCGCATAAGATCGGTCACTCTGGAAATCTATAGAGGAGGCCAATGTTCACCAGCACACTAATTATAAACACTACTTCTAGTCAAAAAGGGTTACAAAAAGCTAATGAACGAATATAGGCTATCAGCAATTTTTACAATGTGGAAATAATCTATAAACTGGAACTGAACTAGATCTGCAGTTTTGCGCAAAATCGACGTTTCGTACAAAACGTTTCATATTAAATTCTTTCAATGTCTGCCGATATTATATTAGGGGACTGTTACAGACAAGACAATTTGACGAAATAGAAATCAGTGTTATTTTACTGTACCACATATACCATATCACTAATTTCGTAGCATTTAACACCTTCTAAACCTTTGATCTAAGAAAACCTCATAAATTCTGAGAATGATTTTATCTGTCAAAGCTTATGTCAAAAACCAGACTTCCAAGGAGACGAAAATTCGCGTCCTGAAAAGGCTCTCACGCTAAGAACCTCTGAAAGGGTTGATCAAAATTATATAAAGTACTCTGTAACAAAAGTTGTTCAGACCATGGTCTACAAAGGGTTTACAACCTCAACATAAAAAAAGGAAATCGGACTTTGAAAAACATAAAAAGTTGCGAGCTTAAAACGTCTATTTAAACGTTACGCCCTACAACATGGCGCCGTATCGCCACAAAAGTAATATTAGTAGATACGCTATGGCTAACGTGCCATGGAACTTCACGGCTAGTTATTGAACAAAGTTAGACTTACTTGAGGTTTAGATTTTTTTTAATTCTCTTGTTTGATGCTATAAACTGTTAGTAGACCATGGTCTGAACAACGTTTGTTCTGGGAAAACAGTGATTTAAATGACATCGTGTATAATTAAATACAGAACCATAATTAAATTTGTCCACCGTGAAACATAAAAATTACAGACTAAATAGAAGACATAAAGCAAATTGTACAATGGGTGGTCTTATCGCTTTGAAGCGATCATTGTTTTTGATTGGAGATCAGTTTTCTCGTTTAGTATTAATAACCCCTTAGCTCGGCTTGCACGACGATCCCTAAACGTAATTAAATAAATAATACTGGACATTTCACACAGTGCAATCTAGCCCCAAACTAAGCAAAGCAAGTACTACGGAACCAGATAACTGATATAATATCTATATCCAATCTATAGATCATGCAAACATTTGTTCCGCGGTGGGAATTCAACCCGCAACCTCCTTTATCTCAGCCACCCAGTACGCCACGATGTTTAAACTTGACGTATCTATTTGTATGATTCGACAACTCTCTAAATTATATTTAGGCACTAAACACGATTAGGCAGCGTTGCGCAAGTCGCCCTTACTACCTTAAACAAAGTAGTTTAATCCTTTCAGCACACTAGTTGTTTCAATAGACTCTGTGTCAGGTTGTCAGTTAAGTTCCTGTTTCATAATGATTGATTATTAAGTATAGACGCCCCCCCCCCCCCCCCCCCCACTAGAAGGAAAGCTGTTATAGATGCTGGGAGGCGTTGGGTGCAGGCCGCATAAGATCGGTCACTCTGGAAATCTATAGAGGAGGCCAATGTTCACCAGCACACTAATTATAAACTACTTCTAGTCAAAAAGGGTTACAAAAAGCTAATGAACGAATATAGGCTATCAGCAATTTTTACAATGTGGAAATAATCTATAAACTGGAACAGTGTATGAACTAGATCTGCAGTTTTGCGCAAAATCGACGTTTCGTACAAAACGTTTCATATTAAATTCTTTCAATGTCTGCCGATATTATATTGGGGGACTGTTACAGACAAGACAATTTGACGAAATAGAAATCAATATTATTTTACTGTACCACATATACCATATCACTAATATTTCGTAGCATTTAACACCTTCTAAACCTTTGATCTAAGAAAACCTCATAAATTCTGAGAATGATTTTATCTGTCAAAGCTTATGTCAAAAACCAGACTTCCAAGGAGACGAAAATTCGCGTCCTGAAAAGGCTCTCACGCTAAGAACCTCTGAAAGGGTTGCTCAAAATTATATAAAGTACTCTGTATCAATCTTTCCGATATTAAACTTGAAATGTTATTTCAGTTTTCGATATTTGGTTGATGGAGTGATTCTTGAGGTAAAATAATAAATTTATTATGACTGCTTATCGAAGAGTAAAAATGGTAAGGAAGTTGATCTTGCTTGGAGGAAAGAAACAAAATAATGTTGTTATTGAAAAGTAAGGTTTCTATAGGTTGGTAATTTATTGTATAAATTAATGATTCTGAAGTTTGATGACCTTTTTAAGCAAGTAACCGACTGAGATGCAAGAGATTGCGGGTCCACTGCTGTAAAATAAATATTTGCTTACTGTTAAAGTATTTATTTTCTAATTTTACCACTTTTGATCGAATCAGAAATGAGGAGATCCATTGACAAACCAAGGTCACAGACATAGCCAAGAGGATTGGTAAGCTGAAGTGGCAGTGGACGGGGCACATAGCCCGAAGAAGAGCAGAATAATCTAGAGTTGGGAACCACGCTGTAGAAAGTACGGCGTAATACCGCCCCCCATTAGGAAGGACTACCAGGCCTCACAAGACCAGTCGCTCTGGAAATAGACAGAGACAATCATTTATTCACTTTATTAGCACAAAATATACAAAACAGTTACATTTTAAGACAGGAAATACAAAAAAAAATTAAACTATTAAATAGTATAAACGTGGAACTTTTTAAATTTTCGCGAACTATACTCATGTTATTAACTCGAGTCTTTCGTGATCACGGCCGATGTAACTTGACCGAAACGTCAAGGTTAGTCACAATTATGATTTTGATATAAATCTGTGCGCGAAAAAGACCCGTTTTGTTTTAAAAACATGAGTATAAACGTAAAACATAACCGAAAAAAAAGGAGAACTAGGTAGATAGTGTGTGCTACAGCAGGAAAAGAGACTCGACTCAGCATTATGCCCGCCGTGATGGTAAGCGCTGATATTCTGTCGAGACCGCTCCATTTAGCCACTAGACCTTGAGAGTAGATAAATCTATGAATGAGGCCTATATGTTCAGTAGAGGACGTCCTCTGTCTGAAATTATCATGATGATGACTTTTGATAGCAGAGAAAAATAGAGATATTTTAGCTGGGGATCACGTGCAAGGTTTTCGAGCTGTCAATCCCAGATAGGTAGGTACTCGTAGATACGCTAATTTAGCCGAACAAATGGCAGGATTACTAATGTACCATCAAGCAATCAGGCTGTGCCTTGATTTACGGGCTGGAGTGGGCCCCGAATAAAATAAGTAGGCTTGAATAAAATAGGAGCTATTTATCACTGTATGGGCCTGGATTTGCAAATCTTCTAAGTGCCTTCGAAATTGTTCGAGATAAGTGAATTTCTGTAATGCTGGGCTTATGTGGCAGTATTAATGCGCTGAATTCCGAATTTACTTTATGAGTCCAATTTAATAAAGGAAGTACCGATGTTATTTCTTTGCCTTATGTTGCGTAATTATTAGAAGATATTTTGATTTTATGAGTTAGGTACCAATCGTAGCAGTAAATAAATGCATCTGAATCTAGATTAAACATGCTTATCTAGGGCAATGCATAAGCATTGCAATTCAGCCGGGCAATGCAGCCAGTGTCCTGGGAGCACTTCCGCCTGGTAGTGATCTGGAGCAGTTGAGCTATCTATAGATTGTTATCGTCTTTAGATGATTCAACTGTTTCGTCTGTATATTAGTGTTGTTAGTAATTGTATATTTTTTATGTTATAAAAGGCATTTTGCCACTTATATACTGATTAAAACATTATCATTCTTTTAGCAAACATTTTAGGAGAAGTAGAATTCCTTGTGAAAGAGCTCGCCCGGGGAAGTATCTACTTATTTAGAGTAGATACAAGCTAGTACAAGCTCTGCTTAGTTTGGGACTAGATAGTGCTGTGTGAAATGTCCAGCAATATTTAGTTTTATTTATTTCTGCTGCAAAGCGGCGTTGCTGTGTTTCGTTTTGAGGGTATGGTTGCCGGTGAAATTACGGGCACATGAGGCTTAAAATATGTACGCCTCAAGTTGATGGATACAGGGCAGTGCATCGTAGGGCACGTTTCTAAGGTGCGTGACCTACGAGGCCATACTTTGTTATAGGCGGTGGCTATCACTTAATATCAGGTGGGTAAATATGATTGTTCCATCATCTGATGGTATAAATTATGTTTAACACGTACATTATATTTTAGGGCATACATTAAATTTTCCATCTTTTTTTTTGGATATTTGAGAAACACGGTGTCACAAACAAACAAAACCGACCAAGTACAAGTGACACTTGCACGCTTGAAAAAGTCACACCACAAGGGGTCCGTTTTTACCATTTTCGTCCAGAACCCTAAATCAACAACTCAAAGCTAATGTAGTCACACATCGACGTATCCTTCTACTGTTTGAAAATAAAATAAAACAATTTAAAACTAGATCGCGGGTTCGATTCCTACCGCAGAACAAATTTTTTTTCAACAAATTCAAGTTTAGCTGATGATGATTTTCTATTAAGTATATGGTTTGTATGTATATACAAAAAAAATATGCATTCTATTATGTATCTGGTTCCCATAGTACAAGCTTTGCTTTCGGGGCTAGATAGTACTGCGAAAATGTCGAGCATTAAAATTTTTATTTTATACAAAATAGGGAATTAACAAAATTATTAAATTTTATTATATTTATGTAGGTAACTAGGTAGTCAGTAGTTTTTTTATTACTTTTTGTATTTTTGGTTAGTACTTAGTTAAGCACGCCAACCTAAGTTTTTTTACCTGTTACTGTTGACTGGTAGAAAATGCTTTTAGCATTAATTCCTTCATTTTTACATTTGTCTTTTTCAACAAACAAAACAATTAAAAAGCATGACCTAACACACTTCCGTAAGCACATTATACATCCAAAGTTAGTAGGTAAGTATAACTTGGTAAAACGATCATATCATTTTTGTTTTGGACTTCCTACACCTAAAACAGCTTACATTCATAAAATTTTAATTTACAGCACAAAACAAGATCTACATAAATAAAAAAACCAGTTATCACACTGACGTCAGTAGTCAGGTCAGTATGTGCCAAGGTGCAAGCAGCACTGATAGAAAAAATCTAAGTAGTTTTTTTATTTCAACGCAACGTTCATACCTTCGATAGCTCAGTTGGTAGAGCGGTGGACTGTAGTTGCGTGTAATGGTTATCCATAGGTCGCTGGTTCAAATCCGGCTCGAAGGAATTTTTTGTAGGTTTTTTTTTAATTGAAAATGTCAATTGGTTTTCGTATTCACGACTGTCGTTTATTGGCTGTGCGATTAGCGTATTCATATTTTATTTTCCAAATTAAGAATAACGTTTGTTTTTAAACTAATAATACGTAAAGCCAATTAAGAACTTACACTAGTCACTAATATATAATTGTTAAAATTTTTCGTGATCATTGTCAATATCATAGCATTATCAAATCAGTGTTGCAATTAATGATTTTATATATTGATACAATATCCCGTCAAAACGGTTTAACCGACTTCATGCACTTAATTGTATATTTAGCAGTTAGCAACTTAACAGTGTTTTTTTAACTGTAACAGTACGGCAGCACCCATAACCAGAGGAGATACAGGTGCAGTTTTTTTTTAAAACATCAGCTCGTTTTCGAATAAAAACATTTTGGCATTAAAAAATTTTTGGTCAAGTGTGAGTAGCGCCTTAAAATGAATCAAGCTGGTAATTTTTTTTTGATGCCGATCGATGCAGTCCTTTGTAAAGATCATTTTATTGTATCGGATGAAAAAAAATCTGAATAGCGGAAGTTAGTCAAATTTGATAAAAAGTATTCTCATACAACAGGACAAACAAAATTCCTTCTACAAACATTTTATTAGATTCTAATTGCACATTAAAGAAGTATTAATACTGTAGCGATTAAGAAGTTTAGGAACTCCATGCTCTCATGAGCAATTCAAAAACATTTCGTATTTCAGAACAATTTTGAATTTCGAACATGGTTCTTGTATCTGTCGGACTTGTATATCAGTCATTGCATCATCTTATTTGTCCTATCATAGCATTGTCAAACACGCAAAAAGTAGACTTAATTGAAGCATACTTCCTCAATCGCGGTCTGGGTAGCGTTCCTGATACCACTTGAGCGCATTAGTTGGGCTTCGTCGGTTAAGGAAGTATGCTTCAATTAAGTCTACTTTTTTCGTATTTGACAATGCCATGATAGGGCAAATAAGATGATGCAATGACTGATATACAAGTCCGACAGGTGCAAGAACCATGCTCGAAATTCAAAATTGTTCTGAAATACGAAATGTTTTTGAATTGCTCATGAGAGCATGGAGTTCCTAAACTTCTTAATCGCTACAGTATTAATACTTCTTTAATGTGCAATTAGAATCTAATAAAATGTTTGTAGAAGGAATTTTGTTTGTCCTGTTGTATGAGAATACTTTTTATCAAACTTGACTAACTTCCGCGGTTCAGATTTTTTTCATCCAAGACACGTTCTCGGTGATTCTGATGACAAAATCACATCCACTAACGCGGAAGAGATTTCAGAGTCATCTACTCTCGACAAAGTAAACAATTCACAGATACACCGACCTCGCCGGCGAGGTCGACGAGTCCCTCAGTTGCCGCCTACACAAGGTACAAACATTTACCTGGCTGTTTCTCCTATTCCCACCCTGGCAAAGGCCCAATCCGAGATTCGTACCTAAGTAGTGTCTAAGCTGCATCGGCCTCAGAGGCCCACAGCGAGTTAGTACTTCAAAAAAAGATACAAGCGCTCATTATTATTCGAGACAGTGCTAAACGGACGTGTTTACGTGGTGTTTAATTAAAACAAATCTAAAACATAAAAATTTGCTTGTATTAATTGTAAAAATGGATCATTTAGTGTTTTTGCAAGTTCGTTTTATAAATAGTTTTTTTAACGTTTTCCTAAAAATATGTAAACTAATTTGTAACTAAACGAAACATATACATTCACGTTCCTTACCTAATACTTTTAATATAAAAATCTCGTGTCACGGTTTTTGTAGTCGCACTTCTCTGAAACGGGTCGACCGATTTTAATGATTTGTTTTTGTATATTTGGTAAGTATGAAAATAGGTCAAAAAGTAGTTTTGACTCTCCTACCCCCCTCCCTATTTTTTAATCACAATTTTAGTATTTTTGTATGAATATCCATATAATTTAAACGTCGATCAATGACGTGAAGTGATTTACATGAAGTGTCGCGTCATTTTGACAAGAAAGATAGATATACTGACTCTTTATTGCACACCAAACAAAACTTAGGATACAAAGAAATATACAAAAATAAAGGTAAGTACAATGGGCACTTATCGCTTAAAGCGATCTCTTCCAGACAACCTTTGGATGGACAGGACAAAACAAAATCTAAGAGATGGCGGTGTATCTATGTTCATTATGACAAGAGTGTTTTATATAGTTTGTATCCTGAAGTTCCCACTGGAACGGGAAATTTCAAGCGTATGAAGCGGGCGCGTCAGCTAGTCTATACTAATCTATACTAAAATTATAAAGAGGAAAGATTTGTATTTTTGTATTTTTGTGTGTATGTTTGTAATGAATAAACTCAAAAACTACTGGTCCGATTTCAAAAATTCTTCCACCATTGGAAAGCTAAATTCACCCTGAGTGACATAAGCTACTTTTTACCCAACTGCACAAAGGAACGTAATGTTTTTATTGAAAAACTACGCCTGCGAAGCTGCGGATTGGTCAGCTAGTAATAAGTTCAAAAAGCTACCTCGGTTGACGCGATATACAAATGTGACAGATAAACGTAAAATATTAGTTTCCCTACCCAATCATAAGTCAGTGAATAATTAAAACAAAAATGTATGTTCTAACCGGAAGTTCAAACATTTTTCAAAACTATTGTAAATCTTCTTATACCTAAACAACCTAACTGGGTCACTCCGAATCGCTGAAACCAACGTCGTGTTCTGTATAACTTTTTAGGGTTCCCTTGCTAACAGAAGGGTTTCGGAAACTGTTGATTGCACTGCCATGTAACTTAAAGTATGTAGTCGTACGAGCTTACAGCCCTGTATTATTTAATTTAGTTTGTTAAAATGAGGTTTTTATGACGTACAATTTCACTCGCATTTTGAAGGATAATAAGTTTTTCGTGGAAAATTTACTTTTTCAAAACAAGCTTTTATAAAATTCATGATCAGAACCGCAAGCAGATTCAAATGAGTATATAGTATAAATACTAGTAGCCCACTACAATCCATTCAGAAGTTCTATTGTCTAACATCTGTTTCCACCATGAGACCACCTCCATGGTACCATTGTTACATAAATATTCTAAATTTAAATGCGTATAACAAATTTCGTGTCAGTGCTGTTGACCGTTGAGGAATTCCTTCTTGAAAGCCAACCCTGAGTGCAGCAGACATGTCAAGATAAAACTTAGAACAGGCTATCATAATTAAATGCGTTTACAAAATTTGTGTCTGTACTGTTGACCGTTGAGGAGTTCCTTCATCCGGAGCTAATTCAGGGTGTAGGATCAAATCATGCATAACATAAAAATGCATTGTCATCGGAACTGAACCAAAATGTCAAATTTAAACTCCGAAGGATAAGAGGAAGTGGTGCTAGTTCTGCTCGCAAGATTTGACCTTTTGTTTGACGTGAAGGAATCCTCATGGATACCGCTCTGAACCCAGGGAGCGGTATGTCGGAGCGGGAGCGGTACCGGCTAATCCTCCACGGCGTTCCTCCGCTCGCTTTATACCGAGGACACGGGAACAGAAAACATTCTTCCGCGACCCCGGTGGCGTTAGTCCGCTCTTGCGGTCCCCATCTTTTAGGGTTTTGGGTCATCTCTACTAACTATATACAACAGTATATAGTTAGGCCACTGCTATGGGGGATGGAGGTTAGCATACGCTCTCGCATACGCCTTCCTTCGCCCCGGTCTCGTGCGGCGGGTTGGGTGAGTGCTCCCAGATTCCCTGTCCCCCTCCGTCGCAAGATTTGACCTAAACCAACTAACTAAGAAACAAACATTGCAAGGTAATAAACGCTTGTAAAAATAGAGCTGGTTTCCACCAAAGTAGAGACGAGAGGTAGGTAGGAGAGGGAGTAGTATATTTAGACAATAGAATCAAAATCATTTTACGTCAACTACGTGGCGTTACTATTGGTTAATTTCACGTATGTCCGATCCGCTCTGCCATAGTGACAACCGGCCCTAGTAGACCAGTGTCATAATAATTTACTCTACTAAATATTATTCGTAAATGTTTAGACGTTATGGCGTTTATAAACCGTAGATAATCCACTCAAACTTCCAGTTATAACTATTACTCTACGCAGAGGCTGGGGTTGACTCTGTCAATGCGATCCAAAGAAAGATTATTGCCTTCTTCATGTCCAGAGTCGACAGTGTAAAACACAATAATCAAGAGTCTGGCGTACAGACTGATTGTGACGGCAGCGTCAATATTGGGTGGAAATAGACATCTTGTCGTCTTGTTGTGTTGTTGTATCTATGTTTGTTTGTCCAAGGATAACTTTCGAAACGTTTATCCGATCATCGTGAAATTTGGTATATAGGTAGTGATGGCACAATTTTTCAGTGACTCAATAAGCTAAAAATGTTTGGGGGTTGTTGATATATTGGAGTTCAAGAGGAGTAAAAAAAAACAAAATGGGACTATTTGGCCAAATGGCACGTCTAATAAAAGTTCTTTAAGAGTATTTTTCGACCCCGTTTTTATTTTTAGTTTAAATCTTGTAAATCAGCCATAATATAAACTGAACTTTGACAAAATTCACAGGGTACACCAGTCACCACACAGTTCTAAAATTTGGTATGCGTAACACAAATATAGGCAGAAGTCTGAAATCCAGAATGAATTATATTTTTGCTCCAAAAAAAACATTTTACATGAATTGCCGTTACCTGTAAGTTTAATGAAACTGTAGGTCAAGTTATTTGGTTAATCATTTCGTGTCAATATTTTGATAGTCAAAGATTACGAATAATATTTTTTTGTGTTTATGGGAGACTCGCGTGATCTCAGTTCGGGACGAACCGCTAATTTTAGTTGTATTTTGTAAAATATGGACTATTGTGTCTACATTAAAGAATTTATTTATGATTTACTTATTCATTAATTAGTGGTTTGATTCGTGTAAGAATTACAAACAGAAAAGTAGGTTCTAATGTTGGTAAGAACACAGATTTTAATTACAATAGCGAACATAAATTTAAACTGTATTAATAAAATTAAATTAGTAAAATAAAAATAAAAATATTTTATTTCAGACAACTAGAGTCCATATCTTAAGACTAACATACACACAAAAAATATATCATCATATCAGCCGTAGGACGTCCACTGCTGGACAAAGGCCTCCCTCATTGATCTCCAGGAACTGCGGTTGGAAGCGGCCTGCATCCAACGCCGACCTGCGGTTCTTACCAAGTCGTCTGCCCATCTTGTGGGTGGACGTCCTACGCTGCGCTTGCCGGTCCGTGGCCTCCACTCGAGAACCTTTCGGCCCCATCGGCCATCTGTTCTGCGCGCTATATGGCCTGCCCATTGCCACTTCAACGTGCTAATCCGTCGGGCTATGTCGGTGACTTGAGTTCTCCTACGTATCTCCTCATTTCTGATTCGATCCCGTAGAGAAACCCCGAGCATAGCCCTCTCCATAGCTCGTTGAGCGACTCTGAGCTTATTCATAAGGCCAATAGTGAAGGACCACGTCTCGGTTCCATATGTCATCACTGGTAACACACACTGATTGTAGACTTTCGTCTTAAGGCACTGAGGTATGTTGGACGAAAAGACGTTGCGAAGTTTCCCAAACGCTGCCCATCCGAGTTGGATTCGACGATTGACCTCTTTCTCGAAGTTGGACCTACCTAATTGGACTGTTTGTCCTAGGTATACATACGCGTCGACAACTTCAAGAGCCGAGTTCTCAACCATAACTGGGGCAGGGACGACATGGACATTCGACATGATTTTCGTCTTGTCCATGTTCATTTTAAGTCCTACCCGTTGGGAGACTCGATTGAGGCCTTCGAGCATCGTGCTGAGCTCTTCCATCGACTTTGCCATGACCACAATATCGTCGGCAAACCGAAGGTGAGTGATGTATTCGCCGTTAATATTGATGCCCAGTCCTTTCCATTCCAGAAGCTTGAAGGCATCTTCCAATGCGGTCGTAAACAGTTTCGGAGAGATGACATCTCCCTGTCTTACGCCTCTTTTTAAGGGAATCGCTTTCGAGCTCTGTTCGTGTACTCGGACTGACATAGTGGCGTTTTTATACAAACACTTCAACACTTCGATGTACCGATAGTCAATACGGCATCGTTGCTTTAAAAAAAATATATATATATAACAACAAAGAAGAACAGCTAAATATACAAAAATAAAAAATAGGCACTGGGTGAAAATAGAAAACACCATTTTGTGCCAAGGGTGACTAACTGAGGAAATTATTACCTTCATTAACCACCCTCCGCACAAAACACTTCATAAAGAGTAAAGAAAGAAGTAAGGAGTAAGAAGATTTAAAAACAAATTCAGCCATTCAAGTTTACTAGTTGCAAGTGCACAGTGCCGTGGGGCGCCGGCAATAGAATGTTGCCCCTCCGCTCTTGCCCGTGGATGCAGTAGGAGTCTGCTAAGGGATACCTCCGAAAGATGGGCAGCAGCGTCTTTTCGTGTTTTAACACCTATACTGCGCTCGCCAACCCGCCTGCCCAGCGTGGCGAGTATGGCAACAACCCCCTCATGGATTTACAACATATAGCAGGCCGCTTCCAACCGCAGTTCCTGGAGATCAATGAGGGAGGCCTTTGTCCAGCAGTGGACGTCCTACGGCTGATATGATGATGATGATGAAGTGCACAGTGATCCAAATACTATAAAATTTTTAGGCTAGCTTTAGCATTCGACTCTCCTTCTCTACATAAACATTAACGGTGCCAAATCTCACATTCCTCCGTGTCCTTTCTAAGCATAAAAGGGGATACTTTTTAAGTTTTCTTTTTTTACGTAAATATCTAAACACTTTTGTTTCTGTACAATTAAAGATTGTTTTTATCTACAGAACTCTCCATCCTCCCCCGACTTGGCCTTAACCACTTTATTTTTTCCATTCTCCCGTCGGTTTCCTTGTTCCTTTGAGCGGTGACAGGCCACTAATGGAACGTTACAACATAACGATTCGCTTTCTTCTGCTGAGAAATGGAACGTTGATGTTGATGCCGCGTTTGTAAGGAAATGGGATAATGTTAGTTTTGGAGGGAATCGTTGTAAAAACTCTAATGTTTTTTTTTCTCTATTGTTATTAAAAGCAAAGGATAATACACAAAGACAAGCTTTGATGATGTGATTATTATAAATACGAGATCACGTACCGTCACAATTGTGTTACGACCGGCAATGTTTCGGTTCAATTCGTGAATCTTTATCAACGGTACTTGATAAATCTCGTATATATAGGTATATTAATGTTTTTTAATATGTGTCAGTTACGATCGATAACTCATTATTACTACCACAGCAGTCTATGCATATCAAAGAGCTCCAGGATCTCTCAAGGAATGCACCGTTTCACCTAATTTGACTGATAACTGGTCCAAGGTGACTAAAAGAAAAACAAGTGACTAGACAAATAAACTGTCACGAATAAACTACATCTACGTAAAATCTGCTACTTTACCTCTCAATTTCAACGAAAAATACAAAACTTTAAACTCAGGAACACTTTGTAAATCTTGCAAACCGTTGAAATCACCTGTAAAAGTTTGCTTGCATTGCAATTGCAAGTGAGGCGGCAGTCGAATTTCGCCCGCCCAGCTGAGCGCACGCCAGTGCCTTCGTGCCGCGAGAGAATGAACATGAATTAAAAGTTACGAACTTTTTGGTTGATGAATTGTGGATGTGTTGGAGTGTTCACTGGCAGAAGGTAGGTAGTAGAATAACAATTAGCACCATTACTAAAATAAATGTACAGGTATAATTTGCATCCCGAAAAGAAGGGCAAATTGATCGATTAATTAACATGTAAAAATGATATAAGATATATGAAAAAGATGTTCACTATAACTATTTTTCTATAGATATAACTGGACCTGAAAACAAGGTATAACGTTTAAACCTCATTTAGAAATCCACTGCGCCTGTTAAAAGTATTATGCAATTATTTAATTTCCATGTATAGTCATGGATCTGGTCATTATACTACAAACGTAATTGTATTGTATTGTATTAATTTTATTTCAGATATTTATAACCCATAATCACATTAATCAAAATAAATCAAGTTAAATTAAATCAATATTATAACATAGTAGGTAAGTTAAAATTAAAATAACAGACAAATAAATAAATTAATGAATTACCAAAGTGTTTTATATTGCCAGTTGTTATCCCCACCCAGTGCCTTTGAATAGGGCAATCAAAACGACCAGCAATCATCTTCAGAATACTGTTGGGACTACCGCGCAATCTGTCAAAATGAGTGTTCTTTATTACGGATGTTATTATTTTGTACGTATCTAATTAATGTTAGAGAACAGACCTTGCTACAAATAAAGCACTTAGCACATTCACAAACGGTAACCTCTGTACGTAACATGATCTCACTAATGCAAACCAGCCAGCAACAGCAACCGAAGTGGTAGGCAGATAATTGTATTGCGCTTGTCGCCCTCACAGAGATATGTTATTACGTCATATATTATGAAATAACGGTATGAACGTAGGTTCTACGTTTTTACATCTTCGGTGGTAGTTTTATAATAGAATAAAATGACACAAGAAAATTAGTCCATTTTTCCTGAAGACAATCCGGGTCGCAGTCTCATCACATTACAAAGCTTCGCAGTTTAGATATCGTAGGCTGCATGGCTATAATATCAGCCATAGGGTGTCCATAGGTCTCATCTATAATTTTCCAGGGTGACATATATTGTGCGGCCTGTACCCAAATTTTATTAGTTCGTATTTCCATCTAGACTCCATGGCGTTCGGGCGGCATACATAATCCAACCTCAAAGTAACCCTCTAGCTACTGTTACTAGCCAAATTGTTTCTTAGGGCCCCTATCCATGTACATATTATGTAATTTTAAAATCATCTGGTGATCAACGTTTGACAATTAGAACAAGTGCCCGAAGACTTTCAAGAACTGTCAATTCACTGAGCGAGCAACTCTCCCTGGGTGAACTTCAATATACAAAGAATAGGAGGTCACTGAGCTATCTCAGAACGGCTAAGAACCGACACAACAAAGTCCCTAAAGTTTGTTTCTTCGAAAATTCGCACAAAATCCTTCACCGTATCAGTTGTGACAATATGTAACCGTCTGTCCGTAACTCGTAACCGAATTACGGACGGCTATGGCCGGTGATTGGCCCCACGGGTGCTGTTCGCACTTCAATGCGACCACAATTTCTATTCCCAATAGCGTTGGCTATTCACGGCCTTTTAAAGAATTTCTTTCTTTGTGGCGTGTGTCGGATTTTAAATGAACGCACGGATGAGGTCGACGTCATAACGACCTTTTTAATACGGGTGGCTTTGCAGAAACTCAAGCTTAAGATACCGCTTCGAACGTAAAATCGATCCGATCTTAAGATACTGGTGGTAGAGCTTTTGTGAACGGGCTCGAGGAAGTGGCCACCACCGCCTTACCTTTATCTGCCGCCAAATAGCAGTACTTGTGCTGCTGTGTTCCAGTTAGATGGTAATGGTATATTCCTGTAATTACTGGCACATAGGCATAACAGCAGACAACATAATAGCTTGTTTTGAATTCTAGGTGGATATCCATGGGCTGCAGTAGCCACTTAAGGTCTGGTGGACTACATGCTCGTTTGCCATATAAGTAGTATAAAAAAAACCACGTTAAGACATTTACGCGTTTAGACAACGAATGGTGAGTGTATATTGTAAACGGTATAATTCAATTCAATTCATTTATTCCAGTTTCAGATGTCAAAGATCCATATTTGTTAGTAAAATACTTAAATTAAACATGTAATATGGGTTAGTACAAAGTAAACAAAAAAATAAACAATATTTAATTAGCAAAAAAACAGTTTAAGTTGAAGTCCCTCACTCAAGTCCTGAGCCAATAGTCACCCACAAAGACTATTCGATCAGAACCCGATTGAAGGACTTCATTATCGGTGAGTCGTACTTATCCGCAATGACCTGCAGGATGGTGTTGGTGTTGCCTCGCACTCTACTGAGCAGTGAGCCAGTCTTTTTGTGGATGATGGCTTGAAACCCATCGACCCGCGCCTCCGCAAACATGTTCAAAGTGCTGCATAAGAATAAGTCAGATCTAAGAATAAATCTGTATAAGAAAGCTCAAGGCGTGCTATGGATAGGGTTATGCTTGGTTTTCTCTGCGAGATTGAATCAAAAATAAGGTGATTCGCTGACTTAAAAAACACTGACATAGCCTAGAAGATTAGCAAGCTGAAGTGGCAGTGGGCTGGGCACATATCTCGAAGAACTGACGGCCGTTGGGGCAGAAAGGTTCTTCAGTACATACCACGTGCAGCGTAGGATAAACCCTTACTAGATAAATAAATAAATATTCCTGAACATTTCACACAGCGCTATCTAGCCCGAACTAAGCAAAGCTTGTACTATGGGGACCAGATAACTGATAGGATACTTATATATATATTTTTTATAAATACGTACTTATAACATAATGGAGAAACATTCAGACCCGGAACAAAATATCTGTAGATCATGCAAACATTTGTTCCGCGGCGGGAATCGAACCCGCTACCTCCTGCGTCTCAGCCGGCTATTCGTCTAGTTGTACCACGGAGGTCGTCACGGAGGTCGGAGATGGAAAGATGGCCTGATAAACGTTGCTGGAAGCCGTTGGATACAGACCGCCCAAGTTCGGTCGCCACAGGCAGGAGCTTCCGCTCGCGACTCTGCACACAGTTTTTGTTACTAAAAAGTAGCTTGTCTCAATCCAGATCATAATCTACCAATATATCAAATTTCATCAAGATCGGAAACAGACAAAGTTATTTTTTAATTTATAATATTAAATTAGACTAGCAGCAACATGGACTACTGCTAGCAAATAAAATGCTTGTCTTTGTCTATCAACACCACACTAATAATAATAATGCGAAAGTTTGGATGTTAGTTTATTGATCGAGTGAAGCGAGATCTCTAAATCAACTTGGGCAAATCGGCGTTGTATGTATGTATGTTTGTCCGTGGATAACTTTCGAAGCGTTGATCCGATCATCTTGAAATTTGATATATAGGTAGGTAGCAATGGCACAACTTTTTTGTCATTAAATTAGCTAAAAATGTGGCCGGGGGAGGGGGGGGGGGGGTATATAGGGGTAAATAAGTTAAAATGAGGCTAACGGGCCAAATGGAACGTCAAATGAAAGGTATTTATTAGTACATTTAGACTCCGCTGAGTTATTAGTCATAATAAAAACTGAACTTTGAGCAAATTCACAGAGTACAACAGTGACCCCACAGTGATGAAATTTGGTATGCGTGTAGCTTTAGTAACACAAATATAGGCAAAAGTCTGAAATCCAAAATACTGCAATTTTTACCCCAAAAAAGCGGAACAAAATAACATGAACTCCCGTTACCTGAAATTTGAATGAAACTGTAGGTCAAGTTAGTGGGATTTGTTACTATTTTATTAGTCAAAGATTAAGGCCGGCTTGCATAACGATCCCTTAACGTATTGAGCGACTAAACATGTTTAAATTTTACGTATTTGTATGATTTGACAACTCCTTAAATCATATTTAGCCACTCAATACGTTCAGGCGTCGTTGCGCGGGTCGCCCTAAGATTTTTTTTTGTTTTGGAACACTCGCAAGATTTCAGTTTGGGGCGAACCACTAGTATATTTATTACTAAATTACGTTGAAACGGCTTAACCGATTTCGATGAAACTCGGTATGTTCGTAGATCATAACCTGGATACTTTTTATCTCATATATGAGTTCAGATGGGATAAAAATGGGATGACAAAGTTTCTATATTACTTTTGTACTCAAGAGCAACGCGGGCGAAGCCTCTGGTAGCAGCTAGTTTCGTTTATAATTTTACTAAAATTTAGTATAGCCCTGCTTACCCTACTAATCCACAAGACACGAAAGAAGACCTCAAGGTGAGGTGTAATCCAGTGACGCAACCTCCCAATTAGTTGAAGCCTTATGATAAAGCTTTTATTACAGGCGAGTTTCTAATAGGGATTTGTGAGAACCTTAGAGAATCTTCTCGTGACCTACTATATTACTTTGTGCTATGTAGTGAAAAGTGCTACTTAGTAGAACTTTGTAATGGTCATCATCATCATAATTTCAGCCGTAAAACGTCCACTACTGAACACAGGCCTCCATGGATATATCGGTAGTTGCCATACTCACCACGCTTGGCAGGCGGGTTGGCGAGCGCAGTACGGGATGTTGATATACGGAATGACGCTGCTGCCCATCTTCCGGAGGTATCCCTTAGCAGGCTCTTACTGCATCCACGGGCATGAGAGGAGGGGTAACATTCTACTACCGGCACCCCACGGCATTGTAATGGTCACTTGAACAAAATTAAACAAGTATCGTTTTATTCGTGTCAATAACCATCAGAAATAGTATCTATCTAAGAGCCCCCTGAATCCCACTGCTGGGCAAAAGCCTCCCTTCCCTTCTTTCATTCATCCTGGTCTAGTATTTCTGTAAACCAGTTCACACTGTTTATATATCGCGATCTGATAATCATTTATCAAAAACCTTATATATTTAACAGAAATAATATATAAAAGAAACAGATAAATCCTACTTCCTACTAATATTATAAACGCGAAAGTTTGTATGTATGGATGTTTGTTACTCTTTCACGCCAGAACGGCTGATCTGATTGCAATGAAATTTAGTATGTACGTAGATCATAACCTGGATTAACACAAATGCTACTTTTTATTGGCAAACCACGCGTGCGAAGCCGCTGGCAACAGCTAGTAACATATAGATATTTTGGTATAATACGTGTTTGGTTTTTGTTTTAATTATTGTTTATCATTTATTTCTTCTGATTCTCAGTTATGTATCTATTCATTTTATTTATTTAGTAGCAGTTGTGTCCTTGAACATGCTTTTTCTTTTGTTTCCTCGGTGCGTAGCATATCTGTTTTTCTGTGCGCACATAAGTTACGTTTCAAGCCAGATAAAATTGTTAGTTTAGTTAAGTTTTATTTGTATTGCTTGTAATATGTAATGTGTGCCTTATTAAATAAATAAAAAAAAAATATAAAGAAAGGTTTACTGTACCTTTGATAATGTACCTCAATATAATCGTTAGCACGCCAACCTTATTTGTTACCTCTGAGGTTGGCAGGTAGAAAATGCTATTAGCATTAAGCCCACCTTTTGTACATGTAATTTGTATTTTTGTGCAATAAAGTATTAAATAAATAAATAAATAATATAATACGTAATGTTGTTACGACTGTGTTTTAACGAAATAACGTCTACGGCGTAGACATTTGTAAATGCTACGAGAAAAAAACGCTACATCAATCAAATCAATTATTATAACGTTACAATTTTTACTTTTGACTATTTTAAAATAACCGCATTTTATTAACGATTGTATAGTAATCAATACATTTCTAATATCGGTGGCGCCTTTGCGCCGAAGCCGCTTAGTCAGTTTAACATATACCTGCTTACATGATGAATGAATATGATTTGTTTACCTATTTGATACAGGCTGTTTCATTGATATTTTAGTACTGAAAATTTAAAATTTTCTACGGTAATGAATTTTGAGGTAGCAACTGAATGGTGGCCGAGGAATGGATGTAGAAAGGTAGAACGTCCGGCAGCGAGATGGGTGGACGACATCGTTAGAGTTGCGGGCCGTCAGTGGGTGAAACTTTTTTTTTTTATACTACTTATATGGCAAATGAGCATGCAGTCCACCAGATGTTAAGTGGCTACTGCAGCCCATGGATATCTACATAGAATTCAAAACAAGCTATTATGTTGTCTTGATCTCTATGTGGATACGTTGCCATACTATAGGACTTAGCTGTTATGCATATGTGCCAGTAATTACAGGAACATACCATTACCATCTAATCGGAACACAGCAGCACAAGTACTGCTATTTGGCGGCAGATAATGGTAAGGCGGTGGTGCCCACTTCCTCGAGCCTGTTCACAAAATCTCTACCACCAGACTAGCGCAGGATCGTGGTGGATGGCACAAACTTGGGGAGGCCTATACTCAGCAGTGGGTGAAGTCGGGCTGTGAATGATGATGATGATGATGAATGAACTTTAAAAAGACCTATTTACAACAATACTAGTTATTAACCTTAGCTGTGTTTTCATTTAATTTCGTACAAACAACACGTAACAAAACACGTAGTATAAGAAAAAACTCGTGTGAGTCCTTCCGAACACCGAAGGTACCTTAAAAATATGTTATACGAGGGCTGCTATTTATGTATCCGGAATAAAATAAAATAACTATCATTGACTGTTAAATATGGTTTTATTGCTTTTCAAAATATTCGCCATGATGATCAATGCACTTTTGCATTCGGTGAAACCAGTTTTCATAGCACTTTTTCCAATCGGAAGACGGTATCTCCAAAACATGATTTTTGAATGCCTCAACGGCTTCTTCTCGGGTTGAAAATCGTTGACCACGTAATTTATTCTTCACGGTTGGGAATAAAAAGAAGTCGTTGGGTGCCAAATCAGGGCTATATGGCGGATGACCCGTTAATTCCACCGTTTCACCCTCCAAATATCGGGTCGTTTCACCCGAAGTGTGACAGCTTGCATTGTCGTGATGGAGAATGATTCTGCGTTGTGGATTATTCTTCCTAATTTCTGCAAAGACTTCTGGCAAACAAATGGTCGTGTACCACTCTGAATTAACAGATTTACAATTTTCTAGGGGTACAGTAGCCACGTGTCCATCTATACCAAAAAAACAGGCGACCATTTGCTTCAAAGTGCTTTTCGCACGAGCAACTTTTGTTGGGTTCGGCTCATGTTGGAAGACCCAAACTGTTGACTGTTGCTTAGTTTCGGGGTCATATGCATAAATCCAGGATTCATCACCTGTGTAAATATTATATACAGCTTTTGATGCACCACGATTGTATTTTTTTATCATTTTTTTGCACCAATCGACACGAGCCTGTTTTTGATCTATTGTCAAGTTGTGCGGTATCCAACGCGAACAAACTTTTTTTGCAGCCAAGTGTTCGTGTAATATCTTATGTATACTCGTCATACTAATGCCCAAGATCGCCTCTATCTCTCGATATGTCACATGACGATCTTGCATTATTAGTTTACGCACTGCGTCGATGTTTCGTGGCACAACAACTGATTTAGGCCGACCATCTTTAATTTCATCCGTGAGCATACGACGTCCACGATTAAACTCACTAAACCAGTGATACACAGTAGTCTTCGATGGTGCTTTATCCCCAAAAGTCGAACTGAGTTGATCGATACACTGCTGTTGAGTTAGACCACGTCGAAAATCATAAAAAATCATCGCACGAAAATTTTCTCGAGATAAATCCATTGTGATAATGACACGCAATTTTTGAAATCGCGCCACCCAATGAAAACAATTGACAGACGGACGAAATAACCTGCATTCTACAGCCAAAGAGTTCCATTTGCAAACGTGATAATTTTTTTTTAAATATTATTTATGCAGTGGCCAGTTCCGGATTCTTAAATAGCAGCTTATGTATATGCGATCATTTTGTGCGAAGCGTTTGAAATTTTCTCCGATAATTTAAATTAATTTTTGCTATTTAAAGTTTAGTTACGGTGTTTATTTTGTGCTCACCAACTGTAATTAATTACGGACAATAAAGTAAATATAGCATTGGTGCAGTAGCGTGCGGTTAAACATGGACGGGATCGAGGTCGACTCTAGACCTCGGTCCAGACGAAGCAGTGATATGACTTTGAGTGAAGAAGATACAGGTGTGCAGTCAATTATTGAGGAAAGTATGCAACATGAGAAGTTATTTGCAATAAGCGCCGAGTCGCCCGCCTTGCCGGCGGCGGCGACAAGCACGGTATCAGCGTCGGCGTCGGCGACGTCGCGCCCGGCGGCCAAACGATTGAGGAGCAACACCAGCGATGAGCGAGATTATAATGATGATGAAGAATTTATCGTCGTGGAGAGGAAGTCAAGTCGTGCTGTGGCCGGAAAACAAAGACACTTCACTGATCGAAACACTATGAGAGGTACTGTTAATAAATTAAATATTAACTGTTTTGAGGTTTGCGTCTCTTCATACCAGTTGCTGCCATAACAAATAGGACTGGCTATGTTATTGAAGGCTGAAGGGATAACGAATGCGACACATATAAAATATAAAAGCCCCTACAGAGCTGTCATTAATTTTGAAAATAAGGAAGACGCAAATAAATTAGTTGAAAATAAAGCATTTATGGAATCGGGATATAGATGTTATTTAACAAGTGAAGTTGGTATTACATACGGGATTGTAAGGTATTTAGAGCTTGACGTAAAAGTTGAAGATTTGATGGAGTCATTGCAATGTGAACAGAAGATAGTATCAGTAAAAAGGTTGAATAGAATGCCGGAGGAAGGTAAATGGGTCAGTAGCGAAACTGTACGCTTTGGCTTCAAGAGCTCTACTTTGCCTTCCTATGTGTTTGGATATGGTTGCAGATTCAAGGTTGATCCTTACACTTTCCCTGTAACGCAATGCGCCGTGTGCTGGAAGTACGGACACGTGACACGAGCATGTCCAACAAAAATATCGTGTTGCCCAAAATGCGGAGGGCGCCATGAAAATTGTGAGAAGACGGAGTATCAATGCATCAACTGCAAAGGCAAGCACATGGCCTTGAGTAAGTCGTGTCCTATTTATATAAAGGAGAAGAAAGTAAGGTCGATTATGTGTCAAGACAATTGCACTTACAAAGTTGCGTTATCAAAGTACATCGAGAACAAAACATGCAAGGTTGACGAACGTATACAAAACATACCAACCGTGTTCTCTTTTGGAGATGGATATGTAAAGCCTTCCATGTCTTACAGTCAAAGCGTAGGTGCAAAGATGAGGCAAACAGAGACTACAATGCAACTGACACCTGATGTTACAGAACCTGATGATGGAGGAGAAGTTAGTGAAGATGAATCGAAGGACAGCAGTGAAGATAATTTGATAAGAAAGGCCCCTTCAAGTGGAAGAAGAAAGAAAAATAAGAAGAAAAAGAGACAAATAAAAGTGACAATGCGAGGAGCTGAAAGTTCTCGAGAACCTCCTGCGCCTGCAGTAACAAGTGAGAGTACTCAGTTAGATGGCGACAAAAAGAAAAAGGGTAATCTATTTTGGAAAGTGAAAGAAATAGTGTTTTCAAACCAAAGTATTGAAGAGAAAGTTAGTCAGGTGATAAAACACCTTTTTAATGAACTAATATCATTTGTAGGGGCGATGATAAGCAAAGGAGATGTCATAACTAAACTGTTAGGCCTCTTTTATCATGGATAATACCATATTAAATGTAACTGCGGCCAGGGCGTCATTCCCTGTGGGTTCCGTAGCGCAATTTTTAAATTTTGCGCAATGGAACTCGCAGAGCCTGATGCCCAAGAAACAAGAGTTTGAACTTTTATTAAGCCAAGAAAAGATAGGTATTTGTATATTAAGTGAAACATGGCTTCACCCTGATACTAATTTGCGCATAAAAAATTATAATGTTTTCAGAAAAGACAGAAATGATTCATATGGAGGTATAGCAATATTCGTTCATAAATCAATTAAATCACAAATATATTCGGTAGATGTTAGCAACAGAGGAATACAGATTTTGTGTTTAAAAATTTTCAATTGTACATATTTACAATATTTTGTATCAGTATACTGCCCTTCATCTGTAAAAACTACACAATGCGATTGGGATAACATTTTTTCTAAATTTTCATCTAAATCAATAGTGGCTGGTGATTTCAACGGTCACCATTCTAATTGGTCATGTAAATCCGATGCTAGAGGATTGCAGTTACTGGATGCCTCTTTAGAACATAATTTTGTATCGATCAATAATGGGGAATTTACGAGGGTAAAGTTAGTTAACGGACATTTACAGGAGTCTGCGCCGGACATTACATTTGTGACGACAGATATAGCAATTTATTTTGAGTGGCAGGTGACACGTGAGAACTTAGGTAGTGATCATTTGCTAATTAAATATTCTCTTCGCTATTGTGACTCACGTAGGTTTGTAACGCGCCGAAACTTTAAACTAGCTGATTGGCATTTGTATCAGGATATTTTAAATGATAGTTTAAATGACATACTTATTGACGATGATATCCAATTGAGTTATGATTTATTCATAGATAAAGTTAATTCAGCTGCACGCAAAAGTATTCCTTTGATTAAAAATTGCACAGACCCTTTACAGTCATTCCAACCCAAACCTTATTGGTGTCCATCGATATCTTTGGCTATAGCTCAACGTCGTTTGGCTTTGAAGACCTTTAGGCGCAATCCTACACCTGTTAATTTCGATGAGTTGAAAAGAAAAATTGCTGAAGCACAGAGGGTTCATCGGCGGGCTAGGTCAGCAAATTGGCAACAATTCTGCGGAAATGTAGACGAATCAATGACATCGTCCGATATGTGGCGGCGCATGCGCTGGATGAAGGGTCTTCGCAGAGATTTTGTGCGCGCTGCTAGTGACAAAAAGGAAGAACTTTTGTGCAGCTTAGCCCCAGATTCAGTGCAAACTTCACAACCAACGTATACTTCTCAGAATAGTCTTTTAGATAGAGAATTTGCATTTCATGAGTTTCAAAATTGTTTGAAAAAGAAAGATACGGCCCCTGGAGATGACGATATTACTTACTCAATGATTTATAATCTTCCCTTGAAAGCTAAGTTATATTTGCTTAAAATGTTTAATCAGATATTTAAACATTCTTTGGTTCCAGAACAATGGCGTAGTATTAAAATTGTACCTATTCCTAAACCGAATTCTAATACAATGCCAAAATTGCGACCTATATCATTGATATCATGTGTATGTAAAACTTTTCATCTCATGATTTGTAAACGTATAGAATGGTTTGTAGAAAAGAATAAAATTTTAGCCCCAGTCACTAGTGGATTTAGGAAAAATCAGTCGTGCATTGATTGCTTAGTTCGCTTAGTTACTCAAATACAGATAGGGTTTTCTCAAAATATATCTACGCTAGCAGTTTTCTTAGACGTTGAAAGTGCCTATAATAATGTGTTGACCGACCAGCTCACTGTGATGCTTGATAACTTAAATATAGGATCCAAAACATGTAAATATTTGTGGTCTTTCTTAAGCAATAGATCTTTGAAAATAAAGGATGATGATGAAGATCAAGCAATGGTTAGATGGACCGGTAGAGGCTTAGCTCAGGGTGATCCTCTTGCTCCTCTTTTATTTAATATAGTTACACATAAAATTTGCACAGGATATAATAATGTCAACACACTACAGTACGCCGATGATTTTGTCTTTTACACACAAAATATAGATCCTGAGCTAAATGAGATATACATTCAAAGGGCTTTAAATTCTGTAGTAGTTAAGTTAGGGGAATTAGGCTTGGAAGTCTCGGTACCTAAAACCCAATGCTGTTGTTTTAGGAGAGGAAGGAAAATGGATCGAGTTAATCTATTAATTAATAGTAGTCATGTAACAGTAGTAAATAATGTCAAGTACTTGGGCATTTGGCTGGATAAGTCTTTATTGTGGAGTAAGCATATAAATGAGACCTCTGAAAAAACAATGAAAATAATAGCTTTGTTGAAGGTCTTGGCTGGTGGTTCATGGGGTGTGCATCCTAAACATCTTCGCCGGTTGTATATCGCCTTGATTCGTAGCAGAATAAATTACGGATGCTTTCTTTATGATACTGCTGCAAAGACGCATTTATCAAAGTTAGATAAGATACAAAATATAGCAATGAGAGTGATTGGTGGTTTTATCAGAACCACACCCATACATGTTATGGAGTGTGAGGTTTGTCTACAACCACTGCAGCTTAGACGACAATACCTTGCTACCAAATATTGTCTTAAAACACAGTCCATTGCTAATAATATTACTATCGCTTTATTAGATGAATTGCAGAACCAACATCGGCAGATAAAAACTTTGCTTCTCGCTATTTTTGAAGAAACTAAATTAGAAACTATTAAGACTAGTAATCTATATAACATGTTTTCGCTAAATACTTGGACATCCGATATAAAAATGAATTTTATTGAGACTACGGTAGATGGAATTGATCATGCAAAAAGCAATTACAATGTTAATGAACTAAAAGCTCATACATTATTTATGATAAATGAAAAGTATAAGGATTGGCATAAACTATATACCGACGGGTCTAAAACTGCTGATGGCGCTGCTGGTGCAGCTTTTTGTGATCCCAGTCGCAATGTGAAGGAAATATACAATGTTATATCTAAGTTTAATACTATTATGTCAGTGGAGCTTTTTGCAATCTCAGAGGCAGTATCATATGCAGCAGCTTTGAATTCATGTATAAGTAAGGTAGTTATATTGACAGACAGTCGAAGTTCCTTACAGCATATCGCTCGTTGCGTGTCTGGTACAAGGGGTACTTCAGTGGCGTATACGATAATTAAAAATATATTGTTTCTATTAAACAATGGTGTGGATGTGATATTACAATGGATTCCCTCTCACGTTGGCATGGTAGGTAACGAGCTGGCCGATAACTTGGCAAAACAGACTATTATAGAAGGTTCAGAAACGTTTGTTATCCCTGAACATACAGAAGTGTTGTTAAAATATACATATAAAATATATGGAAAATGGAAAAAACATTATTTGGTTGCATCAGAATCAAAAGGAATTTGGTATAAAGTAGTACAATGTGAACCTCCGCGTATACCTTGGTTTGTAAATAGTAAACTTAGAAGAAATTTGATTGTAATGGCTCACAGACTGCGCTCGGGACATATTCCTCTTGCTATGTTTAAACATCTTATGAAAATATCCGACTCCCCCAATTGTGCTACATGCGGAGTTACAGAGGATGTTCATCATCTTCTGGTGGAATGTGTTCGGAGCCAATCTTTGAGAGTCCATATGCAGACTCAATATAATGTAAATCTGTTAGATGTTGGCGTATTTCAAAGTATCCTGTCTGCCCCGCTATGCGATCCGGCCAGGATACTTTATAAAATGGTGTATGGTATAATTAAGTCTAGTTGTTAAGGATTTCATTGTAAGAATTAACAGGGCTGACATAGTCGCAAACGACTCAAAGTCCTTAATAAAATAAATGAAAGGAAAAAAAAAATGTATATGCGATATAAATACAAGGTATTGGTTTTCTGATTTTTTCTTTGAGAGACATTGCTTTTTGGCAAAGCTCATGATAGGTCAACTTTGCGAGCCAAAAATTCGGCATAAATGGCCGTAATTTTTTTTTTGCGTTGACTTAGAAGCTAGACTTTTTTACAGATTCAAGGGACCGTTGCCTTAAGTATTTGATATTAGTTTAACTTCATATCTCCGCACGTTCATGAACAAATGGTCTTGATAATTGGACACACAGACAGACTTGCAACAAAGTGACCTTGTAAGGGTTCCTATTTTCCTTTTCAAGAAACTAGACAGACAACCAGACGCTCTGCGGTGCGCCACCGCTATATGGTGGAAATACCTCCCATTCGCACAAAGCGGTTCTCTTCGACCTTTATTATACGCACCGCAAAAGAGTTGAACGCCTTGCCAGAGTCTGTGTTTCCTGATAGCTACAACCTAGGTATCTTTAAGTCGCGAGTGAATAGGTTTTTTCTAGGCAAGCGTGTACCATCGTAGACTGCATCATCGCTTTCCATCAGGCGAGATCGTGGTCAAATGCAAGCTTATAATGTATAAAAAAAATAATATGTATTTGCACAAACAAGTGTACAATAAGGTCTTATAAACTAGTTAATGGCGTTTTATACTTGTTTCTCCTTTACGAGCATCACAAACTACTGTCTACTGAGAGAGCGTTTTTTACAATAACTAGTGGTTAGCCCCGCCCGCGGGTCTCCCAAAACACAAAAAAAATATTCTTAGGGCGACTCGCGCAACGATTCCTAAACGTATTCAGAGGCTAAATATGATTTAAGGAGTTGTCAAATCATACATACATACGTTAAGTTTAAACATGTTTAGTTGCTAAATACGTTTAGAGATCGTTGTGAAAGACGGCCTTATTCTTTGACTAATAAAATATTGACAGGATTAACAACCAAATTACTTGAACCACAGTTTCACTCAAATTACAGGTAACGGGAGTTCAGAGTAGATCCTCTTTTTTACGGTACAAATACAGTTATTTTTGATTTCAGACTTTTAACGATAGTTGTGTTCTAAAGCTACACGCATACCAAATTTCAGTACTTTGGGGTCATTGGTGAACCCTGTGAAGTTTGTCAAAGTTTAGTTTTTATCATGGCTAATAACTCAAAAACTATAAAGAATTTAAACAAAAAATAAAAACGGAGTCTAAATGTACTTTTCGTTTGAGATCACATTTGACCTGGTAGCCTCGCTCTCATTTTTTTACCACTCTTGAACTCCAATATCTGAACAACCCCCCAACATTTTTAGCTCATTCAGTCACACTAAAATTGAGTCATCTACCTCTCTGTTAAATTTCACGATGATCTGATCAACGTTACGAAAGTTATCCTCGGACAAACATACACATACAACGCCGATTTGCCCAAGTTGAATAAGGGATCTCGCTTCGCTCGTTCAAAAAATTACACAACAAATATACCAATGATCCAATTAATAATAAGTCTTTGAGTTTAAGACAATAAGTTATAAATAAATAATGTTGTTAAATACGTGCTTGTTTATGTCTCAATACAACCTGTTAACGATCTGATTTTAATTAAATACAATTCGAGGGCTCTCGCTTGAAACGGCCTGTTGACATGTAATTAACTGCTTTTAATTGCCGTTACAACTTTTTGGACGTTATATTTAAATTAGCTACTGCCATGGCCACCCAATTGGTTTTTATTTGTTGCGCCACTGATTTTGAGTACTTACCTCGTCAACACACGTAGAAAATTCTGATGTATGTTCACAAAACCTTAATTTGTACTTACAAATTATAATACAAAAGTTTGTACTGGTGGTAGAGCTTTTGTGAACGGAATCGAAAAAGTGGGCACCACCGCCTTACCTTGATCTGCCGCCAAATAGCAGTACTTGTGCTGCTGCGTTCCGGTTAGATGGTAATGGTATGTTCCTGTAATTACTGGCACATAGGCATAATAGCTTAGTCCTATAGTATGACAACGTATCCACATAGAGATCAAGACATCATAATAGCTTGTTTTGAATTATATGTGGATATCCATGGGCTGCAGTAGCCACTTAACATCTGGTGGATTGCATGTTCGTTTGCCATATAAGTAGTATTAAAAAAAATTGTTTAAGAAAAATAGCGATACTCATAATTTTAATACTAGAAATAAAGATAAACTCGCTGCTACCCCTTGTAGACTCCATAATAGTAGTAAATCGTTTAAAGGGCAATGTGTACGGTTTTACAACAAACTCACAAGTGATGTACGAATATTGAGAAAAAGAGTTTAAAACGTAATTAAAAAAAATCTTTACGCTTACTATAGTGTGACCATTAGAGCTGTGCACTCCCTGAGGTATGCGCGCGGCGAGACGGGGGGGATGTGTCGGCCGCTCCGATCTATCAGTCTGCCGTCAACGCTCACGGCGGTAGGTAGCTTTTGTACTGGACGGTCTATGTCAGACGCACACGGGATAAATATTCAAAGATGGGTCGTGCGTTATCTCGTGATATGAAATGGAAGATGAAGTTGAAACATGTCACACATCACACACAAATCTATGTCAGAATAACTTTCGTTAGAATATATAATTGTTTGTAAATATAAAAAATATTCAATAAAACAAGTCCTTTGAATTATAAGTTTAGTTCTTATTTATCACCTGCATATTTTTAATAAAATATGAGTATATTTAAGTTACATTTTAATCAACTAAGTAAGTATAATATATTACAGATAGATAGCCTCCGACCATCGTCCCGCCACAAGTCTTGCCTTAAAAATGCAAACTGATATCGTAAGATATGTCCGACATGTTTTGATCTCATGTGAACTCATGCAGTTTTTTCTTTGCCTCCCACCTCGCCGCGCATACCTCAGGGAGTGCACAGCACTAATGGTCACACTATATAACAAATCTGATTTAGATGATAGAGAAGCTTGGGATTGAAATTGTTCCAATTCGGTCAAAAATGTTACAATTTAGACGTAATTTAATTTATTTATGATTACGTATTCTAAAAGGATAATTAAAAAGAACAACCAACCTTATTTCTTGCCTTGCTTTCCTGGCTTGGTTGCAAAGGAACAGGTAGAAAAATTTACGTTTAAAAGTGATCCTTGTGATTTCAATAAAAAAAAAATTAACCGTAGCGTTATAATATGATTTAAAAGTGATATAAACATGGGTGTTGAACGAATTTACTTACAATATCTTATTTAATTGACGAGTCGAAAGACATAATTTCTGATTTTAAAGTTTACTCACCAGTGTTAAGATATAAGTCTGAAACTAGACGGCCACGTCTGACTAAAGCCTTGCCCATACACGCTTTTCGAAATCCTCGACCCTGAAAAGTGGGCCCACTGTAGCTTCGAACGCATCACGCTAACAAACCCTGTTTTCAACGGGCGCTCGCGCTGGTGGACTTTCTACAGTGTTGCCTCGGCCAAGCCCCCCCACCCCCTTAGCGTTTCGCGAAATTCCCCTAAAACAACGTAACTCCTGAAAAACGCTTAAAAATTTTTTAACCTTAGTGTATGCCCCCAAGAATACCCCTTTTCAATCTAACTTATCCCCCTTTAGGGGGAAAATCCTCAAGTTGGCAACACTGACTTTCTACAATTACATGTTTACATGGTTTCACATTTTTCGTTTGCGCTTTGGTTAAAACTGTAAGCAACTGTGTAATTTAATCAATAAAACTTTAAATCTTTTAAATCATGAATATCTAAGTGGAAGTGACAGTCGATAAAGCGTTGGCTTGATGTTTTCGACTGACATGTCTCAAGTGGGTTCAAGAATCGAGGTCGAGGCAGGAGAGACCTTGAAGATCTTTGCCCAGCTATAGGGCGAGATAGATTTAAATTATGTTAATGACTAGTCATTTATTTTTTTCATCATCATCATATCAGCCCGTCTGCACCCACTGTTGGGTATAACCCTCCTCTTTATTACGCCATTCTTTCCGGTTCTTTGCGAGTCTCATCCATTGGCACCCAGCTACGCTTTCAATGTCATTCGACCATCCGTCGGGTGGTCTGCCTCTTGGTCTACGAGCATCCTTTGGCCACCACTCTGTAATCGTCTTCGTCCAACGCCCTCCTAGCCAAGTGTCCAGTCCATCTCCACTGCAGCCCTGCGATCCTCATACCCACGTCCACAATATTTGACCGACGTCGGATTTTTATTTTTTTAATATAGACATATTCAAAATAGGTGGTCGGTTATTGTCGCCTACTTATTTTAAAAATCCTGTTCTAGGCACTACAGAGGTTTTGTCTTTCGCTTAATTGGTACTGCAACATTTTTTTTGACATAATAGGCTCGCGTTTTACTATAGTGTGACCATTAGTGCTGTGCACTCCCTGAGGTATGCGCGCGGCGAGACGGGGGGAGAATCGGCTGCTGCGCTCTGTCAGTTTGCCGTCAACGCTCGTGGCGGCAGGTAGTGTTATTTGTATCGGACTGTCTATGTCATGACATAGACAGTCCGATACAAATAACACTACCTGCCGCCACGAGCGTCTCGCCGCGCGCATACCTCAGGGAGTGCACAGCACTAATGGTCACACTATATGAGCTCGTCTGATGGCAATCGATGTGCATAACTTATCACCAAGTAATGTACAAAACATCTTCAGTTGGTAGATCAAAACATCTTACACAAAAATGCTACAATGCTTAGGTAAGATCGTTTTACATTTACCTAGAGCGCAGTTGTAATAAAATCTCCTTCCAAAGCCAGTAAAACAAGAGATAAAATCATAAAGCGAAAACGTCACGTAATTCACAAACTCGTTTTCAGTTGAGAAGAGCGATACATTATTCGTGACCTAAATAGACTATTACATAACCGTAGAACACGGTTTTCCAACAAACATGTCTAGAGGTAGACTGGTCTGCAAATATGTATTACATGGTAAATTGATGTGTGAGAAATATTGAGTAATCGATCTGTATTTCAGGGTGAATGATACTCAGAACTAAACAAACGAACATCAGGGAAAAAACCTAAGTACTTACCTACTTAAGTTGTTTGGACACGTTACCCGTAAAGAGGACTCAATAGTACCTACCCCTTGTAGTACAAGGCAGAGTGGAGGGCAAGAGATGAATGTTCTCGCAATGCTTTCAATCTGAATGGAGACGCATCGCTAGAACAGCTATGAGCTAAGACCTGACTTAAGCACGACATAACCAGATCATCCATGAATGTTAAATATCAATATATGCATTGATATCTCCTCCATTCAATTTATTTTCTCATTTTATGTGTTTACCTTACCTATTTATATATTACTATTCATCTTTTACCTTATCTGCGGAAACTTTTAATTGGCCTTCTTAGAATAAGTAGCATTTATTGGTGTTTATTTTCTACTCAAATACCTTTTCTGTAACCTAGCAGTAAGTTTTCCTAAAAGTCTAAAAATAAAACAAAATAAATGTTCTAATAAAGCACGGAAAAGGCAAAACAAAAGTGAACTTTATATTCATAAATCGAGGTAAAACTGAGTTGTACAGCTTTAGTTGTTAATATTTTGACATACCTAGTCATAATTTTATCAGTCAGGCTTACTCACCTAAGCACATATAACATTTCAGTCATATTTAGGGGGTTAAAGTATGTAGTCATATTGTTAGAATTTCAAGCACAAGTCAAAAAACCGTCCAAGTGCGAGACGAACTCGCGCGCGAAGGGTTCCGTATAAAAAATCACGTTTATTGTATGGGAGCCCCACTTAAATATTTATTTTAATTTAATTTAATTATTTATTTTTAAAGTGAATATATAACTAAATCTTCTGTAAATAATTCAAGCGTCTACCTGTTGCCGTTATCAATATTGAGCAAAAACGAGCTAAAAATCACTTTTGTTGTATAGGAGCCCCCCTTAAATATTTTTTTTTCCAGTTTTTAGTGTTTGTTGTTATAGCGGCAACAGAAATACATCATCTGTAAAAATTTCAACTGTCTAACTATCACGGCTCATGATATACAGTCTGGTGACAGACGGACAGACAGACAGACAGCGGAGTCCTAGTAATAGCTGTGGTAATTGGGTCCCGTTTGACCCATTGGGCACGGAACCCTAAAAACAAGGCGTTTCATACAATCTGTCAATTGCTGTCACCTATTGGCACATTGCAGTGTCACTGACGACCTGTCAAAATGTCAATAAAAACACCTCCCATGCTCGCAGTAAGGTTACGTCATCCGTCAATGGAGTGTCAGTTTTTGTGACGTTCGCCCTATTCCATTTTTAAAATTGTTTTTGAACGCATTTTTCCGTTTGATCGATGCAGCGGTTTATGGAGCTGACCTAATTGCGTTGTAAAAACATTTGTGATTTAACAAATTGTTGTTTTGTTTTCCAGCTACGTGTAGTATCGACGAGTTGTCATTTATTGTGTTTCTAACTATTGACTTTAGTTAGTTTCCCTTTTCTGTTACTCGAATTGAGTTATCTGTTTTTTTTATATTTACCGCAGTGAAAATTTCTAATTTAAGATATTTCATAAGCTATTTTTATGATAAAATGGAACAATCTATTTGGAAACAAACCTATTTGAAATAAAAATAATGTATCCTCTTATTACGAATAACAATAAGATCAAAATCAAAACGAAGAAATAATAAACTATAAAGGTTTCGGACGAAAAAAAGCGCCAAGCTGTCGATCGGTGGCGAGGCATAATGCTGAGCTGGAACCCATTTGCTGCAGTAGCAAATACGTGTGTACTACTTGCCTCTTTTTAATTTTTCCCTGACTACATTGTAAATTTATTATTTCATTCTATTGTTCCTATGTTTGTTGTATGTAGTTTTCTGTTTTCTCTTACTTATGCTTTCTCTTTGATGTTATACCTTGTGATTGTAGTATGTGAATTTGTGTGTGCTATGGTAGCAAATAAATGTCTGTCTATGTCTATAAACACAAATTACTTAATCATAATTACGCTATCACAATAAACAGTGGCTGAATATATCTAATTAAAATTTTAAAATGAAATTCATTAATTACCTCCATAATTTGAAGTGCCTACATCGAATTAACCCTTCACTGCTAGGGGGCGCATAAAAAAACGGTAAGCCGCCGCTTTTAATCACGGCGATAAAAAAATACCGGTATTAAGCGCAGGGCAGCGGTATTTCACAAATGAAGGCGAGTTGGTATTATTTTTGTAATGTCAGCTTGCTTTTTAGGTTCCGTTTCAAAAAGCAACAAACGCTGTGATTGTACAGTGATTCTCAGGTGGCCAGTATAATATTTGTCCAAAAATACTAAATACAAAACTTGGATTCTTTCATTAAATGAATTTTGTTTAGCAAGTACAGGAAAACGTCTGGAAAAGATTTTTGACAATCCACTTTTAAAATTGAAAGCTAAAAAATATTACACACGTTCTGAAAAGTCTGATAAAATTGGCTAAAATGCCTAAATAAAAATGTTAAAAGAATATTTAAACAAATTCGACTTACCTAAAAATTTTGCAATTTAAATTAATTATATTGAAGGGATGGTTTCTACATAAATATTAACAAAAATAAATGTATCTATAAAATAAATAATAAAAATAATAATAAATAAATATTGCTGGATATTTCACACAACTCTATATAGCCCCAAACTTAGCAGAGCTTGTACTATGGGTACCAGATACTGATAGAATACTTAAATACATTTTTTTGTAAAGACATACCTTATAATATAATTATTGATTAAAACGGGTATTTATCGCGTATCTACCTTTTTATTTGTTATCCGGACGTTTCGGATGTGTTGCAACAGTTATGGTATCTGTGTCAGCCCGAGACCATGACTGTTGCAACACAGCCGAAACGTCGGGATAGCAAATGAAAAGGTACATACGCAATAACTACCCGTTTTAATTAATAATTATGTACAGTGATCGCGAAAGTTTGAAAAATACTACTTATATAATGTAGAGAAACAACCAGACCCGGAACAAATATCTGTAGATCATACAAACATTTATTCGGCGGCGGGAATCGAACCCGCTACCTCCTGCGTCTCAGCCGGCTATTCGCCCACTGCACCACGGAGATCGTCAAAATGTTTTTGTTATCAAAATCTCGAGAAAATAGATAAATTGCTGCTCGACGAAATGTTAGAGAACTAGCGTAATGTACGATGCCACAGATTACTAAAAAGTTACCGCGAGCCGTTCATGACCCCGCTAGTTCAATACCCTCTCCCGGTCAATGACCTGGCTCGGTCAATGTACCCAACCAGCCAACAGAGCGCGTATGTGCGTATGGCAGGGTGGTAAATACATGTTGGGCACCAAAACTCTAAAATATTTGTTCTAATTCAAATAAAACAATATTTATTTATTATTTAACGCCTCAAAAAATGCCAACGGAACTGACTTCCACTTTTCCGTCCGTTTCCTAAAACTTACGATTCCATTAGTTTTTGATGCGCTGTAAACTGCAATGCAATAGGAAACAATTAAAATTGTCCGAGCAGTTTCTACGAACAAATAAAGAAATTAAGCAAATTAGCCTCTATTGCTCTTTAACAACTAATTTCGCCGTTCTCGGCGCCAAATTGCAAATTAAAACGTTAGTACGAACAGACGCAATCAACCCCGCCACTAGAAAATTAAAAAAAATCCCATTAAAACATTATGAAGGCATGCTTCATTGAGGGAAACTTATTTCCTAGACTCCTAGAGTTACGCAAACAAAAGCCTACCTTATTTTTTCCTTAACACAGCTTACAATTGTTTATACATATTTGGACTATAAAGTCTTAGATAGGTCAATTTATTACCGTAGTCTGGAATTGTATCACACCCCCTGTTTTTAAATATGTAAAATTTTTGATTGGACGGGAAAGCGAGTTCACGCACTGCTTTTTTCCATTTATAGTTGATTTTTATGAGTTTCATCACTTATTCCTTTAATATTTTAATTCCTTGTGATGAGGTAACGGGTTAGGAGGTATATTGGGTTAATAAAAAGCAAAAACAAAGACTGTTTGGTGTAACCTGCAGATCATTATTGAATAGATAACGCAAGTTCGCCTACTTTGCGTCTCCTTATAAAGCCTTATATTTTATAAAATTTTCACACGTTAACATAAAGATTAATTAATTATTTTATACTAATAAAAACTCACTTAATAATAATAATTCGTGAATATTTTTTCTCTTGATACACTCCAACTCTTATAGTACAAAAAATATTCTCAACTTTGACGGCTTCGCAGTAGCACGTCAACAGCACGTCGCTAGTGTGGTGCCTTTAAAACGGTGGTGTGTGGGCGTCTCAACACTCAATCGCTCTCAACGTCATAGTAGATTATAAACTTTGGAACGCTTGGATTTCATACAAATTAAATAAATAAAATAAATAAATAAATATTGCTGGGCATTTCACACAGCGCTATCTAGCCCCAAACTAAGCAGAGCTTGTACTATGGGAACCAGATAACTGATATATTACTTATATACGTTTTTTTTGTAAATACATACTTATAATATATAGAGAAACAACCAGACCCGGAATAAATATCTGTAGACCATGCAAACATTTGTTCCGCGGCGGGAATCGAACCCACTACCTCCTGCGTCTCAGCCGGTTATCCACCCACGGCGCCATGGAGGTCATCAATTGACAGACTTGCATTATCTATTCAATATAGATCTGCGGTGTCCCCGGTCAAGTCCTCGATACAAAATTATCTAAGAGGGTTCCAAATTCAAAAACGATAAACAACAAAGTTCCTGAGTAACCCTCACAATGTCCTGGCATATTCTGAAAATAAAAACGGACAAAAGCACTCAAAGTTAAACTCGTCGATTTTGAGGGCTCAGAACAATTTTCCGAATCTACAAAACAAAGGGCAGGGATGACCAAAAGAGAATAATAACTGAAAAGACCCATTTCCTATTAAGGAAAGTAGGGATGTACCAACTAAAGCCTTAGGTATCTGGCAAAATATTATCTAGTAGTAACCAGAAGCTAAAACACTGCTAGAAGACAATTAGGGATTTTTTAACTAGATAGATCTTCGTTTGACCACAATCTCACCTGATGGTAAGCGATGATGTGGTCTAAATGAAGCACAAAGATCTAGAAGAAACCTATTTAGTCTTACCTTTAAAAGCTCATATTGTATTCTTTAGGGAAAACAAACAACGGCAAAGTGTTCCACATCTTAACTGTACGCATTAAGAACGTAGAACCAAAACGGTGTGTGCGAATAGGTGGTATATCAACTAGGTACGCATGGTACTGAGCCGTGCGCTTACTTGTCCTTTGATGGAAAGGAGGTGGCGGGATCAGATCGTACAGTTCCTGGGAACATTCCCTAAGCTTGCAACTTTACGGCGGTGTTCGAGACTTTGGGTCTTAGTATCCGTTATATATTGCTCACCTATAAGCCTAAAAGCCCTACGTTCTATCGAGTCTAAGGTCTATGGATATTTGATTAGCTGGTATGGTAGGGTAGCAGTGTTCTAGTGGTTTACGCCTAGATGTAGTCACCAGAAAACTTTTACCCTAACCTAACCCTAAAAACCACGCGTAGTGTTGGACGCCCGTTGGCTAGATGCAATTGCAACGCTAATCTGCGCGCTGCGGGCCATAAAAACGAAAGAAATAATGAATAATAATGTGGTTATGAGAAGATTTGAGGATCGGGTTCAGTAATAATGTTATAGGTTGATGACGATGATGATGACGCCTGAACCGTGTATTACGAAAGCCTATCTGCCTAGAGATTGGACATCCCTAAAGGAAGGGTCCATTCGGATGGTCCAATTTGCATGTTAACACAACATCCGACAATGCGGTAATTGAATACTCTATGTAATCCACCCTTTGACAATACTTTGAAGGGTGATTTTTAATCTATACAGGTATTACCATAATTTGTTAACGATGTTTTGGTTGACGCGGAGAGCTCTCTACTGTAGTGCGTGTATATATTTATTTTAACCAACCGTCGTGAACGGTGACAATATTTGAACAAAATTATCGTACTGGGTTCAAAAAAATATAGGAAGTCATTCTTAGACCCGCTTGCACAACGATCCCTAATACATAACGACTGGTTAGACAACTCCTTAAATCATGATTAGCTACTAAATACGTTTAGGCGTCGATGCACATGCCACCCTTATGTTTAATTGATCGAGCGAAGCGAGATCTCCAAATCAACTTAGGCAAATCGGCGTTGTATGTATGTAAGTTTGTTTGTCCGAGGATAACTTTCGAAGCCTAGATCCGATCACCTTGAAATTTGATACATAGGTAGTTTAGACATGGCATAATTTTGGTGTAATGTTAAAAGAGCATCACTCTTAGCTAAAAATATGGGGGTAAGGGGGGTGTTGAGATATTGGGGTTCAAGAGGAGTAAAAAAATGAAAATAAGTTTATGAGTTCAAATAGGATGTCAAATGAAAGGTATTTATTAGTAAATTTAGACCCCGTTTTTATTTATAGGTTAGTTCTTGCAGATGTTGAGTATTTAGCCATAAAAAAGAGTGAACTTTGACAAAATTCACAGGGTACACCAGTGCCCTCACAGTACAGTAATTTGGTGTGCGTGTAGCTTTGGTGATACAAGTATAGGTAAAAGTGTGAAATCCAGAATAACTGCAGTTTGTACCACAAACAATAGAATCAGGTAGGTCAAGTAAGTTGGATACGGCTTTTCAGTCGGGCCAATGGTGTCTGATGGCCGTAAAGTGGGTGCCGGTCATCAGTTCCCTGCATACTTTTTTCAACACTGCAAGCAAACCTCACGGCGAACGCTTGATATATGATCATATGAAAATAGTTTAAAAGTAGCAATCATCTATTTGCCTCGCGGCCGCCGACGCGTCAACGCGCTCTTCTCGCTAACTTGTCGCGGGCCACTTTGTACATTTCGAGTTTAACAATAGATTTAAACGAATGACAACTAGTATTTTATTACTAGCCTTTATGTCCCGTAGCTGACACCTGGGTTAAATTCGATAACTACCCATTCTCGGTACTCCTTGGTCGGTTACTAACACCTCATCTGTGGTTTTGGTTTGTTGGAGTTGCGAGTTAGGGATCATCTATTTATTCTGTGAACACAGGGTATATTTGATTGCGGCTATCAAAATTGACGATCATATCACTTGTACCTATGTCTATATGGTGGTGAGAAGGTGTTAGTCATCTGTATCTAATACTCGTAGAGGGTCAGGAATGAGTTGCTCTTAAATAGTTTGTTAGGAAATTGAGAATTCAAGATAATCACATACCTATTTCTGCCGCATTGAAGTGTTTCGGTTTGAATGAAGGGTGTGGTTGCTGGTGAAATTACAGGCACATGAGGCTTTACACCAGGCTTTATACCTCAAGGACACGTGTCTAATGTACGTGACCTATGAGGCAATAATTTATTATTACGGTATATGCGATGGTTACCACTAAACATCAGATGGGCCATAAGCTGGTTGCATTTGCAATTAGTAGAAAATTTATAATATTAAAAAAACTATCTTCCATTGATAGATTGATTCACAATTTTTTATTGCACAAAATTAACATTAGCTAGCAAGCTTTCTCTTAGGAACATAGACCTCTTCCATAGATTTCTAGAGCAATCAATCTAGTGCTAGCTGCAACCAACGGCTCCCAGTTACCTTTATCAGGTCATCTGGCAGATCTGTGAAGATATCCTACATGTTACATGACCACTTGAAGAGAAGATAATCATCCACGTGACAAAGCAAGGTCACCCAACGTCGATCTCTCTTTTCGTTTCTTCACTAACTTATATCTCCCTCTCAACTTCCGTTCGCCTCGCCCGATCACACTTTTCGTACGCTCTCGTCACGCATTCACCAGCTTACTCCCCAAGTCAAGCGTGCGTAAAGTTTTACTTCAATAATAAGTTAATAACATCTTATGTCTATCTACAAAGTTTTATCTACAAAGGCATCGTCACATTTAAAATATTTAATTTAATATGTTTATTTATGTCATGTTATCATGTCAATTCGTCATATTTAAATGTTGTTTTATCAGCAAAAGCTTCGTCCAACTTATAATAACTTTTCGAATGTGTTTTTATAAATCATTTAAATTAATTATCTGACAAACATATAACATATTTGTGTTCGGTAATATAATGTACAATTTAATTGCTTATAATTTCGATTAAGAGTGTGTAAACTACCTTCCAGCTGATAATGATAAGTACTGTTAAAAAAACGATTAATCACTGTCAATTCACGCCATTATCGTAAAGTTGTGGCAGCTGATTAGTCAATAACAATCAGACAGCACAATATATTGTTCTAAGTTCAGGGAATGTTCGCAAGCTGGCGGCCTGATTTATTGCATTCTGTGCTGGGGGTAATCGCCCACTTAGTTGAGGAGGGATTTTTAGACGGGTTTGTTTCTGTTGGTGTGAGGTTAATGCGTTGCTGATTTTTTTGTGAAAGCTGATGTTTTGATTGTTAATCCATACTGATATTAGAAATTCTAAAGTAATGACGCCCTCCGTGGTGCAGTGGGAAAATAGCCGGCTGAGACGCAGGAGGTAGTGGGTTCGATTCCCGCCGCGGAACAAATCTTTGCATGACCCACAGATATTTTTTCCGGATCTGGTTGTTTCTCTTTATATTATAAGTATGTATTTATAAAAAAAATGTAGGTATATAAGTATTCTATCAGTTATCTGGTTCCCATAGTACAAGCTCTGCTTGAACACATACGTGCAATGAAGAATGTCGACTCAAACAGTTCTGCAGTTGCGGAGCATTCCCTAGATTCTGATTCGACGCACTATATACGTTTCGACAAGGCCCGGGTTTTAGCGAGAGAGAAGTTCTTCGTTCCTCGCAAGATCCGAGAGGCGATAGAAATAAGTCTTGTGCCGAACTTTAACAGAGATAGAGGATGGGTTCTACCGCCAGCCTGGAGGCCATGTCTTCATGATGCAAGTGACAGAAGAGTGAGTGAACCTGGTAAAGACATAGTTAGTGTTGTGTGTTTGCCTGTACCAAGAACTACAGAAGACAGCAGCAGTGATGATAATGATGATGACACAGCGGGTAAACGCACTACTGTGCTTTCGTTGACCCAATCCCCACCACCCCGCCCGTCCACTCGCGCGCAGAGGGCAGCGGCGCGCAGTGCGAGGCGAGACGTTATTCGGAGCGGATCGCACTCACCCTGATGAAGGTTCACGAATTGAACCGAAACATTGTCGGTCGAAACACCGATAAGACGGTACGTGATAAATCCCGCATTTATTATAATGAAGCTCTGCTTAGTTTGGGGCTAGATAGCGCTGTGTGAATTGCCCAGTAATATTTTTTTATTATTTATTTATAATATCTCTGTCTGTTTATTATGTGTTCCCGACTAAGCGGTTTTACTGATTCCTGTTACTCATTGCAGGGAGGCTGGACTTTGACTGTCCCTTGATGGAACACTGGACGAGAGCGCACATTTAGTCACATTAGTCTCCATTGTTATACTGCTCGTTTAGTCTCCAAAGTTACAAATGCTTACCTTGTTGTTATTTTTATTTTTTAATGTTATATTAGCTATTGCCCGCGACTTCGTGCGTGTTACACTACTAAACGTGTAGGTAACCTAGAAATAAAGCTAAACTCGCTATTGCAACTCGACTTGACACCCCATTTTTATCCAATGGTAACTGATTTATAAGATGAAAGGTAGCCTATGTGATAATTTATGTTATAATCTACGTATTGACGAAATTTCATTCAAATCGGTTCAGTTACGACGTGATTGAGTAACAAACAAACATCCAAATCATCACTTTTATAATATTAGTGTAAAGTATCTGCTTTATTTTTTATTTTGTGCTTATTTAACATAAACGCATTAAATTGAATGCTAAAACATGAAATTTTGCTCATTCATGCGTTTTTGCACACAAATGCGAACAATTGGTACCAACATACACTCTACTAAATTTATCTTAACATTGTCTTTGCTTATTATGCATCTATATATCAGTTATCTGGTTCCCTTATACAAGCTCTGCTTAGTGTGGGGCTGGATAGCGCCGTGGGAAATGTCTAGCAATATTAATTTATTTATTAGTATTATTTGAAAGAGAGAAAATATTTTCTTCAAAAACCACACAGTAATGAAGAAAAATAAAACACATCAACAATAAAATTTAACCTAAGCACTAACAAACTTAAAAGCTGTGGGGATGAATTGGTACTCAGCTCAGCATGATGCTACGGCATGTTAATATGCCGCAGCGCTGGTCTTCCGCTGAGTCCAGTTTACATTACCTCACGTACATCTTGATCAACGGTAGCCTTCATAAGAAAAACACAACTATTGTTAAATTCTTAATTAAATCTTATCTTAAATTAATTATTTCTTCACCTAGAATAAAGTATTTTTATTATTTATGCTATACACCAATAGATGACCATGATCAAAACAACTTTTGTTCGGGAATAGTATATTATGATACAAGTGAGCTAAATTGCTCATTAAACATGAGGCTGTGGTTCGCAGCTCGAGCCGTAGGCGAGGGCGTAAATCAGCCGAGTGTCTAGTGAGCTAGTTGCTCACGAGTTTCATATGCACGTTTTCAACACACTTGCGAGAAAAAAACAAATCTTCTGTACTAAAGCTTGAAATTTTTACAATTATTTACGACACAGCAACAAATTCAATACAAACAAAAGAATGGGAAATGGCGCGCAAGTTTTTTTTTTTTTTGCACGCGCCAAATGTAAGTTGATTGATTACTAGCCATACAGCCTACTTCAAAATTATAATTTTAGCGATAAAATGCAAATAATTTATAACAAATTATCGTGAATTATAAATGGTTTGATAATAATAAATGTTTTTTTAACTTAATTAGGGATATATTTATTTATTCCAAAAATGTAATAGGACTTTCAGCGGCATAAAACCTCTTTGTTATTACAAAAACTGTATTACCCGGTTAAATTGAAGATGCTCTGTTTACTCGCGCATAATTTGCAGTTCGGTACTAATTTAACTTTGTAGGGATAATTCTATTAACCACAAGTGTGTAATATTATTACGTACGCGTGTGTTATAGTTCGGTTTATGGTCCTAAGAACGAAGTACTATGGCTCACTTAACGAGCAAGTGTGTTGAAAAAATAGTAATTTGTATTTCACCGTGTACACCCCAGCGCAACGCAATTTTCGTATCCGTAAGTTGAGATAAACGATTACAAATCTGCTATTCGGTACGGTACGGTACTGTAAGTGAATGCAGACCTATCCTTTATAGTACAAACACAATACACGAATACTAAATCATAAGATTCGATTGCAGCATCTGACCCTTCTCCAAACACACCCCACATTTCACTGAACAAGAACTTGACTACAAAGTCTAGACATAAACACCGATATTTACACAAAAACGCCATTTGTTAACAACATAACATTGTAAATGTAACCTGAATAACTTCAAATACATACACAATGATATGTATTAACATAATGCTCTGGAGCTACTTGTTTGTACATGAAGCTGTGAATATTATTACACTTCAAAAAGAAATCTATCTGTATAGTGTACTAGTGGTCCCGCCGAACTTCGTATTGGCTTGACATGCATAGGTATAACGCGGGCTGTCAATATAAGTCACACTGGTAGAATTGTCAATTGTTGTCCCCGGCCATCATTATTTATGAGAAAATGAATGACTTTCACAAATAATTCAATACCAAAATTAGCCAAATCGCTCCACCCGTTCTCGAGTTTTAGCGAGACTAACGAACAGCAATTAATTTTTATATATATAGACAATATGTCTCGGGATAACTCCTACCGAAGCATCTGTTTCAAACCATATTCATTTTTTTTACATCCTCTTTGACGATATTTGCAGTACGCATTCTGTCAATTCTATGTCAAACGTCATAAGGTTACATTATAAAAGCGCTAAGGTTAGATTATAAATAATTTTATATGGTGGTTAAGTATTCTTTAATTTTCTAATTTTGCGCGAAAATATTCTTAATTTTTTCTTTCATAAGAACCTTCTCCTGGCAATAAGAAATACAACAAAAAAGAATTGGCCAAATTGGTCCAGGCGTTGTTGAGTTACGCGCTTACCAACACATTTTGCGATTCATTTTTATATTATAGATATATAATAGAAAAATCATAATCAATAGTAATAAAATTAGTTATGTAAATTGAATGGATCAAAATATACTTTTAAATTTAAGCAGTGTTGGATGGAATGGACTACGTGTAACATGCACCTAGTCCTTTTCATCCAACACTGTCATCAAAAGGGTGTCTGGTAAAAGATCAGCGGTAAGACCTATAGTCTAAGGCTGTCCTTATATAATGTTCACTTCTTAGAGACTTGACGAATTTATTTTGATTTTGTTTATTTTTATAAAATTATACATTCTATAATTGATTCCTCAGAGTTGTTGTCGCAAATATCTTTCAGTATTTAATTTAGAGCAGGTAATTCTAATCAAACTAATTTGTTTGCCTCACAGGTCTATATGAACAATGTTTCGTATTATTATCCTTTGTCCAGGATGGCTCGTCTATATAGTGAATTAGCGAAAAATAATTATAGAACTTGATATATTTAGTGTCAAACTGACCCAATTTGTTAAAACTATCAAAGACATCCTCCATCTTAATAAATATTATCACTCAGATGCTTAATTCATGTTGTTACATTCCTAGTTGTAATAAATATGTTTATATGTTATTCGTTTAGATATTTTGTTATTAGTCTTAGTTATTTATTCAAATTCTCTGTGCAATTGTCATCATACAAAATATGTTTATTAAGGGATTATCTATTTATTTACAACAAGTACTTAAAATTTTTAATTTATATAGCATATATATATGTATATGACGTGGGAGGTACCGCAATAGTGTTAAAAAGACGTCAGCATTGCTGACGTCACAAAAAGAAAACTTCACGAGTAGTAGGTAAGCTTCGTATATTCAACGGGCAGCGTAACGACGTCCCAGAGAGGTCCGTACTGTACGACGGCTCGAGCGCGAATGACCGAGCTTTTTTTTTTTTTTTTTCGAATGGACTAATCTCGCTGTTGGCCTCTGAGGCCGTTGCAGCTTAACCGAGCTTTTGTCGAGCGCAGAAGGCGCTCAGCCCTGTAATTTGTTTGATGAGGCAACTAGCGCAAGGGCACCACTTACGTACGAACCTCGGCTTGGGCTGTTGCCGGGACGGGTATAGGAGAGAAACGCCCGGATACGTGCTTATACCTCGTATAGGAAGGACTGAAGGGACTCGTCGACCTCGCTGGCGAGGTCGGTGTATTTGTGGCATGTTTGCTCTGTCTAATGAGGATGACTCTTCCGCGTTAGCGGAAGTGATTTCGTCATCCGGGTCTCCGAGAACGTGTTTCGGACGACGGAGGGTTTACGAATGACCGAGCGACGATAGTGCGGCCGTATTTATAGGGCTCGGTGCACGTGTTTCTCAAGTTTTTAGATTAAGTATTGAAATTACAATAAGAGAAATAATAACATGCTGCTTAACGTTATTTTAACATCATAATAAACTCAAAGTAATCAATTGATGATTTATGAACTACTTTAAGAAATCTGATTATTAATCTTAATTATTCTCGTTGTTAGCGCCGATACGGCCATACTGACAGGCGCTGCGCGCTCTGCACCAGCTTCGTTGATTCTCGTAGAGTTGCGTAGAGTCTCGTAGAGTCGCGTAGAGTCTTGTAGATACTCGTAGGTTTTTCATCGAATCTCAATGACCTGCAAGAATAGAAAGAACTTCTCTGAGTAGTGCATCTGTAAGCAACTTGCGTTGTCTATCTTAGTTGCTACATAAACACAACTATTATGTAAGTTTGAGAATATCAATGCTAGTAGTTAGTAGGTTCTCGGAGATTTTATTGTAGAGTTCTCGAAGGTTCTCGTAGAGTTTTCGGAGGTTCTCGGAGGTTTTCGTAGAGTTCTCGGAGGTTCTCGGAGGTTCTCGTAGAGTTCTCGGAGGTTCTCGTAGATTTATTTAAGGTCCTCGTAGATTTTAAGGTTCTCGTCGGATTATTTGGAATTATTTATTTGAGTTACTCACAATTTGTACTGATGGGTTATCTTCACCCTGTAAGTCGTGACTTAGCTCTATTTGCAGTTATTCTGAACGTTTGCGTTTGAAGCAAGTTTCGTAAGTGTGGCCTGGTTTCTTGCAATAGTTACAGGCAGGTGTGGCTGTTAACTTTGAAACCTAATGCTAGCTTCAGGTTTAGACTCTGAAGGTTTGAATCTGCAGTCATTAGTGTTGTGGTTTGTCTTCTTACATATGCGGCAGCTTGATGTAGATGGCGTATTATCCGAAAAACGTGGAAGTTTATTATATGTAGTGGAACTGGCGCTTGGGTGACTATGCTTCTTCCGTATGGATGTTGCAACTGAGATGAGCTCATGGACAGGTTGCCCTGGCATTCAATAGTTCGATACGCAAGCGCTCGTCATTTACGCATCCAATCACTGCTTCCACAGCATGTTCGTTTCCCAGTTTGTCTTTAGTAACTCTTCGCCACAAAATCCAAGCACGTGACAAGAACTCCGCGATGTCTTTTGTTGAGTCGTAAACATGTTCTCTAAACATGATGATGTCCCGGGAGTATCTATTTTCGGGTTCGAACGTGGTGATAAGATTTTTCCGCAACTCTTCCCACGTTGTGGTAGTGACCATCCAATCATCAATCCACATTTTTGCACGTCCCTTTAACAGGCTGCAGAAATTCATACGTACATCGAAATCATTCAGCTTGTACGCTTCAATCGCTTGATCTATATGCTGGCACCATTCTCGTACACCGACGTGGGTGTCCGGATCGAATGATGGTAAATAGACGTCTTTGATTCTTATTTTTGCTTCGGTAGGTGAAGCACATAAGCGCTCCGACATTTTTTGCATCGTTTCCATCATTTGCATCAAGAATTGTGGTGGTATCCCTCCCATCTCAATTGCACAATAAGGGTACGCTTGCAGTCTTAATTGTGGTACCGTTTTGAATGGTGTATTGTTAACCAGCATAGGTTCCTGCTGCTGAGTGTTGGTTGGTTCCAGTTGATCAGGTGGTGAACGAGCTGATGAGGAAGCAGGTTGGGTTGCGTCCTTGCGATCCCGCTTCTGATGACGTGGGAGGTACCTCAGCAGTGTTTTTAAAAAGTGTGACGTCAGCATTGCTGACGTTACAATTGTTGACTTCCTGATGATGACTCATGTTTGGGTCCTCGAAAGAAAACTTCACGAGTAGTAGGTAAGCTTCGTATATTCAACGGGCAGCGTAACGACGTCCTAGAGAGGTCCGTACTGTACGACGGCTCGAGCACGAATGACTGAGCGTTTTTTTTTTTTTTTTTTGTATGGACTTATCTCGCTGTTGGCCTCTGAGGCCGTTGCAGCTTAACCGAGCTTTTGTTGAGCGCAGAAGGCGCTCAGCCCTAAAATTTTATTTTTTTGATGAGGCAACTAGCGCAAGGGCACCACTTAGATACGAACCTCGGCTTGGGCTGTTGGTGGGACGGGGATAGGAGAGAAACGCCCGGGTACGTGCTTGTACCTCGTGTAGGCGGCGACTAAAGGGACTCGTCGACCTCGCCGGCGAGGTCGGTGTATTTGTGGAGTGTTTGTTCTGTCTAATGTGGATGACTCACCCGCATTAGCGGAAGTGATTTCGTCATCCGGGTCTCCGAGAACGTGTCTCGGACGACGGAGGGTTTGAATGACCGAGCGCCGACAGTGCGGCCGTATTTATAGGGCTCGGTGCACGTGCACGTGTTTCTCAAGTTTTTAGATTAAGTATTGAAATTACAATAAGAGAAATAATAACATGCTGCTTAACGTTATTTTAACATCATAATAAACTCAAAGTAAATAATTGATGATTTATGAACTAATTTTAGAAATCTGATTATTAATCTTAATTATTCTCGTTGTTAGCGCCGATATGTATATATATATTAGAATATATAGATATTCTATCTGTTTCAACTTATCGTCTGCTTGATTTGTTAGTTATTTAAGCTGCACGCACATGTGTTTATGTTACAATCCAGATCAAAGCAGCATTTTTGTAATCTTCAATTGTAAGTGATTGTAATATGTGCGTGCAATAATAAATAAATAAAAGGCTAATTAACTCTGATTTATGATGTTCTATTTTAAATTATTATATTTAACATTTACAAGCTTCCGCCCGCGGCTTTGTACGGGTTTTTTGTCTAAAAACATCATCCTTCTCTACTATTTACTCGATAATACGTCGAGTGAAAAGTAATATCCAACTTATTCCCGGTCATTCTATTTATCTATTTACCAATTTTAATTGAAATAGCCGTCTAAAGTCGTGAAAACGAAACAAACCGATTGTCAGAGTTATTTTTGGAATTATAATATGGTTCGCCCCGAACTGAGATCTCGCGATTCTCCCATATAAACAAAAAAAAAATATTATTCGCAATCTTCAACTAACAAAATAGTGCCACTATATGATAACCACTTAACTTGACCTAGAGTTTTATTCAAATTACAGGTTATGGGAGTTCATGTATTTTGGGTTATCTTTTATTGTACAAATTGCAGTTATAATGAATTTCAGACTTTTACCTAAAGTGTCACTAAAGCTACACACGTACCAAATTTCAGCACTGTGGGATCACTGGTGTACCCTGCGAATTTTGTCAAAGTTAAGTTTTTATGAAGGCTAATAACTTAAAAACTACAAGGTTTAAACTGATAATAAGAACAAAGTCGTAATGTACTCATAAATACCTTGTAATAGACGTGCCATTTGACTGGATAGTTCCATTTTGTTGTTTTTTACCTCTCTTGAACTCACCCCCATCTCAACAACCCCCCCATATTTTATGCTCATTTAGTCACACCAAAATTATGCCATCACTGCCTACCTATAAACTAAATTTCACCATGATCGGATAAACGCTTCGAAAGTTATACTCGGACAAACAAATATACATACTTACATACATACCTACAACGATTTGCCCAAGTTGATTTGGAGATCTCGCTTCGCTCATATGAATATATTGGATATGGATTGTATGCATTAGATACTGCAGTGCGTCGAGAATGTTCTCCGAGGCGGGTGTTCCCGACTTTTTCGCTATCATCCGAGCTCGCGAAGCGTCGTTTTGGAGTAGGCTGAGTCGCTCCAACAATAGCGTACTGAGGGCTGTCTCTGACCAGATGTATAAAAATGGAATTTATAAGTATTGGATTTCCGTCCACTTGGACGGAAATAAAAAATGACTACACTGGAGCATCTGCTCCGTGGCATATTCAGTATTTTTAACTGAATTCGAAATTGAGGAGGTTCTCAATTTTGTTTTTTTTTTAGTGTATTTTTCATTTGTATGTGATATGGGTGGTAATAAACGATTTTTTTTTTATTTGTATTACAGCATTTTATATTATATTCAGTTTCTAGTCGTAGGCCTGAACTTATATTGTTTATCTGCGGTTCCTACCTTCTTCTTCTCAAGCGTTACGCTCTTGGCAGAGCGGTTACGGTCGTCATGTTGTATAATTTATTTGGGGGGCAGATGTTACATAAACGGTCCTTTATGGCCTAGGAATTTACAGACATAATCGCACAAGATACCTAGACATTTTGAATTGCACGCGGAAAAATAATTGTCCGTCATTTGTAATAAGATGTTTTTTTGTATTTTTTGCTAAGTATGAATGAATGAATGAAAATTCTTTATTATACCTTACAAGCTAGACACAACAGATTTATAGAAAAAAAAACAAATAAAAGTAAGCATAATGGGCGGTCTTATCGCTTAACAAAGCGATCTCTTCCAGACAACCTTTGGATGGAAAGGATCATATTTAGAAAGGATAACTATTTCTTTCATACATAATTTAACACGAATTGCCTTCTTTTAGCATGACCAGAGCGCCAACAATAATCTTTTAGAAAACCATCATGTTTCAGGAGCGTTTTGTTTCAAGCTTGTAGCAACATTACTTCAATTTAGATCACAAAACTTTTAAACATTACTGTTTTAATCCTAATAATGTTGTATATTTAGTGATTTCTAGTGAGTACACCTCGTTTAGTATAAAACTTTGCGAAAATAAACACGATTTACTCACTTTTCAGGATAATATTACGCTCTATTTGAGCTCTAATGTGAAACGTCTTGAGTGAACGATTTATGGTGACGTCACCAAAACTGCTTCGCTTTACAAAAATAAAGTAAGCTTACTAATTGAGGGTCATGGTACGAAATGACAGTGTCATCATCATCATCATCATCATCAGCCGACGTCTGAGACGTCCACTGCTGAACATAGGCCTCCCCCTAACGGCTCCCCGCGATTCTTACGAGTTCGTCGGTCCACCTTGTGGGTGGCCGGCCTACGCTGCGTCTTCCAGTCCGAGGTCTCCATTCGAGAACCTTTCTTCCCCAATGGTTATCGGTTCACGGAGCTATGTCAGCCACTTTAGTTCTTCTGCGGATTTCCTCATTGCGGATTTTGTCACGCAAAGAAACCCCGAGCATAGCCCTCTCCATAGCTCGTTGAGCGACCTTGAGCTGACAGTGTAATTTGCTTTCTTTAAGAGATTGAGGTTGGCCCTCTGGATGACTCGTAGATGCTATTAGCATTAAGTCCTAGCATTATTATCTTAAGTGTGTAAGCATTACATAAATAAATATCACTAACATTTGTACTTACAGCTTATTAAGCTTTAAATATCGAGTCAGTAGCCACAAAAGCAATCTTCTCTCTCATTTTAGGCAGTCAAGATAACAAGGAACTACACTTTCATAACTTCACGTCCCCTTATATATGAAAGCTGTACTTGCTAAGTGTATTTAAATGTTTGGCAATACTTTGCCAATGTAAATATTACCATAAGCGTTGCGTTTGTAAATATTGTGTTATTTGAAAACAATTTTCTTAGTCAAAACTTGTGCCTGGATGTTTCCTTACAATTTTCTAGGTGAATTAATACAGTAAATAAACTATGCGGAACATTTTTCACACGACGCGACAAAGTCTCAAACTAACTATATATATATATATAGTTATGGGTACTCATACAATCCTACAATAAGTCACCTTTAAAAATTCGTAGTTTAAGTTAAAGTCTCATAATTCCAGCAATTTACATACAAAGTACAAAATACCTGAAGTAAAACTTTCCTTTTCGCCCACATTTGGAAAATGAGCTCTTGTCAGACATTATTATAAAAGGTCACCATTTTTCAGGTTTATACTAACAAGACCCGTTTAAAGGTCTTATAGTAACAGTCCTGTTCATGAAACTCTGAAATATCTGAAGGTAGGCTGAAAACTACAAAGTTTAAGGTGAAATAAGTGGGTGTTTGGACTTGTTTAAACAATATAATGATATCAAAAAATGCCGGCCAAATTATTGTGTCTAGACATTTTTTTTGTTATTTCTTTCAATTAGTATTTCTGTAATAAAACAGGATAAAGTGTTATTACATTTATGAACAGAAATAATAAACAAATATTTACAAGACTATAAAATACAGAAGAAACATTTTAGTCATCTAAGACCGTTGCAAACGATCTATAGATAGCTCAACTGCTCCAGATCACTATCAGGCGAAAGTGTCCCCAAGACACTGGCTGCATTACGAAGCCACAAACAGACAGACAGACATAGGCATCAAACATACAACAACCCTTTTTTTGCGTCGGGTCTAAAATTACAATAGGCAATCGTTTATGGCAGGCGACAAGGTTGACAGGTCTCATCCAATGAAAAGGGGAGATCTCCTTACCGAGTGACCTTAGGCTCGGGGTCCTAAGACCAACAGGATCTGGTGGAGAAGTATAATATACCTAGTCAGGTCATAAATTCTGTCACATGTTTAATATAAAATAATTGAAACAAGTTTATTCATTATGTAACCATTTATATACCAAAATTAATTTAACAAAACATAGATTCTTATGACACTAAAGTTTATTAAAAATGACCTCCGTGATTTTGAATACAGTCCTTCAATCTGCGCGGCCAGTCGTCTATCGCAGCACGAACGAGGTCCATGTCAATATCGGCGGCAGCCTTAATCAAGGATGTCTTGAGTGACTCCAAATTGGGATGAGGCTTTGAGCACGCCTTTTCCTTCAAGTGTTGCCATATCTTGTAATCTAACGGATTCAAATCTGGACTGGAAGAGGGCCAGTCTTCGTGCCAGATGAAGTCGATTTCACGCGCCGCCAGCCAGTCTTGTGTGCTCTTCGCTTTATGAGCTGGCGCCGAATCTTGTTGGAATACCCAGTGCCTATTATTGAACATGGTATGAGAAACAGGTTCCACAAGGTTCGTCAGGACTGTATTTTGATACACAACTGCATTCGTTTTTACACCTTTCTCACAAAAATGTACCACTGTTAAGCCCCAATAAGAAACTCCCAACCATACCATGAGCGAGGATGGAAAATGACCTCGTTGGACACGCGGAATACGGTTGCTCGCTTCTTCACTACTGTGTGCGTACACCTTATCATTTTGTTTGTTGTAGCTCTCTTCTACGGTAAAAATTTTTTCATCCGAAAAAAGAATTTCTCGATATTTTTTTCCCGCGTACCGCTTCAACAAAGCGCGGCATCTCTTCAGTCTCAGGTCCATTAGACGAGCATTCAAACGATGTCCTGTTTTTCTTCGATATGCCCGAAGCCCTAAATCTTCATTTAACACCCTTTTCACCGTGGTTCTGCTTAACCTCATCTGAAGGGCCAACAGTTTCTGCTTACGTTTGGGATTTCTTTGAATTCGAGCCTTCACAGCTTTTATCACTGCTGGAGTCCGACAGACCGAGGGCGACCACTTCTTGACCTGTCATCTACAGTAGAGTCTTCATTGTATCGTTTGATGGTGCGATAAACGAATCTTTTGGTTATATTCAAGTTTTTCAGTATGTCAAAAATTTGAATTGGCGCGTAACCGCAACGATGCAACGCAATAACTGCAACACGGTCTTTTTTAAGCGTCCACTCCATATTTAAAAATGAGTAAAATTCTAAAAAGTATACATTTTTATTTTCATGAACAATTCGAAATTCGAATTCTATAAACTTTTTTGTGGCCAGCATTCTAAAAGAAAAGTTTTTACTGTGTGACAATACTTATGACCTGACTAGGTATGTTACAATCGGTAGAGTCTTTCGTTTGCGCGATCTAGGATTGTTTCTTCCAATTGCGGTTAGTTGTCGATGTCGGTCAGGTTGATGTCGTAGTTTTTCTTCTATTTAGCGATAGATGTCGCTACAGTTGAGCTCCGAAAAACCGTTACAAAAGAAAGTGTGGCGAGAACCAGAAGTGTCTCCAAGACTCTAGCTACGTTGCCCCACTGAATTGAAATAAAAAAGCGGCCAAATGCGAGTCAGACTCGCTCATTAAGGGTTCCGTAGCAGCAAGTAACATAAAATATAAGTTCTTTTAGTTCGTTGTAACTTTTTTTATATATGAGTTGATTGAATGATAGGTAAATTGCGGTTTACGATTTATGACGTATTAAAAAAATTACTTACTACTTAGATCTCATTCAAATCAATTTTCGGTGGAAGTTTGAAAAATATATGTACATCATATATTTTTTTTTAGTTTTATCATTTTCTTATTTGAGAAGTTACAGGGGGGACACAGATTTTACCACTTTGGAAGTGTCTCTCGCGCAAACTATTCGGTTTAGAAAAAAATGATATTAGAAACCTCAATATCATTTTTAAAGACCTATCCATAAATACTCCACTCGTATGGGTTTGATGAAAAAAATATTTTGAGTTGCAGTTCTAAGTATGGGGAACCCCCAAAATTAATTGTTATTTTCTATTTTTGTGTGAAAATCTTAATGCGGTTCACAGAATACATCTACTTACCAAGTTTCAACAGTATAGTTCTTATAGTTTCCGAAAAAAGTGGCTGTGACATACGGACGGACAGACAGACAGACATGACGAACCCTAAAAAACATAAAGTGGTAAACTAATTTCAATGCCCAGTATACTAACTTCTTTGTGCAACACATGTTATAAAATCCACCACCACGATCTGATATAATAGGGCGGCGTAAAAGTCATCGGCTAAGTTGGGTCAGAGCTTAAAAAATGCTGGTCGACAGGCTTAAGTCTTGCCTAGACAAACTGCCATTTCTTGAGAGAATGGTATGAAAAATATGGGAATTAGCCTGACTTGCACAACGATCCCTAAACGTCTTTAGTGACTAAGCATCTAGCGGGGGGCCGGTCGACTCTGCGCTTCCAACCGTCATTTTACGTTAAAGTATATTATCATTTACCGTTGTTATATAACGGTACGGTACACAGAAGACCTCGGCTTAAGACTCGGAGGGCCATAATAATTCCAGCTACCAAACTATGCCTGATGAGGGCGGCTGATTAATTTCACCACACACACAGAGCATGTCATTTAACCACACATATACAGGGTGATTCATTAACCCGAACACCAATATATTTTTGCAATTGTGGAAGGAGCCTGACTGATCACACGCGAATCAACCTGACAACCTTTTTATCGCGGTGAGAACGGTGATTTCTACTGAGTGACAAATTTTTGAATGTATTTATTACTGTAAAAATTTTATTTACGTAATCATCACGCGTTGGTAAGTGATAGTATATATTTTTGTGGTACCATGTGATGGTACACACGGCTACACATCAAGTTATAACTTTCCAGTATAAGCTGACCTCTCATTCTACGAAAAGTTTACACAATGCGAGGTCAGCTTATTCTGGAATGGTATAACTTGATGTGTAGCCGTGTGTACTCCTAGATCTTAATCGTAGTGAGGTTGAAACTTTTGGTTTGATAACCTCCGTGGTGCAGTGGGCGAATAGCCGGCTGAGACGCAGGAGGTAGCGGGTTCCATTCTCGCTGCGAAACAAATTTTTGCATGATCTACAGATATTTGTTCCGGGTCTGGTTGTTTCTCTATATATTTTATGTATGTATTTACAAAAAAAAATGTATTTATGTATTATATCAGTTATCTGGTTCCCAAGGTACAAGCTCTGCTTAGTTTGGGGCTAGATAGCGCAGTGTGAAATGTCCAGTAATATATATTTATTTATTTATAATATTTAACTGGTATGAAAAAAGAAAAATGATTTATTGGGTAGAACATAAGTAAATACATAGATATATACATAAAAAACACAATTACATAACAGCTAAGACACCGGGGTAAAATAATTATCTAAAGATCTATAACAAAGCAGGTGAGTTGTTTTGGAAGTAAGTACATAACTTATCGTTTAGTGGTGCGTCAAGACCACTTCTGTGTTTTGGTTTTTGACATATCCATTGGACAAACAAGACTTATCCTAAAATAACCTTTACGCTAATTTAATCCAATATTGCAAGTATGACCTGTTCAGGGTTGCCAGATTGTATAATTGGATACAAAACCTGTATAATTAGGTGGCTGAATGTATCCTCTTTGTATCCTGCACTCTCATGTATATTTGGATACAGAAAGCCTCAGTTGTATTATCAACTTGAAACTCACAACCCAAATAGAAATATAAAAATTATTGTAGGCAAACCAAACGCCGAAGCGCAATAATGCGCATCATACACATACACAAGCAGTCAACTTACCCATACAATTCGGATCCTTACCCCTTACCTGTGTCTATGTCTTTATGATCTATGGCTCGGTTACTACTTTGAAGAGTTTAAAGTTCGGATTGTGCCGTCCCTCTCGCTCTTGCCCTAAACCGTATTTAAGTGAGTGAGAAAGCATCACACGAACTTAGAAATTTTGTCTCTATCGAAATCATATCGAAATACAAAAGCGTATATTAAATTTAAATGTAGGTAAGTTCACGTGATAGTGTTAGTAATCATTATTGTGTATGTTTACGATTTTTTATGAACAGTTTGTATCCTGATATTTTTAAAACAAAACGGGTTTTTTCGCGCACAGATTTATATCACAATTATAATTTTGACTAACCTCGACGTTTCGGCCAAGTTACATTGGCCGTGGTCACGGGAGACATATAATAGTATCCTGATAGTCAATTTTGTATAATTTCAGAAACTTGGCCGAATAATTGTAAAATATCTACTGGCAGCCCTGGACCTGTTACTTGGTAGTAATACATTATACAATGAACTTCTATCAAAACTTAAAAGGATCTTGTGTAACTTTCTTTTACAAAAACATAAATCCTGAATTGACCTTATCCAGGCTTCATCATGAAAACTTGATTCTGCGTAAGCCCTGTTCCAAATAAAATTGTAAAAATATACTCCAAAGGAATCAACTAAGCTAATTAAGCGATCTAAATACGTGCAAGTGATTTAGATGGGCTCTCTTTAATGGCTCATCTACATGATGGCCCAGGGCTGGACCAGCGAGATGGCCATGCAATGTTTGAAACGCGACTACACGATTGCGACATTCAGTTGTGATTAAGTAATTTTCCAAGATGGACGTGGAGGCATTAGTCGCTGCGACAATCTATCTATACACCACTTACCAATATTTTCTTAATATTGATAACTAATATACATAACTGATATACATAATACAACACATTACATAGGTAGATATTTTTTATTATACATAGAAAATACCCAGTGAGTACACCCTGAACAAATATCTGTAGATCGAGCACGCACTGAGCAATTGGTCACGTGAAGACGCGTACTGCCATTGCTGACCCACTACATTTGATGTGCGGACGAAAAACCGATACCGTGGCCATCCCATCGTCATCCCGCCGCGCCATAAGCCACCCGATACAACTGCGCCTTTCACACGCTGGCCCATCTTAGTGGGCTAGTATGATGGTCCATCGTGTAGAGGGGCCGTAACACTATACAATGTATTGCTATTTAAACTAAATAAATTAAAGGGACGGTTTCTACACAAAAAATGTAATAAACGTATCTAGAAAATTTTATTGTTTTATTGTCAAAATCTCGAGAAAATCGATAAAATGCTGCTTAACGAACTGTTAGAGAACTAGCGTATTGTACGATGCCACAGATTACAAAAAGTTACTACGAGCCGTTCACAACGCCTCTCGTTCAATGACCTAACCATCAACAAAGCGCGTGTTAGGCACAAAAACTCAAAAATATCGATTTTTTGTTTGTAAAAAAAACATTAGTTTTTTATTTATTGGCTCAAAAATATACTCTGTCATTATTTGTAATTTAAATTGCAACACCTTACATTATTTTGTACTAGGTTTGATGAATCTCCCTGTATATGCAGGCATGTCTGTCCGCGTTGATATGATATTAATTGAATTTCCCGGAACGGCCCTCAGTGTACACGAAGTGCTCTTTTGACTAAAGGATTTGGTGAAGAAAATGGTTAAACTTGAACGCCTAATAACTGTTTGTGCAAAAGTCGATACATTATTGAATGAATGAAATACACTTTATTATACCCCACAATAGAAATCAACACATATATAAAAATATACAAAGCCACATGTACAATCTGCGGTCTTATCGCTTAAAAGCAATTTCTTTCAGATAACCGTTGGATGGAGAATATTTTTATTATATTTTTATATAATATTTTTATTATAATAACGGACAGGGGTGTGAATTAAAAAAATAACTCTTAAATAAAAGCGAGTGCTGACCTTTTAAATTATTACAAAAACAAACGGCTAAAATTGCGTGGGATTATAGATAAGTCCAAAAATATAAGTTGACGTACATTTTTGTCCTCAGCTAGATGGAGGAACAATTTGCACGCTGAGGCAGAAATTGAATAAGAAGAGCTGAAGATCGGGCTCAGTGGCTTGGTGATTTTATATTTGTTTAATGTTTCTTCGTCATAATATCATCATACTCTTACATATATCATTACGTATACATATATCATCATTAATGCTGAGTCGAGTCCCGTTTACTACTGTTTATATTTTACGTTTATACCATTTCATTGTTTCTTTTTTTGTCTTTTTCCTGTCTTATAACGTAACTGTATTAATGTATGTGTGCAGTGAATAAATGATTGTCTATGTCTATCATCAACATCTCAGCCCAAATCTTGTACACTCTCATCCAAGTTGTATATCTAGTGTTAAGTAGCATCACCTTTCAGATATGTTAAACGTTGCAATGATTTTTCTTCGATTATATTATCTAATATTGAGTTTTCCCATCAATAACGTTTTAATCATAACTCAATATAGTCTATGAACTCACTCGGATATCGTCGCTTTCTATCATTGAAAACATTTTCAGAGTTAGATCAGTAGTTTTTGAGATTATACCTTACAAACAAACATACAAAGCTACAAACTATACTTCTTTATAATACTATAGTGTAAATTTAATATTTGACTATGTGCACGCATATTTAAAGCTAAGACTGGCTACTCAAGTCATCTTAAAGCGCACCAAGTATCATAGCTAGCAGGAACAATGTAGCCGTAAACAAAATCGGCCTGGGCAATATCATAGTGTAGAATTAGTCAAAAAGCAATAAACTTTTATGATTCCCATCTCATAAACTCCAAAATGATGAAATTAACAAAATCAGGGTATCCAATAAAACATTATAAACTAGAGATTCGTAGAACTGAAAATTCAAATCCTTCAGTTCCAAGAAGCCGTAACAAATAAGTATCCAGTATCACGGTTATTTAAATTAAACTAATAAAAGTTCCTTGTTTTATCTCCAAATTTCAAGACTCAGGTTATATTTCACTTATTTTATTCGCAAAAGTTTCTTGTCTTGATAAGACTTACCTTATCTGGTATGAAATTTTAAGATTTTATTACTACCGTACGTGAGCTTAGTCATAAATTAAGAACGAGTATGTATACCGCAGTTATTGGCAGAAAGCAACCATAGGTAGAAACCTATATTTGCTTTCTGAAAATAATCAACCCGAATAAATAGATGATCAAACCCTAAATATAAGGCTATATATCATATCAGTCATAGGGCGTCCACTGGTACCCAAAAACTATAGATTTACTAAGCAAGTGATCTTTCGTGGCAGCCAACAGCTCTCAGCAACTTAGAAGAATGGAAGTCTAGTCTTTTACTTACTGAAAGTATTATATTCAGACATTTTGTTTAGTTTATTGATCTTATAATTACTTAATTCTAATCAAATTTTGTCGACAACTATGTCTTCTTGCCATTTTTTGGCACAAGCTAACGTTTTCCAATCTTCTCTATCTCTTGCTGTTCTGCTTTAAGTTTTACCTGCTGTTGTTTTAATTTCATCTTCCTGTCTCTTGAATTGTTCCCTTGTTCCTTGTTTTGTATGTTGGACCAGTTAGTCAAATTATTATCTCCTAATTATTTTCTAAGTAAACGTCATAATCTTAGTTTGGATTTGACTACGCCTTTTACGCGTCTGGTATCCGGTCATCTCAATTATAATTTAAATAATGAAAACAGGATAGAGATCACATAAAAGTCATTTTAAGGAAAGGCAGTTGCTCTGATCAAAAGAAATACAAAAACATATTTTCCCAACGCAATAAAAGCAAGGCTGTTGTATTAATACAGTAAAATAAAATTAATTTAAATGCTAACGAGAATCAGCAAGCGGTGTGATAGAGTGCACCCGAGGGAATTGAAGAAGGCAAATGCTGTAGGCTTCAGTTGAGATTCAGTAGAAAATCACAATGTATCCACACCGTTATATAGAGTTAAAGTTTATATGAAAAATGCTGTAGGCTTCAGTTCAGATTAAGTAGATAATCACAAGGTATCCACACCGTTCCAAGGAGTTAAATTTGATATGGAGAAGGGGGAAATATAAAATTAAGCTAAAAAAATTGTGAAGTACGGTTGTATTTCGACCACTGTGCACTGACATCTAGTAAACATAATATTTAAAATTATCCTGGTTTGTGAATAAACTATCAACTATGCTTTACGAGATTCAGTCTCAAACTAGTTCGGAGGGCAGCTCGAGATCGAGCTTGTCACATCATATATGTAACTAATCTGATAAATACAGAAATTTAATATATAAATTGTATAATTTAAGCACAACTGTTTAAGTTTGTTCTTTTTAGTATATTAGATTAGATTAGATTAGATAATTTCTTTATTGCACACCATTAAATACAAACATATAAAAGAAAATACAATTTCAAATCATAAGTACAATGGGCGGCCTTATCGCTAAAAGCGATCTCTTCCAGGCAACCTTTGGATGGACAGAATCTATATGAACAAATAAGGACGGCGGCATAAGATTTTTTTAGAATCAGTTTTTGTTTTTTTTTAAAAAAAACAAGCATATATTACAATTAATAAAAAATATAGTCAATATAAAATAAAATGCTTAATTATATTAAGTAATATAATCATAAAATTAATAAATATTAATATTAAGATACATAAAATACATATATATATATATATTTATATATATATATTGTCATACCTACATACATAAATTATAAAAATGTATAAATAAATAAATGGCCTAGTGAGCAATGGATGACAGAAAGTGTTGTCTGACCATGTTTTTAAAGATAGGGAGAGATTTTGCATGACGAATTGAGACAGGTAGGGCATTCCAGAGTCTGGTAGCCTGCAGAGTAAAAGAGGTACTATAAAATACTGAGGTATGGTGGGGAGTTTTTAATTGAAGGGTTTCAGAGGAACGTAGGGATCGAGAGTTGGAAAGGTGAAGAAAGTCAAAGCGTTCTTTGAGGTAGGACGGAGTAGAAGGGATGAAAAGGATGCTGTAAAGGAGGGAAAGGATATGCGCATTCCGGCGAAGGCGGATGGGTAACCACTTAAGTCTGTGGCGATACTCAGAAATGTGGTCGAACTTGCGCAAGCCAAATATGAATCTAATAGAGAAATTCTGGAGACGCTCAAGCTTGTTGAGTTGGTCTTCAGTTAAATCAAGATAGCTGGCGTCAGCGTAATCGAGAATGGGATGCAGCAATGTCTGTGCAAGTGCAATTTTGGTGGAAGTCGGAAGGAAGTTTCGCAGCCGTTTAAGAGAGGCAGCTGCAGCAAAGGTCTTTTGGCTTACCGCTGCTAGTTGTGGTCCCCAAGATAACTGACGATCCATGAGTACCCCCAGATTCTTGACTACCTTGCTAACTTCTATTGATGTACCGTCAAATTTCACTTCAGGTAAATCAAGCCAATCGATTTGTGTAATCATCCGCAAGCTTCCTATAACAATCACTTGAGTTTTCGTTGGATTTACTTTCAGCCCGTATGATTTGCTCCACTGAAGAATACTCTGGAGATCACTATTTATGTCAGTAATTGCTTCACGTAACCATCCAACAGGGGCTTGGGTATAAATTTGCAAATCATCTGCATAAAGGTGGTAGAACGATGAGAGTTGTTCAGAGATGGAATTAATAAAGATGGCAAAAAGAAGAGGAGATAAAACGCCGCCCTGAGGTACACCAGCACTCAATTGACACCAAGAGGAAAATGTGTCGTCAATACGGATACGTTGCCGGCGTCCAAACAGGTAACTACGAAACCAGTCAATTACTGTTGGAGATATGTTAAGAGAGCGAAGAAAAGCTAACACTATATCGAAATCCACATTGTTAAAGGCATTGCTGAAATCCAGCAGGGATAGGACAGTGACCAGCCCAGATTCCATACCATGTCTGATATCATCGGTGATTTTGATGAGAGCAGAAACAGTGCTATGGCCTGGGCGAAACCCGGACTGAAAGGGATTCAAGAGGTTGTTTGCGTTAAGGAATGAGATGAGTTGGTGATGTATAAGACGCTCTAAGACTTTGGATAGGAACGGGAAAATGGATATAGGACGGTACTCGGAGAAGGACGAAGGATTTGTTTTTTTAGGAAGCGGGGTTATTTGAGCTTCCTTCCTTTATTAAGCAGATACGTAATTACGTGGACGATTTCATTGAGAATCGGAGTTATCATTCTTTTACTAATGCAGTCACTACCAACTGCATTAGATGTAATGGATGATATGCTCTTCTTAACATCACAATCAGTAAATTGGAGAAACAAAAAAGGTGAAGAGCCAGGAGTTGGTAATGAAGAAAGATAATTTAATGTTTGTGTCTTAGTAGATCCATCAAAATTAGATGAAGAGGAGAAATGTAGATTCAAAGAATCTACGTCCAAGTCCTTAGGAATAGTATCTTGGCGTGATTTTCCAACTCCTAGTGACCGCAAGAACTTCCATACTTTCGTAGGGTCATTATTTTCTACAGATTCATGGATATATCGGCGTTGAGCATCTCTACACACCCTATTGCAGTGATTTCTACTCTCAGCATACTTCTCCCGGTTTGCATCAGAATTATTGCGTTTGAATCTAACCTTGGCTGCGAGTTTCTTGTGCATTTCGGCTCGTATCTGGTCGGTAAGCCACGGCGCCGGGAGATGTTTCATTTTGACCGCTCGTACTGGGGCATGCACGTCGTACAATCTCGTCATGATACCGTTAAAACAATCAACTTTATCATCAATAGATTCAGCGTTAAAAACCTCAGACCAGTCCGCGTTTTGGGCATCATTGCGCAAAGACTCCACATCCATACCTCCAAAATTGCGCTGAAAAATAATTTTTGGCTTGGCTTTGGGAGGGCGAACTTTATATGAAAGGAATAATAGATCGTGATATGAAAATTCATCCGCTGTACACTGACCGTGCTTGGCGACATGAACTGAAGATGAAATTAATATTAAATCCAGAAGGGAAGGTTGACAATTTGGAAAATGATGCGTTGGATTCAAAGGAAGAATGGTCAAGTTATTAGCCTGGACAATATTTTCTAAAGAACTGGAACGGTGGTCATGCTTATTTAAGCATGTATTAAAATCTCCCGAGATAATAGTGTGATCGTGAAGGGGAGTAAACTCTTCAAGCAGTTTTTCTAAAGAGGAGAAGTAATCAATACGCATTGACGGCGAGTAGTAAACTCCAAGCAGTATTTTACGATAAGATAAAGTAACTTGAAGGAATAGATGCTCACCAGCACTGGGCGGGGGTGGCTGTGCAGACATACTAATAACAGTGAATGGAATATGAGAACGGAGGTATATGGCTACACCACCAGCCCACGATCCAGTGCGGTCATTGCGAATGAGTTGGAATCCTGGTAGTGCATAAGCCGTAGAGGGTAAACAAGGTTTTAACCAGGACTCGGACACAAGAATAGCGTGAATGCATTTTAAATTTAATGACGCCAGCATTTCTGTAAAGTGAGCCGGAATGCTTTGTGCATTTATATGCACCACATTGAAGTTCTTGGGAACATCACGAAAAATTATATTAGTATATTATTCTTATTCTTAAATTATTCATAAGAGAAATTAAAAAAACGTTTTACTTTACTTCAAGTTTATGATTTTGAATAATTTATTGTTATTAAAATAGTGACAATAAGGCAATAGTATTCTAGCACTATTCAGTATTAATCTTTTTAGCCTTCAATTAAATAATGAAAAGAATCGGAAATACAATACCATTATATTCACTCGAGTTTATCAGATTAATTATTCAATTTCGCACAGCGTGTTAAATAAGCCCATGTATTTCAATCCAAAAGGGTTTTAATTAGGACTTCATATTTTTCTTTAATTTAATGTAAAACTACTTCAGAAAATTCAATACGTGCATATAAATTTGGTTGGCTGAAGAATATCACACATTTCATGCACTACCAAACCAGATACTATGATCTCTGGGTTTCCACTTAAGCCCCATGATTATCGAAGTAAGATACTTTGGCGGAGGATCTAGTAATATTGGTTTGCAATAGTTAACAAACTTCAAGATACGAGCATCGTTTCGGATGTCATAGAGGTTGCAACTATCGGACTCCAAGAAAACTAGAAAATATTTTTTATTGAATAATAAAGTTTCATAAGATTCAAAACAATGGACTGAGAAGAAAATCAATTCGAGCGTAGAATGTAATTTTAATTAAACAAATAAATAAATATAAATATTGCTGGACATTTCACACAGCGCTATCTAGCCCCAAACTAAGCAGAGCTTGTAATAAGGGAACCAGCTAACTGATAGCATACTTATATACTTTTTTTATAAATACCTACATACTTATATTATATTTAGAAAAACATCCAGACCCGGAACAAATATCTGTAGGTCTCGCAAACATTTGTTCCACGCTACTTCCTGCGTCTCAGCCGGCTATTCGCCCACTGCGCCACGGAGGTCGTCAAAAATTAATTTACCCATACTTACCTACACTTGATGTGTACACACGGCTACACATCAATCTATACATATCCAGTATAAGCTGACCTCGCATTGTGTAGGCTTTTCGTAGAATGAGGAGTCAGCTTATACTGGAAAACTATAGCATGATGTGTAGCCGTGTGTAAGTTATTTATGTGATTTTCATTTTTTTAAGCGGCACAGACTTCGGCAGCCTACCGATCACACTAATAATATAAATGCGAAAGATTATATGTTTTTTGTTACTCAATCACGTCGTAACGGCTAAACCGATTTCAATGAAATTTGATATATAAAGAGATCATGACGCAAACAAAAAAATAGACTACTTTTTATTGACAAACCTCGACTGCGAAGCTGTAGGGTGAAGCTAGTTTATATACTAATATTATAAAGATGAAAGATTTGTATTTTTGTATTTTTGTGTGTATGTTTGTAACGAATAAACTTAAAAACTACTGGTACGACTTCAAAAATTCTTTCACCATTGGAACGCTACATTCACTCTGAGTAACATAGGCTATTTTTTACCCAACTGCGCAAAGGAGGGTAATGTTTTTATTGAAAAACTACGCGTGCGAAGCTGCGGATTGGTCAGCTAGTATTCTATAAATTAAGTATTAAATTAGTAATTGCGTATTAATTAAGTATATAATTAATTAAATAAGCTCGTATTCTAAAAAAACTATTATTTATTTTCTAACTTTTACATGTGCACACGGCTACACATCAAGCTATACAAATCTAGTATGAGCTGACCTCTCACTCTATAAAAAGCCTACACAATGCGAGGTCAGCTTATACTGGAATTTATAGCTTGATGTGTAGCCGTGTGTACTTAGATACGTCATACATAATAATGATATAATACTATAGAGCATCTCATCGTAACGAAGAATTACTCGACAGTCCATAGTTTTATCAATTGTCACGAAAGATCATTGCATCTGTGAGACAAATCTCTCGATGATTCTGTCCAAATAACCAATGGTGGGATGATGGTAAGATGAGATACCATATGGTACAGAAACGTTGTCTTATACTATATACCTCATGAGAAGACTCAAGGTCACTCAGCGTGCTATAGAGATATACTTGGTGTTTCTCTACGAGATGGAATCGGAAATGAGGAGATTCGTAGACGAACCAAAGTCACCGACATACCACAAAGGATCAGCAAGCTGAAGTGGCAGTGGGCAGGGTTCATAGTTCGAAGAACTGATGGCCGTTAGATCAGAATGATTCTCGAGTGGAGACCACGCACAGAAAGCGCAGCGAGAACGGCCCCCCACTAGATGGAAAGACGCTGGGAGCCGGTGGGTGCAGGCCGCACAAGATCGGTCGGTAGAAGTCTATAAATAATAAATAAATATTGCTGGACATGTCACACAGCACTATCCAGCCCCAAATTAAGCACAGCTTGTACTATGGGAACCAGATAACTGATAGAATACATAGATACTTTGTTTTTTGTAAATACATACTTATAATATATAGAGCAACAACCAGACCCGGAACAAATATCTGTAGATCATGCAAACATTTGTTCCGCGGCGGGAATCGAACCCGTTACCTCCTGCGTCTCAGTGGGCTATTCGCCCACTGCGCCATGGAGGTAGTCTATGGGGGAGGCTTATGTTTAGCAATGGACGTCCTGTGGGTTATATGATGATGATGATGAAGCGCAAGGCTGGCAGGACCATAGGTGGAAGGAGGGAGTGATAAATGACAATCTCAGTACAAAGCAATATGAATGAAAGCGCCATTTATGATTAAATCTGTATCAAATTTCCAAAGGTTGAACCCTCAAACCAAATATGCATACAATGAGCAGTTCTATAGACGGTGGCGATAGAACTTAACTGTTTTGAATACACTTCTCATTTGCATAAGATATGAAAGTTAGGTTGAGAACAATAGCGAAATTGGACACTAGTCCATAGGTCTAGCTTTGTACAAGTGGCAAGCGAAGGAAATAACAAGGCAAATTACCTTTTAGTTGTTGAAATTACCGCCAAATCACCATAACCTTTTACATGCTTATGCTATATATAAATATATATACAGTCAAACCTGGGTAAGTGAGAACTGGATAAGTGAGAAAACTCTATAAGTGAGAGTAATAGCCAGGACCCGTCATTTTAAGCTCCCAAAACCTCTATTAGCGAGAAACAGAAACAGAGAGAGAGAGTCGTTTTTCCCTCATGGACTTCCGTAAATGAGACTGCTACTTACCTATACCTCTATAAACGACAGTCGAGCTTATTTACAAATTTAACATCTGCTATTTTATATCTCATTCTTAACTTTCATGGAACTTCCTACTTTGTTTGTTTTTGTATTGTCTTCTTGTCAATATTGTACCTATTTCGTGGAACTAAATAACGTTGTTATTTTATCGCATTCTTTTCGAATGGACACATTTGCTATTTTATAACTCATTCTTAACTTTCGTGGAACTTGCTTCCATTGTTTTTGTATTGTTTTCTTGTCAATATTGTACCTATTCTATTTCGTGGAACTAAATAACGTTGTTATTTTATCGCATTCTTTTCGAATGGACACATTTGCTATTTTATAACTCATTCTTAACTTTCGTGGAACTTGCTTCCATTGTTTTTGTATTGTTTTCTTGTCAATATTGTACCTATTCTATTTCGTGGAACTAAATAACGTTGTTATTTTATCACATTCTTTTCGAATGGACACATTTGCTATTTTATAACTCATTCTTAACTTTCGTGGAACTTGCTTCCATTGTTTTTGTATTGTTTTCTTGTCAATATTGTACCTATTCTATTTCGTGGAACTAAATAAGGTTGTTATTTTATCGCATTCTTTTCGAATGGACACGTGTGCCTGTGTGCCGTCCTGTTTATCGGACTTACACAGTTTATAGTTAATCAATTGCGAAGGAAAGTTCTGTTCTACATCATGTCAAAACGGTCCTGGATTGTCGCTGATAGTGTATCTATAGCCATCATCCCGATTGAAATATGGAATTTTTTTTGATTTCAATCGCTTCATGAACTTCTCTTGTAATAACGGCGTTCACTAGAGATAACCTTAGTATCATGAAGTTCAATCCAATGATTCGGTCCCGAGTCTACCAGATGCTCTGCTATCGCTGACTTGTTTACGATTTTTGACAGCTGCGATATGCTCTTTGACACGCTCGGCTATGCAACGGCGGTTTGACAATGAGCTTTGATCGTTGTACGATTGCCATTTATCTAAAAGCAACTACGCGGCTTTGGAGCCTAGGGGCTGCAAATTTAAAATAACTAGGTGCTAAGTGTAAATAGGTTCTTTAATAGGAATAGGTGTACGAAATAAAAACCCTATATGGTATCCATTTACGCAAAAGTCATTGTTGTGGGGCCTTTGTTTAGCAATGGACGTCCAGCTTATGATGACGATGACATTGATTACTCCGGAGGTCGTACCGGTTCTATTTCAACGGCAATTTTATAGGCGTGCGAAGAAAACTTTACTTCCAGATTTGACGACCTCCGTGGCGCAGTGGGCGAATAGCCGGCTGAGAGGCAGGGGATAGCAGGTTCGATTCCCGCCGCGGAACAAATGTTTGCTTGATCAATGTAGCATGTGATCTACAGATATTTGTTCTGGATCTGAATGTATTTCTGAATATTATAAGTATGTATTTACAAAAAAAATTCTCTGGTTCCCATAGTTCAAGCTCTGCTTAGCTTGGGGCTAGGTAGCGCTGTGTAAAAATGTCCAGAAATATTTATTTAATTTATTATTTAGGATGTTTTTAGGGTTCCTGAACAAAATGGTGAAAACGGAATCCATATGGTGCGACTTTGTCCGTCCGTCAACCTGTCACAGGCTGATATTTGGAATCAGACCTTAATATATTGCAAATAAAGAAAATTTAATGGCCAAAAGAGCTAATATAGGGGGGGGGGGTCAAATGTCAAAAAAGGGTTACTAGGACAATTGGGGTATTAATCAAAGATATTGATTTACACATTCCAAAATCATTTTTTTTATTATGTAAAGTTTTGGAGTTATGATGAAAAATGTCGCCAAAAATACGAATAACATATATATGTCGAAGTTTGCAGAGTGAAACATCTGCAATTAACATAATTGATAGATATAATATGGAAAGATTACAGGAAAATTCTAACGAAGTCAGTATTAACACGATAAGTGCGAAACAGGGCTTAAAACACCCTGTCGTCCGTGTCTCATCTTTATAGCGGTAAGAAAAAACTTATACGTCTCTGTCGTGCGGGAGGCATAACTTCCATATGGTTTAGTGTAGGGACTCTAACTTAACGCAGTGCGACTGCGGTGTGTGCCCTTTGTGTCCGAAAACCAGCACGATGGAGGACCTAATAACCGCCTCGCCAAATGCTATTCTTGTGGCCAAACACCTGTCCAACATAGTATAAATGAAAACTTAGAACCCTTGACACGCTAAGAAGAAGAAGTGTAGAAAAGAGATAACTATACATATATCTGAGATGTGCTATGGATTCCTAGTTCTATGGTATACCAACCTCAATGCCGGGATTCTTAGACCTCGTGCCTCACACAAAAAACCGTACACTTTGTCTTATTTGGCGCCAAAAAAAGGAGTTTGGTCTTCTACGGTCGGTGGGATTTAATATGCCTCGTGCCACCACAATCTCTGGTTTAGGATAAGGTTTAAAACGACCCGTAACGCAGTAATGGAAAGTACAGATAAATCTGTGCCGCTGGGAACGTGTTAAAACAGTTTTTTTAGATATTATAAGTTTTCTTGGTTTAACAGTCACATAATTAGATGGCGCTGCGTAATTAACATAAGTAAACTTATATAAGTTCGGAACCCTCGATACGTGGGACCTACTCGTCCTTGACTGGTCTTATTTTTTAGTGTGCCATTGCCCTTAGCCAATTCTGGCAAGCTCTCAGTCCTCGCAGACAGTCAGTGAATCTACTACCTTATTTACGTTCTGTCTTATCAAATACCTGTTGGCAGATGGTTACCTCCACCATTTCTCTCACCGATTGATAAAACTCTCACGTCCAAGTTGTAATCTAAAAACGTGAAATATTTTCCAAGTACCCTTTCCCGAAGTAGGTCAATTGACTTTGCGAGCAAAATTACAGGCTTTTTCAAAATTACATGTGAATCGATGTGTCGACAATTTTGTGATTGTTGCGTGCCTGCAGATTTTATCCGGGATTCTTTTTCAGTGCTCTAGATAGAGTTTCCCACTAAATGTCATAGCACACAGATCAACTCGGAAAGTTATCGTCACACAGCCTTGCCAGATTTTTTTTTGTCAATTCGAGATTTTGTAACTTTTTGAGTGAAAAGAAGCGGGGTGCTTTCGTCGAAAGCGGGACTAAGTAAAACAAACCGTATTTATATATAATCAGAAGTTTTTAAATATTTATCTTTATATTTGAGTTTTAAATTACGATTACATGGCAATATATAGCAAAAATAGTCATAAAAAATGTATTTTAATAAAAATATGGTATTTTTAATCAGGTTTACCTTATTTTTAAGTAGTTGAGTCTTCTGCGTCTTCTGAATAAATAAAATGGAAATTCATAAACAAATGGGAATAAGAAAAGGGAGAAAGAGAAGATGTCGCGGTCGCACGCCTCTATGTATATAGGGACAGACAGCGGGAAGCTATTTTGTTTTATACTATGTAGTGATAGTGATGACGGGCAGTAAAATTAAGTTTTAACATCTTGTAGGTACATTGCTATTATTGCCTAAAATATAGATTTATTGTTGTTTTTATTAACTAGCTGGCCCAATCCGCAGCTTCACACGCTTAGTTTTTCAATAAAAACATTAGCCTCCTTCTAGGCAGTTGGGTAAAAAGTAGCCTTTGTCTCAATCCCGGTCATAACCTATCTATATAACAAATTCTATCGAAATCGGTCGAGCCGTTTAGTCGTGAAAACGTAACAAACAGGGAGAGAGTTACTTTCGAATTTATAATATACTAGCTGACCAATCCGCAGCTTCGCACGCATAGTTTTTCAATAAAAACATTACCCTCCTTCTGCGTAGTTGGGTAAAAAGTAGTCTTTATCACCCGGGGATAGTGTAGCTTCCCAACAGTGAAATATTTTTTTAAATCGGTCCAGTAGTTTCGGAGCCTATTCAATAAAAACAAACATATCTTTCCTCTTTAAAATATTAGTATAGATGAAAGGCAGTTTATGGCTAATTTTTTTTACACCTTGGGCTAGATTATTGAAGTTTTTGTAGGGATCTCTTATTTTTTCTAGTAATAAATAGAATCTATGTTACTCTGGTATAATGTAGCATTCTTTTCGTGGTACCTTTAGCTATTGCGCTACGAAGTGTTGGAACGATATCCCTCCACCTCTATGTAATGTTAGTTCAGTTAATTTGGTTAGATTAAGACTCAAAGCTGATATTCTGTCAACACGGCTAAACCAACCGTAGTGGCAGTAGCTGAAGCTCTCTATCTCTTTCTCTCTCCCCGGTCTTCATGTCTTGTCTTAAATATACCCGTGATTTTTTTTTGTTTAGTTTGATAGTTAGTAGTGATAGTTTTATTGGTTTAAAATAGTAGGTATTTAATTTTGTAATGCATGTATTTAATATAGTTTGATTTGAACAATAGTTGTGTTTGTCTTATTATGGCTACCCTTGATCAAGAAGTACGTGAGGTAACATAAACTGGACTCAGCGGAAGAGCAGCGCTGCGGCATATTAACATACCGTAGCATCATGCTGAGCTGAGTACCTATTCATCTCCACACAGAGCTTTTAAGTTTGTTAGTTTGTTAGTGCTTAGGTTAGATTTTATTGTTGTTGTGTTTTATTTTCCTTTATTACTGTGTGGTTGTTGAAAAAAATGTTTTCTTTCTTTCTTTATTTCTTTTAATGGTGGAAGAATTTTTTAAATCGGACCAGAGTAGTGTTTGAGTTTATTTGTTATATGATAATCATTATAGTTATAATATGAAAGTGTTCCTGCTTTACAGTAGCTCTATTAGACTATGTTTGATTACTTTCTTGTTTGCGCGTGCATGAGTAATGGAGTTGGATTACTGTTACTACACTGTGAAGTGACGTGATATTAATGGCTTGGCCGCAAAGCCTATAATCCGATTACCAGTTCACCAACTAAGTTAAGTACTGAATTGCCTTTCAGCTGTAAGCTAATTACATATTTGTTCTATGAATTTTCGGTGCAGCTTATATATTGGGAATCATACTCGTAGTTTCATCACACTTCTGTACTAATTTTATAGAGAGGAAAGGTTTGTTTGTATTGAATAGGCTCCGAAACTGCTAGACATATTTAAAAAAAATCACTGTTCGGAAGCTACACTATCCCCGAGTGACATAGGCTACTTTTTACCCAACTGCGCAGAAGGAGGGTAATGTTTTTATTGAAACTCTACGCGGGCGAAGCTGCGGATTGGTCAGCTAGTATATTATAAATGGGAAAGTTAAAAAATTGGAAAAACACGTCATAACGGGTCAACCGATGTCGATGAAATTTGGTATATTGGTAGACTACAGCCTGGATTTAAACATAGGCTACTTAATATTGACAAGACACGTATCTAAAGCTGATGGCGGAAGCTAGTGATTGATAAACTAAGACATAAAAATGAATTTATAGACTTCATAAGTACACAATATATTTATACTTAAAAAAGACAGAGCATTAGACAGAATACTATAAAATAAATTAGTACGAAATACATAAAAAAAACACAAAAACATTATGAGAACTAAGTACTGCGTTCTATAGCAAGCAAATGGGCCTCGACTGAAGATTATGCCCTCCTTAGGGTCAATAAAGTAGAATACCGGAGCGTCTCTATCACAGGTATGCGAGGATGCTGAGAAGAAATTCAACAATAGTAACATTTCATTTAAATAAATAAATATAAATAAATATTGCTGGACATTTCACACAGCGCTATCTAGCCCCAAACTAAGCAGAACTTGTACTATGGGAACCAGATAACTGATAGAATACTTATTTACGTTTCTTTGTAAATACATACATACTTATAATATATAGAAAAACATCCAGACACGGAACAAATATTTGTAGATCATGCAAAAATTTGTTCCGCGGCGGGAATCGAACCCGCTACCTCCTGCCTACGTCTCAGCCGGCTATACGCCCACTGCGCCACAAAGGTCGTCTTGTTTTGTTTTTTTTTGTGCCTACTTTTCATTATAATTGGTTCATGTGTCATTTTGTATGTACGAAATAAATTATTAATCTATTCTATTCATTCTCCTAGCCTCTCTTAGAGCAGCTCTGCTGGAAAAGGGTACATACAAAAAAGAGACGGTATTTTTTTAATGCTTTATTTAACTAAGGAGTTTTAACCAAACAATAGTTATGTCACTCCCGTAAGTCAGCTCAGCTCAGCAAATTATGTCTACTATAACAAACAAAAAAACTAATAATCAACTACCTGCTAAGAGAGATGTGTGCGAGGGATGCGAATATGTGCGAATCAAATAAAAATATCTTTATTCGGAACATAAAACTGTGTACCGAAACAAAATGAAAATGGTGATACCCGCAGGAGTAAAATACTGTGTCGCAAGCATCAACGCCCTCCTCCATAAACCTTAACAAATAAAGAGCTCCACATCTAAAATATAGAGAAGCTACACTTAAATTGAATTTTAAACAGACAAGTTGAAAGTATAGAGCATTTATTACAAAAATATAATAATATACAAGAACTCAGTGCGAGGCGAGACGTTATTCGGAGCGGATCGCACTCACCCTGATGTAGGTTCACGAATTGAACCGAAACATTGTCGGTCGAAACACCAATAAGACGGTACGTGATAAATCCCGTATTTATAATGATGATTAAAACAATCACGAAAAACAGTGACACAAGAATACAAGAAAGAATATGTGCGAAGCGGTGTAGTGAGCTAGCGCTACTGGACTATCATTCAATAGACGGTGACAGCTGAAAAGAGTCCGCTACGCATCCTTGCACCGCTCAGCTTACACGCACATCTCTAGCGGAAAGAGTCACACCGTTTCACAACTTCACAAAATCGCAACGCATCCTCGCACCGAACAGCTTCCTTGCACATCTCTGGTGGAAATGCCTCCATATTCCTAGGCTTCCTAAAAAAACTGATTCTGTCTGTATTAAAAATTATTATGTTAAAATTAATAATTTAAAATTATTTATTTACCTAATATGTATGTATATAACTATTTAGGGATAAGTAGAGATAGATAGAAAGCTACAACCAGGGTATTTTTAAGTCGCGAGTGAATAGGTTTCTTTTAGGCAAGCGTATACCATCGTAGACTACATCATCGCTTACCATCAGGCGAGATCGTGGTCAAACGCAAGCCTATAATACATACATATATAAAAAAAAAGAAATTTTTCTTTTTCTGTTATTAAGTTTATTCTTTGTACACCTCGGCCAATCTTCCATTAAGCAATGATCCTCTCCACCCAAAGGTTGTCTGGAAGAGATATCTTTGTTAAGCGATAAGACCGCCCATTGTGCTTATTTTTATTTGTTTATTTCTTTAAATCTGTTGTGTCTAGCTTGTAAGGTATAATATTGAATTTTCATTCATTCATTCTTAAGTAATGAAGCGGCATATGTAATAGTATTTTAAAAACTTACGCGATCACTGTACATAATTACTGATTCAAACGGGTATTTATCGCGTATGTACCTTTTTTATTTGTTTGTTAAATACCCATTTTAATCAGTAATTATCTGTTATAGTGTACTGAATAATATTTTTTACAATAATTAAACTTTAAAAACCAAATTTCAAATATATTGGTCAAGCACGCGTCGGAATCCGCGCAGTGAAGGCTTCATAGTCGAGACAGCTTTATGATATTATTTTTTTGCCGTTGATACTGGTTATTTTGTATGAACATGAATGAGATACTTACAAATTCAACTACAGACATAAGTTGGTCGACTACTGCTCGTATAGAATAGAATATACTAATACTTATTTGAAATAACACAAAAACACCTTTTTTGTGTGAACATATATATTAAGCTTCCTATTAATATAAAATCGATACACAGTTTCTATCTATTTAAGTTAAAATTAAAAAAATACCTGACCCAATAAGCATATTACACAATCAATGAATATTTAAATGATACACAATAACATCTCTAGTTTCAATTTTAATCTAACTATTTAATTAGTATGTGCTGGCATTATATTACCTACTATTATTTCATAGTTATCTGTATTTAATTTAATTTTATATGACATGTAATTTGCACGCCACTGTGGCTGAATATGGTGAAACCATTTGATTTTGAAACATCTATATAATTTTACCCATGATTTGGCAAATAAATAAATGTTTATATTTTATCTTTATCTTTCTGTGAATGGCGGATTCTGGAAATGGCAGATTATTTAAATGGCAGATTCTGGCAATGGCGGATTTTTGAAACGGCAGATGTACAGTTCAGTAATAAGTTAAATAAATAAATTAACATAACTACTTACCTACTCACAACAAACTTTTATTTTTTAACAATAGAAACAAAACCTTATTTCTTTTAACAAAATAAATATAACTCATATTTTTTTAACAAAACATACATAACTTTTATATTTTTTTAACAAAACAAATATAACTTTTATTTTACGCGTATTTTACAAAACAAAACTTAATTATTACCTTTGATTACTCCACAATCTTTTTAAACACTCTGTTGTTGAAATTTCGCTTTGTAATGTAAATTGTATATGTTTTTCAATCTTCTGATCTTTTTCTAGTTCTATGCTCCTACGTTTGTTTACTTTCGCGAAAATGACATATTTTATCAATTTAAGAATCAGAAAAGAAACCAGAATCTGCCATTTAAATAATCTGCCATTTCCAGAATCCGACATTCACCGAAAAAAGGCAAAACATATCTAAATATAAAGACAAAGTATTAGTGAGTGCAAAAAGGTCCTTAACTCGTCAGCCTAATTATCAGAATTCGTAAGTCCTTGTGGGCATATTTTAAAGGAGCAACAAAAAACTGATTTTCTCACAAAGTTCGAGAGATATTAAATTAGGGTATTTTTAAAATTTGCCAATATGGACTTACGAATTCTGATAATTCTACTGGTTTAACAACCAGCGCTGGTCTTCCGTTAAGGCCATTGTACTAGTTTCAAGTAGTCTACTCTATTTTGACAATTCTTTTAACAACTACTTGACCACTCGAAACTTCCAGTTCAAACAAGGCAGGCACATGACATCACAATACATTGAACTCCAAACATGATTCAATAGAAATGCTCAGACTATCATCACTAATAAATAGTTGAACAAGTTAGCCCCTAGTGCCAGACAGACAAGAACACAGCTAGAATAGGAGGAATTGTTTAAGGGGTCTACTATGAAACTTCATTTTTTAGACTTGTAGCGTTACAACGCTCTCCCTTATAAGAAGAGAGCTGCAAGCCAAGTTAAATTATGACCTACCTAACGGTTTGAAAAGAGGGATTTTTCATTGACTTATACAAATGACTATGACTACGTTACTTATCAAAGATATTTAATGCCCCACTAGGGTGCGCACACTCGATGAGTCCGGGAGTCTGCAGGTCCAGTTGGATGAGCGCTTCCCTTGGTGGTAAGGGCTAGTGTAGTCCCAGCCTACGTCGAGGAGAGGCCGAGAGGACGAAGTAGCACCACCGTGTTCTGAGCGGAGTAAGATTAGGATGTTAGTATGTAAATGTGATGGTCGATTCCAGGGTTAGGCTACTAGGGTAGGGCTTCGCCGTCAAGAACAAATCGTTACCGGGCTGCGCTGACTGTTTTATATAATTCTAAGGTAACTCTCCGATATCTTTCTCCGGCTTGGAAGCCGGAGAGACTGACTGAGGGCAGACTGTCTTTTTTGAAGGATGAATGAATGAATGAATGAAAATATTTTATTGTACACTGCAAAAGAAACATACTTAAAATAAAAAATCACAAAGAAGCAAGTACAATGGGCGGTCTTATCGCTTAGAAGAGATTTCTTCCAGACAACCTTTGGATGGATAGGACTTTTGTCCATGAAAGGATGCTCCTAATGTCGCTCGGACCTGTTCAAAAATTTAAGATTTTATGAAATTAAAGTTAGCGGCCAGAACAGCCTTACATCAGATTTAGAGGTCCTATATAATTTCCAAGTAAAACCTTACGGTTTTACCAAGAATTAAAAATAAAGAAATATGTATGTCCAAATTGCCATGTCAGCTCTGTTTATTTTTGTGATTCTAGTCATAAAAAGTTAAAATAAACATAACATCATTTATACATCTGTGACGAGAAAATTCTGCTCTTTCCACCCATACAAAAATGTAGTAATGGGTATTTGAAGGGTTTTAGAATGAATTTAGAGTTTTCTGACCAAAATAATGATAAAAATGTTAAGGTATGGTAAAAGGAAATACAGAATCTATCTCCCCATGTAAGTATTTACATTAGATAACGTGAATATTACGATCAAAAACTAAATAAAAAGGTGAGTGATATAACCTCCGGAACCTTGATTTGTCAGTGGTCCAATGCTGCAAATTTAGCCGGCTGAGACGCAGGAGGTAGTGGGTTCGATTACCGCCGCGGAACAAATGTTTGCATGATCTACAGATATTTGTTCCGGGTCTGGTTGTTTCTCTATACATTATAAGTATGTATTTACAAAAAAAATGTATATAAGTATTATATCAGTTATCTGGTTCCCATAATACAAGCTCTGCTTAGTTTGGGACTAGATAGCGCTGTGTGAAATGTCCAGCAATATTTATTATTATTATATGCCCTGCCCACTGCTAATCTTTTGTGGTATGTCGGCGACTTTGGTTCATCTACGAATCTCCTCATTTCTGTTTCGATCTCGTAAAGTAGTCGTTCTGCAGTAGTACCTTTAAAACCGGCGGCTGTACATTCGATTCCAGGCATCGCAGGCTTTGTGCCTAACTTGTGGATAGTTTGATAGTTAGTAGCTCTACTTAGAGCATGCAAGCGTTATACTAGATTAATATTCTTACGTAGAAGTGACACTGAGTTCTTTTTAATCACAGTACAACTCCCTCCATTATCCGTAGCGCAGTGGGTGAACAGCCTGTTGAGACGTAGGAAGTTGTTGATAAATGTTTGTATGATCTTCAGATATTTGTTCCGGATCTAGTTGTTTCTCTATATGTTAAAAGTATGTATTCAGAGAAAAAGTATATACCTAAGTTTTCTATCAGTTATCTGGTTTCCATTGTAAACGCTTTGCTTAGTTTGGGGCTAGATGGCGCTGTGTAAAATGTCCAGCATTTTTTATTAATTTATTTATTATTGTTTTCAACATTTTAAGATGTTAGCCCTGAGTCCTTATGAGAGTTGCTGACGATACGGAAAAAAATTATTAAGACACAGTGTTCCAACTGACACTTTTGATTTAATATTTTTTTTACTGTCGATTCGGACACCATCAAAATATTGAAGCTGTTGAGTATAGTCAAGTAAAAAATGTTTATGCAATATATAATATAATGTTATAAAGCTAATCAAATTGCTTTGCGAGCGTGTGGTGACTTACACTAATGTAAAAACAAACCACAAGTTTCATTCATAGCGTATGTTTGGTATCAATAAACATCTTGTATACTTAGGCATCTATATAAAAGACTTGGTAACCCCAAGTCGAAGTAAAAATTGGGCATTATTAATTAGACCACCTACAACTACACTTGAAAGCTGTGATTTTTAATATTTCTGGCATTTCAAACGCTAGTTTCATATCTATACGTTGTCTTTAGTGTATGCCTATATAAAGCAAGTTAGTAATATATGGCTGAGCTATCGACTTGAATTGTTCTAAGGCGCATTTCGTTAAGCTTTGATTAAGAAATTAATGTTAGATATCTGTATACTATGCATTTGTAGAGCATATTGGTTTAACACGTGTAATAGTCTTGTTAAATTACTTCAGGGTTCAAATACAACATAGTTTCCTAATAATCGCCCGTGTACATTTTCTTGAAATTTTAATTTGCAACTGAGTAGCACTTAATGCTAATAGCATTGTCGACCATATTAGTAAGATTAGCATAACCCCTTCGGGAATAGAAGTCACAAAACCTCACTTTCAGAATTAGATTAGATTAGAAAATTCTTTTTACACCACCTGCTCGACAATCCCAAATTATATGTCATGTAAACCTCACCGAAAGCAGGTGATTAAATCCCTACGGCTGAGCCGGGAGTAAATTGTACTGAATTTAATTATGCCCACAAGGGCATTATTAGTATAGATTTGACTTTGGAACTTTCATCTGTATTAAAATTTGAACCAAAGAGACCCATACAATAAGAACTTATTTGTTAATCGAACTAACTTCTGCACAGAATGCACCAACCTAGATTTGGTTTTTATTGTCTCACAGAAAGTGTGAAAAGTAGATTATTCTCCTCGTGAATAAAGCTTTCTGCATCTTGGGCTTGCTTAGATCTCTCTCTGCACTCAGGATTCTAGTAACTCCCTCGCTCCACTCGTGAGTTAACTCTAGAATCCTTTGTTACGTTCGGGATTCAATGTAGCGCCCGTGACGTAAGACACTGCTTTGTCCCCTCGTTTAATCATCTACTGTTAATGCACTAATAAAATAATATATAGGCGAAAATATTACTAATTAGCATATACTTCCAGAAAATATTTGTGTTTTGTAGATTAAAGGTTAATAAAGGAAAAAAAACATATTTTAATACGCCTGCGAGAATGCGATACTAATAATAAGCACCATATCTGTTATTATCATACAAATCAAAACATATCCTACCTTCTCAAAAACATGACAAGTCCTATTTAACAGTTTAGTATCAATTCTCAAACAACTTAACAAAAAATAAACCACTAGACAACAGAATTCTTAATTTACAACGATACGATAAATATAGCCCTGCGAAACAAATAACCTAATATTAAAATCCCCGTGCATACGCTTTTACGCTCCCAGCGAAAGCGGGGGTCATTTCGACCCGTTTATTATTTCGCGGAACAATGGACGTAATGGGCAGGTTTGTTGCAACTGCTAAAGGGTTATCTTGAGCTCCCAAGGCTACTCTAGGGTTTGGTTGAAGTTAGAAGATTTTCAGATATATTTTAACTAGGTGGACCACCGTCACGTGTCTCGCAAGTAACATTTTGTCATGTTACTAGCGAGATACTATTTGTGTAGGGGGGGGGGGGGGGGGGGCGTGACTTTAAAAAGAACCTTTTAAAAAGCACTTGGTGTCCAGCGTACTCCATGTCCGAGGTCCACCTACTTATGACGGGTTCCTATATCCCTCGGTAACCAGCTACGACTCGTTTCACCTTGAAAACGTGTCAATAGTTTGACACTAGTTTGACACTTTTTCGAGGAGATACGAGGCGTAGTCAGTTACCGACGGATATAGGAACCCGGCATTAGTTTACCTGGCTGTTCATTTCATTTCAACTTTACCCCCCCCACTCCTCTCAAACGCTGGAGGAAAGGGGGCGACACATCAGGTTTTTGCCCCGGTTAGGAAAAGTTCTAGATCCAGGGCTGTTTCCTCTTTAGAGACCAAAAACGCGTTTTGTTAATTAATCTCTATAATTATCTCTGATATTGATCGACTAAATAGATAAAACGACCTCCGTGGCGCAGTGAGCGAATAACCGGCTACGACACAGGAGGTAGGGTTTGATTCCCGCCGCGGATCAAACGTTTGCACGATCTACAGATATTAGTTCCGGGTCTGGATGTCTGTTTGCATATTATAACTATGTATTTATAAAAAAAGTATACAAGTATTATATCAGTTATCTGGTTCCCAAAGCACAAGCTCTGCTTGAAATGTCCAGCAAGTATTTCTATTTAAATATCTTTTTTTATTACGACTGAGTCATAACGAATTGCAAATATCTGCTGGTAAGCAGTTATCGGCCTATGGATGTTTGTAACAACAACATTCACCTTTAAAGATTACCCGATAATGTAGTCACTGGGGAAAACCTCGGCAGGGAAATTATTCCATAAGCTAAGTGTTCACAGGAGGAAATTACTCTGGAACCTCACGAAGCATCGATTTTCACACCTTGGAGACCATACTCCAAGGTGTGAAGATGGATGCTCCGTCGATGGCGAGTGGTGCGATGATAGATCCGGCACCATATTGAACAATTCCTCAGAATACAACTCATTATACAACCTATCTCGAGCGAGCGAAGCGTCTCAGTTTCGAGATTGGCCAAAAATGATTGTGCCTGTCTGTCTGTTCTCGCCTACAGATCGCATTTTTTAACTGATTTTGACGAAAATTGGCACACAAGTTCCTATATTTATTTTAATTATTTTGGTCTATCGCGAATATCGATTGTGGGTAAAATAGGGGGGGAAAGGGTAGCAGTTTGCTGAAGTGTTATTTATCGACGGATTTCATTTCAAATTTGAGAGTCACACTAAGGATTTCATGCTACACAAGATGTTGTGAAAGAAATCCAAAAGATGAAGTGGAAGGGGTAAAAGGGGGGAAGTTTGCTGTAGCGTTATATATTGACGGATTTCAATTTTATATTTTTTTTCGGTAAATTTATAACTACCTATACCAATCAGACTACGCAGTTCTCTCCGCCTTCACGAGACAAACCGTAGACATCAGATTAGATCTTCTAGAACCAAGGGAACGTGAGGAGTTCGACTGTTCTCACAAAACCACTAGTAATATATGTATTTTAATCGGTCAGAGAGATGATGAGAACAGCAGACCCCATCATCAGATGTGAGGAATAATTGTCAGTGAGAGAGAGAAAGAGAGCTCAGGCACCACAACTAATAAATACCGGATTTATGACGTACAGTTTCATAAATATAAATAATGCCGGATATTTCACATAGCGCCATCTAGCCCCAAACTAAGCAATGCATTATTGAAACCAGATAAATGATAAAATAAATATTTTTTTTGTAAATACATGCATGAAATATATAGAGAAACAACCGGACCTGGCACAAATATCTGCTTTATTGGTGTAACGAACTTACAAGCGACAATGTTTTGGTTCAACTCGTATACCTACCTTCATCAGGGTAAATGCAATTCGCTCCACACTGCGTGTCTACTCGCACTACGCGCCGTAGCTCTTTCCTACGTGATAAATCCTTTATTAAGGCGGGCTTGTTTCGAAACTTTAGGTATTTTACGCTACGTCAGGCCCCGCCAATCTAAACGTATCTGCACTGCACTAATTTGAAACGCGGGGGAATTTTTGGGAGACAAACGGTGTGCGTCCGATCTCGAAGACGTCTCGACGGGCACTGGCCACCCGGCGCGACGCCTGAACGAGTAGATTTTGATAGTTTTCTTTCACAGAGATTAATAATAACTGAATTATATACTTTTTTTTACAATTCCTTAGTTAATATTAAGCTCTATCTTTTGGTATAAATTTTACATGATTTCAAGAAGAAACCTCTTAGTATCGACCGTTTAAATATCAATTTAGTGTCAACTTTATGATTTTTTTTATCGAGAAAAATATTATTATTCGCGTTTATTTCTTCACAAAGCGGTAGATTATATGTTCAATTTTAATAAAATATGTTTTTTGTGCATATTTTAGATTTCAGTAGAGATACAGTTGTTAAAAAAACCTAAAAGTCGTCACCCTTCAAACTTCCCCGCCTTGGGATTCTCTAATTAATGCAAAGACTGCATGATATGACCATGATATGATATTAACCAAAGACTTCATCACGCCAGCTCCGCCTGGGCCGACCCTGAGGTCGCGGTCCTTGTAGGAACCACTCAATTGTATTTTTATACATAAACAACCTAGGGATCTTTAAATAGCGAGTGAATAGGTTTCTTCTAGACATCGTAGTCTGAATCGTCGCTTACCATCAGGCGAGATCGTGGTCAAACGGTAGCCTTCTTCTTCTTCTGTCATCTCTGTTGTCACCTCTTTACCCATATCATTCTTCACACAGTCCGTCCATCTCGTTTTCGGCCTTCATCTACTTTTTTTTAGTCACATGATTTTCTTTCTTCTGCACGACATGCCTATGCCACACCAAACCAATTACTCCTCAACTTTTCTATCAGCCTATAATTTATAAAAAAAAATAGTTTCATCTCTTAGACTCATTTGAAAGGCAGTTGAAAGACTGCCGTAACTTGAACCGGCACATAATTGTTGCACCTACCGTCTACTTTCCAGATTCATTGACGGCAGGCGCTGACTCGTGCTGGATCTTTGAATAAACAGTGTGATTTTTATTTCCTTTTTGTACTGTGCTCCTTTAAAGTTCAACCTAAAAAAGAAAGCAGATATCGACTTACAACAACAACAAGTTTAAGCTTCCGCCAGCGGCTTCGCACGCGTTGTCTGTTAACAAGTGGCCAATGTTTGAATCCAGGTCACAATCTATCAACAAACCAAATCGATTCAGCCATTACAACGTGATTAAGTAACAAACAAATAATCAAACATTCTCATTTATAATATCATGAAATATAAACGCATTGTACACACGGCTACACATCAAGCTATACATTTCCATTATAAGCTGACCTCTTATTCTACGAAAAGCCTACACAATGCAAGGTCAGCTTATACTGGAATTTATAGCTTGATGTGTAGCCGTGTGTACGCTTACTGACAACAACTAATCAACGTTGATAAACTCATTTGGATGAATAGTTTTAATAACACAGAACTTTTATTAATCAAGGCTTCCGTTATCATCAGCCAAATATCTTTTTAGATCCACAAACTTCAAAATGTATCCTAAATTTTATAATTTGATGTGGTCTAAGATAAAATACGCTTACTCAGAAAGAATCTGTTTATCGTGATAACAATAATTTAATATTTACATACTGAACATTTAATATAACTTAAGAGTAATCTGAAATTCATGACTTTGAGACTATAAAGGCCATCGCAAACTGGGCGACTTGTCGCCGCGACTAGACGCGGAGCTGTCGCTTGCGTCGGCGACCAGTCGTTACGACAGACATCGTGCAGGAAGCGATCATTAGTAGTAGAGTATTTCAGAGAGACTGCCGTATTGTTCATGTTGTCGACTAACGCTGCGCTGTCGCGCGACTGTCATCGTGTGTGCGCATGCACAGCTCGACTAGACGCGGCGACAAGTAGCGAGCGCGCGCGACTCCCCTAGCTTGTCGTCGCGACTCCGCTACTGACGCCAAGTGTGCGGAGCTTTGAGCAAAATAGTCTAGTCGCCGAGCTGTCGCTGTCGCGTGTCACCTTGTTTGCGCCTACACTAATGGTACAGAAAAACTGATGCCGCCAGTAGAAATTTCCACTTCTTACTAACTAATGGTTAAGTTTTTTACACATTTTGCTTATATTTTTATTGATTAATACCAGACTCATAGATACATAACCGTATATTTTAAACTAATAAACAAAGCGCTGAACTTAAACCAAATTGAATCTACATATAACGTTTATTATTTGACTCGGCAGAGTAGCCCTCCTGTTTACTATAACATACCTACTTCGAAATAAATAATAAATTAAAAAAAACAGTGGCACTTCAACCTAACTGAGAATTACAGATTGTGATTAGAATACATAAATAAAAAAAGCGCAACTTCCTTGAACATGTAACAGTATGGGTCCATGTTCCATTGTTATTAAATGTTTATCAAAAACCTAAAGAACAACTTGATATCATTTATTCATCACCCAAAACACACAATCTTCCAAAGCCGTCACGCATACTCTCACGTGTTACACGGCTGAGTTCCAAAACAGGCGTTAAGATGAGAGATTACTGTTCCCGGTGTTATATATCATTTGGTCGGATTTATCACCCCGTGGTGTCAGGGAGTTTCAATTCTGTTGTGTTTATATTTATCATTTGTTCACTTATGATTGTGGAAAGGATAATGAATTTTATTTTGACGGCCCGGTTATGCTGTAGGTTTAGCTTAGGAATGTTTTTATAAGAATAAGGGCTTACAATACCTTTTTCTGCCGCGAACCGCATTGCTGTGTTTCGGTCAGAAGGGTGCAGTTGCTGGTAAAATTACAGGTACATGGCTTTACAACTGTATGCCTGAAGTTGATGGACGCAAGGCAGTGCATCATAGGGCACGTTACTAAGTAATTTAATTTATTTATTAAGGATTTCCAATGAGAAATACACAGACTAACATTTAGATAAATTACAATAGAAGCGCTTCTTGTGCTCACTCTGTGAAGGAAACCACACCTAACGCAGGTAAACATATAAGTAATTAATTTCATTAAAATAGAGTAAAAAAATTAACAATAATAATAGACATTTATAAGGGGTATGATCTTATCAATTACCTAATAAATGCATTTTCAGTGACCTAATAAATAATATTTGTTCCCAAAATAGTAGATCTGTCACCTAAATTGAATCACCAAATAGTATTAAAACGCTTACCTAAATATTAATTAAGAATTACTTGGAAATATTATCAATAATCAAATAATTATATTGGGTTTCAAAATAGTAAAAGTGTCACTAATTTTTTGAGAAAATTAAAAAAAAATATTTTGAGGTTAAGTATGAAAAAAACTATTTTTTTATATGGAAAAAAGACCACTTTTTCTTCCAACCCCCCGGACTCTACGTGTCTCCCGCTAGAAGCTCTTTCTATACACTCTAGGGGTGTCACGCACAAGACCACGTGGGTTCGTTGTGCTCCGTATCGATTCTGTCACTCTTTTTGAACCTAACCAATGATTGAACGAACTAAATGATAGATACTAATACTCGTAGATTGTCAATGAGATTTATAATGTGATAGATTTACTATTTTTAGGTACAAATGTATTATTGCTGCTCGTCACTTACTTTTTAGAGGACTGATCTTATATTCAGGCTATAGAAAAAAGTGATCTAACTACATTACATATATACATTAATTTGAAGATTCATATTTAGAGACAGTTTTTATTAATATGATGACTAATATATTTTTATGACAACATATATATACATATATATGATATTTTTATATACTTTTATGACAACTCGTTTACTGTACAAGCTATCCGTTTATGGAACTCTCTTCCTTCTTTTATTAGATCTGCCAAATCCCTTCCTATCTTTAAAACGCTATTGTTTAAGCACTATTTGTCTGCATCAGAGAGCTGAGTAATTTTATTTTGTTATCGTATATGTCGTTGTTACTGTTTGTATTACAGCTGTTTTATATTTTATTTATTGTAAGTATATTTAACATCATAGAATGTTTATGAATGAATGAATGAATGAAATACTCTTTATTGCACACCAAATAAAAATACAATAATGGAAAAAAACAATAAATAAAGGTACAATGGGCGGTCTTATCGCTAAAAGCGATCTCTTCCAGACAACCTTTGGATGGACAGGATAAACAAAATCAAAAGACGGCGGTGTAAGAGACCTACAGACATAAACAGAACCCACAAAATAAAATATACCTATTAATTATACTAATAAACATAAACTTAAATACATACAAATAATATAAGAATAAATAAACTACACTACATAAAGAGGATAAATAACATAAACACTAACTAGCAGTTACGAGACAACGAAAGGAAATGGTTGTATACCTTGACTTTGAAAATAGGAAGAGATTGGGACGACCTTACAGACAAAGGTAAGGCATTCCACAGTCGCACAGCTTGTACTGTAAAGGAGTCACCATAAAATTGTGAACTATGGATGGGAGTTCGAAGCTGTAGAGCTTCGGAAGAACGAAGGGTTTGAGAGTGTCCCTGATACAGAAACTCGAAACACTCCTTTAGATAAGAAGGTGAAGTGGGATTATAGAGAATGTTATAAAGAAGTTATAAGAAGTGTGTTATAAGAAGTGTTTATGTATAATATTTATGCTAATATTACCTACCCTGGTATCTATTTCTTCTGTTTTGCTTATGTAAGTATACCTACAGTTAAATAAAAAGCTTATGTTATAAAGCTACCGTCCTTTAACGTTCTCGTAAAATCCAGTCCATCCAAAGGTTGTCTGGAAGAGATCGCTTTTAGCGATAAGACCGCCAATTGTACTATCGCGTGTCTAGTTTTAAGTGTTTTAATTATGATTTGTTAATTTAAGTGTGGTATACAATAAAGCGTTTTCTATCTATCTATCTATATTTCATGGGGATAGATATTATAATTAGGGTATTGCAGATTACTGACACATCTAAACTTAAGTGACAGAAAATATTGTACCCATTTATAAGTTCAAGACAGTCACAGAAATTACTAAGAGATAGAACATAATTTTAGAACTTTTTTAAATAATAATATCAACAGCATAAGTACATAATTTTGCAATATAAGAGCACTTACTATATTTTAATCAGTTTTTAAAGAAAATGACTACTATGATAAGAAGCGTGACCAACGAGGCAATACTTAATTGTAGGCGATGGCGATCTCCAGGTTGATTATATACTAGGTGTAAAGTCTCATATGCTTGTTATTTCACCGGCATTTGACTTGATTCATTTTTGTGAATGCCTCCAGAACCGCCCTAAAATATATAAAAATCAAGAGACAGAAGAGTTTTTGTGAGCTTTGCGATTATTAAGAATGTAAGTAAACGTAATAGATTCTTGGACAGTATTGACTTGAATTCAAATTTAATTTTGTAGGTACACATTGTCTGGAGAATTTCAAATAGTTGAGTTTAAAAGATAAATTACTGGAAGTGCCTTTCATTTAAAATCAACGTAAAAGTGAATAGTGCACCATCTCCACTATTCACTTTTACGTTGATTTTAAATCAAATCAATGTTTTGAAATAATAATTAATCCAATTTTAAATAGAATGATAAATAATGTTTAATAATTATTTTTATAAATACTGTTTCGTTTTTTATCGGCATAAAGATAGATCGCGGTGCGGAGCGGATCGCACACACCCTGATGAAAGTTCATGAATTGAACCGAATAATTGTCGGTCGTAACACCGATAAAATGGTACGTGATACCACAGACCAGTATGTGGTGATACATAGCCGGCTGAGATGCAGTAGGTAGCGGGTTCTATTCCCGAAGCGGAACAAATATTTGCATGATCTGCAGATATTTGTTTCGGGTCTGGATGTTTTTCTGTATAAAATAAGTATGTATTTACAAAAAAAAAAGTATATAAGTATTCTATCAGTTATCTGGCTCCCATAATACAAGCTCTGCTTAGTTTGGGGCTAGATAGCGCTGTGTTAAATGTCCAGCAATATTTATTTATTTATATAAATTTATAAAATTGTTCAATTACAAAATTGTCCACAACTCTGTAGGTCGATCAGTCTATGTTCATTCTGGACAGGCGCAACTCGCATTCGCACATTAACGCTTAAAAGTATACGAAACGTAACTCTCTTTCTTTCTATCTTCACTAACTTATATCTCCCTCTCAAGTTCCATTCACACTTTTCGTAACGCTTTCACCAGCTTACGCCCCAAGTCAAGCGTGTGTAAAGAAGTTATATTTTAAAAACAAATACAATACATACTTACACAAATACATACTACAATACTACAAAACACAAAATAATTTACTATTCTGTGAGTAGTAAGAAATAATTAACCAGAACGGAATCAATATGAGTCCGTTTGGTTGAATTACGTTCCGTTAGTTCTTTGTCTCTCTCCAAATCTCCAAGGAAGCTCTTAGGTAAATTTAATTTGCTGATTCAGTTTGCACTTTAAACCTTATGATTGGTTGCTCGCAATTAACTTATGCGTGAATATTTCACCATTTTATACATTTTTGATTTGATTACGTAAAACCTTTTTGTTAGGGTGGAAAAATAAAAAAGAAAATACACTAATCGTTACACAAACTTGCAACTCTAGTATTCAGTTTCACAATTATGTTTGGGCTGAATTAGAATTACGTGTAATAAAATGGTGAAGGCGTTTACCCAGCAATGATTGAATAGAAAGAAGAAGCTGAGAATGAAGTTATGATAGTTTTAAAGATTTAAATAAAAATGTAATTTATAATAAGCCAACTTTTTATTCTATACCATTTGGGTAGAAAACGGGATAGTACAGCGCTGTTCGCACTGATGTGATACCCGTAACCTGGTACACACGGCTGCGCATTAAGCTATAGATTTCCAGTATAATCTGACCTCTCATTCTACGAAAAGCCTACACAATGCGAGATCAGCTTATACTGGAATATATGAGGGAGGCCTTTGTCCAGCAGTGGACGTCCTACGGCTGATATGATGATGATGATGAAAGGTTAACAGGAAGAGAACGCATGCTAGCATTAAATTCGCCTAAGTTTAGATTTTGTCCACCAAAAACAATCAAAAATGGTTCCGATTTTAACGAAACCCTTATTATATGTTAGTAAATATATATTCGAACAGAAGAACGAAGGTTCATGACGTTGGGAATCGAGTTAAGGAGCTCAAATGATCTTGGGCGGGACACTTGACAAGACGTGGTGATGACAGGTGGAGCAGGGTAGCAACTGAATGGTGGCCGAGGAATGGCTATAGAAGGGTTGGACGTCCGGCGGCGAGATGGGTGGACGACATCGTTAGAGTCGCGGGCCGTCAATGGGTGAGACTAGCGCAGGATCGTGGCGGATGGCACAAACTTGGGGAGGCCTATACCCAGCAGTGGGTGAAGTCGGGTTGTGGATGATGATGATGATGAAATATCTATTTGCGAACAAAATAATATAAGTTGACAATTAAAATGCCAATGCTAAAAAACACATCTTTTTAGAACACTGATAACCTACTAAGCAACATTTAACTTACAGAATACTATACAACGAGTATATTGTCAACATGGTTGCATGCCCCCGAAACTAATCAAAAGAAACTTCATACGGGCGCTCTATTTGAGACGAATCGTAGCCAATCTCTTTAGATAAACACACACAGGCCACGGCTTTTATCAGATATAATATTTGACTGTAACTATCCACTTACTGATTTATTCTGCTTGTTTGTAATATGGTTTGCTTTTGAAGTTCTAAAAAAGTAAATAGGAATTTATTGTATCCATGGCGAAGGAACCACGTTTCTGTACCATACATCATCACAAACTGATCTACGACTTTCGTCTTAAGACACTGATATATAGCACAAAGGATCAGCAAGTGGCAGTGGACACATAGCTCGAAGAACTGTCGGGCGTTGGAAGAAAGACTCTCGAGTGGTGACAGCGCACTGGAAAGCGCAGCATAGGACGCCCCCCTAAAAGGAAAGAAGACCTGATAAAGGTTGCTGGAAGCCGTTGGGTGCAGGGCGCACAAGATCGGTCACTCTGGAAATCTATGGCTATAAAGCTCGCTATGTACAGTAAGCTTCCGTTAGAAATAACACGACTTCCTTTGAAAGGATTTAAACTAAAACAAAAAACTTTCTTAGAAAACCTACCATTTTATCATTTAAATGAATATATGAGCTGTTCATTTTCTTATCTGCGTGAGTAGTATCTGCTGTAACCTCTTAGTTTAGTTGTAATTATTTTGTATTGATTTTATTTATTCTATAGTTACTTACTTCATCATCATCATCATCATCATCAGCCGGAAGACGTCCACTGCTGAACATAGGCCTCCCCCTTAGATCGCCACAACGAGCGATTGGTAGCCGTTTGCGCCCAACGGCTCCCCGCGATTCTTACTAGATCGTCGGTCCACCTTGTGGGGGGCTGGCCTACGCTGCGTCTTCCAGTCCGTGGTCTCCACTCGAGAATCTTTCTTCCCCAACGGTTATCGGTTCTACGAGCGATGTGGCCTGCCCATTGCCACTTCAACTTGCTAATTTTGAGAGCTATGTCGGCAACTTTAGTTCTTCTGCGGATTTCCTCATTGCGGATTTTGTCACGCAAAGAAACCCCGAGCATAGCCCTCTCCATAGCTCGTTGAGCGACCTTGAGCTTGGTCATGAGGCCATGAGTTGCGGATTTGGCGATGGTTATCACTTAACATCAGGTGGGACATATGATTGTTCCATCTACAGGTCGTATGAAAAAAATACAACTGATTTCGATAAAATTTCTATGAGATATGAAAGTAATATCCTTTCAATTAGAAAAATAATTTTTCAAATCCGTTGATAAATGACGGAGCTCTGAGGTAAAAACATAACACGATTATGCGTCCCTATAAAGTTCTAGGGTTGCCCGCGATTTTTTTGGGATCCCACCATCAGATCCTGAGTTGGTGCCAATGGGGCCACAATGGGGAAGTATACCCTTTTAAACAAAAAATAATTACTCGAATCTGTCAAGGCGTCTTAGAGTAATCGGGGGACATAGATATAAATAAAAATATTCACATGAATTGAGAACCTCCTCCTTTATACGAAGTCGGTTAAAACTTATAAAGAATATAAGAAAATACATTTATTTGTTCCCCAAAAACACAGCGACAATAAGTACAACTTATAAGTCCTGGTAATTATGATATTAGTATTATTTGGAGCCTGTACTGTCCCACTGCGAACGTGATCCTTTACTCATGGCCTCATGACCAAACTCAAGGTCACTTAACGAGCTATGGAGAGGGCTAAGCTCGGGGTTTCTTTGCGTGACAAAATCCGCATTAAGGAAATCCGCAGAAAATCGCTCGTAGAACCGATAACTGTTGGGGAAGCAAGGTTCTCGAGTGGAGACCACGGGCTGGAAGACGCAGCGTAGGCCGGCCATCCACAAGGTGGACCGACGATCTAGTAAGAATCGCGGGGAACCGTTGGGCGCAAACGGCTGCCAACCGCTCGTTGTAGCGATCTAAGGGCCTATGTTCAGCAGTGGACGTCTGCCGGCTGATGATGATGATGCTGACTGTCCCACTGTAGGGCAAAGGTCTGTAATTATATTATATTTAAATAATTATTATTTTGCTCATGTAGATATCAACATGTTTTTCCAGGCAGCTGCTACGTATTAGACAATAATTACTCTATTCCGAATCTTGTCCTAAATCCTCACCCGGGGGCAATGTTCGGAATTATTCAATTATATTTGAAGGCTTGTAAGCCTTTGGCCATCGACTTCAATACGTCAACAATAATAATAATAATAATCATCATCATCATCATCATATCAGCCGTAGGACGTCCACTGCTGGACAAAGGCCTCCCTCATTGATCTCCAGGAACTGCGGTTGGAAGCGGCCTGCATCCAACGCCGACCTGCGGTTCTTACCAAGTAGTCTGCCCATCTTGTAGGTGGACGTCCTACGCTGCGCTTGCCGGTCCGTGGCCTCCACTCGAGAACCTTCCGGCCCCATCGACCACCTGTTCTGCGCGCTATATGGCCTGCCCATTGCCACTTCAACGTGCTAATCCGTCGTATTAAACAATAATAATAAATTTTCCTTATTTTAGAAAGAGAATAATTGTGTTATGGGCGCAAATAGTACTTCTACCATAAAAAGTACTTACCATTGAATTTTATTTTAATTTTACAAAATTAAATTTATTTGTTAAGTAATCTTATTTGTCTATCATTGTAACTATTGAACCACTTATTTAATTTCTTTAGCCATATAATGTGGGAAGAAACTGGTTTCTGACATACTCGTATATATCACGCTAGTTCAGGAGCCAGGGCTTCAACCAGAATTGTAATAAGTATTTTTTTGAAAAATTACTGTTTCAAAACAAGCTTTTATACAATTTATACCAATCAGAAAACATCTTCCGCCATCTTGGAGGTCCCGCCATATTAGATGTATAGTGTACATTTTGGATGGTCCCCCATATTTTGGATTTAATGTGACGTTGTATTCGTTTTCGTGTTCTCCTCAGCAAGCCCTTTTATTTGTTACCCATACTGTGGTAGTGCTGAAAAAATAACTAGTCCGCCATCTTGGATAATCCGCCATATTGGAATTAGAATGATGTAACATAGCTAAGCATGCATTGCCATCCAAAATAAGCGTGTATACCAAATTTTTGTATACAAAAAAATAAAAGCTTGTCAAAATTGGTTAAAAACAAATAAAACATTTTTGATTAGATTTTTTGATTTGAATTAGCCTAAGTCACGTGCACCATTATTACCTACCCAAAAACAATTAAAATATTGAATACAATTATTTTAAGTAACAATAAAGTGAAACAAACAGATCTGGGCGATAACATGTTGTAAACCTCACCCTAACATGGTCGGTGCTGGGGAATAAAGTTAAATTATACTGCCATGCGCACGCGCACGCGTTCGACCGTGCTGATGGTAGATTGTACGGGTATGTCCCTACTGGTAGTCATATCATCATCACCACTTTGGCAGCTCTACTGGGTAAAACCCTCTTCCATCAAATGCCACTATATTCGATCCTGTACTATTCGCATCCGGGTCTTACCCTCTACTGCCTATTGTTCTGTAGTACACACAGCTACTCATCAAGCTATATATTTCCAGTATAAGCTGACCTCTCATTCTACGAAAAGCCTACATAATGCGAGGTCAGTTTATACTGGAAATCTATAGCTTGATGTGTAGCCGTGTGTACAAGTAACTTTTTAACAAAAACCTACCGACTTCAGATAACAGTAAACATCAAACTTTTACCAATTTTGATGAAACTTCCATGGGATCAAACTAAAAGTAGGTACATGATATATAACGGGGTTCTGAGCTAACAAACATAACATAACATAAAAATTAAACAAATTTAAGACTTATATGGTTTTTTCATAGTGTCAGAACTGAATTAAATGGAAATGGGACCACCCGGGCAGCACCAGCTTTCAAATAAAAAAAGAATCATGAAAATCTGTTCATCCAATCGAAAGTTATGAGGTAATAAACATAAAAAAACAGTAGAAATGAGAACCTCCTCCTTTTTTGAAATTGATTAAAAACTTGGGTACCGAGGGTAGTTTAGAAATAGTAGCAGAACCTGCTAGTAGAATTGGATCTTTCTAAGCTAAAAATTAAAGGACATAGACATTGCCCAGAACATTCATTAGCAAGCTAAAGTGATAGGAATGGTTCTTGAGTGGAAACCACGCATCTGAGTAGGATAGGATAGGAAAGGTTGCTGGGACCCAGCAACCTTTCCTGTCCTATCCTACTCTGGGTACAACAGACCGCACAAGTTCCGATGCTCTGGAAATTTAGGAGTGCCTAAAGCCTATGTTTAGCGACGTCCTATGACTGATATAACGATGATAATGATAACTTCAAAAATGTATATAAACAAAGACAGGAGGATAGTCTAAAAATCAGTCTAAGAACCAACCAGGAGTCATTATAAGAACAAAAAAAAATCGAAATCCGTCTTACAACCTTATTATTTTACTTCAAGTTAGAAGCCGCCAGCACGTCAACTAAATTTTTTACAAAAACATCACAAGAGCCAAAGTAAATGTGTGCCTTACATGCTTAGAATAAATTCCAAATTAAGATGGAAAATATTTTTACAAAACCCAAGGGTTTGAACATTTTACATTTTCAATTAGATAACACCAAAAACTGTACGCGAATAGGACAAAGCCATCTCCAACATTCTACCGAATGAAATTACGCGAATGGGTACAGTCACCGCTAACATTGCTTTAAATGTTTTTTCATCACTCAAGCTCTGAAAGTTGGTCACTGTTAGCTCAACCTCGGATGCGTAAATGCTATTTACGCCCCATGGGCCGTAAGTAAATTTGAAAATAGAATTCGGCTTATTGCTTACATAATACACTAGTGGTTCGCCCCGAACTAAGATCTCGCGATTCTCCCGTAATAACAAACAAAATATTATTCGCTAACCAATTTACATTTTCTACAGTTTCATTCAAATTATACGTAACGAGAGTTCATGGTTATTGGTTACTCTTTCTTGGAGTACAAACTGCAGTTATTCGGGATTTCAGACCTTTGACTATATTTGAGTCACTAAAGCTACACGCATACCCAATTACAGCACTATAGGGTCACTGGTGTACCCAGTTCGTCAAACTTCATTTTTTTTTATAGCTAATAACTCAAAAAATACAAAAACTTTACAAAAAATAAAAACGAAGTCGAAATGTACTAATGAAGACCTTTCATCTGATGCCCCATTTGACCTAATAGTCTCATTTTCATTTTTTTACCCCTCTTGAGCCCCAATATCCCAACAACCCCCGAACATTTTTAGCTCATTTAGTCACACCAAAATTGTGCCATCACTACCTACCTATGTATCAAACTTCACGATAATCGGATCAACGCTTCGAAATTTATCATCGGACAAACAAACATACATAGGTACAGCGCCGATTTGACTAAGTTTTTTTTTATACATTATAGGTTTGCATTTGACCACGATCTCACCTGATGGTAAGCGATGATGCAGTCTAGAATGGTACACGCTTGCCTAGAAGAAACCTATTCACTCGCGACTTAAAAATACCCAGGTTGTAGCTACGGAAACACAGACTCTGGCAAGGCGTTCCACTCTTTGGTGGTAATAAAATAATTATGCCGGTAAACAGCCTACAGATATTCTGTCGGTGGCTGTACGAGCCGACCCTAGATAAGCGTCCACGCATGGTCGATCACTTCGTTATGCTAATACCCTCCATATCGGTGTTCGTATCATTCTTTATAACGACTTTGTTTTTTGAAAAATGTTCCTTTAATTTGGCTAGTCGCGTTGATGTTATTAAAACTTTAGACACACCTAGTTCTAAACCTTAGGTAATAGGATTTCCGGGGGATAATTACCTTAAATCAGCGACATCAATGCGACAGCAATCGGTCGTAAACATCTATCTGGGCATAGAAAAAAGAGCCACGAGTAAAGGGCCGTCAAAAGATAGTATTATTTATCCATAATAAATTTGACATTTTGCAACCGATTGCTGTCGTGTTACTGTCACTGATTTTACGTAATTAGATGGCGGGTGGGGCGTAAGAGTTATAAGAACTCACCAAGAAACCACAGTACGGAGGCATAAATATTTTGGGGATATTGCAAACACACCGAAAAAAAAATATATAATAAATACTTAATATATGGGCTAGACACTTGGCAAGGAGGAAAGACGGAAGATGGACGAGGGCATCAACCGAGTGGTGGCCGCAAAAAGGGCACAGACCAGTTGGCAGACCACCAGCCAGATGGTCGGATGACATCGCGAGAGTTGCGGGAAGGCAATGGATGCGCTTGGCACAGGACCGGAGAGAGTGGCGTGATAACGAAGAGGCCTAATACTCAGCAGTGGGTGGATGTGGCCTGAGATGATGTTGATGATACATATAATAACTAGCTGTTGCCTGTGACTTCGTACGCGTTACACCACTAAATGTGTAGGAAACCTAGAAACTCACTGTTGCAACTTGACTTGGCACCTCATTTTTTATCCCATGGTACCTAATTTATGGGATAAAAAAGTAGCCTATGTATATAATGTATCCAGATTATAATCAACGCATATACTAAATTTAATCGAAATTGATTTAGCAGTTACAGCGGCGTGATTGAGTAACAAAGAAACAATTAAATAAACAAACATCCAAACTATCGCATTTATAATATTAGTATGACTCGTTATGGGCAGAGTTTATAAGTACCAAATGACGTCAAATTCACTACGAAATCTGAACATGCCTTTTAATCCCACCGCGGTTTCCGGGATTGATGTTTGCATGATCTACGATAATTGTCCAGGCTCATGTCCAGGCCTGAGTGTTCTCTATTTAATAGTTATGTACGAGTATTTACAAAACAATGTATAAAAGAAATATATCAGTTATTCTCATAAATGAAAACCAGTAAAATTCGAATTTCAATTCCCGTTGTTCTAACTGAAGAAACTAGTTTTAACCGATTTATAGCGGGTTGCTATATCTGTCGGTAACCGACTACGACTCGTATCTCCTTGAAAAAATGTCAAACTAGTGTCAAACTTTTGACAGGTTTTCAAGGAGAAACGAGTCGTAGCTTGTTATCGACGGATATAGGAACCCGCCATTAAGCAGTCAAAATCGGTTGTCAGTTTTAATTTTGACATATAAATACAAAGAATTACACGAGTTGTCCTCAATCCTGATGTTTGAATTGAGTAGCCACCTGAACTGATCTAATCACGTGAAGGCGCTCAACACACTGGCACGCACCACGCTGCATGTTGCGTGAATGCGTTCTAACGTTGCTTTTAAGTATCTCCGTTTGTATAGAAACACTCACAGTCCAACACACAGAAAATGCATCCACGCGCGTTCATGCAGATCACGCGCTCAAGCGCGGAGAAACATGTACCCCCACGCTTAGGTGCGGGGCGAGACGCAAGATATGGCACACGGAGTCCCGCAGTGCCGTGCGTGATTTTGGAAGTGAACTATTTTGGAACTGCACTAGCGAACAGCTTTGAATGTAATGAGTCAGAGCCGCCTGCGCCGTGAATCCACAAAACGCAACTACGCGCGAGAGTGTAAAAACTCCACACGATGATGCAGATCTGCACTCCCGCAAGTACGCGCGTAGGTGCGTCGGCACGCAACATGCAACGTGGTGCGTGGCAGTGTGTCAACCGCCTAGCCTTCTAAGTACTAATTTCACCCTCATTAACATTACCATTTAGAGCCTTATTTAAATTTGTTAAAACATTAAGATCAGTTCTGGATTTAAATACTTCAAAAACAGTATATTTTGCCCTCACTCAGTCTGTTCTCTCCTACTGCATCTCGTCATGGGGCTGTGCGGTCAAAACCCGAATGATTCGACTTGAAAGAGCCCAGACAGCTGTGGGTATTATCTAAGAAACCCTTCCTTTCCCCACCTCTGAACTTTTCTTACTATGCCAAGTACCCTCGGTCCGACAACTCTTTATTCTGCAGACTGTCCTTCGGAAACACTCACAACTTTATTATGATCCTGAGTTGCATATTCTAAACGAAGATCGGACAAGATTTGTATGATCAAACGTCGCCTAGAGTCGTATCGATACTTGATACTTTTAATTTCTATATTTAACATTAATAATAACATTAGCTTCTCTTTATTTAACATGTTGAATTCTTTATTTGTTAAGGTTTATAGAGGAGGGCGTTGATGCCTGCGACACAGTATTTTTACTCCTGTATCACCGTTTCCATTTTGTTTCTGTACACTGTTTTATGAACCAAATAAAAATACATATTTTGATTTAGTTTGCCATTTATTTTAACAGCGTTTAACAATTACACCACTATTAATACTCTACACACAGATAGTTGTGACAAGACGTCCCATGAACGAACAAACCTCACTTATACTTCGGACAAAACAGTCCTTTTAACAAACAATGAATCCAATTCGGCTCGATAATGTCTAGAGGTACAGATGAGGTACACAGATGAGGTACACATATGGGTACACATGCACAATGACAAAGGCTGGTACGCAAGCATAGAAACAGTGTTGTCACCGTTCGAGACGATTTGCCTAAGACAACATTGTGATTGTTGGCTGGGAGTGTGTTCCCAATGTAGTGCGAGACGTGATCACACTAGGTAATACTAAAAATGTGAGAGTTTGGATGTTTGTTTATTTATTTGTTTGTTACTCAATCACGACGTAACAGCTGAACCGATTTCGATGAAATTTGGTATACACGTACATTATAACCTGGATTACCACATAGGCTACCTACCTTTAATGTCATAAAGCAGTTCGCATGGGATAAAAATGGGGTGGCAAGTGAAATTGCAACAGCGAGTTTAGCTTTATTTCTAGGTTACCTACACATTTAGTAGTGTAACGCGTACGAAGTCGCGGACAACAGCTAGTATTCAATACATTACTACTAATTAGTGTTACGCCGAGGCTGTTACAGAATAAGTAATAGTCGGCTTTTCTCGAAGTTATACCTACTGTGTCACAGAATAGATAATACTTGATATGGAATATACCTACATACCACGTTTAACCTATAGTTGCACAGATTAAGAAATAGTAGCCAGTCATAATACCTACATTTTTCTAGATACTAGTGGAAGGTTCTGGAAATAATGCTCGGTATAAATAGTGCGTAGAGACGTCCGCTGAGTCAGTCTTGATTTGGCGATACGTGCGAACATTTTGGTGACTTTTAGTGGTTTATTGTGTAACAGTGGTGTGATTTAGTGTGTTGTGAATCTTTGTGATTTATCGCGTATTTAATGTTTTAGTGTTGCATAAAAGTGTTAATTTTGGTTAGATTAATTTTTATTATTTTATCCCGAACCCTCAGCTCGTAACATTACTATTTCTGCTGCCAAGGAGCATTGCTACGTTTCGGTTTGAAGAGTATGGCTGCCGGTGAAATTACAGGCGCATGAGGCTTCACACTTGTATGCCTCAAGTTGATGGATCGACAGTGCATCGTAGGGCACGTTTCTAAGGTGCGTGACCTACGAGGCAATACTTTGATATAGGCGATGGTTACTACTTTACATTAGGTGGGCTATATGCTTGTTCCATCTCCAAATAGTAAAAAAAAAACATTTATTGCTTTCACGTACAGTTACAAAGTTGATAAAGGTTATTACAGGTAATAATAGAGACATCCAATAAACCAGTTCTCTCTAAAGGCGTACAGCGTTGTGTTCAAAGACGTGTTGGCTAGAAGAGAGCATGCGGAGGACTCGGAGGGTCGCGTCAGGATTCTACCGGACACCATCGTTTTACACCTTAAGCTACTTTAACTCGAACGAACTACAGTATTTTATTTATTCTGATTCTCTTGTAAGTGATAATTATTATCTTTTTGAGAATAAATAATTAATAAAAGTTATTCAGTTTATGGAGGATTGATTTTTGGCTTATAAGTGCTGTGCGTGGTGAATTAAAGTGACGTTTTTATTTAACATGTTCTTCTCACTTTGGGGCAAAGGTTATATTAATATAATTAAACGATTTAATTAATAATTGACGTTTATTTTTTTTTATTTTCTTTTACTTCTCTAAACTTACCCGTGTTAACCTGTGGAAAATAAATAAAGCCCCCTCCTTATTATTATTATTTATTTATTATAGACAAATCGGCGACGCAATGCCAATGTGGTGCCCAGCTCCAAACAATGGCACACGTCCTTGCATGCCCATCCTGCCGTACCACTTGCACGATGGGGCAACTGATGACCTGCTCCGACGCTGCCATGAACTTGGCGTACTGGTCAAAATGGCTATAGTCTTGAGATATCTACACGAATGAAGAATAAGAAGAAACTTTTCTACTGCTGCCAAATCCTGCCAAGTTCAATGAAAGATATCAATCATCGCGCTAGCATTTTCTTAGTCGGCGTATAACAAGATAGATAGATAGAAAACGCTTTATCACACTTAAATTAAAAAAAAACAAATAACAATACACGCAGAAATACAAGTGGCGGTCTTATCGCTAAAAGCAATCTCTTCCAGACAACATTTGGATGGACTGGATTTCAAGAGAACGTTATAGGACGGTAGCTATTAATAAAAATAATTGAATATTGAATAAACAGTGTATTTACATAAGCAAAATAAATAATTACAAACAAGTATATAAATAAATAAATAAATAAATAAGGTGCATAATATTTTATCATAAATATTCCATACTAATAATAAAAAAGGTATATTATATAAAATACTATAAGTAGGTACATATAGGTGTACAATAGAAGGGTGAAATAAAAAACCAGGAGTAGCGTAACGATAGATGAGAAAATGTGAAATCAACATTGTAGTGCAGACAGATGTTTAAATAGAACTGTTTTAAAGATGGGAAGGGACTTGGCAGTTCTGTGTGGAGGAAGAGAGTTCCATAGACGGATAGCTTGTACAGTGAAGGATTTATCATAAAAGTTAGAAGAGTGTACAGGAGTTTTAAGTTGCAATGTCTCAGAGGAGCGCAAGTCTCGAGGATTTGACTGATGAAGATACTCAAAGCGCTCTCTGAGATAAAAAGGACTAGAAGAGTTAAACACTATACTGTACAAGAGAAAGAAAATATGCGTATTTCTGCGGCAGCGAATGGGTAACCACTTGAGCTTGTTGCGAAAATCAGAGACGTGGTCATATTTTCGCAGGCCAAAAATAAATCTAATACAGACATTCTGAAGGCGCTCTAGTTTGTCGAGGTGTTTCTCGGTAAGATCCGGATAGCAGGCGTCAGCATAATCCAGAATAGGAAGTAGGAGGGATTGAGCTAGCGTAACCTTGGTGGATGTCGGCAGAAAATTTCGTAGCCTTCTCAACGAGGCGGCTGAAGCAAATATCATCCGGCTTAATTCGGCGAGATGGGTACCCCGTGACAAGTTCTTATCTATAAGCACGCCCAAGTTCTTGACACAGTTCTTTAACTAACATGATCTATTACTATAAATACGGGATTTAACACGTAGGTACCTGTAGTACTGCTTTGCCCTATTGAGCATTTTGGGTGCCAACTTTGCCTTGTCTTCTAAGTGACTCCGAAACTGCACGTCACTGTCGATACCCAGGATCCCAATGCTCTTAGAGATCATTATTATAAATACGGCATTTATCACGTACCATTTTATCGGTATTTCGACCGACAATGTTTCGGTTTAATTCGTGAACCATAATCAGGGTGAGTGTGATCCGCTCCGAATAACGTCTCGCCTCGCACGCTCTTAGAGATGTTTAAGGGTGTGTTCTGGAATTGTGGACCTACAGCAAATGAGGGTTTTTTCACGTCTTTGCTCGTAGATACATGGTTTACTCATTTAGCGGATGAGCATCGTAGGTTTTGAGTACCTAAAATATTAAGGACTTACTTATAAATAGGTAGATAAAGCTGGATTTCTTGATATTAAAATTTTTCGCGATTTTCGCGATATACAAAGTACTGTATTATGTTTCCTACATAAAATTAATAGAATACAGATTTACAAAGTCTAATCTAACTTAGCCGTAGGACGTCCACTGCTGGACAAAGGCCTCCCTCATTGATCTCCAGGAACTGCGGTTGGAAGCGGCCTGCATCCAACGCCGACCTGCGGTTCTTACCAAGTCGTCTGCCCATCTTGTGGGTGGACGTCCTACGCTGCGCTTGCCGGTCCATGGCCTCCACTCGAGAACATTTCGGCCCCATCGGCCATCTGTTCTGCGCGCTATATGGCCTGCCCATTGCCACTTCAACGTGCTAATCCGTCGGGCTATGTCGGTGACTTGAGTTCTCCTACGTATCTCCTCATTTCTGATTCGATCCCGTAGAGAAACCCCGAGCATAGCCCTCTCCATAGCTCGTTGAGCGACGCTGAGCTTATTCATAAGGCCAATAGTGAAGGACCACGTCTCGGTTCCATATGTCATCACTGGTAACACACACTGATTGTAGACTTTGTCCAGCAGTGGACGTCCTACGGCTGATATGATGATGATGATGATGATGAATCTAACTTAAATATACTTAATTAGTAATATTATCATTAAACTTATACAGGTGCCTGCTGAGTTATTTTAACTGTGTTTAGCTAAAATAAGTTGTAACCATTTAAGATGAATAAAAATCTTAATAAAACAAAGCCTCACTTAGCGGCTTTTTAGAAATCGGACGACAGACTTTTTCTTCAGCTAGAATATCGTTGAACTATGCAGTTGGTAAATGGAAACACGCAGCCATCGGACATAGTTGCATGTTTGCTTGGCGCTCTATCTACATCAATGAGATTCTACCGTCTTCAGGAGTGCAGGCGTAGTAATTCTGTTCTAACGTCTACCATTCAAGGTAGTTTAAATAGTACTTAGAGACCAAATGGGTTTAGAATTCCTGCTATTCAAATTTAGTATTAAATCAATTGTATTGTTTTTCACTTAGAAAACTGTTGTGATTTATTTTAATATTTTTTTAAAAATACGGAATGCATAATAAGCATCGCTTTTTTTACAAGTCTAAACATGTAGAGTTATTTCTGTTGTCATTAAAACGGTGTTTACACCAAAAAGTATATCCGGTTCCCATAGTACAAGCTCCAGCATTTGTGTTTTTATTTAAAACTTTACTAGGCGGCACTAAACCTAACAATAGGGGAACGTACCCATTACCCCCCCCCCCCCCCCCCCCCTCTTAGTTTTCACCTAGTAATGCATAAATATGGTGCTAAACCATTTTTTGCCAACCGTATGTTAAAAATAAATAATTTGGCTAAAATTTGTCTTTATTAAGGCGATATGTAAAAAATTTGAGCCGCTAAGTAACTGTCGTATTCAATAACGAAAAATGGTACCGATTTCATATTTAAGCAATATTTACTTGAGGATTTTAACTACATAAATGAAAGTCAGAAACGCAATTGGTAAAACTTTTCTCGATACAATTATTTGTCAAAATCGGCACTTCTAAACCACTAATATCGTTCATTCTCCGACTCTAGAAAATATTTAATTTTTTTAGACAGTCATGTAGGTAATTATGATACCTAAATTAATGGAAAAGCATTTTTTTTTAATTTATTGGTTCTCTTGCAATTCGAGATTTTATCTTTTGTCACTTACGTTATTTACTCCTGGCGACAATGTGGCGTGACTATGAGACATGTTTGTCTCGTTCTTTACCTAAGCAAGTAAATAGCACTTACACTTTTTTGCATTTCCGGATGCTCCGCCCAATTGTCACCGAAATTAAATTTGTTTAGCGTCTTAATACAGCGCTTGCCGCGTGACGCCAAGAGAGCGCTAAACGCTGTGCGCCATATTTGAATATAGCTCAGAAAGCGCGATATTTCCTTAGAGGATATTGACTGCATGACGAAAACCTAAGCCCCCTCCCCCGCCTTTGAGACCAAGAGTGGTATTTTGAAGACCTGAACGGATCACGTATGGGTACGTTCCCTAACTCAATCCAGTTTAAGCATAGGTAGCCTACGGATTCAAATCCACTGAGATCCGGCTCATTCGAACCCTTATTTTTCCCATATTTCTGTACGCTGCGGTGACGTGGACGCTGCGAGAAGTAGTAAAGAAAAAGATAGACGCTCTGGAAATATTCATTCATAATTCATAAAGACGTTTATTTTCTCTCACAAAAAGTTATTTATGAACTAGGTATTCTTAAAGATAATACAATATAGAAATAAAATTAAAAATAAATAAACAAGGATAAGAATTATAGGACTTAGGTTAAACATACCAAGTTCGTAACCTGTTTTGTGAGAGACTGGTGCCTGAAGTAGGTTTATAAATAAACCTGTGATACAGGTCACCAGTGCTCTCACTCCGCGGGCAGCAAAAAAACAGTTAAACCTAATACTATTATTTCTTTCTCAAGTATTGTTACATATAATATATGCATATTGATATTTTTCTGTACAGACTTTTACTTAAATATGGTGCTGGAGAAGGCTTCTTGGAATATCATGGACCGAGTTTCGTACTAATGTCTCTACACAGGAATTTAGCATAAAACAGCGTCTGTCGGCTTTAATGCAAACTCGCATTCTGAATTTCTTCGGCCACGTCTCGAGGCGGAACACTGACTCTATTGGGCGTCTTGTCGTACAAGGTCGAGTGGAGGGAATCAGACCGCGCGTAAGGTCGCCCATGCGGTGGACCGATCAAATAAAAGCTGCAGTGGACGGCCAACTGCATGAATGCACGATAATGTCTGTCAACACAGACAAATGGCGAGATATTGTGAGCCGTGTAACATCTGCCCCTAAAATAATTGTACAACATGTTACAATCGAGAAGAAGAAGCCTACGAATAAAACTTATGTAACTGGTTGGACAGACGGCTACACGGAGGGTTCCAATTACAGAACCTTAAAAATTGCTGCATTTACGCGTAAAATTCAAGTCTCAAATTGTAATTTCCGTACCGCTGTTAGCTCCAACCGACGCCAATACTTATTGTGTTCTAAAAACTATCCCAATTTGTCACACATCCTTTCAAATTCGCATTTCAATGTTTAAATTCACTTTCTGAACTCGACTATATTCTCTATTATTTTGGGTTTAATTTTCGTTGTTAGCTTTGGTGAAAACTCGTGGTTTTCCATGGGCTGGGCATTCTCCCTAAACGTCAAACGCAGAGCAGACCGCAGCCACGTGTCACACACATAGTCAATTGTAACGGAACTGACTATTCATTGTGGCTTTGGATTATTTTGAAGATATTTTACGAAAAAATTGAATGTATCTACAGTTGTTAATGATGGAATTTACTGGTTTATTTAAACAGTTATGCTTGTAGTATTTTTATAGTGTTATCCGAACACTTCCAAGATTTTAATATCACCTCAAAAATTTTCAAGCCTAAACGGGACTTTGGTCGTAATCTGAATTATCTCACTAATTTCGACCCTGACGTGACAGAGCCCGGTAGCACAAATGGTTAGTGTACAAGTGGAAAATCTTATGCATGTATTAAGTAACATAAATAATAAACAATTATTTACAAGACTATACATAACATACATACATACATACATAACGATCTATAGATAGCTGTATAGATAGCGAAAGTGTCCTAAGCTGGCTAGCTGGCTGGCTGCTGAATTGCAATGCGTTGACCCAGATAAGCGCCAGATCTTGGATCCCATGTCACTTAGACCATCCGTTAGAATTATCTATACTTCTATACTAATATTATAAAGAGGAAAGATTTGTTTGTTTGTATTGACTAGACTCTGAAACTACTGGACCGATTTAAACATTTCTTTCACTGTTGAAAAGCTACACTATCTCCGGGTGACATAGGCTACTTTTTACCCAACTGCGCAGAAGGAGGGTAATAATTTTATTGAAAAAATACGCGTGCGAAGCTGCGGATTGGTCAGCTAGTTTGGTTATAATTAGGTATCTGGTTTATTTTACAATCCAGTTAAACTACATACGGTTAAAAGTTGAGCAGATCTTACACCATCATCATATCAGCCGTAGGACGTCCACTGCTTGACAAAGGCCTCCCTCATTGATCTCCAGGAACTGCGGTTGGAAGCAGCCTGCATCCAACGCCGACCTGCGGTTCTTACCAAGTCGTCTGCCCATCTTGTAGGTGGACGTCCTACGCTGCGCTTGCCGGTCCGTGGCCTCCATTCGAGAACTTTCCGGCCTCATTGGCCGATCTTACATAGTTAAACTTTGTTATAAGTTGAAGCGTGTTAATGTTTTTAATCCGCGACTTCTTTATAATGAAACACTAATCAAATCGAAAATTATACTAATATTGTAAATGCAAAAGTGAGAGTTTGTTTGTTAGACTTTCCCGTCGTAACAGCTGAACAGATATCGACGAAATTTGGTATATACATAGATTATGACTTGAATTGAGACATAGGCTATTTTTTACCTGACTGCGCAGAAGGAGGATAACGTTTTTTATTGACAAACCACGCGTGCTTAGTAATAACAAAACATCTTGTAATTCATTTGTAAAAAGATTTTAAAAGCTTCAGTCCTTTCAGTACAAATATGCGACAAACTCAGACTCAACAACTTTCAAAATGCAAAGTTTTTACCTCAATTACTTAAAATGTTGAATTAAACTGCACAAAGTATTCACACTATAACTACAAAATTGCAATGCAATAGGTGCAAAGTTTCCTTAGTGCAAAGTTACCAACTTTCAACTTACCTACTAGACCTGTAGGTCCCTATTTCAGCTACCACAAGGCCGAGTTTTCACCAGAGGTGCGACGCGGTTCAAGCCGTGGACGCAATTTAAGCTACAAATAATGACGGAATATATTTTTGAGACCATACATATTTCTTAAATATAAAACGAAGTCGGGTTAGTTACAACATTTACAACTCAAGAACGGCTGGACCGATTTTGATGATCTTAGATTTGTTGGATTTCTTGGATTTGTCTCCGTCCCGAATAGCAGAATAACTATTAAAATATTTGAAAATTCACACAAAAAAAAATATGACAATAATTAATTTTCTCATACATAGATGTGTATACAATGATGGCCGGTTGACAATTCTACTGTCATATGCGTGTCAAGGCGGTACGAAGTTCGGCGGGTCCACTAGTCTATAATATAAAAATGAATCGCAAAGACGCCTAGACCGATTTGGCCAATTCTTTTTTTGTTGTATTTCTTATTGTCGGGAAAAGGTTCTTATGAAAGAAAATATTAAGAAAATTGCCCGCAAAATTAGAAAATTTAAGAATACTCAACCACTATATAAAATTATTTATAATCTAACCTTAGCGCTTTTATAATGTAACCTTATGACGTTTGACATAGAATTGACAGAATGCGTGCTTTGGTAGGAGTTATCCAGAGATATATTGTCTATATATATAAACATTAGTTGCTGTTCGTTAGTCTCGCTAAAACTCGAGAACGGGTGGAGCGATTTGGCTAATTTTGGTATTGAATTATTTGTGGAAGTCATTCATTTTCTCATACATAATGATTGCCGAGACAACAATTGACAATTCTACCAAGGTGACTTATATTGACAGCCCGCGTTATACCTATGCATGTCAAGCCGATACGAAGTTCGGCGGGACTACTAGTTATAAGTAAATACAGTTGTTTTTAAATCCAAAAAACTTGGGGTCTTACCACAAAAAAATGAATTACTGTTTAGCGCGTGTTTAAAAAAAATCATATTGTTAAAGAATTTTTAAAACATGCGTTAAACATTTGTTATATTTTTTGTGGTAACAAGGTTTATGTTTGGGATTAGTGCGCTGGACGCACTATACGCGCTCTGATTACTGGTTGGCTTTATTGACCGGGCTGGGTCACTGACTGGGAATGGTAATTGATCGTTGAACGGCTCTTAGTAACTTTTTAGTAATCTGTGGCTTCGTACATTACGCTAGTTCTCTAACATTTCATCGAGCATGTTTTTATCGTTTTTCTCGAGAGGTTGGTAATAAAACAGGAACATTCTATTGATAAATTTATTTTTTGTGTAAAAACCGTGCCCTCAAAACAATTAGTTTGGTGAGGTCTAGAAATATCTCTTGTTGCCCCTTTCTAACTCAAAACCCGCAGCCATTTCCGAAAGAGATCTCAAATCGGCCTTTATTTTTGGATGTCGATTGCAAGAGTAGGCAATAAGTTTTATATCGAATTAATCACCTTAACTTAGTCAATTTTCTTTAAAATTTGATATTGTACTTAATTAGTAGTTTTTTTTATGTATTGAGAAACCGTCACTTGAAAATCGTCAGTACCAAACACCCTGTATAGAGAAAACTCTAAGCAGCGAATCTTTATAGTTTACCTTGAATAGGCTTTTAGCCGACGTTTCCCTGCATTATATCAAAACTAACATTTACTAGAACCAAAACGGGCAATTTTGATTTTCCTCCAACTATTTTCACAGAAAATTATCGGCAATGTAACCGCCATCTTGGCAAACAAAGCGTTTATACACAAAGGAGCCCATCTATCAGAGTATTGAATACACGATCACCTCGGTGGTAACAAATTGCATGTAATAAGACATGTAACACATACCCCGAGCGAAAGGCGGGCTATGAAAACTTGAATATCATTATTGATACCACTGAAATAATTTCTCCACTGAAACCATCTTGTAATTTAACTACATTTTATGCAATAAAATATCATTTAATTTCATTGAAACCATTTTATTCATTGTAATGTTATCCCGATGCTACGGAAGAGCAACTGAACAGGATGGAGCGTCTGCAGAATCTCTGTATTCGCTATATCTACGGCCTACCAAAATATGTCTCAGTATTTCGTCAGCAGCTAAAATGGCTTGACATCAGAGCTCGTCGAGATGCCCACATGCTATCCTTCCTGTTTAGTATTCTTCGCAACCCACTGTCTCCCAGCTACCTCAGAGAGCGATTTACGTTTGTATCAACTGAGGACAGAGCTGTGCGAACGTCTCGTCGTTTCCAATTGATCACTCCACAGCATAACACGGCTACTTACTCTGACTCTTACACCATAACCGCTACTCGTCTCTGGAATAATATGCCACCAAATTATGTCGAGGCTACTTCAGTGGAAGCATTCAGATTGAAAATCTATAGGCACCTTCTCGGTCAAACCGACCAAAAATGAGCAACTTAATCATTCCTTATCACTTCCTCTATTGTTATGTATGTATTTTTATTTGATAATGGTATAGTTTAGTCTATGATATAAAGTATTTAAGTAGTATGTACCTATGCTATTTTTATTAGTCCTGTGCAAATTTTCATTAGTTCTCTTTCCTGTGCACTACCTACACATCTTTATCTACAATACACAAAGGTTATCTGGAAGAGAATGCTCTTTAGCATTAAGTTCGCCTATGTACTAGTTTTATAAGTGCAATAAAGTATTTTTAATCAATCAATCAATAAATGTGAATAAAAAAATAATAATACCTAATAATACAGATCTTCGTTCTATGAAATAAATATCATAGGGTCCAGACACAAATTACTCTTTCGCGTGTACAATGTCACTTTTTCATCGTCAGCCAAACCTAGTTAAGTTGTTTTGACGTGAATACGTTTTTAAAATTGCTTCCATGGTGGAAGGCAACTCAAAAAACGAGTGTGCTTTAGACCACACTACTGAAGTAAAACTTCTTTTTTAAAATATTATTTTATAAAATAAAATTAAGTTACAAAATTATCCACACTTCTGTAGGTCGATCAGTCTATGTTCATTCTGGACAGACATAACTCGCACTCGCATATTAACGTTTAAAAATATACGAAACGTAACTCTCTCTCTCCTTCTATCTTCACTAACTTATATCTCCCTCTCAACTTGCGTTCGCACTTTTCTTAACGCATTCACCAGCTTACTCCCCAAGTCAAACGTGCGTTAAAAAGTTTTACATCAAAAACGAAAGTTAACCAAATCGGGGGATACAGTTTAAATAGTAAAATAGAATAGAATTACACAACTGGATAGCTAAAGGATCAAAGAATTCGTTGCGCTAACTCCAACGCGCGTGATGCGTCACAGTCCTCACGACTGAGACGCATCGCGTGCGCTGGAGAGGGAAGTGTGCCATTTTGAGGTCATTTAGCTGCGTTTCGAGATTTCATACTATTTTCTATTGAGATTCTAAACTCTAAGAAATTCTTCGGGTCATATGAGTATGACCCGAAGAATTTCTTAGAGTTAAAATATGATTATAACATACAAAAACTGGCGTATTTTATATTTTGTGTAGGACATCATACCTGCTACGTACACGTATTCACGTGCAACACACGGCCACACCCCATTTTTTGTAATTCTTTATTGATAAAGATAAATTTCCTCAAAAGAGCTTATCATATTTCACACTTCATAGTATTTGACTTCTATTTTGAGCTAAAAATGTTGTGATATTCTATGATGTGTATTTGATACTTCATATAACGGACATGTCTAATGTCTGGTTCCTGTCGTAAGTAGCCTCTTCTTGACAAACGAATCAAATGCAATCTCATACAAATAAATAATGCTTTACCTTCGATCCGCCAACTTCCTAGCCCCAAAATCGACTGGCTCAGTATGGCCACTGATTACTGCGTGTCTGTTTACTTTAGTGGGTCACTGGCCTAAAGTAGTAGTTTGCGAGTAACCGTCGGTGGGTCACCAGCTAAAGTAGTGGTTTGATACACTCGCCGGGGGCTGCGAATTTCTCAAACTGGTGTTTTTAAGGTTTTGTTTGTATATTGCAGTATGTTTGCGTGCTTATTTTTTGAAATCTCTATCAGAACCCCTTTTCTGATGGTTTGATTTTCCATTCATACGGACATCATCACCATCATCCTCAGCTTGTATTCACACACTGCTGGGTATAAGTCTCATTTTTCAAATTTAACGTATTTGTATGGTTTGATAACTCTCCACTAAATACGTTTAGGAATCGATGCGCAAGTCACCTTAAGATTTTCAAGTTGTTTTCACTTAGAACTGATGATAAGCGGTCACCGTCGCCTATTGACATTGGCAATACTAAGATATTGTCGATGCATTCCCTACCCTGTAGAAACCTCTTTACATTTCTCTTGAAGCGTGCCATATCGTAGCCTAATAGAAAACCCTCAGATGGTAGCTCCTTCCGATTTTTTGGTTCCAAACTCTTTGGGGAAAACATGGAAACTGACATGACGTACTTTTTTTAATCATTATCATCGTATCAATTAAAGAACGTCCATTGTGAACATAGACCTTCCGCCATAGATTTTCAGAGCGACCGATATTGTGCGGCCTGCACCCAACGGCTCCCAGCAACCTTTGAATGAATGAATGAATGAATGAAAATTCTTTATTATACCTTACAAGCACAACAGATTTATAGAAAAAAAAACAAATAAAAGTAAGCATAATGGGTGGTCTTATCGCTTAACAAAGCGATCTCTTCCAGACAACCTTTGGATGGAGACCTTGGAACCTTTATCAGGTCTTGTACTAATTTATTTATATTCTATATTTTTTTATTTAAGTTGTCCAGTAATTCAGAATAAGATATGTTTTCCTAATGCAGGATACCTTCTATTTCCCACTAATGGTAAGATTCCTTTGACTGGTCAAGTGGGAACTTGACAAACACGCTCTAAATCCATACAGGGTGACGTTAATGGGTTTCGCAAGACGGTCCCCAGTCCACACTCGGACATCTGTCAACCAGTGTGATGCATGGCACCAAGTGTGGCAAGGAGGCAAGAATTGAATGGGTGATATGTTCTTACATTGTATAGTATGTATAGCTACAGCGTCCACTAGTTCGCTCGCGTGCTAAAACACTTAAGTTATGACAATAAAATTGGTTCCGTAGCCAGTACGGCTATATCTTATGTGTCGCTAGCTTCTTCGAGCGGCTTCGCACGGGTTGTTTATCAAAATAAAGTAGCCTATGTTTGAATCCAAGTCATAATCTATTATCAAACCAAATTTTATTAGAATCGGTTCAGTCGTTACGACGTGATTGAGTAACAAACAAACTTCCAAACTTTCAGATTTTTAACATTATTGTGATATTATAAGACATAGTTAATTTTGCAGTTGATTTTGTATGACTATTATTATTGATCGAGCGAAGCGAGATCTCTTAATCAACTTGGGCAAATCGGCGTTGTATGTATGTATGTTTGTCAAAGGATAACTTTCGAAGCGTTGGTCTGATCATCGTGAAATTTAATACGTAGGTAGGTAATGATGGCACAATTTTGGTGTGACTAAATTAACTAAAAACGTTTGGGGGTTGTTAAGATATTATATAAGATATTGGGGTTCAAGAAGGGTAAAAAAAATAAAAATGAGGCTATTCGCGCAAGTGGGACGTCAAATTAAATGTGTTCATTAGTACATTTAGACTTCGTTTTTATTTTTCGTAAATTCTGTATGGTTTTTGAGTTATTAGCCATAATAAAAACAAAACTTTGACAAAATTCACAAGGTACACCAGTGACCCAACAGTGCTGTAATTTGGTATGCGTGTAGCTTAAGTTTTACAAATATAGGCAAAAGTCTGAAATCCAGAATAACTTCAAAATGTATCCAAAAAAAAAACCAAATTACATGAACTCCCAATACCTGTAATTTAAATTGAACTTTAGGTCAAGTAGGTTGGTTATTTATTTCGTGACACTATTTTGATAGTCAAAGATTACAAATAATATTATTTTGTTTTAGTCGGAGACTCGCGAGATCTCAGTTCGGGGCGAACCACTAGTAAACTGTTTATTATATAGTACAAAACATTAATTGGTCGACTTCTGCTCGTAAACTGGTAAATAGGGTGCGTAAGTAAGAATATTCTCCCCCAACTTTCTTATAGAGAAGGGTTTATACGATGCAACCACAAATTAACGATTTAGGGATTTGTTCCTTTACTTGCGCTATGAGACATTGCTTCTTGTCAAATTTCTTGATTCTAGGTCAACGGGTACTTCCCGGTAGAAACGTACCCGATGCACTGAACTAAGTCCACCAACTTGAGGCATTGTAAAGCCCGTAATTTTACCAGCTACCATACCCTTCAAACCGAAACAGAGCAATGCTGCATGGTGGCCGAAATAGGTACGGTAGTAGTAACCAGTTACCCATTTTGAAATCTAGGAACTTGTGTTCTACTTCGAAACGTTATACCAATATTTATGTACAGTCAAACCAAACTATAAATAACCACTTGCACAAGCTTATTCTCCAACTGTCAAAGAAAACCGACGAACTATCTCCCACAAACGTTTTAAACCAAACCTAATTTCGGTTCGCGGATTCCCTATTTCCTTCTTGTCGAAAACTGACTAGCTCTTAAATCCAACCTTATGTTATAACATAGAAGGTCCATAATCGTGAATAGCAAGTGATGTAAGATTATAGAAAATAGTCATGTAACGGAGAACGTTTGAATAGAGTTTACAAACCGAATTGGTGTTTGGAAGCTCTTACTCGTTACTTGTTGACTTTAGAAATATTGATTAAGAAATTGCTTGAAATTTCGATTTTTCATACTCTCAATACAAGGCAGATTTGTAGTTTATCACTAGGTGAACCATATTTTTATCAATGTCATGACTTTGGAGCCAACTTAAGCCAACGTATAGATTTGTCTTGAGCGATGTGTGATTGAATTTCGTAATAACTGTTTTTAGAGTTCGATTTAAAATCAATACCATGAATATTTATCCAGTAATCGATACATTTCCAATAAACAATAATCCGGCAACAATGCATTGACGGCTCCGTGGCATTAGCCGGCTGAGACGCAGGAGGTAGCGGGTTCGATTCCCGCCGCGGAAATGTTTGCATGATCTAGGTACTAATATTTGTTTCAGGTCTGGATGTTTTTCTATATATTATAAGTATATATTTACAAAAACAAAGTATATAAGTATTATATCAGTTATCTGGTTCCCATAGTACAAGCTCTGCTTAGTTTGGGGCTAGATAGCGCTGTGTGAAATGTCCAGCAATATTTATTTATTAATTTAATGCCGCTTAGTCAGTTTAACAAGGTACCTATTTCTATGATGAATGAATAGGATTTGTTTACCTATTTTATACAGTTTCATTGATATTTTAGGAGGTTGTTTCAATATTTAAAATTTCATATGGTAATGAATTTGAAAAAAAAAACTATTTTATAACAATACTAATAATTAACCCTACCCCTGTTTTCATTTAATGTCGTACTTAGCAAAACAAGTAATGTAACAGATGAGAAACAAGTGAATATGTAATGAGCGGTCTTATTGCTACATAAAGCGTAGCACTTTCAAATAACATTTTAACACGCCGGCGAACCCTGAGCGCAACTTCAATTCGGCCGCGTCAAAAACTTCGGCCTGAATATCGCTATCCCTGTTTAGTGACGAAGCTTAGCCACGCAGAGCGACAGTGATAGCAATAGAACGATTCTAAATTTGATTAGATTTTGACCGTGTTCCGTAATACCAAAAATGATGACTGAAAACTTGTTGTATTTTTCTCATTGTGTTGTTATTCTGTAACTAGACGATATAATCTATGTTCCCGTGACTAGGATACGTAAGATGTTGTTGTTTTTAATACGAAACAATTAGGTTGAAAACAGGTCTTTTATGACGTAAAAACATGCAGAATGCGATACGCTTCTATTTCATTTTAGGTAAGTATTTTGATCTAATATATGGTTGGGAACCTAGATAAATACTATTCAAATTAAAATAATACCTTATTATGGTAGAAATATGCTCCAATTAGAAATGATCTTGGTAGTACGTGTTGTATGGGCGATTGTCCCTCCGGTGTCTCCTTAAGTGAATATTTTGTAGGGGCCGAGAATGTAGTACCTACCTACTTAAATAATTTTACATAAAATATAAAAAAAGATAAAAGATATTTATTTTGCTTAAAATACATTTAACATAATCTATTAATAAGCGTGCTGGATCTTATTGTGGTGGCAGTAACAACATGTTTTACCAAGAGTGGTATGCAAAAATATAGTGAGATGGCGTGCCAGAACATATTTAAATTTTTTTTCCTTTTAACGGATTTAAATAGCAAAAAAAAACTTATCATTACAAATCAAATACAAATTACTATTTAGTACAAATTAATTATTGTCAAATAGCTACAACAATAATACAATAAAATTATATATAAAATTAAATCAAAACAATAGAAATTAATAAAATGATTAAAATTTGTCATTTAAAAACTCCTCAATATTATAATAGCATTTGTGTAACAATATTTTTTTATAATTTTCTCTTGAATAAATTAATATTAATTTCCTTAAGATCCTTTAGGTAGTTTATTAAAAATTATTGGGGTCATGCATACAACACTCTTACAAAGTAACGCAGTTTTTGATGGATGCAGACATAGTTTTGTGTCATCTCTTCACAAATAGTGGCTTACAAGTATCCGTAAAGTGCATTTTAAACATAGCTCGTACGCACCGCTTCTGCAGTTTGAAAATTATGTCTTTATCGGAAGAACTGCCCCAGAAGATAATACCATATCTGAGTACTGATTCCACTATACCATGATAAGGCGTGATGCTGGATGACCGCCTTTCATGGCTACCCCACATCACTTTACTTTCATAACGTATTCGTAAACTAGTATGGATATTCAAAAACTCAGACACGCTTTAAACACTGAGTTGCTTACCTCTGTCTACATAGCAATATGTCAATCTGTTCAAACATACTGCATAACAGCATGGGGCGGCGCATATACATAAGTCTCATATGATGCCCTTAGAGAGGGCACAGAGATCTGTGCTCAAAACTATGTTTTTTAAAAGATACCGCTACCCTACCAAAGATTTGTATGCATCCTGTAAATTATTAACAATCCGTCAACTATACATATTTAATATCATCCTTAGAATCCACACTAAAATTCCAATGCATCCCTCACACACACGAAAAAGAAGGGGTCATCACATACTCAATATTGCTTGTAGAACCACCTTCATGCAACACCAATTTATCTTTAAGTCAAATCATCTCCATAACAAAATTAATAAAATCCTAAATATACTGACTTTAAATGTACATAATTGCAAGCGCACTGTAAAATCCTGGCTTCAGAAATTATCATACCATGAAACGGAGGATTTGCTAATAATACAAAAATAATAATTAAAATACCTAGCTTTATAAATAAATTTAAATTTATGCCATAACTTAACATTGGTCTAAGATAAATACTATAAGATCACTCTCGATTGTCCAATGGAAGACGTCAAAAACTGGGATACAGAAAATCTAGTCCAGTTTTTGACGCACCATTATACTGATAATTACTTAGGTTATTATATACTTTAGGTACTTATTTCCTGATTTGTTATAAATTTGTATATAGTTATTCGTACCCCAGTGTCTAGTAACAAATTGGCTACCTGTATATATATATGTTACCTTTGTATTTACTCTTATGTAAACCAATAAATCATTTTCATTTTTTTTTTCATTTTTCATAAGCCGTGAGCAATGTATCCGCGTTGACCGAAACTAGGTAACAAGATTAACTGAAAGTTGAAAACTGGGGGGTAAATTATATATAAAACTATAATACACTCAATACAATACCTTTAATTTATTATCCTGTTACTCCAAATAATAAGACTTAATATATAGACTCTTATTTATAAGACTATCATAAGACCAGTCTTAACGTATGGAAGCGAAACTTGGGCCGTAACGCAGAAGTACATACATACCATCCAAACCGCCGAAATGAAGATGCTGAGGTGGATGTGCGGCGTCACCAGGCTCGATAAAATCCGTAACGAGTACGTGCGAGGAAGCCTGGGGGTGCGCGACATCGCTGACAAGATACAGGAGAGTCGGCTGCGATGGTACTGTCACGTGAAGAGGAGGCCACCTGACTACGTAGCGAATTTAGCACTACAACTTTGCATCCCCGGTCGAACATTTAGAGGTAGACCCAAGACAAGGTGGAGAGATGTGGTGTCAAAAGACATGAGAGAGTGCCAAGTTTCTGATGACGACGTCGAGGATAGAGCGAAGTGGAGAAGAACGACCAGGAAAACTGACCCCACCACCATGTAGGATACATAGCTGGGAAGAGAGAGAGAGAGAGAGAGATACTGTTACTCCAAATAATAATATCGTTACCGGAAAACAGTTTTATAGGTTCCTCAAAAACTTGGTAGCCGATGAAAAATGAGGTATATTCTCTAAATCCCCACCGCTACGTCGTCCCCACCGGTTCGTAGAGGCCTAGTTACCGGAAAATTACTACAAACATACATGCATTTAACAAGGGCAATTTCTTATTTAATTATTTTAAAACAAATTTCGCATTGTAGTAAAAATCCGGTTACAAGACCTTTATGCACCGGTGGGGACGTAGGGGTGGGGACTTCGAGAATAAACAAAAGAAAAGTGGAAGTAGGTAGACAAAAATAGATAATTATATACGATATATTTTCATAATCTCGTGAGTTTATTTGACAGGATAATTTCAAAACTTAATATGCAAATTAAAAATTAAGTTACCCACATCAGAGATTATGTTTGATCTTTATTTTAAGCTTTGAAGATTTTATAAACATCTTTGAATAATATTTATAGATGAAGTTTAATGTGTTTGATATCTTTATTACTTTCTAATTAAAAGTAATTAAACATCGCAGTAAGTCGACCTTAATGTTGCGGTTACACTTTGTATGAACCTATTTGGCCTAAGATCAAAAGGTTGCCTGGCAGATTGCTTTTAGCGATAAGGTCAGCTATTTTATTACTGTGTTATTATTTCTAAGATATTAAGTTAAGTTATTCTTGATGTAACAATAATATAGCTATCTATGTCAAATACTCTTCGAGCTAAATGATTTTGCGGTTTTAAGAATACCTTAACTAAAACAATGACATCCTCCTCTTTACCTATTAATGTTGTACCCTAATTATTACGTGTAAATGTAATGTAATTGAGAAATTTATATATTACAAAACATAATTATAAATACGGGATTTATCACGTACCGTTGTATCGGTATTTCAACCGGCAATGTTTTGGCTCAATTCGTGAACCTTCATTAGGGTAAGAGCAATCCGCTACGCACTACGTCTCGCCTCGAACTACGCGCCGCAGCACGCACGCTGCGCGCGAGTAGACGGGAGCGATGGTGGGGGTTGCGTCAACGGTGGCTTATCGCATTGATAGGCTGCATCATCATCAATATTATCACTGTTTTCGGTAGTGTCTTACGGTATTAGTTGTCTTCGATAGTACTCGGTACTGGAAAACACTCAACACTAACTATTTTACAAGTCGAAAGATATCGGATATCAAAAACATGTGAGTATAAGAAAAAAAACGAGCGTGGTTTAGACCACATGACTGAAGTAAAACTTTTTTCTCAAAATACTAATTTATAAAATTGTTTAAGAACCAAATGAAATTACGAAAAATAATCAAACGAACTACTAACTGAGATATATATATATTTCATGCACTGGCTATGAGAGGAAGAGAGAAAGCAAATGTGCACGCGCAGCTGTCTCTCTTGCTCCTACAGTAATATACGAAATGCAACTCTTTCTCTTTTTATCTTCACTAACTTATATCTCCCTCTCAACTTCCGTTCACACTTTTCGTAACGCATTCACCAGCTTACTCCCCAATTCAAGTGTGCGTAAAGAAGTTTTAGTTCAATAACAAGCGCTTCACAAAAACTGAGCTCGGCTTATCGCTTGAGATTTTTCTAAAGAGCTGCAGAACTTTGTTCTCACCCAATTTATCAAACGGGGCACCTGCAGTGGACTTCACAATTCCACGAAAGTTTCCAATCGGCCACGACTGCGTCCGATCGCGAGCTATAACTTTGTAAGGAGGCGTAATCAGGGTTAGGTAATAGGGGGAAGAGTATCAAAAGTTCTCGTTTTAGTCTCTCGTGACCACGGCCGATGTAACTTGGCCGAAACGTCGAGGATACTCAAAATTATGATTTTGATATAAATCTATGCGCGAAAAAACCCGTTTTGTCTTAAAAACATGAGTATAGTTCGCGAAAATTTAAAAAGTTCTATTTCGAACCATACGGGCCGGAAATTGCTAATAAAAAATATAACCGACTTCAGATAACAGAAAAAACCAAAATACTTAACCGGTTATGATGAAATTTCTATGTGATCAAATGCGTTGCTATAAAATTTGAGGGTTGCCCTCGATTTTTAGGATCCCATCATCAGATCCTGACTTAGTTCCAATGGGACCTTGGAAGCATACAAATTTCTCAAATCGGTCCAGGCGTCCGAATTAAGAACCTCCTCCTGTTTTTGAAGGTGGTTAAAAAGGGATCTTACGCATGGATTTGGATAATAATACTACGTGTTTTGTTATGATTGACGTTAAATAAAAACACGGGTAGGGCTAATGGAACTGTTGTAAAATAGGTTTTTTTTCAAATTCAAATACCATAGAAAATATTAAATTTATAAACAAATTTATTATAAAGTCTTAAAATATCAATGAAACAGCCTGTTTAAGATAGGTAAACAAATCATATTCATTCATCATTTAAGAAGGTATATGTTAAATTGACTAACCGGCATCGTGGCAAAGGCGCCGCCGATTAACTTTAAAATTTGTGCATTGAAAATGAATCGATTGCAGGATAAATATTCAAGCTACAACTTTAAAATCAGTTATTACTATTCCGGATGTGTGTTTCAAATTTATGTCGTACATAGCAAAATAGGTTGTGTATTGAGATAAAGTTGAGGGTAGTTCTTGTCTATATTTGAACCGGGCTTAACTTCCATTATAGGTTGGACTAATGGTTTTGTTGATGATCTTGCCTTAGTCCAAATGTCTTCCTACACCACCATTACCTCCATAAAGAGCGAGCCACTTGTGGTCAACCAGTAAAGAAGATTATAGGCGACCTTGGAACATTAATCGAACAAATAAAAAGTCTAGATTTTCTTGCCAATATTTGCGCCAGCTTGTTGATACACGTATATGCGCCTTGGACTGCTGCTTGGCTCGTTGTATGTAAGACCGCATCACCATTTAAACTTCAAAAAGTAACTATTTAAGAAAAAGTGAGAAGTAAAGTTAGACCACCCCTAGATTCGACCCTGTCAATGTCCATGGCGGACTTATAATAAAACAGCACTTTATTTAGCTGGTTCGAACCGGAATTTTGCGGAATGGTTCTCCATTGTTATTGGTTAAAACTAAGTGGAAAGTTGCTGTTGGGACTGGGAGGGATTTAGTTAACAAAGTTTTCTAAATTGATTTTTAGATTAAGGACCCTTTCACAGTATTGAAGTCTGTGGTTATGCTTGTCAATTCAATTATACATATATAATTGCTGCGTTCGTTAGATGATATTTTTTTTTTATTTGACCACTACTTCATCTTGGGTAAATGTAGTCCAGGGCTTCCCAACCTTTTTAGCCTGTATCCCGATTATAAAAAGTATTTTCATATCCCTGGTATTTTTTTTCATTGCTTCAATAAAAAACTCGTAGGTAATGCATGGCAACACCGCGCACGTGCGGATGGAGCGAGAGTGAGTGATCAAACAAGTAGTGGTAGTTAGTTCGCCCGATTGGAACTAGATGGCGTGACTAAATCTGTGTGTTAAATCATGAACATTAATGAGTACGATGTATGAGTAAAATATCGAACACAATAAGCCCTTAATATTGTTGTAGTCGAAAATGAAGCACGCTTGTCTGGAAAGAACCTAGTGTGTTCGCTAGTGCATTCATTCATTGCCATTATTTTTTGTTATTTTCAAAACTGTCAGGCACATTCAATGGTTGTCATTGGGTAGTTCTATTGACGCTCAAGGTTATTTATGCTGGGCACACACGTCAACGACTTCTTTGTACAAGCCTTGCACAAGCCTAGTTTGAACAAGTTCTTCAAACAGAGGCTTGCGCAAAAAAATCGTTACTAGTGTGGGCTCTATTATTGATCGATCGAAGCGAGATCTCTAAATCTACTTGGGAAAATCGACGTTGTATGTATCTATGTTTATTTGTCCGAGGATAACGTTCGAAGCGTTGATCTGATCATCGTGAAATTTCATTCATAGGTGTAGTGATGGCACAACTTTGACTAAAACTGTTGGGGGGTTATTGAAATATTGGAGTTCAAGTGGAGTAAATGAAAATGAGATAATTAGGTCAAATGAGACGTCAAATGAAAGTTCTTCATTTGTTCATTTCGACCCCGTTTTATTTTTAGTAAAGACCTTGTAGTTTTTGAGTTATTTTATTAGCAATAATAAAAACTAAACTTTGACAAAATTCACAGGGTGCACCAGTGCCTCCACAGTACTGTAATTTGGTATACGTGTAGCTGAAGTATCACTAATATAGGCAAAAGTCTGAAATCCAGAACAACTGCAATTTGTACCCCAAAAAAAAACACCAAATTACATGAACTCTCGTTACCTGTAATTTGAATGAAACTGTAAGTCAATTTGTTGGTTATTTATTTCGGGGCACTATTTTGGTAGCTAAAGATTACGAATAATATTTTTTTAGTTATTATTGTAGACTCGTGAGATCTCAGTTCGGGGCGAACCACTAGTTATACTCAATTCAAATTAAGTATTATCTAGTGCATGAAATACATTACAAAGATGAATGTATTCTACCGACTAGGGCATACAATGTTTACAAGATTAATTACGTGCATTGCGTTTCAAGTCAACAAATTATTAATTTATATTCAGATCCCAATGTCAGAGAATGCCCAAATTCTGGGCAAAAAACTAATGAATGAATGAAAGTTTGACGACCTCCGTGGCGCAGTGGGCGAATAGAGAGGCACGAGGAAGCGGGTTCGATTCCCGCCGCGGAACAAATGTTTGCATGATCTACAGTTCCAGGTCTAGATGTTTTTCTGTAATATTAAAAGTATGTATTTACAAAAAAAAAAGTATATAAGTATTCTATCTGTTATTTGGTTCCCATAGCACAAGCTCTGCTTAGTTTGGGGCTACATAGCGCTGTATGAAATGTCCAGCAATATTTATCTATTTATTTAATTCTTTATTGCACAAAATAAAAATAATCTGAGCATAGACGCACTTAATGCTAGATAGCATTATCTTCCAGTTAACCTCTCTGAAATGCGTACAAACAGGTTACTGTAGGAAAATTTGGTATGCACCGAAGCCACACATTTCGATAGTGGAAACTATAGTCTAACTTTTTATTAGCTGCAGTAAAATGACGTTTTGTGGGTTGCCGGTTTTTGAAGAAAAATAAATAGGGATCATAAATGAATGAGTAGCAACTAAATGAGTAAATCATAATTGAATAATCAGTTTGGTTTTTTTTTTGAGATTTAATATTAAGTTGTAATGTATTTTTTTAACCTATTATTATTACTATACTCGAGGATTGATCTTTTTTAGTGGAAGTATAGGGAGGTACATTCAAAATGAAACAAAAACGTCATAATAATGTTATTTAATTAATTTTTGTGAACTGAATCACATCTCTATTGAGATTAGGCTGGCAACATTATTTTACGGAATGACATTTAGAAACGTCATTTTACTGCAGCTAATAAAAAGTTAGACTATACAGTTACCACGGTCAGTCAGGCGCCAAACCTACTGGTGATGTAGTTACCGCGGACTGTGGACCGGAAGCCACACATTTCGATAGTGGACACTACAGTTACCACGGTCAGTCAGGCGCCAAACCTACTGGTGTTGTAGTTACCGCAGACTGTGGACCGGAAGCCACACATTTCGATAGTGGAAACTACAGTTACCACGGTCAGTCAGGCGCCAAACCTACTGGTGATGTAGTTACCGCGGATTGTGGACCGAAAGCCACACATTTCGATAGTGGAAACTTCAGTTACCACGGTCAGTCAGGCGCTAAACCTACTGGTGATGTAGTTACCGCGGACTGTGTACCGGAAGCCACACATTTCGATAGTGGAAACTACAGTTACTACGGTCAGTCAGGCGCCAAACCTACTGGTGTTGTAGTTACCGCAGACTGTGGACCGGAAGCCACACATTTCAATAGTGGAAACTATAGTTACCACGGTCAGTCAGGCGCCAAACCTACTGGTGTTGTAGTTACCGCAGACTGTGGACCGAAAGCCACACATTTCAATAGTGGAAACTATAGTTACCACGGTCAGTTAGGCGCCAAACCTACTGGTGATGTAGTTACCGCGGACTGTGTACCGGAAGCCACACATTTCGATAGTGGAAACTACAGTTACTACGGTCAGTCAGGTGCCAAACCTACTGGTGTTGTAGTTACCGCAGACTGTGGACCGGAAGCCACACATTTCAATAGTGGAAACTATAGTTACCACGGTCAGTCAGGCGCCAAACCTACTGGTGTTGTAGTTACCGCAGACTGTGGACCGAAAGCCACACATTTCAATAGTGGAAACTATAGTTACCACGGTCAGTTAGGCGCCAAACCTACTGGTGATGTAGTTACCGCAGACTGTGGACCGGAAGCCACACATTTCGATAGTGGAAACTACAGTTACTACGGTCAGTCAGGTACCAAACCTACTAATGATGTAGTTACCGCGGAGTGTTGACCGGAAACAATATACTTTTCTTAGAATTAGTACAGTGCTGCGTATTTAGGGTACTTTGGCAATTAACTAACCCGATAGGGTTCTACCCTTGAAACTGAGCAACTGTTCGTCGTATGGCGGGTTTCTATACCCGCCGGTAACCAGCTACGACTCGTTTCTTCTTGAAAACGTGTAAAAATTTGACACTAGTTTGACACTTTTTCAAGGAGATACAAGTCGTAGTCGGTTACCGACGGATATAGGAACCCGCCATAGTCGAACAACAATTGTTTTGTTTAATTTTATGAAATTCGTTAAATTTAAATTGGTTTTTTGAAGTAAAACTTCTTTATGCACGCTTGACTTGGGCAGTAAGCTGGTGAATGCGTTACGAAAAGTGCGAACGGAAGTTGAGAGGGAGATATAAGTAAGTGAAGATAGAAAAAGAGAGTTACGTTTCGTATATTTTTAAACGTTAATGTGCGAGTGCGAGTTGCGTCTGTACAGAATGAACATAGACTGATCGACCTACAGACGTGTGGACAATTTTGTAATTGAAAATTTTATAAATTAATATTTTGAATAAAGAAGTTATACTCCAGTCGCACGCTCGTTTTTGTTTCAAAATCAAAATATTTATTTGTTTTAAAAACACATAAAAATCCAGAACAAATAGTGAACGTTGACAGTTGCAAAAAGTAAAAAAAAAACTATGTAAATTACCGTTTTTAGAATTTTTCTCTGTTTGTCCGTCTGAATGTTTTTCTCAAATAGGCTAAAAATTTAGCGAAATAAAACAACAATTTTAGCTGAAGTTTTCATGTATGTTCGATACAGGTTTCGATATTTTGAAAGATACCAGATCTTCAGAAGATATAACAAATATAATAACAAACCACGCGTGCGAAGCTGCTGACGGGTCAATTAGATAATGAATAATTTATGATGGTTTTAAAAATCGAAATTGAATAATCTTTGATGGTAATACAACACCGATAGATATTGTAAAAATCAACAAAATGTTGAGTCTAGACACTGTTGAAGTGTGTATCTTTTTTGACCTTTTTTGGTTTTGTCGGAATAGTGGCTTTAATTGTTTCTGTATTTGCTGATTGTTTCTTTTCCGTTGTACTATGTTCTATAGATTCTGTTTTATGAGCTGGTTGCGGTTTATCGTTTCGGTTTCGTTGTATGTGTTGGTTCTGATTTTTCTACATGCTCTGTTTTATTATTGTTTTGGGCTATGCCCGTTGTATTATTATCTTCTTCATTTTTTTGTTTTAAATCTTGCTTCTGCTTATTTTTAGCAGATTTTTTTTTAACAGGATCTCTTTTAGTGTGACGTTTTTTACCGGGACGTTTTTTAAAAGCTAAATTTTTAGGACCTTTTAAACGCTGTTTTTCTTCATCTGTTTTATCCACATTAACTGATTCAGCGTATTCAGATTCTTCTTCTTCAAATCCTTCAGTTGTCACTTCAACATCAACTTCACCTTCATTTTCAACTTCAACTTCATTTTCAACTTCCTTAGGTTTTTCCTTATCACCGGGTTCAGGCAGCGCGTGGGAATGAAAATCTTCGGACTGCGCCCTTTCGACGAAGATGCAAGTGTTTACGCATTCATATTCGTCCTTGAACATATTGAGGTTGGGGTAACATCCTCGCCAGATGCCCACTTCACACCTGGAGCCAGGTTTGTAGTAGTACAGTACATGAACTGGGGCCCTCCCGCAGTCCTGCCAGTTGAAAGGTTCAAAGCAGGCGCTGGGTGGCACTGTAACGAATTATAGCACCTGTTACTAGATATTGGTAATGAAAAAGTAAACTACTACGAGAAAGAAATCAGAAACGAAGGGAGCTCCTGTCACCTCAACATTTAGATGCCAGTAAGCATGGTTCTATGGGGCAGGAATAAGAAGTGAACATAAATTTGGTGTAACTAAATAAAACTAACTCTAAATATCGTATATCGTAATGCGGCCGAAAGTTGAAAATACAAGGCATACTGTTACTAACCTATTAAATTAAATTTAATTTTTTTTGACAATGTTACCTAACTAATACTTAAAAACAGTCTGTAACTAATTGTACAGTCATTTGGTTCGAAAAATAGTGGTTACCTGGAAAGTTTTCCGGGAGTTTTGAAAGTTGGTAATTTTAAAGATTTTTATGTGTTCTTTCCGATTTTTTACTTTGCCACCTCGTATCTTTGCTGCTCGCGCCGCCATATTGGAAAAATGGCGCCGAAAAGCAGTTTTTTGACAATACCTCCTTTCTGACTTATTTTACGATAAAATCGGTTAGGTACAAAATGAAACTACCTACACATTACCTAACCTACAGTTTATTTATTAACCTTTTTTTCCATAAAGTTAATATTTTTGGCGTACGAGCGCCGCAAAGCGCCAACACGCGTAAATATACAGTAAAGATCTTTGCTTATTTTGATGCTAGATAGCAGTGTAAAATGTACACTCTTTTTTTTACTATTTGTTAGTGCACACTGGTCAAAACGAATGAATGAAATGAATATGAATGAATGAATGAATACAAATTCATTATTATACGTTACAAGCCTTACAAAACCGTACAAAAATATATAAGAATAATGGGCGGTCTTATCGCTTAATAAAGCAACCTTTGGATTCCAGACAACCTTTGGATGGAGAGTATCATTGCATAATGTATGATTGGCCTAGGTAATTTAAGCATTTATCCCTCCTTGTCGATTAAACTTTAACTATGCCAAATCTCATAACTCATATCATCATCAAATATATAATTTTAAAACTGTTATATTTTTGTAGCTGTTGGTCTTTTGAATAAAATAAAAAAAAATCTCATTCCTTCGTGAGCGCAATATGCTTAAAAAGGGATACAAAATAGTCTGTTCACAAATGAATAAATAGACTTATGTCGACTATGCACTATGCTTATTAGTGATCGGCGTAGGTAGTGATATTCACGGGAATTAGTGACCGTTAGCTTAACATGGATATGCCTTCTAAATCCCGGGAAATTTTTTTTTTTTATAAAGTCATTGTAGTTGTACACATGACGACACATCACACCACCCGTTTCGAGTGTATGTAATCAGATCCCGCATATGGACCAGTAAGTATTATGGAAAACAGCACTGTGCGGGACTAGTCTTAACCAGAAATGAGTAGTATGATATGTCGTCGTGCGTACTCATGGTATCTTAAACAGTTTAACATCATTTACATCGACATTCAGAAAAATATTCCCGGGAATCGGGGAATAAATCCCGGGGCATATCAATATTAACTTATCATTCAGGTTCATTGACCCAAAATAGCACTACCTATGCCGATCCCTAATGATTATAGATACAAGAAAACATACCCGATTTTACAAAAGCCAGCAGAGAGGATAAACATGTAAGAACATAAGCTATGTACATGATGAATCACAATGTTGGTTCAAAACAAACGCATTCGTTTTAGCGGTTTAATCATTTCGTGATAAGTGAAAATTGGTCGCGCTTGAATAATAGATAATGGTTATTAATTAGGGTTCCGTATCTAAATAGCAAATCTTGAGACGTGGCGTTTTTTTATTGATGATAGTCATGCGCTTGACCACTATCTCACCTGGTGGTACGTGATGGTGAGATCGAAGATGGAGCACGCTTGCCTAGAAAGAACCTATTCACTCTGGACTTGAAGACTCCGAGATTATACTGGTTCGGAAAAACATACGACGGAGTGAGTTCCACTCCTTGTTTGTGCTAATTGAAGCAAATCGTTTGGTACGGCGCGGTAGTATGCCTAACAGGTATGGGATGGATGGTACTTCTCGGTACGTCTGCTTGTCTGGTGGTGGAAAGGGGAAGCAGGGAGAAGGTCATGAAGATCTTGCGCACATTCACCAAAATGTATCTTGTAAAAAACTGAAAGTCTGGCTACACGGCGTCTGTGCTCTAGACTTTGTGAATTGGCTTCCACTAGGGAGTCATCACCAATGAGTCTAGCAGCACGTCGCTCAATCGAATCAAGGGCTTCAAGCTAATACTTGGCCGAGCCTTCCAGAGATGGCAGCAGTACTCCATACATGAGCGGACTTGTGCTTTGTAGAGTTTTTTTGTGCGACTAATAAGCGATTGTTTTCATAAATGGCTATAAATAAGGAGTTGTAAACTGAAATATTACATACACAATGTATATCAAGTTTATTTATAGCGAGTATAAAAACAGAAAAATAAATGTAAAACTAAGAGTCTTTCTAACACATTATAAATATCATTTATTTTCATAAATATGTACGAGGTACTGTGACCAAAACTACCAAAATTATGAATAAAAATATAATGTTCGAAATACTGCCGTACAACACTTACATTGTAGAGACATGATATTAATGACTGATTTTTTAACATTAAGAATTTACTAGCTGTTACCAGAGGCTTCGCACGCGCGGTTTGCCAATAAAAAGTAGCCTATGTGTTAATCTAGGTTATGATCTACGTACATACCAAATTTCATCGCAATCAGTTCAGCCGTTCCGGCGTGAAAGAGTAACAAACATCCAAACATCCATACATACAAACTTTCGCGTTTATAATATTAGTAAGATGAATGAAGAACTGTAAAATCACGGTTTAACCAATTTACTTTTGTCTATACTAACGTTATAAAGAGGAAAGATTTGTTTGTTTGTTTGTTTGTATTGAATAGGCTTCGAAACTACTTTCCGATTTAAAAAAATCTTTCACTGTTGGGAAGAAACACTAATTTGGAAAGCCTCCGTGGGGATGCTCAACAGATCGACTGGACCGACGTCTTAGGTGCGTGCTGCGTTGATGATATGGTGGGTTCTTTCAATAGACAATTGATTAAGTTGTATGACACACATGCCCCCGTACGTGCCATTAAAATCAACACCTTCCAGCACCATGGCTTACTGATGAAATCCGCTTGGCGATGCACAAAAAGGCTATGGCGAAGGTTAGGATGAGGTGTAGACCTTCTGACAACAATAAGGCCAAATACTTCGATCGCCGAAATCACTGCAACAGGTTGTGTAGGGACGCGCAGCGCCGATACATTCATGACTCCGTAGATAATAATGATCCATCTAAAGTGTGGAAATTTCTTAAAACACTGGGGTTTGGTAAATCTAAACCAGAAAATATCTCAAAAATCATTAACATTGATCATCTTAATCAGCACTTCACGAGTTCTTCCAATATTGACGGAATTACTAAATCAAATACATTATTTAATCTTTCTTCACAGCCAACCCCAGACTTTCCTTCTTTTCAGTTTAGTCAATTTGCCGATTGTGATGTTAAGAAAAGTATTACATCTATTAATTCAAATGCTGTTGGCAGTGACAGTGTTAGTCGGAATATGATTATGCCAATACTTGACGAAATTGTTCCTATCATCACCTACATCCTGAATGCCTCTATCGATTCCGGCTCTTTTCCTGACGTCTGGAAAGAAGCACAGATAATTCCTTTACCTAAGAAACACAATCCATCTTCTTTTTCTGAATACCGTCCCATATCTATACTTCCCTTTCTATCAAAAGTCCTTGAACGCCTTGTCCATAAACAACTCAGTACCTACCTATCCAATAATATCCTGTTAAATCCTTTCCAATCTGGTTTTCGCCCCGGACATAGCACAGTCACAGCGCTCGTCAAGATAACCGATGATATTCGGTTTGGAATGGAGAGTGGGAAGGTGACAGTGCTGTCATTACTTGATTTCAGCAATGCCTTCAACAACGTCGATTTCGACATACTTCTGGGTGTATTAAGCTCTCTTAACATATCTCCAACGGCTATTGACTGGTTTCGTAGTTATTTGTTTGGACGCCGGCAGCGCATCCGTATTGAAGATAATTACTCTTCATGGTGCAGCCTTCTTGCTGGTGTCCCCCAAGGCGGCGTCTTATCTCCTCTCCTCTTCAGTGAGATTTTTCATTTTTGATTTTTTTATTAATTCAATATCTCAAAATCTTTCTTCTTCCTACCCCTTGTATGCAGATGATTTACAAATTTACACACAAGCCCCGATTGACAACATTAACGGAGCTATCAGTTTAATAAACTCAGATTTGGACCGAATTTGTGACTGGAGCAAATCCTTTGGTCTTACCGTAAACCCTAAAAAGACACAAGTGATCATAATCGGTAGTCATAAAATGATTCCTAGGCTAGATTTTGCACAACTCCCACCTGTACTTTTTAATGGAACACAAATAGCTATCAGTCAGACGGTGAAAAACTTGGGAATTATCATGGACACCAAGCTATCATGGGTGCCGTGTATTGCTGAGATCAGCCGCAAAGTGTTTGCTTCTTCAGCTTCGTTGCGCAGACTTCGTAACTTTTTACCGACCGCCACCAAAATTACGCTTGCACAATCCCTTCTACTCCCTATCTTAGATTACGCCGACGCCAGCTACCTCGACATTTCCGAAGTCCAAATAAGTAAACTTGAGTGCCTTCAAAACCTTTGTATTCGGTTCATATTCGGCTTGCGCAAGTATGACCATGTCTCAGAATTCCGCGCAAAACTCAAGTGGCTCCCTATACGTCTTCGCCGGAATGCACATATTGTATCACTTCTTTATAACATTCTCTATAATCCCACTTCACCTTCTTATCTAAAGGAGCGTTTCGAGTTTCTGTATCAGGGACACTCTCAAACCCTTCGTTCTTCCGAAGCTCTACAGCTTCGAACTCCCATCCATAGTTCACAATTTTATGGTGACTCCTTTACAGTACAGTGCGACTGTGGAACGCCTTACCTTTGTCTGTAAGGTCGTCCCAATCTCTTCCTATTTTCAAAGACAAGGTATACAACCATTTCCTTTCGTTGTCTCGTAACTGCTAATTAGTGTTTATGTTATTTATCCTCTTTATGTAGTGTAGTTTATTTATACTTATATTATTTGTATGTATTTAAGTTTATGTTTATTAGTATAATTAATAGGTATATTTTATTTTGTGGGTTCTGTTTATGTCTGTAGGTACTCTTACACCGCCGTCTTTTGATTTTGTTTATCCTGTCCATCCAAAGGTTGTCTGGAAGAGATCGCTTTTAGCGATAAGACCGCCCATTGTACCTTTATTTATTGTTTATTTCCATTATTGTATTTTTATTTGGTGTGCAATAAAGAGTATTTCATTCATTCATTCATTCACTATCCCCGGGTGACATAGGCTACTTATTACTTACAAAACTACGCAGATAGAGGAGTTTTTATTGAAAAGCTTCGCGTGCGAAGCTGCGAATTGGTCAGCTAGTGTTAAATGAAAGGGTATATTATTTAATGTTCAGTGTCAGTGCCTTAAAACGAAAGTCTTCAATCAGTGTGTGTTACCAGTGATGACATATGGAACCGAGACGTGGTCCTTCACTATTGGCTTTATGAATAAGCTCAAAGTCGCTCAACGACTATCTATCTATACTAGATCTCCCTCTCCATACCGAGCATATCTCGCTAGACTATCTTCATAAATCGTGCTAGTTTATTTATGTGAAGGGAGGCGAAGGCGTGGGCGTGGGCGTCACGCCCACGCCCACGCCCACGCCCACGCCCACGCCCACGCCCACGCCCACGCCCACGCCCACGCCCACGCCCACGCCCACGCCCACGCCCACGCCCACGCCCACGCCCACGCCCACGCCCACGCCCACGCCCACGCCCACGCCCACGCCCACGCCCACGCCCACGCCCACGCCCACGCCCACGCCCACGCCCACGCCCACGCCCACGCCCACGCCCACGCCCACGCCCACGCCCACGCCCACGCCCACGCCCACGCCCACGCCCACGCCCACGCCCACGCCCACGCCCACGCCCACGCCCACGCCCACGCCCACGCCCACGCCCACGCCCACGCCCACGCCCACGCCCACGCCCACGCCCACGCCCACGCCCACGCCCACGCCCACGCCCACGCCCACGCCCACGCCCACGCCCACGCCCACGCCCACGCCCACGCCCACGCCCACGCCCACGCCCACGCCCACGCCCACGCCCACGCCCACGCCCACGCCCACGCCCACGCCCACGCCCACGCCCACGCCCACGCCCACGCCCACGCCCACGCCCACGCCCACGCCCACGCCCACGCCCACGCCCACGCCCACGCCCACGCCCACGCCCACGCCCACGCCCACGCCCACGCCCACGCCCACGCCCACGCCCACGCCCACGCCCACGCCCACGCCCACGCCCACGCCCACGCCCACGCCCACGCCCACGCCCACGCCCACGCCCACGCCCACGCCCACGCCCACGCCCACGCCCACGCCCACGCCCACGCCCACGCCCACGCCCACGCCCACGCCCACGCCCACGCCCACGCCCACGCCCACGCCCACGCCCACGCCCACGCCCACGCCCACGCCCACGCCCACGCCCACGCCCACGCCCACGCCCACGCCCACGCCCACGCCCACGCCCACGCCCACGCCCACGCCCACGCCCACGCCCACGCCCACGCCCACGCCCACGCCCACGCCCACGCCCAAGCCCACGCCCACGCCCACGCCCACGCCCACGCCCACGCCCACGCCCACGCCCACGCCCACGCCCACGCCCACGCCCACGCCCACGCCCACGCCCACGCCCACGCCCACGCCCACGCCCACGCCCACGCCCACGCCCACGCCCACGCCCATGAGGGAGGCCTTTGTCCAGCAGTGGACGTCCTACGGCTGATATGATGATGATGATTATTTTCATTTACAATACTTACAATAATTCTGGCATGCAAATAATAGAATAACAAATAAGAGATACGGAATCCGCATAATACGAGACTTACACTTCTCAGTTTGTATTTAATGCATTCGTTATCAACGTCGTTAATTAATGGTCGATTTTATGCAAAACTGTGATAAGTTAAACCGCGCTTAATCGTTCACTGTCCTTTTTATTTTAATCTAAGTAGTAGAAATTAAGCACTTTACGAATTAGCTGTGTTGTGTAATGCGCAAATAAATTATTTAAGAAGGAGAATCGTTTTTGTGCAAAAAAATTAATATATTTTGGGCCTTTTAGGTAGAACGACTTTTCTGTCAATAACTATCATCTGGGTACATCATGATATCAACCATAGGACGTCCTGAACATAGGCCTCTAGAATATCACACTAATATTCTAAATGCGAATTGTTGGACGTTTGGAAGTTTGTTACTCAATCACGTTATAACGGCTAATCCAATTTCAATGAAATTTGGTACGTCGATAGATTATGACCTGGATTGACACATAGGCTACTTTTCATTGAAAAAAACACGCGTGCGAAGCCGGCGGCGGTAGCTAGTAGATTTATAAAGCGACAGATCTTGTGTGGTTTGTACCCAAGGGCTCTCAGCAACGTCATCGTCTTTTCATCTAGAGGTTTCCACTCGAAATCCTTTATGCTCCAACGGCCTTCATTTTATCTTAACATTTGCAGTACTGATATTATTATTATTTAATCGTATTATATTTGTACTAATTTACCCAAAACGTCTACGCCTCCTACATGCAATACCATGCAAAGCGATCTTGAGCGAGTCGGCAGAAGTTAGGCAAAAACAATAGCTCTCTTATACCCTCGATTTATACTCTTCTCTAAACGTTGAACAGACCAATCGGGAAATAATTTCCCGTCATTCCAATCGACGTAATCCAGTTACAGACGAATTGCAATCCGACAGCTATGCATGCTTCGCTTTTCGTTTCTGTCTTTCATTAATTTGAATAATTGAAATGATAATAGAATGAGAGAGTGAGTGAACGGTTTGATGAAAGAATGAGCGAGTGAATGATTTGATGAAGAAATGAGTGAGTATTTAAAAAAAAAATGAAGGGAAACAACTTTTTAACAAAAATATAAGCGACTCACAGAAAATGGAAATAATTTCGGCAACGGAACTCTAAAATTAAAAGTTGTTAGTGAAAACCGACCAATTAAAAAACGAATCGTTAAAATTCGTTCATTGCGACGACTTGAGTATTTCCTTCTTTTTTTGAAGTTGGTTAATAATTTAGAGGCCGTTTCACAGACGTCCTGCGGCATTTTGAGAAACTATCTTAATAGATAGATAGATAGATAACTCTTTATTGAATTACCACACAAACAGAAATATACTTATTAATTAATAACTATCTAGCAGATAGAAATAAGGTTAAAAATGCTTTGTTTCTGATGTATAAAGCGAAGACACTAGCTAGTCAGATCAAGAGCATACTAATTTATCCCAATAAGGTCTTAGGTATCCCTAAGAATATTCTACAGTTTTTAGCAGCTGTAGGGCTTAGCGGTGAACTTTGAATGCCCCTACAAACAAGGGGCGATATAAAAACAAGTGGTGATCACAATATAATAAATAAAAATAAATAAATATTGCGGGACATTTCACACAGCGCTATCTAGCCCCAAACTAAGCAGAGCTTGTATTATGGGAACCAGATAACTGATAGAATACTTATATACTTTTTTTTTGTAAATATATACTTATTTTATATAGAAAAACATCCAGACCCGAAACAAATATCTGCAGATCATGCAAATATTTATTCCGCGGCGGGAATCGAGCCCGCTACCTCCTGCGTCTCAGCCGGCTATTCGCCCACTGCGCCACGCAGGTCGTCATAGGCGTTGTCTCCGCAGTGAAACTACAGCCGCAAAAGCTAATAAAAAAAGGTCCTAGGTCAATTATTGGTTCCTATTCAGTCATGAGTAATAGAACAGATTTTTCCAATAAGAAATACCCGTCATGACGAATGTTTTACTAGGTACATAGTTGTGGTTAGTACCTATTAGGTCTTTGTTGTTACTGGGGAAACGATATCCACTAAGTATAACTTATGTATTAGAGTTTCATTTTCAAAATCGCATAGCATGATAAAACCATCATATTAAGACGGCCACTAGTTTTCAGAAAAGGCAGACTCAGCCCTTCATCTCCTCTCCAAACGAAACTGAGATGAAATATTCTAGTCCAACTGAGATTCAATGAGATTAAAAATCAATTAATGCAACTAGGGACGGGACCGACAAGTTTTTCTGAGCATACAATTTTTTATCTGCTACCTTATCTAACTAGCCTATCTAAAATTTAAAATAAATCATTTATTTCGCTGGAAGTATGATTTCTAGGTAATAGTGGTTAGCTTCACAAACTTCACGGTTTAACTCAGCATGCAACAAAAAAAAATTAAAAAATTAAAAATTCTTTATTTCATAGTACATTAGAAATTACAATTTAGCCCTGCTTACCAAACTAAGTACTTAAAAATACTTCATCATCGTCATCATCATCATATCAGCCGTAGGACGTCCACTGCTGGACAAAGGCCTCCCTCATTGATCTCCAGGAACTGCGGTTGGAAGTGGCCTGCATCCAACGCCGACCTGCGGTTCTTACCAAGTCGTCTGCCCATCTTGTGGGTGGACGTCCTACGCTGCGCTTGCCGGTCCGAGGCCTCCACTCGAGAACCTTTCGGCCCCATCGGCCATCTGTTCTGCGCGCTATATGGCCTGCCCATTGCCACTTCAACGTGCTAATCCGTCGGGCTATGTCGGTGACTTGAGTTCTCCTACGTATCTCCTCATTTCTGATTCGAACCCGTAGAGAAACCCCGAGCATAGCCCTCTCCATAGCTCGTTGAGCGACTCTGAGCTTATTCATAAGGCCAATAGTGAAGGACCACGTCTCGGTTCCATATGTCATCACTGGTAACACACACTGATTGTAGACTTTCGTCTTAAGGCACTGAGGTATGTTGGACGAAAAGACGTTGCGAAGTTTCCCAAACGCTGCTCATCCGAGAATAAAAATACTTGTCTTTTGGTAATTAGTGCTATCCCTTTGATATCATTATAAATGTACATTTTTCATGGAAGTGACATATTTATAATACATTGTTACAATATATTAAGATAATAAAATTAAAATTCCAAAAGATCCATAGATTATTGTAGAATTAAAACCATAGAGGATAAACATAACTTTTACAGTTGAAATAGCAAATTGAAATTGTGTATACCGAAATTATTAAATTAAACATTCCAAGTTTGTCCAAAGATAAAATCTTCTCTCTTCTTCTTCCTGCCCTTTTCCCACATTACGTGGGGTCGGCACAACATGTATTTTTTCCATACCTCTCTATCAGACGTCATCTCCGTTGCACCTTCTTTCTTACCCATATCATCACCACACAGTCCATCCATCTCTTCTTCGATCTTCCTCTACTTCTATATCTATCCACACTCATATCTAACACTCTTTTAGTTACATGATTTTTTTCCCTCATCATAAATTAAAATAATATATGACCAGTAAATTACATTCTGACCCTACTGGAAGGTAAAGGCCTCACTTTCCTTCTTTTATTCTGGACGATCTTGAGATTCCGCTGGCTTGGATATGATAGCAATGCGAGCATACTGCTTACTTGTGTTGGTCTGCGCCTAGGCGGCGTGGACTACCACAAAGCTGAGAAATCCTTTTTTGGTATTGTTGAGAACTGGTCTCTGACAAATTCAGCTATCTTCACCTCAAAAAGTTGCTAGATACGCATATTTTGAGGATAAAGTTTGTTAGATAAAAATTTAGATTTTGTAGCTATACTACGCCGAAAAATTTCTAGATTTAGCTACATAGTAGTTAAATTGGCATCAGTGCTTTCTGACCCCTTACATCACAGAGCTTGTAGCGCCCACTCTACTAGGTGCCAGGAGGTAAGTAAAGTGGATGGGTGGGTAGGTAGGTAGGTACTTATTATAAGAATTTTTAATCTGTCTCAAATTCTCAATGTTCGTGTGGCTCCCTTCTTACCATTCTTATTATTCATTGTATGTTTTCCTATGTTTTGTATACCTATTAACCTACCTCATATTATTTTATTTTTTGTACTAGTTTTGTTTAATTTTGTCTCTCGTTCTATAATATCTGTGCTGGTATCGTGTCAAATAAATATTTTACTTTTTAATAACAAAGAATATACAACTATTTAGAATAAGGTATTTTAGGGGTTTCGCGATAATCATAATAATGCAACCCCTAATATACTGATTGATTCTTTTCTAGATGAGGAGGTTGGAATGAGTAGATGCATCATCCATTACTAATTTATGTTTCCACAACTGTACATGTATGAACTGAATGAGCGGGGAGAGACAACTGGCGCGGGCACACTACTTAGGTACGACTTACACGAGTCAGCTATTCTGTATGTAGTGTGTCCCTACAGTACAAAAGAGAAAGAGGAATCATCTAAAGACCGTTGCAAACGATCTATAGAGAGCTCAACTGCTCTACCAGGCGGAAGTGTCCCCAAGGCACTAGCTGCATTGTCCCGCTGAATTGCAATGATTATGCGTTGACCCAGATAAGCGCCAGCTTTCGGATCACACGTCGCTTCGAACAGACGCCGAGAAAGAATTTTGAAAACGCGATGAGCCCCGGTCTCGACTTCAAATGGCTCAAATACGTGAGCTCTGTTGAGACTTTTATATTTGCGCCGCCTTACTTACTTACTGGTATATTTTTTTACTTACTTATATTGAAAATTTGCAATAGGTGGGTTAGGTGAGGTGGCAGACATCTCTCCGGGCGAACTTTTTCACGAAAAGCTTTTCTATAAAGTACATAAGTTTTACTGATTTGATTTTTTTGGGTAAAGTTGTAATTAAAACGGTGAATTCTATGCTGAAGTTTCGGAGTCCGAACAATTCCATCCCTAGTTGCATTGCGGCGCGCCCCGCAGTGAAAACGATTATCCACTCCGCCGAAAGAATAATGGGAGTGGAATCGCGTTCACTTGCTCTGTTGTGCAGGAAAAGACTTTGCTGTTAATTGATTTCATTACTTTATTCAGATTTTATTCTTTGCTATTATCTAGTATAAAATTATATAGAACTCAAAGGTAGTTTCTCTTATAGACGATCTTGCTACACTCTTTAACTATACTTCAAGTTCTCGGTAAGGCTTACCTCGAAATTGCGCGAAAAAATGAACAAATTTGGCAATAACTACTCTAGGTCACTTGGGCTATATCATAAAGTATTTTTTTTAATTAAACACCTTTAAATGCCAGTTGAGTAATAAACAGGTGTAGTGAGATTAACCTTTAACTTACGTAAATGTCGCAGATTTATAGTGATAAGTAGAGATAGATATATGGATAATGGAAAAAGGTGCCAAGTCTTATTTTGAAGAAATTAGTCTTTTTTAGGGATCCGGGCCGAAATGGTAAAAAAGAAACCCTGTTGTGACTTTGTCCGTCCGTCCGTCCGTCAGTCACAGCCGATTATAGCAAAAACTACTAAAGCTATCGACTTGAAATTTGAAATAGTTACAAGTAACTTTTTAACAAAAATACAACCGACTTAAACTAACTACTTAACTGGTTTTGAATAAATTTAAATGAGACCAATATGAATGTATATCCTTTCAAACAAAAAAATAATTTTGCAAATCAGTTGATAAATAACGGAGTTCTGAGGTAATAACAAACATAAAACCAAATTGCGTCCCTGTACAATTTGAGGGTCGTTTTCGATATTTTTGAGATCCCGTCATCAGATCCCAACTTGGTGCCAATAGGACCACCTGGGTACCACCTTTTAACCAAAAAAAGAATTTCTCGAATCGGTCCAGACGTCTCAACTTTCCATCCCAGGTCGAAGATCTAGAGGTAGACCCAAGACAAGGTGGAGAGATGACATCATCAATATCTCATGTCAAAAGACATGAGATAGTGCCAAGTTTCTTATGACGACGTCGAGGATAGAGCGAAGTGGAAAAGAACGACCAGGAAAGCTGACCCCACCACCATGTGGGATACATAGCTGGGAAGAGAGAGAGAGGTCCAGGCGTCTCAAAGTAATCAGGGAAGATACATAAAAAAATATAGCGACGAATTGAAAACCTCCTTCTGTTTTTGAAATCGGTTAATAAATAAATGCTTGCCACAAAAATTATTTTTAATTTATTTTACAAAGAAAAATAATTGGTTTTGTGTACAACAAAGAATTTTTTTTTATGTTACTTGTGGGGAAACAGGCTTACGGCCCACCTGATGGTAAGCGGTCACCGTCGCCTATTGACACCGGCAACACCCGGGGTACTGTCGATGCGTTCCCTGCAATGTAGAAACCTCTTCACATTTCTCTTGAAGCGTTAAACTGTTTTTATTCTGAGATACGCAAAAATACAAAATTATAAGATAGTGCCTGTTTCTTTTAAACATATTGCTTACATTGAAACACTTTAAAATGTTTGTGGAGCAATACTTTTACCGAGGCTTTCTCTGTTGCGTAATTTAAAGAGCAATACAATGTCAGTCTTGAAATTATAATCTATTACCCGTGCGCGATAAGTTGGAACCTGAGCGCGGTGACGTCATATTGGCGTGTTTATACCGCCCGCAAAAAAGCGAACATAACAAGCAGCCGCCCGCGGCTTCGTCTTTTTTTTTTAACCTAATTTATTATGTTACTCAGGGAGGACGCTGCTTTTTATCTAATCTTTTTTAGACTATTTGAATAAAATAAAAATACAATGTTTAAGTTTATACATTTATTTTATCTATTATTTACATTATCTCATCTTCGTCACTACTTAGTGGATTTATGCCTTCTAGAGGTTGTTCTTCGTCCTCAGTCTCACTATAATCACTTGACGAAGAGGTATCTGATAAATTTACAACATTTACTATAACAACAAAAACTACAAAAACAAAACAATGACACAAACTATAACAACAAACACTACAACAACAAAACAATAACACAAACGAAAACTTAAAGAATTCCAGAGCTCGTCGTTACGTGACGTAGGCTAGTACGAGACTGAAAACCCTAGTAAAAAATAGTGATGCGAACGGTACAATACGGGCGCCATCGGCGAAGTGCAGGGGAAGCGGTCGGGGAGTCGCATTCCTAGCAGGTCCCAAGTTATCGCGCACGAGTAATACTAGCTTTTACCAACGGATTCGCATGCGCGGTTTGTCAACAAAAAGTGGCCTATGTGTTAATTCAGGCTATAATCTACGTCTATACAAAATTTCATTGAAATCGGTTCAGTCGTTACGACGCAATTGAGTAACAAACAAACAAACATCCAAACTTTCACATATAAAATATTAGTGTGATACTAATATTTAAAGTTTGTTCTTTGAATGTTATCAGAAGATCTCAGAAACGCTGTACCGGTTCTGACAATTATTTCACTGATAGGAAGCTAACCTATCCCTGGCTGATATCCTTGGAAAGCCAAAGGTTAGCTAGTCTTGTTTAAAGACGATAACTAAGAATACTTCTGCGTAGTGTATTATTTTATTGTAGTATCATAATGATAATAACGTGTGTATCCTCCAGGATATAATCTATCTCCTTGCCAAATTTAATTACGATTCGTTCAGCCGTTTAGTTGTGAAACTCGGAGTCCTTAACCGTGTCAAACAGTATTTTACGGCACAACAACGGCTATTGCTGTACATAGCGCAAGTTCGGCCGCACTTAGTATACTGTTTCCATGTTTGGCACGGAGCTCCAAAGTACCAATTGCTTCGTTTTGACTCCTCTCAGAGAAGAGCCATTAGAATCATCGGTGATCCCAAACTCGACAGGCTGGAACCGCTGAGCCCACGCCGTAACATCAGGTCGCTCAGTGTATTCTACCGCCTGTATAATGGGGAATGTTCTGAGGAGCTATTTGATTTCATCCCGTCGTCGAGATTTTACCACCGCACTTCTCGACAACGTAATAAAGCTCATCCATATATCGTCGACAATTGGGTATCGCGCACCACACGCTTCACGCGATCTTTTCTACCCCATACTTGGAAGATGTGGAATGGGGATCTGAGGTTTTCCCATTAGGCTAAGACATAGGACGCTTCAAGAGAAATGTAAAGAGGTTTCTACAGGGTAAGGAACGCATCGACAATACCCCGGGAGTTGCCATTTCAATAGGCGACGGTGACCGCTTACCATCAGGTGGGCCGTACGCCTGTTTCCCCACAAATAACATAAAAAAGGCAACAAACAAACAAACAGAGTTACTTTCTCATGTACAATAGTAGTATGGATAGCTGACGACTATAACAATCCTTATGATGGATATCTTCGGATCTCTTATTCAGTATGGATACCTATGAAGACATCAGACAAGAGCATAGCCAGACTGTTGACGTTGACTTTTCACGTTTATTAAAATACTAACCGGCATATGCCTCCATATTTTAGTTCCAGGACATGTCGGTTTCCTTACGACATATTCCTCCACGATACTGATCACGAAATCGAGTAGAAAATCCATTTGCGCACGGGATTTGAACACCAACACATTCTTCCTGTGTACATTCATTTTATGAGACGTGGTGGTAACTATTATTGTATAATTGTAAATAAGGTTTTTTGTGTATAATGTAGATGCTAAAGATATATTGCAAGTAGCCGATACTACTAAACCTTGGGTCCATGGGGTACCGGGGCTCATCGCGTTTTCAAAATTCTTTCTGGGCGTCTGGTCGAAGCGACGTGTGATCCGAGAGCTGGCGTTATCTGGGTCAACGCATAAGCATTGCAATTCAGCGGGGCAATGCAGCCAGTGTCTTGGGGACACTTCCGTTTGGTCTTGATCTGCAGCAGTTGAGCTATCTATAGATAGTTTGCAACGGTCTTTAGATGATTCAGCTGTTTCTTCTGTATTTGATTGTAAATAAATATTATTTCTGTTATTAATTAAGTCAAGCGCACTAATATTATAAATGTGAAAGTTTGGATGTTTGTTTGTTACTCAATCACGTCGTAACGGCTGAGTCGATTTCGATGCAATTTGGTATATACGTAGATTATAACCTAGATTACCGCATAGGCTACCTTTTATCCCATAAATCAGATCCCAGGGGATAAAAATAGGGTGTCAAGTCAAGTTGCAATAGCGAGTTTAGCTTTATTTCTAGGTTACTTACACATTTAGTAGTGTAACGCGTACGAAGTTACGGGCAACAGCTAGTACTCCATACATGTATTTCTTTCACATGGTGTTACGCAAAGTTGTTACAGGTAGATAGTTTCACATATTAACCCTGGCAGGGTATAGCAACAGGAAGGTAGACCATGTATTTCGAAAAATGTTTATTTATAGTTTAAGTTTCTGTTTCGTCTAATTCTGCACAGCTATACATAAAATTCTAGGTGCATGTGTCAAGCCATAAAGTCATTACAAGGTATGTACCCGCTCCAGCACGACCTGATAAACGGTTATAGGTGCTACGGAATGTAAGATACGGTAGCCGTATTGCTAGCTAACGATACCAGGAGACCAGGAGACCTAGCACTGAATAACTCACAAAGCGATCTCTTCTAGTCAATCTTTTAAAAGAGTTTAAAAGGAGTCAATCTTTTAATATGTACTTGTTGCCCGCACAGTAATCGAAATACGATTTAATTTCCAGATATCAGGTTTTCAGATTTATTTATTTCACCTTGATTATAGAATATCAATTTTTCTATTATTAAACTTATAATAACTACATTAAAATAATATAATTAAAAATATTGTCAACTAAAAATTACAATGATAATACCGATAATTAAAAAAAAACAAAACAGATAGTAAGGTAACTCAATTTACAGATACTTAACACAAAACTATAGGTTCCTAACGAAAACAGTATGTCAAAACTAAATTTAAATAAAAGAAGATATAATGGTGGAATATGTCAATGCGTCAAAGGAAGATTCTAATAAATTAAAATTCATAAACTCATTAAAACAATAAAAAACATGCCTTTCAAAAAACCATTTAATTTTTTGTTTAAAATCTGATATACAGTGTTTTTTTTTTAACTGTAACAGTACGGCAGCAATCATAACCAGAGAAGATACAGGTGCAGTTTCTTTTAAAACATCAGCTCGTTTATCAAGAAAAACATTTTATCATTAAAAATTTTTTGGTCAAGTGTGAGTAGCGCCTTAAAATGAATCAAGTTGGTCTGGGTAGCGTTCCTGATACCACTTCAGCGCATTAGTTGGGCTTCGTCGGTTAAGGAAGTATGCTTCAATGAAGTCTACTTTTTGCGTATTTGACAATGCCATGATAGGACAAATAAGATGATGTAATGACTGATATAAAAGTCCGACAGGTGCAAGAACCATGTTCGAAATTGAAAATTGTTCTGAAATACGAAATGTTTTTGAATTGCTCATGAGAGAATGGAGTTCTTAAACTTCTTAATCGCTACAGTATTAATACTTCTTTAATGTGCAATTAGAATCTAGTAAAATGTTTGTAGAAGGAATTTTGTTTGTCCTGTTGTATGTAAATACTTTTTATCAAATTTGACTAACTTCCGCTGTTCAGATTTTTTTCATTCTGTACAATAGAGAATGGAGTTCTTAAACTTCTTAATCGCTACAGTATTAATACTTCTTTAATGTGCAATTAGAATCTAGTAAAATGTTTGTAGAAGGAATTTTGTTTGTCCTGTTGTATGTGAATACTTTTTATCAAATTTGACTAACTTCCGCTGTTCAGATTTTTTTCATTCTGTACAATAAACTGATCCTTACATAGAACTGCATCGATCGCCATCAAAAAAAAAATTTACCAACTTGGTTCATTTTAAGGCGCTACTCACACTTGACCAAAAAATGTTAATGCAAAAATGTTTTTCTTGGAAAACGAGCTGATGTTTTAAAAGAAACTGCACCTGTATCTCCTCTGGTTATGGGTGCTACCGTACTGTTACAGTTAAAAAAAACACTGTATATGTATTCTAAATTTACATTTTTTGTAGGCAGTTTATTGTACATTAGTAATTTAGTATATTCTTCCTGCTTTTGCACTTTAGCTAGTCTTACTTTTGGTTTATTTAAGATAAGATAAGATAAGATAACTATTTATTGTACACCAAAGTAAAATACAGAACACAATTCCTACAAATAGATTTAGTACAATGGGCGGTCTTATCGCTAAATGCGATCTCTTCCAGACAACCTTTGTATGAACAGGATCAAAATGTAACACATGACGGCGGTGCATCTATATAAATTTAAAAACATATCTACATACTATAAACCTAAATTACCAGTAATAACACAAATTTAATTTAAATAAGCAACTCTAAAAGTGGTTATGATGAATTAACAAGCAGCTACAACTTCAACACAAGGACAGATAATGGGTGTGCACTTTTGTTTTAAAATTACTAATAGACTTGGATGTTCTTATAGAGAGGGGCAAAGCGTTCCACAATCGTACGGCTGTTACAGTGAAGGATCGACTATAAAACTCTGTCGTATGGACATGAGTTTTAAGTTGGAGGGAATCTGAAGAACGCAAATTTTTTGTTAAATTTATTTTTACTCCATAAATTATAGGTGTGCGTGTCTGTTTTCAAATATACTCTATAGCCTTGGTTTGATGAATTTAGAACAGGCTTTTTTAAATGTACAGAGATATTACAGTCATTATTTTATGTTGCTCAAAATATTTTCTTACTAATCTTGTCCTTTTTAATCCGCATATAATTCTTATTGCCCATTTTTGACCAATAAGCACGTTGCGTATGTTCGAACTATTCCCCCCTACCGTTATTCCATATAAACTTTAACCATGCCAAATCTCACATTGCTCCGTGTACGCAATAATATCATACAAAGATTTCTCTTCGCGTATTCATTACCAGTATAAAGAACAAGTCAATAAATTATGATTGTTGAAAGTTTGTATTTCATTCACGAATTTTGTAAGGACAAGGCTCTTATTACCGGACTCAAAACATTTATTTATTATTTTTATTATTCGTAATGTATTTTTTGAAAATTTGGACATCTTATGTTTAATGAATTTTATATTTGTTTTCTATATCTGTTAATTTAACATTAAGTATTATTATGATCTGATATTATTATTAAACATCATATAAATAATAACGTTATATTAGAACGTTAATTATTATTTTTAGGGTTCCGTAACTCAAAACGTAAAAAAGGAACCCTTATAAGATCACTCTCTTGTCCGTCTATCCGTCTATCCGTTTGTCTGTCCGTGTGTCACCACCGATTTTCTCAGTAACCGGTGAACCTAGAAAGTTAAAATTTATACCAGATACTGAGGTCTATAGTTCCTATTAGGTGTATAAAAATCTATGTCCTAAGTCAACACAATGAAAGGTTATGGGCAAATTTAGATTTTGAAAAAACTTGTAAGTCTTAAAATTTACCTAAATTTTCAACTTTTTTATTATTTCGAATAATCCCTTTACTTGTGATGTAAGGAACTTGCTTTTTACCAAAATTGACAATTCTAGGTCATCTGGAAGTACCCTATAGGTTTTGGGTCGAAAACCTATATGGTAGTTCCCATTGACCTAGAATCACGAAATTTGAACAAAAAGCAAGGTCGTACAAAGGAAGCAAGGAAAATTCCATAAAATAAAATAAGTTATTAACTAAAAGGTGTCCCCATACATACATATCTGACGCCAATTAAGATCCAATTAAGTCCTCTGAGTTGTATGGGCGCTCATACAATTTAGAGGACCAGCTTAATCGGCACCAACCTCAAATAAGGTAAATAAATAAAATTGTACTCTTGAATAAAATAAATATTTAAGTAATTTCCCATACAACAGACATGATTTTTTTGCCTTTTTTATAGATAATGGTACGAAACCCTTCGTGCGGGAGTTCGACTCGCACTTGGTCGGTTTTTTTATTTTGAATGAATTTACTATATATTTTTACTGTACCAAATGTTCCGACAAAATAAGTATTGCTTGCGATTATACATTGAACTATGAAACTATTAAATAACCTAAGTAATATAATAAAATAAAGTCAATTATTTCTATTTAGGGTGTTTGATAATATAAGCACAAAAATAAACCGGATTACATATATTGATGAGCATAATAAATACATTTGAGAAATGTTTACCATAGAAATTTGAAATTTATGTAGGCATGTAAAAACAAACACTTTATTAAATTTATGTTGTGCTATTGCATAATGCTTGCCATCTAACCACAGATACTGTATTGGTGACGTCTGGAGATATCTCTTGTTGTCCCTTTCTAACCCAAAACCCGCAGCCATTTCCGAAAGAGATATCAAATCGGTCTTTATGTTTGGATGTCGATTGCAAGATTAGGCAGTAAGTTTTATATCGAATTAATTAATCACCTAAACTTAGTCGGTTCCCTTTAAAATTTGATAATATAACTAGTAGTTTTTTTTTTCGAGAAGTCTTTTTTTATGTTATGAGAAACCGTCACTTAAATATCGTCCGTATATTACCAAAGACCCTGTATAACTTCATAATATAACGCTACACGGATGTTTTATTATAGGACAAGCTGACCTGTTTCCGGCTTCGCACGCATGGTTTGTCAATAAAAACATTTACCTCCTTTTGCGCAGTTTAGTAAAAAGTAGCCTATGTTACTCAAGGATAATGTAGCATTCTAATGGTGAAAGAATTTTTGAAATCAGACCCGTAGTTTTTGAATTTATTCGTTACAAACATAAACACAAAAATACAAATCTTTCCTCTTTATAATATTAGTATAGATAAAAAAAGGCTTTCACTCTCTTGGGGGAGAAATTTCGGAAAATCCGTTAGCGTCTACACGGTATATACCCCACAAAGAACATATCCTCCAAATTTTAAGTCTGTAGGACCCAGCGGGCTATATTTTTTTTATAAACTATAGTCTAGCGTTTGACCACGACCTTGCCTGATGGTAAGCGAAGCGTCTACGGTGGTACACGCTTGCCTAGAAGGAACCTATTCACTCGCGACTTAAAGATACCCAGGTTGTAGCTATCAGGAAACACAGACGCAGGCAAGGCGTTCCACCAGCATAAGCTGTAAGTACGCTGTTAGTTATTCAACAGATATTTTTTCGACCTTGTGATGGAACATGCATGATGCCCACCTGATGTTACGTGGTAGCCGTCGCCTATAATAAAGTATTGCCTCACGTAGTACGTTAAAACGTGTTCTACGGTGTACTGCGATGCGTCCATCAACTTGAGGCATATAGGTGTATGTGCATGTGATTTCACCGCCAACCCCACCCTTCAAACCGAAACACAGCAATGCTGCTTGGCGGCAGAAGTAGGTACGGTAATGATTCAAATTTAATAAACGATTTTATCAAATGCCTTGTCAAAATAGTAACAAGAAAGAAGAGGAGGCGAAAACAGGAATAAAGAAAAAACGTAAGGATTAAATGTGTTTTTGTCAATTTTCAGAAGTTGAACTCCTGAATCTAACCAGTTATAATTAATATTGATATAGGGTAAAATTGTAAATTTCTTCTTGTATTCATTACAAGAGATAATGTTACTTATTCGAAGTATATTAAAACTTCAAATTGTTTTTAACGAAAACACCTCGAGGCCTTTGTTCGCTGTTTACCTTTTGGACGTTTTATTAAAGTTCGCTCACAGATAATTACTATTAATTGATGAAAGGATGGAAATAAGATTTTCAATTTTTTTTAAAATGTTTAATTTATACATTATAACTTTAAAACAACTCAAAACTGTAGTGTAAATGTAGATATTTTGATAACTGTTATGATAACACATATTTGAAGAGTGACTTTTAAACAGGCGTAATTTCAACCATAACCTATTTTTCAGCAAATGAAGAAAACTGACGATGGTCAAGGCGACAATTTTACACTTTAAATACACCGTTTTGTGTGGAACAGTCTTATTTACGTGGAATTTCCGGATGATGTATTCCTTTCTGCGTCAAAATAATTGTGTGTGGAACAAGACCTCATACTCAGTGTTAGCGACGCGATCAGTTTACGTAGGTAATTTTAAATTAAGTTTTTTTCTTATTCTAACAAAGTCAAAGTAGGTAGGCGAGGCTGTCCGCCTCGATTTTCGCGAGCGGGTGCGCTGCCACGCACTGCGCAATATATTTTGTGAAATCTCATTCAACTGTTATATTTTCGGCCTAATTGCGTCCAATAAACGCTAAACAAGTGTTGTGCTGTATTTTTGTGTCTTGAAAGGACTCCCACAAACTACAATCAGTAAAAAAAACGTTAATGTAATGTTTCTAAATTGAAAAGTCGCTTCTCATTTCATCATACCAGTCCATACCGAGACAAGCAAAAAAAAGCTAAATATCTACCATACATGTATAATATTAAAAAGCAAGTCTAAAATCTAAAGCAGGCCAAAAATGCAGAGAAACCTCAGGGGCACAAAATATCGTGCATTCTCAAGAAAAGCCGGTACCGTCACGATGAAAAATATCTTTATTCGTGGAACCATCTGCAGTTTCATAGAATGTTTACTATACATTGGCGGATGACAGGGCCTTTTAAATTTATACAGGCTGGGGTAGAATTAATGGCCCGGTTTTGTGGAGTATAAAAAACTAATAAACTTAAAACTTTTTTATGATCTATATATTCCTTTCAGTTCTGAAAATAACTACTGATTAAACAGATATTTATCGCGTATGTACCTTTTTTGTGTTGGAACAGCCATAGTCACGAGCAGACAGGTCTGACCGCGATCACAGCCGTTGCAATATACAGTTGAAACGTCGGGATAACAAATAAAAAGGTACATACGCGATAAGTACCCGTTCAATTCAGTAGTTATGTACAGTGATCGCGAAAGTTTGAAAAATACTGAGTTTTGAATACGTACCACTTTAGCAGGAAGGCAGCCTTCAGGATTAATACACTGATGTAGTTAATTTCTGAACTTTTGGACTGAAACTAGGTAACTACTTCTGCCCCAGCCTGTACTTCTTTTAGCGCTTAAGAAGAAGCAGAGTCTAAGTGTATTATCAGCATAATTTGATGGAAGTGGTACGAGCCGATATAATACACCAATGAAGTTAGTTTTAATTTTCAGTCTGAAGTTATCCAAGTGGTGTTCATATGACAGAATTATATACTATTTATCTACGCCAAAGAAGTATAGCTTCTTATGTGCGTACATAAGTGCACAAATGCTTGTATTTATAAAAAAATATATATAAAAATGCTACATTCAGGTCGCAAATCAAATTTTAACTAGATTTTAGCCACGCCTAATTCACGATTTTATGCGCAAGAAACGTAATTTTGCATTTTAAATGCGATCATTCGTATAACTGTTGCTAGTCATTACTAATCACGATATTATATATTATATATATTCGCACAGGTTAAAGACATAACCAAAGATTGAGTAAAACAAAAAAATAATTAAACAAAATCTTTATAAAAAAGCCTTATTTTTATAATTTTTATAAAATATCGGAATATTTAGATGATAGAGAAGCTTGGGATTGAAATTGCTCCAACTCGTTCAAAATGTTACAAATTACACGTAATTTATTTTCTGTATTGTTATGTATTCTAAAAGGCCTTGCCTTGTTTCTTGCCTTTCTTTCCTGGCCTCAATTTTACTGTCTGTTCCTTCGCGACCAACGAAGGAAAAGGCAGTAAAATTGACATTTCGAAGTGATGCTTGTGATTTTCATAAATAAAAGATTTTGACTATGAACAGTCAATTAAAATTAGTACCTACGTAAAATGAACTTGTATGATTCGTCTCGACCCATAACCGCCCCGGCCAGAGTAATTAGAAATTATGGATGGTTCCTATTTTATAATGTCTAGATTGTAAACATGGCATCTGTCATTCGTCTACATATAATGTACAAACTTTAATCGTACAGTCTATATAAAAAGTAGCTGAACTGCAGGGTTGTTCAAAAGGACGTAGTTAGTACACAAATACACATAAAAATATGAGCACAATTTACATAAGCCGCACCATCCAAATACGATACGGTAAAGAACGCTCTTCAATAATGAGACCGCGAATTGATAGATTATTGCATACCATTATAAAAAACCTACCTACTATGTACATAACTTACTTAAAAAAATATCTGTGTAAATGTTGAATATTAAGATATAGAGACAATATGAGATTCAATATAATATACCGCTGTATATTTAATTTTTACTTTTGTAAATAGCTGTAATTTTTTAAATCAGTGGTTCACCCCGAACTTAAATCTCGCGAGTCTCCCACAAAAACAAAATAAATATTATTTGTAATCTTTGACTATCACTTAGGTAATAACTATTATAAGTAATGACTTGACCTACAGTTTCATTCAAATTAGAGGTAACGGGAGTTCATGTTAATTGTTTTTTTTTGGAGTGGAAATTGCATTTATTCTGGATTTCAGACCTTCCCCTATATTTGTGACACTAAAACTACACGTATACTAAATTTCAGCATTGCGGAGTCACTGGTGTACCCTATGAATTTTGTCAAATTTCAGTCTTTATTAGGCTAATAACTTAATAACTACAAGGTTTAAAGGTCAAAATGTACTCACAAATACCTTTTATTAGACGTGCCATTTGACCGGATAGTCTTTTTTTAGCTCATTTAGTCAAACCTAAATTGTGCCATCATTACCTACCTATATATCAAATTTCACGATGATCGGATATACGCTTCGAAAGTTATCCTCGGATAAACAAACATACAACGCCGGTTTGCCCATGTTGATTTGGAGTTCTCGCTTCGCTCTATCAATGAACTTTAATGAATAGTTTATTTTTAGGATTCCGTACTTATATAGGAAAAAAGGACACTTTGTTGTTGGTCTGTGTGTCTGTCCGAAAGAGGTTAAGTTAAGATTATAACACATAAAATAAATATTTTTACGGAAACCTCGGTGCGCGAGTCAGACTCGCAAATCTCCGTTTTTTTCTGTTTTCATCAAAATAAATTGTAATTGCACGCGCTTGCTCAAAATGTGCTGTTTATTTTAAATACGCAGCTCTAACTTGCTTAGCTAGTTTGATAGTAGCTGTGGAATTCATTTGTTGCCGAATGCAGGGCTGAAATTAAATGTTGAGGTTCAGTCGACGTGGTTTCAGAAATTCCTGTTTCATATTCGGTGCAGGGAAAATCAACTGTAGCGTTTATTTGCAGAAGCTTCGCCACGCCTATTCAATAACACGTTACAAGTATACAAATTAGGAAAGTGTTTTTTTACCCAACTTAAAGAAAGTACTGTAGTGGAAGTACTGCCACTATAACTATTTCTGCCCCAACATTACTGTGTTTCGGTATGAAGTGTATGTTTTCCGGTGAAATTACAGGCACATGAGTCTTTACACCTGTGTGCCTCAAGTTTATGGACGCAGGGCAGTGCATCGTAGGCCACGTTTCTACTTTGCTATAGGCGATGGTTACCATTTGTCATGAGGGGCATATGCTTGTTCCATCACCAGGTAATAAGTATATTTTTTTCTTTACCTATACTTTCCCACTGCTGGGCAAAAGGTCTCGCGCATGTTCCTCCATATCTCACGATCTCTCGCCACGTCCCACCAGGTAACTTGGAGCGCATTGAGGTCGTCACGCCAATGCTTCCTCGGCCTGCCCCGGCTTCGACACCCATCTGCAGGCACCCATTGTGTGACGACTGTTGCCCATTTGTCTGGGACCATACGACTGACGTGAAATAATAAAAAAAGCAAATATATATATATAATAGTATTATGCTCTGCAGCCGACGATGAAAGAAACGTTTAAATTCTCAGTCATTGCTTCTAACTTTATTAAAACTATGTCATTCACTGGTTTTAGAAAATCTTCAATACTATTACGGTCATAATCTCCGTTGTAAACTCCGTATAATTTGACTTCACAGACCTTCGTAGAAAACTCTTTGACACTCCTTAAAAATATCACTGCCACTACTAAGCTTCGATGTCAAAACACTCGCTCTACTTTCCACTTTAAACTTAGTACGTTAAGGGTTGGTTTTGGATAGCAAGTAAAGAAAGGAAACTATCGAGAACAGTAACTCGAGAATGGGTTAAAGTATAAGGACAAAGTCGGGATTTATAGGGATTTGACTGTTAAACGATTTGTAGGTGAGTTTGTAAGGTGTTGCGGAGGTTTTCTGGGACTTACTCAATCGGGTGGGAAATTAACTTAGTTTTATTGCGAAAGTTAGATGTGCTTTAATACCTATTTGAGAAGTCACTTCTGAACTTTTCAAAAGGGGATATTTGACACATAATATATTTTTAATAAATGAAAAAACTGACCAATAAAACAAAGAGAGCAATATTTATACTGTAAATATCCCTGTTTTGACCGGCACGTGCAATTTTTGGGATGAATTATAGCGTCGAAATAAATAAGGGAAAATGTGTATTTTAGTACGTAGAATAAGAACTTAGTTAATTAAGACTTAATTAAAAAAAATTGGTTGTCTGTAAAGTCGGTTTACGGACGATAATTTTACGCGATAACAAGTGGAAGAGAGATAGATGCGTCACAAGCCAAACGCTTAAGCCGATCGTGCCTCTCTATCGCTCATTCTGCGCTCTCGTTTGCACGCTCGGCTCAAGCGGAACATGACACTATTTTGTGCCTGCAGCCGGCGTTCATCGATTTATAAGACGTTCAACATCATCATCATCATATCAACCGTAGGACGTTCACTGCTGGACAAAGGCCTCCCTCATTGATCTCCAGGAACTGCGGTTGGAAGCGGCCTGTATCCAACGCCGACCTACGGTTCTTACCAAGTCGTCTGCCCATCTTGTAGGTGACGTATAAGACGTTATTACGTCAAAAAGCTAAATGTAAATATTCTCGTTAGAGAAATCACTCCTCATTTATAAGGTAGAATAGCTCAAAGAACTGACGGCCGTTGGGGCAGAAAGGTTTTTGAGTGGTGACCACGCACTGGAAAGCGCAGCGAAGAACGGCCATCAATATATGGAAAGACAATGTGATAAAGGTAGCTGGGAGCCATTGGATGCAGGCTGGTAAAGATCGGTTGTTCTGTAAATAAAAGGGAATATATGAATATAGGCCATTCAATAGATGGGAATTGGCCTTGTGGCACTGTAATAAAAATCTTATGAGGAAGAATTTAAAGTATTAGCCCGGCTCGCTCAACGATCTCTAAACGTATTTAGTGACTAAACATGTTTTAAAATTTTACGTATTTGTGTGATTTGACAACTCTCTAAATAATATTTAGCCATTAGGCATCGTTACTCAAGTCCCCCTTAGTCTAAGGACGCCTTGCACAACGATCCCTAAACGTATTTAGTGACTCAACATGATTAAGACGATATACAAATTTAAGTTCGGTGACGATTGGGCGGAGCATCCGGAAATGCAAAAAAGTGACAGTGCTATTTACTTGCTTAGGTGAAGAACAAGACAAACATGTATCATAGTCACGTCACATTGTCGCCAGGAGTAAATGACGTAAGCGATAAAAGACAAAATATCGAATTGCATGAGAACGAACAAATTAAAAAAAATGCTTTTCCATTAATTTAGGTACTATAATTACCTACATAACTATGTAAAAAAAATCTTTAAATCTTTTCTAGAGTCGGAGAATGAACGATATTAGTGTTTTAGAAGAGCCGATTTTGACAAATTATTGTATTGAGAAAAGTTTTACCAATTGCGTTTCTGACTTTCATTTATGTAGTTTAAATTATCAAGTAAATATTACTTAAATATGAAATCAGTACCATTTTTAGTTATTGAACACGACAGTTACTTAGCGGCTCAAATTTTTTACATATCGCCTTAAATTTGACGTATTTGTATGACGACTCACTAAATCATATTTAGCAGGTAAATACGTTTAGGCATCGCGCAGGTCGCTCTTGGTCTTAAAGTCTTTACGTAGAAGTTACACGCAAAACTTGAGAATGTGACCAGAACTCTATCCAGCCAGAAACAAACTTTATTGGTGGTGCGAAAGCTGTTGACTATTAAAGTCTTTACGTAGAAGTTACACGCAAAACTTGAGAATGTGACCAGAACTCTATCCAGCCAGAAACAAACTTTATTGGTGGTGCGAAAGCTGTTGACTATTAAAGTCTTTACGTAGAAGTTACACGCAAAACTTGAGAATGTGACCAGAACTCTATCCAGCCAGAAACAAACTTTATTGGTGGTGCGAAAGCTGTTGACTATTAAAGTCTTTACGTAGAAGTTACACGCAAAACTTGAGAATGTGACCAGAACTCTATCCAGCCAGAAACAAACTTTATTGGTGGTGCGAAAGCTGTTGACTATTAAAGTCTTTACGTAGAAGTTACACGCAAAACTTGAGAATGTGACCAGAACTCTATCCAGCCAGAAACAAACTTTATTGGTGGTGCGAAAGCTGTTGACTATTAAAGCTGATGTTCTATAAAAGAAATAAGATAAATATTATAATATATTTTACCTAAGTACAGCTAGTTCATTTATTTTGTTAGAGAATGGATTTTTTTTATATAAATTATAGGCTTGCGTTTGACCACAATCTTGCCTGGTGGTAAGCGATGATGCAGTCTACGATGGTACACGCTTGCCTAGAAGAAACCTATTCACTCGCGACTTGAAGACCCCTAGGTTGTAGTTATCAGGAAACACAGACTCAGGCAAGGCGTTCCACTCATGGACTACTTGTGGTTCCACTCCTTGGCGGTGCGCGTAATAAAGGTGGAAGAGTAGCGCTTTGTGCGTATGGATTATATGTAAATATTTATTATTTATATGTTCATTCGTAAATTCATATGTTGAAATATCGGTACGATAAATAAAAAGCGATATACGAGAAATATAGCCGTATAATATCAATAATTATGTGTTGACTATCGATAACTATTATATCTAGTTTACAGTGGTCAAAATTCGATCGTAATTCATTAAATATATTTTTTTAGCTTTATATTAAGATTAAGATTTGCACAGAGAGCCATGGAGCGTACCATGCTCGGCATTGAGTTCCAAACATCGAGATCCGTAGACGAACGAAGGTTCATGACGTTGGGGTTCGAGTTATGGAGCTCAAATGGTCTTGGGCGAGACACTTGGCTAGACGTGGTGATGACAGATGGAGCAGGTCAGTGACTGAATGGTAGCAGAGGAGAGGGTATAGAAGGGTAGGATATCCGGCGGCGAGATGGGTGGACAACATCGTAAAGGTCGTGGGCCGTCAGTGGGTGAGACTAACGCAGGATCGTGGCGGATGACCCAAACTTGGGGAGGCCTATACCCAACATTGGTTGAAGTCAGGCTGTGGATAATGATGATGATATTAACCTCATCCTTTTCTATATACAATTTAACTATGCCAAATCGCACATTCTTTCACGCGCGCAATATGCTTAAAAAGTGGTAAACGTATTATGTATTATAATCACGTATTTATATAAAGATGCAGATGATCGCGAAAGTGTAAAAAATACTATGAAAATAATGGTAACTGGGACGCCGTCCTGCCCTGCACTTTTCAGGACGCAAGTGGTCTACAAACCAAGAACCATTATATCCAACAGCAAGTACTCCGAGCTGGCTATCGTCAAGTTATTTCCCTAATACTTCGAATCTAGATATATGTGCCAAGAAAATTTGGCCTGAATACTTTGAGATTAATACGGATATAAGTTTCGAAGGTAATAGGAGCGCTGGCATGAGGCCCAATAGTGTATATCGTAACTTTTATTCACAATTACAGTGTATAGATTATTGTCCTAGTTTTTATTTTATTTGATTTTTAGTTTTCAAGAGAAATATAGAAGATTTAGATGTTGTGTTGCTTGTAGCCGTTGAGTACGTCGCATTTAGATCAGTCGCTTTGTAAATTTATTGAAAGGCCTGTCATGCATCCTCAGTTTTTTATCTCTACTAGTTGAATGCCCACGATTTTGTCCGCCAATTTTCTTTAACTCGTCAACTGCGCCACATACCGGGTCCAACTATAGCTAAGAGCCATTCAGTTGATTCCGAGTAATCGACTGGTATCATTTTTTTCAATGGTGATGATCTAGTTTTTAAGTTACACAATTGATTTGTTCAATATGCTCTGAAAATTTTCGATACTAAAATTAGTCTACATTCCGTTCCGCGGCACTGTAAATTGAGCCCAAAAACTTTGCTATAATGTCATATTTATACCTAAACTAGCTACAAAATAGATTTAAAATAATTTGCATACTAAAACCATTAATTAAGTATATTTTTGAAGTAAAACTTCTTTACGCACGTTTGACTTGGGGAGTAAGCTGGTGAATTCGTTACGAAAAGTGCGAACGGAAGTTGAGAGGGAGATACAAGTTAGTGAAGATAGAAAGAGAGAGAGTTACGTTTCGTATATTACTGTAGGGGCAAGAGATTGGAGCGAGCACACATTTCTCTCATAACCAGTTGATTTGTTATTTGATCTTCTATCCCAAATTAGCCTAAATTATACAAACTGCAAATATATATAAACATATATAGGTATATATTCATACATATGAGAAGTGATGAGCTAAAGAAGTTTTACTTCAGTCGTGGAGTCTAAATCACACTCGTTTTTTTTATTTCTCAGATTTTTCGTTATTTTCTGAAAGATTAACCTCGCTTTTGGCATCTGAGGCATCGGCTTTACCGAATAAATCAATTATAACTTAATTTGCGATAACCTTGAACTCAAAACATCCCTTTTGTTATTCAGGTGCTTCCACCAGCGTTAAATTGATCTAAGTATTTTGTTCAATTTGCCAGACTTTAAATGAAATTTCAAAAACTCTTCAACTATCCCCGAATGCTTAGAGCGCGTGACCAGAATGCGTTTACAAGTTAATAGTTGAGAGCAATGACTTTTTGAGAAAAATCTATTAAGAATTTTAAGAGAAGCGAAAGGTAATAACCCTCCCAGCCAAAGTGGTTGCACGAAAAACATTTTTTTCTCTCAGCACTGTAATCTATTACTTTAGTAAGTATTATGTTAAACTATACTTCCAATTTATAGTGTACTTGCTGACACGCCCGCGGCTTCGAACGCGTAGTTTGTCAACAAAAATATTACCCTCCTGCGCAGTCGTATAAAGTAACCTATGTACATACTCGTAGCAATGCCGGTTATAATCTATCTGCATAACAAAATTAATCGAAACCGGTCCAGCCGTCTAGTCGTAAAAACTAAACAAACAGCAGACACACAGACAGAGAAACAGAGAGACATACTTACTTAAGTAAGGACATACTTACTTTCGAATTTATAATATTGGTGAGAATTACGCTAAGATTTCGAAAGGTAAAAAATGGAACCCTTATAAGATCACTCTCATGTCCGTCTGTCTGTCTGTCCGTCCGTGTGTTACCACCGATTTTCTCAAGAACGGGTGGACCTAGCAAGTTGAAATGTATACCAGATACTGAGGTCTATAGTCCCTACTAGGTGTATAAAAATCAAGGTCCTGAGTCAACACGATAAAAAGATATGGGCAAATTTAGATTTTCGCGAAAACTTGTAATTACCTACCAAAATTTACCTCAATTTTCTATTTTTTTTGTTTTTTGGAATGTTTCGTTTACTTGTGCTGTAAGACCTTGCTTTTAACTAAAATTGACAATAATTCTAGGTCAACCAGAAGTCCCCTATAGGTTTTGGGTCGAAAAAAGATATGGTAGTTCCCGTTGACCTAGAATCACGAAATTTGGCAAAAAGCAAGGTATTACAGCACAAATAAAGGAATAATTTTAAAAACTAATACAAGTTGAAAATTAAAGGGTATCCCCATATACACATAGTTGATTAAGATAGTCCTCTGAGCTGTGTGGGCGCTCATACAATTTAGAGGACTAGCTTAATCGGAACCAACCTCAAATAAGGTAAATAAATAAAATTGTGCTATTGAATATAATAAATATTTAAGTTGGGCTCCCATACAACAGACATGATTTTATTGCCGTTTTTATAAATACTCGTAATGGTACGGAAACCTACGCGCGCGAGTCCGACTCGATCTTGGCCGGTTTTTTTAAATAAAAGTAAGGATTTGTTATTTCATTATAGCTTAATATGAATTTTTAATTAACTTTTGGCCCTAGGACCTGAAATTCCATTTTGGAGTTAACAATTGATGTGGTTGAGTTAACAATTGAGTTAACAAGTAATGAAAAAGTTATTTCGAGTCGCCAAAGAGTGAAACGCCTTGCCTGAGCCTCTGTTTCTTGTTAATTACAACCTGAGTATCTTCAAGTCGCTTACTGGCAGCCGAGTCTTTATTTCTAGGCTTGATCTAAACTCTCTCCCTTATGTTACGTATAACGATGTCCCCTTAGCTTACTGCTCTGAAGTAAAGAATCTTGGCCTAATCATCACTGAGAACTTATCATGGGAGCAGCATATTACTGAAGTCAGCAGGAAGATGTATGGATCAATGCACGCTCTAAAGCGCATGCATAATTTCCTTCTTTTATCAGCTAAAATTACTCTTATAAATTCTATCCTACTCGCTATCCTAGATTATGCAGATGTGTGTTATCCCGACGCTACTGAGGAGCAACTTAATAAACTGGAGCGGTTGTTAAACCTCTGCATCAGATATGTATACGGGTTACGAAAGTACGACCACATCTCACAGTACCGCTCACAGTTAAAGTGGCTCAAAATCCGGTTTCGTCGGGATACTCATATACTCTGTCTTCTTTATAACATCCTTCAAAATCCTCTGTCTCCTTGCTATCTTAAAGAACGTTTTTCTCCTCTTTTTCCACCTGATCGTCCTTCTCGTCCTTCTCAACATCTGTTATTTAAAACGCCTGAGCATAACACTTCTTTCTTCACTAACTCTTTCACTGTGACTGCTATCTGCTTGTAGAATTCTCTTCCCGTGGAAATCCGCAAGGCCGCCTCTATGAGAATCTTCAAATCCAAACTCTTTAAATACTTCACCTCTCTTCAAGATACCCAACAAAATTGAGCACTTTATGTAGATATATTTGTGTATTTCGTTTATGTATGTGTATTATTATATTTTTTATATTTGTAAGTTTATTTCTAAGCTATAGTTTGAATAAATTTTCCTTTTTCTGGCACTACCACTTTCTCCACACTACACAAAGGTTAGCTGGAAGAAAATGCTAATTAGCATTAAGTTCGCCTATGTATTATTTGATTAGTGCAATAAAGAATTTTCTAATCTAATCTAAGTCGCGAGTGTATAGGCTGGTGTCAAGACGAGTGAACAGCATGGCACCAGAGATGTTGCGGATGAAGATTTTGAAATTTGCAATCTTTTGAAGGCTGACTTCCGCAGATGCTGATGCCGATGTAGATCTTAAGATTTTTTTTAAGAAACTGCGTTTTGGTGCGCACTTATAACATAAATATAAACTTTTAACTGCAGAAAACTCGCATAACATACAATACTCACTGTATACTCACAATAACACTAAAACTGCAATGTTCATACGATAAGCGCAAGTAAACACGTTACAATTTATTTACGAGACACAAATGATAAACAATAACAAACGCGTTGGATCTTGTCATCGAAATCTTCGCTCCTATTGGTCAATACCAGCACGTGCCCACGGCACGCGCCAATCGCAAGCGCCACGCAATTTCTTTCTTGTCATCATCAATTATTGCGGATGCGGATACAGATCTGAAATCGAAGCGGAGCCTCCGCATATATTCGCGAATATTCGCAATATCCCTGGATGGAACAGGTGTTATTAAGCAACACTACGAACACTTTAAACACTTCAGACTGACGAATAAAAGTTTAAGTAGCGGCCAGAAACTAGGTACTTTTCCGCTTCAGGAAGTTAAAACAAAAGCATGTCCCCGCTTCGAAATAATAGGCACACCTCAAAATTGCATTTCTACTGAAAATTGAATCCAAGATACTAAACATTAATTGCGCTAGCACAATGGAGATGAACCGTCAAGGCAATGTATTTGACATACTTCATCAATGCAATTTCATTCAATTTCAAAATTCGATTTCGAAAACCTAAGGAAAAAGTCTGAAGCAATGTAAACTCAAGTTTAGATATTACAACAACTTTTAAAGAAACTACTTCAAAAAAACTTAACTATTGTTTTGGAATGGCTTCATATTCTGTTAAACCGATCGCCATTGACAAAGTCTCAAAGGCGATAATTCTAGCAGAATTGAGGTCGTGGAACCCTAATCAAATCCCCTGAGACAGTCCTGAAGTCTTGCCCCAGTCTACTCCATAAATTAACTAATAATGCACAAGTCCGCAGCCATCTCGTAAATAACAGTGACGCGGGTCCGGACTCAACGTTTCGAATCGGCATAGTTCCGCCATCAGTTATGGTGAGAGCGGTTTGGATGGCTTACGAGTAGATTTTAGAGTGGTTATCGAATAGTAGAGTTAGGAATCAGATCTCTGCGAAGCACAACTTAACTCTTTTAACTATTGCGGTATTTTTTGTGAGAAAAAATCCTTGTTATTGTTGGTAGCTTAAATAATAGCTTCGTACGTCAAACGCTACTCAAACCTATGCTATTATCATCCAGGTGTTACTCTCAGCGCATATTTATCGTACATCGTAATAACAAACCTCAAAGCAAAACTTAAGATTAAAATGTGTTTACAATCTCTCTGTAAATAAGAGCTACGTAACTGGTGAAACTCCCTCCATTTGTCTCGTTCTAAGGCGGTCTCGCTTACTTCCTTATACGATATAACAGCGATCTTCTTCTTACTAGAGTCTGTCAAACGAAAGTAGGCAGTCGCATTTTTTCGTAACTGTTTACATGGGAATACTAATGTGTTTCCACCTACGGACGCTATGTTCTACAGCTGGGTATATTTAGGGTGGTATAAAATAATAACTGCACGTACTATAAATAACTATAATAATCACGAATTGTAACCCACTCTTATCAACTGCAGATTAATAATATTGAACTATTTTATAGGTTTGGTCATTCTGAACCGGAAAAATAGGCAAAATATGCCTTTTTCCTAAGATGTAGGCAGGAACCACGGATGACCATTTCCCATGAATCTGACTTACTTCTTTCGTTTCAGTCACTCTCTTAATATTCTTCAAATAGGTCGTCGTTTAAGGTAGGTCTCTTGACTTTTTTTCAACAGATTAGGGAAAATGAGAATCGGAGTGTGGCATCATTATTATTCCCTAATGTTTGGGTTGCCACGCTGATATTTTTTGAATTTGCCGCGATTTTTCAAGGTCTACTTTCATTTGACAGACTCTTATTAATCTATACTAATATTATAAAGAGGAAAGATTTGTATTTTTGTATGTAACAAATAAACTCAAAAACTACTGGTCCGATTTCAAAAAATCTTACACCATTATAATGCTACATTATATCTGAGTAATATAAGCTACTTTTTACTCCAACTGCGCAGAAGAAGGGTAACGATTTGATTCAAAAACTACGCGTGGTCAGCTAGTATTTCCTAAATTGCTTCATAAGCAATTTTCAGGGTCACTTATAATCTTACCAAAATCAGGGCTTTTGTTTTTCGATTTAAAAAGAAAAATCTAGTTCCTACTAGCCTAGATGGCGTTGTCAGGAGATGCCAAAATCTCAAAATTTGGTTCTTTATCTCAACATTCTCGGAAAATAATATCAATAGTTGTTAGCATTTATAAAAAACATTATCATGACTGTTACCACAGTCAACTTTTGGTCGTAGTACGATCTTTAAAAATTATAGCCTTTCAGTTTTGTGAAACGTTGCACTGACAGGCAGCCAGGTCACGAGCACGACTGCATTTCTCGTACATTTTATATGAACTCACCGCACACAGTTGACGCTAGTGGTCGCGCTTCTCGCTTGTGGCCGTCAGCGACCGAAAGTGAAAGAAAAAGTCTCAGAAGAAAAAGGCTTATCCATTGGCATATTGTCATTTTCTATTGATGTGACAAACTTATTACTCAGAAGAAAACTGAATAATGCTACATATACTGGTTTTGACTTTAGAAATATGTACACGAATGACGTTTAACATGGATATGCACAGTGAAAATGTACACGAATGACGTTTAACATGGATATGCACAGTGAAAATGTACACGAATGACGTTTAACATGGATATGCACACTGAAAATGTACACGAATGACGTTTAACATGGATATGCACAGTGAAAATACTTTATATACGCAGGAGAAAACTATTAACATCCAACGTCAGCCTAAGTGGTTGCCGCCCAGTAAGGCATAAAAAACAGAGCATCAAAAATCCATAATAATATTCTAATTTCAAAACTCTGTCTCTCTGTCCGTTTGTCTGTTTATTATTCACGACTGAACGTCTGTTCTAATTTCGATGAAATTTAGCATACGGATAGATTTTATGATAAGATATGATAACTCTTTATTGTAATTACCACACAGAAACAATATAACACCAAAATACAACTAAAAAGGTAATACAATGGGCGACCTTATCGCTGAGAACGAACTCTACCAGGCAACCTTTGGATGGAAAGAATTTAGTGATGTCATAACGGAGTGCGGTGTACTACAGATTATAATTGTTGATTGAATTAAATAAATAAATACTGCTGGACATTTAACACAGCGCTATCTAGCCCCAAACTAAGCAGAGCTTGTATTATGGGAACCAGATAACTGATAGAAGACTTTTATACTTTTTTTTTGTAAATACATACTTATAATATAATTTTTGATTAAAACGGGTATTTATCGCGTATGTACCTTATTTATTTGTTATTATTGTTTTGTTATTGTTGTATTACGCGATAAATACCCGTTTTAATCAATAATTATGCACAGTGATCGCGAAAGTTTGAAAAATACTACTTTTATTAATATATAGAAAAACACCCAGACACGAAACTTATATCTGTAGATCATGCAAACATTTGTTCCGCGGCGGGAATCGAACTCGCTACCTCCTGCGTCTCAGCCAGCTATACGCCCACTATGCCACGGAGGTCATCAATGAATGTCCTATAAAATTTAGGTAAATAATTTATAATAATGCGTCAACGTTCCAGCCATTCTCGAATCGAACGGTCTGATACGCGACGATGTTAAGATTTTTTTTTTTTTTTTTTTCGAATGGACTTATTTCGCTGTTGGCCTCTGAGGCCGTTGCAGCTTAACCGAGCTTTTGGCGAGCGCAGAAGGCGCTCAGCCCTATAATTTTATTTTTGATGAGGCAACTAGCGCAAGGGCACCACTCAGGTACGAACCTAGGCTTGGGCTGTTGCCGGGACGGGGATAGGAGAGAAACGCCCGGGTACGTGCTTGTACCTCGTGTAGGCGGCGACTAATGGGACTCGTCGACCTCGCCGGCGAGGTCGGTGTATTTGTGGAGTGTTTGCTCTGTCTGATGTGGATGACTCACCCGCATTAGCGGAAGTGATTTCGTCATCCGGGTCTCCGAGAACGTGTCTCGGACGACGGAGGGTTTTTCTGTGTTCGGACGGTTCAATCGAATAGTCCGGAATGGTATGTACCAAAGGATTCGGATGATGAAAACGATGAAACGCCAACGTCCATACCACGTCGGAAAAACCGGTTCTCGTCCGATCACTGAAGTTAAGCAACGTCGGGCGCGGTCAGTACTTGGATGGGTGACGATGTTAAGAGGCTTGACGGTATGACTTTTATACCTTGGGGGAAGTGTAGGCCTTTGGTGTGGGACGTCACGTGCGTCACCCTTGCGCCATCACATCTGTAGGGTACAGCAGTTGGGGCCGGTGCGGCGGCAAATTCAGCCGAAGATCTCGAGCGGCGCAAATATGGAAGTATCGACAGAGCTTACGTATTTGAGCCATTTGGGGTCGAGACCATGGGGTACCGGAGCCCATCGCGTTTTCTAAATTCTTTCAGGTCGACGCATAAGCATTGCAATTCAGCGGGAAACTGCAGCCAGTGTCTTGGGGACACTTGCGCCTGGTAGTGAGCAACGGTATTTGAATGATTCAACTGTTTCTTCTGTATTTTATTGTAAATAATTCTATAATGTATTAAAAACAAGAAAAAACATATATAATTCAAATACATAAATAGTTATAAAATAGACTAATATGTACCTATCTTTGTATAATATACTAAAGTAACAAGATTATGACCGGTAATTGGGACATATGCTAGTTTTACCTGCGTGCGTAGAAGGAGGGTAATGTTTTTATTGTCAAACCCCGTTTGCTAAGCCGCTGGCGGCAGCTAGTACTAAATAAAAATAAAACCAGCATAAAATGAAAGTTACCTTCCTAAAGCAAACTTGCCGTTTCAAAACCTTCCTCTGGACTCCAGATTAAAATTTCCATACATGGTATTGTTTCATAAAGTGGGTGGGCGCGGCAGCTGTGCTGACGAGGGTAGAGACGGATGGGGGATGCTTATTGCTTAGTAAATGCTACCTTGCTGTCTAAATATTGGACTTTGCGATGTGTGATAAAGCGAAATTGTCATAATATTTCAGGATTGTACGCTGGTGGGAGCTATTTATTTTTATTAATGGTTTAAACTATGTCAACAGTTTTTGTGGACTTCAAATTAATGTAATCTAAAAACATACCAGAAGTAATTTATTAATGTACCTATATATATAATTATGACGACTTCCGTGGCGCAGTGGGCGAAAAGTCGGCTGAGACGCAGGTGGTAGCGGGTTCGATTCCTGCCGCGGAACAAATGTTTACATGATTTACAGATATGTGTTCCGGGTCTGGTTGCTTCTCTATCTATAATATAAAAATGAATCGCAAAATGAGTTGGTAAGCGCATAACTCAACAACGCCTGGACCAATTTGGCCAATTCTTTTTTGTTGTATTTCTTATTGTCAGGAGAAGGTTTCTAAGAAAGAAAAAATTAAGAAAATTGCGCGCAAAATTATAAAATTTAAGAATACTTAACCACCATGTAAAATTATTTATAATCTAACCTTAGCGCTTTTATAATGTAACCTTATGCCGTTTGACATATTTAGAAATGACAGAATGCGTGCTGCAAATATCGTCAAAGAGGATGTAAAAAAAATGAATATCGTTTGAAACAGATGCTTCGGTAGGAGTTATCCCGTGATATATTGTCTATATATATATAAAATAATTGCTGTTCGTTAGTCTCGCTAAAACTCGAGAACGGGTGGAGCGATTTGGCTAATTTTGGTATTGAATTATTTGTGGAAGTCATTCATTTTCTCATACATAATGATGGCCGGGGACAACAGTTGACAATTCTATCAGGGTGACTTATATTGACAGCCCGCGTTATACCTATGCATGTCAAGCCGATACGAAGTTCGGCGGGACCACTAGTATAGTTATAAGTATGTATTTACAAAAAAAGTTGTATATATAAGTAGTCTATCAGTTATCTGGTTCCCATAATACAAGTTCTGTCAAGCTTCGTTTGGGGCTAGATAGCGCTGTGTGAAATGTCCAGTAATATTTTTTTTTAATAATGGTTTAAATGATGGGAACAGTTTTTGTGGACATCAAATTAATGTAATCTAAAAACATACAAAAGTAATTTATTAATATACCTACTTACCTATATATATAATTATTAAGTTATATGTGTTACTTGATTATATATTTACCTTATTTATAATAATTGGCATGCCTCTGCGCTGTGGTATAAATATTTTGGAACCACTAGTATAAATTTAAGAACTTTGAAGCAGATAAATGTTTTATTGATTGATTGAAAATCATACTCACAACTACAATATTAAAATGCTAAATTGAGTTTTTATGTTTTTTGTATGATTCGCTTTTAAATTTGGTATATTATAGATTATGACCTAGATTTAGACGTAAGCTACTTTTTTTGGCAAACTAAGCCGCAAGCAGAAACTAGTTCAGTACATTACACACGTACAAATATTGCTGCATTGAGAAAACCGAGTAATCTTCACGTTCCTATGGTAAAAAATAATTATAGACAAAACGCATTCTTAACGCGCCGGCGGACACTGAGCGCAACTTCAATTCGGCCACGTCTAAAACTTCGGCCTGAATATCGCTATCCCTGTTTAGTGACGAAGTTTAGCTACGCAGAGCGACAGTGATAGCAATAGAAAGATTCTAAATTTGATTAGATTTTGACCGTTTTCAGTAATACCAAAAATGATGACTGAAAACTTGTTGTATTTTTCTCATTGTGTTGTTATTCTGTAACTAGACGATGTTCTATTCTATGTTCCCATGACTAGGATACGTAAGATGTTGTTGTTTTTAATACGAAACAATTAGGTTGAAAACAGGTCTTTTATGACGTAAAAACATACAGAATGCGATACGCTTCTATTTCATTTTAGGTAAGTATTTTGATCTAATATATGGTTGGGAACCTAGATAAATACTATTAAAATTAAAATAATACCTTATTAAGGTAGAAATATGCTCCAATTAGAAATGATCTTGGTAGTACGTGTTGTAAGGGCGATTGTCTCTCCGGTGCCCCCTTAATACGAGCTAGCAAATCGTTCAACTCATTGGTCAATAAAAATATTGATGTTGATTTATTCAATACATCTGCAAGTAAGCTTAAACGCTCGCTAAGCGATGATTTCTTCTTACATTAAGTATTACTTGTATTTTATGTCGCTTTATTTTTTATATATCCTGTCGTCTACATTCACTGTGTTCTTTATTCTATTTATGTATTTACATATCCACGGATACTTTTTAATTGGCGATCAGCACACATGCGCTGGTATATACCGGCATGTAATATGTAAATAACTATTTTTAAGACCTAGCTGTAAGTTTTCCTAAAATTTTGAAAATAAAATTATGTTAAGATGATGAGATTTGAATTAAATAGAGTCTCATTCATACGATCTAAACTCGGATGCCATTGGCAGTACCTCTATAAATTTTAATGAAATCGTAGTCTAAATGAAGTTATATTTTATGAGAACAAAATCGGCTTGCCAGATTTGTACCACACAATCAAACAGCTTCACGCTGAAACAGAACGCAGCCCTTGAAACTCTAACGAAGCCCTTTAGAAATTAGTTGGTAACCCCCCTTCTACCCCTTACTCTTGTCTTCATACACGCTCCTCATAATTCAAGATATTTCTGCCAGATAATTTATTCAAGTATATAAGTACATTAAAAAAATGCTGGACATTTCACACAGCGCCATCTAGCCCCTAAGCAAAGCTTGTACTATGGGAACCAGATGACTGATATAAAACTTATGTACTTTTCTTATATAAATACATACTTACAATTACAACATATAGAGAAACTAGCTGTTGCCCGCGACTTTGTACGCGTTACACTACTAAATGTGTAGGTAACCTAGAAATAAAACTAAACTCGCTATCACAACTTGATTTGACACCCCATTTTTATCTCATGGGACCTGATTAGTGAGATAAAAAGTAGCCTATGTTAATCCAGGATATAATCACCGTAATACTAAATTTCATAGAAATCGATTCAGCCGTTACGACGTGTTTGAGTGACAAACAAACAAATGTATAAATAAACAAACTTTCCAACTTTCGCGTTTATAATATTAGTGTGATGTGACAACCAGAACCGGAAAAAATATCTGTAGATCATGCAAACACTTATTCCTCGACGGGGATCGAATCCACAACTTCCTGTGTCTAAGCCGGCTATTCGCCTACTGCGCCACAGAGGTCGTCAAATTCAATTTAAAATAAAAACAAATGGTTTTATTTGTTTTAGTGATAAATCTAAATTACGCCTTTTAGAAATTACCTTTTAGGAGTCGCATCTTGCGGCGTCTGTTTTACCGGATCACTTTATTATTTTGAGGAACTTCAAGACCACAGTAAACAGGTTATTTTTAGGCGAACATGCTCCATCTTCAACCACACCATCACTGACCTTACCATCACTTGACATTTGGCAAACAAAATAAGTTTTTTTGTTGCAAAAATACATTTTCAAAAGACGCTTTTTAATAATTCACAAATGGGAACTTCAAGCAAAATAATATGAGCCCAAACACTAGTAGCCTACAGTATTCCATTCAGAAGTTCCATTGTCTAGCATCCATCTCCATCATGAGAACTCCATGGTACTTTAATATTGCATGATCACCAAAGTTACACATGTATTCCTCAGCTCAATTGGATGGGGGTGGTTTAAAATTGAGCAAGATTTGACCCAAACAAACTAACAAACATTGCAAGTCAAATAAATAAATATTGCTGGACATTTCACACAGCGCTATCTAGCCCCAAACTAAGCAGAGCTTGTACTATGGGAACTAGATAACTGATACTTATAATATATAGAGAAATAACCAGACCAGGAACAAATAACTGTATGTCATGCAAACATTTGTTCCGCGGCGGGAATCGAGTCCGCTACCTCCTGCGTCTCTGCCGGCTATTCGCCCACTGCGCCACGGAGGTCGTCGAGTTTATATAATAATAAAATATACATACATAAATAAAAGCCTAAAAAAAATTAAAAAAATATTGGGCCTCACTCTATCTCTATCTTTTCTCTTACTCTTGGGAATACTCTTTTTAAAGTAGTAGTTCCTTGCGAAAGGACTCGCCTGGAGAAGTACTACAACCAAACTTATTTCTGCCGCCAAGCAGCAGCATGTGTTGCGGTTTGAAGGATGCCGGTACAGGCATATGATGCTTTATATCTGTATGCCTCAAGGATTGAGGGCAGTGCATCGTAAACAGTTTTCTAAGGTGCGTGACCTACGAAGCAATACTTTGTTATAGGCGATGGTTACCACATAACATCAGGTGGGACATATGCATAATGCTTCTCCAGGTCGTATTAAAAAAACAAAACACTCTTACTTCAGATCATATCTTTCAATAGAGAAGTAAAATACGAAACAAACAGTTCACCGGTCGAGTACGTAAGCATTACTCAATGTTAGGGCCTGACCTCACCGCTCCCTTGTCACCGACCCTCTGTCCTCAGGAAAAAATCGCACAAGTAGATTGTGATTTAGGCCCAGTACCACACAACTCGTGGGGTTCACGTCACAAAATTTTACTTCTGAGAATAGTGTTTAGATTAGATTAGATAATTCTTTTTTGCACACCAAGAAAACAATACAGATAAAAAGAACACCTTAAAACTATGCGATACAATTGGCGGTCTTATCTTTACCAGACAACCTTTGGATGGAATGGACTATGTGGACATTATCTGGGGTATAATGGTGTACCTAACATCATATACATACTTAAAATATAAAAAATAAAAGTAACATAAATTAATGAACCTAAATAATAACTACTTATATAAGAAACATATAAATTAATAATAACTACATAGATATTTAGCGACAAATACTCTAATAGTGTTCTCTGACCATACGTTTGAAAATGGCAAGTGACTTGGCACATCTGATCGCTACCGGCAGCGCGTTCCATAACCAGACAGCCTGCACAGTAAAAGACTTATCAAAGTAGTTTAGGGATCGAAGAAGAGATCGAATAGAATGCTTAATTTGGAATAAATAACGAATTTTAAAATAAAAAGTCCTTAATTACGCATATTTATAATCATTATTTTATATATAAAATGTATAATGTTTATGTAGGTAGGTAGGTTTGTTCAGTTCTAAATGGTATGTTCTGTGAGAGTGTCAAACAATAGATAGATAGATAGAAAACTCTTTATTATATACCACACTTAAATTAACAAATCATAATTAAACACTTAAAAACTAGACACGCGATTGTGCAATTGGCGGTCTTATCGCTAAAAGCGATCTCTTCCAGACAACATTTGGATGGACTGGATTTTACGAGAACGTTAAAGGACGGTAGCTTTATAACATAAGCTTTTTATTTAACTGTAGGTATACTTACATAAGCAAAAGAAAATAAATAGATACCAGGTAATATTATTTAAATATTATACATAAACATTCTATGATATTAAATATACTAACAATATTTAAAATACATTAAGAAACAGCTGTAATACAAACAGTAACAACGACAAATATAATAACAAAATAAGATTACTCTCTGATACGCTCTCTGATGAAGACAAATAGTGCTTAAACAAAAGCATTTTAAAGATAGGAAGGGATTTGGCAGATCTAATAAAAGAAGGAAGAGAGTTCCATAAACGGATAGCTTGTATAGTAAAGGAGTTGTCATAAAAGTTAGAAGAGTGGATAGGAATTTTAAGTTTCAAGGACTTAGAAGAGCGCAATGGACGAGGATTAGATAGATGGAGATATTCAAAGCGTTCTCTAAGATAAGAAGGACTAGAAGGATTGAACAAAATACTGTACAAAAGAGTGAGGATATGAGTATTCCTGCGGTAGCGAATGGGTAGCCACTTGAGCTTCTTGCGAAAATCAGAAACGTGGTCATATTTTCGTAGTCCAAATATAAACCTGATACAAACGTTCTGAAGACGCTCAAGTTTGTCGAAGTGTTTCTGAGTGAGATCCGGATAGCAGTCGTCAGCATAGTCAAGAATAGGGAGCAAGAGGGATTGTGCCAGCGCAACTTTGGTGGATGTCGGCAGAAAGTTCCGTAGCCTTCTCAATGAATAGTTGTTCAACAATGGTTGTTGTGTGTTTTCTTTCTTTCTTATTTACTTAAACGGGTATTTATCGCGTATTTACCTATTATTTATTATCTAATGGTTTTTTTTTTTTTTTCGAATGGACTTATTTCGCTGTTGGCCTCAGGCCGTTGCAGCTTAACCGAGCTTTTGGCGAGCGCAGAAGGCGCTCAGCCTTATAATTTAATTTTTGATGAGGCAACTAGCGCAAGGGCTCCACTTAGGTATGAACCTCGGCTTGGGCTGTTGCCGGGACGGGGATAGAAGAGAAACGCCCGGGTACGTGCTTGTACCTCGTGTAGGCGGCGACTAAAGGGACTCGTCGACCTCGCCGGCGAGGTCGGTGTATCTGTGGAGTGATTGCTCTGTCTAATGTGGATGACTCTTCTGCATTAGCGGAAGTGATTTCGTCATCCGGGTCTCCGAGAACGTGTCTCGGACGACGGAGGGTTTTTCTGTGTTCGGACGGTATTCAGATCAAATGGTAACAACATTAGAGTGCAGGTTCCATTAGTAAGGTCATCAAGTCATGTGAAAGACTACTTTGATACAAGTTTTCCAATAGCTCGTAAAAATAAATAATATAAATATCATTTTCATACGCAGTGTTGTTTTTAATGTCTTTTTTCAATGTATGTTTTAATATTACTTTTTGTTTTGTCTATACTGTATTGTTGTTCCAAATATAAATGTCATTTCATTATTCAGCAAACTTCAATGCATAACTTTGAAAACTATCTTGTTTCACCGTGATTTGCGAGTTTCCGTGTGAGTGTCAGGATATTTCTTGAACATAACTACAATGAACCTACAAGTTGCACAGCACTGTATCCATACTGCATATACACAAACATACTTACGATATTCCGCGCGATAACTGACAGTGCTGAGAGGTTGATATAGCCAGAGGTTACAGGAGGTACCGTTGGGAGTTCGCCTTATATCTCACCTGTGTCACCGCCTCACCGTTTTCTTGTTTTTCTTCGACTAAATCTAATAAAATGGTAAATATTTTGTGGGAATATAGTGGATTTATTCCACCATGGATTAAGCGGGTTTCAAGATAGTGCAGAAGTTCGTATGGAACATCATACTACAGCTATATTTCCATATAGTAAATTTGACGTTCCGCAACCGATTGCTGTCGAGTTACTGTCTTTAATTTTACGTTTTTAAGTGGCTGGACTTCCTTGACCTAGGTGGCTAGTAAATAATAATGCTAGACATTTCACACTGCGCTATCTAGCTCCAAACTAAACTAAGCTTGTGCTGCGGGAACCAGATAACTGATAATTAAACACATTTTTTTAAATATGATACATTTGAGTGCATAAAAGGATGTAGGTAACAAGCTTCCGTCCGATCGAGTAAACAGTCACACTCCCGATCATAATCTATAATATGTACCAAATTTTAACGAAATTGGTCGAGCGGTTTAGTTGTGAAAATGTGACAAACAAATAGACAGACAGAGCTAATTCCAAATTTATAGTATTAGTATAGATTCTGCCGATTGAATAAGCGCATTCAGATTAAGCAGTACATGTCTAATGGCTACCCTCGCTTCAATAGGCATCAATCTACAATCGACCTAATCTCCATTGAAGATCGGAAGCTGTTTGCTAAGTCCTAACTAAGCCCTAAATAGAACAATGGTTGTTATTGCACTATTATCTACTAGCCAAACAAACCTAAACTTCCATACAAATCCGACAAAAGGTTTGACTGAAGTTTTGAACCTGTCTAACTAAAAATATTAACGACATTGACTCTTCTTCCTGCCGTTTTCCTACATTACGCGGGGTCGGCACAACATGTATTCCTCCTCCACATCTCTCTATCAGTCGTCATCTCCGTTGTCACTTCCTTCCTACCCATATCATTCTTCACACAGTCCATCCATCTCTTAGTATTGTATTTATAATATTATCAGAACACATACCCGTCCCGTAAAGGCTTGAAATTTTTGAGATGATTTTAAAAATCTTAGAATCATCCATCTCTTCTTCGGCCTTCCGCTACTTCTTTATCCATTCACATTCATATCTAACACTCTTTTAGTCGCATGATTTTCTTCCCTCCGCATGACATGCCCACACCACGCTAGCCTCTTACTCCTCAATTTTTCTATCACCGGCGCTACTTTTAAACTTCCTCTAATATACTCATTCCTTATCTTATCCATTCTCGTTACCCCACACATCCATCTAAACATTCGCATTTCTGCCGCGTGCACTCTTCTTTCATTCATTTCTTTCAATAATGGCATTGACTATAAAGAAAATTGCGTAAGAAAATCTGGATTTTGTTTAAATATTTAGTTACATACTGTTAAACAAAAGATTGTCTAGAGGAGATCGCTTTCTTTAACAGTCAGACCGCCCATTGCACATACTTACATTTGTGTTATTTTTTTCTCAGTTGTTGGGATTTAGCTTGTAAGGCATATATAATTTTCATTATTTAATTCTCAAACCCAAACTTTAATTTTACATTGCCAATTAAGGTGTTGCAATTTAAACTACAAATTATGTGTTTTTTAAAACCCAAATAATTTAATTTTTAGTTTGTGTACTTATCATGTAGGTTCCTGCCGTACGTGCCCAGTTGACCGGGCGGGTTATTGACTGGGTGGGTCATTGAACGACCTTTAGTACTACTATTTTACTATTCTTTAGTAATCTGTGGCATCGCACAACATGCTAGTTCTCTAACATTTCGTCGAGCAGCATTTAATTTATCGATTTTATTGATACATATATTTTTGTAGAAACCTTCCCTTCTATATGTATAATTAGTTTAAATTGCAAGACCCATTATTTTACTTGTAATAACTAAATACAAGGAGGAAAGACGGAAGATGCACGAGAGCAGCAACCGAGTGGTGGCCGCGAGAAGGGCGCATATCAGTTAGCAGACCGCCAGCCAGATGCTCGGACGACATCGCGAGAGTTACGGGAAGGCAATGGAATCGCTTGGCACAGAACCGGAGACAGTGGCGTAATAACGAAGAGGCCTATACCCGGTGGTGGATGTACGAGGTGGACATGGCCTGAGATTATGATGCTGATGATCAATCCAATACAAACCTACCCCAAAAAAAAAATTACATCAACATGTGCCTCACTATCATTATTCAAATTAGCAGCCAAAAATAAAATAATTTTAGGGCCTATAAAAGCTTCATACGATTGAAATAATAGTACCGTTCTTTACAAACTACCCTCATATAATTATTAAATTGTTACGGCTGACTTTTATTGGTATATCTCATAGTAGTTGTTGGGTTAGCTGTGGCATACCGTATTCAAATGTTGACAAAACCCCTACGGGGGGTGTCGTTTATTTTATTGAAATACATTAGGGGTTGCGTATAAAAATGTCTCCTGTTCATAGTATAATTGCTACTTTTGATTTGATAACTGAGTTCGTGCCGTTGTAAAAGAAGGGTCCTAAACTAATCCAATCACTCAATATTTATAGTCTGCCCGTGGTTTTTGTTTCTGGAAATATTTTTACTGGTGGTAGAGCTTTTGTGAATGGGCTCGAGGAAGTGGACACCACCGCCTTACCTTTATCTGCCACCAAATAGCATTACTTGTGCTGCTGTGTTCCGGTAAGATGGTAATGATATGTTGCTGAAATTACTGGTACATAGGCATACCAGCTAAGTCCTATAGTATGGCAACGTATCCACATAGAGATATAGAGACACATAAAAAAATGCTGAGACAGGACCGTTTAGTACATGCACGTGGTGCCTAATGTAACCTACTACTTCTTGCCTACATGTACTCGTACAGGTTCGTCAATTTTCAAATTGATTCGTTCAACGTATCGCGAGTACATTTATAACTTTGTCACAGAATAGACTGAGAAATAAAATAATGTTTAACTGTTCGTTAATAAAGTTCAAAATTATTCGGTTTAAAGTTGTTTGTTTGACTATTTATCTTGTCAAATATAATCAATTGATTCTTGTATTACTGGTGCAAGCGAAAACCGACTCTAAAGTGACGAACCTTTTCATCACATACCTTTCTTTGTATCTTTGTGTTAGTAATACGTTAATTAGCAGTATAAGTGTTATCTGTACAGCTTTTGTATGTCCAATAATTTTTTGAAGTACAACTTCTTTACGCACGCTTGACTTGGGGAGTAAACTGGTGAATGCGTGACGAGAGCAATACCAAAAGTGTGATCGGGCGAGGCGAACGGAACTTGAGAGGGAGTTATAAGTTAGTGAAGATAGAAAGAGATAGAGTTACGTTTCGCATATTATTGTAGGAGCAAGAGAGAGAGGTGCGAGCACATATTTTCTTTCTCTCTTTCTCTCATAGCCAGTTTCGTTTCGTATATCTTAGACACAGTGCATGCCTATTGTCTGTATCACACTGTAGGAGCAAGAGAGATCAGTGCACGCGCACATTTTCTTTCTCTCTTCCTCTCATAGCCAGTGTTGAAATATATATATGTAGTTCGTTTGCGAGTTTGCTAATGTTACGCGAACGGTGATTTCTTGATTATTCTTCGTAATTTCATTTCGTTCTTGAACAATTTTATGAATTAGTATTTTGAAAAAGAAGTTTTATTTCAGTCGTGTGGTCTAAAACACACTCGTTTTTTCTTTCATTCACTTTAATAATACCCCACTTTTTGTGACCTTTAGGGTGCTTACTGTTAGATTATTACCGAAAAGTCTTTATTGGAAATGCTATCACGTAAAATTGCGGATTTTTCATTCAACATCCATTTATTAATAAAATCAACAGCACTTGATATCAATGTTAACAAACTCAAGCTTAATTACATAATATCATTTAACAGACATAACTTTTTAGATTTTAGATTGATTTTAGATTTGATTGTTTGTGATGATAACTAATGAGTTGTTGGCGTGACCAAAGTCTGTGTTATTTTGTCCACATATTTGACTAAAACGAAAGAAAACATAATTAAATAAATATCACAAAATACTATAATTGTTCCTGATACCTTTAACATTCGGTATCACGAATGACGAGGTACCACTACACGACTCCAAGCAATCGAATTAAGTCAGTGGGAATTAAATCTGCATCCTCATGCGTTTTAGTCGGTCATTCGTCCAAAAAGGTACTCAAATAGTTGACTGAAAACTATACAGGCTCTAAAAACTTTTTGAAATGCAAAATCTTTATTAAACCTATATCTAGAAAAGTTCAAGCTAACAGAACTGGCAAGCAGCACCGTGTGTAATATTACTCGAACTATTTGGAGCCACTTTTGACCACCTCAAAACTAAAAAACTATATCACATAAACATGTCAAATTTGGCTCATGTACTTCACTTACGAAATTTATGTGTTCTAAATTTCATAAACACACCTCAAACGGTTATTTAGATATTAACGTCCAAAATCGACATTTTTATCACTGACTGACTGACTGACCGATCTATAGATAGATCAAAACTATAACCCCGTTCCAGATGATCTAGAAAGTTCAAAGGTCATTGGGCATTTTGTTCGGACATATGACCCACGGCGCACAAAAACGAAACAGGGCTAGGTATGTAGTTAAATGTATATGTTACTTAATGGTATGGGTCGCATTATTGCAGGATATGGGAGAACCGCAAAAAAATTTTTTTTAATTAATATTATAGCATTTTTAAAATAATTATTATAGCATTTTTAAATTATTATTATAGCATTTTTATAATGAACTAAGTAAAAACTATTGGCCTGACTGTAAAAATACTTTGTAAAACAGTTGTTTTGAACAATTTCCAGGAATACGCAAATAAAATCCATTTTGCGGTAATAATATTTTTATTCTGCATTATCAAAATCTATAGTTAATTCATCTAAAAAGGCTGCAGGCGCGTCTATCACGTCTTGATGCCTGGCCCATGACAGAAAGTATACGACGCTTACAACATGTGCACAGCTTCCGACAGTGCGACGGCCGTGTATACACGAGCAGTAATACTGTTGGATGCTATTTCTTCCAATATGGGTAGGATCTACTAAAATATAGGTGTAGTACTGCTTTGCACGGACGTGTCGTGACTGTATTCTGCCTCTTATCAATATCTTATTTTCAATCATTTCTTGGTGCCGGTATAGTTCGATAGTGTATACACCATCCTCACGCATGTGCTCGTGGCAATACGATCTTGCGATTCTCAAGTGGTATGATCCCAACGTAAACAATATTAATTCGTCAAATGTAAGCCGAGGAAAGTCATCAAAATCCGGATCATTGCCATCGAGTCGCACAAACGCTACTCTCTGCCTGTTTAAATTATGGTTAATCACATATTCTGCCATCTCATTGGGTTCATTCATTCGTTCATTTATAATTCTTATGAATTGTTCCGCATACATATGGTCCTCATATGGATGGCGAGTAGCATTAATTATGGCCGCAGTTATTTTGAAGTCGACCATCATGTTTCTCATGGCAACGTTAAAATATACATGGCGGAAGATTTTAAAATCTTTCTTGAATCTGCCGTTAATGGTTTCCACTACCCACCGGATCATTGTTATTAATCTAGATTTATTAGCATCTAGTGTCGTCAGTTGTTCTCCTCTTACTCTTGTAGGCGGCATGTGAGGATTATACCCGCATTCCTCAATTTTATCAATCGAATCCCGAAATCCACGATCCAATATAAAAACATCATTAACTCTCAAGAACCCATGAATCGGAGAATCTTCTTGCATCAGGTCACGCATAATGCTTGCGTCCGAAGTAGTCGCAGTGTAAGGCCCCGTAACATCTACTATGTAGCCGTCGGTACATACTATAAGGAAGGGTTTTACTAAGTTCCGAAACTTATGAAGACTGTAAGTTTTGCGCTGGAAAAGGAAATTCGAACTCTTTTGTAGATAAATATATGTTCCATCACATACGAGAATGGCCGCCGGTTCATTATAGTTACCACCAAAAAAATGGCTTGGAATTGCAAGATTCTTGGCCACCACATCTTCCCTAGTAATATGATTTAAGCCCAAATGCTGTGGAACAAAATCATTACTTAAGCATTCTCTTGCTATCGCCAACTTCCTTTCTAGGGTTCTCCTCGACATATTGAATTTAGTGGCTAATCGCTCATCTGGTTCACCGGTTCTTATTTTTGTTAAAAAAATTCCAAGAACTGTGGCAGGATGAACTGATCGATCACCCAGTGAAGGCGTTTGGTTCAAAATAACATTAAATTGATATTTTGTTAGTCCCGTCCAAAAGTGAAATTCATTGTCCTCTATTTCTTCAATATTTTCGAAATCAAGGTTGCTTCTTTGTTCGATACCCCATTTATATAAATTCATCATACCAACAACATGAGTACTGTCAAAGTTTTCGTGGGATGTAGTGTTGAGCAAGTCTACCCAATCATTCCTCATAAAATGAGCATTGCAAACCCGAGCTAATTCTGGTATATAAAAATTGTGATTGTGTAAGAGTTGGAACTTAGCATATAGTGGAACATTATGGGCCACTACATTTCTACAGTTTGTAAAAATACAATGTCTCGCTGTATTCGATGCTCGCTTATATCCTCTAGGCGTAACAAAACTAGGCTGCAATTGTACTTGATCTTGCACTGGTTGCTCTTCAACTGGCTGATCTTGTACTGGTATATTTTGTACTTGTTCATTTTGTACGGGTTGATTCCGTAAACGACGATCTAACCTTGACCAACAAGCATGGCACATGGCCCGTGAGCCATTAAAAGTAATCTGAAACAATTGAAAAAAAAAAATATATATTCCTCCATTTATCAAGAAGTAAAATGAGCCATTACATTGAGCAAAGCAACATTTGTACAATCAAGAGCACGCGACGAGTCATACACATACGATGACAGTGTAGTGTACTTACCTCACGTGGTATTATTTCTTGCAATAATAAATCTACAAGATCCCTTTGTCTTTCCAAAAAGAGAACTGTCAATATGTGTTTTCGTCGACGTAAAACAGATCGATTACACGACACGCAACTATTTTGTCTTTCCATGTTAATGTAAACCAATCGTCAAGCAAAATCAGGGGTCCATAAAACACGCTCAAGTAATCAATAAAATGCAAAAATCGGAAACACGAGTTTAAACGCACAGATCGAAACGAAGGATGACGTACGACTGCGGGGCGGTCAGAGCGGGTGGGGCGCAGGCGGCGCGTCGCACGCGCACTTCGATACCTTACTGTTATTTTCTACCTATCGAAAGTGCGAGCGAGAGAGACATACAATCTGTTATGCGATACAAACATTTTTCTTATGCTTGTACATACATTTTCACAATGCTGACAGTAAAATCTTTAGTTTTTAGTCTAATAGAATTATAGTTAGACTCACATACATACTGTTACATAACATTTTTCCTCCAGCAGATACATAAAAAAAATTTACATATTTAGAAAAGTGGAATTGAATACTTTACTTTAAAAGTGATTTGAACACTGTGCGCGAAAAAAAAAAAGTGGGTCAAAACCGCCCAATGATCTTTGGCATCCAGATAGGTAGTTGGGTGAATACAAAGGAATATATCAGAAACTAGTAAATTTTTATAATGTTACTATAATTTTTCAATTAATTGGTTCTATTAGGAACACTTACAGTACCTGTAATGTAAGAGTTAGCAATCAAAATTGATTGCTGATAGAAAATAACACAAAACAATTGTACTCCATAAACGTAGGAAAATACAGAAGATTAAGAAAAACCACTTGGTATTAATTTTATTAGGTAGTATTACCCGTGCGCGATAAGTTGGGACCTGAGCGCGGTGACGTCATATTGGCGTGTTTGTACCGCCCGCGAAAAAGCGAACATAACAAGCAGCCGCCCGCGGCTTCGTCTTTGTTTTTTTTTAACCTAATTTATTATGTTACTCAGGGAGGACGCTGCTTTTTATCTAATCTTTTTTACACTATTTAAATAAAATAAAAATACAATGTTTAAGTTTATACATTTATTTTATCTATTATTTACATTATCGCATCTTCGTCACTACTTAGTGGATTTATGCCTTCTAGAGGTTGTTCTTCGTCCTCAGTCTCACTATAATCACTTGACGAAGAGGTATCCGATAAATTTACAATTAATTGCGATTCATTCGTCTCTTGTAAGAGGTCATCGTCCCAATACTTTGTCGAAGCCTGTCCACATGGTTGACTTCTTTTTTCCAGACAACAAAACAATAACACATACGAAAACTAAAAGAATTCCAGAGCGCGTCGTTACGTGACAAAGGCCAGTACGAGACTAAAAACCCTAATAAAAAATAGTGATGCGAACGGTACAATACGGGCGCCATCGGGGAAGTGCAGGGGAAGCGGTCGGGGAGTCGCATTCCTAGCAGGTCCCAAGTTATCGCGCACGAGTTATACTTACTAATAATTTCTGCACAAAAAGTAATGTTGTCAATGTAATGTTGTAACATAAATGTGAAATGAGAGCCAAGATCAATATTATGATATATACCTGGGTTGTTGACTTCAACAACAAAAGAAGTGAGATCTAAATGGGTGCCAAGTATAAAAATTTGGCTTACTGGTAGAAACTAGCCATCGAACATAGGGCTATTCCATGAGTTCTTTAGTAGGTGCTTAATAATAATTCGTATACTAGCCAAGTCAGACTTTCGGCTTCAATATATTATCCTAAGTTATAAAATGAAATGATATTTTATGTTGTTACAAAATATTTTATGTTGTTATAAATAAATTTCATGACTGACCATTGAACTTGGCACCCATTTAGATCTCACTTCTTTTGTCGTTGAAGTCAAAAACCAAGGCATGTATATTGAACTTGGCTCTCATTTCATATTTATGTTTTTGATAGGATTTTATGTTAAAGCAAAAATTCAATAGTCAAAGTCAAAATCTTTTATTCATTAAAAGCACAAGGATCACTTTGAAACGTCAATTTTACTGCCTATTCCTTCGCGATCAAGCCAGGAAAGAAAGGCAAGAAAACAAGGCTGGTTGTTTTTTTAATGATCCTTTTAGAATACATAACAATACAGGAAATAAATTACGTCTAAATTGTAACATTTTGAACGAGTTGGAGCAATTTCAATCCCAAGCTTCTCTATCATCTAAATAATCCGGTATTTTATAGTAGGCTTTTTTATAAAGATTTAATAAATTTTTAAAATTTTTAATTGTCAATTTTTGCACATCACTTGGGAGTTTGTTATAAAAGTCTACAAGGGGCAACAGCGAGTTTATCTTTATTTCTAGTATTAAAACTATGATTATTACTATTTTTCTTAAACAAATTAATATTTTTGTGAACATGCATCAGATTTTCATAGATGTATTGACAAGGGAATGTCATAATATTTATTTCTTTAAACTTATTGCGTAATGATTCTCTGGGGCCCATATTATAAATTGCACGAACAGCCCTCTTCTGCAGCACAAAAACGGTGTTTATACTCATAACCAGTTAAAATAGATTTTGAGTGCGAGAATCAGTTAAAACTAGTTCTGACTAGAGGCGTCATCTCCTGAAATATTTTCATTCTGGGAGCGATCCAAACAGTCGGTATCGTACTGATAATTTACAACTAAGGAAATTGTCGTGTGAAGTAAACGTCCTTATCGGCGCGTTGTTTTCTTGACGTCTGTTCGTAGCATTATTTATCGGTAAACTTGTTACGTTTGCTATGTTAGGGTTGCTTACTTGCTTAGGTATAAATATCTAACTTCTACGCCGTGCTGAGTTTGCAGCTCCTTGTAACATTTACATTTTTTACTCGACTGTGGAATTTGTTTTGTTTCCATGTGTCGGTCACCTACTGATATCATTAATGTACATTAAGCGAACATATAACTTCATAAACTGCAAAAAAGTTTTATGAACCTTGTAGTTTTCTTCGTCTTGAAAGTGTCCCAACCTTAAGTCTTAACGGGATTATCTTAGACAGAGTATATACATTTAAATATCTTGGGCACGTTGTCACTACAGACCTCAAAGACAATGAAGACATCGAACGGGAGCGGAGGGCGCTGTCCGTGCGTGCGAATATGATTGCTCGTAGGTTTGCGCGTAGTTCAGAGGGGGTTAAGCTGACTTTATTTCGGGCGTACTGTACCTCTCTGTACTCGTGCAGCCTGTGGTCGAAGTATACGCAGGCGGCGTACAGCGCACTTCGCGTCCAGTATAACAATGCACTCAGGGCGCTGCTGGGGCTGCCCCGCTACTGCAGTGCATCAGGGATGTTCGCAGCGGCGCGGGTCGACTGCTTCCATACCGTCATGCGCAAGCGAGCCGCATCCCTGGTGCACAGGCTGCGGGCCAGCGCCAACACCGTCTTGGCAATGATAGCCGGCAGAGTAGACTGCCCGTACACCAGACATTGCTGTCACAGGCATGCTCTCAAAATCCCTGTATAAACATTAGTTTACTTATTGTGTTGTGCGTTTTCCTATATGAGCTACATAATTGCTTGAAATAAATGTATTTTATTTAATTTATTATTTAGCAAAAAAACACTGATGCTCACAATTAAAGATGATTTTTACAACGCTATTAGATCATCAACCGCTGTAGTGTTAAAAAATCTTGACAATGTAAATGCAACCACCAACAAATCATATCAGTTGGGTAGGAGTAACCATGTATTTGTCGATCCTCACTTGATTTATGGAAAAAACAAATGAATGTTAGGCAATGAAGTTTCAAAATAAATTCATTGATATGACATAAAGCAAGGCACTGAAATTGGGCCTGAAAGGGTTATCCCCTGCCTAAAAGAAACCGCTTAGAAACCCCTTAATAAATTTCTAATATTATTGACACGTCAGAGTGATAGTTAAAGTTTTTTTTTGCGTGTGTGTATCCTACTGTACTGTGTTTGTTACGTCACAAATAAATGTATTTCTTTTCTTTCAAAACATTAATGCATATGTGAGTAGCTTTTAATAGATCCAGTCTCATTGGTAATCCGAAGCCTTTTCCTTCGAGGTGAGATAAATTAGTCAATCTCTCGAGCCTACCGGAATAACCGAACCAGGAACTGTTCAGCCTCATTAAGCTACACGTGTCCCAAGTCTGATTGTGTAATCAAGCAGGCTACAGAACGTACTGTTTGTTATTCCGTGTCTGTTGTACAAACTGTTAGATTTACTGTGACAGAAAGGGATGTCACAGTTGGTGAGGAAATGAGTAGAGTCCAAGCTTATTAGGAAAGAAATGCAAGTCCGTAAAATACCTTATTTTATTTAGAAAACGTGAGGAATTCCACAACGAGATACGATTTATATTTGGGATTGATGCTTTTCGTGGAATATAAATTTTTTTTTCAAATGTTTCCACGAAGGGCAACTACAATATAGTAGCTTCTAGTGATGATTTTATATTTTTTATCAATAAAAGAGTGACAGAAGCAACACGGAGCACCCCGACCCCACGTGGTCTTTTGCGTGACACCCCTAGAGTGTATATAAAGAGCGCGGGAGCCAGAAGCTCGCGGGAGGTCCTGAGTGAAGCAAATCACACTCGAACTTCGCTCCGCTACGGAGGTCGCCGGATCGCTATGCTCGCCACCTCCCCCCTTCGCTTCACTTGGCCTCGTATGACTTATCTATTAATTGATACAATCCATCATTATTCTAAAACAATATAAAATACCCTATCACTAGAAGCTACTACATTTTAGGGGCCTTTCGTGAGAACATTTAAAATATGGTTAAGTATTCCACGTAGAGCAACAATCCAAAATATAAACCGTTGCTCTTCGTGGAATAAAATTTATGCTCTACAAATCGTGGTATGCCTCGAAAACTTTCGTGATTTATTTCAATCATTATTATAAATACGGGATTTATCACGTACCGTCTTATCGGTGTTTCGACCGAAAATGTTTCGGTTCAATTTGTGAACCTTCATCAGGGTGAGAGCGTTCCGCTCCGAACTACGTCTTGCATCGCACTACGCGGCGCAGCCCTCCACGAATCTCCTTATTTCTGATTCGTTCTCGTAGAGAAACACCAAGTATGTATGTTGTAAGTTTCACCTCTGTATAACTGTACCTGTGCTCCTACCATGTATCAGATATTCCGTGCCCAGGATTTGATTAAGCAATGAATGTAACTGCTGCTTAATCTGTCACATTATGTCATTATCTCAGGAATACTGAGACGGCACGCGGCAGTTAAATCATTCCAGTTAGTGGTTTTTTTTATACTGACTAAGCGGCATCGGCGCAAAGGCGCCGCTGGTTTACCTTACAAATTGTTTTTTTGGAAATGTATCAATTACTAGATAAATATTCAAGCTACCGGTATTAAACTAATCTCTAAAATCAGTTAATACGATTCTGCGTATGTGTTTTAAATTAATGTCGTGAGTGACAGACTGTATTTGCTCGCGTGTTTTTGGCAAATGGCCTTTGACATTTGTGTCCCACTTCTGGGCTAAGGCCTTCCCCATTCCCATGTTTATACGTTACAAGTTCATTATGTACAATTTCGTACCAAAAATTCGCTAAATATAAGTTTAGGGATCGTTGTGCAAGCCGGTCTTAATCTTTGACTAATAAAATAGTGCCACGAAAAACAACCAAACAACTTGTCCCACAGTTTTATTCAAATTACAGGTAACGGGATTTCATGTAAATTGGTTCCTCTTTTTTAGGGTACAAATTGCAGTTATTTTGGATTTCAGACTTGCCTATATTTGTGTTACTAAAGCTACACGCATACCAAATTTCAGCACTGTGGGGTCACTGGAATTTTGACAAAGTTTAGTTTTTATCATGGCTAATAACTCAAAAACTATAAAGAATTTATGAAAAATAAAAACGGAGTCTAAATGTACTAATAAAATGAATACCTTTCTTTTGACGTCACAGTAGCCTCATTTTTTTTTTTTTTTTACCCCCCTGGAACCCCAATATCTCAACAACCCCCCCACATTTTTAGCTCATTTAGTCACACCAAAATTGTGCCATCACTACCTACCTATGTAATAAATTTTACGGTGATCGGATAAACGATCAATTACGAAAGTTATCCTCGGACAAACATACATACATACTACAACGCCGATTTGCCAAAGTTGATTTAGAGATCTCGCTTCGCTCAACCAATTAACTACGCGATAAACACACGTGAGCCTTCCTTCGACAGTTGAGTAATAAAAAATCTTGAGCAGATTACTCATTCAGTATCTAAGAGCTAAGAGATTTATTAGGCTGTCTATTTTAATGTGTTGTTGCAAACTTCGCATATTTCTCCGATGACCTGCGTGAGAACGGCTGACCACAATAAAGATTTATTTGCAGGTTTAATGTTTTCTGTGTAGGTAATGTTAAAAATCCGACCGTTTCGGTTGGTTTGCAATCATGGAATAAATAGTTTTAAATTAAGTAGTTATACAGTTATTATTTTTGTTTTGTAATTCTAATTATTTAATTTTCAAAGCTCTTTTAAGGCGCTAACCGTAGCCGATGACCTTGAGCGAATGAGCGTAGCTATTGTTTCGGCCCCGCACCAACCGCACCTTCCGCCACACGCATCTAACCGACCAGAAAATAGGTGAGCGCGAGGCAGACGAGCACAACCCTCCCGTGTGACAGTCAGCGGTACACTGCCGCCCGCCGCCCACGCAACTACCTTCTAATTATGCCTGTTAACTGTATTATATTTTTAGTTTTGGTTAAATTTTCAAACCTATTTTAATTATGCCTGTTAACTGTTTTTATTTTTGTATTTTCATGTTTTGTATGTATTAATAGTTCATAAGTAGGTACTTAATATGTACCAGTAATATGTTATATGCTTGCAATGGATAATTGTAGACACAGTTGCTGCCCTGCACGCACAAAAAATGGCAACACGGAAGACCAGCGCTATAGTGGTATAAATATGCAACTCTAGCACAATGCTGAGTGGTGACGGTTTTTGCCCACGTAATTTGCTAGATAATTTATACTCATTTGTCGAAGCTGTAATGTACACTTGTGATGCAAAATAAACGTTTTTCTATTTATTCTATTCTAATATATAATAAAGACCGTCTTTAGTTGTAGGGCATTAGATTGAAAAAATAAAATAAAAACTACTGAACGTCTAATATTAAATTAGGTACTATAAAAGATCTAAACATGAAAATAATTGATTTCGCATGAAAAGACATGTTATGAAATCAGATTTAATATAGGAAAATTTAAAATATTAATCAAAAAAATTGCTACGAAAAAAAACCTGACAAGTGCAAGTTAGACTCGAGACTAGAGACATGTCCATAGTTCTAGGTCAACGGAAAGTACATTATAAATTGTGATTCCCTTTAAAGTGTCGAAATATATGTGTTTTGCGACATAATCTTTTTTTTACGTTATCTTAGAAGTTTGATTTTTTCACAGCTTCAAGGGACTGTAGAAGAGTAAGAGAGAAAAAGAGTTTTGACAGACAGACAGACAGACAGACAACAAAGTTATCCTTTACGGGTGCCGTACCAAAGGGTTCCGTTTTTGCCTTTTGAGGTACGGAACCACAAAAACTACGCTTTGTCATAAAAAAAATATTTCGTGAGAATTAGGTTACAGTATTATACATATGGGGTCGAGAGACTATTACAAATACCGGTAATAGAAATGTTTCTCTTTTGTTTTTTAATACCAGAATATCTGGTAAATGAGTTCAAATTGTTGTTTGTCAACTAAGAATACCTCGGGCTAGCAATTTAAATGTCATACAGCCATTATATTAGTAAAGGCGAATCCTTCTGTACTGGTAAACGAACGTCGACACACCTTTTTAGAGATCCGTGATTATCAACATAAAATAAAAATTTTGGACATTTTTCACAACGCCATCTAGCTCCAAACTAAGCAAAGCTTGTAGGTACTATGAGAACCAGATAACTAACAGAATACTTATATACATTTTTTTGTAAATACATACTTACTATATAGAAAAAACAACCTGAACAAATATCTGTTGATTATACAAACTTTTGTTACGCGGCGGGAATCGAATTTCCTTCGTCTCAAACGGCTATTCGCCCACTGCGTCACGGAGGTCGTCAACTCTCTCGTTTGAAAGGGTTTCGCTCTTGCGGTGGAATTGATGACACTCCCTCGATTTGTCTTGTTCTATGGCGGTCTCTTTTATCTCATTATACGATGTGACATACTTCTCCTTTATCTGGCTCATGAAGCTTATTCCAATCACCATCATACACAGCCTGACTTCACCCAGCGCTGGTTAATGACCCATAGTTTGCACCATCAATCACGTTTCTGAATCACATCTAGCGAATTATACTAATTTCAATTTCGCGAATCCTGAACTCTCATTTTTGCCTTTAATCGGCATTGCCTTGGACAATTTGGCCCTGGATATGTTTTTTATTTCTTACTAGCTGACCTGCCCGCGGCTTTGCACGGTTGAAATTTCCCGTTCCCGTGGGAACTTCGAGATCAAAACTATATAAAAAAACTCGTGTCAAAATGACGCTACACTTCGTGTAAATGACTTCACGTCAATGAACAACGGTTAAATTATATGGATATTGTAATTACTAAAATTCTTAAATCACGATTAAAAAATGGGGGATGGGGGAGAGGGTGAAAAATTTGTAGTTTTTTGTAATTTATTTATTTCAGTGAACTTTTATATGTGAACAATGTGAACACTGGAAAATGTATTAGTAAAATACTGTGTCGCAGTTTTTAGTGCCCTAAATACTTAACGACTTATAACCTAATAAATATAAAAAAAAACAAGAAAATTGGTCTAATTTATTTTATATGTATTAGAAAGAAAATCTGAGAGAGAATAGACAAATAGAATATATAACATATAATAAAGAGAAAAATCTATATATCTAAATCATCCTGGATAGTTCACGCAGCGTTGTCTAGCCCTTAGCTAATAATAAATACTTAAATACATATTTTTTAATTTCGTTACATCCAAAAATCTGTAGCTGCCCTGGTTGACTGCCCATATACAAAGCGCTGCTGTTAGATACCTGCGTACTAACCCCGTTAGTTTTTAAGTTATTTTGTATCCTATATCCTTTTGTATCCTATATCCTATATATTTTGTCTTAGCTACTTAAAATATATGTTTTTTTTTATTTTATTTATATAAAATAAAACCGGCCAAGTGCGAGTCGGACTCCCGCGCGAAGGGTTCTGTGCCAGTGTCTATAAAAACTAGCAAAAAAATCACTTTTGTTGCATGGGAACCCCCCTTAAATATTTGTTTTTAATTTAATTATTTTTTTTTAAATTGAATATGTAACTGAATATTCTGTGAATATTACAAACGTCTACCTGTTGCCGTTATCAATATCGAGCAAAAACGAGTAAAAAAAATCGCTTTGGTTGTATGGGAGCCCTCCTTAAATGTTTATTTTATTCTGTTTTCAGTATTTGTTGTTATAGCGGCGGACATACAGACAGACAGACAGACAGAGGACTCTTAGTAATAGGGTCCCATTTTACCCTTTGAGTGCGGAAGCGTAAAAACCGTGTGGTAGTCGTGAGAAGGGCGCAGACCAGTTGGCAGACCACCAGCTGGACTACGACATCGCCAGAGTTGTGGGAAGGCAATGCATGCGCTTGGCACAGGACCCGAGAGAATGGCGTGATAACGAGGAGGCCTATACCCAGCAGTGGGTGGATGTCGACTAAGATGGTGTAGATTTATAAAAAAAAATATTATAGACAGAACCACTTACCACAATTGTTTAAAGTACTTGGCGTATTTTTAAAGACTTTCCTAGTCATATATTTTTATTTTACCGCATGCGACCTCAGTCTAGAACGTTCTGTGTGATTAAGCTGTCCAGCGAAGTCGATTCAATTTCTTTGAGTTATTCATACGTTTTGTAAGACATTTCCATTTAAATATTAATATACGACAACCATTCTGAGACAGGATAAAGACTTGGTAAGGCGTGAGAATAATAAGGGGCTGGGAATAATGGAAGTAAAGGAAAATAAAAACCGGCCAAGTGCGAGTCGGACTCGCGCACGAAGGGTTCCGTATCTTCGTAATAACTATAAAAACGAGAAAAAAATCATAGTTGTTGTAGGAGCCCACCTTAAATATTTGTTTTATTTTAATTAAGTTTTTCTTTTTAAAGTGAACATATAACTAAAGGACGCCCACTGCTGAACCTCCCCCAGCCTCCCCCTTAGATTTCCAAAGCGAATTTGGTGAATATATCGACCTATCTCCGATTAGGTAATCTTACAGTTACTTAATTCTTAATTTAAACTTAATCCCATTGCGTTACTGTAACATTTTACTTCAATGTACCGAATTATACCATAGAATAGTACAGAAGAGTAGCTTAATACAACGAGCGATAACAGGAGCATTCACCCTTATCAGAGAGATCAGAGAGAGTGGTGAGAAATGCCATCAAAAATCCGAATTCGTATTTATTCAAGAAGACAGACAAGGAAGGCATCCAGCGGCATCCAGCAGCCAATAAAACAGCAGCTACAATAAAAAATATGATTCGAAAACCCATTGACAAAATCCAGATATATGACAGCCATTACAGTAGAAATAGAACTAAAAGTCTGTATCTTGGAAGCCACCTAAATATTGAAAAATTATATTCTTTGTATTGACACTTGTAACGTGTGCGATGCTTTTGTTGGCCCCTCTACACGATGGGCCATCATACTAGCCCACTAAGATGGGCCAGCGTGTGGAGGGCGCAGTTGTATCGGATTGCTTATGGCGCGGCGGGATGGCGATGCGATGGCCACGGTGTCGGTTTTTCGTCTGCACATCAAAGGTAGTGGGCCAGCAAGGGCAGTACGCGTCTTCACGTGGCCCATTCCATAATGCGTGCTCGATCTGTAGATATTTGTTCAGGGTGTACTGGGTATTGTCTATGTATAATGAAAAATATTTATCTATGTAATGTATTCTATTAATTATATAAGTTATGTAGTACCAATATTAAGAAAATATTGGTAAATGGTGTATAGATAGATTGTCGCAGCGACTAATGCCTCCACGTCCATCTTGGAAAACTACTTAATCACAACTGAATGTCGCCATCGTGTAGTCGCGTTTCAATCATCGCATGGCCATCTCGCTGGTCCAGCCCTGGGCCATCATGTAGAGGAGCTATTAGACGCGCGCGTACGACGATCTTGGATCAAGTAGATCGAACGCCAATCACTCGTACCGAGCTTTAGTAAGTAAATTCTTTATTCGACACACATTAGTGAAACGTAAATAAATGTTTTGTGTGACCTAATTTATTAGCTTGTTTTGAATTTCATTGTGAGTTTACATTAAATTTCGTACGAGACAATGAATAAACATTCTTATCATAATTGTTGTACCTATATATACGTGTATGGTTAAAGAATATTGTAGGTGTCAGCCTGCTAGCTGCTAGCGCTTCGGCCGAGCCTAGGTACTTATAATTTAGATCGGCCCGAGCTGGTGTTCTGTATCTTTTATTTTGTGCTGACACACATCGATGCGAGTATTATTGATCGGCGGCAGAAAAAGGTAACCGAAACTTTCATTTTCAATAGGTATATTATAGGCGGTTCCTATAAACGTCGGTGACCACGACATGTTGTCAAACTTTTGACACTTTTTTCTAAAAGAAACATCTCGTTATCGGTTACCAATATCTATAGAAACCGGCCCAACATTGCTCTACATTACATGTCACAACAAAAATAAATCAATGAATAATTTAATATCCCATCGTAATAATTGAAATACCTCGATAAACGAATTATGATAGAACAGTTTATAAAATTTATTAACATGACCGCGGTTATACAGGGTGGTTAGGAATATGTATCCTTAAAGTGGCGATATTTGTAAGAAAGAGACGTAAGACGTAAGGCGAGGGCAAAGTCGCAACGTTTCAACGCCCACGCCGCGTCTCGAGTAGTTGCAAAGACGACTACTTGCGGCGAGAGAATAGTTAACACATCCTTTCTAATACTAGCACACTGTATAATGGCTTATGTTTTTTCTCTTTCCTGCATGAATAACGCCCCGTCCGCACGGGTTTCGCGACGCACGCCTTCTGTCTCTTCCTGTGCGGATATCGCCTAAGGCCTGAGTGAAGGCGTGCTTTGCGGGACATGCAGGCTGCATGTCCCGCAAAGCATGCCTTCACTCATTTCACACGCCTTCACACAGCACACTTCATTTCGTGCGCCCGCCACGCTGCATCAGCAGCGTGGCGGGCGCACGAAATGAAAACGCTTCAGTCCTCAACTCAGGAGATTAAATGTTTAAAGACTACAGCATTTTTATTACCTCCGTGGTGCAGTGGGCGAATAGCCGGCTGAGACACAGGAGGTAGCGGGTTCGATTCCCGCCGCGGAACAAATGTTTGCATGATCTACAGATATTTGTTCCGGGTCTAGTTGTTTCTCTACGTATTATAATAGGTTGGGGAAAAAGTCTTTTCGCATTATAGTATGTATGAACTTGTAAGAAAATCTCTTTAGCTATACTATTTGTATCTGGCTGGTTTTGGTATCATTCAAAGTTTAAATTTTAAAGAAGATATTTCCAAATTCAAATTAGGAAAATGTGTGATTTTTATTTGTTTTTCGTACTGTAAAGATGAGTAAATCTAATGAAGAAATTCGATATATTTTAAAATTTTGCTACAAAAAATGTAAAATTGCAACGCAAGCCGCGAAAAAAATTTGCGATGTTTATGGACCTAGTGCAGTGTCTGTGAGAGTAGCATAAATTTGGTTTAAGCGTTTTCAATCCGGAAATTTTGATGTCAAAGACGCACGTCGCTTTGGTCGCCCTACTACGGATAAAATTGATGCCATTTTTGAAAAAGTGGAGGAAGATACATATCAGTAGTTACAACGTAGCTGAAGAACTGGAAATTGACCACAAAACAGTTTTGGCACATTTGAAAAAAACTGGGTATACAAAAAAGCTCGATATTTGGGTACCCTACGAGCTCACTGAAAGAAACCTAATGAACCGTGTACTCATTTGTGATTCTTTATTACGACGTAATGAAACCGAACTATTTTTGAAGAAGCTGATAACTGGTGATAAAAAGTGGATCACGTACGACAAGAACGTGCGAAAAAGGTCGTGGTCAAAAGCCGGTCAGACTTCACAGACTGTGGCGAAACCCGGATTAACTCGCAACAAGATGATGCTGTGTGTGTGTGGTGGGATTGGAAGGGCATTATTCATTATGAGCTGTTACCACCAGGCAGGACCAGCGATTCTGAACTCTACTGCGAACAACTGATGAGATTAAAGCAAGGAGTTGAGAGAAAGTGGCCGGAATTAATCAACAGAAGGGGTGTGGTTTTTCATCATGATAACGCTAGACCCCATACATATTTAGCAACTCAGCAAATGTTAAGAGTCTGGCTGGGAGGTGTTAATGCATCCGCCGTATAGTCCTGACTTTGCACCTTCAGATTTCCACCTGTTTCGATCTCTTCAGAAATCTTTAGGCAGTGTCAGGTTAACATCACGAGAGGACTGCCAAAACTACTTGTCGCGGTATTTTGATCAGAAGCCACAAAATTTCTATAGCAATGAGATCATGTCCCTACCTACAAGATGGCAAAAAGTTATCGAACAAAATGGTATCTACATACTTTAGTTAAATGTAAATAAACTATATTAAAAAATGTTTTGAATTTTCTTAAAAAATGAGAAGAAACTTTTTCCCCAACCTAATATGTATGTATTTACAAAAAAAATTATATAAGTATTCAATCAGTTATCTGGTTCCCACAGTACAAGCTCTGCTTAGTTTGGGGCTAGATAGCGCTGTGTGAAATGTCTAGAAATATTTATATATATATTTACATTATTATACAAGAGCGCGCTTTGTCATGTTCCACACATACGAGAACAATGACGTTTCGTGATGTTTTCGATGATGAAAAACGTGAAAAATTTGTTAATCAAAAAAGCATATACCAAAAGTCAAACATCTTGTATTGTTCATACACTAAATTCGAGGAACAACTGATTTAAAGATATGGTATAAAGATAATAATTATTGTTTTCGTCTTATTTTTTGTTACGATTTTATTTTATATAAAAACTTATTGGAGTGATTCGATAACCTTTTAGGTTAACATATTCGGAAGCATGTGGTTTAGGCCTTGAATTATTCTGTGGCTGGCCGGAAAAGTTTTAAACTTTAAGATGGTTTAATTACAATTTAAGTATATCATCTATATTCGAAAATACACGGTTGATCATCATTGTCATCATTGCATCTATTAGACTGCTAAACATAGTCCTCCTCTTTAGATTTCCAGAGCGACTGATCTGGTTCGGCATACAACTAATTTTCGAGTTATCTATATATGGTCATATTTAATATAATGACTAGTCGACCTTACTTTATTGTATGTGTTTGATAATATACGCACAAAAATGAATGGGGTTATTTTGATAATAATAAATAAATTTGTGAAATATTTAACATAGAAATGTAAAATTTATTTTGGTATGTGTAAACGAACACTTTAATACTCTTATGTTGTGCTATTGCATAATGCTTGCCATCTAACCACAGATTGTATCAGTGACATCTCGAGATATCTCTTGTTGTCCCTCCAAAACCCGCAGCCATTTCCGAACGGCCTTTATTTTTGGACGTCAATTGCAAGAGTAAGCAGTAAGTTTTATATCGAATTAATCACCTAAACTTGGTCGATTTTCTTTAAAATTTGATAATATAAACAGTAGTTTTTTTTTTCGAGAAGTCTTTTTATATGTTTTGAGAAACCGTCACTTGAATATCGTCAGTATATTACCAAACATCCTGTATATACTTATAATCCATAACTGCCAAGCAAGTTCGTTCGACAATTAAGGGTATGACCAGAGGTAAGTCTCCCGGACACGACGGGCTTAGCGTCGAGCATCTCAAATATGCAGGTAACCACTTACCCGGTCTCCTGTCCATGTTCTACTCAGTGTGTCTTAGTCACTCGTATCTTCCAGCTGACCTCATGAAGACAAAAGTAGTGCCTATTGTGAAGAACAGGACGGGAGATATCTCGGATAGGGGGAACTACCGCCCAATTTCTCTGGCCACAACAATAGCCAAGGTGCTGGACGGTGTGCTTGATTCTATTTTACAGAAATATCTCCTACTTCATGACGCACAGTTTGGGTTTAGGCCTGGACTATCAACAGAAAGCGCAATTTTAGGACTCAAGCACACCGTCCAGTACTATACCAGTCGCAGTACGCCAGTGTACGCCTGTTTCCTTGATCTCTCCAGGGCATTTGATCTTGTATATTATGATGTGCTCTGGGGGAAGTTTGAAGATAGGGGTGTACCGACGGACCTGCTAAATATACTCCAGTATTGGTACAGGAACCAAAGCAACGTTGTAAAATGGTCTGATGCTTTCTCCGAGCCATACAGGTTGGAATGCGGGGTTAGACAGGGGGGGTAAGTTCTCCCTTGCTCTTCAACCTGTATGTTAATGATCTCATAGTTGGGCTCAGTAGCATGCGTGTCGGCTGCCGCGTGGATGGTGTTAGTGTTAATAACATCAGCTACGCCGACGATATGGTGCTGCTGGGCCCGACTGCCGGATCAGTTGGAGAAATGCTGAAGATCTGCGCCGGCTATGCTGCTACGCATGGGCTCTATTATAACGTAAAAAAGTGTGAATACATTGTTATTAAGGCCACAGGTAGTAATATGAAAAGTTTCCCGGATTTAACCCTTAAAGGCATGAACATTAAAAGAGTATTAACTTTCAAACATCTGGGACATAATAATACCGACGACCTTAAATACAATGTTGACATAGAGAGAGAGCGCAGGGCACAGGAGAGCCGGTTCCAGGGAACATGTTGATCCGTAGATTTACACGCTGTACTGAAGAGGTAAAACTAACACTCTTCAAGGCATATTGCCAAAGCTTCTACAGGGGAAACCTATAGGTCAGCCACACCAAAAAAGCCGCTAGAAACCCTGCGTGTTCAGTATAATAATATCTTTAGGATGATGTTGGGACTGCCCCGCTTCTGTAGTGCGTCAGGGATGTTTGCAGAATATCAAACGGACGGTTTCGAAGCCATCCAAGAAAACTGCATCCCTGATTCACAGAGTGCGGGGCAGTCAAAACTCCATCCTGAAAACCATATCGGACAGATTTGCCTCTCCGATTTGGAAGTGCTTCGTGTTGAGAGTGATCAAACCGACCTAGGTTGGTCACTCTCAGCGCGAAGACCTTTTGTCCTTATGTTTTATTTTATTTCAATTGTGTATGTGCTTACTAATTTAGTATATAAGTAACATACTTGTACTAACAATTTTTGAGATGATTTTAAAAACCTTGGAATTTTCCGCATGTGTTCGGATAACACTATAAATAAAAATACTATTTGAAGTAAGCAACGCGACATCTCTTGTCAATGTACTGAACTGCAACGTTTGGCATTGGGCAGGTACAAAGAACTATATAAGTTTTCCTGTAGATGGAGCTAACGGCGCTTTAGTCGTAATTCTGAATCATCTCACTAATTTCGACCTAGACGTGAATTGCCTGGTTGCACAGATGGTAGTGCGTTCTCGTATCAAGAGGAAGGTCGCGGGTTCAAGTCCCGTCTAGGCTTGAAATTTTTGAGATGATTTTAAAAATCTTGGAATTTTCCGCATGTGTTCGGATAACACTATAAATAAAAATACTATTTGTACTAACAATTTATGAATTTTGTAATCTGAAATAAAATATATTTATTTTATTTTTATTTATAACCATACTAATATCATAAATACGAAAGTAACTCTGTTTGTTTGTTTGTTACCTTTTCACAACCAAATTGATGAACTGTTTGTAATAAAATTTGGCAAGGAGATAAATTAAATCCTTAAGAAGGACATAGGCTATGTTTTGTCTCAAAAAATAATCTTGAAGGGGGTGAAATAGGCGTTGAGAATGTTGTCCTTCTGACTCTCTTTCTGTCTGTTTGTAACGTTATCACGTCTGAACGGTTTGACTAATTTCGATGAAGTTTGGTATATAAATAGATAATGATCGAGATTGGGTCATAGCCTACTTATTTCTCGACTGCGTAGAAGGAGGGTAATATTTTTATTTACACCATGCGTGCAAACCGCGGGCAGGTCAGCTAGTAACGCTTCTTTGAGCGGTCATATCTAGTGAACCAACCGATGAATCTTGTTAGTTTGTTCACTGTTCACATAGGTATTACTCATATTATAATAATGTACTTGAATCAGCCTTTCTAGTTGTGGTTCATTTTTTATAACAATAACTCGTCTTTGAGCGCCGATAGCTAGTAAGATAACCGACCGCATGCGGGCAGACCGTCACCGTTCACATCAGCGGAGAGTCCCACACCCACTAAACACTGAATCAGCCTTTCTGGCGATAGTTACCATAAGTACGGCTATCTCTTAGACTATAGTACTCGTATAAAGAGAACACCCAACCTGGAACCAATATCTGTAGCTCATGCAAACTTTTGTTTCACCGCGGAAATTGAAACCACAACCTACTGCGTCACAGAGATCGTCAACAATATAACATCCCCCAGCGGACCAATCCAGCGGCTTCCTTTAACAACTGAAACAGAATTAATCGCACCATTAAAATGGCACAAAAAGCAAACTTTTTTCTTTTTGAGATTCCGGTAATTGTCATTTAATTACCCACTGGAGTGAGAGGGACAAAAATAAAGCTTAGAGCCTCTTAATGGGTACCAATTTTCCAGTCTGTGGGTATGAAACCGTTTTAAGCCTTCGTGGTACCGGTACCTTCATGAGACGGCCGTGATTGTTATATCTAGTTGATCAACAATAGGGTGCGTGGGACAATGAAAAAACCCCGACTTACATGTAGGTGTGGAACGTGAATATATGTTGTTTTTTTTTAAGTTAACATACAAGGTGTAACTGAAATATACCACCCAGCATCAGCTTTACAGCAACGTAGCTGATTTTCTTTTTAATTTCTCGATCACAGCACATAATTACAAATAAATAGTTTTACTTAGAATACTTTCGTGATTAATTTCAATCATTATTATAAATACGGAATTTATAACGTACCGTTTTATTGGTGTTTCGACCGAAAATGTTTCGATTCAATTCGTGAACCTCCGAATAACGTCACGGCTCGCACTACAAGGAGTGGATCACACTCACCCTGATCACTTCACGAATTGAACCGAAACATTGTCGGTCGAAACACCGATAAAACGATACATGATAAATCCCGTATTTATAATAATATATAAATAGTAATAATATGTTTTAATTGATCGAGCGAAGCGAGATCTCTAAGTCAACTTGTGCAAATCGGTGTTGTATGTTTATTTGTCCGAGGATAACTTTCGAAGCGTTGATTCGATCATAGTGAAATTTGATACATAGGTAGGCAGTGAGGGCACACTTTTTGTGTGTCTAAATAAAAATGTTGGGGGGTTGTTAAAATATTAGCGTACTAGACGGGTAAAAAAATGAAAATGAGACTATTAGGTCAAGTGAGACGTCGAATGAAAGCTCTTCATTAGTAAATTTGGACCCCGTTTTTATTTTTAGTAAACTTTTTGTAGTTTTTGAGTTATTAGCTATAATAAAAACATAACTTTGACAAAATTCACAGGGTACACCAGTGACCCCACAGTGCTGAAACTGTGTACGCGTGTAGCTTAAGTATCTCAAATATATGCAAAAGTCTGAAAACTAGAATACCTGCAATTTGTACCTCATAAAGGTAACCAATTTTTGAGAACTCCGGTTACCTGTAATTTGAATGAAACCGTAGGTCATGTAATTTGGTTTTTATTTCGTGGCACTGTTTTGATAGTCAAAGATTACGAATAATATTTTTTTTGTTTTATGGAGATCTCAGTTCGGGGCGAACCACTAACTAAATAAAAAGGTAAATACACGATAAATACCTTCATGCCCCTCCTTCCCCCTTCCTGGTCGGCATACCACCTTGCCGTACCAAACGATTTGCTTCAACTTTTCTTGTTAGCACAAGTAAAGAGTGGAACTGACTTCCGGCGTATGTTTTTCCGAACCAGTATAATCTCGGAGTCTTCAAGTCCAGAGTGAATAGGTTCTTTCTAGGTAAGCGTGCTCCATCTTCGATCACACCTTCACTTACCACCAGGTGAGTTAGTGGTCAAGCGATTGGCTATCACCAAAATAAATAAAAAAAAACCTGTTTAATATTAGTAATTACGTAGGTCTACGAGTAAAATCGCTTAACGCGCCGGCGAACACTGAGCGCAACTTCAATTCGGCCACGTCAAAAACTTCGGCCTGAATATCGCTATCCCTGTTTAGTGACGAAGTTTAGCCACGCAGAGCGACAGTGATAGCAATAGAACGATTCTAAATTTGATTAGATTTTGACCGTGTTCCGTAATACCAAAATTGATGACTGAAAACTTGTTGTATTTTTCTCATTGTGTTGTTATTCTGTAACTAGACGATATAATCTATGTTCCCATGGATACGTAAGATGGTGTTGTTTTTAATACGAAACAATTAGGTTGAAAACAGGTCTTTTATGACGTAAAACTTCCAGAATGCGATACGCTTCTATTTCATTTTAGGTAAGTATTTTGATCTAATATATGGTTGGGAACCTAGATAAATACTATTCAAATTAAAATAATACCTTATTAAGGTAGAAATATGCTCCAATTAGAAATGATCTTGGTAGTACGTGTTGTATGGGCGATTGTCCCTCCGGTGCCCTCTTAAGGCGCTAACGGTAGCCGATGATCTTGAGCGAATGAGCGTAGCTATTGTTTCGGCCCCGCACCTTCCGCCACACGCATCTAACCGACCAGGAAATAGGTGAGCGCGAGGCAGGCGAGCACAACCCTCCCGTACGACAGTCAGCGGTACACTGCCGCTCGTCGCCCGCGTAACCACCTTCTAAGGGTACGCCCGCTAATTATTCGGAAAAATAGAAAATAATTAATTGCCACGTGAAAGACCATCGCAGCACAGCATCATATGTTCAACTTGAAGGTTTAGTTTTTGCCCACATTTAGGTGAAAGAAAAATTACAGAATTTTACGTCGTTTAGAGGTTGAATCAAATTAAAAGTCGAAAACAGTTACATTTTGTTATTGTTTACTCATAGTACATAAACAGGTAGAATTTTTTGTATGTTCACTTTGCATTGTTATTTTTGAGCACTCTCTTTTTCTGATTTTTTTGAACTGATTCCTCCCTGAGGAGAAAGCCTCCAAATAAGACCAATCAGCCTTAACCAATAAGCCAATATTCGCCTTAACTAAGATGGATAGATGGACAAAGTTAAACTAAAAAGTTTGAATACGATTTTCACCGCAATGTTTACGAACGTGATTTGAAGCCACCGCTGTTTTAGAAATCTTTGGTTTAAGACTAAAATATTGTTTTAGCGGTTGTTCATTATACAGAACTAGCTACCTGCCCTGGCTTCGCACGGGTGCTATGCTGATACTAAATATACTACAGAATGTCTTTATATATTAATGGTATGTTTGTATATAATACGTATATTAAATGAAAAATGTATTTAAGCTACTTAATTGATTTGATTAGTTGCCAAAATTATCCAAATCTCATAAATCTTCAGCATTCAAACAAAACAAACGCAATTTAGTTGATCAGTCCGTTAAAGATAATATATAAAACACATACATTTCCATAGACAGATAAAAATAAACTTATAACAATACTTATTAAATTGAATGTTAAAAATTAAAGATTCGCAAAAAAACCCAATAATCTAATTTTTGTAACAAAACTGGACCCTTTCAAATGACAATGCCTGGAAAAAACAAAAAGGATTAACAGGAATTCGCAACAGGAATAACTCTGAAATAATATACTGTAAATGTAGAAACAGATGTTTGGGGCAGTTGGCTTGACAACTGGCTTTCATATTTAATTTAGCTTATTTTATCCATTAAATTTTTTTTTTTGTCAGGGGAACGGCACGTTGTTGTTTAAATTCCAAGGATTCTGTAGTAGAAGTATGAACTCTTATAGTTTCTCCATGTCTGTTTGTTTGTCCGAACAGTAACAGCTGAACGAGAAAGAAAGAAAGAAAGAAAATACATTTATGTATGCTATAATGGCATAATGCTGAGCTGGAACCCATTTGCTGCAGTAGCACATACACACCTACTTGCCTTTTTTTTAATTTTTACTTAACTACATTGTAAATTTATTATTTCATGCTATTGTTCCTATGTTTGTTGTATGTAATTTTCTGTTTTCTCTTACTTATGCTTTCTCTTTGATGTTATACCTTTTGATTATATTGTGTGAATTTGTGTGTGCTATGGTAGCAAATAAATGTCTGTCTATGTCTATTTATTCCGACCATCACAAAAAGTAAAAACAAAAGAAAAAACAACAACCTTAACTATTAAACTAATCTTTACAATAAAAATTACAAAGGTTCTTGTTTAAGACAATATGGTGTGGAGTTGCATGCATCCGTGCGTAACGTGGCCTTGGGCAGTAGTGGATAGACTCGCCTAAATTTGCATACAAAACAAAGCTAAGCTCACGTGCGTAGCGAGGCTGTGCGTAGTGTGGCCGTGCGTAGCGTGGCCGTGCGTAGTGTGGCCGTGCGTAGCGTGTCCATGCGTAACGAGGCCGTGTATAGCGTGGCCGTGCGCTGCAGTCGAAATGCGCCTTTATTCGTAGCATATGATAGTGTTGTAAACTGAAATGACCTTAAGATAGACATTAGTGATGCCTAGTAAGTTATGAAATAAAACCTAAAAATAATTATTTATGTAGGGTAGCCTTGTCCTGCGGAAGTCTGTCGAAGGGTTCTCTTATTTCACCTCGTTTAAGTTAAAACAACTAAGATGACTACCAACTGAACTGAATTACTACGAAACACTTCACTGTGCATGGCCTGAGACGCGCTTGGCTATTTTTTTTTAACTTTTTCTCATAATTATTATTCTATATTGAAATAAATGTTCAGAATAATTGTTCAGCTGACCCTGACGAAGGTTCACGATTTGAACCGAAACATTGATAAAACGGTACGTGATATCTTCTCTATCACTTTAATTTATTAAATGTGGAAATTTGTATGTTTGATAGTTTGTTACATAATCACGTCGTAACGGTGACCCAATTAGTATATAGATAGATCATGACGAGGATTTAATTATAGGCTAGTTTTTATTGAACTGCTTACGAAGCAGCGGGCGGAAGCTAGTTTAAAATAAATATTTATCTGAATTTCCGAAGACATTCCGCGAAATAAGTCGACTGTTTTCAAATTCACCTTGATTATATGAGTTTAGAATCACGCATAAACATAGTTTTTGGAAAAAGAAGCTAGTCCTAGCTTATTATTGTTTAAGAGCTGTTTAGCCACTTAAAGCTCGAACAAACTAAAAAGAACCGGCTCAGGTGCTGTTTCAAGTACCTAACGTGACACAATGTGTGCACTCACTAGTACAGTGAATCATAAAAAGCGAACGTAACAACAATAATAAAAATGCGGCTAAGTGTGAGTCGGACTCGCCCATGCAGGGTTCTGTAGCAGCAAGTAATATAAAAGTTCTTGTAGTTCGTTGTAACTTGTTTTATATTTGAGTTGATTGAATGAAAGGTAAATTGCGGTTTACGATTTATGACGTAATAAAAAAACTACTCACTAGATCTCGTTCAAACCAATTTTCGGTGGAAGTTTGCATGGTAATGTATATGTCGCAGTAAGATAGATAAAGCCGTAATATAGTTATATCCCTAGGGATATAATTATATACCGTAACATAGTTATACGAAAGCGATTAATTACTATCTCACTAGGAATATAGTTATAAAACGGTCGCAAGTTTAGTGATATACTTATATTACTAGATTAAGTTTAGTGAAATAGCTTTCAAAGTGTGCGGCGCAGGCGTCGCGCCGCCTTCCCTGCGGCGGGGTAGGGGTTCGTTGTGTTTACGCGCTCCCCACTCCGCAGTCAGTCGGCCGATAACAGTTGTTCGGCGTTCACGTCTAGTTTTCGTGCATGTTCATTTAATTGTCGCTACGTTTCCTTAATATTTGTTATATATTCGTTTTATCATTGCTAATTACTTGTGCCAGCTATGGATAAAGATGAAGAAATTAATGCAAGGCGACGTTTTGAACAGGAACTTCGTCTATTTTTCAATGCGAGATGCAAAAAACCAGAGTGGACGCGGCAGAGAATAAGTGAAGTAATAAATTACATAGAAGAGTATGAAGCGGCGCCTCGGCTTAACGTAAAGAGAAATCCTAACCATCATTTTTATGCAAACCATTTTGATGTAATGCAGGTAGGAGGAGAAAAGTAATTAGCTTTGAAACGAAAATCGACTACTGATCCTATTATAAAAATTTTCCCTCCGAAGAATATTACAATGCTGTATCAGAAATTCATAAAAACACAGGACATGGTGGTCATGCCAAAATGTTACATACCTACGCCGGTGGTTATCAGTTTCGTTAAACGTGCCAAAATAAGAATGCGTTTCCAAAGAAAAGTATTGTAGTCCGACCTATAATTTCAAACTCATTTAACAATCGAGGGCAAGTAGATTTAATAGACCTACAATCAACTCCAGACAGAGAATATAAATGGATACTTCATTACCAAGACCACACAACAAAGTCTTCGTTTCTTCAACCTTTAACCTCCAAGCGCGCCGCAGAGGTCGCATTAGAATTATTGAAAATTTTTTGGATATTGGATGCCCTGAGATACTCGTACTTCAGAGTGATAACGGCCGAGAATTCACAGCGTCAATTATAAAGGAATTGGTTCAAATGTGGCGAAGTTGTAAAATAATTAACGGAAGACCTAGACATCCAGCGAGTCAAGGATCTGTAGAGCGAGCGAACCAAGATGTGGAGAACACGTGTCTGAGTATCGCTCCAAACTGAAATGGCTCTCAATTCGTGACAGGAGAAAGTTAAGAGTTTTATGTCTTCTTTTTTCGATCCTTAGGGACCCCTTTACTCCCCATTATCTTAAATGCAAATTTTCCTACCTCTCTGACACCCATGACCAAAACTTCAGATCCACTGATTCTCTCCTTCTCGCTACCCCGAAACACTCAACGGCCTTCCGTGGCAATTCTTTTGAGGTGGTAGCTGTCGTTCTATAGAACTCACTCCCTACTCATATTAAAAAGGCGCCTAGTAAACCGGTTTTCAGACGACTAGTCTACAGTCATTTCTTGCAGTCCTCCACTGGCTGTTAAAATATATGAAAACGTAGTACATATGTGTGTTGTATGTAATAGTATTTTTTATCTTTATCTTTATTCTTTATTGTACACAAATAGATTTACAGATAAAAATAGCTTACAAAATGGGCATGTACAAAGGCGAGCTTAACCCTAATAAGAGTTTTCTTCCAGCAAACCTTTGAAGATAGAGATATTTGATTATAGTGGTGGGTACGTGCACAGAGAATGACATTGGAGTATTTTTTGTTTTATATCTATAAATATATATATATATATATATATATATATACATATTTGTTATATTTCTCATATATATATTCTATGTATTATTATTGTTATATCAAGTAGGTTTATGTATTTATTCTAACTGTAATCGGAGTTTATTGTTTATTTTGTTTTTTTTAATTAACATTAATATTGTTAAAAGTTAGCACGCCAACCTTTTTTGTTACCTCTGAGGTTGGCAGGTAGAAAATGCTATTAGCATTAAGCCCACCTTTTGTACATGTAATTTGTATTTTTGTGCAATAAAGTATTAAATAAATAAATAAACATGTTACAGGCTTGGCTACAAGATAATAATTCTACTAATTGGTCGATTGGAATACGCTTTGTACCAAAGAAACTGCTCTTTTCATAGAACTATAAAAAGAACACCATACAAAGCTCTTTTTGGAGTAGATCCTCAAATTGGTTTGTCATCACAAGTGCCTGCTGATTTTCTTAATAAACTAAGAAATGAAGAAGATTTTGAGAAGATATTAAATCAACAACAATCTTGTTCATCGGCAACACCTGCACATAATGACGAATTACCTGTTGACTATGTTAACTTGCAGCAACCATCCTGTTCATCGGCGTCACAACCGTCATCTTCATCAGCAGCGCCAGCGCCTATTGAAACCTGCGACCGTGATTTGCCTGTCGCGTCTGTTAACTTGCAACAACCGTCATCTTCATCAGCAGCGCCAGCGCCTATTGAAACCTGCGACCGTGACTTGCCTGTCACGTCTGTTAACTTGCAACAACCGTCATCTTCATCAGCAGCGCCCGCGCCTATTGAAACCTGCGACCGTGACTTGCCTGTCGCGTCTGTTAACTTGCAACAACCGTCATCTTCATCAGCAGCGCCAGCGCCTATTGAAACCTGCGACCGTGCCTTGCCTGTCGCGTCTGTTAACTTGCAACAACCGTCATCTTCATCAGCAGCGCCAGCGCCTATTGAAACCTGCTACCGTGACTTGCCTGTCGCGGCTGTTAACTTGCAATAACCGTCATCTTCATCAGCAGCGCCAGCGCCTATTGAAACCTGCGACCGTGACTTGCCTGTCGAGTCTGTTAACTTGCAACAATCGGCAACGGGAGCGCCAGCAGAACAAATTTACTTTTATGTGTAGTTTGCGGCAAAGAATGTACAGGAGCACATTCATGCTACTCGAGTGCACGAAATGTTCACATAATTTGTGAAATAACGTCATGTGGTGAAGGTCTGCCGAAAACTTAAGAAAAGCCGCACAAAAAATGAAAACCCACTCATCACAGAAATTTCCTGACATTGACGTGGGATCTTCAGTTCTTATAGAGATACCAAAGATAGATCGTGGGCCATTGGATCAAAAAAATGTATTAGGAAAAGTTTTAGAAAAGCGAAATGAAAGTCATAAAATTGGAACATCAGTTGGTATCCTGAAAGATTGGTTATCCAGATATGCAATACAGCTTTCAAACATTACTTTGAATGATCCTATACCAAATGAAAACTTGTCACTGAGAGAAATATGCCAAAACTTGTCGCGCTTTGGTGGCCAAGGTTATTTAAAATGTTCCTGTAAAAAATGGAATATACAGTGTTCTACTAAAAGATGTGCCTGTAAGAAGCATTCAGTGCTATGTAATTCTAGATGTCATGATTCCTCTTCTTGTCTGAGCAAAAATTAAAAATACTTTTAAAGTAACCAAGATCTCAACTTAGTTGATAAGAAATATAGATATCTCAAAACTGTGGATTAGCTTTAAAAGATTTATAAGGTTTGATTAGTTTTAATTGTATTGTTAATGTTTAAATTCCAAAAAGTATGATCGTTTTAATTATAATTGAAATTACTTTAATACGTGTTAATGTCACTAAGTATTGTAACTAACTGCAGGATACATAAAGTTGTTTTTTTAATAAAGATAAAACCAATATTGTTTTATTTAATTATATATGGTAGATTTCTATTTCACTAAGCTTAATCAAGTAATATATTTACGAGTATAACACTGAACTTAATCTAGTAATATAAGTATATCACTAAACTTGTGACCGTTTTATAAATATATTCCTAGTGAGATAGTAATGAATCGCTTTCGTATAACTATGTTACGGTATATAATTATATCCCTAGGGATATAACTATATTACGGTTTTATCTATCTATCTGCGACATATACATCATTTATTTTTTTCAGTTTATCATTCTCTTATTTTAGAAGTTACAGGAGGGGGGGGGGGGGGGGGGTTTTACACTTTGAAAGTGTCTCTCGCGCAAACTATTCAGTTTAGAAAATAAATATATTAGAAACCTCAATATTATTTTTGAAGACCGGATAGGACTTCGTTCGGATAAATACCCCACATGTATAGACTTGAGAAAAAAAAAAAATCTGTTGTAAGTACGGGGAACCCCAACATTTATTGTTTTTTTTTTTGTCTATTTTTGTGTGAAAATTTTAATGCGGTTGACAGAATACATCTACTTACCAAGTTTCAACAGTATAGTTCTTTTAGCTTCGGAAAAAGTGGCTGTGACATACGGACGGACAGACAGACAGACATGACGAATCCATAATGGTTCCGTTTTATGCCATTTGGCTACGGAACCCTAAAAATAAGGATGGAAACCAAAAGAAAATGCTTCAAAAAATTTAAACACCCGCTAAACATTATTTAAAAAACCCTGAAAGAAAATTGATAAGGTTTTTTTTAAACACTTGTTAAACAGTTGTTTAACTTTATTGTGGTACACACGTCTACACATCAAGCTTCAAATTTCCAGTATTGACCTCGCATTGTGTAGGCTTATCGTAGAATGAGAGGTCAGCTTATATTGGAAATGAATAGCTTGATGTGTAGCCGTGTGTACCAAGGTATAAGTTTAATAAACACTACTTTTAGCACTCTCTGTTTTGTGTGAAAGTAATGAATAAATAAAAACTAAATTAATTAACATCATATCTGAACATAAACCTCCCTCATGTCCAGGGCGATCTCGTGCGACCTGCACCCAACGACTCCCAGCATCCTGAAACCAAATTACAGACAGATAAAACATAAAAAAAATTACATTTGTTTTCTGATGTTAAAATACATTCTTTAAAACTATTTATCCCATCGACTACCTAATTTAGACGAACTAAAGTATAAAATAAACAACTCTAAAGTTCTCTATAATACTACTATATACTAAACTATACTACCTCTATAATAATAATTATTATTAAGCCTTTTTATTTCCCCTATAAATATTATATATAGGCAGTTTGATAATAATACGCACAAAAATGAAAGGTGCTATTTTCATGAGCATAATAAATAAATATACGAAATGTTCACCATATAAATGTGATATTTATTTTGGCATGTCAAAACAAACACTATACACATAAACATAAGTTGTGCTATTGCATAAAGCTTGCCATCTAACCACAGATACTGAATTGGTGACGTCTCGAGATATCTCTTGTTGTCCCATTCTAATCCAAAACCCGCAGCCATTTCCGAAAGAGATATCAAATCGGCCTTTATTTATGGATGTCGATTGCAAGAGTAGGCAGTAAATTTTATATCGAACTAATCACCTAAGCTCTCGATTTTCTTTATAATTTGTTAAAATAATAAGAAGTAGTTTTTTTTTTCGAGAATTTTTTTTTTATGTTTTGAGAAACCGTCACTTGAATATCGTCAGTATATTACCAAACACCATGTATGTTTATCTATATTTACTTTTTTTTTTAAATTATTTTGTTCATATCTATAAAGTTTTTTTTATACTTATGTTTATGGGTTTTCCCATCTGCGGGCAAATGCCTCCTCCAACTGCTTCCGATCCCCTCTTTGTTGGTCCAATCGGGTCCATGTCGCACCTACTATTCCCACGATGTCGTCTACGGCCACTCTAATACTATTTCCGAATTTAAACAAAAATTCTTATGTTTGTCTGAAGATAATTTTCAAACCTTATTAACTTATAGATAAGACAGCGCAACTGTTTGTTTAGTAATTTATATTGTTATTTATTTCCATAAATAAACAAATATTATAATATAAATATTCCTGGACATTTCACACAAAGCTATCTAGCCCCAAACTAAGCAGAGCTTGTACTATGGGAACCAGTTAACTGATAAAATACTTATATACATTTGTTTTGCAAATATACATATATTTACTTAAAATATATAGAAAAACATCCAGTCCCGGAACAAATATCTGTAGATCGTGCAAACATTGTTCCGCGGCGGGAATCAAACCCGCGTCTGTATTTACTTACATAAACTTTTTTTTATAACCGACTTTATGAAAAGAACTCAGAAGAAGAACTTTAAGAAAGAAAGAAGAAAGAGAAGTTCTCAGTTCGTCGTTATATTTTTTTTTTGTATTTTCCCCGATTACTCAAAGACGCTACGATTACTGGTGGTAGAGCTTTTGTGAACGGGCTCGAGGAAGTGGGCACCACCGCCTTACCTCTATCTGCCGCCAAATAGCAGTACTTGTGTTGCTGTGTTCCGGTTAGATGGTAATGGTATGTTCCTGTAATTACCGGCACATAGGCATAACAGCTAAGTCCTATAGTATGGCACCGTATCCTCATAGAGACCAAGACAACATAATAGCTTGTTTTGAATTCTATGTGGATATCCATGGGCTGCAGTAGCCACTTAACATCTGGTGGACTGCATGCTCGTTTGCCATATAAGTAGTATACAAAAAAAACGCTTGGACCTATTCGATAAATTCTTTCTTTTTTAAAGGGTGGTCTCATTGGCACAAAGTCAGGATCTGATGATGGGATCCCAAAAAAATCGAGGGACACCTTCAAATTTTATAGGGGCGCATGATTCATATTTGTAACCTCAGAACTCCGTCTTTATCAACCGATTTGGAAAATTCTGTTTTTATTTTCAATGATGTACTTTCAGATCGGTCCCACAGAAATTTCATTAAAATCAGTTTAGTAGTTTGGACCGACTTACGGTTATATTTTTGTTAAAAAGTTACTTGTTTGTAACACTTTTCTCTTTAACTGTAAATGTGCCTGTGTGCTCTCAAGTGTCGCTCGCAGCATCTGTTAATGAGTACCTAAGTACACTACGTAACGTATGCACTACGTACAAGTATTCACTACGCTACGTAGTACCTATGTATACTACGGAAAGTACGCAATGTTAAGTGTTCTTTGTATAAAGTAAAGAGTTTGATTAGAAGCCGTCTGGCATATTATTGTGACATTAGCATTTTTAGGATTTTGTACCCAAAGGGTAAAACGGCACCCTATTACTGAGGCTCCGCTGTCTGTCTGTCTGTCCGTCTGTCACCAGGCTGTACCTCTTCAACCGTGATAGTTGGACAGTTGAAATTTTCACAGATGATGTATTTCTGTTGCCGCTATAACAACAAATACTAAAAATAAAATAAAATTAATATTTAAGGGTGCTCCCATACACTAAACGTGTTTTTTTGCACGTATATCGATATTGATAACGGCAACAGGTAGACGCTTGAAATATTCACATAATATTTAGTTATATGTATATTCAACTTAAAAATGTAAGAATGATATAAATAAAACGAGAGTTTTCTAAGTAAAAAGTCTAAGTAACTTACCCTAAAAATAAAATGTTTAAATTATATTTTTTCTGTGAAAAATTGTTTATTTTCATGGCCGGATTCACCTTGATCAGACTTAAAATACTAAGTCCAAGACATTCTGTATCTTCTGAACGTTCATCATCATCATATCAGCCGTAGGACGTCCACTGCTGGACAAAGGCCTCCCTCATTGATCTCCAGGAACTGCGATTGGAAGCGGCCTGCATCCAACGCTGACCTGCGGTTCTTACCAAGTCGTCTGCCCATCTTGTATGTGGAAGTCCTACGCTGCGCTTACCGGTCCATGGCCTCCATTCGAGAACTTTCTGGCCCCTTCGGCCATCTGTTCTGCGCGCTATATGGCCTGCCCATTGCCACTTCAACGTGCTAATCCGTCGGGCTATGTCGGTGACTTGAGTTCTTCTACGTATCTCCTCATTTCTGATTCGATCCCGTAGAGAAACCCCGAGCATAGCTCTCTCCATAGCTCGTTGAGCGACTCTGAGCTTATTCACAAGGCCAATAGTGAAGGACCACGTCTCGGTTCCATATGCCATCACTGGTAACACACACTGATTGAAGACTTTCGTCTTAAGGCACTGAGGTATGTTGGACGAAAAGACGTTGCGAAGTTTCCCAAACGCTGCCCATCCGAGTTGGATTCGACGATCGTTATTCTGAACGTTATTTGAAAATATTTTGAGTTCACCAGCCTACCTACCTGCTTAACTACGACCTAATAAAATACAATCCCTCATAAAATCGTCATTGCTAGCTTAAAGCTCAGCCATTTAAATCGACGATATTTTATAGCATATTGTTCATTTGAAACGGCTTAGAATTTATACTGAACTTAGCAATTCAAGTTTATGTTGTTCCTTCTCCCGGTTTTGCAACATGGAACGCTTTTAGGTAGGTAGTGCGGGCACAATTTTGGTGTGACTAAATGAGTTACAAATGTTAGGGGGGTTTTGAGATATTGGGGTTTAAGAGGGCTAAAAAAAATTATTATGAGACTATTAGGTTAAGTGAGACGTCAAATGAAAGGTATTAATTAGTACAATTCAACCCTGTTTTTATGTTTAGTTTACTCTTTGTAGTTTTTGAGTTATTAGCCATAATAGAAACAAAACTTTTACAAAATTCACAGGATATACAAAAGTCTGAAATCCAGAATAACTGCGTTTTGTATCCCAAAAAAAAACAAATAACATGAACTCCGGCTATCTGTAATTTAAATGAAACTGTAGGTCAAATACGTTGGTAAGGAGAACGGGCATCCTGGTCTACAGTCCAATAAAAATGAGCAGCACATTTTCGAATTGGCATACAATAGTACATCAAAATATACTATTGGAACTTTCCCCAAAAGTCTGTCCGTTTTGAGTTACAGCCATGCAAACACCAGCATTTTTTGTTTTAAAGAACATAAAATAACGTTTTCACGATTACTATATCCATACATAAAGGCTCCTATACAATGCAGTAGCAAGAGCGAGAAGGGAGAAGAGCGATGTAAGGGCCGTGGGGAGAGGGATGCGTACGCGGGGGAGGGGAACGGTTGTGTACGCGCCGCGCCGGACGGCTACAATAATCAGTCGCATCGCATCAAGTGAGTGGCTACGTCACGTCTTGTTACGATAGTGCTGTGTTTGAACTTCTTTCTCTGTTTTTACTGACCCTGGCTTGCTTTTGGACCCTGTTTCTTTCCCTAATATGTTAACTTTGGCTCGACTTATTGACTTTTGAACTGCCTACCGATAATGGAAGTTTTTCGAAACTGTGTGATGTGTCGTCGAGGACTTTACCGCGGACGGTACCAGCAGCATATCTTGGCTGATAACCTGCAAAGGGAACGACCAGAATTCGCCGCGTTTATACAACAACATGCTGTGTTGGAGGTTAGTTACCTTTTATGTTTATTATATTGAGTAGTTAGGCATAGGATTTATTTATTTTAAGTATTAATTGTTATTATTTTCAGGTGGTGTTCGACAGTACTCGAAGCTTGTGTCACCGATGTTGGCAGAGGACTGAGCGTGATCATAGACCTGCACAGCAAGCGGCGCGAGCGCCTGGTACATTGCACTCTCAAGAATACACGAGGGCACCGAACACTTCGGTGCATTGTATTTACAACAACTGTGCTAATATTACCCGTAATCATATACCAAACGCGATAAGAATTAATGTATTTTGTGAGAGCAAGCTTTTTATTCCTGATAGCGCTAGGGTGTGTACAGAACACTTACAAAATAATGAATGGAGCAACCTGCCGCAAATGTGTAATGTGACACATGATTTTAATGACGCTCAGTTTACATCGCTCTGTGACTTGATGAGAATGGCTGTTAACAACCAGCCCAGAATCGACTTCGAAAACAGAGGCACCTTGTCTAATGAAGAGATGCACTTATGGACTGGGCGCACTTACGATCAGTTCGAAGCTATATTAGAACAAACTCCGTCACTAAGTGAACGTTGTAACCAGCCTAGAACTGCATTAGGCATCTATTTAACAAAACTTAGAACTGGAGACTCTGATGAGAGACTGGCAACGTTATTTCATATGTCTCGTCGAAAACAAGAACGTTTTTTGCCTATAGTTCGAGAATGTCTGAGCAACGATTACGTTGTGCTGCATCTAGGTGTGGACCACATTACCAGAAATGATATCCTTCAAAGAAACTTAACAATTCCAAGGGCTTTATTTGAAAACGATGAAAACATCTAAGCCATAATTATATGTGACGGTACATATGTATATATATATTAACAAAAGCTCCAACTTTTTGTTTCAACGGCTGTCATACAGCTTACACAAATATCAAAACTTGTTGAAGCCGTTTTTAATGGTATTCACGGACGGCTATATATTAGATGTCAAAGGGCCATTTGCCGCTACCAGAACCGATGCCCAGATCATGAGTGAAATAATGAATAACGAAGATGAGCCGCTGCATTGGTTACTCGAACGTAATGATGCGTTTATCCTAGACAGAGGATTTAGAGATAGTTTGCAGGATATAGAAGCTTGTGGCTACGAACATCATGTGCCACCAACTAAAGACAGAAGAGAAAATCAACTCACTACAGAACAAGCTAATCAGTCTCGTTTGGTCACCATGTGCCAATGGGTGGTGGAAGTAGTAAATGGGAGATTTAAGCGAGATTTTAAACTTTTGCGTCAAAACTATTTTAATAAAACGTTGCCAAAAATGTTTGTTGACTTCAAAATAGCTGCAGCCATTCTAAACCACTTCCACGCCCCCATCGAAGATAGTTCACACGCAGCAGCCTTTTTGAATTCAATAAGAGCTAAAATACACATACCAAACACATTGCACAATTATGTGGAAGCAAAGAGATTGAATTATAGGAGAGCAGACTTCATGCGAATCGAAGCAAATGAAATAGAAAACTTCCCAAGGCTTAGTGAAGAACAAGTCATACATTTTGCCTTGGGAACTTACCAGTTAAAGCTCGCTCGATCATATTGTAGCGAGCACTTACAAAATGGTCTTTATATAATCGAGACGTATAGAGATAACGCTCTAGAAGACTTGGCACAATATGATATCAACGAAGAGGCTTGGCTATTACGTGGACGTATACAGTCTCGACATGTCCGAGCCAGGAAATGTTTTTGTTATATATTAATCAATAATATTAATAACAATATTACACAATATTATTGTACCTGCTTGACAGGGCGACGTACTATAGGTACTTGTGCCCATGTACTGTCAATTATATGGTACGTAGGTTATGCCCGTCATGAAGGGTTCAATGAACCTGCATTGTTCCTTAACAGTATTCTCATCGATGATGATGATGATGATAATGTTTAATAACATATTGTTTTGATTTTTTAAGAAGATGTTGTTTTTATTTGTATTACTACTTACCTAACTTAAATAAAATCATTACATTACACAAAATGTTTTTTTTAATTACCACGATATTCAATGTTTGGCACTAAATATTATCAGATTCAATTTTTAGTAGAACTCAGATCGGACAATACTTAGAGAAATGCGACTTTCTACATATGAAAATACATAGAATTACCTTTATATTGACATATGACTCATTTTTATTGCAAGGTAGACCAGCTTCCATACACTTATGCCCGTTCTCCTTTAATTCGTTGCACTATTTTAATTATCAAAGATTACGAATAATAATATTTTTGTTTTTATGGGAAACTAGTGGTTCGCCCCGAACTGAGATCTCGCAATCTCAGTTAGGGGCGAACCACTAGTTTATATGACCTTAGTCCGGTTAGCACAACGGTCCTTAGTGTCTCGTCACTTATAGTACTGACCCCACTAAAAAACAAAAAAAGTACATAATGTAAGTCATCACTCAAAAAAAATCCCATCATTAATAAATACGGGATTTCACGTACTGTTTTATTGACGCTGTGGTGTAGCAAAGCTAAACCCGAAGCAGATCGCACTCAGACCTGATGAATGGATCCTTATCTCCGATGTTTGAGAAGTGAAAAGTCTGAAATTGATTTATAAACATATCACACTAATCCCAGTAATATTATAAACGCGAATGTTTGTGTGGATGTATGTATGGATGTTTGTTACCCTTTCACGCAAAAACTACTGAATGGATTTTAATGAAATTTTGTATGTAGGTACGTAAACACCTGGAATAACACATGGGCTATTTTTTATTGACAAGACACGCGGGCGGAAGCCAGTATTATGTATGCGAAAGTTTGATTGTTTGTTTATTTATGTTACGCCGAGGCTGTTACAGAATAAGTAGTAGTAAAGTAATAGTCAGCTTCTCGAAGTTATACCTACTGTGTCACAGAATAGGTAATACTTGGTATTGAATATACCTACATACCACGTTTTTACCTACAGTTGCACAGAATAAGAAATAGTAGTCGGTTGTAATACCTACACTTTTCTAGTAACTAGTAGAAACATCGAGAAGGTTCTGGAAATAATGAGCAGTATAAATAGTGCGCTAGAGGAGTCAGTCTTGATTTGGCGATACGTGCGAACATTTCGGTTACTTTTAGTAGTTTATTGTGTAACAGTGGTGTGATTTAGTGTGATGTGAATTCTTGTGATTAAGATCATGTATCGTTTATCATTTTAGTGTTGAATAAAAGTGTTATTGTGGTTAGATTGATTTTCATTATTTATCCCGAACCCTCAGCTTTAACATTTATTTGTTTGTTATTCAATTGCATCGTAACGGCTGAACTGATTTCAATGAAATTTGGTATGTACGAAGAATATATCCAAAATTCAACATATTTTACTTTTTATTGACAAACCACACGTGCGAAGCTGCAGGCGAAAGCTAGTAGATATACATGCATAGATAACAGGAAAATTACAACGAAGTCTGTAACTAGAAGAGTTTTATGTCTGTCTTAAAAGTTTTCTTGTTTTACCGGTCACTTAACTAGATGGCGCTGCTTAATTACATAAAAAAATCAATTTAAGGTTCGAACCCTAGTGCGAGTCTTACACGTACTTGACCGGTAAGTATTCTTTTTATTACAAGCTACCTGACCAATGCGCAGCTTCGCACGCGTAGTTTTTCAATAAAAACATTACCCTCCTTCTGCACAGTTGGGTAAAAAGTAGCCTATGTCACCCGGAGATAGTGTAGCTTTCCAACAGTGAAAGAATTTTTTAAATCGGTCCAGTAGTTTCGGAGCCTATTCAATACAAACAAATCTTTCCTCTTTATATTATTAGTATAGAGTACACTATGACCGAGCCATATTCGTGCGTGATTTTCAACCACAAATCCAAATACCTATCTAGCCGAAGGCCCACCCATACATCAGATAATCTGTTTTTGACGTATAAATGTGGTTTCCACTTAATGTGTACAACTTGAGCTGAATTTACCACGAATTAATTTATCGCGTTCATTATTTTATGAACTTTACGTAAGTATTTAATACCTACGTCGTATAAAAACTAAAAAAACCTAACCTAAAAGAACCCTAAGTGCGAGTCGGACTCGCACTAAGGGTTCCGTACCATTATCTATAAAAACGACAAAAAAATCACGTTTGTTGTACGGGAGCCCCCTTAAATATTTGTTTTATTTTAATTTAATTATTTATTTTTAAAGTGAATATATCACTTAATATCATATAAATATTTAAAGCGTCTACCTATTGTCGTTATCAACATCGAGCTAAAAGAAGCAAAAAAATCACGTTTATTGTATGGAAGCCCCCCTTACATATATATTTTATTCTGTTTTTAGTATTTGTTGTTATATCGGCAATAGAAATACATCATCTGTGAAAATTTCAATTGTCTAACTATCACGGTTCATGAGATACAGCCCTGTGACAGACGGACAAACAGACAGCGGAGCCTCAGTAATAGGGTGCCGTTTTACCCTTTGGGAACCCTAAAAATAGAAAACATATTAGTTTTTTAACGAATCGTGTCGGCAATGTCATAATTAATTACCTATACTAAGTATATCACAAAATACCTACGGTCTTCATTATCATATCAGCTGCAGGACGTCCACTGCTGATCATAGGCCTCCCCATAGATTTTCAGAGTTACTGATGTTGGTCGTGCTGCACGCTGTGCTTTCCAGGGCGTGGTCTCCACACTAGAACCTTTCTGCTGCAATGGCCTTTTTTATATTAAACTTGTAGACACACAAGCTGACGGGCCTGATGATGTTAAGTGATCACCCTTGCCTAGCAATTAATACCCTATTTACAACTCTCTTGAAGGTGTTCATTTTGAAGCCCACAGGAAAAACCTCCGGGGAAGGTCATTCCACATGTTGCAGGTGCGTGGAAGAAACGAGCGGGTGAAACGCACCGTGCGTTTCACCCGTGAGACTTCCACGCATCTACAATATGTGGGTGAGCTCGTTGCCTTTCATCAGTTCTTTGAGTTATGTGCTTCACCCACTGCCACTACAGCTTGCTAATCCTCTTTGCTATATATCTGACCTTGATTTGTCGATCTCCTCATTTCGGATCTCGTAGAGAAACCCAAACATATTCCTCTCCACAGCACGCTGAGCGACCTTAAGCCTTCTTATGAGACCCATAGTGAGATTCCACGTTTTTGTACCATATGTCATTACTGTCACACTGATGAAAGACTTTTGTCTTAAGACACTATGGTAAAAACATGTTATTGATCAAAATTTCCAGGCCACGTGGTATAAAATACTCTTTTCCTCAGCTTAATTCCATAATCCGCCATAGAAATTTTCCACCAAGCCAAATCCAATATTATCTTCCTACCTTACCGGAGCCTATATTCATATACAATAGTATAAGTTTTATGCCAACTATAAAATGCGAGACTATCTACCACAGGTTGAGAATACTATTGGTTCTCGATGGAAAAGTATGCTGGGTATGATATCCTAGTTAGAGAACTAAGTGGACACTGCCGACTTAACAAGCATACGTTTCATCTAGGTCTATGCACAAATATGCAGATTCTGTAATGAGGCGGTAGAATCACTCTACATACATATATAAGCCGAGTGTGGTCCACTTATGCGCAAACGTAGCATTCATCTGTGCAAACACAACTTTAGCATGGAGCAGCTAACAGCTATCACCCCAAAGAATATCATTTAGTTTCTAACAGCTTAGGGCTTAATGGTGGACTATGAACGTCCCCATGAACTAGGGGTGGTTTATACATAAGTGGCGATCAATAGGCCTCAATGACCGTAGTGATGCAAAAGCCGCAAAAACTAAGAAAATATATGATATATATAATGATATCCTGCCAATTTCGGCATCTGGATCAGCGGCGGAACGTTTCAACCTAATCCCACCATCTCCATTCTATCATCGGACCACCAGACGCTATGCGGTGCGCCACCGCTATATGGTAGAAATACTTCCCATTCGCACAAAGCGGTTCTCGCATCGCCAAAGAGTGGAACGCCTTGCCAGAGTCTGTTTCCTGATAACTACAACCTGGGTGTCTTCAAGTCGCGAGTGAATAGGTTTCTTATAGGCAAGCGTGTACCATCGTAGACTGCTCCATCGCCTATAATGTATAAAAAAACCATAAGTACTCGTAGCATCACTTTTCAGTTACGTCAAACTTTGTCATCAAACTTCATTTACAGACATTGAGAATACACCTAAGCATAATTTGCCAAGTAAAAAGAGCTAAGGAAGCGTATGGCTGCCGGTGAAATCACAACCACATGAGGCTTTACATCTGTACGCCTCAAGTTGATGGACGCAGGGAAGTGCATCGTAGGGCACATTTCTAACGTGCGTGATCTACGAGGCAATGCTCTGTTATAGGCAATGGTTACCACTTAACATCAGACCATAAGCTTGTTCCATCTCTATGAAGTAAAAAAACCGGCCAAGTGCGAGTCACACGCACGCACGATGGATTCCGTACAATTATCTATAAAAACGGCAAAAAAATCACATTTATTGTATGGGAGCCGATTTAAATATTTATTGTATTCTGTTTTTAGTATTTATTGTTATAGCGGAAATAGAAATACATCATCTGTGAAAATTTCAACTGTCTAACTATCACGGTTCATGAGATACAGCCTGGTAACAGACGGCCAGACAGAAAGACGTACAGACAGACAGCAAAGTCTTAGTAATAGGGCCCCGTTTTACCCTTTGGGTACGGAACTCTAAATGCATTACGAGAATTATCCACAAGGTAGAAGTAAACTCACTTTTCAGTAAAACCATAAAATCTCACTCGAATTAAGACACACTCGTGGTAAGGCCGTTGGTACACGTTAGAAATATCATCATTTCGAGTCGAAACTAGCTGTTAAGAGCTCCCCACACCTGCAATACCGTCCGGAACCCCTCGGAGTCTCGGACTGAATTTAAGAACTTGTAAAATACTCTTCTTTAAAAGAGCGAGGCGATGATTTACTTTTGTAAAATGTGGAAAAATCTTTCTACTGCGTCAACTTTAAAAAGTCTGTATAAGAATTTTCTGGACCATTTGCTTTGTTTTTATCGCCTACTATTTTCCAAAATTATCTTGTCTTAACATCGGGATACGCAAAACTCACTAATCATGGTAAGTATCCCGTTTTTGGTATAAATACTCATACTTACTCTCATTTATTCAAACCGTAGGGACACAATGGAACACTTGGTTACGTCAATAACAGTACTTACTTAATTACTTACATGTCTTTATCTAAGTAGAGGTGCCAGAAACATACAAGCATTTCATATATACCTATTTACATTTATGCTTAAAAATACTCATTATTAATTATTACTCGTGCGCGATAACTTGGGACCTGCTAGGAATGCGACTCCCCGACCGCTTCTCCTGCACTTTCCCGATGGCGCCCGTATTGTACCGTTCGCATCACTATTTTTTACTAGGGTTTTTAGTCTCATACTGGCCTACGTCACGTAACGACGCGCTCTGGAATTCGTTTAGTTTTCGTTTGTGTAATTGTTTTGTTGTTGTAGTTTTTGTTGTTATAGTAAATGTTGTAAATTTATCTGATACCTCTTCATCAAGTGATTATAGTGAGACTGAGGACGAATAACAACCTCTAGAAGGCATAACTCCACTAAGTAGTGACGAAGATGAGATAATGTAACTTAAACATTGTATTTTTATTTTATTCAAATAGTGTAAAAAAGATTAGATAAAAAGCAGCGTCCTCCCTGAGTAACATAATAAATTAGGTTAAAAAAAACAAAGACGAAGCCGCGGGCGGCTGCTTGTTATGTTCGCTTTTTTGCGGGCGGTACAAACACGCCAATATGACGTCACCGCGCTCAGGTCCCAACTTATCGCGCACGGGTAATTTTTTAATAGGTAGGTACACAAGATTATAGCTGCTGTAGAGGGGCATTGTCAAAGAATTGATTATAAGAGGTACCAATTATGAATTCTAAATTTCTGCGTATGTCGCTATGTACCATTAATTTTATTATACACATTGAATTGCATTAGTCATTAATTATAAAGGAATGTCAAGATATGCATTATAAAATGTCACATCGTAGCTGCTGTAAAAGGGCACTGTCATCAAATAGTGTTCATAACCATGATAGTTATGTAGTTAGACTTGTTTGGTGGAAGCTCAAATGATTTTTTAAAAACATAAAAATGATTAAAATTAATTTATTTATATATTTTAATGTCTAATACATTTGGCGACTTGATACAGAATGAATCTCTCTAGGTTAAAAGTACTGCAGTTGAATTTAAACATAAGCAAAATCTTATCTGGCTAGCCCGGCGACCATGCGTGGGCGCTTGTGTGAATAAGCTATAATATGATTAGTTGGCTGAAAATATGGAAGGGGCAGTTATGCCAGCATCTGTAACTCCTCCCTCCGTAAGTTCGAAATTATCCGAAGGATGAGGATCATTTCGGGTTTTCCCCATAATACAAATATTTTTAAATTTATGCTTAAATGCTAACAATAAAAGACAAATTACAATAATAAAGCAAAACACAAAATTTCCTATACTAACACTTTTATAATCTAGAGCACTATCACTAATAATTTCACTTCCACTTTTCTGTAGTATATAGTTCAGCGACTGAACGTCGGTGAGGTCGATTCCATTGAGATTGGCAGGTTTTCTCTGCATATCTGACGGATCGGTCGATATTTGAGGTAAGTTGATTACTGGAAGTTTCATGAAATTTACGTCATTTCCTTGAGTTTGGTGTCTTTTAAATGACAGTCCCTTTATCTTTACTAGACAATCATCATCCATGGTCAACAGGTATGTTCCAATGATAGATTCTTGTGTTATATCGTCTTTGCAATACTTGGTGAGTAAGGTTTCTGTTCTTACGTGGATGATCCAGCGATTGGGCTGTATAGAGTCAGCCTTTACATCGTCGATGGTAACTGGAATCGGGTGACAGCTCGAGATATTTGTGGAAAAGCTCATAAGTTCGGTAATGGAATCATCTTTGATTAGTAACGTGACATCGTTCTCATGGCATAGAAAACGGTATTCATCAATCTCGTGGCATGACTGGGAGAGCGGCATCGCTTTTAACCCTTTCACAAGGACATATGGGTATTTAGGTAGGATAATAGAGGTAAGGTTATTGGCTCTATCGTGGATAGGTAATGGAATCATTTTAAAATAGTTAAAAAGCTCATTCCTGATTAAAGGAATGTGCATAATGAATTTTATCTGATTTTGTTTTACATATGCTTTTATCTTTATACATTGCTCTATTTTTAAAATATTTTCAATACTAACTGGAAAAACTAATCTGTCTGTTTTCTCAATTTCCTGCAACAATGCCACTAACTCTTCAGTGTCTATAATTGATTGGTGTAACAAATTAATTTTAGCAAAGGCAATAGCTGTCTCAATTTCATTCAGTCGAATGTAGAGTGTTTGAAAGTTATGTATAAACGCGTTATATATGTGAATAATCTTATTACTGATTTGGGATACGTTTAATTTATTTAAGCTACGATTGATATCTTGGATACTGTCTTCAATCTGAATGAAATTGTATTTGGTAAAGTTGGCTATTTTTGTGAACGTACCCACCATTTCGGCAACGATAGTCATTTTACTATTTATGGCGTCTTGTTTTGTATTTATTTTATTAATTAATTTTTCATACATTACAGCGTCATCATTATCTAGATTTCCTGTGATCGCTTTGATAAATGAACCGAGAGGATTTATTAAACCACGTTTAGATCTTACAGTTGGAATCAGCTGTTTGTACTTAAATATAGTTATGTTAATAGTGTAATCCGTTTGTAACTCCACATCAGTAAAGTCTGTGTCAAAAGCTTTAATATCGAAACATTTTTGAATGTGCGTTTTAAATCTTTCATAACTACCTAAATTGAATTCCAATTCCTTGTATAAAAGTTTTAAATCCAACACCTTTATAACAGTCCATGTACCATGACTGATGACAGCTTGACCTTCTTTGACGGGTAGCAGTCCCGGGTTCTTATTAATAGGGTGTAGTTGAAGGGCCTGGTTTTGGATCACTAGGACCGCCAGAAGAATTAACCTGTGGAGGACGTTTTATGTCTTTAATAGGAACTTTAGTATGTCGACTATGTGTTATAACGGGTACAACGTTTCTTTGTATGGCTCCGGTAACCTGAGCTTTCTGATATCGCGGTTTATCCTTACTACGTCTAGTGTTTACTCCTTTGATATATACTGTATCGCCTACATCTATATCGAATTCTTTCTCGCCACCACGTTTCTCTATTACAGCTTTCTTTTTGTCAATTATTTTATCTGTTAGGTACTCATACAAATGCTTAGTCCTTCTAACGTGTTCTTTAACCAATTGTTGAGTAAATTGTTTGTTAAAATCTACATAAAAAGCGCTATTAGACTCGGTATGACCGAAAACTACTTCAAATGGGGTAAGACCTGTAGTAGAATGAATTGTGTGGTTATATGACATAACAGCGTAACTCATAACAGATGCAGCGTCAGTTATTTTTTGTTCGTATTTAGCTATCCGATATATTTCTATGATGGTTGAGTGAAATCGTTCAACTATTCCCATAGAGTTAGGATTATGAGGGGTACCAATGTGAAGGTCGATTTTATAAAATGATAACATTTCCTTCATTAATGTATTATTAAATTCTGTGCCTGGATCTGAACTGATTCTACTAGGTGTTCCATACAAAGAGAAATACTTAATTAAGGCTCTAACTGCTTCGGGCGTGGATTTCGTGTTAATCTCGAATGCTTGGCCTAACTTGCTGAAGGCATCGACTATTGTTAGGTAATGTTTTCCGTCCATTGAAAATGTGTCAATAAAAAGTTCTTGGAATGGCTTTATTTGAGTTTGTGATAACTGTAATTCCGGTTTAAATGGTTTTCTATCATATTTCCTTTTCTTGCAGAGTTCGCAAGCATTTATAATGCTAGCCACCGTTTGATCCATGCTATTCCAATAATAGGTGCGTCTTATGTGCGCTAACGTTTCTTTTATTCCCCTGTGACTATTTTTTCCTACATGATATTTGAGTACAACGTCTCGTTGCTCCTGTTCGTTATCAACATAAACAACTCGCTTGGTACATTCATAAAATTTTACTGTTCCTTTTTGAAAAAGTAATATGGTAGCCTCCGAAAACTGCTTTCGATGTAACGGGTCTTCAAAATAAAAGAAATATTTTATTTTAGGCCTAATGTAATTTTTCAGGAATCTTTTGATTAGATCTGGATGATCTAAAGGTAAGTGAACCTGTAAAACCTTTTGTTTGTCCCTAGATAAGTCTTTAACTGATATTTCGTCCCTGTTCCAGGTATGTACGAGTATTTGATTCGGCTTGGTATCTACAGCTTCTTGCAATATAAGCATACCATCTGTATCTAAATCGCGGGCTGAATGTACTGTCCCCATACTAGCGTCGTCTTGACGACCTTCAGATGCAGATGCAGTAGTACTACCTCCAGATGGAATTGAGTAGGGAGATCGACGTCGACCTTTACCAGCTTTCGATGTATTACTTTTCTCAGAACCGGATGATATAACTATCGGAGATGGCGTTCGCTCGCGCGGTGTAGAGGTACGGGTGGTGTCCTTATTACTCAAACGTATAATATCATTAGTTACTTTTTTAATATGGTTTTTTAGTTTTTGTTCCTTTTTATCTAAATTCACCTTCATCGAATCGTCATCATCGTCACTTAGGGCGTTAATCCTAATTCGCGACAATGCATCGGCATTACAATTTTGTTTTCCTTCTTTATATTTAATGTCATAATCAAACTCCGATAAGCGTAATTTCCATCTAGTTAGCTTGCTGTTAGGTTCCGTAATGGATTTAATCCAAGTTAAAGGTCTGTGATCCGTATAAATCATAAATTTCTTTCCGTATAAATAAGGTCTAAAATGTTTCGTAGCCCATACTATGGCTAAAAGCTCTTTTTCTATTGTACTATATCGCGTTTCGGCGTCGTTCAAAGTACGACTAGCATAAGCTATCGGCCTATCGCTGCCTATAGGACCCTGCGAAAGGACAGCTCCTATAGCGAAGTTTGAGGCATCCGTCGTAAGGACGAATGGTTTTGAAAAGTCGGGAAACTGTAAAAGCGGTGCGTTAGTTAAAAGTTCTTTACACTTTTCAAATGCATCTATGTATTCCTGTTTTGTACAATCTATCTTATTTTTCTTTTTTAAACATGAAGTTAATGGTTGTGTGAGTTTAGCAAAGTCTTTGATGAATTTCCTATAATAACCAACTAAACCCAGAAAGCTTTTAATTTCAGTTGGTGTTCGAGGTAACGGAAAATTTAAGACTGCCTTTATTTTATCGTTGTTAGGCATAAGGCCATTTTTGGTGATGGTATGACCAAGATAAAGGACCTCTTTTCTCAGAAATTCGCATTTGTCGAGAGTTACCTTAAGGTTAGTTTCCCTTAACCGATTGAATATTTTACGGAGTTTATCGACGTGTTCCTCTAGACTAGAAGAAAATACTATAATGTCGTCAAGATATACCAGACAGTGAATACCCTGAAGTCCTCGTAGTACGTTGTCCATAGCCCTCTGGAACGTCGCAGGTGCCGTTTTTAAGCCAAACGGCATCCTTTTAAACTCATAATGGCCCGATTGTGTTGTAAATGCTGTTTTTGACCTATCTGCCTCATTTACCTCAATCTGATGATACCCGCTAGCAAGATCTATTGTGCTAAAGTACTGAGATTTACCTATCTTATCAAAAAGGTCGGTAATATTAGGTAACGGATATTTGTCGTCGACTGTGATTTCGTTAAGTCGTCGATAATCGATCACCATCCTAAACTTCTTTTCACCAGATGCGTCTACTTTCTTTGGAACCAGGTGGACTGGTGCACTCCAAGGTGAGTGAGAATCTGCTATTACGTTATCTGTTAGAAGTTTATCTACCTGATTTTGTATTTCCTGGTTAATGACAGGCGGGTGTCGATAAGGTCGAATATAAATCGGGTCTTCATTTGTCGTTCTGATGTTATGTTTAACTTGATTTGTGAAGGACAAAGGTAGTTTATCACAATAAAATATATCACGATATTCGTAACACAATCTGTAAATCCTATCACGTTCCTCTTTATTAGTGTGATCTAATCGCAATTTTCCTAAATTCTCTTTCAAATATTCATCATTCATGCCGTAATTGTTCACAAAATTTACCTGACATTCTTCATTATTAAATGCCGTAACATCGAATGGTTCTTTAAACGTGATAACAGCTTTCACATCGGATGTATTTTGTTTAACCGTTTCCGCAAAGTAGTTCTCACACCTAACAAGAGCGGTAGGCATACGGACGCCTTCCTGATATTCAAGATATTCTAATATCGCATCACCGTGATGTAAATTGGTTGGAATTTTCACTCTTGTTTCAGATCGCGGAGCTACGTGAATTTCATATGGCGGAGTATAAATGATTGGAATTCTCGCATTGTGTGTCATAAGGACTTGGTTTCTCATGTCAATATTAGCTCCTAATTTGGATAAAAGGTCAGATCCTATTAATCCGTCGTATCGTCCATCAACATCATAGATGTAAAATTTATGAGGTAATGTGCTTTTGAAGGTCTTTAACAATGGAATGTAAATTATCTCATTGTGCATGCTCTGAGCATGTGTACTGACCACTGTGAATGGTTCGATGTGTTTGAACTCACTGAAAAACTCATTAGCTTTAGATGGGCTAATAAAAGATCTGCTACTACCAGTATCGATGAGAAACTTTGATTTTATTTCAGGAATCACCACGTGAGGTAATTTTAATATACTATCACAACAATTTAAATTAATCACTTCACCACGTTCTTCGAGGCTGTTTTCTGAAAATTTTCCGGCATGGTTTCCACACAGATGTTTTCCGTATTAGTGGAATTTGTCCCTTCGACATATTCCATATAATTACACTCGGTAGAGGGGTACTCTACATTATCATTCGCATTATAAACGTCATAATCGTTGTAATCAGGGGTGTATTCGTTATAAGGGGATGGATCCTCTATATAATATAGATCGTCCGCAATCATATTCTGTCTAACCGGCGCTGTGCGCATCGAAATGTCACTATCCTGTAACCTTGGTTCTTGTACTTGTCGGGGTGGTACACCAAATTTATACTGGTTGCCTGAGTGAGGTTGGTTCGAAACACCGAACTTATAACCTTGTTGTTGGGGGATACCAAACCTAAAACCACCGTGTTGGAAAGGCGCGCGAGGCGCGGGCGCTTGAGCAAAATTTCGTTGAGGCTGAGTTTGAGTCCCAAATCGAAAACCTTGCGCGGGCGGCGCGAATCGCATTTGCTGAATAAAGTTTGGTCTATATCCACCTTGATTTTGTGGTATACCGTATTTGAAGCTATTTTGTGGGATGCCAAATTTAAGATTTGAGTTAGGCACCGAATTAAATGTAGTTTTGAAACCTTGAGAGACCGGAAATGGTTTTGGTGTATTATTTGATGGCATCTGGGGGAATGTTTGTTTTAGTGCTTTATTTTTAGCGTCGTACTGAAACTTAAAATTAACTTCCTCTGTAACAATGCTTAAGGCATTTTCTAACGTCGAGCAACCTTTTAACCTTACTATCCGAATCATGTCCTCAGGTAAATTATATAAAAATACATTTAGTGCAGTATTGTTGTACACGATCATTTTTGCTGCCTTGATGCCCTCGTCGGTCAGTCTATTTACCTTCGCGAACAAGGAACTTCTAGTGTTTTGAATTCTATGGCAAAGCTGTATGTATGACTCGCCCTGTTTATGTTTTATTGTCTCGAGTTCTATGGCAATACACTCCTCTGATCTGGGATCACCGAAATGCTGGGTAAGAATTTGCTTTAACTCCTCGTATGAGTTAATATTTGGGTGGTCACTGAGTAGAGTCGCAGCTCTACCAGTAAGTCTACTAGACACGGCATGAAATAAGTAAACATTTTGTGCCGCGTTTCCAACGATCTTACTACCACTCACGACATAATCACATTTGGAAATAAATAAATTTAAAAGATTTTCATCCCCATCATATTTAGGGATGAGACTAAGGGTCTCTTTCGGAATTGCTTTAAATTCCATTATAAAATTTATTTATTTTTAACACAATTATATTTTTCAATGTAAGTAAAAATCAATGTGTCTATTCTATTCTTAACTACTCTATGGTAAACTATAGTGCACTGATTTAACCGATTTAAGGGTCAATCAATATGCTTATTTTATATACCTCCCTAACTAATCTATAATAAACTATATAGTCACTGACTTAACCAATTTAAGTGTCAATCAATATGCCTATTTTACTAATTACTATACACTAATTAAATACGTCTAAACAGTCTGCCTATTTATGTGCAAACAAAATCAGATAAACGCAATTAACTAGGTGAACTTCGATAGCTCAATAAAAGTGGGAAAAGACACAGGAATATGAAAATACAGAAAGTGAAAAGGTTTACTCACAAGCTGCTCGATCCCATGTCCTCCTGAAACTGCACCAAGTCACTATTTCACGCTTTACCGAATAGTCGTATTTATTTGGTTTTTCGTTTCCGCGTCCGCTAATAGTCGGTTTCTTATAAAACAATACTCTCTCGTGAGACTGATTTTGAATCTTCACGAGTGTATGGCTTCGAAAATCGCGGAAATCCTACCGGCTGCGCCAGACTTGTTTGGTGGAAGCTCAAATGATTTTTTAAAAACATAAAAATGATTAAAATTAATTTATTTATATATTTTAATGTCTAATACATTTGGCGACTTGATACAGAATGAATCTCTCTAGGTTAAAAGTACTGCAGTTGAATTTAAACATAAGCAAAATCTTATCTGGCTAGCCCGGCGACCATGCGTGGGCGCTTGTGTGAATAAGCTATAATATGATTAGTTGGCTGAAAATATGGAAGGGGCAGTTATGCCAGCATCTGTAACTAGTTAGTAAATATTATGACATTCCCTTGTCAATACATGTATGAAAATCTAATGTATGTTCACAAAAACATTAATTTGTTTAAGAAAAATAGCGATAATGATAATTTAAATACTAAAAATACAGATAAACTCGCTGTTGCCACTTGTAGACTCCATAAAGTTGGTAAATCGTTTAAAGGGCAAGGTGTTCGCTTTTATAACAAACTTCCAAGTGATGTGCAAAAATTGACAATTTACAAATTTAAAAACGTAATTAAACAAAATCTTTATAAAAAAGCCTACTATAAAATATCTGATTATTTAGATGATAGAGAAGCTTTGGATTGAAATTGCTCCAACTCGTTCAAAATGTAACAATTTAGACGTAATTTATTATCTGTATTGTTATGTTTTCTAAAAGGATCATTTAAAAAACAACCAGCCTCGTTTCTTGCCTTTCTGTCCTGGCTTGTTTCCGCACAAATAACATATCAAAAATCCAAGTTTTGCATCCAAAATAACATGTGAGATGAATATGAGGCTTTATACCTGTATGTCTCAAGTTGATGAACGCAGGGCAGTGCATCGTAGGGCACGTTCGGTGCCCGCAAAGCAATTCTTTATTTAAGGTGATGGTTACCACTTAACATCAGGTGGGGCATGTTCTACCTGCGAGTTGTATAAAAAACCTAATTCTCTAATTACTTTTAAGCCTTCATCATAAAAAAGTAAACATCATCATCATCATCCACAGCCCGACTTCACCCACTGCTGGGTATAGGCCTCCCCAAGTTTGTGCCATCCACCACCAAAAAGTAAACATTTGTCATTAATATCTGTCGATTTTAACATTTTTTTAAATCTAATACTTACTGTAAGTATTTCAATAATATTAAAAATTATTTAAAATAATGTTTAGCTGTTGCCTAGCTGAATATAGGGTTCAGTTTCATTTTATCATCAAGGACTCTCCTTCTGTGCATTCGGGTAAAACGTAACCTGTTTTAAATAAACTTGAGAGCAAAAAAATCGCACATTCATGATTTTTTGACATAACTAAAAAAAAAACAAAAATTATTATGTTTCTGTAATGCAGATTCATAGTCTATTTTAATACCTATCCAGTGGTATCTGATTTGTCTTTCAATCATTACATAAAAATGCTTTTGTGGATCAATAACAAAAATGCATGTTTAGTAAAAAATTCTTTATTCAAGTATTGGTGTCAAAGTTATGAAATTAAAAGATAAAATTAATTAAAAGTTTGTTATTAATACCGAGTGTTCCCTCCCCTAGCCTGAATCACTGACTCCATCCGTGTTTTCATTGATGTTACTAGACTTTTGATAAAGTCTTGAGGAATAGCCTCCCATTCCTCTGCGATCGCCTGTTGCAGCTCCTGTAGAGTCGATGGAGGAGCATCTCGGCCTCGAACTCTTCTTTTCAGCTCGTCCCATAGATGTTCGATGGGATTGAGGTCTGGGCTTCGAGCTGGCCACTCCATAACGGTCACATCCACCTCTTGAAGGTACTCGATCACTATGCCAGCAGTATGCGGTCTTGCATTATCTTGCATAAACAGAAAGTTTTCGCCGATAAACCCAGCATAAGGTACGACGTGGCTCTCGAGTACTTCCTCAATGTATCGTATGGAAGTCAATCCTCTTGATTGGCGACCAGTATTCGGTCCGGTGATGAAGGCAAGCTCGGTTTTTGCTTCCATAGACATGCCTCCCCAAAACATGATTGATCCACCGCCATAGGCGACACGTTCTGTTATGCAGCATTGGGCAAATCGCTCTCCCGATCTTCTATACACCTTCCCCCGTCCGTCGTTGCCATGCAAGCACATCCTGCACTCATCAGAGAACAGGACTGCACTCCACTGCTCTTCGGTCCAATTCAAATGGTCTCGAGCGAACTGAAGGCGGGCTTCTCGGTGGGCTGGGGTCAATTTCGGCCCGTTTGCTGGCCTGTGTGCAGTCAGGCCACCTTCTCTCAATCGTCTTCTGACTGTCCACCGGCTAACTTCTACTTCACGAACTTCTTGAAGTCGTTGGCCCAGTTGAACTGCGTTCAAACGACGATTTCTTAAAGATGTCGTTATAAGAAAGCGGTTATCACGCTCTGTTGTAGCACGGGGACGGCCCGATCCTTGTCGCCGTTGGTAGCCACCAGTCTCTTGATACCTCTGGTATACACGCCGAACGGTAAATCGGCTCAAACTCAATTGTCGAGCCACTTGACTTTGCTTAAGCCCCGATTCAACAAGGGCAACCACTTGAGCGGCTACTTCTGGTGTAGTATCCATTTTCGTGTTCCGTTTGAAGCCAATATCAATAGAGAACCTTTCACACTGTACGTTGGTATGCAAATGATGACCATTTTTTTTTTTTTTTTTTTTTTCGAATGGACTAATCTCGCTGTTGGCCTCTGAGGCCGTGACAGCTTAACCGAACTTTTGGCGAGCGCAGATGGCGCTCAGCCCTGTAAGTTTTTTAGGCAACTAGCGCAAGGGCACCACTTAGGTACGAACCTCGGCTTGGGCTGTTGCCGGGATGGGGATAGGAGAGAAACGCCCGGGTACATGTCTGTACCTCGTATAAGCGGCGACTGAAGGGACTCGTCGACCTCGCCGGCGAGGTCGGTGTTTCTGTGAAGTGTTTGCTCTGTCTGATATAGATGACTCACCTTCCGCATTAGCAGAGGTGATTTCGTCATCCGGGTCTCCGAGAACGTGTCTCGGACGACGGAGGATTTTGTTGGCGGGCGGATCCAACGGGTAAACCGGAATGGTGTGTACCAAAGGGTTCGGATGATTAGAGGCAAGTTCATAAAACCGCTTGGAAGCGAGCTTCATGAACCTGGCTATTGATTCTAATTTCAAATCGCGATGTAGGTCGTTATTGCGAAAATACCAGGGCGAGCCTGAGGCTTTTCGCAAGAAGCGATTTTGAATAACCTGAATGGCACAAATGATGACCATTCCCTCAATATGCACTCTTTTATACCTGCGATAAATCCCGCCGCCGGCCTTACCTGGATCGAGCGACATAAGGGGGTCTATTGTTTTGTTGCTAATGAGTTGTTTTTAAAGGTAAATGTCAACCCTTTATCAGTTCTGCGAATGCCTAGATTATGCACTTTAATTTAATTTGATTTTAATTTGCTGTAAGCTCCAAATAAAAAAAAATTTAACTTTTAAGTAAAAATGTGCGGATGTGCGATTTTATTGCTCTCAAGTGTAGTTTTAATCCCAAACAATCTATCTGTATACAAAATTACATCAAAATCGGTCTACCTGCTTAGTCGTGAAAACTTAACAAAAATACAAACAGAGAGGCGGAGTTACTTTCGAGTTTATAGATATTATTAGTATGGATGGTAATGTTATTTTTGCCCAACCACTAGTGAGAAGCCGCAGGCAGAAGCTTGTCTCATAAATTACGTGTTTTGATATGTACGACATTAGTTTAAAACACACGTCCGAAATCGTATTAACTGATTTTAGAGGTGGGTTTAATACCGGTAGCTTGAATATTTATCCAGTAATCGTAACATCGCCATCGACTGCCAGGCTGGAGTGGGACTGGGCGGGTCACGTCAGTCGTATGGTCACAGACAAATGGGCAACAGTCGTCACACAATGGGTGCCTGCAGATGGGCGTCGAAGCCGGGGCAGGCCGAGGAAGCGTTGGCGTGACGACCTCGATGCAGTCCAAGATGGCTGGTGAGACGTGGCGAGTGATTGTGAGATGTGGAGGAACATGGGGGAGACCTTTGCCCAGCAGTGGGAAAGTATAGGTTAAAAAAACCGATACATTTCCAATAAATAATTTTTATCGTTTATCAGCGGCGTCTTGGCGACGATGCAGCTTAGTCAGTTTAACAGGTTCTTATATGGTGAATGAATATGATTTGTTTACCTGTTTTATACAGGGTGTTTCATTGATATTTTAGGACTTGAAATTAAGGTTGTTTGAAAATTTATTGCAATGAATTTGAAAAATACCTACTTTACAACAATACTAGCCATTAACCCCACCTGTGTCTTCGTTTAATGTCATACATAAAAAAACACGTAGTATATTGAGATTGAATTTAATAATTCTACGTACACAAACCAACACCACTACTCGGTAGGTCTCTTACACCTTGCTCACCTGCCAGCATAATTTACTACAGAAATTCCCAACAGTTGGTCCATAACTTGCAATACGTGCAATAGACTCCACAGCCCCAAACCTTGCCAAGACTTTACGTGTTTGTGATCTGCCAAACCGCAGTTCATACGGAACAGCTGCCAATTCTTTACAAATTCCCGGTGTAATGAACATGTTTTTGAATATTGCAGTGGAGATGTGTCGTTTTGATTTGTTGCTTGTTTAGTACACGGAATATTGGATATATTTTTGTACTACTGAACATCATCATCATCATGTCAACCAAAGGACGTCCACTGTTGAGCATAGACCTCTCCCATAGATTTCCAAAGCGACCGATTTTTTGCGGCCTGCACTCAACGGCTCCCAGCAATCTTAATAAGGTGTCTTTCCATCTAGTGTGGGATCGTCTTACGCTGCGCATTCCAGTGCGTGGTCTCCACTCGAGATCATTTCTGCCTCAACGGCCGTCAGTTTTTCGAGCTACGTGCCCTGCCTACTGCCACTTCAGCTTGCTTTTTGTTCATATTCATTTATTCTGCTTACATGTATGTACATATACATTTTTTAGCTTAGATAGTAGGTAGCTTATGAGTAAGTACATATACCCTGTAAGGGCACTGCAAGTTGGGTTTGCGCCTTTTCAAATAGTACAACAACTAGACATAGAATTAAACATGTCAAATAAATTAAATTTATATGAGTTTATGTGGCGTATATCAAATAATACAGTAAAAGAACAAAGTTACGGCAAACTATCGGGTAATACTTAATAATAAAGTCAAGTATTTTCAAAGTATAAGTGTATAAACTATATCTAAACATGCATAAATGGTAACTTCACAACTCTGTTAAGTAACGTCGATGGGTGCAATGTCATTCTCATCACTGACAGTGACATTCCGAACACGAAAACTTGTTCAGGCTCCTCAACTATTGAACCGCATTTATATGTCACTGTCATGTGAATTATTGTAGGCGTGTGCTAGTATACGTAACGTGACCATTCGTCCCGCTTTGGGCGGGACAGTCCCGCTTTCAGGCCGTCTGTTCCGTTGTCCCCAACCAGAGTAAAAATGTCACACGTTATAGCGAGTCCAAAGGGGCCAAGTGTCCCAGTTCTGAAAGCCATTTTAATTACAAAGACTAACATGGACAAATTATGTGATAAGCTCCATTCCTACTTATAAACTAGACCCGACATTTTAAAACTAATTTGCTCCACCGACACATACAAAATAGATGCGTCTCTAACCGCAATGTAATGTAAAAATTTCATATTAATATAGTTACCTAATATATCGTTTTTCCTTTTCTTTAATAATAAATAACTAGTAAAATAAGTTTTATTTGTTTAATTCCACAAGCGTCCCGCTCTGACAAAACAAAAATAATGGTAATTTTAAGTATACGCCACACGTGCATACTACCTAGGTATTACCCGTGCGCGATAAGTTGGGACCTGAGCGCGGTGACGTCATATTGGCGTGTTTGTACCGCCCGCAAAAAAGCGAACATAACAAGCAGCCGCCCGCGGCTTTGTCTTTGTTTTTTTTAACCTAATTTATTATGTTACTCAGGGAGGACGCTGCTTTTTATCTAATCTTTTTTACACTATTTGAATAAAATAAAAATACCATGTTTAAGTTTATACATTTATTTTATCAATTATTTACATTATCTCATCTTTGTCACTACTTAGTGGATTTATGCCTTCTAGAGGTTGTTCTTCGTCCTCAGTCTCACTATAATCACTTGACGAAGAGGTATCCGATAAATTTACAACATTTACTATAACAACAAAAACTACAACAACAAAACAATAACACAAACGAAAACTAAAAGAATTCCAGAGCGCGTCGTTACGTGACGTAGGCCAGTACGAGACTAAAAACCCTAGTAAAAAACAGTGATGCGAACGGTACAATACGGGCGCCATCGGGGAAGTGCAGGGGAAGCGGTCGGGGAGTCGCATTCCTAGTAGGTCCCAAGTTATCGCGCACGAGTAATACCTACCTATTCAATTAGAATAAAATAATTCTCAACAAATATTTACTATTAAAACAGATATCTCAAACAAGACGCAGCAAATACCTGATCAATTATCTATGTGGCTTGGAGCTACCCTACTGACCCTACCTCACCACGCGGCATCGGACCGTGTACCACTAGGTATTAAATCTAGCATCAAATCCGCTTACCCAGAGGCATCCTCGTCCACACCGCAATGCCCAGTCATTAAACACTAAATTCCTTTAAGGTGGTGTGACCATGATGCTAGGAATTGACGGAATTATACAGAAATACACTGATATACAATTGCTAAAGATATATAATAGAAATTTCAGGCTTTGTAGCAAAATGTAGAATATCATATCAGGCGTAAAAACAATCTAATTCATACATAGGATAAATCACACTATCACATAGACGACCTCCGTGGCGCAGTGGGCAAATAGCCGGCTGCGGAACATATGTTTGCATGATCTACAGATATTTGTTCTAGGCCTGGTTGTTTCTCTATATATTATAAGTATGGATTTACAAAAAAAATGTATATGTATAAGTATTCTATGAGTTATCTGGTTCCTATAGTACAAGCTCTGTTTAGTTTGGGGCTAGATAGCGCTGTGTGAAACGTAAAAAACAAACAAAACAAAACACTAATATTATAAACGCAAAAGTTTGGACGTTTGTTTGTTTGTAACTCATTCACGCCGTATGGAATCTACGTAGATTTTAACCTGGATCACCACATAGGCTATCATTTATCCCATATATAAGTTCCCATTGAATAAAAATGGGATGTCAAAGTTTATATATGTTTTTTGCACCCCATAACAACGCGGACGAAACCGCTGGCAACAACTAGTTATGCATATTTAAACACTGACTGTAAGTGTTATTTCATTTCACCCAATGGCAAATCTCAACCTTGGTTATAGAAACTTGTAAAGCAGTTGTATTTGTTCACTTATGTGATTTGAATATCTGATTTGTCTGAATCGTCACACTAAATGCGAAAATTTGGATGATTGTTTATATATTTGTTTCTTACTCAATCACGTCGTAACGGCTTAACCGATTTTGATGAAATTTAGTATGTGCGTAGATAATAACCTGGATTAACATATAGGCTACTTTTTATCTCAGAAATCAGGTCCCATGGGATAAAAATAGGCTGTCAAGTCAAGTTGCAACAGCGAGGTTAGCAATATTTCTAGGTAATCTACTTTAGTAGTGTGCTAAGTGTTGTACTGTTTGTAAAGTCGACGTAACTAAGTGTTCTTTATGTCCCTATGGTTTGAAATAAATAAATAAATATGAAATATGTAACGCGTCCGAAGTCGTGGGCATCAGCTAGTATATCATAATTTAACGATTTTATCGTAGGAACAGTACTGAACGCAGCTGTTTTATATCCTTAAAAATAAGTGTCTATAAAATTATTTTATTGTACTGCTAGAAACTTTTATAGTTAATGCTATGCCTCGATGTTAGCAATTCTGAGATCCATTATATTTAAAAGTAGACCAATTCCTGTATATTATAATTTCAACTAATCTAACAATGCCTGTGAATGCAACGTTCGACTTGACTACCTTATTTACACAGAAAACTTTTATAAATTACTAGCTGACCAATCCGCAGCTTCGCATGCGTATTTTTTCAATTAAAACATTACCCTACTTCTGCGCAATTGGGTAAAAAGTAGCTTATGTCACCTGGGGATAGTGTAGCTTCTCAACGGTGAAAGAATTTTTTAAATCGGTCCATTAGTTACGGAGCCTATTCAATGCAAACAAACAAACAAATCTTTCATCTTTATTAGTATATATTTGTATTTTATAAGTGTAGATTACAATCATCTATCTTATACATATAAAAGTAATAAAACTGGCCAAGTGCGAGTCAGACTCGCGCACGAAGGGTTCCGTAGCATTATCTATAAAAACGAGCAACAAAAATCACGTTTGTTGTATAAAAACAGCCCCCTTAAAAATTTGTTTTATTGATCGTTTAATTTAATTATTAATTTTATAGTGAATATATCTAAATATTCTGTGAATATTTTTATGCGTCTACCTGTTGCTGTTATCAATATCGAGCAAAAACGAGCAAAAAAATTACGTTTGTTGTAAGGGAGACCCCCTTAAATATTTATTTTATTCTATTTTTAGTATTTGTTGTTATAGTGACAACATAAATACATCATCTGTGATAATTTTAACTGTCTAACTATCACGGTTCTTGAGATACAGCCTGGTGACAGACGGTCAGACAGACAGCGGAGTTTTAGTAATAGGGTCCCGTGTTACTCTTTGGCTACGGAACCTTAAAAAAGCGTACGAAGCCACGGGTGCGTCAGCTAGTTATTATAAATAATAAATCATTTTTATAAATAACGAATTAATATTTATAACGTACCGTTTTATGGCTGTTACATACGTATGATATGACCGGCAATATCGGTTCAAATAGTGAACTGAAATATGTTTTTTTGATTCGTGATTGCGAGGCGAGACGTTGTTCGGAGCGGATCGCACTCATCCTGATGAAGGCACACAAATTGTACCGAAATATTGTCGTGCGGTGTTTATAAATCCAGTAGATATTTATAAAAGTGATACCTCTATGAATGCGACCGTAAATTGACTGAAGAAGACGACAGTTGGAGAACTAGTCATTTTTAAACACTGTCTATCAAAATCGTTTTTCCTGGTCACTTCATCAGTGCCTCAGTCTCTGCAGACCCTTTGAGTGAACCCCACGAATGCACCAAATACCTACCTCTACTTAAAACGCTTTCATTCTAGCTTTAAGTAATAAACTTTAAGTGAAGGGGATTTTTCAAATTGCTATGTTTAAAAAGTTTAAACTTTAACCCTTGTGAGGAAATGTGCAGTAAAGTAAATTGTTTGAAGTAACTTACGTCTTTGATTGCAAACGTGCACGTTAGTTTTGCTGAGAGCTTTTATGTTTTAATGTGAGTCTTAGAACTAAAATAAATATAAATTAAAAAAAGTTGGCGTGATGACCTGGATTCAAGATGGCTGGTGGGACGTGGCGAGTGATCGTGAGATGTGAAGGAACAGGGGGGAAACCTTTGCCCAGCAGTGGGAAAATATTGGTTAAAAAAAAGTTTAATTTGGTTTTCAAGAAGAAATGTTATGATAAAATACAACCTCCATTACAAGTGCTTGTTTATATTGTAATAGCTAGCTAGTTTACTAGCTAGTGCACTAGCTAGTGTACTGTCTAATTTATATTAGACTGACTAACTCGCAGCTTCGCGTGCGTAGTTTTTCAATAAAAAAATTACCCTCCTGCGAAGTTCGGTAAAAAGTAGCCTATGTTGCTCAGGGATAATGTAGCATTCTAAGCTATTCTCCAAAATATATCAGATGTACAATAGATCGCTTACAGCCCTTGTTTAACAATGTATTACTCGTGCGCGATAACTTGGGACCTGCTAGGAATGCGACTCCCCGACCGCTTCCCCTGCACTTCCCCGATGGCGCCCGTATTGTACCGTTCGCATCACTATTTTTTACTAGGGTTTTTAGTCTCGTACCGGCCTACGTCACGTAACGACGCGCTCTGGAATTCTTTTAGTTTTCGTTTGTGTTATTGTTTTGTTGTTGTAGTTTTTGTTGTTATAGTTTGTGTCATTGTTTTGTTGTTGTAGTTTTTGTTGTTATAGTAAATGTTGTAAATTTATCGGATACCTCTTCGTCAAGTGATTATAGTGAGACTGAGGACGAAGAACAACCTCTAGAAGGCATAAATCCGTAAATAAGTAGTGACGAAGATGAGATAATGTAAATAATAGATAAAATAAATGTATAAACTTAAACATTGTATTTTTATTTTATTCAAATAGTGTAAAAAAGATTAGATAAAAAGCAGCGTCCTCCCTGAGTAACATAATAAATTAGGTTAAAAAAAACAAAGACGAAGCCGCGGGCGGCTGCTTGTTATGTTCGCTTTTTTGCGGGCGGTACAAACACGCCAATATGACGTCACCGCGCTCAGGTCCCAACTTATCGCGCACGGGTAATACTATTGTGTCACTGCATAAGGTCGTAATTTGTCTGCCGCGCTGCGAAAAGGCTTGATTGCCTAGATCCGTCGGCCGTACTTTACATCATTCTAATTTACTTACTAACCAACTTCACCATGGTAGGTAACTGTAGCTTCAATAAATCTTTAAGAATATCAGAAGATTTCATCTCCAGCACCATTATCAATCCATAGACAATAAAATAACTCAAATACCAATAAACTGAACCGGTTGCGAACAATGGCTGATATCTCTATGATCTTCGTTTTATTCAATTGTCAAATGCTTTTAAAAAGTGATAAGTATTTTGATAGATTTTGTAGCGTTACAAAATAACGCATCGTTTTGATTCCATTTCGTAATTTCTAAAGGTGTTTAATGATACCTAGAGCGTTTCAAGCGCCAGTGTCTTGTGGACACTTCACCTGGTAGTGATCTGGAGCAGTTAAGCTATCTATAGATCGTTTGCAACGGTATTTAGATAGTTTTACTGGTTTTTTGTTTTTTTATATAGAGATATTCTTTTGATTTTGTATAACATAATACATAATACAAAAACCAATCAAACTCACAAAAAAAATCATCAACATCGGTTCAGCCGTTTTTGAGTTTTAACGAGACTGGCGAACAGCAATTAATTTATATATATATAGATAGACTAGCTGACCCGCCCTCGGCTGTGTTCGCGTGGTTTGTCGATTATAACATTACCTTTCTTCTGCTCAGTCAGGTAAAAAGTAGCTTAAGTGTCAATTCTGATAATAATCTATCTATATCCCAAATTTCATAGAAATCGGCCATGCCGTTCTTGGAAAATGAAATTTATTTTGGCATGTAAAAACAAATACTTTATTAAACTTATGTTGTGCTATTGCATAATGCTTGCCATCTTATTACAGATCCTGTATTGGTGACGTTTCGAGATATCTCTTGTTGTCCCTTTCCAACCCAAAACCCGCAGACATTTCCGAAAGAGATATCAAATTGGGCTATATATTTGGATGTCGATTGCAAGAGTAGGCAGTAAGTTTTATATCGAATTAATCACCTAAACTTAGTCGATTTTCTTTAAAATTTGATTATAATTAGTTTTTTTTTTAGGAGAAGTCTTTTTTGTGTTTTGAGAAACCGTCCCTTGAATATCGTCAGTATATTACCAAACACTCTGTATACATACCCAATGTGTAAAAGAAGATACCTACTCTTACACAGCATGCTCTATGTTCAGTCTAATAACTGTACAAACTCTGCGCCTCGCAAGTTAATAATATCAATAACTCCACAGGTAAGCGTATAAAAGTAACTCATAAAATAAGTAACAAAACACCTATAAAGGTTCTTTATGAAAAACTTACAGAATTAAAACCGTGCCGTACCGCCAGCGCGCCGGCGCCGTGACGTTCACGGGGAATCGTAAATAGGGTAGATAAATATCCGGACTTTACTAAACTTAATTGACTTTAGCTTTACTGTAAAAATACATATAGAAATATTGCTGGACATTTCACACAGCGCTATCTAGCAGAGCCCCCAACTCAGCAGAGCTTATACTATGGGAACCATATAACTGATAGACTAGGTACTTATATACTTTTTTTTGTAAATATATACATATAATATATAGAAAAACATCCAGACCCGGAACAAATATATGTAGATCATGCAAACATTTGTTCCGCGGCGGGAATCAAACCCGCTACCTTCTGCGTCTCAGCCATATCCGCCCATTGCGCCATGGAGGTCTGACGGAGAAAAAAATATTAACTTTGAGGCATGTACTTCATTTCTGTATCATCCACAGCCCATAAGTACCCACTGCTGGGTGTAGGCCTCCCTTTGTAAACGCCACCCTTTCCGGCCCTGTGCTGCACGCATCCAGGAGTTGCTCGCGACTTTCTTTATGTCCTCGACCCACCCACCTGTATACCAAACATTATTTTAAATCAAGTTAAATTAAAAATGATATTTGGGGCTTTTGGTGTTACAAACTTCAATAGGTGACTTCAATGAGTAACTGCTTACAATACAATAGTTGGCCAAAACCGAATACTTATTTGCCACATTGATGATACAAAAAAAGTCGACTTTAGTTCGTATTCCGTCATATTTAAAGACAACAACATATTTTAGTTAGATCAACCGTTGTAATATCCCCTTGTGTGAATGAAGTGGGTGAAATGCCCTAAGAATAAGCCCAACGGACCAAAGTTCATTATATCTAGCTCTACAAATATTTTAAAGCACCCCGGAAGTGGACCAGAAGGAAAACTAACCCGTGACCTTCTCCTAGATACTGAGATGCATTGACCACTCCGCCACTGTCTCCTTCAAGCTTGATCAAAATAATTAGACTGACTCAACTTACCGCTTACAAGGGGCATTAAATTTCCGGCGTTAGAGACACCGACTTTTTCCGATTAACCTGACAACACTTCACTCGTAAATAACTAAGCGCAAAGTTTCACGAGAAGTTTTTGCGAATAAATGCAAACGACATGAACCCTTTCGTAGACAAAGGGCCCACGGGGAACTTGTTAATTTATCGTTGGGAAACAAGTGGAGAAAAAACTTTAACAATAGCCATACAGTTTTGATGTAGATATTATTCATGCCGGAAAGATTACGGATTCGCTGATGAAAAGTTCTGACATAGATCAAAAAGAGATCGTGCCTATGGAATTTAACTTTACATCTGTAATAATGAACTAATGGCGACTTGCGCAACGATGCCTAAACGTATTTAGTGGCTAAGTATGATTCATAAAAACAACAAAAATCAAGCAAGCAGGCTCAGTACCATCCGTACCTAGTTGATATACCCATTCGCAGACACGATTTTGGTTCTACGAGTACGTTCTTGATGCGTACAGCTAAGGTATGGAACACTGCCGTCGTCTGTTTTTGTTAAAGAAGTTACATTCACTTCGAATAGATTCGTTTTCTACAATACATAGGTTTGTTGTGGATAGATCACGTGATATTTTCATAGTATGTGTGAATCCCATACATTTTATACATTTTCGGACTTTTCGGACAACTTGGCTTAGCCTCTTTAAGGTAAGAGTTAATACGTATCTTCTAGAGCTTTATGCTTCATCTTAGGCCACATCGTCGTTTACCATCAGGTGAGATTGTGGTCAAACGAAGATATATGCAGTTTAAAAAAATATACAATTAGCCACTACATACTACTCTCTATAGAGAGTTGTCAAATCATACAATTCGTCAAATTTACACATTTAGTCAATACATTTAGAAATCGTTGTGCAAGCCAGGCTATGATTCTGAAAACGCCAGACGTCAGTGTCCGATTTTATGAAATTTTCTGCGCAAGTGCATTACAGCAGATAAGAACGTATGTAACGTATAAATAAACCTAATTTCTGAAAACATCTTTTCGTACGCAAATAGGCGGGTCCACACCGGACGATCCGTCGCGCTCCGATCGCACGCGGGAGGAGCGCGATCCAAATGTGCAGGCGGTGTGGACGTGCCGCGCGCTCCCTGCTGCGCCCGATCCGTACGCTGTCGGTTTTTTGCCAGCCTCAATGGTGCCTCAGTTGCGTGGCGTGAGCGGTGTGGACGGTTGTGTGTTGTTCGCGCGATCCACCACACCATGTACATCTCGCAAAGTCGCCGTCTAATATCGCTTTATAAGAAATTTAAATGTTTATGGGACCCAAAAGATGTTAATTACACCAATAGAGGTGTAAGAGAAGATGCGTGGCGTCAGATTTCTCGCAAAATGGAGAACAAACCAATAGAAGACCTAAAGAAAAAAAATATATTATATTATATATAGCAAATATTTAAGCAAAATAAAGGTTGCTGCTGCCACGGCAATTCGACGCCGCCGCTGTACGTGTGACTCCATCTCCAGCAAGAGTTCGACTGAATCACGGATCGCCTATGGATCACTTGGAGCGTAGTTTAGGATCGCAGTTTAAACAAACTGGATCGGCCTAGTACGATCCACGCTCCACGTATCACGATTTTGGATCGCGGATCGCGGGATCGCCGATCCATTTTGGATCGTCTGGTGTGGACCCGCCTAATAATATAGTTGAAAACAAACCCAAGACGGTTTGTATGGAATAGTGGGATTTTAACTTCAATAATATTATACTTTATTATTAAGTATTATAACCTTTATTCAGACACATTGTACATTGAACTTATAACTACATATATAATTAGGGTTTGTCAACATTGACACATATGTCTGTTTGCCATTTTTGGCAAAGGTCTCCTCCAACTTTCTCCAATTTTCTCTGTCTCTTGCTGTTCTGCTCCAAGTTTTACCGGCTGTTGATTTTTTTCGTCTTCCTATCTCCTGAACTGTCTTCCTTTATTCCTTGTTTTGTAAGATACCTCGAATTGTATGTCCTGTCCACCTGCATTTAAGTTTTTTCACTGTTACAGTAACGTCTTTATTTTTGTACGTTTTCTTATTGATGCATAATTTCCTTCCTTTTGCAGCTAAAATTACTCTTGTAAATTCTATCCTACTCCCTATCCTAGATTATGCAGATGTGTGTTATCCCGACGCTACTGAGGAGCAACTTAATAAACTGGAGTGGTTGTTAAACCTCTGCATCAGATATATATACGGGTTACGAAAGTACGACCACATCTCACAGTACCGCTCACAGTTAAAGTGGCTCAAAATCCGGTTTCGTCGGGATACTCATATACTCTGTCTTCTTTATAACATCCTTCAAAATCCTCTGTCCCCTTGCTATCTTAAAGAACGTTTTTCTCCTCTTTTTCCACCTGATCGCCCTTCTCGTTCTTCTCAACATCTGTTATTCAAGACGCCTGAGCATAAAACTTCTTTCTTCACTTACTCTTTCACTGTATCTGCTTGTGGAACTCTCTTCCAGTGGAAATCCGCAAGGCCGCCTCTATGGGAATCTTCAAATCCAAACTCTTTAAATACTTCATCTCTCTTCAAGATACCCAACAAAATTGAGCACTTTATGTAGATTTGTGTATTTCGTTTATGTATGTGTATTATTATTATTTTTAATTTTTGTAAGTTTATTTCTAAGCTAAAGTTTGATTAAATTTCCTTTTTCTGGCACTACCACTTTCTCCACACTACACAAAGGTTAGCTGGAAGAAAATGCTAATTAGCATTAAGTTCGCCTATGTATCTTTTTATTAGTGCAATAAAGAATTTTCTAATCTAATCTAATCTAATGTATTTCTAATTTTAACAATTTTCCTTTAAAGGAAAAAAAATTGATAAAATCAATAATACTACTCCGAGGTTAATAATGTTTTGCCTTATTAAATAACTGAACAGAGTTTCTTAGACGTAATTTTTGTTGACTGATTGACTGATTCGTCCGATTATTATGTCAGATAATAAATAAATAAGCCGTTTATTCAGATTTTACAATTTCTGAAACTTAGGTACATTGGTAATTGCTAATTGTTATCATCTGTGTGCCCTTTGGCATAGGTCTCCTCCAATTCCTTCCATTTCTCTCTAAAATTTGTTGTTCTTATCCATAGTTTGCCTGCCGTATTTTCGATGTCGTCTTTCCAACGTTTGTACTGTCTTCCTCTACTTCTATTCCCATTTATTGGGTACCAAACTGTAACTCTCTTACTCCACTTGTCAACACCTCTTTGTGTGTGTCCTGCCCATCTCCATTTTAGTGATTTTACTTTAGTTAACACGTCAGTCACCTTGGTCTCGCTCCGTATGTCTGCGTTCCGCTTTCGGTCATTCCTCCTGACGCCCAACATGTTTCTCTCCATCGCGTGTTGGCAGACCGAAAGCTTACGAAATTGTGTGTTCGTGAGGGCCCAAGTTTGACATCTGTATGTAAGTACAGACAGAATACAGGACTCGTAAATTTTCCGTTTCAGCTTGATACCGAAGTCTTTGTTTTTCATTATTTCTTTCAGGGACCAGTATCGTTTCTAAGAGTTGGCTACCCTTCGGTTTACCTCTTTTTCGTGTATGTTCTCCGTGGAGATAAGTTGTCCAAGATATACATATTCGTCTTGGTATTCTATCTTTTTGTGGTTGACAATTATCTCCACTTTTCACTATTTGTCAGCAGTTTAGTCTTGTCGGCGTTCATTGTTAGGCCCACCAACGCACTTTCTTCAACTTACTCTTCCAACATTCTCTTTAGGGTTGTAGGTGTCTCTGAGAACAACTCCACATCATCTGTTTGTCCAACTCCGTCTATTGCAATTCCTAGATATATATATATATAGACATATCTAGGAATTGCAATAGACGGAGTTATTATTATATATATGTATATGTATATATGATATGTCTAGATATGCTATGTCAGATAAGTAGTTATTATTGGAACTAAGTTTTTTGTTGAAAAACTACTTTTTCAAAAGAAGCTTTTATAAAATTCATATCAGAGCTGCAAACAGATTCAAATTAATCCAAACACTAGTTTCGTCGTTTTATTACATAGTTCTCATGGCCAGATCTATCTAGGACCATCTAGGACCAGATTTACAAACAACAAATTTTACCTCTTTATAATAAAAAAAAATCAGCTGATAATGACTTCAGAAAACTAGAAAACATCCTCCGCCATCTTGGAGATCCCGCCATATTGGATTTATAGTATACATCTTGGATGGCCCCCCATATTTTGGATTTAATGGGACGTTGTATTCGTTTCCTCAGCAAGCCCTTTCAGTTGATACCCATACTGTGGTGGTGCAGAAAAAATAAGTAGTCCGCCATCTTGGATAATCCGCCATATCGGAGTTAGAATGACGTCACATAGCTTCAGCATTCATTGTCATCCAAAATAAGCGTGTGTACCAAATTTCAGCTCAATCTGTTAAAGATAACAGATTTAAAATTCAGTTGCAAGATTCCACCTGGACAAACATACATACATGTACATACATTGTACATTCCAAGTTAAATAAAAGCTTGTAAAATAAATTTCTTGTATTAAGAATGTCGATTACATTTAATTTAAATAAGTTAGAATTTCACACGTAAAAGGTCGCAAACCTGTCAAAAACATTTTGGTCCAATCGCTATCTAGGCTTTTTACATACTTTTTACATAAAAAAGTTTTAACACTGCAATGTTCCGCCAAAAGAACAATTCTTCCTGTCTATACCACAAGCGCTTAAGGACTCAATATCTCGAAAAAAAATATTTTCGATCCATAAATCTCTCCCCAATAATATTTAAAAGGCCGTTATTTCTACAATCCCAGGAAATCAACAAACGTAACAATTTGATTCAAACTCGAATTTAGAACGATAATTTATTTATTAATTCTCGTGTCTACTTAGGGCGAAAAGGGTAATTTTTTGTGCGGTCGAGCTCCTACTGCAGGTAGGCAAATGTTGAATTAAAAGCGTTAATTTGTCCAACGTTGGTTTTGAGATCTTTGAAATCACCGTCGCTTTTGTTCAAAACGATAACCAGACATGTGGGTTTTGTATATTAATTATAAAATTGGGTGGAACTAATTCGTCGCTACCTGAGACTGGCGAAATGATTTCTGTTTGATCCTTTTTTGTTTGTCGTGTTACTGGTTCCGTCCTTGATTTATATTTAGTAATGGGCAAACAGGAAAATCCTAGATTTTGGAATTCTTGGAATTTTGATTGTCCGCTTGTTTTCCATTATGTAGTTAACTGATAACTGTCTCTCAAGTTTCCATGAAAACTCATAACTATATTTAATAATGTATCATTCCTTTTACAAACAAAGAGTTGTGGCATACGGGATGAAATCTTTAGCTATTTTTATTCTGTGACGCCAAAGAAGTATAACTTCTTACGCGCGTACTTAAGTACACACACATGTTTGTTTGTTTGTCGTGTTACTAGTTCAATGCCCTTCATTTAATTACAGAAAAGGGCAAACAGGAAAAGAATATTCAAAATTTTGGAATCCTTGGAATTTTGATTGTCCGCTTTTTTTAGACATTTTTTACCATAACATAACCTATGCTTCAAATATTACTTTTAGAAGGTAGAACATTCCCGTAGAATTATCACATCACCCTTGGTTTCTAACGAAATTTATTATATAGTATGTATATCATATATTAATTTTACAAAGGACTTTTTTTATTATTAGTACTTACATAATTATTTAACTGGATATAAACTAAGGGCGAATTGGACAACAATGCTTAATCGTAAAGTCTAACTTTTTATTAGCTGCAGTAAAATGACATTTTGTGGGTTGCCGGTTTTTGAAGAAAAATAAATAGGGATGTAGCTAAATGAGTGAATCATAAATGAATAATCAGTTTGGTTTTTTTTTTGAGATTTAATATTAAGTTGTAATGTATTTTTTAACCTATTATTATTACTATACTAGAGGATTGATCTTTTTTAGTGGAAGTATAGGGAGGTACATTCAAAATGAAACAAAAACGTCATAATAATGTTATTTAATTAATTTTTGTGAACTGAATCACATCCCTATTGAGATTAGGCTGGCAACATTATTTTACGGAATGACATTTAGAAACGTCATTTTACTGCAGCTAATAAAAAGTTAGACTATAGTTAATGCCTAATATAATATGTTTATGAGAGATGTCTAAACACACAAATACGTCAAATTAAAACATGTATAGTCGCAAAATACGTTTAGGAATCGTCCTAAAGAACAATAAACAATATTGTTCTTACCCATATTAGGTACCCAATAAATAAATTTGATTTGATTTGTCAACTTAGAAACCCAATCGTGTATTATTCAAATAACAACATACCTATTGTATCAATATACAGAGACACATGCAATGTATGAACTTGCCTGCCACACCGCACCTTCTTTGTCAAACACACGTGATGTTTGGGCTATTGAAAAGGCGATATACAAAATTATCGTCATATATTTAGTTCATTGGAACTTCGTAATTAATTATGATTCTGGTAGATCACGCTAAACATTTGGAGGATGATCGACTTGTAAGTTTAGCGCGCACAAGGCAGATAGATCGATAAAAATGTTTTCTGTTTACAGATACCGACAAATAATAATGTACATTTCACACAGCGCTATCTATCTCAAAATAAGGGCATGTACTATGTGAACCAGATAATTGATAAATTAAAAAGTTTTTTTTGTTATTACATATTTGTAAATTGTAGGTATAGAGGAATACCCAGACACGAAACATATATCATATTTCATATAAGTAACTTATTAACTAATGGTTCGCCTCGAAGCGGCAAATTAGCAGCAAATATGTCACTGTCAAGTGTCATACATTGTCACTTACCACAGACAATTTATATTAGCTCCACCTTACACTAACTATGTATTTTATTCTTTCAAGTTTATTTTATTATTTACGTATGTGTATCTATTTATGTCTATGTATCTGTTTACTCGTTTATTTTTCTGCGTTCGTGAGGCTACCCATGGGTCCCATCTGAAAACCAGCGCCGCTTACCTTCCTCGGATGTTTGGCAGCAATACGCTGAGACGGGGCCTGTTTGGCCCACACAGCACGGAGGACCATATTGTCTGTACCTACCTTTGTATAAGTACTAAATTTTTATCTTGTGTTTTCCTGTAATTATGTAAATATTTTTCTTTTTATCATTTTAATCTTTATGTAAGTAGGTATGTTTACAGTTAAAGTGGCTCAAAATCCGGTTTCGTCGGGATACTCATAAACTCTGTCTTCTTTATAACATACTTCAAAATCCTCTGTCTCCTTGCTATCTTAAAGAACGTTTTTCTCCTCTTTTTCCACCTGATCGTCCTTCTCAACATCTTTTATTCAAGACGCCTGAGCATAACACTTCTTTCTTCACTAACTCTTTTACTGTGACTGCTATCTGCTTGTGGACTCTCTTCCAGTGGAAATCCGCAAGGCCGCCTCTATGGGAATCTTCAAATCCGCACTCTTTAAATACCCCTCTCTTCAAAATACCCAACAAAATTGAGCACTTTATGTAGATATATTTGTGTATTTCGTTTATGTATGTATATTATTATTATTTTTAATTTTTGTAAGTTTATTTCTAAGCTAAAGTTTGAATAAATTTTCCTTTTTCTGGCACTACCACTTTCTCCACACTACACAAAGGTTAGCTGGAAGAAAATGCTAATTAGCATTAAGTTCGCCTATGTATTATTTGATTAGTGCAATAAAGAATTTTCTAATCTAATCTATGTTTGTTCTGTTCTGAATGGTCTATCCTGTGTGTGTGTCAAATAAATGTATTTTCTTTCTTTCTTTCCAACGGAGATCTCGCGAGTCTCCAATTAAAACATAAAAAAAATATTTGTAGTCTTTGACTATCAAAATAGTGCCACGAAATATAAAACCAAATTACTTGACCTAAAGTCTTTAAAACTTAAAATATTCACAGAAGGTAAACTATTCCAGCACTGAACCTCTATAACATGACAGCAAAAGAAATACTGTCTCGCCTTCATAGCCGCACGGTAAAAATGTGTCGCAGGCATACACAAAGCCTTTCTGCAAGATTACTTTCTACCGTGATACTGTGGATAAGCTGTTACGCTACTGTGTGTTTTGTTGATGAAAAATTGAATGTTGGGATAATGGTAGGCTTGTTTATGCCAGAATTGCATGGTAAGGAAAAATATTAGCCGGGTAAGCACTTTCATCCTTACCTTATCGGCAAGCTACCAGAAATTATATGGGATAAAATAGGTAAGTAAGTAAGGTAAAAACATTCAGTGTTATGCAGCCGATTTTTTGAAGTGAGAACTCTTTAGGTGCGTTGAGCATTTTTTGAGATGGTAAAAAACCATTGAACTCGCGACACTGTTACTGTTACCGACACCTCTGTATATAAGTATCTCGTAATTGTTCAAGTTTTCATATCTGTCGGCACTCCGGGAGTGCCACTTTTTTTATTTCAACTAAGCGTTGGTTGGTGGGTTTTTCATACTCATATAGGTAAAACTAGCTTCTGCCCGCGTTTGACAACAAAAAGTAGCCCATGTCTGGTTCCAGATCATAAACTATAAACAAACCAAATTTTATTAAAATCGATTCAGCCATTACGACGTGATTGAGTAACAAACAAACAACCATCCAATCTTTGGCATCTATAATATTAGTGTGATGAGCTCCCATACCTCAAAAGGAAAAAAGGAACCCTTATAGGATCACTTCATTGTCAGTCTATCTGTCAGACTCTTTTTGTCAGGAACGCGTGGAGGAAGTATCAAGTTGAAATTAATACAAAACTAGCTGTTGCCAGCGGCTTCCTCCGCGTTGTTCTGTGTTGCAAAAATACATATAGACACTGGCATCTCATTTTTATAATCTACGTACACACGGCTTCACATCAAGCAATACTTTTCCAGTATAAGCTGACCTCTCATTCTACGAAAAGTCTGCACAATGCGAGGTCAGCTTATACTGGAAAATTATAGCTTGATGTGTAGCCGTGTGTACATATTAAATATCATCGAAATCCTTTAAGCGGTTTCGACGTGATTGAGTAACAAACAAACAAAGATCCAAATTTTAGCATATATAATATTAGTGTGATTAGAGTGATACTGAGATTAGGTAAAAGAAAAATTACAAAATTTGACGTCGTTTAGTGGTTGAATCAAATTGAAAATTGAAAACCGCTAGATTTTTTTCTCATAGTCTTCAACAGGTAGAACTTTTTTGTATGTTCACTTTGCAGATGATAAGTCAATGAATGATATATATTTTTTTGAGCACATAAAACTGATTCCTCCTTGAGGAGAAAGCGTCAAAATAAGACCAATCAGCTACTATTCTCGCCTTAATACTAATGTAAACAGTTACCTCAAAATATCGTGCCCAAAATAGCTGAACAGGTTACAACTTAGTTGACCCTATTGTCCAACCCTTTCGTAATACGCGTAATTATTTACATTGTAATTATTTTGTTGGTCATGTTTTAATGTTGTTGGTCGTTCGGTAATAATGATGTTGATAATTCTGACCGCTTTCACTACTATAAAGCTATTTACGTGTTGGAATTCATATTGTGAAATTGGTTTATCTTTGGAGTTGTAGTAAGTAGGTAAATATTTAATGATTATTTACCTATATTTTGTAATTTACATTTTAGTCTTATCTATACGAATATTATAAAGAGGAAAGATTTGTTTCTTTTTTTTTATGTTATTTGTGGGGAAACAGGCTTACGGCCCACCTGATGGTAAGTGGTCACCGTCGCCTATTGACACCGGTAACACCCGGGGTATTGTCGATGCGTTCCCTACACTGAAGAAACCTCTTTACATTTCTCTTGAAGCGTGCCATGTCGTAGTCTAATGGGAAAACCTCAGATGGTAGCTCATTCCACATCTTGCAAGTATGGGGTAGAAAAGATCACATGAAACGTGTGGTGCGAGATACCCAATTGTCGATTATATGTGGATGAGCTTTATTACGTTGTCGAGAAGTGCGGTGGTAAAATCTCGACGACGGGATGAGATCAAATAGCTCCTGAGAACATTCCCCATTATACAGGTATTGTTTGTTAGTTTGGTTGTTGTAATAGGCTCCGAAACTACAGGACCGATTTACAAAATTCTTTCACTGTTGGGAAGCTACACTATCCCCGGGTGACGTAGGCTACTTTTTACCCAACTGCGCAGAAGGAGGGTAATGTTTTTATTAAAAACAACGCGTGCGAAGCTGCGGATTGGTCAGCTAGTCCTATTATGAATGCGAAAGTAACTCTGTCTGTCGCGCTTTCACGCCAAAACTATTGAACCGATTTAAATGAAATTTGATACACAAATAGTCTAGAGCCTGAGAAAGGACAAAGGCTACTTTTTAATGCGAAAAAAGGGCTCTTTGCAGTGAAACACTGCAAATAGCTCATTAAAGTATTTATACGTATTTGTCATATTTGTAAAATAATTAGCCTAAATAATTAAAAATGCTACTCAAACACTATTCCACGCAGACGAATACTAAAACTAGCCAAAAAAACACGCCTTCTTAATAAAAAATACTTAATTTTAGATATGTCATTTTAAATGTCATTCTAATTTGATCTTTAGCATAAACAAAATAAGACCGTTCGTATTTTACACAATTTTAGTTAGTCAACGTAAACAACAGAATCTCCACCAATGACCACTTTTAGATAAAGCATACATATTCCGAAGTACCCTGTATAGGTAATCAAATGTCATTAAGTTCATGTAATCACAAGCTGTATATATTCGAAATGGTATATTGTAATAATTTGTACTTGTATAAGGTTATTTTAACGTATGTTCATAAAACTAAAGATGTTATCCCACTGTACGTTGAAACGACTTAATCCATTCGCTCACTAACCCTACAATGTCGTCGGGGTTTTACCGACCCGAAATAACTGTTACAAGCCTAATGACGGGTATAAAGTGCCCAGTGGCGTATAAAACATTTAACTAATCTAAGGTCAGCCATATTGTCTCTCAGCAAAAATGAAGACTTTGTTGGACACGGTATTTCAGTCGTGAGATTCCTGTTTTGTTTGTTATAACACTTATAGCTTTTTGTATTGATGTAGCGAAGTGAGTGAGACATCTGATGTTAATGTTTTGATGTCCTACTGTGGGACAAATATTGGCAAGGTCTGCAAATATTTGGGTTTTTGAAAATTGTTGTGGTATGTTGCTAATCGTAACTCTTGACACCTACGATATTGGTAATGCTATTTTGATGTCACAATTTTTATATGTGACCGCGATTCAGTCGGAGATCACAAGCGGCGCAAATATGGAAGTCTCGGCAGAGCTTACGTATTTGAGCCATTTTGGGTCGAGACCCTGAGTCCATGGGGTACCGGAGCCCATCGTGTTTTGAAAATTCATTCTGGGCGTTTGATCGAAGCGATGTGTGATCCGAGAGCTGGCGCTTATCTGGGTCAACGCATAAGCATTGCAATTCAGCAATGCAGCCAGTGTGTTAGGTACACTTTCGCCTGGTAGGAATCTGGAGCTATCTATAGATCATTTGAAACGGTCTTTAGATGATTAAACTGTTTCTTCTGTATTTTATTGTAAATAATTGTATAGAATTTCTGTGGCAAGTGGATTTCATTCTTTGACAGGTTAAAACAGGTTAAAACACTAGAAGTTGAATCGGAGAAAACCAATAGTCTGCAAAAAATTACTAAAAACATCAAAGAAGTATACACGGTGTCCTTTAAATCACTGTTTTTCCCGGAACAAAAGTTGCTCAGACCATGGTCTAATAACTGTTTATAGCATCAAGTAAGAGAATAAAAAAATAAATTCTAGACCTTCTCAAATAAGTCTAACTTTGTTCAAAAACTAACCGTAACATAATGTTTATGGGTACGCTAGCTGTAGCGTATTACCTACTCTTTAGTTAGATAGGTACCTAGTAGCTACCGATCAGCGCGCTATGTTGTAGGGCGTAACGTTAAAATAGGCGTTATAAGTTCGCAACTTTTTATATGTTTCAAAGACCGATTTCGTTTTGTTTTTTAATTTGATCTTATCAACTGTTAGTAGACCATGGTTTAAACAACGGTTGTTCTAGGAAAACAGTGATTTAAAGGACACCAGTTCAGTATTCTACCAGTTATCGGGTTCCCATAGTAAAAGCTCTGCTTAGTTTAGGGTTAGATAGCGCTGTGTGTAATATCCAGCAATATTTATTTATTTATCAATGAGTTTTATAAGGGTACTCTTCATTTTTTATTATACCTTGTTTATATAATCACAGAAAAGTAGATTAACTGATGAATTGTATTTTTCAAACTTTTGCGATCACTCGTACATAGTTATTATGTAACTTATTAGACTCTCAGCGTCCTGGAACTCGGTGATTGCTAGGTGTGCGTGTCGTAATCGGTCGTCTCAGTGCGTAGATACGGTTAGTGTAGTGTGTCGTAATATGAACGAAGATATTTCTAATTCTGAAGACCAAGTGAGGGTAGATGCTTGAGCTGCCATCACTTCACGACGGTGGCTCCAAGTACTGCGGAACATCGGGTTACAAATAAAATGTACAAAATGTACATATACCCGTTTTAATCAATAACTGATGGATATTTTAGGCCTATAAAAAAAGAATCAAAAAAGACAGTTCGAATAAAGTTGAATTAAACAAATGTTCAACAACTACGAACAAGATCCAAGTTTTATTTAGCTGACATATTGTATTTTGCATATATGTATTACATAACAATCTAATCGACATTTTAATCTATTACACACGCCTTCCAAATCCTTATGTTAATAGAATTCCGTACACGGCTGCCGGAAGTCAATGCTTAGCCTTGACACTGTGACGTCACCTTGGTATTGAAACTTGTTATTGTCATAATGTCCTTCTGCTAAATCAATAAGAACATATATAAGTACATATTTTATGTTTCAGTTATGGCTTACTCGCTTGTGTGAGACTGCAGATAATACGATTATTGGTTTTGTTATATGATTTTCTATTTCCTGACAATATTATTTTGTGTTGATGACTTTTGTGCCATGGTGAATGTGTAGCTGGTTGAGATGTAAGAATGCGGGTTAAATTTTCGTCAAGGGACGAGATGTTTACATTTGGCGAGTTATTTATTTTACTAACAAAAGATATATCATTAATTTCTTTATTTCACACCATTAAAAATAAAATAAACAAAAGAGAATACAAAGTTAAATCAAAGGTACAATGGGAGGCCTTATCGCTAAAAGCGATCTCTTCCAGGCGACCTTTGGATGGACAGGATCTGTGTGAACAAATGAGAACGGCGGCGTTAATCAAATAATAACTAACAGAACCAATACTTATATGTATTACTAAAACATAAACATACATATTTTTATAATAATTAAATAATCTACTTCTAAATACATAAGTAAAAAATTATATATACAAATTTAAAGTCGCGAAGTCTTAGTGAGCGATGAACGCCAAATAATGTTCATTAACCATGTTTTTAAAACCAGGAAAGGAATTTGGCGTTACGAATTGAAACAGGTAGTGCATTCCAGAATCTGGTAGCCTGAAAACTGAAAGATCAATGTGTGAAATCACATAAAAGTATTTACTCATTCTAATGTTAATACAATTCAAGCGTGCGCTGAAAAAATATTAGTGAACTCAACTTAGCCGAATATATTGAAATATATCGAATAACAAACAGAAGTAGAAATAGATCAATATAAAACAAGGACTATTACGTTTTTTGGCCCGTGTCGCCGCGAACATCCCCGAATGCGCTGCAGTGCGCGCCACCTGCTGCGCTGCGAACAATCATATTTGCACGCAGGTTATCTTAATAACAACTAGCTGACACGCCGAACTTCCTACCGCCTTGACATGCATATGACGCGGGCAATGTACGGTAGAATTGTCAATCGGCCATCATTACATTTTCATAATTTTTTTTGTTATGATATATTTAGGTAAGATGACAATGCCCTTTTACAGCAGCTACGATTTGACATTATAAAATGCATATCTTGACATTCGTTATATTATAACCAATGACTAATGCAAATCAATACTTACTGATATACGCAGAAATTTATAGTTCAAATTATGTATTATAAACAATTATTTAACAATGGCCTTCTACAGCAGCTATAATCTTAAGTACATTTTTTTTAATACAACTTATATGGCAAACGAGCATGCAGTCCACCAGATGTTAAGTGACTACTGCAGCCCATGGATATCCACATAGAATTCAAAACAAGCTATTATGTTGTCTTGATCTCTATGTGGATAAGTTGCCATACAACTTAGCTGTTATGCCTATGTGCCGGTAATTACAGGAACATACCATTACCATCTAACCGGAACACCGCACAAGTACTGCTATTTGGCGGCAGGTAAAGGTAAGGCGGTGGTGCCCACTTCCTCGAGCCCGTTCACAAAAGCTCTACCACCAGTAAACATAATTATTATTCAGTGTTTAGATGCATATATGTAATTTACCTATACGAAATGCTTGTCTGTTTCTGGCACCTCCTAAACTATGGTGCGATGAGCTACTTAGTTAAGACATGTAACTAATTAAGTACCTACTGTTATTGACGTAACCAAGTGTTCTATTGTGCCTCTGCGGTTTGAATAAATGAGTATGTGTACTAGCTGCACCTATGTATGAGAAAATTAATTATATTCATAATATCTTTTTGTGTGAATTTTTCGGATATTTTAATAGTTATTCTGCTATTCAGGGCGAAGACCAATCCAAACATTTAAAGATCATCAAAATCGATCAAGCCATTCTTGAGTTATAAAAGCTGTAACTAACCCGACTCTGTTTTATATATAACTAGTTGACCCGCGGAACTTCGTACCGCCTTGACATGCATATAACGCGGGCTGTCAATATACGTCACCCTGGTAGAATTGTCAATTGTTGTCCCCGGCCATCATTTTACAACCATACTTAACCATAGACAAAATTACGTTTAGCTGTCATTTGCGTTTTGTTATTCCATGTCAGATGCGTTTTTGTTATACCACGTTTTTTAATGACTTGTATTCTCTTTGACGTTTCATGTCACGTCAGACGGGAACGCGGTCGAACGGGATAAAAAGTATCCTACGTCCGTCTCCTGGTTCTAATCTAACTCCCCACCAATTTTCAACCAAATCGGTTCGGTCGTTCTTTAGTTATAAATAGTGTAACTAACACGACTGTCTTTTATATATAGATAAGATAGATTATATAAATTACGACGGTATATTACTTGGGAGAAATTGGTTTATTAAAGTAATAAACCGAAAGTGAGAGCATTTTAATACCTAAGTAAACGTAGAACTACAATATTATAAGAGCCTGCAAAAACTAGAGTAAAATAATTCATAGCCCTTTGTTCAAAAACTCGAAATAAAGTCAGAACACGTGTGGTTTGTTAATGTATGTTTTTACTCTTTAGTAACATAAATATTTTATATGTACATGCAACTATGTACCACATGTGCACAGTAAACTTATGATGGAAGATATCTATCAATATCCATCAATCCATACTAAGCCAAAGGCCAAGGACCTCACGGTGTTTGCACGATCCAAAGGTATTTATTTAAACCACATCTGGGAAAAATCTAATCTGATTAATCCTTATTCACTCTCATTTAGGTCTGTTAGGCCATCATGCAGGTCGCACTGAGAAACAGCAAATTGCTGGTTCGATTCCCGCCACAGAACAAACGTTTGGAAGATCTACTGATATTGGTTTTTGTGTTTCTATATTAAGTATCATTATGAAGGTATGCTGAAGGCAACAAAAAAAAAGTTTGGGGCTAGATTGCCGCTGTTTGAAATGCCCATCTTTATCCTATCCTACTAATATTATAAACGTGAAAGTGTGTATGTATGGATGTATGGATGTTTGTTACTCTTTCACGCTGGAACGGCTGAACCGATTGCGATGAAATTTGGTATGTACAAAGATCATAATTTGGATTAACACATAGGCTACTTTTTATTGGCAAACCACGCGTGCGAAGCCGCTGACAACAGCTAAAAATCAGTACCATTAATTTAATAGTAACTCCCTAATTCTTGCCTAATAATGGTATATAGTATAATACAATCACCACGAATAATCGAATTCAATCAACCAGTCCACATTTGCCCTATTTCTCCATAAACAACACAACTGAAACTGGAATAAACACATTCCCGAAACAAGAGCTAAAGCATACAATCGTACATATAAAGAATCACTACATAATACTCGAATACCAAAGATATAGTAAAAATATCTCCAGAAGTGTCCATGCGTGCTCTTAGAGATCATGACAACACTATAGTAGACTATGTTTTCCTATCTAAAGTATAAAATGCATAGGTATGCAACCTATGCATTTTATACTTTATACTGAAGGGTAATGAAATCTAGGCTTTAATACGATGTAATCTGACTCCGATGCAAGTCAAATGCAATGTTTGACATAATTATATTGGTATTTCTGTGTCTAGAGCATAATGCGACTAATGAAGGGTTCCTATATCCGTCGGTAACTGACTACGCCTCGTATCTCCTTGAAAAAGTGTCAAACTAGTGTCAAACTTTTGACAGGTTTTCAACGAAAAACGAGTCGTAGCTGGTTACCGACGGATATAGGAACCCGCCATAAATAATTAAGTAACAACTGAAGTTTTAATATCGGGCATCAATATTAACGGCGAATACATCACTCACCTTCAGTTTGCCGACGATATTGTGGTCATGGCAAAGTCGATGGAAGAGCTCAGCGCGATGCTCGAAGGCCTCATTCGAGTCTCCCAACGGGTAGGAATTAAAATGAACATGAACAAGACGAAAATTATGTCGAATGTCCATGTCGTGCCTGCCCCAGTTATGGTTGAGAACTCGGCTCTCGAAGTTGTGGACGCGTATGTATACCTAGGACAAACAGTCCAATTAGGTAGGTCCAACTTCGAGAAAGAGGTCAATTGTCGAATCCAACTCGGATGGGCAGCGTTTGGGAAACTTCGCAACGTCTTTTCGTCCAACATACCTCAGTGCCTTAAGACGAAAGTCTTCAATCAGTGTGTGTTACCAGTGATGACATATGGAACCGAGACGTGGTCTTTCACTATTGGCCTTATGAATAAGCTCAGAGTCGCTCAACGAGCTATGGAGAGGGCTATGCTCGAGGTTTCTCTACGGGATCGAATCAGAAATGAGGAGATACGTAGGAGAACTCAAGTCACCGACATAGCCCGACGGATTAGCACGTTGAAGTGGCAATGGGCAAGCCATATAGCGCGCAGAACAGATGGTCGATGGGGTTGGAAGGTTTTCGAGTGGAGGCCACGGACCGGCAAGCGCAGCGTAGGACGTCCACCTACAAGATGGGCAGATGACTTGGTAAGTTCCTGGAGATCAATGAAGGAGGCCTTTGTCCAGCAGTGGACTTCCTACGGCTGTTATGATGATGATGATGAAGAAGTTTTAATGTCCTGGATCAAAAAAAATATCTTAGACAAACAACGAATGTTATCCAACACGACAAAGAAGCAACTCATGGCGCGCTTCTTTCTTTGTATTAAACTTTAATCATTAAAATTACAAGGACAATTTAGAAATGACAACTTTAGCGCCTGTTCCTCCGCGACGAAGCCAGGAAAGAATCAGGCAAAAAACAAGGCTGGTTATTTAACGCTATAATTTCGGCAAAGCATCGACCTGATCATACAGTACTATCTAGTCATGCATCAAAATCAGGGACCATCATACTTTAATAGGCATAGAGACTAAATCGATGATACCCAAAGAGGTTTATATCGACCCCCAATGGTCAATTACGAACTACAAAGGATCCATGACATTGGAAAAAAATACAATTGTATTGAATAAGCAAAAATTTTAGATTGGGTAAGCAAGGGGGTCTACCCAAAACCGGAAAACATGGCAAATGGTCTACGAGACCAAAACAGTTTGGGTACCTCTGGAGTAGATAAACACCAACCATGTTTATTTCATACTATTTCTTCTAACTTCTATTGAACTGCATGTGTGCGTGATAAACCGACATTTCTCGAGATGAGATACTGAATCACGGTACGCTCCATGAAGTTACACTACTGGGAGCCGGGTGCAACATCAAAACGGTACGTGCTTCCACCTTCTCGTTCCTCCTTCCAATGACTTACACTACGTTAATTCACTATTCCTGTCGAACGAGAAAATAAAGGCGAACTTTGATTTCGTAAGCGATTTGAGCAAAATTCTGAGACGGAAGTGACTTTTCGATTTTTAGCGTTTTTGAGTAAATAACACAAAATAACCTTCATTTTCCCGCTTATAAGGTTAGATAGATAGTTAACGTATAACCAAATTCAAATTAATTAATCTAGAAAACTTAAAGACTAATACGCTGTGGTACAATGATATTGGTAGGGACGTCATGGAGAACCTTGGCACTCAACATTTTCCACAATAAACCACCCCCCGTTTTGGGTATTATATCTAAGTAATTATATCATGAACTTATAGCTAACTTAGATAACTTTTATGAGTTACTGAACTTTGCGTTATTTTGGCCGTGTTCTATCTAACATAATTCAGCTTGTCTTCAAGTGAATTTAAATTAACGGTTGCATGTTGCTTGCTCAAAACTTTCTTAAATTAAAACTTGACGCAAGCAAGCTGAATGCACAGGATCAGACTTTGTCATTAAGAAGCAGAATAATATAATATTTTATAAAGTACTTCTAGGTCCAAAATTATCATGCAAGAAAGATAAAGAAAGAAAGAAAATACATTTATTTGACACACACACAGGACAGACCATTTAGAACAGAACAAACATATCTATATACATAAAAAATTAAATGATAAAAAGAAAAATTATTTAGGTACAGAATTACAGGGAAAACACAAGTTAAAAATTTAGTACTTATACATAGGTAGGTACAGATAATATGGTCCTCCGTACTGTGTGGGCCAAACAGGCCCCGTCTCAGCGTATTGCTGCCAAACATCCGAGGAAGGTAAGCGGCGCTGGTTTTCAGATGGGACCCATGGGTAGACTAACGAACGCAGAAAAAAATGAGTAAACAGATACATAGACATACATAGATACAATGCGTAAATGACTTATTAAGAATTATTATTATTGCCCGTAGTGTCCCACTACAGGGCAAAGGCCTCTCTTTCTTCTCTCCAGTCTTCTCTATTTTGGGCTATTGTGGACCAATCCTGTAAATGAGCATCAATTCCTTTCCTCCATTTTCTCCACTGATAGCCACGAGGTCGTTTCCGCTTAGAAGCGTCCACTCTGTGGTTGCTTTAGATAGATAGATAATTCCTTTATTGCACACCATCTATCTCTATAATATAAAAATGAATCCCTATTTCCCTTGGTCACGCCATCACCGCTGGACCGATATCGCTAATTCTTTTTTTGTTGTATTTCTTATTGTCAAGAAAGAAAAAAATTAAGAAAATTGCACGCAATATTAAAAAATTTAAGAATACTTAACCACCATATAAAATTATTTATAATCTAACCTTAGCGCTTTTGTAATGTAACCTTATGACGTTTGACATAGAATTGCCTGAACGCGTGCTGCAAATATCGTCAAAGAGGATGTAAAAAAATAGAATATCGTTTGAAACAGATGCTTCGGTCAGAGTTATCCCGAGATATTGTCTATCTATATATATATATGTGTGTTCTAGCTGTAGGTCTAATTTAATCTCATTGTTTTGTATTTTTCCTGTCTATCTACCTATTTTGTTTGTGATCCGTTCTATGTTTCTTTGTGTGTGTCAAATAAATAATTCTATTCTATATATAAATGAAATGCTGTTCTTTAGTCTCGCTAAAACTATAGAACGGGTGGAGCGATTTGGCTAATTTTGGTATTGAATTATTTGTGGAAGTCATTCATTTTCTCATACATAATGATGGCCGGGGAGAACAATTGACAATTCTACCAGGGTGACGTATATTGACAGCCCCCGCGTTACATGCAGGTCAAGGCGGTACGAAGTTCAGCAGAAAAAACAATTCTAAATAATAGGTACAATGGGCGGTCTTATCGCTAATAGCGATCTCTTCCAGGCAACCTTCAAGGTCGGCAGCGTATATTAGATAATATAGATTAAGTTTAAATTACAAAAGCTTTATAATATGCTTAAGCTCATAACGAATTCGACATGAGGCAGACGTGGCCGCCCCTAATAATAAGAAGGACATAGTATATTTAGAACAACTTAATTTATCATTATTATAAATACGGGATTTATCACGTACCGTCTTATCGATGTTTCGACCGGCAATTAGCGAGGTGAGACGTTATTCGCAGCGGATCGCACTCACCCTGATGAAGGTTCACGAATTGAACCGAAACTATTCTACCGCCTGTATAATGGGGAATGTTCTGAGGAGCTATTTGATCTCATCCCGTCGTCGAGATTTTACCACCGCACTTCTCGACAACGTAATAAAGCTCATCCACATATAATCGACAATTGGGTATCGCGCACCACACGCTTCACGCGATCTTTTCTACCCCATACTTGCAAGATGTGGAATGAGCTACCATCTGAGGTTTTCCCATTAGACTACGACATGGCACGCTTCAAGAGAAATGTAAAGAGGTTTCTTCAGTGTAGGGAACGCATCGACAATACACCGGGTGTTGCCGGTGTCAATAGGCGACGGTGACCACTTACCATCAGGTGGGCCGTAAGCCTGTTTCCCCACAAATAACATTAAAAAAAAAAACATTGCTGGTCAAAACACCGATAAAACGGTACGTTATTAATCCCGTATTTATATAATGATTGAAATAAATCACAAAAGTTTTCAATGTAACTTATTTTGTGTTCACAATTACACTGGAACAAAGTTTGAAGCAACGTTTTCAAGTCCCTATTCTCACTTTTAGATAACTAATCGATGAAATTAAGCGTAGCAGTTTTGCGTCAAGGTCGGTGGTTCTATTATTCATTTTTTATACTACTTACATGGCAAACGAGAATGCAGTCCACCTGATGTTAAGTGGCTACTGCAGCCCATGGATATCCACATAGAATTCAAAACAAGCTATTAGTTGTTTTGATCTCTATGTGGATACGTTGCCATACTATAGGTCTTTGCTGTTATGCCTATGTGCCTGTAATTACAGGAATATACGATTACCATCTAACCGGAACACAGCAGCACAAGTACTGCTATTTGGCGGCAAATAAATAAGAAGTAAGGCGGTTATGCCCACTTTCTCGAGCCCGTTCATAAAAGCTCTACCACCAGTTCAGTCTGTTGTTAACATTCTATTGATACGTTTTTGGATGGAATTTAAGGCACTACAGGCTTTCGTCCTCAGTAACATTACTGGTCTCTATAGGTAGGTATAGTAATGTGAATCACGATAACTATACACTAGTGGTTTGCCCCGAGCTGAGATCTCGCATGTTTCCCAAAAAACCCATCAAATTAATATTCATAATCTTCTACTAATAAAATAGTGCCACGAAATGCTCTACCAGATAATTTAACCTACAATTTCATTCAAATTACAAGTAACGGGGGTTCATGTAAATTGGTTACTGTTTTTAGAGGTAGACGCGCAGTTATTCTGGTTTTCAGACTTTTCCCAATATTTGTGTCACTAAAACTACGCGTATACCAAATTTCAGCACTGTGGGGTCACTGGTGTATCCTGTGGATTTTGTCATAGTTTCGTTTTTATCATGGCTAATAACCTAAAAGATAAAAGGTTTTAACTAAAAATAAAAACGAGGTCGAAATGTACTTACAAAGACCTTTTATTAGACATGCCACTTGACCAGATAGTTCCATTTTTTATTTTTTTACCCCTCTTAAAACCCATTATCTCAGCAACTCCCCCACACATTTTAACTCATTTAGTCACCCCAAAATTGTGCCATCACTACTTACCTATAGGCATACCAAATTTTACGAAGATTGGATAAACGCTTCGAAAGTTATCCTCGGACAAACAAACGTATATATACATACATACAACGCCGATTTGCCTAAGTTGATTTAGAAATCTCGCTTCGCTCGATCAATAATTACTAATTTAAAGGCGTATTTTCACGTATATACCTATATTAATTATTATTTCTACGTTTAGTTTAGACTGAGTTGCAATACTTGCAACAGCCGTGCTCGCGGGCAGACTATCGTCATCATCATCTGATCATAAACATGGTTGAGTAATTAATTAGAGTGTTATCCCTAATTAAGATATATAGCAAGTTAATTGTTACAATAGATAAAAAACCTCCAACTCCGACTGGGGGTTAAAAGTTGAGATAGCTAAGAACCCCCCTGTTAAATTAGCTTTCCATTCAAAAAACTGCGCCCAAATCGGTCCATCCGTTTGTGAGCTACGATGTTACAGACAGACAGACACACAGGTTGTTGCAACCATCACATGCTGATTTAAGAACCATTTTGCAACTACTTATACATTGTGCAAACATTTAGATTTTTTTATGTGATTTTTTTCTTTGTTAACTTATGTATAGGTGATTGCAAATAAATACAATTACATTCTGTTCTAGCAAATAACACCTTTTTTTTGGATCAGGGGTTAAAAAAGTAGCTTGCATAGTTGATTTACTCGTAAATTCAAAATTATGAAAAGCTCCTAGTCTATTTTGGAGTGAACTTAGATATAAAACAAATAACGTGCCTGATAATTAAGAGCATTGAAATCTAATTCATGTTTCATAAGTAGCTTAAAATATATTAGTTAGCATATAAATTAGAGTAATTGAACGAATACACTTGCAAAGTATCGAATTAAAACTCTGAATAGGACTTCAAACAAAAATTACTAACGTAGTGTTTGCCTATTTGTTCAAAATAACAAATCAAGATATACTTATAAATAACTGAGTATCCAATGACTTAGGTATGAGGATCGCAGAGCTGAAGTCAAGATGGGCTGGACACTTGGCTAGGAAGGCTCACGGGCATTGGACGAAGGCGATTACATAGTGGCGGCCAAGGGATGCTCGTAGACCAAGAGTCAGACCACCCGCCGCCGCCGTCGAATGACGTTGTGAGCGTTGCTGGGTGTCAAAGGATGAGACTCGTAAGAAACCGGAAAAAATGGCGTAATAAAGACGAAGTTTATACCCAACAGTGGGTGCAGACGGGCTGAGATGATGATGATGATGAAGTGTCCAATCAACTTAAGACTTTCCCATCAGTACTTCAATTGTTGTAATTTTAACTTTAGCGATAACTACTAAGTTTTGTGCTAGTGCTATCGTGAGTCTACATTAATAGGATTATTATTTTGATTTATAAGGTGACTTAGTCATTATAAACTACAAAATTGTATTAAGAACTTTCTATTATCTGTTGATATATTATTTTATTAGATGCAGTATTATCTTTCAGGTAACTTAGAACAATGCATCGACAGGCAACGGGAATATGTATATCGCAACTTAAAATCGGCTAGATACAATTTAAATGTTATCATATGCTATTTGGATTGACAAATGCACTTTTTATTCTTTGATCAAAAATGTCACTAAGTTGATTTTGATAAAATATCGTAACTTTATAGCTAGTATGTGTCATGAACACACGTTCCAGACAACAGAAACTCAATAATTTTGCCGCCATATTTTCAGAAAAATCGCGTTTGCGCAAATTACTAGACAGCGTTTCTTCGGCCAGTCACGTAAACCTATTGTTTCGGAAAACTAATTTACTAGTCAAGGCACCTGTGCCAGGAGTGTCAGCTAATTCAGCGATAGATACAGTTTCTAGCGGTTTCTGTGGCACACAATAGCCAATGATTTCACTATTTGGCTCAAACTCAAACTTCACGTTTTCCTAGATGACATTGACTTGTCGCTAATGTTAGTGTTTATGAAAGGAAAAAACTGATTTTATTTTTCCACTTTGTGCCACAGCAGAAGAAGTATACTGTGGGTAATTCCGGGATAACCAAGATAAACGAATTTTCCGATATTTCTCGAATGCGAAGTCCGGATTACATGAGGTAAGGTCACGTAGAGCTAAACTAGTTATTCATTCACTGGATAATAAAAGATACCAATAAAATGAAATAAACGAATTTCAGGTGAGTCCGAATATAAGTTTATTATTTATATACAAGAATTTCTTGCTGGAATTCTACTCATAGCAGATTTGAAGAATTATATCAAGCGTGTCTAGATGTAGGTATACCATAGGTTGATCCACAGAGTTGATCTAACGCACTCGTTCTGATTTTTATGTATCTTGATCTTCGTTTGACAAAATATGGAAATGATTTATAACTATCAACAAACGTCATACATCATCTCTTTCTGCTCCGAGGGCTTGCAATTGAATATACTAATATTTGACAGATTTTTGTATGCGAATATTTGAAATAGCGTTATTTGAACATTTGGTTAATACTAACTTTGAGTCTATTTGTTTGATAAATCTTGCAATCAGTGTTTTGATTATTTATAATTATTAGACATACTATTTTGTTTTATTTTAATTGCTAAAATAATATAATAAACAGAAATAGAAAATATAAATTTTATATACCTCGTTATAAACCGTAGGAGTAAACAGCATCATGGGCTATGCTCGGGGTTTCTCTACGGCATCAAATCAGAAATGAGGAGAACGTAAGAGAACTCAAGTCACCGACATAGCCCGACGGATTAGCATGTTAAAGTGGCAATGGGCAGGCCATATAGCGCGCAGAACAGATGGCCGATGGGGCCGGAAACTTCTTGAATGGAGGCCATGGACCGGCAAGCGCAGCGTAGGACGTCCACCTACAAGATGGGCAGACCATTTGGTAAGAACCGCAGGTCGGCGTTGGATGCAGGCCGCTTCTAACCCCAGTTCCTGGAGATCAATGAGAGAGGCCTTTGTCCAGCAGTGGACGTCCTACGGCTGATATGATGATGGTGATGATGAAACGGCATCATAATAAAGGTTGTTTCCCACCTAATAAGACAGCCTTGTTTAATCAGAGTGATATGTGTATGGCTCCACGTATATACAACCACCTACCCGAGTCTGTACTGGGTTCTTCCAGTCTGAATGTGTTTAAGAGAAACTAAAAACTAATATTATTAAAAAAGATATATACTACAACATAAATGAGTTTCTTAGCTATTTTAAGGTTAGAGCTGACATGTTGACTATTGTAAATAATTTAATCATTATTTGATTTTTTCTAAGTAATTACTTGTAAGACTAACTGAAATAGCATGCGATAAATGCTGATTATGGACGAACTCAAACTGTATCACTAACCATCTGTAACTAACCCATATTCGCAATAAATAATTTGATTGATTGATATATTCTTAAACCTTTTTTACACATTTTGTGGTTTTGATAACAAGGGTTTGCCATAAAGCCTTTTTGGAGTATTCCTAAACGGTTTTTTTATGATTTTCTGTATAGTGTGACCAGTCAGTTACTGTATAGTCAGACGCACATGACATAGACAGTCCGATACAAATAACACTACCTGCCGCCACGAGCGTTGACGGCGAACTGACAGAGCGCAGCAGCCGATTCTCCCCCCCGTCTCGCCGCGCGCATACCTCAGGGAGTGCACAGCACTAATGGTCACACTATAGTAAAAACTAGTTAAAATTGACATTTAAAAGCTTCGAATACTACAGTTTTGAATATTTGCAACCCTAGTCCCGTACAAGCTGTTAGATTGTTATATCGCTTAATTTGCGCGCTTAAGATACTTTTTGCAGACTTGGAGACCGCAACCCTTCGCATGAAGTGAAGTAACTTTATACTGCTTTAACTTACCTGTCTTGTTTCTTTCCTGTGTCTTTTCCTGTGCGTTATAATAACATTCGAACGGTTATAATTTATATTTCGTGCACCACCATCAGATACTACTAATTTACTACATCGCTCTTAACTTTCTATCTAAAAATTGCATTGAAGAAATCAGTATAAGCCAGGAGGCCGCCCATTTCGTCATTTACTAAATTTCGCATAATCTAGTTGTACGAGTAAAAGTACTGTACAACAAAGCGTTAATCGATGTACATATGTATCTATGTCCACCAAGAAGTGGAACGCCTCGTCTGAGTCTGAGTTTTCAAGGTGAATAGGTTTCTTCTAGGCATAATTTATTTTACAAATATGTTTTTTTATAAAACTTATATGGCAAACGAGCATGCAGTCCACCAGATGTTAAGTGGCTACTGCAGCCCATGGATACCCACATAGAATTCAACACAAGGTATTATGTTGTCTTGATATCTATGTGGATACGTTGTCATACTATAGGACTTCTTATGTACATGTCTAATATAATGTAGCCCACCCTATTCTATATTTTCATGCAAATATATTTCCTATTTAGTGTTTATTCACGCTCAGATCCATTGAGTATAAAATTCCAATCCAGCATACCCTATCCATTTTCGAAAGTATAAATCTTTACATCCATTGTGCGATTTATTGGCAACGTAAACAAGTAGCAATATTAAATTCTGAAATATATGATTTTCAATCAACGTCTCACGTACTAGCTTCACGAGACTGAACTTTAAAAATTTGAAATATTACGCTGTTGAGAACCTCAATGTTGCAAAGTAGAAGAGATAGCGATAAATTCACTGATGAAAACAGGTTATGGGCCTATTCGACAAGCTACGCTACGCTAGAGCATTTTTACTCTGTTTTCATACTTTGAATTCAAGGTGGTCTTGGAAATCAAATAATGTAAAAAATAGCTACGTTTGGAGTGCAAGTAAATTCTATATAAAAGTATTTACTCGTATTTTGTGGACATTTTATAGCTGGAACCAAAACCTAACGTGTTATCCCAAGCACAGAAGCTTATTAATTTTACGTTCAATGATATCGAGTCTGGACCTGGAATGGATATAAAACTTTGAAAAAGATAAGATAACTCTATAATGTACAAGAAAGTAAAATAAAGAACATCATCATATAGAATCCCTACACGTGGTCCCCGGGTGGTGCCAATCGGGTGAAATCGGTGGTAGGCTTCGGCCGCGGCTGATCACTACCCACTGGTCAAAGTCGTGTCGCCAAGTAGCTCCGCTGCGTTCCGACACAGTGACTGGTGTAGCCACTAACGGGGGCGGGTCGACGTGATGGTCTCATTGCTGGCAGACCGACCTGATGCACACAGACAAGCGCCGCATCGGATGACTAGTCGTCGAGGGTAGCGGGATCCGAGGCATGGTGCACCGCTGGCCGACCGCAGTCAGTAGGGGGCCCAAGTAGCGAAATAGCCACTCGTGAAAGGCTGCCCCGCCAACTAGTGAAAAATCCCTGGATGCGCCATGGTGCCGGCTGGCGACCGGACGAGAGGGCCCTATGGACATCCTAGGGGGGGCTCGGGCGTCCCCGCAGTCTCCAGACTAGTCCTCCAACGATGAAACTTTTCTTGTGCGTCTGAGGGTTATTAGTATGAAGCCCCACTTCACTGCCGCCTCCTAACCTTAAATCACTCGTAACCATAATGAAAAGAAGAAACAAGAGAAAGTTTAAACAGCGGCTGCACTCCCTCTCACTCAAAGTGTACCTCTGCAACATCCGATCTGCACTCAAATCTCGTCGTAGTCCATCACCACCTTGAGACTGAGAAACCAGCTCTCTTGTTTCTTTCGGAGACGCAGATAGGATGTCCGTCTGACACGGCGTACCTCTCGTATCCAGGGTTTACGCTGGAGCACAATTTTAAACCCCGAGCGGGTGTCTGTGTGTACGCCCGTGATGATATCTGCTGTCGGCGTCTCCGAAACCTAGAAGATCCCAGCTTTTCTGTTATATGGATTTTGGTGGACTCAGGCATTGAAAAAATTTTATATGGCTGTATATACCGTTCGCATAGTGGAGACCAGGAGACGACCAAGCTCATGACTTACTTCAGTGAGGCGGCGGACGCTAGCCAACAAAAGTACCCATCTGCTCAATTGGTGCTTTTGGGGGACTTCAACGCTCACCACTAAGAGTGGCTGTTTCCATACCAAAGCACTGACCACGCAGGGAAATAAGCGCTAAAACTAGGTTTATTGCTTAATCTCACCCAGCTGGTCCAAAGAGCAACGCGGGTTCCTGATGTTGACGGCCAAACAGCCAATTGCTTGGACCTTCTACTGACAACTGATCCAGACCGCTACTCCGTGTCGGTTTCATCACCTTTGGGTAGTTCCGACCATTGTCTGGTGAAATCTGTATCTGTCTACTCCCCGCCCGATCTTAGCCCTAGAGGCAAGCAAAAAGTATGGCAGTACAAGTCAGCTGATTGGGATGAAATGCGTGCATTTTTCGCATCATATCCTTGGCAGCAAGTCTGCTTCTCCTCGGATGATCCTACAGATTGCGCGGATGCTGTGACAGATGTGCTGCGTCAAGGGATGGAATATTATATCCCATTCTCTGACGTAACAGTGTCAGGCAAAGCTCAAACTTGGTTCGGAGCCGAATATAGGCGCGGTGAAATGCAAGAACATGAGGCATACCTGGCATGGGTTGAAGCTCGAAACCGCAAAACCAAGGACCTATCTAAGAAGAAGACAGCTTATAACAAAGCTGCCAAAGTCCTGCAAGAAGGCTTTACGGATGGCTCGATTTGACCACATAAGCCGAATAGGGAACAAATTGGCGTCGTACACATCGGGCAGTAAGGCGTTTTGGTCCCTGGCTAAAGCGGTTCAGTCGAACTTCTGTCGCCCCTCACTTCCTCCACTGCTGAAACCTGACGGTACTCTGGCCCATACCGCTGAAGAGAAAGCGAATCTGTTCGCCAATCTGTTTGCGGAATCTTCTCGTCTAGATGCTGCAAGCGGGACACCTCCGAGTCTACCGGATGGTGGGGGATATATGCCGGAAATCCGCATACATCAGACCGAGGTTCGAAAAACGATGCAGAATCTGGACGTGAACAAAGGCAGTGGCCCTGACGGTATTCCGGCAGTTGTTCTTAAATTCTGCGCGCCTGAGCTCGCTCCTGTACTGACACATCTCTTTTGCCGCTCTGTGAAGTCTGGACAAGTGCCGAAATCCTGGAAGCTTACAAACGTGCAGCTCGTGCCTAAAAAAGGTAGTCGTGCCGACCCCTCTAACTACAGGCCCATCTCGGTTACGTCCGTCATCTGTAAGATTATGGAACGTGTACTGAACAACAGGCTCCTGGCACACCTAGAAACGCATAACATCCTCAGTGATCGACAATATGGCTTTCGCCGAAATCGTTCTACTGGGGACCTTCTAGCATATGCCATGCACATATGGAGCGAGGCCGTAGAGAAACACGGAGAAGCGCTGGCTGTTTCTCTTGACATCTCAAAGGCCTTTGATAGGGTCTGGCATGATAGCCTTATTAGCAAGCTTCCATCATACGGTCTGCCCACTGGTCTGTGTGTCTGGATATCGGACTTCTTGAGGGACCGTTCGATACGAGTTGTCGTTGAAGGCTGCTCGTCCGATCAATTGGCGATTAACGCCGGGGTCCCACAAGGGTCAGTACTATCCGCAACTCTGTTCTTGCTGCATATCAACGATCTGCTAAAACCCGGTACCTGTGGGTATGCAGACGATAGCGCAGTTGTGGAAAGCTATACCTCTAGTGCACAAGCCAGTAGAGCGCAGATTCAGTCACTCAGGGAGGCCATGGTCGAGCGCTTAAACTTGTCCTTGAAGGCAATCTCCGACTGGGATGATGCCAATCTGGTCAAGTTCAATGCGATTAAGACCCAGGCGTGTCTGTTCTCCGCAAAACGAAGTCAATTTAATCTGACTCCTACTTTCCGAAATGTATCCGTGCCGATATCTGACCACTCGAGCTTCTTGGTATCACATTAACTCCGACTCTCAATTTCGGCTCCTACATTGAGTCGAAAGCCCAGTTGGCTGCTATAAAGTTTGGTATACTCGCAAAGGTGAGGCACTACTTCACACCGGGACAGTTGCTCAACTTGTACCAAGCACAAGTCCGTTCGTGTTTGGAGTACTGTTCTCACCTCTGGGACGGATCAGCGAAGTACCAACTTGAAGCTCTAGAATCAATTGAGAGAAGAGCCAAGAAGCTCATAGGCAACGATGAGCTAGTTGATGCAAGGCTCCTCAGCCTGAAGCATCGACGAAAGGTTGCTAGCCTCTCGGTTTTTTATCGAGTACATTTCGGGGAGTGTGCGGCGGAACTTTTCAACCTGATCCCACCATCTCCTTTCTATCAACGGACAACCAGACGCTCTGCAGTGCGCCACCGCTATATGGTAGAAATACCTCCCATTCGCACAAAGCGGTTCTCTTCGACCTTTATTATGCGCACTGCCAAAGAGTGGAACGACTTGCCAGAGTCTGTGTTTCCAGATAGCTACAACCTGGGTATCTTTATGTCGCGAGTGAATAGGTTTCTTCTAGGCAAGCGTGTACCATCGTAGTCTGCATCATTGCTTACCATCAGGCGAGATCGTGGTCAAACGCAAGCCTATAATATATATAAAAAATACAAATACATTTAGTACCATGGGCGATCTCATCGCTAAAAGCGATCTCTTCCAGATAACCATTGTATGGGACAGGATTATAAATTATCACATGACAACGGTGAATCTATATAACGTTAAAAACATACCTACATACTATAAACCTAACATACTAGTAATAACACACATTTATGTATAATGAAATAAGCAACTATTAAATGGTTATGGTGAATTAACAAGCAGTTACGGCTTCAACACAGGGACAGATAATAGGTGTGTACATTTGTTTTAAAATTACTAATAGACTTGGATGTTCTTGGAAAAAGAAAATGAACCACTTAATAACCGAACAATAATCAATCATTTCAATAGCTTGTTGATTGCTGATATATTTTTCGCTTTTCCCTTGTCCCACAGTAAAGAGCCGAAGCGGGAATCTCATATCGGCGTGAAGCATCGATAGGCTGGGATCATCCCGGTTTTTACGAGCGTCCGAGCGCCCGGGAAACCCGAAAATATATCCCAATAATATCGGGAAATATGCGCTGTAACTGATGTATTAAATCGTTCGTTAAGATAGTTTGATTTTTCATTTGTAATCGGTTGTTTCGTTTGTTAATGTGTTATCGCTTTGGATGACATTTTTATTAAATGTAAATATATCAATTACTTCTTACAAGGTGGTCAGATTTCAATAGTTTTTTCTTTGGTGTGTAAATCTATAAGATTTTTGTTGAAAAATTACTTTTTCAAAAATAGTTTTTATATAATTCTTAATTAGAACCGAAATCAGATTCAAATGAGCCCAAACACTAGTAGCCCACTACAATCTGTTCAGAAGTTTCATTGTCTAGCATCCGCCTTGATCATAAGATCACCTCCATGGTACTTATATATATATGTATATATTATTGAGTTGTCACCAAAGTTATATATGTATGTTTGTATGTATTATTTTAAATGTGTATACAATGTTCTTCCTGCTTGGAAGCCAACCCTGAGTGCAGCAGACATGTCATGGTGGAATTTAGAATAGGATATTATAATTAAATGCGTACACAAAATTCCGTGTCTGTGCTGTTGACCGTTGAAGAATTCCTTCGTCTAGAGCCAATCTAGGGAGTAGAATCAGATCATGCTTACTATAAAACTGCATTGCTCTCTAAAATAAGAGTATATACCAAATTTCAGCTCAATCGGTTAGAGAAACTGATTTAAAATTCTGTTACAAGATTCCACCTAGACAAACATACATACATTGCAAGTTATTATAAAACTTGTAAAAATATATACGGTTGTCATATTGTCACACACACACACATAGACTCTTCGAATGATTTATAATTTTAAGTTAAGTAGATACGTCAAACGTACATCTAGACATAGGTAGAAGATACATATACGCCGATTAGACAGATCGGTTCGTCTTCAGCAGTAGATAAAAGTAACATTACAAATGTCAGTTACGCCAAAATATCGGTTACGTCACTTAGTTAGAACAAAGACGATAATGACTTACGTTTTTGAAAATTTTATAAAAGGCTTTAACGCGCCGGCGAATCCTGAGCGCAACTTCAATTCGGCCGCGTCAAAAACTTCGTCCTGAATATCGCTATCCCTGTTTAGTGACGAAGTTTGGCCACGCAGAGCGACAGTGATAGCAATAGAATGATTCTAAATTTGATTAGATTTTGACCGTGTTCCGTAATACCAAAAATTATGACAGAAAACTTGTTGTATTTTTCTCATTGTGTTGTTATTCTGTAACTAGATGATATAATCTATGTTCCTATGACTAGGATACGTAAGATGTTGTTGTTTTTAATACGAAACAATTAGGTTGAAAACAGGTCTTTTATGACGTAAAAACATGCAGAATGCGATACGCTTCTATTTCATTTTAGGTAAGTATTTTGATCTAACATAAGGTTGGGAACCTAGATAAATACTATTCAAATTAAAATAATACCTTATTAAGGTAGAAATATGCTCCAATTAGAAATGATCTTGGTAGTACGTGTTGTATGGGCGATTGTCCCTCCGGTGTCCCCTTAAGTTCTATAAGTCTCTGGAAAACAGGAGTAATGAATGCATGTATATATGTTAGTTAAACGTAAAATTTTAATCATATTATGCAATTGCATGACTATCCTATAAAATAGGCATCATTATTGTAATAGTGTTATAACTCCTGTTACTCAATCAGTATAATTAACATCCACGTGTCTGGCTGCTGACAAATACGATGATTTCACATTTCCATTCTAATGAATTGTTAATTAATACTGTTGTTCTTGTTTCAGGCATTGGTGACAGGATTTATAAATTTAACGTGTAAAGGTAAGTACTTAGATTGGATTAGAATATTCTTTAATGCGCTAATAAAATAATACACAGGCGAACTTAACGATAACAAAGTTATTCATTGTTATAGTTTTATTCTGATTATAAACTTTAACTTCGGATGTAGGTAGTGAATTAATTAACAAGGATTATAAGGAAAAATATATAACAAACATTTCTTTTAGAAAGTTTTCAAACAACCTAGAATTTTTTTTATAAGCATAAAATATACACGATCAATAATAAGTTCTAACGCGTCGTCTGAAAATTTGTTTATCATTTGGCCTTATATCTATTAATTAAGATGATTTTCTGGTCCACTGTCCCTGTCCCCAATGGGGACCAGTGGCGATTTTTCTTCTCGCTGGTCCGTATTGGGGATGATTTGCAGCATTTTTTTTCGAATGGACTAATCTCGCCTTTTGGCGATCGCAGATGGCGCTCAGCCCTGTAAGTTTTTGACTAGCGCAAGGGCACCACTTAGGTAGGTTTAAACCTCGGCTTGGACCGTTGCCAGGATGGGAATATGAAAGAAACGCAGGGGTACGTTCTTGTACCTCGATTAGGCGGTGACTGAAGGGACTCGTCGACCTCGCCGGCGAGGTCGGTGTATCTGTAGATGACTTACGTGTCTCGGACGAAGAGGGTTTGGATGATTTGCAGCACTTAGAAGAAGCGGGTTAGAAGGAATTTTTCTTTTTTAGTAGTAGTTCTTTTTCATTTATCCCCTCTAAAATATTATTTTTATAATGATTTTTTTTATATATTTAAAGCAGGTACGTACTTGGTAAATAGTTTAAGGATTATTTACCAAGTACAAATGAGGTAGTATGTATGAATGAGATCTACAATGCTGAGTAGAGGACTCAGCCACTGTGCCTAGTAGGTACAGGATTTTTAGAAGGGATGAATAAAATAAACTGTTTTTATACTGTTTATTGTTTATCTGGATTAAGAGACTCATGCTTACATGTTGTTAAACTTATTTTAAAATGTACGGTACTCTTCTCAAACTCTCGTAAAGAAATGTCATCAGAATCCAATCGAAACTTCCCCAATTTAGAAGCTGAGGCAATTGCATATGCACGTACCTAGTACCTACTGTCGCGGACAAAACCACTAAAATAATAATATCTTTAAAGTTTTTTGGTTTGATTGTTACAAGTATTTATAAATTTTTCGCGATCTGAATAATTAGCAAACCAAAGGATCATCTTTTGAATGTCAAACTAGTGTTATTTTTATAGGGCCACACCACTTAAAACATTATTTTAATTCAATCATTCATTCTTACACGTCATAAATTTGCTTATGTCAATGTCTACAGGTTTGAGATGTTTGTCAAAAATCAAACTCTGTACATAATTACTTATTTAAACGGTTATTTATCGCGTATGTACCTTTTTTATTTGTTATGCCTTTCGTTCGGATAACAAATCACTTCGTTTATTTCTTTCGCTGTTATCTATGTTGCAACAGGCATGTGGTCACGGGCAGACTGGAGTACTTAGAACTACCGTCGAGAAGTAATGGCAGTTGCAGCAACTACCCTCACTTGGTCTTCAGAATTAGAAATGTCTTCGTTCATATTACGACACACTACATACTGTTGATCAGCGTTGCCGGATTTTTTTTAGGTAAAACTTCTTTACGCACACTTGACTTGGGGAGTAAGCTGGTGAATTCGTTACGAATAGTGTGAACGGAAGTGTAGAGGGAGATATAAGTTAATGAAGATAGAAAGAGAGAGCTTTGTACATGTCCATTTTGTAAGCTATTTTTATCTGTAAATCTATTTGTGTACAATAAAGAATAAAAAAAAAAAAAAAAAAAGAGCAACGTTTCGTATATTTTTAAACGTTAATGTGCGAGTGCAAGTTGCGTCTGTCCAGAATGAACATAGACTGATCGACCTACAGACGTGTGGTCAATTTTATAAATTAATATTTTGAAGAAGAAGTTTTACTTCAGTCGTGTGGTCTAAAGCACACTCGTTTTTTTTTGTCAAGTCGAGATTTTGCTACTTTTTGATTAAAACAAGTGGGATTATTGTTAAGTGAAATTCGTTTATTACATTAAACATGAAATAATACGGTCAGAGGGCTATTGGTGCTTCCACACTACGCTCACCAGGGATGCGGTTCTTCTTCGTGTGATTGCGTAGGAATCATCAGTACGCGCGTCTGCAAGCATCCCTTGATGCGCTACAGAACTTAGGCAGCCTCAACAACCTCCTGAAGCCGTTATTTTATAGGATGCGTATGGCATTGTAGGATTTCTGTGTATATTTGGCCCATAAGTTGCACGTAAAAAAAAAGGTATGTACAATTCGCCTTAAACAGAGAAATTTTAACTGGCGCAGTACAACGCGCAAATCTACGAGCCAGCCAACCATAGATAGATAGATAATGTCTTTTTCGTACCACTTGCTCAAAAAAGTGACATTCTATGCCACAAAAAGCGAACATAACAATAGTCATTTTTAATCTGTTAAAAACAGGGAAAGAAAATTGTACTGAATTTCATTCATCCTCTAGGGGGAGAATGTGATTTAAATTTGGAATACTTACCGAAATTTATACTGAACTACATCTGTGTTTACACCATTGAGTTTGTATATAAAGCATTATACATCTTTTTGAAAAAAGAGTACGCATTTATTATGCAGTTATGATTATTAAATAAAATTACGAAAACCGACGAGGCCGTATGAGCTTGATGTCTTTGCTTTTCCGACAACAAAATATTAGTCTAGGAATTTGCCGCGTTTTTGTTTCGGCATCTTATCTTCGTCCGTAACTCACGATGCACCACCACCACTAGCTCAGACGTATACTATCTACAATAAAACGCAAGTTCCTCAGACGCAAGAATAGAGAAATACTCAAATCAACTCATCAACAATAAATGTAACAAACAACAATGTAACTCTCTCTATCAATAATTGGACCAATGTTTCGAATGTTAACTTTTACTTTTAATTGTCATTATTTTTAATAAATGCTTATCTCATATTATTATTGTGTTAATTTTTTCGCAAATGGTACGAAAAGTAGAGTATTTTCCTCGGTGATAAAGCTGTCTTAGTCTTGGGTGAACTTAAATGCCTCGCTACACACAGGACTCGTCTTAAATCCCTCGCTTCGCTCGTGATTTAAGTTTTTAACACCCTCGCTACTCTCGGGAGTAAACCTCGAGTCCTTCGTTACGCTCGCGATTTAAATCGTCACCTGCGACAGAAGACACTGCTTTATCCCCTTGGTTAATAATCTACTATTTGCACTCCATTAAACAAAAGAAAATACACTTTTAAATCATAGGTATTATTATTATTGTTTTCTTTTTGTACCTGCATGTTTATACTGTTATCGTCGTGGTCATCTTCTTTAAAGACTGATTAAAATATAGTAAGTGCTCTTATATGCACACTTTGCACTGTCGCTTTGGTGTTACTGTAATGGCTGTGTAAAATTTAAATAAATAAAATAAATATATATTGCACAATTATGTATGCTGTTGATTTAAAAATGTTTTAAAATTATGTTCTATCTCTTAATCATTTCTGTGGCTGTCTCGAACTTATAAATGTCTATTATTATTGTTATTTTTCTATACTATTTTAATGATATTAATTATGTTTAGGTGCGTTAGGTGCGGTTGCCTTCACAGAGTGAGCACAGGGAGCGCTTCTATTGTAATTTATTTCAATGTAAGCCTGTGTGTTACTCATTGGAAATCCTTAATAAATAAATTAAATTAGGTATAATGGGCGGCCTTATCGCTAAAAGCGATCTCTTCTAGGTAACCTTTGAATGGACAGGATCTATTTAAACCAATTAGGACGGGGCGTAAATCAGATATTAGAACAATTATATTTATTACAAATAATTTTATATATGAAACAAAAAAAGATAATCTATTAAAATAAGTATCCTTATCCTGACTGGCATGTAGGCACAGCACAGCCTAGACTTGAAATTTGGAGGGTATGTTCTTTGTGGTATGTAGGTGCACACTAAGAATGGATTTTTCGAAATTTATATAAAATAAAATGCAATATATTGTAGCATCATTTAAAATTACAGAAATATTATCAAAACGTTTTCCTCTTAGCTTACCCTCGCGAGAATGGAAAGCCGCCGAGTCTCATTGCAGGAGACGCGCGCGTAAAATATTCATTATACGACCCCGTGCAGCACCGGATCAGAGATACGTCATTGCATAATTGATTTGAAAATCGAACTAGATTTAAAAATGCGCCAATCAAAAGTGATAATGACGTTTGGGTTAAGATTTAAATTTAGGGCGACTTGCACAACGATGCCTTAACGTATTTAGTGGCTAAATATGATTTTAGAGAGTTGTCAAATCATACAAATACATTTAGGGATCGTTGTGCAAGCCGGGCTTAGTATAAATATTTTTTTCCTAACCTATCTCGTCCCATTGCTGGGCAAAGGTCTTCCCCAAGTCCTTCCGAGCATCCCTATCTGTCGCTATCTCACACCATCCTCTTTGGAAGGTGTCGAAATCGTCCCGCCAACGCTTTCTCGGCCGACCCCGACGTCGCCTTCCGTCTTCAGGCGTCCATGGTGTTGCAATATGAGCCCATTTCTCGGAGTGCATTTAAGCAACGTGGACCGCCCATTCCCACTTAAGTCCAGCCGATCTCTTCCCTACATCTGCAATGCCGGTAAGTGAGCGTAGCATGGTGTTACGCACTCGGTCGACACGTTTAAAGCCGATAATGCTGCGCTCCATTGCCCTTTGACAAATCTTGAGCTTTGAATTCTGAGCTTCAGTCAGATACCATGTCTGCGCACCGTAAGTTAGGATGGGCAGGATACACATGTCGATGAGTTGGCGCTTAAGTGTCAGAGGAAGGTCACCCTTCATGTTCGAAAATATCGCAGTGTTTTTTTTTTGGGATAGTGAATATTTTTACCTTTTGGATATAAGTTTTTAAGGCTAATTCATGTTTCTTTAGTGTAAAAAATGGCGATCAGCAGTTCTAATTCTAACGTCTAGTTATTTTTCAGAATGACAGTGCAGTTCTTAGTTAGTTTAACTCGGTAACTAATACAAAAGTCGGAATACAGCTAATACAGCTAGAACAATAGTAATTATAATGTTAAAAAGTAATTGAACGAGTCACTAAGATATTCAACTAAGTACTGCGATATTGGACGTCATAATATTTACAATTTGCAAATATAATCCTAGAGACCTCTTCATCTATAATATAAAAATGAATCGCAAAATGTGTTGGTGAGCGCATAACTCAACAACGCCTGGACCAATTTGGCCAATTCTTTTTTTTGTTGTATTTCTTATTGTCAGGAGAAGGTTCTTATGAAAGAAAAAATTAAAAAAGTTGGCGCAAAATTAGAAAATTTAAGAATACTTAACCACCATATAAAATTATTTATAATCTAACCTTAGCGCTTTTATAATGTAACCTTATGACGTTTGACATAGAATTGACAGAATGCGTGCTGCAAATATAGACAAAGAGGATGTAAAAAAAATTAATATCGTTTGAAACAGATGCTTCGGTAGGAGTTATCCCGAGATATATTGTCTATCTATATAAAAATTAATTGCTGTTCGTTAGTCTCGCTAAAACTCGAGAACGGGTGGAGCGATTTGGCTAATTTTGGTATTGAATTATTTGTGGAAGTCATTCATTTTTTCATACATAATGATGGCCGGGGACAACAATTGACAATTCTACCAGGGTGACGTATATTGACAGCCCGCGTTATACCTATGCATGTGAAGCCGATGCGAAGTTCGGCGGGACCACTAGTTAGTAGACCACTGCCGTGGGGCGCCGGCAATAGAATGTTGCCCCTCCTCTCTTGCCCGTGGATGCAGTAGGAGTCTGCTAAGGGATACCTCCGAAAGATGGGCAGCAGCGTCTTTTCGGGTTTCAACACCTATACTGCGCTCGCCAACCCGCCTGCCAAGCGTGGCCAGTATGGCAACAACCCCTCATGGATTTACAACATAAAACCAGGCCCCGAGTCCCCGGCGGCCCCGCTAATCATGGCTACGGTAGCAGTCACGGTAACGGCGGGGCCAGGGGTGCTAAGAATCCCCGGGAGACCATCGGCTACCAAACCCTACGACGACCACTGGCCCTGGTAACACACAACATCCGCACTTTGAGGACAGACGAAAAGATTGTTGAGCTGGAAGAAGAAATTAGCGGATTACACTGGGGCATTTTGGGGTTATCAGAAGTCCGTAGAGAGGGCGAGGACACGATATCCCTTAAGTCTGGTAATCTACTATACTACCGGGAGGGCGACCAACAGTCCCAAGGTGGTGTTGGGTTTCTCGTTTACAAGTCACTCATCAACAACATTATCACCATCGACAGTGTGTCGAGCAGGGTCGCGTACCTGACACTCAGAATATCTAAGCGATATTCGCTGAAGGTCGTTCAGGTATATGCGCCGACCTCTTCACACCCAGATGAAGAAGTAGAGTCTATGTATGAGGACATCAGTAGAGCCATACATACGAACAAAACTCACTTTACTGTTGTTATGGGGGACTTCAATGCAAAGCTAGGCATGAGAAGCGATGATGAGTTGAGAGTGGGGCAATTTGGATATGGGCAACGGAACCCCAGGGGACAGAGGCTGGCCGATTTTCTGGAGAAAGAAGGACTCTTTATGATGAATTCTTTTTTCCAGAAGCCGCCTCACTGGAAATGGACCTGGATGAGTCCCAACGGTTCCACGAGAAATGAGATTGATTTCATCTTGACCAACAAGAAACGGATATTCAATGATGTCTCTGTGATTCACAGGGTGAAAACCGGCAGTGATCACCGAATTGTTAGAGCCACATTGAATATGAACGTTAAACTTGAAAGGTCCCGTTTGATGAAATCTACGCTCCGACCCACTCGCGCACATATCCAAAACCTCGAGAGCTTTCAACTCGAACTTGCAAATCGCTTGGACTGTCTAGAAGTAGATGCATCAGTGGACGAGATCAATAACAGGTTCGTAGAAACCGTCCATACGGTGGGGTCCCAGATCTTTAAGACCCCCCGTACCAATAGACCTCAGAAACTCTCTGATGACACCCTTAACCTCATGGCTGAACGACGTTCTTTGCAACTGCAGTCTCCCGATGATGCTCAGTCACATAGGCAGCTCAATAGAAAGATTTGGAAATCCTTGCGGCACGATATTCGTACCTTTAATACATCTCGTATTAAAGATACGATAGAGCGGAGTAAAGGCTCCAAAATGTTCGCGAGAGATAATTCTATTGGGCAGAGCCAGCCGCATTACGAAGCTGAAGAGGGAAGATGGCAGCATAACGTCAAGTAAAGCGGAAGAGTTAAGGAAAGTCGAAAGGTTCTATGGACGGCTCTATGATTCGGTCACTAAACCTGTTTGCAGTGCGGCCAACGACCCAAGAGCCAAACTGACCCGACATTATACCGAAGATATTCCGGACATCAGCCTGTATGAGATCAGGATGGCCTTAAAGCAGCTTAAGAACGACAAGGCGCCGGGTGAGGACGGAATCACTTCAGAGCTTCTGAAAGCGGGTGGATCACCGGTACTTAAAGTCCTTCAGAAGCTTTTTAATTCCGCCTTGCTTGAAGGTACGACGCCAAAAGCATGGAACGGGGGCGTGGTGGTTCTGTTTTTCAAGAAAGGTGACAACACCTTGCTTAAGAATTACAGACCCATCTCGCTTTTGAGCCATGTTTATAAGCTGTTTTCGAGGGTCATCGCGAACCGTCTCGAACGCAGGTTTGATGACTTCCGGCCTTCCGAACAAGCCGGGTTCCGTAAAGGCTACAGTACCATAGACCACATACATACGCTGCGGCAAGTCATACAGAAGACCGAAGAGTATAACTTGCCGCTATGTCTCGCGTTTGTGGACTATGAGAAAGCCTTCGATTCGATCGAAACATGGGCAGTGCTTGAGTCTCTCCAACGATGCCGTATTGACTATCGGTACATCGAAGTGTTGAAGTGTTTGTATAAAAACGCCACTATGTCAGTCCGAGTACATGAACAGAGCTCGAAGGCGATTCCCTTAAAAAGAGGCGTAAGACAGGGAGATGTCATTTCTCCGAAACTGTTTACGACCGCATTGGAAGATGCCTTCAAGCTTCTGGAATGGAAAGGACTGGGCATCAATATTAACGGCGAATACATCACTCACCTTCGGTTTGCCGACGATATTGTGGTCATGGCAAAGTCGATGGAAGAGCTCAGCACGATGCTCGAAGGCCTCAATCGAGTCTCCCAACGGGTAGGACTTAAAATGAACATGGACAAGACGAAAATCATATCGAATGTCCATGTCGTCCCTGCCCCAGTTATGGTTGAGAACTCGGCTCTTGAAGTTGTCGACGCGTATGTATACCTAGGACAAACAGTCCAATTAGGTAGGTCCAACTTCGAGAAAGAGGTCAATCGTCGAATCCAACTCGGATGGGCAGCGTTTGGGAAACTTCGCAACGTCTTTTCGTCCAACATACCTCAGTGCCTTAAGACGAAAGTCTACAATCAGTGATAGACATATGGAACCGAGACGTGGTCCTTCACTATTGGCCTTATGAATAAGCTCAGAGTCGCTCAACGAGCTATGGAGAGGGCTATGCTCGGGGTTTCTCTACGGGATCGAATCAGAAATGAGGAGATACGTAGGAGAACTCAAGTCACCGACATAGCCCGACGGATTAGCACGTTGAAGTGGCAATGGGCAGGCCATATAGCGCGCAAAACAGATGGCCGATGGGGCCGAAAGGTTCTCGAGTGGAGGCCACGGACCGGCAAGCGCAGCGTAGGACGTCCACCCACAAGATGGGCAGACGACTTGGTAAGAACCGCAGGTCGGCGTTGGATGCAGGCCGCTTCCAACCGCAGTTCCTGGAGATTAATGAGGGAGGCCTTTGTCCAGCAGTGGACGTCCTACGGCTGATATGATGATGATGATGATGACTAGTTAGTAATACAATCAAACTGACAGCGGCAGGAATTTTTACGATGAATAAGAAGATGAAAACGGAGTTGTACTCTAAAGCTAGTGCTACACTAATTATTGATTAAAATGGGTATTTATCGCGTATGTACCTTTTTTATTTATTATCCTGGTGTTTCGATCGTGTTACAATAGCCGTGGTCGCGGGTGGACTGTGTACCCGTTTTAATCAGTATGTACAGTGATCGCGAAAGTTTAAGAAATACTATTTCTACACTATCAAATATCGCAATCATTCTAAAAATAAATTGTAATTTGTAACTTTATACCATGTACCTACGAGTATATTTGTTCCTACGAATAAACTGTATATACTTTAAACTTATGTATCTACAAGAAAAAACTCTACGGTGTAAGAGTTACGTTTTGAATCATTATTATAATATACGGGAATAATCACGTACCGTTTTATCAGTGTTTCGACCAGCAATGTTTCGGTTCAAGTCATACATTTCTTGTAGATTTCTACAAACTGTAATCTTTCGTCAGGTTTTTTTAAGAGTACTTAGTAAAGTTCCCTGTGAAAGGGCACGCCCGGGGTAGTCCACCATACCTATTTCTGCCGCCAAGAAGCACTGGTGTGTTTCAGTTTACAGGCACATAAGGCTTTACACTTATGCCTATAATGAATGGACGCAGGGCAGTGCATCGTAGGGCTCGTTTCTAAGATGTGTGACGTACTAGACAGTACTTACCACTTAACGTCAGGTGGGCCATAGGCTTGTTCCATCACCAGGTGGTATCAAAATAAAAAAAATTGCCTTAGTTTAATCTAGACTCGAATAGATTTGTTAGAGTTTAATGGATGCAAGCCTTCTGTCTCCGGGCAAAGTTCAATATGAAATCAGTGTTCGATTGTTCAGTTCCTCTTGAAACGGAAATGATTTTTCATTAGAATAACTAAGCAGTTATTTAATTTCTTTAATAGGTATAAAAATAATTGATCGAGTGAAGCGAGATTTCTAAATCAACTTGGATAAATCGGCGTTGTATGTATGTATGTATGTTTGTTTGTCCGAGGATAACTTTTGAAGCGTTTATCCGATCATCGTGAAATTTGATACATAAGTAGGTAGTGGTGGCACAATTTTGGTGTGACTAAATGAGCTATAAATGTTAGGAGGTTGTTGAGATATTGGGGTTCAAAAGGAGTAAGAAATTAAAATGAAAACTAGGTGAAGTGGGACGTCAAATGAAAGGTCTTCCATAGTATATTTAAACTTTGTTTTTATTTTAAGTAAAATCTTTATAGTATTTAAGTAATTAGCCATAATAAAAACTGAACTTTGACAAAATTAACAGGGTACACCCGTGACACTAAAGTAATTTGGATTACGTGTATCTTAAGTGACACAAATATGGGCAAAAGTCTGAAATCTAGAATAACTGCAATTTCTACCCCAAAAAAAGGTACCAATTAACATGAACTCCCGTTACCTGTAATTTGAATGAAACTGTAATTTGGTTATTCATTTCGTTTCAATATTTTTTTAGTCAAAGACTACATATATATTTTTTTTTTTTGTTTTTAAGGTAGACTCGCGAGATCTCAGTACGGGGCGAACCACTAGTATTTAATTAGACCTTAAAAATACGCGCTATACAAAGTGCTCATAGCAACTTTTTAATAAGTACTTCTTGAAAAAAATTGTCTATATAAAATTAAGAAAACTGATTTACAAAGTGTAACTTTCATAACTACTAATTTTATCAAAAACTTATAAAGGTGCTATAGCCTGCCGGGTTATTCTAATTTAAGATACTATTATGCTAAACTGTGTTTAGTTGTAATACGCTCTTAACATTTATGTTCAATAAATACCTTTTAAAAACAAAAAATAACTAGTATTTAATCAATAACTGATTATATGTGTCGCGCGCAGTACCGTGGACTCGTGGTAGCTGCCTCAAATTTAAAGAGGCATTTACCCAGCAGTTCGTGAAGACGGACTGTGGTTGATGATGATGAATTGTACATTGTTATAAAAATGATGTAAGCGAGGACGCTAATGAGTTGAGGGTGCTATTGATCACTAACAACCGAGTATAGCACATAACTTTCCATCACGAATGCGAGTAAATTAAAAAAGTCTTATTAACAGTTTGTGTTATAAAGAAAATATGCGTTCCCGGTATTGGTTTTTCACTACTAAACAATGACCTCTTTTATTTAATAAAAATGCCTCAAGTTGGGCGTGAAGAGTGGAGACGCAGGGCAGTGCATCGTAGGCACATCGTAGGGCACGATTCTAATCCTCGTAGGTGCGTGACCTACGAGGCAATACTTTGTTATAGGCGATGGCAACAACATAACATCAGGTGGGCCATATGCTTGTTCCATCTCCAGGTATATTAAACACGAAAAAGAAAAAAAAGTATTTGTCATGGAAGTAATGTATGATATTTTGTTTTTAAATAGAAATAAGAATTTGTCATGGAGGTTGTATTTCAGTATATTTTTATTACGAGTATATAATTTTTTTTGTATAATGTTGAATGCAATGAACCTCATTCGACTCTTTTCAACGACGTAAATGCGATTTACGACCGTAGGTAAATCGCATTTACGCGTCAGGCTTCGAGCTAACATTTACCAAATTTTAAGAGCATGTGTGATACAAATTACCTTACTAATTGTATACTAGTTAAATTAATCATTAATTGTCGGTCGAAACACTGATAAAACGATACGTGTTAGTCCCGTATGATTGATATTATATATAGCTCGATTACCACTGACTCACTTATTGACATCATTGTTCTTCCAGATGCCCCCTCGTAGGGTAGAAATGTTTAGTATGATCGTATAAAGGAAGTTTCTGTGAGTTGGGAATAAATCCTAAAGTCCCCCCCCCCCCCCCCCCTCCCATTCGCTCCCATCCACCTCGTATCTTGGAAAGTACAAGTCTTACAGCGATGGCGCAAGGACTAGGATGTTGCTAAGGACATTTTTTTATATCCGAATGAAAAAAAATAGTCTTTCATACAAAAACCAAATTGTCCCATACAAAATATTTTGTTTACCGTACATTTCAAAAAATTGCTTCATCATTGTGAAACGTCTTTTTGTTTTTTTTAATGCAAATTCCAAACTGATTGATAAGCAATTATATTTTTTTTACATGCCAAGTCCATCATCGTCATGCAACATTTTTTTTTCGTTTTTCATTGTTATATCCAATCCATTTTTTCACTTTCTATCATTGACCAGCAACCATTTTTTTTATGTCTTGTGCGTCCATCATGATGAATCTGCAAGTTACTTTTTACTTAGATATTCTTTTGGATTGCTTCTTCCACTTCGATAAACTCATTGGTCGCTTCTTTCACATCGACATCCTCTTTGATTGCTTCTTCCACAAAAAGAAAAACACGCGAGCTGCAAGCAGCTCGCGCACCACGCGACCTCTATTTTATGTATATTAATGATTAAAACTGAAATCTTTTCGGGTGAATCGTTATTGGCAAATGTAACCATCGTAATTTTTGAATGACATGAAGTCCTGGAAGACAATGGGGGAGACCTTTGCCCAGCAGTGAGATGGCACAGGTTGAATAAAAATAATAACTTTTGAATGATTTTAAATTATATTCCTATGCTTTCCGTCCATGCTGTCTTTACTCCACTGCTCAACCTAAGCATACCCCATAGATTTCCAGAGTGCCCGATCCTATGCGTTGCGCAATCCAGTGCGTGGTCTCCACTCTAGAACCTTTCTGCCCCAACGGCCGGCCGTTCTTCGAGCTATGTGCCCCGCCTACTACCACTTCAGCTTGCTTAAGATCTTGGCTAAGTCGGACTTTGATCGGTCTATGGATCTTCACATTTATGACTCGATCTCGTACAAAAACATCAAGTGTAGCCCTGTTAACCCGTGACCACGGTTACAACACAGCCGAAACATCGGGATAACAAATAAAATAGGTATATACGCGATAAATACTCGTTTTAATCAATAATTATGAACAGCGATCGCAAAAGTTTGAAAAATTGTAAGTAATCCCTCTCTAGCACGCTGTCATTATGAGGCCTATTAGTGAGTTCAACTATGTTCTATGATATTTATACAGGAAGAGACATGTCTAACTCTCGTGGACGGAAAGCATACACTTACAAAAGGATTCGTTACTGCACTAACTAACAAACATACATATAATACAAAAAATATTATGACCTGAATCCCTAAGGTAACTTACCCCTTAGCAGCTTAACCCTACGACTCCTGAAGAAAAACTTAAATTGGCTGTAGTAGTTTGTATCTTTGCGAGCTAAAGAACCCTAGAGTCGTCTGATCAGTTTCAAATGCACTTTGAAACATTGCACTGTTGATTCAATAGCTATTAAAAGAACTGAATATATTTTGTCATTAAATTATTTAACCATTTTTATTATTGTCTTATAGTATAGTGTTTTGAACGCTAGTTGTGTATCTTGCCAGTCTAAAGATTGCCTGGAACAGATTACTCTCAGCGATAAGACCGCTAATATTGTCTTTTTATTTTTAAGATAGTATTTATGTTGTTTCTGTGTGGTTATTTAACAAAGATTTATCTATCTATCTACTTTGGTTAGTCGTCTATAACCGCGCTATCACTATTTAGAAATGTGACCGCTAGGGACATTTTCAACTAAACGCTTCTGCAAGAATGATATAAATTTAGTTTTTATTCTGATTTTTGGCATTGTAATAATGTTAACAAATTAAAAGGATTCAAACCGTCAGTTCACAATAAATCAATGAATTAATGCATACTCGTAGACTGAAATAAGTACCTAGACTACACAACACGTTCATTTTCCCTTTAATTAAAACACAGAGACACACTGATATGAAATGAAATAAATACAAATTAATTATACATGAAATCGCTTATGACTGCGGTTACGACATATTTAAATCAATTTTGCTATAACTTTTGCCGTTCATAAATCCAAATATAGTTCAGGTGCTCGTAATAAAACGTTTTCTAGTATTATTTTGAAAAACTTAAATAAACTATTTAATTTAAGATTCAAAATTCAAAATATTTAAATGCACGAAACACAGGTAAATTGTACAAGACAGATGGTGATAGTATAGAGGAATCACTGTGGAAGACGAAAGTCAGTGTGTGTTACCGGTGATGACATATGGAACCGAGACGTGGTCCTTCACTATTGGCCTTATGAATAAGCTTGGAGTCGCTCAACGAGCTATGGCGAGGGCTATGTTTGGGGTTTCTCTACGGGATTGAATCAGAAATGAGGAGATACGTAGGAGAACTCAAGTCACCGACATAGCCCGACGGATTAGCACGTTGAAGTGGCAATGGGCAGGCCATATAGCGCGCAGAACAGATGGCCGATGGGGCCGGAAGGTTCTCGAATGGAGGCCACGGACCGGCAAGCGCAGCGTAGGACGTCCACCTACAAGATGGGCAGACGACTTGGTAAGAACCGCAGGTCGGCGTTAGATGCAGGCCGCTTCCAACCGCAGTTCCTGGAGATCAATGAGGGAGGACTTTGTCTAGCAGTGGACGTCCTGTGGCTGATATGATGAGGATGATGATGACTGTGCTTCACCTACTAGAGGTATACAAATATTTAAAATGGCAGTAAAATGGCAGTAGAACGAAACAGAAATAAAATGTATAGAATAAACAAAGTAGTATTGAGGTCATTTATTGATCTAGAGTACAAAGAATCTACGTCAATAAAAGCTGTTTCAAGTATTCCAATCTGTCTTGATCTAATCTAGCTTGCGCTTATAAAAGATGGTGTTGAAATTATACAACACAGGTCCCTGTGAGAGTACCCCACAATCCAGAAATTAGTAAGCAGAAACTGCGGCTTAACCACTTTAAGCACCAAAATTTCCCAGAGGCATTCCGCGCAAGTAGGTCAAATGCTCTTTACCATGAATGCCATCGAACAATGTATCAAGTGAGGAGGCTTAAGTTGTCAAAGTTGAATTCAGCCAAACACCTACTGACTTACCAGAGTAATTGTAACTTATTGCTTCAAATCTAAACCTTATGACACGGTAATTAGAGTTAGCAAATTTCGCTGAGCTCGAATGGCTTGGTATCTTTGCTGGCCAAATCTCCTGTTCTCTCGAGAGGTGTCAATTGCTTGACACAGTTGCCTGTATGGTCTTTTACAAATGCACGGTCGCTCGATTATAGTTCATAAGTCCATGCGCGGAAGAGTGATAGTTGTCTAGGAAATCTGGGGTGTATTTTGTGGTCAGGCTAGCAAATAATAAACAGTCATTTGCATGGTGGTGATTAATTTGGAGTGTGCTTGTCGGCGTTACAAAATGAATATTTTATGTTTATTTTCTCACGATAAGATTTTAGGAGTTCAGATAGGCTTTAACTTTTGTTTTGGGGCCTGTAACGGAAATTATTTCCATTAGTTATATCAGTAAACTTTTGTTTATGAAAAGGGAACTATTAAAGGTAATCAAATTCGAATTTATACTATAATATCAATAAATACCTGAACAGTTCTAATTTATTCGAGATAACAAAAACCATTGAACACCTGTAGATATCTTGATACGATTCAGAAGAGTATTTTTCAATTTAATCTTCAAATAAATAAAAACACAATTTTCTCCTTACAATACCCAGATTTCCCATAAAAGAAACAATCCTCTCACCTCACCAGCCCTTAAGAACTTGGAGACACAATTTCCATCGCTCCATTCAAGTTTAGTCGTCAATAAGTTTTTATTCAAACGGCATTGAATCGTACGGAAAACGATTGACGAAAAAAGAATATTGTAGGCTCTGAATAAAAACAACATCGGAACGAGAAACGTCCATTTCGACCTGAATTGTTTATCCCGTCGCAATGGGATTGGAATAGTTCATTTTTAGAAAAAACTGTTTTAAAGCATTCGTAAGATGCCTATCTATCTACTCGTAGTTCATTATCACCCACTGCTATGTAATTGACCTTCTCGCTACTATTTGCAGTATTTCGTTATCTTCATTTTTATTGCTGTCCAATCTTTCTGGTATAATCGTCGTACGATAGAGGTAATATGGTGCATCTTTTAGTACCTTTTAGCCCGTCACATAGTATAACTTCGTAACAATTACATATTTAAATGATTCAATTCTTTAGTAAGTAAGTTTAGATCATGGATTTGAACCCAATGAAATACATAGATCTAACATTTACTAATATTCGGTACTACCCTTCGAAATGGGTTTTTCTCATGCTTGGAAATTTGAGCATTATTTTGACAACCTTCTTCGAGATAAACTGAAATTGCTGTACTGGCCAAATACTCATATTACTATAATCATAATACTCACTAAATTCATATCGGTCGTGTAATTTAAAAATGGAACGTCTTTAATCATCGCCGAACGAAAATATCTTTTATTCCAAAACATGACAACCAAGGAGGTAACTTATCAAATGTTTTATTTAAATTTCGAACTGACTTTCAAATAGAAAGCTGTTTATTGAAAAAAAAAAACAAATAAACACTTTAACGCGGGAAAAATTATTGTTGTTTGTTGTTCGTCATTGATTTTGAAAAGTAATTATCACAAAAAATAACGACTAGAAAAATAACGCTTCAAAAGCTGCAGATTCCTAGAATGAACAATTATTACGGGAGACGCACTACTGCATACCTAATTCCAACTTTGACCAATGAGATACCAGCTCCAACTTTACATGAAATTAATATAAAAAATCATAATTTAAAATACTCATGGATACTCTCGAGGATAGCTAACAAATAATTGAAACATTACATATGCATAATATATACATATATAATCATTGTTGTTTATTTATCTTATATAAGTATTTTAGAAAATCAAGTGGTTAAGTAGGTACCTATTTAAAAAAATTTGTGCGGCTCGAGTGTCTCTAAGCACCGAGACAAACCTATAAGGTTTTACGATGATTTATGTATTAATTAATAATTGTATGTTATTTTGTCAAATAAATAAAAAAAATAGTATTTTATAGTTTATTTTATAATTTCCGCCCATTATTTGACAAAAGTAGGTACTATACAAGCCTTGGCCACTACTAGGCATTGAAAGAGTTACGTATGTGTAGCTCGGCTTCGTCTCGGATCACATTTACACGTTCGTCCATCAATGCCTCTTTTGCTGACCGTTGCAGTAATGTACTATAACTTACCTTTTGTATTGACACGATTAAATTGCTCTATTCCGAGCTTTAAGCGCAAACAAACCATTAGAGCAGTAGATACTCGAGAAATTTTATTAAAAACAAATATTGCTTGTGTGAAGAGTAAAAGAATAAGAAATACCCATCTAGGAAATACAATTTTAACTGATTTATTCGCAGAATAGTTAGTTCCCTAAATACTTGAATTCTCAAGACATGATAATACAAATCCGTGACAGTTCTCAAAACAAAATGTAGATCAATCTACTTTCATTGCGAATCGTAAATGCGATCTCACGACAGGAACATCACGAGCAGTGATAGATCTGGAGCCATCATACCTTCGGGCTATCGTGGATGAAACAAATTTATTTACATACAATTTACTGTTATATTCAACACAGTTAATTTAATCAAGACGGTATCATACTAAGGCTTGCACATCGATCCCTAAACTTATTTAGCGGCTAAACATGTATAAATTTGACATCTTTGTATGATTTGATAATTCTGTAAATCATATTAAGCCACTACATAGGTTAAGTCTTCGTTGCGCAAGTCGCCAAGAATCAGTAGTTATGATTTGAGTAACATTCTCGGTCCGTTTTTGTCTGTCTCGTGAAACTCGGATAATACAGATATTTTCAATAGTTTAATGTTCATAGTCGTTGCGCAAGTCGCCAAGAATCTGTAGTTATGATTTGAGTATCATTCTCGGTCCGTTTTTGTCTGTCTCGTGAAACTCGGATAATACAGATATTTTCAATAGTTTAATGTTCATAGTCGTTGCGCAAGTCGCCAAGAATCAGTAGTTATGATTTGAGTATCATTCTCGGTCCGTTTTTGTCTGTCTCGTGAAACTCGGATAATACAGATATTTTCAATAGTTTAATGTTCATAGTCGTTGCGCAAGTCGCCAAGAATCAGTAGTTATGATTTGAGTAACATTCTCGGTCCGTTTTTGTCTGTCTCGTGAAACTCGGATAATACAGATATTTTCAATAGTTCAATGTTCATAGTCGTTGCGCAAGTCGCCAAGAATCAGTAGTTATGATTTGAGTATCATTCTCGGTCCGTTTTTGTCTGTCTCGTGAAACTCGGATAATACAGATATTTTCAATAGTTTAATGTTCAAAGTCATTGCGCAAGTCGCCAAGAATCAGTAGTTATGATTTGAGTATCATTCTCGGTCCGTTTTTGTCTGTCTCGTGAAACTCGGATAATACAGATATTTTCAATAGTTTAATGTTCATAGTCGTTGCGCAAGTCGCCAAGAATCAGTAGTTATGATTTGAGTATCATTCTCGGTCCGTTTTTGTCTGTCTCGTGAAACTCGGATAATACAGATATTTTCAATAGTTTAATGTTCATAGTCGTTGCGCAAGTCACCAAGAATCAGTAGTTATGATTTGAGTATCATTCTCGGTCCGTTTTTGTCTGTCTCGTGAAACTCGGATAATACAGATATTTTCAATAGTTTAATGTTCATAGTCGTTGCGCAAGTCGCCAAGAATCAGTAGTTATGATTTGAGTATCATTCTCGGTCCGTTTTTGTCTGTCTCGTGAAACTCGGATAATACAGATATTTTCAATAGTTTAATGTTCATAGTCGTTGCGCAAGTCGCCAAGAATCAGTAGTTATGATTTGAGTATCATTCTCGGTCCGTTTTTGTCTGTCTCGTGAAACTCTGATAATACAGATATTTTCAATAGTTTAATGTTCAAAGTCGTTGCGCAAGTCGCCAAGAATCAGTAGTTATGATTTGAGTATCATTCTCGGTCCGTTTTTGTCTGTCTCGTGAAACTCGGATAATACAGATATTTTCAATAGTTTAATGTTCAAAGTCGTTGCGCAAGTCGCCAAGAATCAGTAGTTATGATTTAAGTATCATTCTCGGTCCGTTTTTGTCTGTCTCGTGAAACTCGAATAATACAGATATTTTCAATAGTTTAATGTTTAAAGTCATTGCGCAAGTCGCCAAGAATCAGTAGTTATGATTTAAGTATCATTCTCGGTCCGTTTTTGTCTGTCTCGTGAAACTCGGATAATACAGATATTTTCAATAGTTTAATGTTTAAAGTCATTGCGCAAGTCGCCAAGAATCAGTAGTTATGATTTAAGTATCATTCTCGGTCCGTTTTTGTCTGTCTAGTGAAACTCGGATAATACAGATATTTTCAATAGTTTATTGTTTAAAGTCGTTGCGCAAGTCGCCAAGAATCAGTAGTTATGATTTGAGTATCATTCTCGGTCCGTTTTTGTCTGTCAACACAGCAGTACAAGTAGTGCTATTTGGCGGCAGATAAAGGTAAGGCGGTGGTGCCCACTTCCTCGAGCTCGTTCACAAAAGCTCTACCACCAGTAAAGCATTATATTATATGTATAAGCATTTATAACAATAATGTGAAGTGGGATGTAAAGACATCAGTGTTCTATCAATATACATGAAGTTGGAAAAGTGAAACGTACTCGTAAGTCAGTTCATCAGTAGTACAGAAGAACGATGCGGTACTTCTAGTCTTCATAAAACTATCATAAAACTGAACTAAAAAGATCAAAATCGATATAACACTTTTAAAATGCCACACGTACTTTTACCGTGACATATTTTTACTCCTACTTTATAACCTTCAAAGATGAAATATTCTCTACAGGGAAAAGGATTATGATCAATTTGAGGGGTCCGCATATTTGCATAGGGCAGGCGTGCCGGGCCTTTGGGACGTAGCGAGACGCGGGTTCCGCCGCCGGCGGTGCAATGTGACGCTACCCTGTATGGGTAAGGTTTGTGGCCATTGTCTCCCGAGAAATAAACGGATGACGGATGGTCAGATGAAACATCCGTATTCAGTGATTAATGATGTAAAAGTTGAAAGGATGTCTGAAAATGATAGAGCGAAAAAAGTTTGGAAATATCCATTTTTTATATCTTACACTAGCTGACCAACACCCAGCACGCGTAGTTTTTCAATAAAAATATCACCCTTCTTCTGCGTAGTTGGGTAAAAAGTAGCCTATGTCACCCGGGGATAGTGTAGCTTCCCAACGGTGAAAGATTTTTTTTTAAATTGGTCCAGTACTTTCGGAGCCTATTCAATGCAAACAAACAAATCTTTCCTCTTTATAATAATATTTTTGTAGATATTGATATGTTCTTTAATATTCTACAACATACTTTTGATCTATCATCAATAGTTTCCGCAGCGTGCGACGAAAGACGTTTAAGGGCACTTTTTTACACCTTGGAATACGTTACTTAAGTTTTAATAAGGATCCCTAATCTTTTCTAGCAATAAATATAGCCTATGTCACTCAAGGTGAATGTAGCTTTCCAATGGTGAAAGAATTATTGAAATCGGCACAGTAGTTTTTGAGTTTATTCATTACAAAAATACAAATCTTTCCTCTTTATAATATTAGTATATATAGTAAACGCAATATAGTATAAGAAAACAGTTTATAAGCACTTAACAATTGCTTTAGATTTGTTTCTAATCTGCAGCAACGAAGTGGTCTTAATTTACATACATAAACTCACCCCCTTCAATGACAGTCGTTACCTCTAGTAGTTATTCCATAACTAAGCGATTTCGCTCTTATAAGTGCACGCTAAGATGTCGGTCCCGGCTATGCAAGTCTTATGCTGCTTTTCCACCAGAGATGTGCTGTGCAGCTATGCTGCGAGGATGTAAAAGCTAAGCTATGAAACTATGTGACCGTTTCCACTGATACTAAGCTATGTAGCGGAGCGACTAAGACGTGCTATGAAGATGCGCCGCCACAAAGTAGCTTTGCGAGGAAGATGCGCAGCTGTCGCGCAGCAGAAGACAATGACATGTCTACTTTCAGTGACAAACGCGGGCCTACTGAGTACTCTGCTCTTGACATAGCTACCACTCGCGACCATCCATAGCACGCATCCATAGCACGCATCCATAACATGCATCCATAGCACGCATCCTTCCATATAAAAAACATAGCTTAGTTGAATCCGTTTCCACCAGTGCTATGCTATGTGGACCAATGAATATGATTGGTGGATATCAAACGCAGCAATAGCAACGTCGCATAGCACATCTCTGGTGGAAAAGCAGCTTTAGAGCTAAGTCAGGAACATTGATCATCATCATACCATCAAAAGGGCGTCCACTGCTGAACATAGACCTCCCCCTAAGATTTCCAGTGCGATCGATCTTGCGCGGCCTGCACCCAACGGCTCCCAGCAACCTTTATAGACATAGACATAGACAGACATTTATTTGCTACCATAGCACACACAAATTCACACTTTCACACAATTCAAATCTGGTCGTCGTCCTTCAAACTATGTGTCCGCCCTGCCCACTGCCACTTCAGCTTGCTCATCCTTTGTGCTATGTCGGTGACCTTCATTCGTCTACAAATCTCCTCATTTCTGATTCTATCTCGTAGAGAAACACCAAGGAACAGGAACATTAGAGTAACCTACAAACTCTGACCCAGGAGTAAGTCACAGACGAACATAATTATTAAAATGATTAAAACTTAATATGTACTTGCTTTACACATACTATTCGTTATATTATTAACAAATCATTTAATTCAGGCAACAATCACATAGGTACAGGATAGTAATTAGATTATTCTATATTAGTGCTTCGCCCCCAACTGAGATCTCGCGACTCTCCCAAAACACAAAAAAAATATTCTTAGGGCGACTCGCGCAACGATGCCTAAAGGTTTTAGTGGCTAAAATATGATTTAAGGAGTTGACAAATCATAGAAATACGTAAAGTTTAAACATGTTTAGTCGCTAAATACGTTTAGGGATCGTTGCGCAAGCCGGCCTTATTCTTTGACTAATAGAACAGTGCCATGAAATGCACTATCACCTACTTGACCTACAGTTTCATTCAAATTACAGGTAACGGGAGTTCTTGTAAATCGGTTTACTTTTAGGGGTAGAAATTGTAGTTATTCTGGATTTCAGACTTTTGCCTATATTTGTGTCACTTAAGCTACACGCATACCAAATTTCAGCAATGTGGGGTCACGGGTGTACCCTGTGAATTTTGTCAAAGTTTTGTTTTTATTATGGCTAATGATAACTAAACTACAATATTTAAACTAAAAATAAAAACGGGGTCGAAATGAACAAATAAAGACCTTTTATTAAACTTGCCACTTGACCGGATAGTCTCAATTTGGTTGTTTTTACCCCTCTTGGACCCCAATATCTCAACAACCCCCCCACATTTTTAGCTCGTTTAGTTATACCAAAATTGTGCCATCACTACCTACTTATATACCAAATTTCACGATGATCGGATAAACGCTTCGAAAGTTATCCTCGGACAAACATACATACAACGCCGATTTGCCCAAGTTGATCAATTGTAGGATATTCCCTTAATAATATATTATAGAATTAGTTCATTACTATCCTGTACCTATGTGATTGTTGCCTAAATTAAATGATTATTATGATAACGGAAACGCACTCTTAGCATCTCAGCCGCTCTCGGCCCGAGGCGATCGTGTCGCCAATATCTCGCCGCGTCTGGCTGCACGATATCACATCGGGATTATACACCGAAAACTAGACAATTTGCGCAACTATTTCCTGGATAAGATGAAGTTATATTTTTTTCTGAAGGACTAATTCGATGCCGATACCAGCTTAATGCAATGAATTGAAGTCAACTTATTGTCTCAAAGACGGTAATAGTAGATTATTAACCAAGGGGATAAACGAATGTCTTCTGTCGCGGGTGACGATTTAAATCGCGAGCGTAATGAAGGACTCGAGGTTTACTCCCGAGCGTAGCGAGGGTGCTAAAAACTTAAATCACGAGCGAAGCGAGGGATTTAAGACGAGTCCTGAGTGAAGCAAGGGATTTAAGTTCACCCAAGACTAAGACAGCTTTATCACCGAGGAAAATACTCTACTTTTCGTTTCTTACTTCATTTATTTAAAATAATGACAATTAAAAGTAAAAGTTAACATTCGAAACATTGGTCCAATTATTGATAAAGAGAGTTACATTTTTGTTTGGTACATTTATTGTTGATGAGTTGATTTGAGTATTTGATTGGGCGTTTGGGTAAAGGCCTCATTTCTATTTAACAAATTTCCTGTGCTTCCACTTATCAAGGTGTTGCCTGAGACCTTATATCAACTACCTAGTATCCAAAAATAAATTTCCTGTACACCATAATTTCAGCCTGGTATATTCCACTGTTGTGGAATATACCAGGCTGAAATTATGGTGGTGCTGATGATCAAATCGAAGTAATTAACTAGCTATACATTTCCAGTATAAACTGACCTCTCATTTTACGAAAAGCCTACACGATGCGAGGTCAGCTTTTTTCTGGCAATGTATAGCTTGATGTGTAGCCGCGTGTACAAGGATTTTAAGTATAGTTTTACATTATTTTTATAATTTTACTCTTTGCAACGCCGTCCATTAGGTACTGCTTCGCTCATTATTTTCCATCCAAAGGTTGCCTGGACGAGATAGCCTTCAGCGATAAAGGCAACTAGTTCTGGTGTACAATAAAGCGGTATTCTATTACATTCTTCTATTCTTTAGCTATTGATTCAGAGTAAAAGACATAAAATATTAATTCTCGCAGAGTTTCATCGCGCGGCTTAACCTACTCACCAATTTACGAATGTACAAAATCCTACCTTATGATAAGGGAATAAATTCCAAAACAATGAATACACTATCAAGTCATCCATAAAATATAACTAAATGACTAGTAAATTCTTATTTACTTACCAAACTACAACTAGCAAACACTTTATTTCCAAAGTGCTCGGAGCTTACAGCTTTTAAAACTCCCCCAACCGACCATCTTACGAGCATGGAAGCTGAACAGTGTACTCTTTTATTCAAGTCGGATTATAGACTTTAGAACCACACTGTGAGTGAAGTGCGAACGGTTAGACTGTTGCTAAGAGTTTATTACCATTCTACTAGCTAAGAAATGGGCTTAGTCAAAATCAGTAACAGTTTCGCCCATTTCTTCCCTGGTTGAATGGTTATAAATCAATTACTACATGGTAGTAATTGATAGGTACATTATGAAACCAGTTGGGCACAACAATATTATGGAGAGAAGAAGACGTCATTTTTACTTAGAAAACATTCGTGATTTTTTAAAATTATTAATAAGAATACGGGATTTATTACGTACCGTTTTATCTATGTTTCAACTGACAATATTTTTGTTCATCGATCCATAAATAAGTAAGAGCTCGCTCCTGTACTGACACGCCTCTTTCGCCGCTCTGTGAAGTCTGGACAAGTGCCGAAATCCTGGAAGCTTGCAAACGTGCAGCCCGTGCCTAAAAAAGGTAGTCGTGCCGACCCCTCTAAATACAGGCCCATCTCGGTCACGTCCGTGATCTGTAAGATTATGGAACGTCTACTGAACAACAGGCTCCTGGCACACCTAGAAACGCATAACCTCCTCAGTGATCGACAATATGGCTTTCGCCGAAATCGGTCCACTGGGGACCTTCTAGCGTATGCCACGCACATATGGAGCGAGGCCGTTGAGAAACACGGACAAGCACTGGCTGTTTCTCTTGACATCTCAAAGACCTTTGATAGGGTCTGGCATGATAGCCTTATTAGCAAGCTTCCATCATACGGTCTGCCGACTGGTCTGTGTGTTTGGATATCGGACTTCTTGAGGGACCGTTCGATACGAGTTGTCGTTGAAGGCTGCTCGTCCGATCAATTGGCGAAAAACGCCGGGGTCCCACAAGGGTCAGTACTTTCCACAACTCTTTTCTTGCTGCATATCAACGATCTGCTAAAACCCGGTACCATTGGGTATGCAGATGATAGCACAGTTGTGGAAAGCTATACATCTAGTGCACGAGCCAGTGGAGCGTAGATTCAGTCACTCAGGGAGGCCATGGTCGAGCGCTTAAACTTGTTCTTGAAGGCAATCTCCGACTGGGGTGATGCCAATCTGGTCAAGTTCAATGCGAATAAGACCCAGGCGTGTCTGTTCTCTGCAAAACGAAGTCAATTTAATCTGACTCTTACTTTCCGAAATGTATCCGTATCTGACCACCTCGAGCTTCTTGGTATCACATTAACTCTGACTCTCAATTTCGGCTCCTACATTGAGTCGAAAGCCCAGTTGGCTGCTAAAAATCTTGGTATACTCGCAAAGGTGAGGCACTACCGGGACAGTTGCTCAACTTGTACCAAGCACAAGTCCGATCGTGTTTGGAGTACTGTTCTCACCTCTGGGACGGATCAGCGAAGTACCAACTTGAAGCTCTGGAATCAATTGAGAAAAGAGTCAAGAAGCTCATAGGCAACGATGAGCTAGTTGATGCAAGGCTCCTTAGCCTGGAGCATCGACGAAAGGTTGCTAGCCGCTCGGTTTTTATCGAGTACATTTCGGGGAGTGTGCGGTGGAACTTTTCAACCAGATCCCACCATCCCCATTCTATCAACGGACAACCAGACGCTCTGCGGTGCGCCACCGCTATATAGTAGAAATACCTCCCATTCGCACAAAGCGGTTCTCTTCGACCTTTATTATGCGCACCTCCTAAGAGTGGAACGCCTTGCCAGAGTCTGTGTTTCCAGATAGCTACAACCTGGGTATCTGTAAGTCGCGAGTGAATAAGTTGCTTTTAGGCAAGCATGTACCATCGTAGTCTGCATCATCGCTTACCATCAGGCGAGATTGTGGTCAAACGCAAGCCTATAATGTATAAAAAAACAAAAATCCCGTATTTATTATAATGGTTGAGGACGTCATTGTCCTTGTTAGGTTATATTATTTTAAAAAAGAAAACTTTTAAATCGAATTGTATAAGAGGGTAGTATGTAAAACTTGAAATTACAAAATTCGTCATTGGTAAAGTACGTTTAAGTAGATCAGTATTTTTTAAAATTTGATGTTAGTAGACTCATTTTCTTGCTAATTTTCAGTCAGTTTTCTCTAATTAAGTATAGGTCATGCTGTTCTTGATAGCCTCTTGCTTGTGATTTGTGAGTGCAAAACAAACTGAGCGACCGAGCAATGTGTAGATGGCATTCCAATTTCCTGCGTAGGCATTGGACAACCAGAAGAAGGGTCATATCATATCGTATGTAAATTAATCAAGCAAACTGTCTCAAAGAAACTCATTGTTCACACAAAACTAAGCGATAATATCGTTTAAAAAGAATAATTTTCCAATGTACCTTTCATATACCCGCTCTTTTAATACTTGAAAAGACTTGAAGGGTGAATAATTTGCCATAGAAGTAAAACACAAAGCACTTGAAGAAAGCAATAAAGTAAAACAATAGATCTTAAAAGTTCTGAATGGTTGGTACTCGAATACCGGTATTTAAAAAGTACATTGAAAAGATTTTTTTCTTTACGAAATTGTTTTTTTTAAATTATTTATAGGCTTACGTTTTACCACTATCTTGACTGATGGTAAACAAAGATGCAGTCTAAAATATGGATCACACTTATCTAGAACCTGTTCGCGAATTAAAGAAAACAAAGGTGGTAATTACTAGGACACCATACCTATTTCTGCCGCCAAGCAGCATTTGTATTTCAGTTTCAAGGGTATGGTTGCCGGTGAAATTACAGGCACCTCAAGTTAATGGACCTACGAGGCAATACTTTGTCATAGGCGATGGTTACCACTTAACATCCTTGGGCCAAATTCTACTAAGCCAATCGCTTCACTATGATAATAATATCGTCGCAAAATGGCCACCTTTTGGATATTCTACTAGTCAATGATCGTTGTTGCTCTGACAACCCTATTGAAAATTTAGCAGCTTATCACAGGAACAACAATCATAATCGTTTTTCTTTTATATTAGCAGATTTGTTTAACAGGTGGGCTATAGGCTTGTTCCATTTCCAGGTGGTATAAAAAATCCCATACTCGTAAGGCGTTCCACACTTTGGCATCATTTATCGTCTAAAATGAACAACAAAGATCTTCCACAACGAATGTCGTTGGAAGATTTAAACCATTTTTATCACTAATCTTCTGCTACCAAACTATCAGTACATTTGGAATTATATTAATCTGAGGAATAGGTAATTAACTTTGCCAAGAAGGTGGTTACTAGAATTACCATAATTAGTACCTATTATAAGTATATCTCTTTCTAACCATCATGCATTGTCCCTCGGTTTTGCCAAACTCAGATTTTTTTTGTTCTTTGTTGGTTACAAGGAACTTATACCCTAACTGGAATATGCACTGATAATCTAACACCAGTAAATCTAACACAAATGAATCTAATGTATGCGACCATAAGGTATATTATAGACAATCACTTGATAATAAAGAAAACGGTCCGAGGGCGAAAGCGCTACGAGAGCCCTGTTCTCTTTCTAAAGTATTGCCAGGACAATAATTTTAAGAACTTATTAGGAATGGTAGAAATATAATAAACATGTTCAATCTAGATAAAAGAAACATTTATTTTCTTTCTCGCCTATTTTGATGATTTTTGAATCTCCTGAGTAAAAAGTAATGATGTATTTATTTGTTAAAAATATTACACAGTGATCAACAGTAATTCAAGAAATTATCAAGACAATAAGTAGAATATACTTACACTGCAGGGCAACCCGTCATCCATGTTGTTTTGTTGTCTTTAGCTTTGTTGTGGTGATGTATTGACACTAAAGCAGTATTTTCCCAAAGAAAGAGACAAACGGCTCTCGATAGGCTATCTCACTCGGACCGCGCACTGGCCGCCCGTGCACATTCCAGCTAGGGTATAAGTTGCTTGGTTGGTTATGCGTTTTCTTTGTTCTTAAATAACAAAATTACAATATTATCAGTAAAATATACAATATATGTAGTAAAAGTATTAGTATACAAGGGTGAAAAGATTGCTCTGTATAACTTTCACACCACGTCTAATTAAATAATACATGTGTCAAAACGATTATCATTTTTCCAAAGCACAATAGTGTCCTAAGACGAAAGTCATTAACCATTATCTGCCACCAGTATTATGAAGCCGCACAAGATCGGTCGCTCTGGATTTTTTTTTCGAATGACTTATCTCGCTGTTGTCCTCTGAGGCCGTTGCAGCTTAACCGAACTTTTGGCGAGCGCAGAAGGCGCTCAGCCCTGTAAGTTTTGATGAGGCAACTAGCGCAAGGGCACCACTTAGGTACGAACCTCGGATTTGGCTGTTGCCAGGGTGGGGATAGTAGAGAAACGCCCGGATACGTGCTTGTACCTCATATTCGCGGCGACTGAAAGGACTCGTCGACCTCGCCGGTGAGATCGGTGTATCTGTGAAGTGTTTGCTCTGTCTAATATAGATGACTCAGAAATCTCCTCCGCATTAGCGGAGGTGATTTCGTCACCCGGGTCTCCGAGAACGTGTCTCGGACGATGGAGGGTTTTGTTCGCGGGCGGATCTATCGGATAGTGCTCGCTCGGGAAATCATGGTTATGGACGCTATTTGTACTAAACGAAAATAAATAAACGAATTGTATTTATATTTTATTTATTTATATACCGTGATTTGTGAGTCGTTATATCTGCCAATAATCATCCACTCGCAAAGACTTCAGTTTACCCGTGATCATGGCGTATACAACTGCGTCGAAATATCGGGATACTCAAAAACTCACTAATCATGGTATATATCCCGTAATACAAATAATCTATCGGGGAGGTATATATTCAACAGTGGACGTGTTATGGATTATATGATGCTGATTTCTTTTTTTTATTAGAAAGAATGAAAGAAAATACATTTATTTGCAGACACAACAAAACAAAGACATACACAGCAACAAAAATAATACGACAGTAGGAGTAACAATATAACAGACACAAATAGAAAAAATTAAATATACATAGGCAGTTAGTACGTCCAGGTTATGAGCGTCCGCAAACTAGGATCCGACTCAGCATTATGCGCCACGCACTAGTAAATACGAGTACGCAGCGCGCTGATCTTCCGCCGGCTCCTTCGTTCAGTACCGGATAAGTCCAATGTTAATAAAAATAAAATTACATAAACTAAAGAAAAGATAAAGACAGATATATAAAAATAGAAATATAAAGAATATTGAACCTATATATATGTGAGTATGTTGGCTAGTCGTAGTCATTTCAGATTGAGACAGTGTGGGTGTTTGTGTTTAGTGTCATAGTTGTTAGCGAAAGTATGCAAAGTGGGTTTTCCGCTAGAAGGCCATTTGCATATTACATGCTTGTGTTTGACCACGATCTCGCCTGGTGGTAAGCGATGATGCAGTCTAGAAGAAACCTATTTAATCTGGGGAAGACACCCAAGTTGTAGTTATCAGAAAACACAGACTCAGGCAAGGCGAAGAGAACCGCTTTGTGCGAATGGGAGGTATTTCTACCATATAGCGGTGGCGCGCCGCAGAGCGTCTGGTTGTCCGATGATAGAATGGAGATGGTGGGATTAGGTTGAAATGTTCCACCGAATATACTCTCCGAAATATACTCTATAAAAAACCGGATGGCTTGTAACCCTCGATGCTCCAGGCTGTGGAGCCTTGCATCAACTAGCTCATCGTTTCCTATGAGCTTCTTGGCTCTTCTCTCAATTGATTCCAGAGCTTTAAGCTAGTACTTTGCTGATCCGTCCCAGAGGTAACAATATTCCAAACACGATCGGACTGGTGCTTGGTACAAGTTGAGCAACTGTCCTGGTGTGAAGTAGTGCCTCACTTTACGAGTATACCCAGCTTTTTAACAGCCAACTGGGCTTTCGACTTAATGTAGGATGTCAATGATGATGATAATAAAATTTTTATTATTAATATCGTTGTAATAGCGAGACTAGGTTCATACACTGTTCCGGTATTGATGTATAAGCTATAACAATTACATCGCACTCCATTATATCTTCGCTAATTTCGCTATAAACAAAGGTTGACTGGCAGAGATCGCTTTTAGGCCACACTTATTTTTGGATGGTTTCTATTTGTGATGTAAGATTGGGCTATAGTCGGCACTATACTACTTACATACAGTACAGACAGTCAAGGTAATGGATGCTTGTCAAATCAGATTTATAAGAAAACAACGACCAATTACCTCTACCTTCTAAATATTTTGCATCAAAAATAAGCAAAAAATCTGAAACCGGGTAAAACCCAATCTCATTGACTAGCAAATCAAAGGTATCGTTCTACCTGTCTTTCTATTGTACTCTCCTTTTATAAGCCTTGCTATTTAATGTCAAAGATATAAGGTTGAGATTGGCGTGCCTTTCGGAGTTTAGAAACTAAACAAAGCAGGTTCTATATCGTCTTCCTGTTCACACCCTAAAGGTATTGCACAATGGTTCACACTTGCGACGGTCGTAAACTAATTTATCAGTGTCTTGACAAGTTTCCGATAGCGTTAATTTCTTGTAGAGATATGAGGGTAGAACGGACTATTATGAAACTTTGAAGCTTGTTTGGATTGTTTTGGTAAGTAATTTGAAGAGCAATTGAACTGTCCGTGCTTCCTCGTAAATGTATCTACTTGTGATACAGTTGATTTATTGTTTTCTCTTCATATTTAAACATCTGTAGATTTGTTTATACAGTTCTCACTTCATTTATTATCATTAGCTAGTATAAGTACCAACATATGTGTAGAACATTGACCCTACAGACGCCAATTTTAATTTTAGTTCTCACTTCTAGGCATTTTCTGTAGAGTAGGTACGAAACAGGCATCTTCCAAAACTTTAAAACTCTACTTTTTCTACTTTTTCTTGTCGCAGAACTAGTATTTTAAGCCTGAACGGAATGATTGCTACCATGAAAATTAATAATTGCAATATTTTAATTTTCAGGATAATTTCCCTTATTTTTATTTGATTTCCTAGTTTGACTTTAAATCAGCTGTTTTTAGAGTTTCGTATCCAAAAGGTAAAACAGGACCCTATTACTAAGACTCCGCTGTCTGTCTAGCCGTCTGCCCGTCTGTCACCAGGCTCATGAACCGTGATAGTTAGACTGTTGAAATTTTCACAGCTGATGTATTTCTGTTGCCGCTATAACAACAAATATTAAAAACAGAATAAACAAATATTGAAGGGGGCTCCCATACTACAAACATTTGCTCTTGCTCATTGCTACATTGCATTCCATTGCTTGGTAAAGCGTCAGCTTGAAATATTTACAGAATATTAAGTTATATATTCACTTTAAAAATAAATAAGTAAATTAAAATAAAACAAATATTTAACTGGGGCAACAGATATAACAGATATATTTAATACAACAGATATGATTTTCTTGCCGTTTTTATAGATAATGGTATGGAACCCTTCGTGCGCGAGTCCGACTCGCACTTGGCTGGGTTTTTAGACGTTGCACCTTCTCTAAAACTTACCTTGTACGAATATAATATTTGACTTAAGTTCTTTGACCTAAAACAGCTGATAAACGGCATTTTAATAGAAATTTTTACCATGTATATTTTAATGAAAATCATTACAGAAGTCGTAGAGCATTTTGTTGTTCTCGTAATCTGGAACACCACACAGCTAAAAGATGTTTACCTATCTAGCCTATTGTACTACCCATTGGAGGTTGTTGAGTAGACCTCCTCTTGCCACCACTACTCTCTCCGCGATAATCGATGCGTTAAATTAAACGATTAAAATCTATACTTAATTCTTATATTTCTATATCTATAATTATATATTATAAAGCGGAAAGATTTGTATTATTGTGTGTATGTTTGTAATGAATAAACTCAAAAACTACTGTACCGATTTCAAAAATTATTTCACTATTGGAAAGCTACATTCACCCTGAGTGAGATACGCTATGGTTATTGCTAGAAAAGATTAGGGATTCTTACTAAAACTTAAGTATCGTAACCCAAGGTGTAAAAAAGTGCCCTAAAACGTCTTTCGTCGCAAGCGCTGCGGAAACAATAGATGATAGAACAAAAGTATGTTCTACAATATTAAAGAACATATCGATATCTACAAAAACTTTATAGTATTATAAAGAGGAAAGATTTGTTTGTTTGTATTGAATAAGCTCCGAAACTACTGGACCGATTTAAAAAATTCTTTCACTGTTGGGAAGCTACACTATCTCCGGGTGACACAGGCTACTTTTTACCCAACTGCGGAGAAGGAGGGTAATGTTTTTATTAAAAAACTACGCGTGCGAAGTTGCGGATTGGTCAGCTAGTATAATATATTTATTTTAATATAGAAAAAAAACTGTCTTGGTGGTTTTAGTGTTCGTCTACAAATGACACTGCAATATTCTGTTTATCTTGATTTACTGGTAAACCTATGTATTATGTAGTTATTTATTAGTTTATTACTACAATATCCTTGTCTGTGCACGTATAGTGATAAGCAACTATCTCTATCTTCAAAGGTTTGCTAGAAGAAACGAGTTTCCTACGCTGTTTTGTCTGATATCTATTTGTGTATAATAAAGATTAAAGGACTGTGAAACTGGTAGAAGGCTCGGTAAGTTAGACCACCTTATTATGCAACTAATTGTCACCGAATTGAGACTTCTAGCCTAAAACATGAAGAGCATCAAAGTTAGTTACGAAACAGCATTAAACAATTCGATACCCAGTTTTAATGAGCATTGCCACAGCAAGTTTGCGTGCATTCGTTAACAACGCTTTGTCCAATCTACTTTGGGAGTACATAGTGTTGATATACTCGTATTGGTTGCGATGACTGGCCCAGTTTATGTATGTAGCTGGTAGGGAAGCAAGAGCTTTTCAGATATTTGGTTAGCCTTTCAAGGAAACCTTTAAGTGAACAGTATTGAGTGAAGTATCACTTGACAGTCCATTAGTGTCAGCTTTAAAAATGGTTCATTTTCATCAAATTTCTCATGTGACTAACTACACATTGAGCGTCATTGCACCAGGTGTCAAGTAAGTAAGTAGTTTTTTCATATTCTGTTTATGTTTTTGTGTCGGTATTATCCATTATCCATCGTATATAGTTTCTGTGCGTTTGGTACTTGTGTTTAAATAAATGTCTATATCTATTTATATATATTTGACGACCTCCGTGGCGCAGTGGGCGAATAACCGGCTGAGACGCTGCGGGACAAATGTTTGAATGAATTACAGATATTTGTTCCGGGTATGGGTATTTTTCTATATATTATAAGTATGTATTTACAAAAACAATGTATATAAGTATTCTATAAGTTATCTGGTTCCCATAGTACAAGCTTTGATTAGTTTGGGGCTAGATGGCGCTGTGTGAAAGGTTATTTACCTAGTCAGGTCATAAGTATTGTCACACATTAAAAACTTTTCTTTTAGAATGCTGGCCACAAAAAAGTTTATAGAATTCGAATTTCGAATTGTTCATGAAAATAAACATAAAAATAAAATAAATAAATATTTTTGGACCTTTCACACAGCGCTATCTAGCCCCAAACTAAGCAGAGCTTGTACTATGGGAACCAGATAACTGATAGAATACTTATATACTTTTTTTTTTGTAAATACATCCTTATAATATATAGAGAAACAACCAGACCCGGAACCAATATCTGTAGATCATGCAAACATTTGTTCCACAGCGAGAATCGAACCCGCTACCTTTTGCGTCTCAGCCGGCTAGTCGCCCACTGTACCACGGAGGTCGTCAAAAAATGTATACTTTTTAGAATTTTACTCATTTTTAAATATGGAGTGGACGCTTAAAGAAGACCGTGTTGCAGTTATTGCGTTGCATCGTTGCGGTTACACGCCAATTCAAATTTTTGACATACTGAATAATTTGAATATAACCAAAAAAAATTCGTTTATCGCACCATCAAACGATACAATGAAGACTCTAGTGTAGATGACAGGTCAAGAAGTGGTCGCCCTCGGTCTGTTAGGACTCCAGCAGTGATAAAAGCTGTGAAGGCGCGAATTCAAAGAAATCCCAAACGTAAGCAGAAACTGTTGGCCCTTCAGATGAGGTTAAGCAGAACCACGGTGAAAAGGGTGTTAAATGAAGACTTAGGGCTTCGGGCATATCGAAGAAAAACAGGACATCGTTTGAATGCTCGTCTAATGGACCTGAGACTGAAGAGATGCCGCGCTTTGTTGAAGCGGTACGTGGGAAAAATATATCGGGAAATTCTTTTTTCGGATGAAAATTTTTTTACCGTAGAAGAGAGCTACAACAAACAAAATGATAAGGTGTACGCACACAGTAGTGAAGAAGCAAGCAACCGTATTCCGCGTGTCCAACGAGGTCATTTTCCATCCTCGCTCATGGTATGGTTGGGAGTTTCTTATTGGGGCTTAATTAACAGAGGTACATTTTTGTGAGAAAGGTGTAAAAACGAATGCAGTTGTGTATCCAAATACAGTCCTGACGAACCTTGTGGAACCTGTTTCTTAAACCATGTTCAATAACAGGCACTGGGTATTCCAACAAGATTTGGCGCCAGCTTATAGAGCGACGAGCACACAAGACTGACTGGCGGCGCGTAAAATCGACTTCATCCGGCACGAAGACTGGCCCTCCTCCAGTCCAGATTTGAATCCGTTAGATTACAAGATATGGCAACACTTGGAGAAAAAGGCGTGCTCAAAGTCTCATCCCGATTTGGAGTCACTCAAGACATCCTTGATTAAGGCAGCCGCCGATATTGACATGGACCTCGTTCGTGCTGCGATAGATGACTGGCCGCGCAGATTGAAGGCCTGTATTCAAAATCACGGAGGTCATTTTGAATAAACTTTAGTGTCATAAGAATCTATGTTTTGTTAAGTTTATTTTGGTATATAAATGGTTACATAATGAATAAACTTGTTTCAATTATTTTATATTAAACATGTGACAGAATTTATGAGCTGACTAGGTATTATATAGCACTAGTAGACCCGCCGAACTTCGTACCGCCTTGACATGCATATAACGCGGGCTCTCAATATACGAACTAACAAATCTTTCCTCTTTATAATAATATTAGTGGACCCCCCGAACTTCGTATCGGCTTGACTCGCATAGGTATAACGCAGGCTTTCAATATAAGTCACCCTGGTAGAATTGTCAATTGTTGTCCCCGGCCATCATTATGTATGAGAAAATTAATGACTTCCACAAATAATTCAATACCAAAATTAGCCAAATCGCTCCACCCGTTCTCGAGTTTTAGCGAGACTAACGAACAGCAATTTATTTTTATATAGGTATATAGACAATATCACGGGATAACTCCAACCGAAGCATCTGTTTCAAACGATATTAATTTTTTTACATCCTCTTTGACGATATTTGCAGCACGCATTCTGTCAATTCTATGTCAAACGTCAGGTTACATTATAAAAGCGCTAGGTTAGATTATAAATAATTTTATATGGTGGTTAAGTATTCTTAAATTTTCTAATTTTGCGCGCAATTTTCTTGATTGTTTCTTTCATAAGAACCTTCTCCTGACAATAAGAAATACAACAAAAAAGAATTAGCGACATCGGTCCAGCCGTTCACGCGTGATGGCGTGACCAAGGGAAATAGGGATTTATTTTTATATATACAGATTATTTATTATTAATTACCTATCTTTTGGTGAAGATTTAGAAGACGCTTGCCTAGACGTGATGGGTTTAACTGGTTCGAGGTCAAAAACAATAGTATTAGAACGGAGTCTAAAATGGTACTTTTTGGAATTATTAAACGGATAACGTATAAAGCTTATTATGTTTTGCAATGTTTATATCACTTGAAGATCTACATCTAAAGAATAATTATTAAATAAAAAAAAATCACCTGTAAAATTTGGTAAATGTCGCTTACAATGTTCGTTCATATTTTTTTTTTAAACATGATAGAACTTCGTTTTACCACAATCTCACCTGATGGTAAGCGATGAGGTGGTCTAAGATGTAGCACGAAGATCTAGAAGTAACCAATTCACTCTTACCTTAAAGAGGCCCGGATCGTCTTTATTAGGAAAAACAGACGACGGTAAAGTGTTCCATACCTTAGCTGTTGGCATCAAGAACGTAGAATCAAAACGGTGTGTGCGAATGGGTGGTATATCAACTAGGTACGGATGGTACTGAGCCGTGCGCCTGCTTGTCCCTTGATAGAAGGAAGATGGTGGGATCAGATCGTATAGTTGCTGGGAACATTCCCCAAAATGTATTCTGTAAAAGATCGATAGGCTTGCAACTTTGCGGCGGTGTTCGATACTTTGGGTCTTAGTCTCAGCCACATGTTGCTCATATCAGGCTCGATAAGACTGTGAATTATCGACGGATATGTGCTTAGAGAATACTGACAGTTTTTCCGTGCTTCGAAAGGTACATTGTAGCAATATTAGACATGTAAAAGTTGAAAGTGATAGAAATCTTGTAGAAATCGAACAGCAGCCTTCCTATTATGTATCTTGAAAATCACCTGGTGACTAACAGTTGACAATTAAAACGCTTATCGACCGCTCAAAATTACTTTCAAGAACTCTCAAATGATTTGAAAAGCATTTAAATCACCTCAGTCTCGCTGGTAACATAAAGATAGAGAATATTGGTGGAGCTAGTCTAAATTATCTGAAAAAATATGTTTCCACTAATTCTGAGATCGATATTGGCAAAGTGCTATTTTATTTTGTGGAGAATGTGCAAATACTAATGTACGTTCATGTAAATATGCCATAAACTGAAGATGAAGCTAAATACTTTGGCATCTACTGCGTGTCACTGCATTAACGACATTAATGTAAAACACGGGTAGGGCTGACGGCTAGTATTGTTGTAAAATAGTTTTTTTTTAATTTATTACCCGGAACGGAAAGAGAGAGTTACGTTTCGTATATTTTTAAACGTTAATGTGCGAGTGCGAGTTGCTTCTGTCCAGAATTAACATAGACTGATCGATCTACAGACGTGTGGACAATTTTGTAATTGAACAATTTTACAAATTAATATTTAGAAAAAGTTTTACATCAGTCGTGTGGTCTAAAGCACACTCGTTTTTTTTAAATTTTCAATCTACCTTAATTTTAAGTCCTGAGATATCAATGAAACAGCCTGTATTAAATAGGTATACAGATGATATACATTCATCATGTAAGTAGATACCTGTTACAACGGACTAAGCGGCATCGTCGCAAAGGCGCCGCCGATTTACGTTAAAAATTGTTTATTGAAATTGTATCGATTACTGGATAAATATTCAAACAATCTCTAAAATCAGTTAATATGATTCCGCATATACGTTTTAAATTAATGTCGTGAATGCAGTGACAGACTGTATAAAAGATATGCACCTTTATCATTCAGTCATACTTTCCTTGTCATACTTGTAAGCTGGATTCTTTTTTAATCCCTTTCATTCGGCTTCCAAGAAAATTCTTTACAAACTATTAAACCACCAACTACTGCCAATTTCATTCCACAAAATATCTCAGTATCTACGGCAAAAAGATTCGCTTTTTGCCGTATCATAACTGAAAACCTTCGAGACGGTACGATAAACAACTCTTTTCAAATGGTCCGCATCTCCTGTTCCGAATGCGTAATATCTTTAGACCGGGAGCTTAAATCTGTGTATGACGTAGGTACTCAAGCCTTAGTAGCCTAGCGGTAGCCTACATACATACGTCACACATTCTCCCGGAGGGTAGAAATCTCGGGTCTCTACTTGCTACGATCATGGCGTACCTTCTAGTCTTGCTGTAATATACAAATTAAATATTTTTACTTCTTCTTTTTATTTCGTATCGATGTCTCAATACTATAGCCAATTTGACCAGTACGCCACGTTCATGGCAGCGTCGAGCAGGTCATCAGTTGCCCCATCGTGCAGGTGGTAGGGCAGGATGGGCATGCAAGGACGTGTGCCATTGTTTGGAGCTGGGCACCACATTGGCATTGCGTCGCCGATTTGTCTATAATACCCCATTTACTAAGATTACACCTGCAGCGGCCGACTTGGGTACGCAGTCTGTTGAGGGTCCTCCACACTGACCAAGGTAAGTGTTGACCAGGGGGTGGTTCCTCTGCAGGTGTAACATAGCCAGGGGGCTATATTTTTTTTTACTTGAAATGAAATAATGCATATTTTCGTACTTTATTGCTATTCAAAAGTTTAAAGACCACAGACGTAAAATAACAGAAGAAGCTCTATTTTTAAGTACGGTGGACAACCCTACTTGTAGGGGACAAGGGCATGTCATTCTCAGCAGAAAACCACGTGTGAAGTTGTCTGAAGTTATAATAAGGAAATTAGGATAGAGACCCGATATTAGTAGACTTCGTAGCTAGTGTGATAAAAGGAAGAAGTGGTATATCTCAAACTGTATACATCACATCTATAAGAAAAATAGTATTGGCTCTTAGTCTTCAATGGATGAACTTGAAAAATAATAAGGGAAGACGAATTGGGGTCGGCTAATGGTCTTTCGTGTTTGCGGCCATTTTTAGCGTTTTATATTTTCAGGGAAATGGCTGCCAACAGTATATTTTACGCCATATTTGGTGGTCATAACTGAACCATAAAGAGGAAGAAAGTATGGAACAAGCTGTTTTTATTTCAGGGTAAAATGCTTTGAGAGTAAATTACAGACAAAATGGTGAATGATTATTTCAATATTCTTACTATTCTAAGTAAATATGAATTTTCCTAATAATTAGGGCATTGGTAGTATATTTACCCTAAACAAAAGTTTAAGTTAAAGTTAATACCAAGAGATAATTAAGAGGTCTGCCATAGTTATTACATGGTTGGTAAATATAAAATTGCAATGATATTTTTTTTGTTAATGATAGCCAAGCGCTTGACCACTACCTCACCTGATGGTAAGTGAAGGTGTGATCAAAGATGGAACACGCTTGCCTAGAAATAACCTATTCACTCTGGACTTGAAGACTCCAAGATTATACTGGTTTGGAAAAACATACGCCGGAAGTGAGTTCCACTCCTCACTTGTGCTAACAAGAAAATTTGAAGCAAATCGTTTGGTACGGCAAGGTGGTATGCCGACCAGGTATGGGTGGTACTTCTCGGTTCGTCTGCTTATCCGGTGGTGGAAGGGGGAAGGAGGGATAAGGTCATGAAGATCTTGTGCATTATCTTCGTTAAAAACATTTTTATTTCTAATCAGCATTCATCAGTGAATAACACGCAATGTGGAAAAAAATACAATTGTTAAACCGCTAGTAGGTAGGTAGGTACTTAAAAAACTTGGTTCGGAAAACCATAAAAATACTAAGCTTATGTACAGATAATATGACAGTTGGCAAAGCTCCTATAGAAAAGACTTGACGATGCTCGAACAAAAGAAATTAGCCACTAAAGACATGGAACTCGAATCCTTTCTCAAAACTTGGCCCAAGAAAGACCACGGAATAAATAAGAAATATCATACAGAAGGTTCACTCCATTGCGGAAACAGATTGCGAAGTTCCAGACATCTGTGTACAAACGATTTTGACCTGTAAAGTTGCTACGCGATCAGTGCAGAATAATCAGGTTTAAAATATGAATTTTTCACTCGTATTATATTGGATCTAATAACGCTCGATAAAGCTCATTTTGTAGTAAAACTGATTGGAGTAACTCAACCTGCTTTGACTATCAACGTACCATTGAAATAAATTTTCGCTGGGGAACCGAGAAAAGAATGAAATTGTGAGATTCTTTTTTGAAGAATAAAACTGGTGCGTCTCGTTGGTCTTTTAAATTGTGATATACGGGCTGGTAGCTGTCGAGCCGATGAGGTCGGACTTCGCTGGGCTTTATTTCTCAGTTACATAAGGTTTACGCCAAAAAATCGATGAACCAAATGATTTGTGGGTGGAATAACGCTCAGTTTGGGTAGAATACTATTGTATTTTTCAAACTTTCGCGATAACTGTACATAATTATTGATTAAAACGGGTATTTATCGCGTATGTACCTTTTTTATTTGTTATCCCGACGTTTCGGCTGTGTTGCAACAGTCATGGCCTCGGGCTGACTGGAGTACTTGGAGCTACCGTCGGGAAGTGCGGGTAGCTGCAGCATCTACCCTCACTTGGTCTTCAGAATTAGAAATGTCCTCGTTCATATAACGACACACTACACTAACCGTATCTACGCACTGAGTCGACCGATTACGACGCGCACACCTAGCAATCACCGGGTTCCAAGACGCTGAGTTTCCAAGTTTCCAGTCAAGAAATTTCCAAATTTCAATCGGGAAGATAGTTATAGACTAACCATCTTCCCGATTGAAATTTGGAAATTTCTTGATTTCAATCGCTTCACGAACTATTCTCTTGTAATAACGGCGTTCACTAGAGAGAACCTTAGGATCATGAAGTTCAATCCAATGATTCGGTCCCGAGTCTACCAGATGCTCTGCTATCGCCGACTTGTTTACCTGGCGATTTTTGACAGCTGCGATATGCTCTTTGACACGCTCGGCAATGGTACGTTTGGTTTGCCCGATGTAAGAGCGGCCACAGCTACAGTCTATCTTATAAACACCAGGCATCTGCAGAGGTATAACATCCTATGGAGTCCGTAAATGCTTGGCCATCTTTGAGAGAGGAGTGTTGACCGACTTGATTGAAAACCTTTTCAACACATTTCCAATTTTATCCGTCACCCCTTTCACGTATGGCAAAAACGTTGGCTTTCTACAGACCTCCGTTGGTTTTTCTCTGTTTGTGCGTCTTGGCTGCCGTCTATTTACATATCCGTTGGATTTTAGAACGTCGGGATAACAAATAAAAAAGGTACATACGCGATAAATACCCGTTTTAATCAATAATTAGAATACTATTAGTGCCATTAGTAAAATAAATGTTCTAAGTTCGGTTAGTTTTTACTAGCATAATTTCATACTTTTAACTTGTAAACTTTTGTCTTATCTAAGTATACCATATCTCAAAATGAATAAATGATACTGAATAGTGGGTTATCTTGGTCAGTGAGCAGTACCTCAATGTTCGTAACTTACCTCTAAACAACTTTAGCCACATTATGATCTAGGATTTAGGCATCACCTTTGTATAGTAGCATTAGATCGAAACTTGAAATAAATTTGGTATTCGACTTAAAAAGCGATGACCTTGAAACATTTTTTTTTTTTTTTATTATAGATTCGGAAAATTGCACTTGTACTAACTATTTGACATGTTTATTATTATTTTACTAAGAATTATGGATCTTTGCCATCTAAAAAAAAGTTTAATAAATAAAATTGTGAAAAATACTGCTTTATCATCGCCATGAAACGATTTCCAAAAGGTCAGCCATTTCTTTAAATAAAGTCTGCAATAAATACTCTGCCATTTGATTTATAGCATTCATTCAATGCTTGCCCGTTCTTTGGCTCCGTGTGTCACATGCATAATAGCGGTTTTCTCATCTCGATATTCATCTGCCATTCCTTTTATATCGGCGTTCTGTTTCGGTTTTACGAGTTCCGTCCGAGACAGACCTTGGACCAAGCCGAGTTACTTCAAATTGGCTTCCAGTATAAAATGAGCTTTATCGCAATGTATTTAGATTTAATACGTCTTGGATGCATTTAGTTTGAATCTTTTCAAAAGAATGAGAGTTGTGATGCTTTGGTTTAGACTTCAATATTCGTTGCGAACATGCGTATCATATCATTTAGTGAGGTCGAAGTGAATCTTCTGTTCGAAAATATTATTCTTATTCTATGATTGAGCGTCAATGAGCGATTTAAACCATTTACGTCTGCTTCGCCACTTTCAATCTTATTCCTTTAAATTACGACTCAATGATCTTTGTCAATAAGTTTATTTAGGTACAATACGTCTTGTTTTGGCATAAAACCGCGAGTTAAACCAAAGGGACTCTGAATAGTAAAGACCCTTTGGTTTTTATATCCGGTGCACGTGATTTTGAACGGTGAATTGGATTTTTAAGCGGTATTGTTTTGAATTTTATCGTATTTTGATTTGAACAATAGAGTCCGCGATACGAAGTGCCTTAGTAATAGAAAAGTAATATGAAACGGGCCGAAATTTATTTCTTCTTTGAGTAATTCAATAACAGAGATCTTCAAGATTAATATTAGTTTGAAAATAAGTAAGTACCTTTATCTATACTAATATTATAAAGAGGAAAGATTTGTATTTTTGTATGTTTGTAACGAATAGGTAAACTCAAAAATTACGGGTCCGATTAGAAAAATTATTTCACCATTGTAATTCTATATTATCCCGGAGTAACATAGGCTACTTTTAACGTAACAGCGCAGACGAAGGGTAATGTTTTTCTTAAAAAAACTAAGCGTGCGAAGCTACGTATTGGTCAGATACAACGCGGTTACATTAACTCGACGCATCGCTGGAATACGGGTCCCCGCCCGCTTCCCCTCGCATTCCCTTTTCTCGCCCGGCAAGTGTCAGTTCCGTCAGCATCTTTGTTAATCGACTACATTCCTGTCGAAAACTGCCAAATAAATAAATATTAACTGGGTAGCCATACAAAAAATGTGTGTTTTTCCTATTTTTATGCTCAATATTAAATTTTCACAGAATATGTAGTTGTATATACCTTTCAAAATAAATAAATATTTTTTATTAATTTAACAAACTTAATTTTTAAGCAATTTTACTCGATCTTAATAAACAGGTAGAAACTTATCTTTTATAGATAATGGTTCGGAACCTTTCGTGCGGTAGTCTGACTCACACTTGGCCGGTTTTTTTTCCACACCGTACTTGAGCGCCAAAATAATCACATGATCAAGCGTCTAGTTAATGTGACCGCGTTGTAGTTCTTTTTATAATTCTAACCTACATGCTAACAAATTTTCATTTTGTAAACGTAAATCACACTAATAATATAAATGCAAAAATTTAGTTGTGTTTTTGTTACTCAATCGCATGAAATTTGAGATATAGTTAGATATTGACTTGAATTAAAATATAGGCTACTTTTTACTGACTAACTGCGAGTAAAGCTGCGGGCGGAAGGTAGCGTTTGATGTAACTGAAGTACTCGTATCAATTAAGATAAAGATAATCGTTCCAAACAGATACTTATAATAGAACATTTACTACACTATCTCCAATCAAATTGGATGAATAGGTAAAGAGCAACATTGAGCACGATGAACTTTTTGTTAAGTGACTCATAATAGAGCGCTTCGATGCTTTGGAGGGCATGTTAGGACTGTCCGTCTTATAATAGTCAGTATAATAAGTCTTATAATAGTAACATTTATACACGGTGTCCTTTAAATCACTGTTTTCCCAGAACAAACGTTGCTCAGACCATGCTCTATATACCTAGTCAAGTCATAAATTCTGTCACATGTTTAATATAAAATATTTGAAACAAGTTTATTCATTATGTAACCATTTATATACCAAAACAAACTTAACATAACATAGATTCTTATTACACTAAAGTTTATTCAAAATGACCTCCGTGATTTTGAATACAGGCCTTCAATCTGCGCGGCCAGTCGTCTATCGCAGCACGAACGAGGTCCATGTCAATATCGGCGGCTGCCTTAATCAAGGATGTCTTGAGTGACTCCAAATTGGGATGAGGCTTTGAGCACGACTTTTCCTCCAAGTGTTGTAATAGTGTGTGTGTAGTATCTTGTAATCTAACGGATTCAAATCTGGACTGGAGGAGGGCCAGTCTTCGTGCCAGATGAAGTCGATTTCACGCGCCGCCAGCCAGTCTTGTGTGTTCTTCGCTCTATGAGCTGACGCCGAATCTTGTTGGAATACCCAGTGCCTGTTATTGAACATGGTATGAGAAACAGGTTCCACAAGGTTCGTCAGGACTGTATTTTGATACACAACTGCATTCGTGTTTACACCTTTCTCACAAAAATGTACCTCTGTTAAGCCCCAATAAGAAACTCCCAACCATACCATGAGCGAGGATGGAAAATGACCTCGTTGGACACGCGAAATACGGTTGCTCGCTTCTTCACTACTGTGTGCGTACCTTATCATTTTGTTTATTGTAGCTCTCTTCTACGGTAAAATTTTTTTCATCCGAAAAAAGAATTTCCCAATATTTTTTTCCCGTGTACCGCTTCAACAAAGCCCGGCATCTCTTCAGTCTCAGGTCCATTAGACGAGCATTCAAACGATGTCCTGTTTTTCTTCGATATGCCTGAAGCCCTAAGTCTTCATTTAACACCCTTTTCACCGTGGTTCTGCTTAACCCCATCTGAAGGGCCAACAGTTTCTGCTTACGTTTGGGATTTCTTTGAATTCGCGCCTTCACAGCTTTTATCACTGCTGGAGTCCTAACAGACCGAGGGCGACCACTTCTCGACCTGTCATCTACACTAGAGTCTTCATTGTATCGTTTGATGGTGCGATAAACGAATCTTTTGGTTATATTCAAATTTTTCAGTATGTCACAAATTTGAATTGGCGCGTAACCGCAACGATGCAACGAAATAACTGCAACACGGTCTTCTTTAAGCGTCCACTCCATATTTAAAAATGAGTAAAATTCTTAAAAGTATACATTTTTATTTTCATGAACAATTCGAAATTCGAATTCTATAAACTTTTTTGTGGCCAGCATTCTAAAAGAAAAGTTTTTACTGTGTGACAATACTTATGACCTGACTAGGTATAGCATCAAATAAGAGAATAAAAACATAAAATTTAGACGTTCTCAAATAAGTCTAACGTTGTTCAAAAACTAACCGTGGCATAAAATTCATGGGTACGCTAGCCGTAGCTTATTACTCAATACTCAATCGTTTATTGTATTCCACAATGTAATAATAGGTGGTAAATAATAGGTATTACTCGTGCGCGATAACTTGGGACCTGCTAGGAATGCGACTCCCCGACCGCTTCCCCTGCACTTCCCCGATGGCGCCCGTATTGTACCGTTCGCATCACTATTTTTAACTAGGGTTTTTAGTCTCGCACTGGCCTACGTCACGTAACGACGCGCTCTGGAATTCTTTTAGTTTTAAACATTGTATTTTTATGTTATTCAAATAGTTTAAAAGAGATTAGATAAAAAGCAGCGTCCTCCCTGAGTAACATAATAAATTAGGTTAAAAAAAACAAAGCCGAAGCCGCGGGCAGCTGCTTGTTATGTTCGCTTTTTTGCGGGCGGTACAAACACGCCAATATGACGTCACCGCGCTCAGGCCCCAACTTATCGCGCACGGGTAATACATGATCATTATGGACCCTGTTGGGCGCAACAATATCATGGAGAGAGGAGGACGTCATTGTTCTTGTTAGGTTATATTTATTTTAAAAAAGAAAACACTCAAATCTAGTGTCAAAGTAGATAGTAGGTAAGTATCTAAAAATTGTCATTTTTCATTAAATTTATCATGAAAATATTCGTCAATTGTACATAGTAAGTTTTTTTAGTTAGTAAGTATTTTAATTGTTTTATAAATTTTATATTATTAGTCTCATTTTTCAACGCATCAGGTAGTTTGTTAAATATTTTGATCGACATTACGTTAGGGCTTGAAGAGTGCAGTTTGAGTCGGGAAACAGGTATCATAAGCTTGTTTTTGTACCGCAATGAGTGTGCCGTATGCATTTCTTCTCGTGTTGTGTAGAAATGCTTGTATTTCCTAGCAAATTTACATACTTCCATAATATAAATACATGGTAGGGTAAGAACTTTGTGTTGTTGAAAATGGGGTTTGCAACTATCTGTTTGTTCTATGTTAGCTAATATTCGGATAAGTTTCTTTTGTAGTGTAAATAGCGTCGATGCATTTGTACTATTCTCCCATAAGATAACAGAATATGATAGGTAATTATAGGCATACGCATAATAAATTGCAAGCGAACTTGTTAAATCAGTAGTTTTCTTAATCTCGCGCAGGGCATACGTGAATCTGGAAAGTTTCGATTTAATTTTTTGGGTATGCAAGTTCTAATTTAAGTAAGAGTCTATTACTAATCCTAGCAGTGTGAATTCATTAACGGTTTCTAATTTTTTATCTTTGAAGGTGTGGTTAATAGTAAGTGAAGTTTTCTGATTACCTACTAATATTCTATTACCTACTCCTTAGACCTAGTAGCTACCGGTCAGCGCGCTATGTTGTAGGGCGTAACGTTAAAATAGACATTTTAACTTCGCAACTTTTTATATTTATCAAAGACTGATTTCGTATTGTTTTTTTAATTTGATGTTGTAAACTGTTAGTAGACCATGGTCTGAACAACGTTTGTTCTGGGAAAACAGTGATTTAAAGGACACCGTGTATACACTCGACGATCACACTAGGTAAAGTGCACTTCTAACTATGGTACAGTAAGCTTCATCATTTCACAAGCAAAACTTGCTATTTAATGAGTTCTAAGAGGATTCTCGTATCACCAGTGGTACTAAATACATCGTGAAGTATTCATGTTAACCCCCAACGATTAAAGTGAGGTGTTATAAGTTTGAAACAGAAGTCTGTCTATAGCAGGGGTCGGCAACCTTTTGCTATAGCAGGGCCACATATGTTGCCAGAGTATCAGTGCGGGCCGCACTTATGTTTATATGTTCGGACATGTATTTTAATATTTAAAATAAAACGCATATATATTCATACAATCACGTCTATTTAAATTGAATTACTATACTAACATAAAAGTAAGAACTAGTGAGATTTTTGCGACTGCATTTGACTTGCAAGTTACACGTTTCTCATTGTAATATTTTGCCACTCAAAATGACCTCCAGCTTCTTCCACGGCTTGCTTGCAATTAGGAAAATGGTCAAGCTTTTTTTCATCAATATGCTTGATAAACAGTTTCAGTTTCATCTCAAATGACTTTACATCTGAATACATATCGGTAATCAATTTATTTTTCCCTGTAAGTATTTGTTGAGCTGATTCAGTTCCATAGTTAAATCAGTCAAAAAACCAAGATCGATAATCCACTGTTTGTTAGTAAGCTGTTCGACTGGCTTTCCTTTCATCTCCATGAAGTTGCCAATTTATTTCTACAAATCAAAAAAACTTTCCAAAACGGCAACTCGACTGAGCCACCTCACTTCACAGTAGTAAACCACGTCAGCTTCCAGATCTTCCAAAAACTTTTGGAACTGACAGTGTGTGAGCCCATTTCTTCTTATAAAATTAACAGTGGATGTTACAGTATCCATTATTTCTTTCCAGGATATAACCTTGGAGCACAATTGATGGGCAATACAATGAAAAATCAATGGCACAGTAGATCCAGATCTTTCACTTTGCTGATGTTTCTCCCAACAACACCTTTGTTTTGACCGCTCATGTTCTTGCCTCCATCGGTAGTGACACTTGTTAACTTTTCCCAGCTTCATCATCATCATCATCTACAGCCTGACTTCACCCATTGTTGGGTATAAGCCTCCCCAAGTTTGTGCCATCCACCACGATCCTGCGCTAGTCTCACCCACTGATGGCCCACGACCTTTACGATGTCGTCCACCCATCTCGCTGCTGGTCGTTCTACCCTTCTATACCCGCTCCTCGGCCACCATGCAGTCACTGTTCTGCTCCATCTGCCATCACCACATCTAGCCAAGTGTAAGTGCCAAGTCTTTCCCAGCTTAATTGCAATGAATCCAGAGCTTGTTGCAAATGGTGAAATAAATCTTCTCCCGTAGTTGTACCTTTCAAACTGCACATTTTCACAAGCTCTTCGTAAACACTAAAGTTTTCGTCAATGCTGCGTACAAATATGAGTAGCTGTGCTTTATACGACACGTCCGTACTTTCATCCATCGCTAAAGACAAGCAGTCAAAAGACTGCGCCTTATCCCTGAGTTGTTCACACAAATTAGCACCCAAGTCTTCGGTACGTCGGGTGCAAGTTCTGGCAGAGAGACTAAAGACTTTCCAACATTTTTTTCTGCTCTGGGCATATTTCTTCTGCGATAGCTAAGACACACTCTTTTACTAATTCATTATCGGTAAATGGACGTCCACTTTTTGCTAGAATTTCTGCTACCCTGTAGCTGGCACGAGCATTCGATTCGCTATTGTCTGCCATAACTTTAAATATGTTTTGTTGATTTTTTAATGACGATTTCAAAGTGGAAATTTTCCATTTTCGTATTTCTCTTTCAAGACAGTCAAATTTAGCTTTGTGCTCAATGTCGTAATGACGCTTCAGGTTATATTCCTTCACTACAGAAATACTCTTTTGACAAATCAAGCATAGCGGTTTTCCTTTAAACTCGATAAGAGAGTATAATTCTGTCCATAATTCGTTAAAAACTCTTTTTTATTCTTCTATCTTCCTTTTTCTTGAAGCCATGTTTCTATAATTATTCTGTAACAATAATGAAGAAATTTAAATTCGGTGTAAAATTAAAAATAAATATGTTCAATTTGGCACCCACAAATTCAACTCCCCATTCAAAAAATAATGAAAACATGACATAACTATCTTCATATCATGTCTAGTACGATCCCCGTCCTTATAATATTTACCCATCAATCTGAAGGTTCACATAAGCAAGCAGTAACCAAAATATAACAAATTGCTCGCGAGTGCATACAACGTACTTACCTCATACGTCGTGAGAAGCTATCAGCGAAGGAAAGAAAGGTGAAACGAAACGCATAGCTGGCAACCAGATGAGACGTGATTGTCCGGCCAATTTCCGCAACGAAATGAGGCGAGAGCTGCGCGCGGCTGTGATTTTAACTAAAGCCAGTTGCTTTGAATTTTTTCGCCGCCGCACACCTGCGTCTAATCAAAGAGTGCCTTCGCCTATTGTCTCAAAGGAGCCGCCGCCGACGGCGACGTGCGGCGGATAAGCGCAAAAGAAATTTCCAAGAATTGAATACATCAAATATTTATTTTCGGTAGAAACAATACATAACATCACAGTCTTGATAAACAGTTCTTAAGAAATGAACTAGGTACATTTTTTATCACCCCGCGTGGGAGCGAGCTTTCCAAAAAAAGCATATAATTACTAGTGAATTTATATATTTTTTCTTACGGACATCATACTTGCGGGCCGCCCCGAGTTAATCCATGGGCCGCATGCGGCCCGCGGGCCCCCGGTTTCCGACCCCTGGTCTATAGCATTGTAGGCCACAAACGGATGCATTAAGATCTGGTTTTTAATAGAAAACTAGTATAACTGTGATGGTTTTAGCTACCTACGTCAGTTTTTAAGGCGGGCTTGTTTCGGAACTTTAGATATTTTACGCTACCTCAGGCCCCGCCAATCTAAACGTATCTGCACTGCACTAATTTGAAACGCGGGGGAATTTTTGGAAGACAAACGGCGTGCGTCCGACCTCGAAGACGTCTCGACGGGCACTGGCCGCCCGGCGCGAGCGCCTGAACGAGTAGATTTTGATAGTTTTCTTTCACAGAGATTAATACTAACTGAATTACATTTAGTTTTTTTACAATTCCTTAGTTAATGATAAGCTCTATCTTTTGGTATAAATTTATGTCAAATTCAGATTTCAAGAAGAAACCTCTTAGTATCGACCGTTTACTTCTTAGTCACTCTTACTCCCTATACTAGACTACGCTGACGCCAGTTTTCCCGATCTTACAGAAGAACAACTTAATAAGCTTGAGCACTTTCAAAACGTCTGCATTCGATTCATATTTGGCTTGCGCAAATATGATCATATTTCCGAGTTTCGCGTTAAACTCAAGTGGTTGCCAATCCGCTGTCGTCGGAATGCTCATATTCTAACTCTTTTATATAAAACTCTATTTACTTCTTCTCCGCCGTATCTCAAACAATGCTTTGAATTCTTAAATATATCCCATACCCGCAATCTGCGTTCTTCCACTACTCTCCAGTTGAAAACTCCATCCCATAATTCCAACTTCTTTAGTAACTCGTTTACGGTACGAGCTGTCGGATTATGGAATGACTTGCCCTTTTCCATCAGACTTGCTAAATCTTTATCTATTTTTAAAAATGAGGTCTGCAAACTATACTTAGCGGCTTCTTTAAAGTAAAGATTGTATTTCCTTTCGATATTTATTGTAAAAGTATATATGTATATATTTATTTATGTAAGTATATGTAGGTATATTTTAGGTTTAGGTATTTTTTTTTATCCTACATAAATAGGTATTTATTGTAACACCGCCTCCTCACACGTCTTTTCAATCCAGTCCATCCAAAGGTTGCCTGGAAGAGATCGCTTTGAGCGATAAGGCCGCCCATTGTACCACCATGTATTAGTCTTTAAGTTTTCTAGGTTAAGTTATTTTAATTTGGTGTAACAATAAAGAATTATCTATCTATCTAAATATTAATTTAGTGTCAACTTTATGATTTTTTTTATCGAATAAAGTATTATTATTCGCGTTTCTATCTTCACAAAGCGGTAGATTATATGTTCAATTTTAATAAAATATGTTTTTTTTGTGCATATTTTACATTACAGTAGAGATACAGTTGTTAAAAAAACTTAAAAGTCGTAGCCCTTCAAACTTCCCCGCCTTAAGTCCGACGCAAAAAGGTCGAGATTTTAAATTTTACTTTTATCTTTTTAGTTAATATTCTTTATCTCATTGAGATTCTAGATTGTGCAAGCTGTATAAGTTGCTGGACGCATAACATCATTTGGATAGAATTGAAAAAGTAAAAACAATAAAAACTTTTTAGTCCGGAGTAAAAGTAAAAGCAATCGAACTAGTCTAAAAAGAAATGGCAAGGAGAAAGTACTTATTGCAAAACCTTCGCTTTGATTAAAATACTTTAGCAATACCTAACTTTGTAGAAGACTTTTTGTAGCTGAATTGTTCAATTCCTATCAAGCTGGTCTTTTTAGAGTGTTTTTCGCCGAAAGAAAACATCGGTCAGCTTTGTTATGCGATAAGACCGCACATTATTGCTTACATTAATTTGTTCTGTATTAAACGGCTTCAAAAAAAGGAGGAGGTTCTCAAATCAGCGGAATTTTTTTTAGGGTTCCGTACCCAAAGGCTCAAACGGGACCCTATTACTAAGACTCCGCTGTCTGTATGTCTGTCTGTCACCAGGCTGTATCTCATAAACCGTGATAGAGAGTTGAAATTATCACAGATTATGTTTTTCTGTTGCTATAACAAAAAATACTAAAAACAGAATAAAATCAATATTTAAGGGGACCCTATCCAACAAACGTGATTTTTTTGCTCGTTTTTGCTAGATATTGATAATTGATTGATATTGATATGATTGGCAACAGGTAGATGCTTGAAATATTCACAGAACATTGGGTTTTGGGTCTATCTATGTACTCAATTTCAACGAAATGTGTCAAGGCGTTCAGTCGTGAAAACGTAACGAACCAGACAGAGAGACAGAGTTACTTTCTAATTTATATTATTAGTATGAATATATAATACTAGCTGACCAATCCGCGGCTTCGCACGCGTGATTTGCCAATAACATGTAGCCTTTAGGTTAATCCAGATTATGATCTACGTACATACTAAATTTCATCGCAATCGGTTCAGCCGTTCCGGCGTGAAAGAGTAACAAACATCCATACATACAAACTTTCGCGTTTATAATATTAGTAGAATTCATTTAATAAAAAAAATCATTTATTATTAATACAAATAAGTATTACAGAAAAACATAGATTTAATTTTATTTTATTTATTAAGTATTTCCAATGAGTTACACAGACTTAATCATACTATCACACTATGTTTATTTGCTTGTTTGTTACTCAATCATGTAGTGACGGCTGAACCGATTTCGATGAAATTTAGTATGTACATAAATTTTACCCTGGATTAACACATATGCTACTTTTGATTCCATAAATCAAGCCCCATGGGATAAAAATAACAGCGAGTTTAGATTTATTTCTAGGTTACCTAAACATTTAGTAGCGTAACGCGTACGAAGTCGCGCTCAACAGCTAATTTATATAAAATACAATAGACGCGCTCCCTTTGCTCACTCTATGAATGCAACCACAGCTAACTAACATCTAAGACTGGTTTTTGAAAGCAACGATACCCAACCTGTATTTATCTGGTGTTCCTACTTACCGCTTTAAAACTGTAACTGTTAACTGCAATGATTTCATCTGTCTCAATATTAACCTACCATTTTATCAAAGATCTCGACAGCATCAGTTTATCCACTGTACCGTTACTTTAATATCAAACCGTTGATCAAACATTGAATGAACGAGGTGCCGAAAATCTCAAGTACTTTCCAGTTATTATTTGATTCATTTTGACCGCGAAAAGATTTTGAATTCTCTGGTTATAATATTAAAGTTTCAATAGATAGTGTCTTATTTACTTGACCATTACGAAAGGGGCAAGTTGTTTGATCTTCTTCTTCCTTTTCTTCTTTCTTCTCTTTTCCCACATTACGCGGGGTCGGCACATCAAAGTCAAAGTCAAAATCTTTTATTCATTAAAATCACAAGGATCACTTTGAAACGTCAATTTTACTCCCTGTTCCTTCGCAACCAAGCCAGGAAAGAAAGGTAAGAAACAAGGCTGGTAGTTTTTTTAATGATCCTTTTAGAATACATTACAATACAGAAAATAAATTACGTCTAAATTGTAATATTTTGAACGAGTTGGAGCAATTTCAATCCCAAGCTTCTCTATCATCTAATTAATCCGATACTTTATAGTAGTATTTTCATAAAGATTTTGTTTAATTGCGTTTTTAAATTTGTTAATTGTCAATTTTTGTACATCACTTGGGAATTGGGAGTTTGTTATAAAAGCAAACACCTTGCCCTTTAAACGATTTACTAACATCATTTATTCCTACATCTCTCTAACAGCCGTCATCTCCGTTGTCACTTCCTTCCTACTCATATCATTCTTCACAAAGTCCATTCATCTTTTCTTCGGCCTTCCTCTACCTCTATATCCATCCACACTCACACTCTTTTAGTCACATGATTTTCTTCCCTACGCATGAAATGCCAATACCATGCTACTCGTCAATTTTTCTATCACTGGTAGTACTTTTAAACTGCCCCTTATATACTCATTCCTCATCCATCCTCGTTACTCCACACATCCATCTCAACATTCGCATTTCCGCCTCGTGCACTCTTCTTTCATCCTTCCCTTTCGTGGCCCAACACTCAGAAACATACATTACGACAGGGCTTTTAATCGTCTTGTAAATTGTTTGATATCGAAAACTATTTCAGTTTGGTCACTAGAACAGCGTTACCTTCCCAGCGCCGGCAGTAACTTCCGGACTGTAGCGTTGTATGAAAAGATTTTCAAGCGGACGGTTTTACATTAAATTATTATTGTTAATTACCACTAGGTGAAGGCATACAAAAGCATGATTTTTAAATTTAGGCAGATCGCGTGATTTGCCCAGACCACATTTGGCCGTAGAGCAATTCATTAAATATATAAATATTGGTGGACATTTCACACAGTGCTATCTATCCTCAAACTAAGCAGAGCTTGCACTTTGGGAACCAGATAACTGATGTAATACATATACAGGGTGTTTTGTAATATACTGACGATATTCAAGTGACGGTTTCTCAAATTATAAAAAAAAACTTCTCGTAAAAAAAACTACTAGTTATATTATCAATTTTTAAAGAAAATCGACTTAGTTTAGGTGATTAATTCGATATAAAACTGACTGCCTACTCTTGCAATCGACATCCAAAAATAAAGGCCGATATCTCTTTCGGACATGGCTGCGGTTTTTGGGTTAGAAAAGGACAACAAGAGATATCTCGAGACTTTACCAATACAGTATCTGTGGTTTGATGGCAAGCATTATGCAATAGCACAACATAAGTTTAATAAAGTGTTTGTTTTTACATACCAAAATAAATTTCACATTTCTATGGTAAACATTTCACAAATTTATTTATTATGCTCAAAATATAATATTAATATGCCCATTCATCTTTGTGCGTCTCAAACATCCTACATACTTTTTTTTGTTAATCCTTACTTATAATATATAGAAAAACATTCAGACTCGAACCAAATATTTGTAGATAATGCAAACATTTGTTCCGCGGTGGGAATCGAACCCGCTACCTCTAGCGTCTCAGCCGGCTGTACGCCCACTGCGCCTCATTTCATTAGCATAAGAATTATCGGTAAATTAGCAAAAATAAACTCGATCGTTTAACATCTAAACAGCACTAAGAGACAATTTTGTATTGCATGTGAGAATCAGTACCTATTTGGTCTAATAAGTTGCTAATCAACCCTGGATTATGGACAGTTAGAGGAGAGAGGCAGAGTTAGTTATCCAGATATTTATTCAACACATCTACCAAAAAATTGTGAAATGAAACATAACTAAGCAAACTTGTAAAGGACAATACAATATGATTTCTAATAGGTTTGTAACAGAGATGGTTATCATTTGTAAGGTATTTGCGGTCGAAAAAGCCTAGTGTTGTACCAACATTATCGATCAATATCGGAACCCGTATAAAATTCGACATATATTATTTATGCTCAGAGGGTGGCCGTTTATTGAAATCATACGGAACAAATATTGGAAGTATGATGCTTTCGGCTCTATCTCGGATATAGATTGGGGCATTCCTTGTCATTGCCAGAAGAAGTCACTCTACAACACTCGTAGGTAGGACTATTGGTGGCGATTCTGTTTACGTGGACTAAAATTATGTAAAATACGGACGGTCTTACCTGGCGTGTTTTTGGGCTAGTTTTAATCAGCTGCTGACTAAAACTAGCCCAAAACACGCCATATCCATAAAAATACTTAATTTTTGAAATGTCACTTTAAATGTTAAGTTATAAGTTGATCTTTAGCGTTAACAAAATAAGACCGTCCATATTTTACACAATTTTAGGTAGTCAGTGTAAGCAAAAATACCAAAACATTTCTAAGTGTTTGTTTTATTTATGTTTATAAGGAAACTATGGAGAGACGAGCTATCTGATTTCCAGGCGGGTTGGACCATCTTAGCGCTGGAAATAATGTGGAGAGGCCTTTGTCCAGAAATAAGCTAAATAATCTTTTTTTTTTTTTTATATATTATAGGCTTGCGTTTGACCACGATCTCGCCTGATGGTAAGCGATGATGCAGTCTACGATGGTACACGCTTGCCTAGAAGAAACCTATTCACTCGCGACTTAAAGATACCCAGGTTGTAGCTATCTGGAAACACAGACTCTGGCAAGTCGTTTCACTCTTTGGCGGTGCGCATAATAAAGGTCGAAGAGAACCGCTTTGTGCGAATGGGAGGTATTTCTACCATATAGCGGTAGCACACCGCAGAGCGTCTGGTTGTCCGTTGATAGAAAGGAGATGGTGGGATCAGGTTAAAAAGTTCCGCCGCACACTCCCCGAAATGTACTCGATAAAAAACCGAGAGGCTAGCAACCTTTCGTCGATGCTCCAGGCTGAGGAGCCTTGCATCAACTAGCTCATCGTTGCCTATGAGCTTCTTGGCTCCTCTCTCAATTGATTCCAGAGCTTTAAGTTGGTACTTCGCTGATCCGTCCCAAAGGTGAGAACAGTACTCCAAACACGACCGGACTTGTGCTTGGTACAAGTTGAGCAACTGTCCCGGTGTGAAGTAGTGCCTCACCTTTGCGAGTATACCAAGCTTATTAGCAGCCAACTGGGCTTTCGATTTAATGTAGGAGCCGAAATTGAGAGACAATAATAAACGAAACGACTATTTCGAAAATGGCTACTATATTCTTTTTATAATTAAAACGTGTAATGTGGACATAGATATACATATAGTTATACTATATACTTATACTATAATACTTACTATTATTATTATAAAGAGGAAAGATTTTTATTTTTGTATTTTTGTGTGTATGTTTGTCATGAATAAACTAAAAACTAATGGTCCGATTTCAAAAACTCTTTCACTATTGGAAAGCTACATTTACCCTGAGTAACATAAGCTACTTTTTACCCAAGTAATGTTTTTATTTAAAACATGCTGCGGATTGGTCAGCTAGTTTTGAATAAATTGGAATCAAAAGAATATTTCTGAATCATTTTGAGACTTTATGATTGATTACTTAAAGTACCCACTTAAGATCTCCAGGACGATACATATCAACAATTATGCGCCTGAAAATTCCTCACGCGAGATATTGACGACCTCCGTGGTGCAGTGGGCGAATAGCCGGCTGAGACGCAGGCGGTTTCGGGTTCGATTCCCGCCGCGGAACAAATGTTTGCATGATCTACAGATATTTATTCCGGGTGTGGATCTGTTTCTATATATTATAAGTATATATTTACAAAAAAGTTTATTAGTATTCTATCAATTGTCTGGTTCCCATAGTACAAGCTCTGCTTTGTATGGGGCTAGATAACACTGTGTGAAATGTCCAGCAATATTTATTATTGATCATTATTATAAATACGGGATTTATCACGTACCGTTTTATCGGTCTTTCGTCCACAGAATGTTTCGACCGACAATGTTTCGGTTCAATTCGTGAACCGTAGGCATGATTAAAATAGGTCATGAGGGTTTTCTAAGCTATATTGTTGTTTAATACGCTGTTATATGGTTTATTTTACACTGAATCCTGTTTCGTAGTGCCACAGTCACCTGGGTAATGTCCCCTAGTACATTTGTTCGGTACGGACCATTGCTGGAGTACATTACCGCTTGTTTCTATGTTTATTGAGCCCTGCAGGGTTTATTAGTGCTTAGCCTTGGGGTGCGTATACATTTTGAAGGAAAGAGAAATAAATTTGGTGTACACAGGTGTTGGCTGGAACTAGACACCTTTACCTTGTTCTTAGCTGTGAGCTTAAGATTAAATTATGGTACATTTTAGGAAAGAGTTGGTAGAGAATATAAAAAAAACACACATAGAGATCCCTTTACCAAAAAAGAAAAGTGCTGAAACATTACACATTCCAATACTTACACTCATTTATTCAACCTGTAGAGACACAATAACCCTTGGTTACGTAGCTCAGTGCACCATAATGTTGGAGGTGATAGGAACAGACAAGCATTTCATCACACTAATATTATAAACTAGCTGTTGCCCGCGTCTTCGTACGCGTTACACTACTAAATGTGTAGGTAACCTAGAAAGCTAAACTCTACAAAGCTAAACTCGGTGTTGCAACTTGATTTGACAACCCACTTTTATTCTATGGGACCTGCTATATGGAATAAAAAGTAGCTTATGTGTTAATCCAGCTTATAATCCACGTATACCTATACTAAATTTCATGGAAATCGGTTTAGCTGTTAAGACGTGATTGAGTAACAAACAAACATCCAAACTTTCGCATTTATAATATTAGTGTGATGCGAAAGTTTGGATGTTCGGCACATTGGGTGGCTCCAGCTTTATGCCAGCTCCACACGTTAGCCCGAACGCCGCGGGTACCAATGTTACTTACTTACTTAGGTACTCCATCGGCGCAGGGACCCAGAACTCTCCACTTTCCTCTGTCCGTTGTCGGCTCTCAGGTCGCGCAGGTAGCCTCCATCCTGTCATTCCAGCGATACTTGGGACGACCAACCGGTCGGTGGCCAGTCGGTTGGCCCAAGTATGCTCTATATACGCTTCGATTTTCACCCATTCGCAGTAGATGGCCGAGCCAGCGGAGTCGGTGTGACTTGTATTCTCCTATGATGTTAGGCTCGGCCACAAGATCTTCTATTTCGGCGTTTTTACGGACTCTCAGGCTACTATCTTCTGTTCTTACTGGACTAAGGATTACCAATGTTGGCTGGTTAATTTGCTAGGTATCTACGTTGGGGCCAATGTTGGCAACGGTGACGTTGGAGCCAATGTCAGGAGACCGCATTACGGATTTATAACTTTTACAAAACTAAATAGAGTTGTCACATGTTATAAATAACTATAAATAACTCATCCATCCAAACTAGGAGAAGGGTCGCTAAAATTATGACAGCTAGGGATTAAGGTCGTTTCTGTATAAAGGGCGTAGCGGTTATAGTGTGACCATTAGTGCTGTGCACTCCCTGAGGTATGCGCGGCGAGGTGGGAGGCAAAGAAAAAACTGCATGAGTTCACATGAGATCAATACAATCATGTCGGACATATCTTACGATATCAGTTTGCATTTCTAAGGCAAGACTTGTGGCGGGACGATGGTCGGAGGCTATCTATCTGTAATATATTATACTTACTTAGTTGATTAAAATGGTACTTAAATATACTCATATTTTGTTAAAAATATGCAGGTGATAAATAAGAACTAAACCTATAATTCAAAGGACTTGTTTTATTGAACATTTTTTATATTTACAAACAATTATATATTCTAACGAAAGTTATTCTGACATAGATTCTGTTTCAACTTCATCTTCCATTTCATATCACGAGATAACGCACGACCCATCTTTGAATACTTATCCCGTGTGCGTCTGACATAGACCGTCCGGTACAAAAGCTACCTACCGCCGTGAGCGTTGACGGCAGATTGATAGATCGGAGCGGCCGACACATCCCCCCCGTCTCGCCGCGCGCATACCTCAGGGAGTGCACAGCACTAATGGTCACACTATAGTAAAAGGCTAGGTATAGACGGTCCCAATCTTCCTAGGGACTAGAGTAATAAGTGCAAAAACATGTTCAGCTAAAGTTTTTGTACAAAAGACAGTTCCCTACAAAACATACGTAAAATTCATAAACATAGTTCATGTAAAATGAGGCAAAACATGGGGGTGTTACAAACATTTCTGTGCTTCTTACTTCGATCAACAATCGTTGATCGAAGGCTTCTTAATAAGCATATGTTCACGCTATGCTATACACAAACCTGCAGATACTGTAATGAGGTGGCGGAATCCTTACCTACATACATATGTTAGGCGAGTGTGCTCCACTAATCCGCAAACGTAGCATTCATCTGGGCAAATACATTCTTAGCCCGGAGGAGCTAACAGTTATCACCTCTAATAATATTCTACAGGTTTTAGAACTTAACGTCTTACTCCGATCCTCTGAAAACCTCCTCAAAACCCCGATACATAGAACTAGTTTATATGCAAACTCCTTTTCCGTCCAAGCTGTCCGATTATGGAACGCCTTGCCGGTCTCCATTAAGAAATTCCCCTCACCTTCCGTATTTAAAGCTAGACTCAAAAACTTTTATCTCCATGAAGAGTCATGATTCATCTGATCTCTAATATTATTATTGTAAGTATAAGTATGTAAGTACATATTTATTTATTTTATATATGATATTTATTTAAAGTTATTTATGTACCTAATATGTATGTATATAACTAATTTCTTTTTCTATTATTAAGTTTATTCTTTTTACACCTCGGCCAATCTTCCATTAAGCAATGATCCTCTGGATCCAATGGTAGTCTGGAAGAGATCGCTTTGTTAAGCGATAAGACCGCCCATTATGCTTACTTTTATTTGTTTTTTTTTCTTTAAATCTGTTGTGTCTAGCTTGTAAGGTATAATAAAGAATTTTCATTCATTCATTCATTCATACTTTTAAAGTGGTGAACTTTAAATTCCCCCATAACCTAGCGGCGGGCGACACAAAAATAGGTGCCGATCACAAATAATCACAATAGACCTCGTGGCCGCAATGAAACTAAAGCCACAAAAGCTAATAAAAAAATACAAATTTTTCTGTCCATAATTGTAAATATATCCTCTGAAGAGTTGTTAGATAGAAACTCTAACGTGTCTAAGGTGAGTTTCTGCAAAGCTATATTTTATAAAGGCATTTTTAATATTTACTAGGCATAACAAGGTAACTACGAATATAATAGAACTATCATAAAACTATAGCTTCAAGCGTAAGTTTGCAAAATATACCCGACAATATCTATAAAAGCGCTCCAAAGCTGTGTTTGTGCTGTAAATATTCATCCGTAGATCTAGATTTATTTCTAGATAACGGACTGGTAGAACCTGATTCGTTCGCATACCCAGTGGATGGATCTCAAGAAGTAAAGTCAGCACCACAAGTTAATTAATTAAATATTTTAAAAGTCGAATTCAAATATATTATTTTTGATCATTCACTTGACCTACGAGGCAATACTTTGGTACGAGGCGATGGTTACCACTTAACATCAGGTTGGCCATAGACTTGTTCCATCCTTATGTAGTATAAAAAAATATACAATACAATTTAAGAAGTGTTCTCTTGCCAATATTTAAAATCATCACAATCCTTTTGACTACCCTATCTCTGATCGAGCGAAGCGAGACTCAACTTGGGCAAATCGGCGTTGTTTGTATGTATCAATGTTTGTCCGAGGATAACTATTGAAGCGTTGATCCGATCATCGTGAAATTTAATACATAGGTAGGTAGTAATAACACAATTTTGGTGTAACTAAATGAGATAGAAATGTTGGGGGGTTGTTGAGATATTGGGGTTCAAGAGGGGTAAAATAAATGAGGCTAACTGATCAAATAACGTTAAATTAAAGGTCAATTAGTACATTTAGACTCCGTTTTTATTTTTCGTAAACTCTTTATATTTTTTGAGTTATTAGTCATAACATAACATAAACTTAACTTTGATTAAATTCACAGGGTACACCAGTGACCCCACAGTGCTGAAATTTGGTATGCGTGTAGTTTTAGTAACAAAAATATAGTCAAAAGTCTGAAAGCCAAAATAACTGCAATTTGTACCCCAATAACGAGGAACCAAATTACATGAACTCCCGTTACCTGAAATTTGAATGAAACTGTAGGTCAAGTATTTGGTTAGTTCACTATTTTATTAGTCAAAGATTAAGGTCGGCTTGCACAACGATCCCTAAACTTTTAAACTTACTTTCCTTAAACTATTTGTATGATTTGACAACTCCTTAAATCATATTTATCCACTAAATACGTTTAGGCATCGTTACGCGAGTCGCCCTAAGAATATTTTTTTTTGTTTTGGGATACTCGCGAGATTTCAGTTCGGGGTGAACCACTAGTTTGTTAGTTCTTACCACCAGAATTGTTTTTACGCTTGTTCTTACAACTTAGAACCAGAGATTCAAGCATGTTACAAAACTTTATGTAACACTTCTGTAACTTACTGTACTTCACTATTAAGACAGAGTACAGCCATTAGCAATAACGATTCTCTAAGGACGATATCTCAATACACTGGAGTTAAGACTTCCACTTCTAATCACTTTGCTTTGAAAAGACTTCATCAGGTAACTGCATATACCTTATTCTAGTAGATTTCATTTCAGCCGTAAAACGTCCACTACTGAACACAGGCCTCCATGGATCTCCATGATGGGTAGTTGCAATACTCACCACGCTTGGCAGGCGGGTTGGCGAGCGCAGTACGGGATGTTGATACACGGAAAGACGCTGCTGCCCATCTTCCGGAGGTTACCCTTAGCAGGCTCTTACTGCATCCACGGGCATGAGAGGAGGGGTAACATTCTACTACCGGCACCCCACGGCACTAGTAGATTAGTTCGGATGAATATACATTATGTAGGTACCTACATCATCATCAAAAAATGGTATGTTTTTATACGATTTGGAGTGTAGTAAGCTTATGGCCTGTGGATGTGATAACCATCACCTGTATTGGACTTTGTAATAGTTAAATGAAATTTAGAAATGTAAATAACCACAATACTTATCACAAATACTGCTGTAAGATACCGAGAAGATAAGAGAAAAGCTCACGAAGAAAATGTAACTGGATTAACGCGCCGGCGAACACTGAGCGCAACTTCAATTCGGCCACGTCAAAAACTTCGGCCTGAATATTGCTATCCCTGTTTAGTGACGAAGTTTAGCCACGCAGAGCGACAGTGATAGCAATAGAACGATTCTAAATTTTATTAGATTTTGACCGTGTTCCGTAATACCAAAAATGATGACTGAAAACTTGTTGTATTTTAGCCATTGTGTTATTATTCTGTAACTAGACGATATACTCTATGTTCCCATGACTAGGATGCGTAAGATCTTGTTGTTTTTAATACGAAGCAATTAGGTTGAAAAAAGGTCTTGTATGACGTAAAAACATGCAGAATGCGATACGCTTCTATTTCATTTTAGGTAAGTATTTTGAACTAATATATGGTTGGGAACCTAGATATATACTATTAAAATTGAAATAATACTTTTTTAAGTTAGAAATATGCTCCAATTAGAAATGATCTTGGTAGTACGTGTTGTATAGGCGATTGTCCCTCCGGTGCCCCCTTAAGAAGGACAGCTAAATAAAAAAGGTACTTAGAAGGTAGAAACCTAGAAAAAGAAAAACACCACAGGATTTAAAAACAAGTTAAAACGTTGCATAATTAATAGCAACGATAAAATTAATAGTATATAAAAAAAAATCGCGCACCTTAGATACCCGTACGACGCACTGATCTGCGTCCATCAACTTGAGGCATACCTTCTAATATAGACAGTCTATTCTCGTTATTCTTATATTCATTATATTCAGAAATTTTTGGTTTTAGGACATGCCGATTACACGATGTATTTCTTCACCGTTTTGTGTAAATATATTATGTGTAATTACTCACTCGCAACCGATTTGGGGATTCTATGATTTTTTTGAGTCGTTTCTTATTTTTTTTATTTACACTCAATATTTATAGAGATAATGTAATCATTGTAATGTAATGACGACCTCCGTGGCGCAGTGGGCGAATAGCCGGCTGATACGCAGGAGGTAGCGGGTTCGATTCCCACCGCGGAACAAATATTTGCATGATCTACAGATATTTGTTCCGGGTCTGGTTGTTTCTCTGTATATTATAAGTAAAAAAAAAATGTATATAAGTATTCTATCCGTTATCTAATTCCCATAGTACAAGCTGTGCTTAGTTTGGGACATAGATAGCGCTGTGTGAAATGTCCAGCAATATTTATTTATTGTAAGTATATTCTTTCTATATTATTTATTCTTTATTGTACACAAGAAAATATATTAAAACAGTACAGAAATAGAGGACATGTACAAAGGCGAGCTTAACCCTAAGATATATTTAGATATATTATATTAGATCTTTATATTTTTTTGTCAAACTATACTGTCCCACTGCTGAGCAAAGGTCTCTCCCATTTCCTTCCATTCCTTGCGTTCTAAAGAAATCTCTTGCCAGTCAGAGTGGAACCCATCCAGATCGTCCCGCCAACGTTTTACTGGGCCGCCTCGTTGACGTGTCGGCCTGTAGGTTGCCAGTCGGTGGAGATCTTAGTCCACCTTTCAGGGTGCATTCGCGTAACATGACCCGCCGAGTCCCATTTGAGTCTTGCAACCCTATTTTTTTTATTAATAATACTTAGATTCACAGTTACATTACCGTATATCATACATTAATAAACATAATACTGAACTTAAACCAAATTGAATCTACATTATGTAATACTAAACTTTTATAAATTTGACGCGGCAAAGTAGCCCGTAAACTTTAATATACCTATTATAACTAAATTTTTACAAAAATAAAAAATAAAAAATTCGAAATGGTTTACATCAAAAATAAAGTGTGTATAACAAATTTTTAGAATATTTAAATTAATGAAGAAGTGCCCCTTGAGCTGCAATGTTTGCTTGATCGCATTTGGAGTGTGTGTGTGTGTGTGTTTATGTGTGTACCCATAGTCTACCTAGTGTGTGTGGCGTGGGATGTATTTTATAGTGTTATGTTATGTTTTTTAAAGTGTTAATTATGAGATCATTTGGGAATGGCAACAAAAAAAGCCGCTCATTATATAATTGTATGTATTATCTACAAATTGTTTAAGTGAGTTTACACGGACTTATAACCCATATCGAGGATTCCGGTCTTAGAGCGTAGTGTTGCGGATTCTATCGATATATCGATAGAAGGAGCGATAGATCGCTCCTTGGTACATCCAGAGTTTGAACGTTTGTGAGTCCGTTAATGACCAAGTCTGAGCACCATAGGTTAGGATAGGTAAGATACACATGTCGGTGAGTTTTCGCTTATGTGACAATAGAATTTATTTATATATTTTATTAAAGTCAACCAACGATAGTTACAACGATACATTCAATTAATACTTTACATTACATATTAGAGCTGATTGCACAATCAATTACAGGTCAACACTGCATGCAAATAAAAAAAAACCTAAGAATAACTATACTATAAAATAGAACTAAGACAAAAACTAGGTAATAAATTAGGAACACGTGCGATGTACATCAGTACATAAACAATTCAACTAAACATTGTAATCTGATTGTGTAAGTTCTCATCTAAGTAACGACGGAACTTATTTAAATCTACAGAAAAAACATCAATGTCCTTGCAGTTATTCAATATATAATATATAATATTCTTTATATTTTTATATAATAATTCTTAGTCTTTATATTAAAAAAATAATATTATTTAGTATCAAACCCCAATTATATTTTATTCGCAGACTCTATTATTGAATCTTATAAAAATGATCGTTCACAGAAATAATATCTGGCCGAAAAAACACTGCTCAACTTTCCCCATTTTTCTCCATCAGTTTCCCAAAGCAAATGTGTTGTATTTGTAAATATTATATGACGGGACCACACAATAGGGCCCAATAAATCATTCAATGGATATAAAATTCCACAAAGGTAAGACCTCTGGACTCTTCAAAAAAATGTTTTTCATCACTCATGCTCAGAAAGCATGTCATTGTAAATTGGATATTGGCTCCGTAAATGCGATTTACAGTCCTAGGGCCGTAAGAAAATTTGAAAATAGAATGAGGTTCATTGCATTCGTGATAAGCTAAAATGAAATACAATAATCATGACAAATTCTTATTTATTTTAAAAATAAAAGAGGTTAAATTATAAATGCTAATATTAAATACAATCTCCACGATAAATCCTTATTTCTATTCAAAAATGAAAAAAACCACATTTATATTATGCTTTGTTGAAATAGAATCTCCATGATAAATCCTTATTTATATTTAATAAAAGAGGTCATAGTATAATAGTGAAAAAAATAACAATGGATTCCGCGAACTCAGATTTTCTTTTTTGCAACAAACTGATATTCGCACTCGTAATGAAAAGTTATTATTCGGGTGTAAGCGATCAATAACACCCTCACTTACTCGTAGTGTTCTATTTCAGGTGTATAATAGATCGCTTACAGCCCTAGTTAACAATGTACTGTTATTATAAACTTATATCAATATTCCACTGAAAGTTATTTAAGTCGCAATAAATGTAAAAAGTTAATTGAGAGTAAACTGCTCAACTTATTTATCTAGCAAATATATTTACAGAACAAAACAAATAAACTACGAATTGGAGTGTTTATTAGATTTAAATTAAAGCAAAGTTGCCTACCCACAGAATAGTACAGAAGTTGAGTTTGAATTAAAATAAATTCATTTATTAAATCAGACAATAGTGGTTTTTAAGTCCATTAGTGTTAGTAGGTATATAAACTTTAATATCTAAGTTAGTAATAGTACGCACGTCTACACATCAAACTATACATTTCAAGTATAAGCTGACCTCGCATTGTGTAGGCTTTTCGTAGAATGAGAGGTCAGCTTAAACTGGAACTGCTTAGCCTGATGTGTAGCCGTGTGTACAAGTATTTTATAAAACTTTCATTCAGTCATAAGGCTATTTGATCAGGATCCGCATGAAAGATTGAATCACAGGCGACCTGCCATATCTACCAGGTATGACCTGCAGAATGCTGTTGGAGCTGACCCGTACTCTGCTTAACAATGAGGCCGTTTTCTTAAGGATTATGGCATGGAAGCCGTCGACCCGCGCGTCAGCAAACATGGTAGATGCACTGCAGTATCGAGTTAATACAACGAGCGATAGCAAGCGCTCGCACGGATAGACGCGCGCGTACGACAATCTCGGATCAAGTCGGTCGAATGCCAGTCGCGAGTGCTGCGCTTTGGCTTTGGAATATTGTTTTGTGACATAATTTGTCAGTTGATTGTGAATTTACTTGTGTTCATCTAAGTTAAAATGTTTACGACGCAATAATTAAATGTTTTAACAAAATTGCTGTGTATTTGTTAAATCTATCACAGAATATTCTAGATGCCTACGCCACGCTCGAGCGTAGGTTATTTAAATAAAGGATGTCCCGGGCTGTACTTTTGTAGATACCAATTTATTATGTGGCTTATCTGTTTGCCCTTAATTTACAACAAATACAATAAATTATTATACCAAAGATTGATCAAACTTGTTTTGATATCAACATATTAAGACTTTTGTTCTGCTAAGTTATTTGAGATCGGCAAGCAGTTTGTTTTACGATTACGTACGATAAAGCGAAGTAAGTAAAGTACGATAAAGCCTTTGTAGTTTATTAAATAAATAAGTAAATTATTAAATATTTCTGGACATTTCACACAGCGCTATCTAGCCCCAAACTAAGCAGAGCTTGTACTATGTGAACCAGATAACTGATAGAATACTTATATACTTTTTTTTTAATACATACTTATAATATATAGAGAAACAACCAGACCCGGAACAAATATCTGTAGATCATGCAAACATTTGTTCGGCAGCGGAAATCGAACCCGCTATCTCCTGCGTCTCAGCCGGCTATTCGCCCACAGCACCACGGAGGTCGTCTAAAAGAAGTTGAATCAATATTTGTACGATAATGCGTTATAATTGTACCCAAAATCCTTACTAATATGGTAAATTCAAAATCAACTCTCTTTCCCGATCCCGTGGGAACTTCGGGATAAAAACTATATAAAACACTCTTAGCAAAGTGACACGACACTTTATGTAAATAACTTCACGTCAATGAACGACGGTTAAAATATATGAATATTGTTCGTAGAAAAATACTAAAAACGCAGTTAAGGCGGGCTTGTTTCGGAACTTTAGGTATTTTACTCTACCTCAGGCCCCGCCAATCTAAACATATATGCACTAATTTAAAACGCGGGGGAATTTTCGGGAGACAAACGGCGTGCATTCGACCTCGAAGACGTCTCGACGGGCACTGGCCGTCCGGCGCGAGCGCCTGAACGAGTAGATTTTGATAGTTTTCTTTCACAGAGATTCAATAATAACTGAATTACATATTGTTTTTTCCCAATTCCTTAGTTAGTAATAAGCTCTATCTTTTGGTATAAATTTGACATGATTTGGCTGCATTGCCCCGCTGAATTGCAATGCTTATGCGTTGACCCAGATAAGCGCCAGCTCTCGGATAACATGTCGCTTCGAACAGACGCCCAGAAATAATTTTGAAAGCGCGATGGGTCCCGGTACCCCGTGGACCCAGGGTCTCGACCCCAAATGGTTCAAATACTTAAGCTCTGTCGAGACCATATTTGCGCCTCTTGAGATCTTCGGCTGCATTTGCCGCCGCACCGGCCCCAACTGCTGTACCATTCAGATGAGATGGCGCAAGGGTATCTAGTTATCCTTGATTGTTATAATGTTTTATGTTGATAAAAGTTGGTGACTTTTTTATTACTTTTAGGACATCGTAAATGTTCTCTAATTTTATTACATTTTATCCAAGTAGGCTATTAAACAGTTTTAAGCTAACTTCGTTTTTTAATTGAATTATGATTAAGAATATATCCATTGGCACTTTTTTAAGTATTTACCTAAGTACATAAATATTGACAGTGTTTTAATTAAAATTGCCCAGTTGTTTGATGTTGAAGTAGTTATTTGTCGAGGAAGAAATTGTTAAAATTTAATGCTATATAAACTTTGATAGCAATTTTTTTTTTTTTTATAAATAGTGATTTAGAGAAACTGAATTCCCGCATGCTACAAAAGTTTGGCCACCCCTGCCACTTGGTTTCCGTCTGTCTGTCAGTACCTCTGTCTGTTTGTTAGGACTACTAAACGGATAGACTTATTGCGATGAAATTCGGTATAAGATTATAAGCGAGGTTGAGAAATATGATACATTTTAGCCAACAGCGCAGAAGGAGGGTTATGTTTCAGTGGGTAGGTCATATTGTAAATATATTGCATACTATGCAGATGCAGCTCAACGTATCTGCATTCTCCAACCATTCCGCGCGTGACAAATAGCCACTATATGTTCTATCGAGTCGTGCATATAATAAAATTGAGGAAACGACCGTTTCAGATCGAAATCCTATCGTCCTGATCCCTGATGTAAGCCCATAGTTTTATTTTACATCGAGTCGAAAGCCCAGTTGGTTGCTAAAACACTTGGTATGCTCGCAGAGGTGAGGCATTACTTCACACCGGGACAGTTGCTCAGCTTGTACCAAACACAAGTCCGATCGTGTTTTGAGTACTCACCCCTGCTGGGACGGATCAGCGAAGTACCAACTTGAAGTTCTGAAATCAATTGAAAGAAAAGCCAAGAAGCTCATAGGCAACGACGAGCTAGTTGATGCAAGGCTTCTCAGCCTGGAGCATCGACGAAAGGTTGCTAGCCTCTCGGTTTTTTATCGAGTACATTTTGGTGAGTGTGCGGCGGAACTTATCACCCTAATCCCACCATCTCTATTCTATCATCGGACAACCAGACGCTCTGCGGTGCGCCACCGCTGTATGGTAGAAATACCTCCCATTCGCACAAAGCGGTTCTCTTCGACCTTTATTACGACGTGACGTAATACTTATTTTGATGTGTTTGCGGATGACAGGAAGACAATCGAACGAGTGTGTCTCAGTTATTGTGAGAGTATTTAATTAGTTATGTATGCCGATGTTAAGTTAGTTATGTTTAGTCCCTAATGTATTTGTATATCTGCTGTGTTTTTTGTGTACATTTTTAACCTAAAATATGTAAGTTTGAAAATGAATGTACCTATATCATAATTTGTATTGTTTCTTGTAGTAGTTTTGGATATAGCGTATTAGATTCATTCTGTAAAGTTATATTTAAGTTTGAATAAACGAATTTGAATTATTCGCACCGCCAAAGAGTGGAACACCTTGCCAGAGAACCTGAGTATCTTTAAGTCGCGAGTGAATAGGTTTCTTCTAGGCAAGCGTGTACCATCGCAGACTGCATCATCGCGCGCCATCCGGCGAGATCATGGCCAAACGCAATCCTATAATTAAGAATATAATAAAGAATTGGTTTAATTTAGAAGTCAAGCTTTTTTATACTACTTAGATGGGACAAGCATATGACCCAACTGATGTTAAGTAGTAACCATCGCCTATAGCAAAGTATTGCCTCGTAGGTCACACATCTTTGGAAACGTGCCCTATGATGCACTGCCCTGCGTCCATTAACCCTGCCTGTAATTTCATCTAAAACCATACCCTTCATACCGAAACACTTGCAACAATGCTGCTTGAGCGTGGTAGGTATAGGTAAGTTGGCAATAGAAAACGCAGCGTAGTAAGGGCCCTCTACTTGAAAGACAAATGCTGGGAGCCGTTGGGTTGACGGCATGATCGGTCGCTCTGGAAATATATCAGGGAGGCCTAGGTTTAGCAGTGTCCAATGGCTGATTTGATAATGATGAAATTTGGGATAGAGATCAACATACTTTATAGGTACGCAATTACGTCGTAAGGTTAAAATATAAGGATCTTGCTTAAGAAAACGAGTGGCGCCACCCACTGTATCTCCGTTTTTAGTATTTTACTAAGTTCGGGGGGAAATTACCCCCGGGGAGGCGGAGGAGGGGGCAAGATGTTGATGTTTCTTAGTCTCAACACATTATTCATTTATATATTGTAAATCTAGGTACAGTATTAGGTGGTGGGGGCTTTATATATATACTAGATTTTGCCTTGCAGCGTTCAAGCAATTAACAATTTAAAATAAACATGCCAACATCAAAAACAACAATTAAGATTAAAATAAATGCTTAAATTCAGATAAAAATATTTTAAAACGTTTTAAACCATTTTTAAACGTACGGTCAGAACACTATTTGAGTATTTATCGCTAAATATCTATGTATCATATTAACTAATTTAAGATACCGGGGTAGCATGAACATTTATCCAGTAATCGATACATTTCCAATAAACAATTTTTAAATCGGCGGCGCCTTTGCGACGTTGCCGCTTAGTCAGTTTAACAGGTACCTACTTACATGATGAATAAATAATAATATGTTTACCTATTTTATACAGGCTGTTTCAATGGTGTTTTAGGACTTGAAATTAAGGTTGTACGAAAATTTAAATTTTTCTATGGTAATGAATTCAGATAACGACTTCAGATAACAGTATAAACTAAACTACTCTACCAATTTTGATGAAGTTTCCATGGGATCAATCTAAAAATATATCCTTTCAAATAAATAACTACTTTTCCAAATCAGTTTATATATAACGGAGTTCTGAGCTAACAAACATAGCATAACTAAAAATTAAACAGATTTAAGACTTATATAGTTTTCTCATGGACGCCATTGTTAAAACTAGATTAAATGTAAATGGGACCCCACGAGAAGCACCAGCTTTCAAATTAAAAAAGAATCATCAAAATCGGTTCACCCAGTCGAAAGTTCTGAGGTAACAAACATAAAAAAATACAGTAGAATTGAAAACCTCCTCCTTTTCTTAAGTCGGTTAACAAATTAAATTTACAACAATACTAGCCATCCTACCCGTGTTTTTATATAATGTCGTACGTAAGAAAACACGTAGTATGTATATGCAATGTGGGCAAAATTTCAAGTTAAATTACAAGCATCTATCAGCTATTGTCGACATCCGGGTCAGCTAATAAGTCTTTGCGAGAACTCCGCACCATGTGACTAAATATAAATAAATAAATATTGCTGGACATATCACACAGCACTATCCAGCCCCAAATTAAGCAGAGCTTGTACACACAGCTACACATCAAGCTATACATATCCAGTATAAGCTGACCTCCCATTCTACGAAAAGCCTACACAATGCGAGGTCAGCTTACATTGGAAATTTATAGCTTAATGTGTAGCCGTGTGGACTATGGGAACCAGATAACTGATAGAATACTTATATACTTTTTTATGTAAATACATACATATAATATATAGAAAAACATCCAGACCCGGAACAAATATTTGTAGATCATGCAAACATTTGTTCCGCGGCGGGAATCGAGCCCGCTACCTCCTGCGTCCCAGTCGGCTATTCGCCCATTGTGCCACGGAGGTAGTCAATATGTGAATAGCCGGCTGAGACGCAAGAGGTTGTTGTGGGTTCGATTACCACCGCGGAACAAATATTTATTTAATCTATAGATATTCCGGGTCTGGATGTTTCTCTATACCACACGTCAACGATTGGTGTGTGGGTTCCATAAGGCTACAGGCGTAATATCAAGCTCTAGATGTCACCCGTCGACAGATGGTACACCAACGCTTCGTTAGCGCTCTCTTGGGAACCGTTCTGTTGGGGTTGAAATGGAACAGTTTATTAACTATGCATGTTCGAATTGGTATATATTTAGAATTAAAATTTTAAATGACTAGGTTATTTTGTTTTTTTTTCCAAAACCATTTTCAGTGAACCAAAATGATAAAACCATTTTAGGGTTCCGTACCGAAATGGTAAATCGGCACCGTATTACTGAGGCTCCTCTCTCTGCCTGTCTGTCTGCCCATCTGTCACCATCCTGTCTCATGAACCGTGATAGTTAGACAATACTCTTTTAATACTTTTCGAAAGCATTTTTACACAGTTTAATTTTAGCCTGTCTGATGGAGGCTGGTTTTGTAAAATTTCTAGTTTTTGTATAACGCCCTTTTACTGAGAATAGTTAAAGCTCTTGACCTCATCTGATGGTAAGTGTGTTCGAAGATAGAGCACGCTTGCCTAGAGGGATCCTATTTTCTCTGGGCTGGCCTTGTGTAACTTGTTGTGTCGTTTCTTGCGGTCACTACATGGATGAGTTTTTTTTAGGGTTCCGTACCCAAAGGGTAAAACGGCGCCCTATTATTAAGGCTCCGCTGTCTGTCTGTCTGTCCGTCTATCACCAGGCTGTATCTCATGAACCGTGTTAGTTAGACAGTTGAAATTTTCATAGATGCTGATTCACAGTATTTCTGTTGCCGCTATAACAAAAAAGACTAAAACCAGAATAAAATAAATATTGAAGGGGGGCTCCCATACAACAAACGTGATTTATTTGCTCGTTTTAGCTCGATATTGATAACGGCAACAGATAGACGCTTGAAATGTTCACAGAATATTTAGTTATATATTCACTTTATAAATAAATATTTAAATTAAAATAAAACAAATATATTTAAGGGGGGCAAATGTGTAATATAAACAAATGTATATACAATAAATATATATATACAATAAATGTGCTTTTTTGTCGTTTTTATAGATAATGGTACGGAACCCTTCGTGCGCGAGTCCGACTCGCACTTGGCCGGTTTTATTATTTATTACTTGTTACAATAAACTGAGGAAATGAGAAAATCCGCAGAAGAACTAAAGTTGCGGACATAGCTCTCAAAATTAGCAAGTTGAAGTGGCAACGGGCAGGCCACATCGCTCGTAGAACCGATAACCGTTGGGGAAGAAAGGTTCTCGAGTGGAGACCACGGATTGGAAGACGCAACGTAGGCCGGCCCCCCACAAGGTGGACCGACGATCTAGTAAGAATCGCGGGGATCTAAGGGGGAGGTTCAGCAGTGGACGTCTCCCGGCTGATGATGATGATGACAATAAACTGTTTTGTAATCTATATCTAGACCAAGATCTAACATAGGTTTTCGTTTGAGTTTGCTTCTGGAGACGAACCTTAACCCTAAGATGAAACACACTTCAGTTTTATTAAGGTGTTCATTTCAAATTAAAAACAGTCCAAAAAATCTTTAGCAAGAATTCTATTTTGCTAGGACTTTTTTGTTTGCAAACCAATATTCTCTCTTACAATTTCATCGTCAAATTCATAACATCTGCCATTCATAACAATGCTTCAATTTATCCATACCTATTATGATCATATTTTCAATATCAAGGGTTCACTCACACCAAAGCCAACCATAGCAGGTAGACCCTTAAATTGTTGAGGTGAGTCAGACAAAAATTTAAAATTTTATTTCAAACGACGTGTGGTTGCTAAAGATTTTGGCATTATTATTGAAATATCCTATGCCTAGTTGGATTTTAACTAATGCAAAAAACAGAGTGTTATGAATTTCAGGAAAAATACGACCAGTTACTTACTTATCTAAAACTTATATTTCATATTTTCACAATAGAAAACGATGACATTTATTCCCGTGATAATGTAAACGCAAAGAATGCGGTGAAATTATCATGTACTTACTAGCTGCCGCCCTCGGCTTGGCACGAGTATTTATTCCAGTAAAAAACATGACCCTCCTGCGCAGTCGGATAAAAAGTAGTCTATGTCTCAATCCTGGTCATAATCCATTTATATACCAATTTTATCGAAATCGGTCCAGCCGTTTAGTCGTCAAAACGTAACAAACAGATAGACCGAAATACAGTTACTTTGGAATTTCTAATATTAGTATACATAGGTCTCGCTAAATGTTTGCAGAATTGGCCACTTACGTAAACAATATTTAAAAAGTTAAAAACATTTGAAAATGGAACTCTTTAGCCGTAGAATAAAATTTGTTTCATCTGATTGTCAATTGTTTTTACATTGTGGCGTCATTTTAAAACTGCGTGATTACAATAAAATGGATTTATTTCAGGAAAATTATCGTTGCATGATTTTTTACGATTTTAAGTAAAATTTTCGCGAAAATAACGGCCGTATGATCTTGCACCGCGACAATGCAAGTTCCCACACGGCCAGACAGACAAATGAGTTTTTGAAGGCGAAAAACGTACAACTTATGAGTCATCCAGCCTGACTTTTTTCTGTTCCCAAAAATCAAGAACCAATTGCGCGATCAACGGTTTACATCACCAGGAGAAGCTGTCGAAGAGTATGAAAAACACGTCACCACGGAGGCGTGGCACAAATGTTTTCAAAATTGGTTCAATCGTATGAAAAAGTGCATTGACGCAAAGGGAAATTATTTAGAAAAGTAATAAATTCATTTTTGACCATTAATAGTATTTTTTTTTAATTGATTCCGGAAACTTTTAATATGCCTCTCGTAGATTTCGGCGAGAGTTTGCAGGAGACGGGCGCTAGCCAAAATTCTCGTATTCCCGAGAATCCTGTAGGAAGGATAGGATGCGCCCTATGCATTCGCTCCACGCGCGGCTGCCATTCGTTACCGATCACCCCTACTCTACCGGCCCGTCAGTCGCTCGCCGCCTCGCGTCGCGTGCGGACGTATGCCCTTCTGAAGATTGCCCCGCACGTAGTCTTCGTCGAATACATAAATCTGAATCATAAACTGTGACTCGTTCCAAATCTCTACTACGCTTCGTAAAAAGTATATCCCAATATTTTTGTGAATCAGTGACTGTAAAATCCTGCGTATTGTTTTCCACCAGCAAGTGCAAAATGTGATGTTATGTGTGCTCAACGACCGTACCGTCCTGTGTAACGTTGCCTCAAAGTGAACTCGATGGATGCAATGTGCTTTTAAAATTGGAAACTAAATCGTTTGACCCTTCAAACACCATTTTACAGGTAAATTGTGAAAAATGTGACGCATTTCGCGCCTGCGATAAGATTGTGCCTACCTAGTCAGTAGAAGGAATGAGTAATAAACTCAAGGCAAACAAGTATTTACCTAATCCAAACGCAAATGTTCAGACCAACTGTAAGCGTTTCGCAGACGCATATTATTTATGAACTAAATAGGATTATATACGTTTTCAGAATTAGTGAGAAGCGTAATGCTTACTCGGTATCAGAGTCAAGTGTAAACTGATTTAATTATGAATCAACTGACGTCATCAGTAAAGCGGTTGATTCGATTACTGTGCCAGATACTGATAAAGATGAGAGGAGAGGAAATACCGAAGAAGCAGGCGCAATAAATTGATAGCGCGCTCCATTTTCCACTGAAGGTCGATTGCATCGTGAATGCTTTCTCGGAATGACCAATAAACAGTCGCAATATCAAATAAATAACGATATACATTTAGTATTTCCTTTACTTGATTATTTTGGCCGTGATCCAAACATTTGTGGCGTCCAGGATCCTTACCAGTTCCATCTAAGTTTGGAGCAATTTTGTTTTTTTTTTTTGCAATATTTACCAATGTACTTAGTGTACATATATATTCTATTCTATATCATTAGTCTCTCTGCATCTCTAGGTATCTCTAGTCTTATTATTATCATTAAAATCTCGGTAAAAAATTCAAGCAATGTGAATATTTCAATCCAGTCAAAGTACACTAGTAGAGTAAGCAATAACGTTGTGAAAACGACTTGTTTCCTCGCCTTCGCAAAAAGAGTTTGTAAGAACTGGCTCTTCATTTGATGTTTTATTTTTCTTTTCCGTTTTCGTGAACGATACCTTTCATTATGTTTATTGGTTCTCAGTGTTTCGCTTTTTCTTTCTCGTAACATTTTGTTTACGTACTACCCGTGCGCGATAAGTTGGGACCTGAGCGCGGTTACGTCATATTGGCGTGTTTGTATCGCCCGCAAAAAAGCGAACATAACAAGCAGCCGCCCGCGGCTTCGTCTTTGTTTTTTTTAACCTAATTTATTATGTTACTCAGGGAGGACGTTGCTTTTTATCTAATCTTTTTTACACTATTTGAATAAAATAAAAATACAACGTTTAAGTTTATACATTTATTTTATCTATTATTTACATTATCTCATCTTCGTCACTACTTAGTGGATTTATGCCTTCTAGAGGTTGTTCTTCGTCCTCAGTCTCACTATAATCACTTGACGAAGAGGTATCCGATAAATTTACAACATTTACTATAACAACAAAAACTACAACAATGACACAAACTATAACAACAAAACAATAACACAAACGAAAACTAAAAGAATTCCAGAGCGCGTCGTTACGTGACGTAGGCCAGTACGAGACTAAAAACCCTAGTAAAAAATAGTGATGCGAACGGTACAATACGGGCGCCATCGGGGAAGTGCAGGGGAAGCGGTCGGGGAGTCGCATTTCTAGCAGGTCCCAAGTTATCGCGCAAGAGTAATACCTAGTAATATTGTAGGTTTGTTATTCGAGTTTAAATCCTTTTGTGTTCGCTAGCCATTTTATCAAACATTTCTGTTCTTTTATAAACAAAAGTACACGGTGACCTGGGACAGGCTTTTGTTTATATTTGTATATAAGGACACTATGTCAATGCATTCGTGACCAACTCTCAGATACATTAACTGAAACACGATATTGTAAACAGCCAACTGGCTCCACTCCACAGTACTGTGCAAACTTAACATTTTACGTTTAAAAGTTTCTTCGCATTTAATAAATTTATTTTTGAAACGTTCTGTTAAGTAACTCTTAGTTCTTTATTACGTCAAGTAGATAGCTTTAAATACAACTAAGTAGCTTTAAAATAAAACTTAGCTTTTAAAAAAATTCTGTCTAATTTTGGATTATGCCGAGAAAGTCATAAAGTCATAAAGCAACTATTGAAGACGAAAAATAACTTTAAATTTCAGAATGTATGATACTTAGGCACTCGCACTATAGTCTAAAGTTGCTAATAATTGCTTAATTCCCAAAAAGATAACCCGAAACTTCAGAATTTCCCCGGACTCAATCATTGAACCATCAAGAGACCGATTGAAACGCCCTCATCTGGTAATGTTTCAGTTTAAGTGATCACAAAAACAAAATAAAACAAATTTTATTTTTTCCAATCGCAAGAAATAACACGAAACCGTAAAAAGTTACACCATTTCGTAAGGAGGCAGTCAAAATGTGTTCTTATTGGCTAAAATGTACAGAGGTTTATTTTCGGTCGTTACTTGGTCCTTGGTTCTGAGAGCTCTGGAATAGAATAAAGCTGAAATAACATTTTAAATTAATTCATGATTATTTTCCTTACTAATATTATGTGTAATAATCGAAAATTCAAAGAATTAGGATCATGGCTGCTTAGGTAAATGTTAAATAACATTACATTTGAATGATTATGAACTCATAAAGAAAATTGAAATACCTAACATTGGTAACAGATGTATAATGGGCGAACGGAACAGTTACCACCCGGGCACGATCTGCCGTGGCCAGTCTGGAAGTCCTTAAACAGGCTCCGCACCCAGGTTGGCCGCTGCAGACTGAATATGTGCAAATGGGGATTCAGGGACTCGGTGATCCCGCGCAGTCAATGCAGCACTTGCTAATGTGCCCTTTGTGTCCGAACACCTGCACGATGGAGGACCTAATAACCGCCTCATCTAATGCTATTGTTGTGGCCAAACACCTCTCCAACATAGTATAAATGAAAACGTAGAACTCTTGACACGCTAAGAAGAAGAATCTTCATAAGCAATCTCTTCCAGGCAAACTTTGGATGAGCATAAACAAGACATTATGCACTTCAGCTTGGCTTATTGTCTTTAAACATTGAAGATTAGCTTTTTTGTAATAAACTAAAACAGACCACTTTTTAGAAAGGATATTCAAACGCTACAAAATATACTTTGAATAAACAAAAATAAAATTTTACATAAAAAGATACTTTTATCATTACTGCCTTAGTTGTTTTCTGCTATCATACTTTATTCCTTTTTTGTCTGGATGTCACTAACAATTCTACCAAGCATCATCAGGCAAGCCACTATTTTAGGCGTAAGTCTCTCACAAGGTGCGTCACTGCATCACATTTTCTTTATAATTTACATTCAACTAAGATTAATGGTTTCTTATTGTAAAACAAAGTGTGAAATACAGCGAAGATAAGATATCAAAACACATTATTTGGCTAAAAGGAACTCGTTTAGCACAATAATAACTTAAAGCAAACAGAAAGGAATAACCAGCTCTATCCAAATTCCTCGGAGCTACATTCAGTGACCTAAATGCAATTAGATATCTCTAGCTTGGGCACGTACAATCTCGAATTCTACTCTTGCATCCACTTGAATTATTTACTGTGGATGTACATTTATCCCCATACATTGAAACCTACCTACAGTACCTACCCAACATGATATTTGTTTGAAGGTAAAAGTATTTACCAGAACCTAATCTAGGTTCTACTTTCTCTAGGTTTTCGCTGTCTTACTTTAATACTTCTAGAGGTTATTCTGCATACAAACTAACTAGTCTCACATTTTCTAAAAAGTGATTATAAACAAGGATCGTATCTATTCCTGAAGACTCTAAATCAACTTGGGAAAATCGGCGTTGCATGTATACATGTATGTTTGTTTGTCTGAGGATAACAATAATCCGATCACCGTGAAATTTGGTACATAAGTAGGTAGTGATGGCACAATTTAGGTATGACTAAATGAGCTAAAAACGTGGGGGGTTATTGAGATATCGGGGTGCAAGAGGGTTAAAAAAAACAAAATGGGGCTATCCAGTCAAATAGCACGTTTAATAAAAGGTATTTGTGAGTGCGTTGCGACCCCTTTTTTTGTATAAATCTTGTAGTTTTTAAGTTATTAGCCATTATAAAACCTGAACTTTGACAAAATTAAAAGGGCACACTAGTGACGCCACAGTGCTGAAATGTGGTATGCGTGTATCTAGCTTTAGTGACAGAAATATAAGGAAAATTCTGAAATCCAGAATAACTGCAATTTTTACCCCCTAAAAAAAGAGTAACCAATTTACATGAACTCCCGTTACCTGTAATTTGAATGAAACTGTAGGTGAAGTTGTTTGGTTAAATATTTTGCGGCACTATTTTGATAGTCAGGGATTAGGTACCTACCAATAATTTATTTTTTATTTGTATAGGAGACTCGCGAGATTTCAGTTCGGGGCGAACCACTAGTTATTTAAATAAAAGAAAAAAGCTTATACCTAACCTAAACTAAATAGCTCAACTTATAAAAGCTAGACTAATAAAATAACCGTTAAACTAAAAAGCCAATTCTCATTTCAAATTAAGTTATAACCAAGTTGCGAGATGCAACGAGATTAGATTTAATATTTAATTCCTCAGAAGCATTGTTAAAAAGCAAAATAGCTTTTAATCTTGGCCCTTTAAGACGTCAGCGAAAATGCCCTGGAGAGTGCCTTGTGGTGAATTTTGTTTATGGTAGAATCCTCTTTCATCGTACTTTGGACTGCGGATCAGAGGATTAACAATACCCTTAGTTACAACAATGTAGTGCTTTTCTAATAATATTTTTGTTGGGGAAAATAAAACGTGAATGGAACATTTATTTTTACCGGTACCTACAGATCTTTCTTGCCTTACATTTTTATTGGTTATTATGTTCGTTTAGTTGTCTTAAATCTATAAAAACCTGTGTATGTCCAATGAACAGGGAACGTATGTTTTTACGTTCGTGCCAATAAACTATTTTTCATTTCCTCTTATCCACTTCTTATTCTTCATCTTTTCATTTGATCATTGCTTATGAAATATCTTGGCTGTTTTCTTGAAAGATCACGAATAGAGATGAAAGTGTAGTGTATTTTTGTCGTTACATATTAAGTTTGAATGGTTGTTACACACGAGTGAGTACAATTTTTCAAATGTATCGCGGTAAATTCTTTATAGACATAGACATAGACAGACATTTATTTGCTACCATAGCACACACAAATTCACACAATATAATCAAAAGGTATAACATCAAAGAGAAAGCACAAGAGAACACAGAAAATACAACAAACATAGAAACAATAGAATGAAATAATAAATTTACAATGTAGTCAGGGAAAAATTAAAAAGAGGCAAGTAGGTGTGTATGTGCTACTGCAGCAAATGGGTTCCAGCTCAGCATTGTGCCTCGCCACCGATCGACAGCTCGGCGCTGTTATTCTGCAGAAACCTTTTTTAGGCAAGTCATTAGAACTCGTAAGAACGAATGTGTTTGCATACAATTATGATAGGCTTAATTAGATAGTTACGACAAGTAGATAGAAGAAATAAATATATTATGTAAGGAATAATCACAATAATGTTAAGAAATGTTAGAGTGTAAATTATAAATAATAATACGAATAAATATAAATATACTAGAAACGTTACCCTCGCGTCAGCAAGTGAACGGCGCTATATAACAATTTGTACCAGACAACCCAATTTTTTGTTTTTCTATTAAATGTTTCCTATAATGTTTTTTAAATGTAAATTTTGATTTTAGTAGCCGAAAAGGTGGTGGTATGTTATTCCAACACTTGGTTGCCTGGTACCGAAAACTGCCCCTAAACGCTACAGTTTTATGTAGCAAGTCACTTAGTCAAGTTTATTGTAAACGTGTTTGTTTTATTTCAACTGTGTAGACGCTAATACCGACTGGGACTTCAATCCAGCTGTAGGACAAATATTCGCAACTTTTGCAAATATATGTTCTGGTTTGGATATTATGATACTCATTTACTTACTTGTATCATCTTATACTTACAATATAGTGAATACTCGTTAAAAGTTAGGGCTATGTTTGTGGCTGTTGTTATCACACTAATATATATAAATGTGAAAGTTTGGATGTGTGTTTATTGAAGTAAAACTATTTTACGCGCGCTCGACTTGGGGAGTAAGCTGGTGAATGCGTGGCGAGAGCGTTACGAAAAGTGTGATCGAGCGAGGCGAACGGATGTTGAAAGGGAGATATAAGATAGTGAAGATAGATAGAGAGAGAGAGTTACGTTTCGTATATTACTGTACGGGCAAGAGAGAGAGGTGCGAGCACACATTTTCTTTCTCTTTCTCTCATAGCCAGTTACGTTTCGTATGTCTAAGACACAGTGCAGGTCTATTGTCTGTATCACACTGTAGGAGCAAGAGAGAGCAGTGCGCGCGCACATTATCTTTCTCTCTTCCTCTCACAGCCAGTGCAGAAAATATACATACATATATAATATCTTAGTCAGTAGTTCGTTTGCGAGTTTGCTAGCGTTACGAGAACGGTGTTTTCTAGATTATTTCTCGTAATTTCATTTTGTTCTTGAACAATTTTATAAATTAAGTTTTAGTTCAGGCGTGTGGTCTAAAGCACACTCGTTTTTTGTTTGTGTCAATCACGTCGTAACAGCTGAACCGATTTCAATGAAATTTGGTACGTCCTCATCATCATATCAGCCGTAGGACGTCCACTGCTGGACAAAGGCCTCCCTCATTGATCTCCAGGAACTGCAGTTTGAAGCGGCCTGCATCCAACGCCGACCTGCGGTTCTTACCAAGTCGTCTGCCCATCTTGTGGACGTCCTACGCTGCGCTTGCCGGTCCGTGGCCTCCATTCGAGAACTTTCCGGCCCCATCGGCCGGAAATTTGGTATAATATACGCAGAATACAACCTGGATTGACTTGACAGATAGGCTACTTTTTATCAAATAAGTCAGATCCCTTTGGATAAAAATGGGGTATCAAGTCAAGTTATAACAGCGAGTTTAGCTTTATTTCTAGGTTACCTACACATTTAGTAGTGTAACGCGTACAAAGTTGTGGGCAACAGCTAGTTATATCATAATTCTACGACTCTACTTAAAGTATTTCACCGTCATCATTTTCAAATACCCTGCTCATCTAATTGTGTCGTCATGTTTTCGTTTATTATTATTATAATAATAATTCCTCCTTCTAGCCTCAGGCCCCGTATTACTCAGCCCCCGTATTACTCAGACCCCGTATTATATTGCCCTGAATATGCAGAACTGGAATCATTATTTATGTTCGTATTATATAACTTCCGGTTTTGTGTCAGTAATTTGCGATGCTCGTAATAAAGGGCAAACGAGTATAAAGTGCCATTATCTAGATTTTAAGACCTTATTGTACACTTTCATCCCCCCCGGCGGGGGGGAAAAAATATAGGAGCAAAAATACTCTTTCCAAGATGGGGGGGGGGGCATCTTGGAAAGAGTATTTTTGCTCCTCGACATCCAAGTACAAAAGCCGTTTTTATAAACGCTAGAGGATAAAGTAAATTGAATTTAGAACATCGTGTGCACTAAGTTTGTGAATTCAAAACAACATTAAACCTATTTACTTCTACCTCCATGGTGTCGAATTTATCATACAACCTTTTTTAATTTGTTATAAACTCAGACTCGGGACCTTCTTCGTGTATTACCTTTTTTTTGCATTTAGTCACTTCCTCGCTGAGGTGGGCTGAAAAGTTACGTGTTGCACTCGAGTGCAAATATTTTTCACCTCGTGCTCTTTTGATTCCCTCGCGAACGCTCAGGATTCTAATTTTTAAATTTAGAATCCTTCGCTTGCTCGGTCATCAAAATTGAGCACGCGGTTAAAAAGCAACTTTGCACTCTTGTATAACAAATAACTGGTATCTTATACATTTAAGTATTGAAACTATCATGGCATCATGCCGTTGGAGATCAATGCGCATGCGCGTCTAAATATCGGGACGCTCAAAATCTCACAAATCGTGGTAAACATCCCGTTTTAAGGGTTCCGTACCCAAAGGGTCAAACGAGACCCCTATACTAAGACTCCACTGTCTGTCTGTCGGTTTGTCAGCTATATCTCATGAACCGTGATTGTTAGACAGTTAAATTTTCACAGATGATGTATTTCGGTTGCTGCTATAACAACAAATACTAAAAACAGAATAAAATTAATATTCAAGGAGGCTCCCATACAACAAACGTGATTTTTTTGCTCGTTTTTATTCGATATTGATAACGGCAACAGGTAAATGCTTGAAATATTCACAGCATATTGAGGTATGTTATTCACTTTCAAAATAAATAGTTATATAAAAATTAAATTAATATTTGCGGGGGAGCTCCCATACAACAAACGTGATTTTTATGCTCGTTTTTGCTCGATATTGATAACGGCAACAGGTAAATGCTTGAAATATTCACACAATATTGAGGTATGTTATTCACTTTCAAAATAAATAGTTATATAAAAATAAAATTGATATTTGCGGGGGAGCTCCCATACAACAAACGTGATTTTTATGCTCGTTTTTGCTCGATATTGATAACGGCAACAGGTAAATGCTTGAAATATTCACAGAATATTGAGGTATGTTATTCACTTTCAAAATAAATAGTTATATAAAAATAAAATTAATATTTGCGGGGGAGCTCCCATACAACAAACGTGATTTTTATGCTCGTTTTTGCTCGATATTGATAACGGCAACAGGTAAATGCTTGAAATATTCACACAATATTGAGGTATGTTATTCACTTTCAAAATAAATAGTTATATAAAAATTAAATTAATATTTGCGGGGGAGCTCCCATACAACAAACGTGATTTTTATGCTCGTTTTTGCTCGATATTGATAACGGCAACAGGTAAATGCTTGAAATATTCACACAATATTGAGGTATGTTATTCACTTTCAAAATAAATAGTTATATAAAAATAAAATTAATATTTGCGGGGGAGCTCCCATACAACAAACGTGATTTTTATGCTCGTTTTTGCTCGATATTGATAACGGCAACAGGTAAATGCTTGAAATATTCACACAATATTGAGGTATGTTATTCACTTTCAAAATAAATAGTTATATAAAAATAAAATTAATATTTGCGGGGGAGCTCCCATACAACAAACGTGATTTTTTTGCTCGTTTTTGCTCGATATTGATAACGGCAACAGGTAAATGCTTGAAATATTCACAGAATATTGAGGTATGTTATTCACTTTCAAAATAAATAGTTATATAAAAATAAAATTAATATTTGCGGGGGAGCTCCCATACAACAAACGTACAAGTACAAATCTTTTATCTTGTGTTTTGATGTTACCTTTGTATTGGTAATGGGTAAAGTCTAATTTAGAATGTGCCCACAAAGAAAATAAAACAAGCCTTCACATCTAAATGAAGGTTCTTTACTCTTTACAAGTATAATATATATCTATTTATGTACAGCATTTCATCGAAATCGGTCCGGCCGTTTTTCGTGAAAATGTAACAGACAGACAGAATTACTTTCAAATTCGTTTTTAATTAGTATGGATTGTACACAAATAGTTCACAGCTATAAAATCTTACATAAACATTTACAAAGGCGAGCAAGAGTCTTTCAGAAAAACTTAGAAAATAGAGTTAGCTGATAAGTGGTAGATATATGCGAACAAAATAAATAAATATTGCTGGACATTTGACACAGCGCTACCTAGCCCCAAACTAAGCAGAGCTTGTACTATGGGAACCAGGAAACTGATAGAATACTTATATAATTTTTTTCTGTAAATACATACTTATAAAATATAGAGAAACATCCAGATCCGGAACAAATATCTGTAGATCATGCAAACATTTGTTCCATAGCGTGAATCGAACCCGCTACCTCCTGCGTCTCAGCCGGCTATTCGCCAGCTGCACTTCGGAGGTCGTCAAAGCGGGCAGAAAGTTAAGATGAAACAGTAAATTCTTGTCTTGCTGAAACATTTAAAAAATTCTTGGTCGAAAAAGCATTAAATTTAACGGCTTATGATAGTTTTACTGCACACTTAAGTTATGTTTAGTTGAATGGCGTAACTTTGACTAGACGTTAGCTTTTAATATTTATGTAATATTATTTTTATGTCTGTTTTAAGTGTTTGTAAACTAACAGTTAGCTTAAAAGCATATTCATTATTTTGTACATTAATTAAAGTACAGGTTGTCACCGCATTCACGACATTAATTGAAAACACAAATGCAGAATCGTAATAACTGATTTTAGAGATGGGTTTAAGACGATATACAAATTTAAATTCGGTGACGATTGGGCGGAGCATCCGGATATGCAAGAAAGTGACAGTGCTATTTACTTGCTTAGGTAAAGAACGAGACAAAAATGTACCATATCCGCGTCAAATTGTCGCAGGAGTAAATGACGTAAGTGACAAAAGAAGAATTGCAAGAGAACCAACAAATGAAAAAAAAATGCTTTTCCATTAATTTAGGTATCTTAATTACCTACATAACTATGTAAAAAAATACTTTAAATCTTTTCTAGAGTCGGAGAATGAACGATATTAGTGTTTTAAAAGAGCCGATTTTCACAAATAATTGTATCGAGAAAAGTTTCACCAATTGCGTTTTTGACTTTCATTTATGTAGTTTAAATCCTCCAGTAAATATTGCTTAAATATGAAATCAGTACTATGTTTAGTTATTGAATACGACAGTTACTTAGCGGCTCAATTTTTTTTACATATCGACTTAATACCGGTAGCTTGAATATTCAAATTTCAAATTTAATTATTTGGAACATAAACAAAGTACAATAGACAAATGAAAACGTTGACAACTGCAACAGTTAAAAAAACTGAGTAGCAGTGTCAGCGCCCTCTTCCAAAACCAAACCGAACAACGTTCCAGCTTAAAACGGAATACAAGTCGATACAAGTCAATGTTTATTCTAAAAATGATTATGATTTTAAGTTGAATACTGCGTGTGTGTGAGTATGTGTGTGTGTGTAGATGTGAGTGTGCGCGCGAGTTTGTGTGTGAGTGTGTGAGTGCATACGTGTTCGCTTGTTGTTAAGTTTGCTAGGTAGGAGAGATCAAAATATTCTCGGTATCATCGTACGTTAGTGACTGAAGCCAGGTTTTGCATTTAATTTTACATCTGTGGAATGACAGCGGATAAATGCCAATTGCTTTGTTTACTCTGTTGTACAAAAGACAGCTTATATAAAAGTAGTGTCTTCCAGCTAGGGCAGTTCTGTCAGTTCTGTTTTCTCGGGTCTCGACATTTCTCGAGGCTAATTTCTTGGGTCTTCTCGGGTTGTCGAGAAATTTACATGTACGTATGTTTTTGCATATCTTTTTTAATAAAAAAGTCCTCACAAAAATAAAAATGTGTATCATAAAAAAAATCATATATTAAAACCAATAAATTAAGTGGTTTCCTCTCAAATAAACGTATCAAAATTGTCATAAAAATTTTATTGACAGTTTTCAACAAAATTAGCTTCACTCAAACAAAACAAAAAAAAAATCTATACATTATCAAGTTAATAGGTATTATGCTGATTATTAATTACAATCACAGAACCAATTTTGGCAGGTTAAATAGGAGAAAAATCAACTTTGACTTTGAAAATCGATAAAACAACATCTGAATTCTGAACATACTTACTCGTACATGTAAAATAATTCAATCTGCTTACTTTGTCTGATAAAATATGCCTTTAGAAAAACTAAAGTATTTATAGCTTTATCAGACAGCCGGTTCCTTATTTTATTTACTACATTTTCTGAAATTGAAAACACTAATTTTATAGGCTTTTTGAATTCTTGAGTTCTCGACTTATCTCGAGCTTAATTTCTCGGAAACAAATCCGAACGATTTCTCGAGAATTCTCGGCTCGGGATTTCCCAGGAATGAATCCTATATAGTAACCACCAAGTAGCTGTAGGGCTTCCCACTCACCAATATTTTTTTTGAAATTATTTTTGTATTAGTGTTTTCGTATAATTTGGATGTTTAAATGACGGTTAGTGTTCATCATCATCATATCAGCCGTAGGACGTCCACTGCTGGACAAAGGCCTCCCTCATTGATCTCCAGGAACTGCGGTTGGAAGCGGCCTGCATCCAACGCCGACCTGCGGTTCTTACCAAGTCGTCGGCCCATCTTGTAGGTGGACGTCCTACGCTGCGCCTGCCGGTCCGTGGCCTCCATTCGAAAACTTTCCGGCCCCATCGCCCATCTGCTCTGCGCGATATATGGCCTGCCCATTGCCACGTCAACGTGCTGATCCATCGGGCTATGTCGGTGACTTGAGTTCTCCTACGTATCTCCTCATTTCTGATTCGATCCCGTAGAGAAACCCCGAGCATAGCCCTCTCCATAGCTCGTTGAGCGACTCTGAGCTTATTCATAAGGCCAATAGTGAAGGATTACGTCTCGGTTCCATATGTCATCCATCACTGGTAACACACACTGATTGAAGACTTTCGTCTTAAAGCACTGAGGTATGTTGGACGAAAAGACGGTTAGTGTTATGACTGGTAAATTAAAGAAAGTGCATATGTAATGTAAAGTGTCAGATATAACATTGTGTAAACATTCTATTCCCGCAGCTTAACATCAATAACTTCTAAGAACAGCGGCAATAGTAGGTCAGGCAGGTGTAAAACTCGTCCCACAAGTCAGTTGACCGCTCGACTTTTTTTACATATCACATTTATACGATCTAAAAAGATTACATTTATATAGGTAAAATTTAAGGTTTTTGCGCATCGATACGCAAAAGGGACATTACTAAAATTTATCAATATTTTGGTTTGGGTTTTTTGACTGGTATCTAATTAAATAAACCAATGAAACTATACTGATTTTGTGATTTTTTTTTCACCCCAGATGTTGAATCATCATCATCATCATATCAGCCATAGGACGTCCACTGCTGGACAAAGGCCTCCCTCATTGACCTCCAGGAACTGCGGTTGGAAGCGGCCTGCATCCAACGCCGACCTGCGGTTCTTACCAAGTCGTCTGCCCATCTTGTGGGTGGACGAAAGATGTTGAATAAATCTTCATAATATGATTATGCATTATGCAAAACGAGCAAAAAAATCACGTTTGTTGTATGCCCCCCCCTTAAATATTTTTTCTTTAAATTTAATAATTTATTTTTTAAGTATAATATTCTATGAATATTTGTTTAACTATAATATTTTCGTCTATTTGTTGCCGTTACCAATATCGATCAAAAACGAGCAAAAAAATCACGTTTGTTGTATGCCCCCCCCTTAAATATTTTTTCTTTAAATTTAATAATTTATTTTTTAAGTATAATATTCTATGAATATTTGTTTAACTATAATATTTTCGTCTATTTGTTGCCGTTACCAATATCGATCAAAACCGAGCAAAAAAATCACGTTTGTTGTATGGGAGTCCCCCTTAAATATTTATTTTATTCTGTTTTTAGTTTTGCTTGTTATAGCGGCCACAGAAATACATCATCTGTGAAAATTTCAACTGTCTAACTATCACGGTTCATGAGATACACCCTGGTGACAGACGGACAGACAGACAGTCAGACAGCGGAGTTTTAGTAACAGGGTCCCGTTTGACCCTTTGGGTACGGAACCCTAAAAAGACTACCTCAAATCATCAGTTTTTTATTTAACGCATATTTTATCAACTGAAGCCGAGAATGAAATATGAGATATTTTCACTGGTTGGTAAAGAGACTTGTTGGACGGCCGAGGTCAGTTCGACCGTGGTTTATGCTAATTCTGCCGCCAATTTACTGTTTAACTTGTCCACCAATATTGATGGTCAAAACTATAGATATTTGATGGGATTAACCGAGCGAGTTCCTATAAAATATACTTCTTTGAATCAAGAGACAAATTATGTTGAATATTATAATTTTTTTAATGTTGTTTGGTTAAATACGCTATTTTACCATTTTAACAAGGCCTATGTACAGCAACAGACAAAACCAAATATTTTCTGTCCTTTGGGTAAATTTGCAAAAGTTTCTGTTGGTTTTTATACATTCATTGCTTAATAATGCGCTTAACCAAACATTTGAATGCAATTCGGAGTAGTCATTCAACGTATGTAATTACAGAGGTAACTCTACTTACTGTAATACTATATATTATAATATACAGAACAAAAATAATGTTTAAATCATAAGTAGAATGGGCGACGTTATCGCAACAAACAATCTCTTTCAGTCAACCTTTGCATAGACAGGATTCATGTTATAGTTTTCTACTGAAGTAGGCACAATATAAACATAATATTGAACTCTGGGTTTAACCGACCTCAGGAAAAGTAGGTTTTCAATTCGTTAGTTTTTTTGATTTAAGTATGTTTATTGGGTGAACAAATTTGGATATTTTTTTTCATTTGATATGCATTCCCCATTTAAGTTCAATAACGTTTGGAACGAATTTTGAAAGTTCTTCTGTTGCGGAAATAAGGAGATTAATCAATGTTATTTCAATTAACATTTATATCCTCACAACAAACTATAACTTGACAAACAATAAATAAATAATGCAGGACATTTCACACAGCGCTATCTAGCCCCAAACTAAGCAAAGCTTGAACTATGGGAACCAGATAACTCAGTAATAGAATACCTAGATACTGTTTTTTGTAAATACATATATAGATTAAAAAGAAAAACATCTAGACCCGGAACAAATCTTTACTAATATTATGAAAAGGAAAGATTGGTTTGTTTGTATTGATTGTACCGATTTAAAAAAATATTTCACTGTTGGGAAGCTACACTATCCCCGGGTGACAGAGGCTACTTTTTACCCAACTGCGCAGAAGGAGGGTAATGTTTTTACTGAAAATCTACGCGTGCGAAGCTGCGGTTTAGTCAGCTATATATTATATATAAGGGTCAGTGCTATCGCCCACACTGTTTATTCTTCACATCAATGATATGCTGCACATAAGCGGCCTTCATTGTTATGCGGATGACAGTACGGGTGATACTTTCTACACTGGTCGCCCTAATGTCTCTCGGTCGGAAGTGGAAGACAACAGACAAAGACTTGTGTCTGAGGTTGAAGGCTCTTTGGAGCGTGTGTCAGATTGGGGTAACCTTAATCTGGTCACCTTTAACCCAACCAAGACGCAAGTCTGTGCGTTCACCACAAAGAAGGCCCCTTTCACAATAGCTCCACGGTTCCAGGCATTCCTCTCCCCGTCTCGGCGAGTATAGGGATTCTGGGAGTCGAAATTTCTAATGAGGTCCAGTATGGGAGTCACTTAGAAGCAAAAGCTGTGCTCACCTCCAAAAAACTTGGAGTCCTTAACCGTGCCAAACAGTATTTTACGGCACAACAACGGCTATTGCTGTACAAAGCGCAAATTCGGCCGCACGTGGAATACTGTTCCCATCTTTGGCACGGAGCTCCAAAGTACCAATTGCTTCGTTTTGACTCCCTTCAGAGAAGAGCCATTAGAATAATCGGTGATCCCAAACTCACCGACAGGCTGGAACCGCTGAGTCAACGCCGTGACATCGGATCGCTCAGTGTATTCTACCGCCTGTATAATGGGGAATGTTCTGAGGAGCTATTTGATCTCATCCCGTCGTCGAGATTTTACCACCGCACTTCTCGACAACGCAATAAAGCTCATCCACATATAATCGACAATTGGGTATCGCGCACCACACGCTTCACGCGATCTTTTCTACCCCATACTTGCAAGATGTGGAATGAGCTACCATCTGAGGTTTTCCCATTAGACTACGACATGGCACGCTTCAAGAGAAATGTAAAGAGGTTTCTTCAGTGTAGGGAACGCATCGACAATACCCCGGGTGTTGCCGGTGTCAATAGGCGACGGTGACCACTTACCATCAGGTGGGCCGTAAGCCTGTTTCCCCACAAATAACATAAAAAAAAAAAAAAAAAAAAAAAAAAAAAGCTATATATACTTGCACCCTTGAGTGGTTGGTGTTATTGGAAATTAGAAAACTCTCTAAATAATAAATAGAAGTTTGATTACCACTTTTCATTTTGTTTGCTATAAGTTTTTTTAAGTTACTGGAGTAACAGTGGATTAACTTGAACTCGACGTTTCATTCCTTATTTATTTAAAATTGCCTCAATTCCGGCGTCACAACTAAAATTTACGGCTCAATTAAGAACGTTAAAAATTAAGCAAGTCATCCACTGACTAATAAACCCATATTGAAACATTTTTAAACCATCACAAAAATGGTTTTCTAAAACATGATGTGGGTATGATTAAAAAATGGATCATAAAATTTATAAAAACACTTATCTTCCCGCACTTTTCTGTTTTATTTACGCTCTAAAGTTATTGTTAATGGGTTTTTACTTAAACAGAACGTTTTACGGGTTTTTTTTATCGATTCTAAGCCAAACCGTGAGCGGCAGGTGGCGTTCTAAAAAATACTACTTTTAAATGTATAAAAAGATTCTGTTGGGGCGGGATGTGTGATCATTTTTTAAAATATTTTTGTAACGTTGCCCACACTTTTTAGAACGCTACATTAACACGTGCTACCAACATAGAGTAAACAAAACGAGGCAACGATAACAAGACAAACAACCATGTGTCACGCCCTTTTTTATTAGTATTAAAAGGCGTGTTCCCGAATAAATTAATCGACCGGAACTAAACACACTGAACATAATTATTGAACATTACAATAGTTATATTTTTTTACACGGTTATATTTTTATCGGATCATTTAATCTTCCCTGGCATTTTAAAAAGTTACAATGTTGGCAGTAATGGCGACCGCGACAGCTGTCATGTCCGTCAGTTCTAAATTTAAAACTAACATTCGTTATAGGTAGTAATAATTTTATGAGTTGTGTGGCAGACTGTTGATATAAGTTGGGTTCGCATTTTGAAATGTTTCTATTTTAATAGTGAAATTAACTCTTGTTTTGGACTGTAAAAGTTGGCTTCATTCTCGTCACTTTTCCAAATTGTTTGCTGGTGTAAATACTACTCTATCGGTATAAAACGGTACGGTTGCTACCACAATATGAACATGATAGGATTGAATTACATCGCTGGAAATGGTATAGGCACAAAAACCGTTAAAAATCACACCTCGATAATAACAACAGTGCCAACACAGCTGCATTATTCTGTCCTGCTCATCGCTATGAAGTATGGTGAAAAAAAGAGAGTCCTTTCTAGTATTCGTGTGAGGTGTAATTCACAGAACAACGTTATGTCATCTCAGGAATCGTTACTGGAGTGTGATTGAATCATTAGTATTTTAACGAGAGAAACATGTTTCCTCTTAATGGAACTCAGATAGACTCTCAGTGTTAAAGTTTTTAACCTGAAAAATAGTTTTAAAAACCAGAATTTATATAAAACTCTTTTTACAACCTAAGGCACAGACCAGACAGAAAAGCATAAGGCGAGGATTGTTTTAAAACATGGCGTTATAGATATTTCTCGTCATCTGTTTACTTATCAAAGCTTACAGTGCTATACTAGAAAGCAAATTTGGTGGTTATAGTCATTGATAATAGATAGCCTTAAGCTAAGAGTATGGAATAACGGGAACTGATCCAATAACTGCAAGACAGACTGTAATACACATATTTCAACAGGACATAAAATTATACTACAGACACAAAAAAGATGTTCCTACATACATATACATTTTCTTTCTGAAAATAACATGAAATAACCAAAGAATAAACAAACGCAGATGCGACCAATCGAACGGTACTTACTAATCGACTTCCAAGAATGCAAATAATCTGAACACGTTCACACAACTTATCAACATGCCACACGTGACGAAAATAAAGAAAATGGCGGTGTTCATTGGGGGGGTACTTTGTCTGGTGTTTGACCTTGTGTGTGTAAATCTGGTAAAAGTAAAAATGGTTATTTGGGCATACATGACAGGTTGGAATCGGGGAAACGTATATTTTATTATTACCAAAATGAGGGAGATTCTAAAAAAGTTTATACGTAAGTGTCAAAATCATATTGGAATGTAAATTGTCTGTAAAGATACCGCACTAAATGATAAAAAACCTTGCACTAATTCAGGACTTCTGCTGTAGGAGTTACATTATAGTCCCGTTAATTATTCGAGAATCGTATCATAATCGCGTTAAATGTCAAGAGAGTGGAACCAAAATAAGAAAAGATTTATGTAGAGCAGATACGATTCATAGTTTTTCTTTTGTTAATGTCATTGAATGTTTGCAAGAGAAAGTCAACTTTGTTTAGATTGAAATGACGATATACCGTTATAAAAGATAGTCTTCAGTTTAATGGGTCCACCGATCTGTAATAGGGGCGTGTCCTTACTAGCTGTTGCCCATGACTTCGTGCGCGTTACAATACTAAGTGTGTGGGTAACCTCGAAATAAAGTTAAACTCGCTGTTGCAACTGGACTTGGCACCCCATTTTTATCCCATGGGACCTGATTTATGGGATAAAAAGTAGCATATGTGTTAATCCAGATTATAACTTGAGTACATACTAAATTTTATCGAAATCGGTTCAGTCGTTACAATGTGATTGAGTAACAAACAAACATCTAAACTGTCGCATATTAGTGTGATAGTCTTCTTTTCCACTGAGTTATCTTGAATCATTGTATATCTGTCATCATTTTTTATGTTCTCAAGCACTTGTCTAGTTATAATAAAAACATTGGGTCAAAAAACCGTGGGATTTGAAGCTCGAATTAACAAAATACCAACATGTAATCTATTTAATAAAACGATTATCCTTATAATGAAATTATATATTTAAAGGTGTTTTTTTATTTCACAATTAGCTGACTCGCCCCGTCTTCGCACGGGTCACTAAACTGTAGCCTATAGTTTAAACCGAGCCTATAGCACTCGGGGATAATGGTGGCGATTCTGTTGTTTACGCATAAGATCGAATTAGAATGACATTTAAAGTGACATGTCTAAAATAAAGTATTTGTTACTAAGATGGCGTGTTTTTGGGCTAGTTTTAGTCAGCAGTCAAATTGGTGCTGATTATAACTAGTCCGCAAACACGGCAACTTTGTAAAAATTACTTAAATTTAGAAATTACACTTTCAAAATGTCATTCTAATTAAAATAAATAAATAAATAAATACTGCTGGACATTTCACACAGCGCTATCTAGCCCCAAACTAAGCAGTACTAGCTTGTACTATGGGAACCAGATAACTGATACAATAATTATATACATTTTTTGTGTAAATACATATGTACTTATAATATATAGAGAAACAACCAGACTCGGAACAAATATCTGTAGATCATGCAAACATTTGTTCCACGGCGGGAATCGAACCCGCTACCTCCTGTGACTCAGCCGGCTATTCGCCCACTGCACCACGGAGGTCGTCTTCGTCTCTTAATTTGATCTATAGCGTAAACAAAATAAGACCGTTCGTATTTTATACAATTTTAGTTAGAGAAAACAACAGAATCGCCACCAATGTTTTCCTATATTAGTAAAATAATTTTCAGAATTGGATCAATATTCGGGAGATTACGCCCTTCATTCAAACAAACTCACAAACTTTAATCCTCTAAGGTTTTTAAACCATCTCAAAAACTTCCAAGCCTAGACGGGACTTGCATCCGCAACCTTCCTCTTGATACGAGGATGCACTGCTTGAAAGTTATTGAGATGGTTTAAAAATCTTAGGATTTTCCGTAAGTGTTAGGATAACATTATAAAATTAAAATACTATTTACCCCTCTATTCTAGATTAAGATGTATTAACTAGACATTGGTACCTAGATATTTTTTCAAATAAAAAAAGTTCACACCGAACGATTTGAATACCTTATTATCTCAATTAATCCAGTCCATGAGATGGACCTGAGAGCGAACAGCTACTGGGTCGGCCGCAGAGGCGTGATGACATCAGTGGATTCGAGAGGGAATGGTGGGATAGGTGGAAACAGATGGGGAAGGCCATTGCCCAGCAGTGGTAAAACGCTAACAATAAACATCCAGTCCTTTGGCTGCTATGAAGTAATAACGAGTATAACATATGTATAAACTACTAGCTGACCAAACCGCAGCTTCGCACGCGTAGTTTCTCAATAAAAGCATTACCCTCCTCTTGCGCAGTTGGATAAAAAGTAGCCTATGTCACCCGGGGATAGTGTAGCTTCCCAACAGTGTAATAATTTTTTAAATTGGATCAGTACTTTCGAAGCATATTCAATACAAACAAATCTTTCCTCTTTATAATATTAGTATAGATAGGCTGGCATTTGACCACGATCTCGCCTGATGGTACACGCTTGCCTAGTAGAAACCTATTTACTCGCGACTTGAAGACCCCTAGGTTGTAGTTATCAGGGCGCTAGTTACAAACATACGCTCGATTATCATAGTCTTGCTTCGGTAACAAATAACAAATAAAATCTTTTCATAATATTTCAAGTAGCAATATAATGATAAGTGGGCGATGAACCGAGAAATAAATCAACCGACCACTGGCTTAAAGTATTACAAATTTTGAATACCTCAATAATAACCGGTTCGGCGCATTTGATGGCCGCCTTCAAATGAAAAACTTTATTTGAACTTCTTTATTTCCGGTAGGGCGTCAAACTATTAGTTTGGTTGTCAAAAGTAATGTTTGATTTAATTTATGTACAACTAGCTGTCGCCCGCGACTTCGTTCGCGTTACACTACTAAATGTAATATACACAGTTACAACCAAAATCTAATTATTAAATAACCACAACATGGCTAAGAACCTAATTTTTGTATGGAAGGTAAAGCAGTGGCTACAGCACAAGTCCCGTACTTAGTGTAGGTACTGCACGCCAATATTCACATGTACACACGGCTGCACATCAAGCTATACATTTCCAGTATAAGCTGACCTATCATCCTACGAAAAGCCTACACAATGCGAGGTCAGCTTATCCTGGAAATGTATAGCTTGATGTGTAGCCGTGTGTACCTACAAGCCATTATAAAATTACATTCTCATTAAGTTTAATATAAATATGTTTGTTAAATGTATATTGCTTGATCTGAGAAATAAATGATTTGATTTGATAAAATGAGTACTGTGGTTTATGTGCAACTAGCTGTTGCCCGCGACTTCGTACGCGTTACTCTACTAAATGTAGTAATGAGCTCTACTAATGAGCTAAACTCGCTGTTGCAACTTGACACCCCATTTTTATCATATGGGATCGGATTTAGGGGATTAAAAGTAGCCTATGTGTTATTCCAGGTTATATTCTACGTACATACTAAATTTCATCGTAATCGGTTCAACCGTTACGACGTGATTTATTAACAAACAATCAAATAAATAAACAAACATCCAAACTTTCCCATTTATAATTCGTGATGTATCTGTAACTAGTAACAATTCGGGGTTTTTGTCGTAGATTTTGTCATTTGGAGCTCCAAATTGAACTCCAAATGTACATAATAAGGTACAAAATTATTTAAGTGGCATGATTCATTGTCATATTCTATTTTATAACTAGCATCCGCCAGCGGCTTCGCACGCGTGGTTTGTCAACAAAAAGTAGCATATGTGTTAATCCTGGTTATAGTCTACGTACACACGGCTACACATCAAGCTATACATTTCCAATATAAGCTGACCTTGCATTGTGTAGGCTTTTCGTAGAATGAGGGGTCAGCTTATACTGGAAATTATAGCTTGATGTGTAGCCGTGTGTACATACCAAATTTCATCGTAATCGGTTCAGCCGTTATGACGTGAAAGAGTAACAAACACACATGGGATGTTGACTAAATAACAGAGACAGAAGAAATTACTAATTAATTATTGATTAAAACGGGTATTTATCGCGCATGTACCTTTTATATTTGTTATCCCGACGTTTGAGTCAACCCGTGACCACGATTGTTGCAACACAGCCGAAACGTAAAAAGGTAGGTACTTACGCGATAAATACTCGTATTAATCAATAATTATGTACAGTAATCGTTTGTTGTTTGAAAAAATACTGCTAATTAATGTTAGCAACCTAACATTATCATAATACTGGTCTCAGTAAATAAATAAATATATATTGCTGGACATTTCACACAGCGCTATCTAGCCCCAAACTAACTAGAAATTTACATATTGTGTTTTGTAAATACATAAGTACTTATAATATACAGAAAAACATCCAGACCCGGAACAAATATTTGTGGATCACGCAAAACATTTGTTGCGCGGCGGAAATCGAACCCGTTACTTCCTGCGTCTCTTCAGGCTATTTGCCCACTGCGCCACGGAGGTCATCAAATTGATAAATAAACTATAATCTATAATGTGAAATAAGATTATAGTAACATTGTTACGCAAGCTTCCACCCGCCGCCGCGCCGCTACCAACGCTTGGTTTGTCAATAAAAATATACATAGACATAGACAATCATTTATGTAATGAATAAATGGTTGTCTATGTCTAAAAAAGTACCCTGTCATCTATTTATATACGATATTTCATCGAAATCGGTTAAGCTGTTTAGTCATGAAAACGTAACAAACAAACAGAGAGAAATAGTTTCTTTCTGATTATACTATTAGCATGGATTTGTATGGATACTAACGTAACATACGTAACGTTGAAGTAACATCAATTACAAATTCCTAAATCATTTCAGTCGTTCCTATATGGGTCAAGGCATTTTCAGTCGACAGGTGATGGTATTTTCTGAAGCAACATTTACCTAACCTTTTGCACGTTGCAACGAACAGTGCAGCTATAATGCCAACAGCTTACGTAAGCCCTTTGAAGTATATAATCTGTGGTAAGACGTTTATACTTGCACCATGACAAGCCGCGTACTGTCATAATTGCCAGTAATTATCGGCCTGTCAGAATTGCCAGTAATTATCGACCTGTCAGAATTGCCAATGATATCGATCTGTCAGTATTGGCAATAATAAGTTACTGGTGACATGAGCTACCTTTAGGAAGTACATAAATAATGTTATATACCTAGTCAGGTCATAAATTCTTTCACATGTTTAATATAAAATATTTGAAACAAGTTTATTCATTATGTAACCATTTATATACCAAAATGAACTTAACAAAACATAGATTCTTATGACACTAAAGTTTATTCAAAATGACCTCCGTGATTTTGAATACAGGCCTTCAATCTGCGCGGCCAGTCGTCTATCGCAGCACGAACGAGGTTCATGTCAATATCGGCTGCTGCCTTAATCAAGGATGTCTTGAGTGACTCCAAATTGGGATGAGGCTTTGAGCACGCCTTTTCCTCCAAGTGTTGCCATATCTTGTAATCTAACGGATTCAAATCTGGACTGGAGGAGGGCCAGTCTTCGTGCCGGATGAAATCGATTTCACGCGCCGCCAACCAGTCTTGTGTGCTCTTCGCTCTATGAGCTGGCGCCGAATCTTGTTGGAATACCCAGTGCCTGTTATTGAACATGGTATGAGAAACAGGTTCCACAAGGTTCGTCAGGACTGTATTTTGATACACAACTACATTCGTTTTTACACCTTTCGCACAAAAATGTACCTCTGTTAAGCCCCAATAAGAAACTCCCAACCATACCATGAGCGAGGATGGAAAATGACCTCGTTGGACACGCGGAATACGGTTGCTCGCTTCTTCACTACTGTGTGCGTACACCTTATCATTTTGTTTGTTGTAGCTCTCTTCTCCGGTAAAAATTTTTTCATCCGAAAAAAGAATTTCCCGATATTTTTTTCCCGCGTACCGCTTCAACAAAGCGCGGCATCTCTTCAGTCTCAGGTCCATTAGACGAGCATTCAAACGATGTCCTGTTTTTCTTCGATATGCCGAAGTCTTCATTTAACACCCTTTTCACCGGTTCTGGTGGTTCTGCTTAACCCCATCTGAAGGGCCAACAGTTTCTGCTTACGTTTGGGATTTCTTTGAATTCGCGCCTTCACAGCTTTTATCACTGCTGGAGTCCTAACAGACCGAGGGCGACCACTTCTTGACCTGTCATCTACACTAGAGTCTTCATTGTATCGTTTGATGGTGCGATAAACGAATCTTTTGGTTATATTCAAATTTTTCAGTATGTCAAAAATTTGAATTGACGCGTAACCGCAACGATGCAACGCAATAACTGCAACACGGTCTTCTTTAAGCGTCTACTCTATATTTAAAAATGAGTAAAATTCTAAAAAGTATACATTTTTATTTTCATGAACAATTCGAAATTCGAATTCTGTAAACTTTTTTGTGGCCAGCATTCTAAAAGAAAAGTTTTTACTGTGTGACAATACTTATGACCTGACTAGGTATATTACACCTAAACTGGCATGAGCTCGTTTTGTTTTTATTAATAACTAGCTGTTGCCAGCGGCTTCGCACGCGTGGTTTGCCAATAAAAAGTAGCCTATGTGTTAATCCAGGTTATGATCTACGTTCATACCAAATTTAATCACAATCGGTTCAGCCGTTCCGGCGTGAAATAAAAATATTATAACTCTTCTTCACAGTCAAGTAAAAAGTAGCCTGCGTCTCATTCCTGGTAATCATTTATCAATATACCAATTTAATAGAAATTAGTTCAGCCGTATAATCGTGAAAAGGTTATAAACATACCGACAAACTTAGAGACAGAGTTCATTGCGAATTTATAATACTAGTGGTTCGCCCCGAACTGAGATCGCGCGAGTCTCCTATAAAATCAAAGAAAACATTATTCATAATCTACTATTAGACTAGTCTATGTCATTTCTTGCAGTCCTCCACTGGCTGTTAAAATATATGAAAACGTAGTACCTATGTGTGTTGTATGTAATAGTATTTTTTGTTTTATATCTATAAATATATATATATATATTTGTTATATTTCTCATATATATATTCTATGTATTATTATTGTTATATCAAGTAGGTTTATGTATTTATTCTAACTGTAATCGGAGTTTATTGTTATTTGTGTTTCTTTTGTTTTTTTTTTTAATAAACATTAATATTGTTAAAAGTTAGCACGCCAACCTTTTTTGTTACCTCTGAGGTTGGCAGGTAGAAAATGCTATTAGCATTAAGCCCACCTTTTGAACATGTAATTTGTATTTTTGTGCAATAAAGTATTAAATAAATAAATAAATAAAAATAATCTTTTACTATCAAAATAGTGTCCCGAAATAAATAATCAAAATCATTACCATTTTCATTCAAATTACAGGTAACAGGAGTGTAATTTGGTTATCCTTTTTAGGGTTGAAATTGCAGTTATGCTGTATTTCAGACTTACCTATATTTGTGTCACTAAAGATACATTCGTACCAAATTTCAGCACTGTTGGGTCACTGGTGTACCCTGTGGATTTCGTTAAAGTTTAGTTATTATTATGGCTAATAACTCAAAAACTGCAAGGACTAAACTAAAAATAAAAACGAGGTCGAAATGTATTAATAACGACCTTTCATTTGACGTCCCGCTTGACCTAAGTCTCATTAACATTTTTTTTGAACACCAATATCTCAACAACCCTCTCACATTTTTAGCTCATTTAGTCACAACAGAATTGTGCCATCACTACCTACCTATGTATAAAATTTCACGATGATCGGATCAACACTTCGAAAGATATCCTTGGACAAACAAACCTACATACTCGTACTTACATACAACGGCGATTTGCCCAAGTTGATTTAGAGATCACGCTTCAGTCGATCAATTAATATGGATTACCTATAAGTTATTAATGTGTATTTTTATTTACAGGTAATTTGCCGTACCATTAAAACGGGGTTTCATCCTAAAACAGCTTTAAAGTACACACAGGTAATAGTATATTATGATTCAAGTGAGCTAAGTTGCTCATTATACACGCACGAGGCTGTGGTTTGCAGCCCGAGCCGTAGGCGAGGGCGTAAATCAGCAGAGTGTCTAGTGAGCTAGCTGCTTACGAGTTTCATACGCACTTTTTCAACACACTTGCAAGGAAAAAACAAACATGTATTGCATAAATCGTTTAATTATTAAAAAAAATGTGAATGTACATATTTTTGAAACGATATTGGATTGTTTTTGATGGCGATTTCACAGTTTGTCTTACATTGGTACTTGCCACTTCTTTAGTATCTTCATTTACTTCTTGTGTAAATGTCGGCGACAAAGGTAAATCATACACATTACTGGAAGGAGAAGGCACCAAATAACACATGCTACGAGATTTACATGGTTGTGGGTTAAGGTACGTTTTGATATCAACACAATGTTTGAGCTTAACCATGCTTCTTAACATGGAATAGATGCACCATAGGGAGCTGGGTTTGTATGTATTGGCGAGTTCAGAGAAATACGTTAAAACACATTTTCAGAAAATGACTGGGTTTTTTTGTTGCATTTCCATTGTATGAGACTATCTTAAGCAGCTAAGTACTTAGCTCTAGATTTTGCAGGCCTAATGGCTTTCATTTGCATTTTGTGTTGCATTTAGTATTTCTGGCGGTATTAAATCTATCAATTGTTAATCTTATGTACTAAAACTTGTCATTTTTACAATTATTTACCACACAGCAACAAATGCGATACAAACAAAAAAAAAGGGAAATGGAGCGCAAGTTTTTTTTTTTGCACACACCAAATGTAAGTTGATTGATTAGTTTGATTACATACAGCCATACAGTCTACTTCAAAATTATAATTTTAGTGATAAAATGGAAATTATTTATAACAAATTATTGTGAATTATAAGTAATTTATAATAATAAATGTTTTTTCGTCTTAATTAGTAATACATTTATTTATTACAAAAATGTAATAGGATTTTCAGCGGCATAAAACCTCTTTGTTGTTACAAAAACTGTATTACCCGGTTAAATTGAAAATGCTCTGTTTACTCGCATATAATTTGCAGTTAGGTACTTACTTAACTTTATAGGGATAATACTATTACGCACTAGTGTGTTATATTATTACGCACGCGTGTGTTATAGTTCGGTTTAAGGCCCTAATAACGATGTACTATGGCTTTCTTTACGAGCAAGTGTGTTGTAAAGTAATCAAAGATGTACATTTACGTCTCATATTAAAAGCAGTTCTTATCTTTTTCATAACAAATTCATAATGAGCATAAGTTTTCGTTCCAGTCCCTCTCTAATTGAAACAGTTCACCTCCGTATAACCTGAGAGTTATTTTTAATTAAGATAACACCTGAGAATAAAATAAATTAAAGATAGTGCGGTTGGTTCTCATTAAAATGCGATGCAAGCCACATTTGGGATAAGAGGCACGGTTCAGATAACGAACAACCAAATCGCATTACGAAACACTCAAAAGGAATTTTGATTTGAGTTGATGAACTCCGTTCATAGTACGAATACGAATCTGTGTATAAAATAAAATATAAAAACAAATAATTCATTTAATTCAATAGCTTAAACTTATTTATATAAAAACTGCTTAAAACTATAAAAATTTATATTAAAAGTGTCAGTTGGGACACTGTCCTAATACATTTTGTCCGTATCGTCAGCAACTCTTTAATAAACGGATGTAGAAGCATTTTCGTTAAATAAAACGCTATTCAAGTTGAAATAATAAAACTGTTCAGTTATTCTGATACCTTATTAGTTCTGAAATAGATCCAATAAATCATAGGTTTGATTGTACGTAATAGTATACCACATAACTACTCATCATTTTCATCATAACTACTCATATTTTTAGAACAGTTTGTTCATAATGTAAGTTTTTTTGTGACCGAACTGCGGCCTCTTTTAATTAAATTAGTATTTCTCATGGAGATTGAATTGAACTGTAGTAGTATATTATAAATGCAATTAGCCTCACTAAATTAAAAATTTATTTACGGCCCTACAGCCGTAAATCGCATTTAGCCGCTATCCAGTTAACAATGATCAACTTTCAGAGTGGTGAAAAAATATTTACAATAGACATAGACACACATTTATTTGCTACCATAGCACACACAAATTCACACAATACAATCACAAGGTATAACATCAAAGAGAAAGCACAAATAAGAGAAAACAGAAAATTACGTACAACAAACATAGGAACAATAGAATGAAATAATAAATTTACAATGTGGTCAGGGAAAAATTAAAAAGAGGCAAGTAGGTGTGTATGTGCTACTGCAGCAAATGGGTTCCAGCTCAGCATTATGCCTCGCCACCGATCGACAGCTCGGCGCTGTTATTCTGCAGAAACCTTTTTTAGGCAAGTCATTAGAACTCGTAAGAACGAATGTGTTTGCATACAATTATGATAGGCTTAATTAGGTAATTATGATAAGTAGATAGAAGAAATAAATATATTATGTAAATTTTGTATAATAATACGAATAAATATAAATATACTAGGAGCTTTACCTTCGCGTCAGCAAGTGAACGGCGCACTGTAACAATTTGTAACAATGCCTACAAGTTTCATTTAAAATGAGCATCAATTGCTGTGTTTCAGTATGAAGGGTATGGTTTCCGGTGTAATTACAGGCACATTAGGCTTTACACCTATATGCCTCAAGATGGACACAGAGAAGAGCCAAGAAGCTCATTTTCAACGACGAGTTAGCAGATGCAAGACTCCACAGCCTCGAGCATCGTCGAAAGGTTGCAAGCCTTTCTTTTTTTATCTGCTGCGGAGCTCAACCTGATACCACCATCCCCATTCAATCATCGGAGAACCAGACGCTCCGCGATGCGCCACCACTACATGGTAAACATACCTCCCATACGCACAAAGCGGTACCTTAATTATGCGCACCGCCAAGGTGTTGAACGATAACTACAACCTTCAAGTCGCGAGTGCATAGGTTTCTTCTGGGCAAGCGTGTACCATCGTAGACTGCATCATCGCTTACCATCAGGCGAGATCGTGGTCAAACGCAAGCCTATAATATATAAAAAAAAAACGTTTCTAAGGTGCGTGACCTACGAGGCCATATAGCTTGTTCTAAGTAGTATAAACATATAACATAAAACATCTCGCTTAGATTCTAAATTTCTAACTGACCAACAGTACAAAACGATTCAATTGAATCAAAATCCTAATGATCTTTTTTGATAACAAAGCCGTCATTCATTCGAACCCGCCCACTGCAGCACTGCTCCGATCGGAGAGCCGTAGAGCAATTACTGGGACTTGACCGACTGGCAGGGTAATGACAGGTTAGATTTGACGGTGCTTTGAGAACGATCCACCTATGCAAGTACTTACGCAAGATGTCCACAGACTAAGAACATTCAACTCAGATGAACCCCTGAATAATGCATACTAATAATAACTAGTGGTTCTCCCCGAACTGAGATCTCGCGAATCTCACAAAACATCGCAACGATGCCTAAACGTATTTAATGGCTAAATATGATTTGAGGAGTTGTCAAATCATACAAATACGTAAAATTTAAACATGTTTAGTCGGTAAATACGTTTAGGGATCATTGTGTAAGCCGGCTTATCTTATCTTTGACTAATAAAATAGTAACACGAAATGCCGAACCAAATAACTTGACCTACAGTTTCATTCAAATTACAGGTAACGGGAATTCATTTTCTTCGGTACATAAAATCCTAATACACCTAACAACACCTAAGCAACTTTTAACCCGAATGCGTAGAAAGAGGGTAATGTTTTTATAGACAAACGCGTGTGAAGCCACGGGCGAAAGCTTGTAATACTCTCATTACTTAAATCTATTAAGGGATTGGATCTGGATTTTGACATGGACTAGTTTTAATGGAATATCATGCATGCGAAGCCACGGGCAAAAGGTTGTTGTTTATAAAAATTATTCTGTTAACATTGTCGGTACTTATATTTAAATGAAATTTATGCGTTGTGAAAGATCCTTACCAAGTCTAAGTACATCAGTAAATATATACCCTTTTTAAAGGTCCTTCTTAGAAGTTGAATCATCAGTTTAGTTTTGTAAATGTTAGTTTGAAAGTTTCTTGAAGATAATCCTCGTCTTGTCGTTTGAAAGTACAGCTTAATAATCAAAACAATAACTTAATAAGCTTATTTCGAAACTTTTTCATTGCCCAGTTTGATCGAAATCTTTATTAAATCAGCTTAAATTACAAACTTTGCTAGACAAATTGCTTTGTAAAATGTAAATTTATGTAAACTCATTGAAATCACTGAGGACCACCAATTTTGAGGATAAAATCAAAATATCTATCCTTATTAAGGTATGAAGGACGTAATGTTTTTATTGAATTGTATTTTTTTGCAGTTTGCAAAAAAGCAGTTGCAATTTTTATGTTCACAAATATATTAATTTGCTTAAGAAAAATAGCGATAATCATAATTTTAATACTAGAAATAAAGATAAACTCGCTGTTGCCCCTTGTAGACTCCATAAAGTTAGTAAATCGTTTAAAGGGCAAGGTGTTCGCTATTATAACAAACTCCCAAGTGATGTACAAAAATTGACAATTACCAATTTAAAAACGCAATTAAACAAAATCTTTATAAAAAAGCCTACTATAAAATATCGGATTATTTAGATGATAGAGGAGCTTGGGATTGAAATTGCTCCAACTCGTTCAAAATGATACAATTAAGACGTAATTTATTACCTGTATTGTTATGTATTCTAAAAGGATCATTAAAATAAAAACAACCAGGCTGGTTTTCTTGCTTTTCTTTCCTGGCTTTGTCGCGAAGGAACAGGCAGTAAAATTGACGTTTCAATGTGATCTTTGTGATTTTAATGAATAAAAGATTTTGACTTTGATTTTGAGTTATAAGTAATTATCAGTTCATGGTGTCGATTCTGGTTCAATATTATCTACACGCTAAACTAAAGGAATTATCAAATCGATAGGTACTAAAATAAAAAAGTCTAGGATATTTTAGTGATATTAAATTAAGTTTTGCTTAGTCATAAAATTGCCTTACAGTATCCTATAATGTTCATAATCTGGCTAACATTAAATTATGGTTTGTTACCATAGATAACTAGTGATTCGCCCCGAACTGAGATCTCGCGAGTCTCCCAAAAAAACAAAACCTAACAAAACTTATAATCTTTGACTAACAAAATAGTGCCACGAAATGCACAACCTACTTGACCTACAGTTTCCTTCAAATTGCAAGTAACGGGGTTCATGTTAATAGGTTACTTTTTAGGGGTAGAAATTACAGTTATTCTGGATTTCAGACTTTTTTCTACATATGTGTAACTAAAGCTACACGAATACCAAATTTCAGCAATATGGGGTGTACCGTTAGAATTTCGTCAAAGTTCAGTTTTTATTATGGCTAGTAACTAAAAAACTACATGGACTAAATTAAAACTAAAATGTACTAATAACGACCTTTCATTGGACAGCCCATTTGATTTAATAGTCTTCTTTCACTGGACGACCTCCGTGGTACAGAGGGCGAATATCCGGCTGAGACGCAGGAGGTAGCGGGTTCGATTCCCGCTGAAGAACAAATGTTTGTATGATCTACAGATATTTGTTCCGGGGTCTGGATGTTTTTCTATATATTATACGTATGTATTTAGAAAAAAAAACCATATAAGTATTCTATCAGTTAAGTATCTGTTTCCCAGAGTACAAGCTCTGCTTAGTTTGGGGCTAGATAGTACTGTTTGAACTGTCCAGCCTAAAAAAAATGTATACTTATACATATATCATATTTCACGATGATCCGATCAACGCTTCAAAACTTATCCTTGGACAAACAAACATACATACATACAACGCCGATTTGCCCAAGTTGGTTTAGAGATCTCGCTTTGCTCAAATAGAGAATAGTAGAAATCCCCTATCTGATAAAATACACGTAAACTGACTATCTAAGAATCACCCTAATAGCTTTCTATTGAAAAATACGCGTCCGAATCAGTCCATCCATTTGGGAACCACAGACGTCTGACTCATAACACTCATATTTTGCGTGAGGGGTCAAAACAATTGAAATAAGTAGTATATCTATACGTCACTCCTCTTTGTCAGAATGACGTCGGCTCAGCGTCCAGTAATTTGTTGGCCCAGAATGGCCCAGAGTAGTTATTAACCGTAGTGCGAGCCACAATGCCTCAGCAGGAGCTCACGATTGAATATTTAATTGAATGTAGAGCATTTATGGCGAGGTCGACGAACTGACCAAACATTGGCTGAATCGTCTAACATTGGCCGAGCTTGGCCAATCGGCAGATAAGATTGGGTTACCTCCGTAATAGTCCTAATAAGTTACGAATACTGGTTACGCTCAATATAGCACGGGTTCCCTCACAAACTTCCCATTCACCATTTGAACCACATATCACAGTTTTTTTTGATGGAGCGAAGCGAGATCTCCAAATCAACGTGGGCAAATCGACTTTGTATGTGTATTTGTTTGTCCGAGGATAACTTTCGAGGCGTTGATCGGATCATCCTAAAATTTGGTATTAACTAAATGAGCTAAAAATGTGGGGGGAGGTTCAAGAGGGGTAAAAAAACAGAAATGGGGCTATCCGGTCAAATGGCACGCTTAATGTAAGGTTTCATGTTCATTTAGACCTCATTTTTAAATTTTACTTTGTAGTTTTTATGTTATTGTCCATAGTTAATAAAACCTGAACTTTGACGAAATTCAGAGGGTACACCAATGATCCCACAGTGCTGAAGTTTGGTATGTGTGTAGGTTTAGTGACACAAATATAGGGAAAGTTTGAAATCCAGAATAACTGCAATTTCTACCCCAAAAAAGTATATCCAATTAATATGAACTCCCGTTACCGGTAATTTGAATGAGACTGAAGGTCAAGTGTGGTTGTGTATTAGATGGCATCGTATTATTTTTGGCGAAACAAACGTATTATCTACTTATTGTATTTACTCATATCGCCCAATACGTCTTATCATTGTTTATCAGCTCACAAATCTCAACAAAACTCGCCTAGCCAAGGCAATTGAATAGAAAATTGTGTGCTACGAGTTACCCGTCGTCTATCTGTCAGCAGTTAACCCGTCCGCTGTTCAATCTATCCGAACACGGCGAGCATCCTTCCGCCGGGGCCGGGTTATTGCTACACGTAAAATTTACGACACACCAATAACTGGTTACATCTAAAAATAACTGGTTTTATGGAACTGCTGGCTAAGATTTAAGTACTTGCCTTCCACATCCTTAGTTCTAGCTAAAACTAGATGTCAGGATGTGGAAACTAGTTTTCGTAAAGGTATATATCATTGACAGCGTAACTGATAGCCCACTGCTGGGTATAGCTTCCTCCCTCAAACGCCACTCCAACTGATTCTGTCCTATTCACATCCAGGCACCACGGCCTTTTTTTCTCTCTCTTGGCCACCATTCGGTTAGCGCCTTACACCACCTACCATCACCAAGTTACACCAAGTGTTTGCATTAAAAACTGGATATTTACCATGAATCGTGAGATTTTGAGTATCCCGAATTTCGACGCAGTTGCATGCGCCATGATCACGGGTAAACTGAAGTCTTTCCGAGTGAAGTTATTGGCATATATCGATCTACCCTCTTTCTCAGTCTTGCTAGGAATGAATTCACTAATACTATTACTACCACAGGTTTCATTCTCGATCATATCTCGATTCCGACACACAACACTCGCGGTATCACGACGCGTAATTGGCACTTCACTTCTTCGGTTCTTACACATTCTCACCACAGAATGCGTCGAAATATCGGGATACTCAAATACTCTCAAATCATGGTAAATATCCCGTTTCTAATGCAAATAGTGTTCATAACCATAATAGTTTTAAAAGTTATATGATGCCAAGTGTCCTGCCCAACACCAATTTGGTCTAGTATTGCCGGTCTGTAATAGATATCCACTACCAATTTCCGTAAGAAAAAGACAATTGTTATCAACAATTATTAGTAACTAGCTGTTGCCCGCGACTTCGTACGCGTTACACTACTAAATGTGTAGGTATTAGGTAACCTAGAAATAAAGCTCAGCTCGCTGTTGTAACTTGACTTGACACCCGATTTTTATCCCATGAGACTTCATTTATGAGATAAAAAGTAGCCTATGTGGTAATCCAGGTTATAATTTACGTATGTACTAAATTTCATCGAAATCGGTTCAGCCGTTACGACGTGATAGAGTAACAAATAAATAAATAAACTTTCGCATTCATAATATTAGTGTGATTCATCTCATAATTACCTGGTAACAAAAATAAATAATAAAGGGTTAGTGTATTTTTTTATAAATTATTATAAATTATAAGTGCCTCTGTGCTTAAAAAATGTAGTTATATAAGTATTCCATCAGGGTTCCCATAGTACAAGCTCTGCTTAGTTTGGGGCTAGATAGCGCTGTGTGAAGGGTTCGGAGTTATTATTATTAAAGCTGACCTATTTGCAAGATCTGTCTTCTGCATTCGGATGAAAATTGAAAATGTTGTATTTCCTTAGAATACGATTTAATTTGTTTCCCTCCCCCTTGCTCTGCGAAATGATAAGAATTCCAATTATCTACTACGCTACGTCAAAACTGGGAACGTTACAATTAAATTTTAGCACAAAATATTGCTTTTACGCTCAAAATACTCCACGCAACTCGAATTGTGCGAATATAATCATAATAATTTTTTGATAATCAATCTGATTAAGATACACTTAGATACTATTGAATTTTTAAAACAGTATGAGTAATACGTCTCTACAAACAATGTGTCCTGCCAACATTAACCTACGGTGCTGAGACATGGACGCTCATGAAGGAGACTGTGCACAGGATTAGAGTCGCACAGAGAGCCATGGAGCGCGCCATGCTCGGCATCACACTACTAGACCGAAATTCGCAAACGGACTAAAGTCCAAGACGTAAGCAATCTGTATTGGTACTCTAATGGAGTTGAGCAGGACCTGGCCAGGCACGGTGATGACAAGTAGAGCAGGGTGCTGACTGAGAATACACATAATGTAGCCCCAAGATGGAACCAGGAACGCAGGCCGTCCGCCGGCAAGATGGGTCGACGACATTATAAAAATCACAAGTCGTATGTGTCCAGCAGTGGAATGAGAAGGGCTGACGATGATTATGATGAGTAATAATAATAATAATAATAATTGAAGTGGGACTTGTGGTGGGCTAAGATAACCACCGAGTGGGTCCCACAAGGCGCGAGACCGCGTGGCCGGCCCAAGCGGAGCTGGCGGGACGAACTTGACGCGCATAATGCGAACTGCTCGACAGAAGCCCTAGACCATGATGAATGGAAGAAGGGTAGGGAAGCTTTTGCCCAGCAGTGGGATCCAGCGGGCTCTTGAGATTAGATTATGAGTAAACTGGGAAGTTAAAATATATGTTTTTAGACCAAAAGCCGATTGACAAGAGAAGATTGACTTTATTTCAAATCCAAAATGAATAATTGGGACTCAAATGGAGTTGGGCAAGACACCGTCAACGTGCCGGCTCTACTCGAGCCGAACGGTATTTCACGAGACGATGGCAAGAGGCCTGATGGTTTGACGTTAATTCCGTGGAGTCGTGGGAGGTCGCTGGTGTGTGATGCAACTTTTGTTAACACACTGGCGCCCTCTCACCTTCATAGTACTTCCCGGGTGGCTGGTGCGGCAGCGGAGGCTGCAGAGAACCTCAAACGAAGGAAATATGATTTCCTGGGAGATCAATACATATTTCTTCCGTTTGGGGTCGAAACTATGGGTCCTTGGGGCTCGAGTGCCCGAAAATTCATTAAAGAGCTGTCCAGACGCCTCATAGACACCACAGGTGACCAAAGAGCTGGAACATACCTCTGCCAACGGATCAGCCTAGCCATTCAAAGAGGTAATGTTGCCAGTTTTTTGGGCACCTTACCTGCAGATGGAGACTTAAATGCAGTTTTTTATTTATAGGATTATTTTAAATTTAGTTTTAGTTATTTGATTTAATTGTAGTTTTTATTGTTAATCTGTTTGATACTATTTTGCATATTGCCTAATAAAATAAATAATTAAATAAATATTTGTTGACATTTCACACAGCACTATCTAGCCCCACACTAAGCAGAACTTGTACTATGGGAACCAGATAAATGATATAATACATACATATATAGGTATTTTTTTTAAATTTTACATAAAAGGTGTATAATATAAAATATAATTTTAAAAAGTTCTTTATTATATTCTTGATTTGCGTTAAATGTATATACCTAATAAGTGTTACAAAAAAAATACATCTGAATCATAACCAGATAATTTTTTTTTATATTTGATTTGAAATATCTTCTAAGGGACAATTTTACTCCATTTTCTAATCATTCTAACTAATCGTAAGCCCCAATAACTATAACACGGGATCTCATTACTAACGATTGGTAGCCATCTGTCGATATGAGTAATCGATCGGTAGACTGGCATAAGGGTGTATTGTACCAATTATATAGTTTTTGTGTTAGTTGGAGATTTATGGTCAAGAACGAGAGCTATAGTTTGGAGCTTTGTTAAATGCTCTAGTATATTAAGTAGTTTGTCGTCATAACTTAGGTTTATCGATAACATAGAAATGAGCTGCCTAATAAATAACTTTTCCTGGTAATTACACCGGGTGAACTCTCCTACTCTTGATTTGTAATAGTAATGATGTATCTTTCTATCTCATGTAGCCAAATGTTTACTTAACTTAAATACGAGAAAAAAATTAAGCTGGATATTTCACAGAGCGCTATCTAGCCTAAAACTAAGCAAAGTTTGTAATGTGGGAACCAGATAACCAATTTATTAGTGTCTATATTTTGTTTTACAAATCGGAGTTCTTTGCATTTGTTTCTCACATTGTGATTTCTCTAACAGATTATTATTTTAATTAAAACAAAAACCTAAAAGCAACCCTAATACTTGGCTTGTTTAAGTTAGACCGATCATGTGAACAATTTCCGCGCCGTGACACTTCAGTGAAGCACCAATTTTTCACCGGGCCTCGTTTGATCGGGCCGTAGTTCGGCTTTGTCGTCAAATTGTTGAATAAACGCTTTTTCTGTGGCCCTTGTCATCTGACCAGATTTAAAATGCTACACACCTACACGCCTATTAATGAATGAATAAAAACACTACAGTGTATCATCTTCATATTAGCAGACAAGGACGTCCACTGCTGATCACAGGCTGGCCGGATTTCCAGAACGACCAGCAGACAAAGACGTCCACTGCTGATCACAGGCTGGCCGGATTTCCAGAACGACCAGCAGACAAGGACATCCACTGCTGATCACAGGCTGGCCGAATTTCCAGAACGACCAGCAGACAAAGACGTCCACTGCTGATCACAGGCTGACCGGATTTCCAGAACGACCAGCAGACAAGGACGTCCACTGCTGATCACAGGCTGGCCGGATTTCCAGAACGACCAGCAGACAAGGACGTCCACTGCTGATCACAGGCTGGCCGAATTTCCAGAACGACCAGCAGACAAAGACGTCCACTGCTGATCACAGGCTGGCCGGATTTCCAGCAGACAAGGACGTCCACTGCTGATCACAGGCTGGCCGGATTTCCAGAACGACCAGCAGACAAGGACATCCACTGCTGATCACAGGCTGGCCGGATTTCCAGAACGACCAGCAGACAAGGACGTCCACTGCTGATCACAGGCTGGCCGGATTTCCAGAACGACCTGCAGACAAGGACGTCCACTGCTGATCACAGGCTGGCGTCCGATCTTGTGTGGCCTGCACACGGCTCCAACGACCTTTATCAGGTCGTCTTTCTATCTACTGGGAACACATGCTGATCAAAGACTTTCGTCTTAAGACAATGAGGTATTTTTGATACCAAATAAAATACAAAACGCAAGCAGGAGTATAATTGGCGGTTAACCCGATGGCAAATGACTTAGAATATTTAATTCTAAGTCACATGACGGTTTTCTCACGATGTGTTTCTTCACCGTTTCAACCACGTGCAAATGTGCACACACATTTTCGCAGTATAAAATCCATCGGTGATGGTCGGGATTATACGAGATATACTTCCAACTTCAGTGAGAAAAATACCGATTTTTTTACAAAAATATGTAATGATGGCACTTGTTTTTTTTTGTTAATATTTAATAATACTTTATGGAGATGGATCTAGCACGTAGCCTACCTGATAATAAGTGGTTACCGTCGCCTATAACAAAACATGGCCTAGTAGATCACACACATTATAAAGATGCCCTACGTCCTTCTTTCATTTCTTTTTTTTTAACTGGATAGATCTTCGTTTGACCCCACTGATGGTCAGCGATAAAAAAACCTAATTACTCTTACCTTAAAGAGGTCCGGGTTGTATTCTTGCTCTACGCATCAAGAACGTAGAACCAAAACGGTGTGCATGGATGGTATATAGGTATGGTAGGTACTGAGCCATGCGCCTGCTTGTCCTTTGATGGAAAGACGGCGAAAACAGATCGTATAGTTTCTGGGCACATCTATTTGAGGCATACAAGGGTAAGGCTGCTTTTGCACCAGAGATGTGGTATGCTACGTTGTTATGGCTGCGTTTGATATCCACCAATCATATTCATTGGTCCACATAGCATAGCACTTGTGGAAACGGATTCAACTAATCTATTTTTGTATATGGAAGGATGTGTGCTATGGATGCGTGCTATGGATGGTCGCGAGTGGTAGCTATGTGAAGAGCAGAGTACTTAGTAAGCCCGCGTTTGTCACTGAAAGTAGACATGTCATCGTGGAAGCAAACAGTTATTTTATATCTCGCAATGTGCGTAGAAGAACTCATGGCGGCGCATCTTCATAGCACATCTTACTCGCTCCGCTTTATAGCTTAGTATCAGTGGAAACGGTCACATAGTTTCATATCTTAGCTTTTACATCCTCGCAGCATAGCTGCACAGCACACCTCTGGTAGAAAAGCAGCCTAAAGCCTCTTGTGCCTGTAATTTCACCGAGTCCCGTAAACTTATTGCTCTACGTACAAAACAACACGAGGTGCCCATTATTCAACTTCTTCATACTATCGTAAAAGTAGTTACAATTTAGGTGTAAAACGGAACGCAGGGTGCATAATATTATTAAGCAACTGTTGATTTTCTACCCCATTATTACTTTTTACTGTTTAACAAGCACGTATTTTTACTTATCTCGTTATGTGAATTGTTATTATAACATTTTTAGAAGGGTGACAGCCCTAATCTTACTGAAGTCTCACTTTGGTCCAATCTGTGGTAAATACGTGCGATTTTGAAACTTGTGACTAATGAAAGATAGTTTATTTTCCAAATGACAAAACTAGAAGAAAATCGATAATGCCATATCATCTCTAAAGATAGCACGATAAAGTTCATTTTGAATTAATAGACGAGCTTTTGGGAAACAGTTGTAAGTGTAAAAATTGCGAGGGTTGTCACTCTGCGGTCGGCTAGTAGCTTTTCGTTGACGGGTATTAAAACTCGACTTTTATTGTATTTTTTATAAATGTTAGAAGTTTTTGCTTCGGATATGAAAAGTTTGCGGACATTTTTGCTAGGGGCGAATGGAATGGATACGGACAATTTCGTTCCTTTGTCGTGGGACTTGTTATTTCTTGGTTATCTTGGGTATATTTTGGGCCGCCCGAAGGTATCTGGACCTGGCTTAAGGATTATTTAGCCAGGATATCTTAGGGTTATCCACACGGCGTATTTTAAACGCGTACAAAACGCGCTTTTGAATCGACACAAATGTTCCAATCTGCTTTTTGGGATTCTACTGGCTGGTATCAAGGCTGGTGATCCTTTTACAAAACAATAGGTACATTCACTTTTATGTATAGTTCTGGCCTGTCATTAATATGACTGAGTACGAAGTGGGTGATTTCTGACTGAAATAAATAAATATTGCTGGACATTTTCACGCAGCGCTTTTTATCCCCAAACTAAGCGGAGCTTGTATTATGGGAACCAGATAACTGAAATAATACTTATATAATTTTTTTTGTGAACTCATTCTTATATTGTATAGAGAAACTACCAGACCCGGAACAAATATCTGTAGATCATGCAAACATTTTGAATGTGAAATGTTGATGATACGTGCCTAAGAGCGCTTTGCTGATTGTTAGCAATAAAAATACTAACTGAATTATTTCAATAATTAAACACAACAATGTAAATAGTCATACTTTATTTGTTTTTGCAATTTTGAGTTCACAAACACCGCGGGCTGATTGTTCTCATTTTCGTTTTGAATGATTTTCCAGTTACGAAGTTTTGTTAGTTAAAATAGTGTCGAGGCATTTTGAAAATGCGTATTTGTATCACAATAAAAACTGAATGACTTTTCGTTGAATTGTTCTACGAGGCTGAACAAAACTGAGACTGTATCACGTTAAATTATACTATAAACAGCATAATGTCAGCCATAAGACGTCACTGCCTTCCCATATATTTTAAGAGCGACCGTCCTTATGCAGCCTGCCCCCAACGGCTCCCATAATCAGGTCGTTCAAGTTCATTAGGTATTGATACTTACCTACATAACTAAGACCTTTATACAATATGTTCAATCAATATATTATCAATAAATTATAATTTTTTTTTAATTTCAACGCAGCGTGTTAGTGGTAAAGAGAATCGACAGGATCCGCAACACCACACTGCGCGCGAATACCGGCATTGCAGATGTTGGCGACATGACTGCCAGGCTGAAGTGAGACTGGGCTGGTCACGTCAGTCAAATGGGCAACAGTCGTCACAGAATGGGTGCCTGCAGATGGGCGTCGATGCCGGGGCAGGGCGAGGAAGCGTTGGCGTGACGACCTCGATGCGTTCCAAGATGGCTGGTGGGACGTGGCGAGTGATCATGAGATGTGCAGGAACATGGGGGAGACCTTTGCCCAGCAGTGGCAAAGTATAGTTAAAAAAAATTTGAAGTCGATTATATTTTTAAAAAGTTTCTTGATATCTTATTTCTTTCCGATGTTCATCGCACCATTTCACTCAGACATAACAAAAAAATTACAGTAGAAGGTCAGAAGCATATACTTTTATTCAGTGCTAACACCATTTAATATCAATAACTAAAGTCGTTATAGTTTCAGTGTGTTGGTACCTACTTTTAGAAAACTTTTGATTTATTTAAACACGTTTCTACAAGTACATATTTTAAGTTAGATACATAAGAGTTCACTATACCTCAGCCCAAACTCGAATTTCACCCCCGCTTCTCCGCGCGCCGCTGCGCATCCTATCTCGCCGTGGTTCATATGTTTGCCGGTTTTTTTATCATTCAGTCCCTTCATTTTCTTGTTGTGCTTATTTCTCATTATTGCGTTTTTACAAAAACCAACTTAATATCAAATTCTACTTATGAATTACATGATCGTTAGGAGCGACAAGCGTCACGCGTCTGAAAGCCGAGGCCGGACTGAATCGCTGACCGGGCGTCCGAAGCGAATGGTTTCAGTAGTGCAAAACTTAAGTATTTTCATTTTATGGTAATATTAAAATCTATTTTAAAAATTTAAAACACAGGTGCTCTTATTTATGTTGTGTAGAATTACTGTATAAAGTTTCAAGATCTAAATTGTAGTATTCATCGCATAAGAACGGTTTCAAGATAAATTTGCGAGTCATCTTTGGATTTTTTTTCTATCGAGAAAATTTTACGGCTTCGTGTTTTCACAAGACAGGTGCTCTAGCACGTATCCTTAACTATAACATGTATGAATTACAGATTGAAAGCACATAATTTGTACATTGTTTCTCAATAAGCGATTTATCGTCTCCCCAGGTATAGTGCGCCCTGTATGCTTTGTAGCCTAAACTTACTGTTCTATATTTGTGCTTATTTTAAGTGCACATTAATTTGTTGTTATGACTTGCATAGACTCTTTAAACCGATGGTAAGAGGTTACCTATGTACATTTGTAACACCAAAGGTATGACTTAACTCGTTGAAATCCTTTAAAATTAAAAAAAAAACGCTCTTTTTAGAGAACCCCATACGAAGAAAACCTCGTTGCTTTAAATACTAAAGACCCTCAAACTTTACACCGATAAATATAATATCTTTTCTATTCAAACTCTTCGACAATAGACTTCACCTGTTAGATTTCACGAGACTGTAAACCTCAAACACAGCCATTCTCCCCAACTACAATGAGTGCTTTCATTTTTGATTACGCTGCAAACTCGCAAACAAAATCGCGGACGCACTATAAAAGGAATAAACAGGTTAGTTCTCAAAAGATTTATTCTCTGTTCGGGGAGTGTTATGCTTCTTGTATGCAAGCTTCGTGCATCTACCACAGTTTAGATGAGGAAAGTCGGGTAACTTTTGTTTTATACATTACTAGCCGACCCGCCCGCTTCGTACGCGTGGTTTGTCAATAAAAAATTACTCTCCTTCTGTGCAATCGCGTAAAGAGTATCCTATGTCTCAAGTCCATTCATTATCTATCTAGGTATGTAGGTACTAAATTCCATCGAAATCGGTCGAGGCTAAGTCGTGAAAAGGTAACAAACAGACAGAGAAACAGAGTTACATTCAAATCGGTATGTAGACAATTCGTAGATTATAACCTGGATTAACACTTAAGCTACTTTTTGTTGACAAACAACGCGTGCGAAGCCGCTGGCTTAAGCCAATTTTACATATAAACCTTCTTCTTGAATTAGTCTATCTATTGCTGAAAACTACGTTAAAATCCGTTTAGTAGTTTAAAAGATCTAAGATAACAGACAGCGGAAGCGACTTCATTTTATACTATTGTTACGCCAAGGCTGTTACAGAATAAGTAATAGTCGGTTTTTCTCGAAGTTATACCTACTGTGTCACAGAATAGGTAATACTTGGTATGGAATGACCTACATACCACGTTTTTACCTACCGTTGCACAGATTAAGAAATAGTAGACAATAGAACTACCTATACTTTTCTAGATACTAGTGGAAGGTTCTGGAAATAATGCTCGGTATAAATAGTGCGTAGAGACGTCCGCAGAGTCAGTCTTGATTTGGCGATACGTGCGAACATTTCGGTGACTTTTAGTGGTTTATTGTGTAACAGTGGTGTGATTTAGTGTGTTGTGAATCTTCGTGATCAAGATCGTGTATTTATCGTTTTAGTGTTGAATAAAAGTGTTATTTTGGTTAGATTCATTTTCATTATTTTATCCCGAACCGTCAGCTCGTAACACTATGTAAAGATAGGCTAGCGTTTGACGACGATATCGCCTGATGGGAAGCGATGTTGCAGTCTACGATGGACCACGCTTGCCTATTAGAAGAAACCTATTCACTCGCGACTTGAAGACACCCAGGTTGTAGTTATCAGGAAACACATACTCAGGCAAGGCGTTCCACTATTTGGTGGTGCGAATAATAAAGGTGGAAGAAAACTGCTTAGTGCGAGTTATGTAGTCTTTGTCTAATCAATACAACCTGATTTGTTACGTACGACATTAATTTTAAACAAACATCCGGAACCTAATTAACTGATTGTAGAGGTGGGTTTAATACCGGTAGCTTGAACATTTACCCAGTAATCGATACATTTCCAATAAACATTTTTTTACGTAAATCGGTTGCGCTTTTGCGACGATGCCGCTTAGTCAGTTTAGCAGGTACCTACTTACATGATGAATTAATATGATTTGTTAACATATTTGATGCACAGGCTGTTTCATTGATATAAAGGTTTTTGTAAATTATAAATTGTTTAGGGTAATGTGAAAAAAAACTATTATACACAAATACTAGACATTAGCCCTACCGGTGTTTTCATTTAATGTCATACCTAACAAAACACGTAGTAATTTACAAATGTACAAATGTTTGCATGATCTACATATATTTGTTCCGGGTACTGGTGTGTTTATAATATACACAATACATGCTTCCACTGCGAGCCAAGTATTGCACACTGTCATATTTTGTTTTATCATTGTGATTCCTGGATTTTTTTTTGTTATAAGTTATTATAACACACACCACTTTAATTAGAAACTTCGAATAAAAACTTAAGGCTCTGCATAACAATGAACAGGTAAATTTAAACAAAATTTCAAAAAGCTTAACCCCTCTTAGTGCTTCTGGGGTTAAACACTGATAGAGCTAAGAACCATCCAGCGAAACTATCTATTGTTATATAACTATGTATTGTTATTTTGTTAGGCACCGTCATAAATAGGTGGATAGATAGAAATAGACATTTATTTCGACACAAGTAACAAACAGACAGAAACTACATATAGTAGCTGATAATTAATTACAGACAATTAAAAACACGTTAACTTAAACAATAAATTTAAAGTAAAACAAAAGATACGTACCTAGTCACTGTGAGCTCTGTGACGAAAAAGCAGAATAGCTCAGCATTATGCTGAACAATACACCTATTGCTCAACGCTGGTTTTCAGCCATCAAACCTTTGGGCGTCACGGACGTTAAATAATATACATATATACAGTGTAAACTCTATATAACGACACTCAAGGGACTGAGCATATTTTGACGTTATAGAGAGTTGTCGTTAAATGGAGAGAAGTAAAATCTGTATTAGAAAAAGAAACTAACTTCACTAATTCACTTCTACTAACAACAGTCTGCAGCTACACGTGCAAGCAATCCCATTTTGTAAACAAAATAACGGATTTCTTAGAAAGTTTGGTGTGTATGATGCCGACAGTCGAGTTTATTATGGTCTAGGATAATAAAACGACACAAGGATATACACAGTTGCGCAGTTTTTACTAATTTGGCAATTTAAAAAGAACTTTTTATTACAAATTGTTGTCGTTATTGAGAGTGAGTGTAATGCTATACAGAGTGTACCATTGTATGCAAGACAAGCTAAACCAACCAAAGCCAAGTGATTTCGACGCTTTAGAGAGTTTGTCGTTAAAACGAGTGACGTTACATGGAGTTTACACTGTATATATAAAATAATAAATAATTTCGTTTATTTATTCATTAATATAAACTCATTCACCAGTGTTTGTGTCCTCACTTCCCTTAGGCCCTGTCAGAAAACCAGCGCTGCATCGCACCCAACAAGGTTCGAAGCAGCCCATGCTGAGACAGGGACAGATACCATTTTTATCCCCACGCAGCACCACCATTGTCTGTGTTATAGTATTATTGTATACAGTTTGTGGGAGCAAAAAAATTTATTTTCTTCCTTTCTTTCCGTCTATTAGAAAAACCTCGCCGAAATAGGCCATTGAAATATCGGGTTTTAATAATAATCATTTACGAAGAACATTTATTTATTTTGTTTAGTTTTCAGCACGGAACAGACAGTCGTGTCACCTTGATGCTAAGTTTTTCTCAATACACTCTACAATATCGTGTCTTGATCTCGTTGTGAAGGAATAAGCATATTCAGACTCCATCAAAATATAAGTAATATCAGTTAAAACTAAAACGCTACTAAGCTAAGTATTAGGTGTTATTTGCAATTAAACAATTAAATTATTGTTTGCAGTTCAGCGGAGCAATGCAATCTGGAGCAGTTGAGTTCTATAGATCGTTTGCAACGGTCTTTAGATGATTCAACTGTTTCTTCTGTATTTTAGTCATGAACATATTTATCGTATATTCTTTCTTAAAGGCATTTTGCAACCAAGTAAAAAAAAATAATACTTATGTTGGTACTAGTGGTGCGCTAAGATTTCAGTACTATGTTTTCAGTATTCCGGCTCCCTCAAGCACCTTCCAGGCGGACGGTTTTAACTCGAGGTGCGTGGGTTTTATAAATATAAAACCAATAGTGAGCTAGTTGTTCTCTTATAAGCTGCACAATGCCACGTATGCATGGGGATACAAAGCCTGTAAGGCATTATCGGCGTTTTATTGAGAATTCATGCTTTGAACACAACTGAGAACTCTGCATTTTTATCTGCATGTATTTTACTGCTGTGACTAGAGCGCGGCTTCGCACTCGTGGTTAGTGAATGAAAACATTATCCTCCTTCTGTGAAGTCGGATAAAAAGTAGCCTATGTCTCAGTCCCAGTCATAATCTATCTATATACTAAATTTCATCGAAATCGGTCTAGCCAATTAGCTGTGAAAACGTAAACAGACAGAGAGACAGAGTTACTTGAGTATTTATTTATTACAAGTTATTATTGTCAAAATTTAAACAACCCCTGATTTTTTTTGTAACGGGATTTGTATATCTAGAACCACCCCAGTTAAGGTAGCTTTCTTTTAAAAAAAAACTCGTTCGAATCGATCCATCCTTTTGGACAGATAGACATAGATGTTCAACTTATAACACCAGAAGAGTGGTAGAGTTCCTTGTGAAAGGGCTCACCCAGGGAAATACTGCCATCATACCTATTTTTGCCGTCAAGCAGAATTGCTGTATGCCTCAAGTTGATAGCCGCAGGGCAGTGCATCGTAGATCATGTTCTTAATGTCCGCGACTTACTCGTACTTTAAAACGTGGTTAAAATCCTTATTTTGCGTCTAAGTTTATAAATACCTACATCGCTCAAGTATGCAAAGTACTCAAAGTCACCTATTTATCTACAAAATCATACATGTTTAAAAACAATCATTATTATTTTATCATCACGTACCATTTTATCGGTGTTTCAACCGACATGTTTCGGTTCAATTCGTGAACCTTCTTCAGGGTGAGCGCGGTCCGCTCCGAATAACGTCTCGTCTCGCACTACGCGCCGCAGCCCTCTGCGCGCGAGTAGACGGGCGCGGTGGTGGGGATTGCGTCAACGATTGCCCAACGTGTTGACAGGCTGTGTCATCACCATTATCATCACTGCTGCTCTCTTCGGTAGTTCTCGGTACAGGAAAACATGCAACACTATGTCTCTATTCACTCGATCCTCTGTCGCTTGAATCATAAAGACATGGCTTCCAGGCTGGTGGTAGCACCCATTCTCTATCTCTGTTAAAGTTTGGAAAACGACTTATTTCTATCGCCTCTCGGATCTTGCGAGGAACGAAGAACTTCTCTCTCAATAAGACCCGAGACATGTCTATCGATGTACATAACCGTACACTAAATTTCTTCGAAATCGGTTCAGGCGTTACGACGTGATTGCGTAACAAACAAATAATATATAAACAAAAACTTTCGCATTTATAATATTAGTGTGACATAATGCTGCTAGTTTTTAAACAAAACAAATTATGAAATATTTAGATACAAATATATGATTTCACACACAACACGGGACAATAAGTTGTACTGTGTTATCTAAGCGTGGAGCTATATTATCAGTGACACAGAATTACTCGCGTCGGTGACCGATAACCTGTCGATACCGATAACGCGATAAAAATATTACGAGTACACAATGAACGCTCTTGCGAAACTGACTCAGGAAAGGTAAATATTTGACTCATTTTTATACAAGTATGTGTCAGTATCTTACGATGTTGTTCGGAACAAATATTAGATTTGTAGGGTTGTCTGCCCTTTTCGGAAACCTTACAAATAACTCATGTGTGCTCGTCTGTGTAATAGTATCTTATCCAACTACTTCGCTTTATCCAAGCTCGAATTATTAGTGACTTTTACAGGTAAAATACCGTGTTTTTTCTAGAATTTATGAATAGTTGAGTCTGTTCTTTAACCTTGTATATTAAGTTGGATATTAGGCCTGGAATTCTTGGAAATTGAACGGCTAAGCCATCTTGATACGGTTTATTCGACGACCTCCTTGGAGCGGTGGGCGAATGGCCACCTGAGACGCAGGAGGGTGCGGCTGCGGAAGAAATATTTGTATGATCTACAGATATAATTTTCCGGGTCTGGTTGTTTCTCTATATATAAATAAATATTACTGGACATTTCACACAGCGCTATCTAGCCCCAAACTAAGCAGAGCTTGTATTATGGGAACCAGATAACTGATAGAATACTTATATACATTTTTTTTGTAAATACATACTTAAAATATATAGAGAAATAACCAGACCCGGAACAAATATCTGTAGATCATGCAAACATTTGTTCCGCGGCGGGAATCGAACCCGCTACCTCCGCGTCTCAGTCGGCTATTCGCCCACTGCACCACGGAGGTCGTCACGGTCAATATATAAGAAGTATACTGCGTGTCACTGCATTTACAACATTAATGTAAATCACGGGTAGGGCTGATGGCTAGTATTGTCGTAAAATAGTTTTTTTAAATACATTACCATGAATTTTTATTATTTTTTAATTACCTTAATTTCAAGTCTTAAAATATCAATGAGACAGCTTGTTAAATACGATTCTGTACATGTGTTTTAAATTAATGTCGTGAACGCGGTGACAGACGTATTCTGGTACCCATAGCAAGCCTTGCTTAGTTTGGGGCTAGATGGCCCTGTGTGAAATGTCTTGTATTATTTATTTATTTATACATTTTCTCAAATTGGTACAAAGGTAACATTTATACAAGCATTTTCGCTTTTAACCTCGCTACTCGTCACTCGTCCGGATGTGTAAGCCCACTACGAGACTAGCTTTGGCATTGCCATGCCTCATCTGTGCACTAGGGCTGGAACATTTCACAAGTAGCATTAAAAATAATTCCAATGAAATCACTGTTCTTCGTAAGTTATCAGTCGTATTCGTTCGTTATAAAAATCACAGTTCATTCGGAATTCATCGGAAATCACCGGGCAGTTTCGTTCAATCTGCTTCAGTTCTTTTGTTTTTCATCGTAAACCATCAATCATACTAATTCGAGTCTGCGACGGCTAAAATGGCGTATCAAGTCGCGTAGCAGTAATAAGTAGCAAGAGTGGCATCAATATTTTTTTTAATTCTAATATTGTCAAAAACATAGTCTACCTGTGACATATTTACGTCGTGCTCGAGCCGTCGTACAGTGCGGACGTCTCTGGGGCGTCGTTACGCTGCCCGTTGAATATACGAAGATTCGATCGTCGTTAGTGGTCGAGGCAACATCGCCTATAAAAGGCTCCTCAGATCGCGCGGCACGCATTCGATCGTCGTTAGTGGTCGCCGCTATAGCATGCAGCGGCCACACCTTAGGAACCTAGGCTGGTAGAGGGGGGCTCGAGTGCCGAAACACTTTGTTGTAGCAACGGCGTGTTTCGGCCCTCGAGTCGGCACGGTCACTCCCCGTGCTAGTGCTCGTTGCTTCGGCGTCAACGCAATCCACCTCAAGTGGCGAGGCAACCAGGCAACTGTAGAAGGCCTGAAGGTAGCGATAGGAGTTTTTTATCGTTGCCAGATACTGCGTCCTGTTCCCTTCCAGTCGTAGCGGTTCTCCGTTCCACTGGGTCAAGGGGAGTAAGGAGGAGAGGGTGCATCTGTGTACGGCGCGCACACTTATGCAACTTAATATATCCTGCGCATCTGACTTGGCTTTGTCATTCCGAGTTTAAAAAAGTCCTGGGCTTGGTCTAATACCTGGACACGGGTGGCCTAAGGAGAGGAGAGTGGTCGCTCTAGCACTGCATCGGGGTGACAGTGTGGTTCGGCAGCACTCTTTGAGACAAAGCAGCTTTATTTAGAGAGGCACTGCTTTCCTCGCTCAGCCGGGGAGGGGGCTAGAAAAGGTGCCCCAAACAAACGCTCATTCCTCGCAATAAGAATAAATCTAAAAACATGCAGATGAATATGACTTTTGGTGCGTGGAATGTACGTACTCTTTTAGACCGACCCAACAACCTCTGCCCAGAACGTAAAACCGCCATTGTGGCTCGCGAGCTCAAACGCTATGACGTCGACATAGCCGCTCTCAGCGAAACACATCTAGCTGACGAAGGTGAGCTTGTTGAACGTGGTGGTGGGTACACTTTCTTCTGGAAAGGCACACCAGCTTCTGAGCCTAGACGGTCAGGAGTAGGCTTTGCTATTAAAACTACTTTAGCCTCTAAGTTGGAAGAACATCCAGTTGCTATCTCTGATCGTGTCATATCCTTACGTTTCCATCTTCGAAACAATAAATACTTAAATGTTATCAGCGTATATTCGCCAACACTCGACAAAAGTGATGACGTCAAGGACAAATTTTATGAGGAAGTGTCAGAAGTGCTGACTAAAATCCGGCGCTGTGAGAAAGTTTTGCTTCTTGGCGACTTTAATGCTCGCGTCGGACGTGATTTTGAAGCTTGGCCTCGGGTGATAGGGCGACATGGCATTGGTAACATGAACAGTAATGGGCAACTGTTACTAAGCCTCTGTTCCCAATTTCATCTGGGTATTACCAATACCATGTTTAGACTCCCAAATAAATACAAAACTACCTGGATGCACCCAAGGTCCAAGCATTGGCATCTTATTGATTATGCTATAGTCCGTCAACGGGATATAGCGGATGTCAAAGTAACGAGAGTAATGAGGGGCGCAAACTGTTGGTCGGATCACCGACTTGTTGTTACAAAACTATTTTTGCGTCTTAGCCCTTGCCGTAGACCTCGCAGGGCTAAGCCTAACTGTCTTCATCTGAAAAAGCTAGAGTCTGCTGAAATATTGGCAAATTACAGGGAAGCTGTCAATACCTTTACAGCAGGCATACACCCCGAAGATGAACAGTTAGACGAGGGCTGGAAACTGTTAACTACAAATACCATCAATGCGGCTACTGAGATCTTAGGCCAAAAACCTCGTGTCTGTGAAGACTGGTTTGACGAAAATGATAATACATTGACAGTCGCCCTAGAAAAACACCGCCAGCTCCTTCGAAAGGGAAATCAGACAACTGCTTCTGAAAAAATAAAGGAGAGTACGAGCCAAATAAGGAGACTAACTCGAAACGCAAAAGATGAGTGGTGGCTGAACAAGGTTCGCTATATTCAGTGGCTTGCTGATTCGAATAGACTCGGCGATTTCTTTAACGAGATTAAAAAGTTAGTAGGAAGTCCACATCGAGTAAACGTACCACTGAAATCACTTTCAGGTACCCTCCTGGTAAGCAAAGGAGAAGTTCTTACTCGCTGGGCAGAACACTATAACAGCTTACTCAATGTGGATCGTTCTGCTGACATAAACTATTTAGCATCACTTCCTGCCTTACCACAAGCCGTAGATCTGGATCAGCCTCCTTCTCTTGAGGAAGTTATCATCGCCATCAAAGCGCAGAAAAACAATAAGGCTGTCGGCATCGATAACATACCAGGAGAACTATTAAAATATGGCGGAGATGAGTTGCACTACAAGATTTGGCAATTTTTCCAGCGCATGTGGGAAATGGAGTTCGTTCCTCCTAGTTTTGGCGTATCACTAATTTGCTCTTTGTATAAAAATAAAGGTGATCGATCTGTTTGCAACTCTTATAGGGGTATATCACTTCTGTCTACTCCAGGAAAAACTTTTGCCAGAGTACTCTTAAATCGTCTTATGGAGCTCTCTGAAAGTATATTGCCTGAAACGCAATTTGGGTTTAGACCCAATCGCGGCACATGCGAGGCCATATTCTCTCTTAGACAACTGCAAGAGAAAAGCAGGGAACAGTGTCAACCTCTGTTTCTCTGTTTTGTTGATCTGGAGAAAGCTTTTGACAGTGTACCTCGCGAAGCTTTGTGGATTGTGCTTTCGAAACTTGGTTGCACCGACAAATTTATACGCTTGATAAGACTTCTTCACGACAACATGACTTGTTGCGTAACCGTCAATGGTGAGCAGACAGAGCAATTCCCTGTCACTTGTGGTGTAAAACAAGGCTGTGTATTAGCACCCACTCTTTTTGCTCTGTACTTTTCCGTTGTCGTGAGGGAGACTCTACAAGCCAACACCGAAGGGATCCGCATACGTTTTCGCACAGATGGCAGTATCTTTAACCTGGCTAGGTTAAAAGCGCACACAAAGGTATCGTATGACCTCATTACCGAATTGATGTATGCTGATGACCTATGTTTCGTTGCGGAATCTTCTGAGGGACTCCAGGACTTGATGACTCGGCTTGACGCTGCGTGCTGTAGATTTGGCCTCAAAATTAATATTACAAAGACAGAGGTGATGGCCATGGACACTGTTAACCAAGCTCCACTGAATCTGCAAATCGATGGAAAGCCCATAAAACAGGTCGATACATTCAGATATCTGGGAAGCAGCATAACAACAAAATGCGACCTTGACTCGGAGATCAACAGCAGACTTGGCTCCGCTATGGCTGCTTTTGGTAAACTACGAGTCCAGGTATTTCGCTCCCATAACATCAAATTGAGTACCAAGATTAAGGTGTATATGGCTATTGTACTTCCTAACATCTTGTACTCGTCAGAGACATGGTGCCTGTATCGCAGACACATACGCACGTTAGACAGATTCCATCTGAAATGCCTCCGCGACATTCTTAACATCAAGTGGTCGGATCGGGTCCGTAATACCGATGTTCTACGACGGGCTAATGTCTGTGGCATAGAGGCATATTTGATGCGGCGTCAGCTGCGTTGGTGCGGGCACCTGTCTCGGATGTCTGATGAGCGAAGGGCGAAACGCATTTTCTTCTGTGAACTAGAACATGGTAAGCGGAAACGCGGAGGTCAGTTCCTACGTTTCAAAGACGTACAGAAGAGGCACATGAAGAGGTGTTGTATCGATCCGTCGCGCTGGGAGGCTCTCGCTGAAAAACGACCTGAATGGAGGCGTCATGTTCAGGACAAAGTGTACGAGTTTGAAGAAGAAAGGAGGCAAGAACTAGACTTAAAACGAGATCAGCTTAAAAGTCGACCGCCGGCTAATATCAATTACAACTACATTAATGGCGCCTTAACTTGTGTTCATTGTAACCGGACTTTTAGCGCAAAAATAGGGTACATCAGCCACATACAGGCTAAACACCTAGGCCAATAATCACAAAGTCAAGTCTCTGTAGCCGAAATCGGCTAGGAGGATTATTATTATTATTATTTACGTAAATATTCCACACGTAGACTGTATTTTTGATTTCTTTAAAAACAGAGATCTTACCGTAGAATAATATTGTGATAAAATTATAGGGACTTGAAATAATATTTGCATAAAAACTTAGAAATACAGATGAGAATTTCCTTTCAAAACTGAGTGCTACGTAATTTATTTAAGAGTTTTTAAAAATGTTAGCAACGAGGATATAGCCTACTTCATTTCATAAATAATAATTAACACGACTAGAGGCATTTTTGTTTACATTCATTAGGTATTTACAAAGGTACATAAGGAATAAAATAAATTGACTCACGACTTTAATGAATCCCCAAGCCTCATGATGAACAGTATATCTCTAGTTCAGTACGCAATCTCGTGAAAATATCCCCGAAAGAGTTAGTCACAGAACAGTCCAAACATCTGTAATATAAAAATGAATCGCAAAATGTGTTGATAAGCGCATTACTCAACAACGCCTGGACCAATTTGGCCAATTCTTTTTTGTTGTATTTCTTATTGTCAGAAGAAGGTTCTTATGAAAGATAAAATTAAGAAAATTGCGCACAAAATTAGAAAATTTAAGAATACTTAACCACCATTTAAAATTATTTATAATCTAACCTTAGCGCTTTTATAATGTAACCTTATGACGTTTGACATAGAATTGACAGATTGCGTGCTGCAAATATCGTCAAAGAGGATGTAAAAAAAAATGAATATAGTTTGAAACAGATGCTTCGGTAGGAGTTATCCCGAGATATATGGTCTATATATGTATATAAAAATTAATTGCTGTTCGTTAGTCTCGCTAAAACTCGAGAACGGGTGGAGCAATTTGGCTAATTTTGGTATTGAATTATTTGTGGAAGTCATTCATTTTCTCATACATAATGATGGCCGGGGACAACAATTGACAATTCTACCAGGGTGACTTATATTGACAGCCCGCGTTATACCTATGCATGTCAAGCCGATACGAAGTTCGGCGGGACCACTAGTTAAAAATAATAATGCTGGACATTTCACACAGCGCCATCTAAACAAAGGTTGTACTATGGGAACCAGATAACTGATGTACGTTTTTTTACAACATACTTATAATATATACAGAAACAATCAGACAAAACAAATATCTGTAAACCATCCAAGCATTTATATCCCCAAGGAGGAAGTCACAGACAAGTCCAAACCAAACATTACGTTTTACATGTTCCCGTTTGGCATTGTATTTGCCTTCGGCTCTGCCTGTATTCCAATTATTGTTAACTAGCTGTTGCCCGCGACTTCGTTTGCATTACACTACTAAATGTGTATTTATTTTAACATAATATACCTACCTAGAAATAAAGATAAACTCGCTGTTGCAACTTGTTAATGAAATGATTGCTATAGTTTTTCCATTTATTTATTTTCTCGATGACAGTTCTAATTTGATAGTTGTAGTGTTGTGACCAAATAAGTAATGATATCGATCGCATATATTTATTATATTTTGAACAAAGACAATACAACAAAAACATTCAAAATATATTTTTTCAAGATGGGAACACTCAATGGCCACCGCCATTTTGTGTTTGTTTTAATCTGTCACTCGCAACAAGACAGTCGTGCTAGTCACTACATTTCTGTTCGCTGAGTTTTTTCACATTAACCATACGTTACGTTATGTATTTTGTGTTCCTCCGTATTGTACAAACACGGTTGTACAAAAGTATCCGGCAGTAGTTTAGTTTCTTACATTTTGTAAAAAAATATCGGGTCTGTTATCGTGTTACGTTTATCGATAGCTCCATCCTTATTAGTTTCTCTGACTCTGGTATAACCTTGTACGTGCGTAGGCGTCATATTTTATAAAATAATGCATCATCATCATATCAGCCGTAGGACGTCCACTGCTGGACAAAGGCCTCCCTAATTGATCTCCAGGAACTGCGGTTGGAAGCGGCCTGCATCCAACGCCGACCTGCGGTTCTTACCAAGTCGTCTTCCCATCTTGTAGTTGGACGTCCTACGCTGCGCTTGCTGGTCCTTGGCATCCATTCGAGAACATTCCGGCCCTATCGGCCATCTGTTCTACGCGCTATATGGCCTGCCCATTGCCACTTCAACGTGCTAATCCGTCGGGTTATGTCGGCGACTTGAGTTCTCCTACGTATCTCTTCATTTCTGATTCGATCCCGTAGAGAAACCCCGAGCATAGCCCTCTCCATAGCTCGTTGAGCGCCTCTGAGCTTATTCATAAGGCCAATAGTGAAGGACCACGTCTCAGTTCCATATGTCATCACTGGTAACACACACTGATTGAAGACTTTCGTCTTAAGGCACTGAGGTATGTTGGACGAAAAGACGTTGCGAAGTTTCCCAAACGCTGCCCAACCGAGTTGGATTCGACGATTGACCTCTTGCCGAAGTTGGACCTACCTAATTGGACTGTTGCAACTAAATAATGGATACATAATGTAAAAAAGACGCTCGTTCAAGTTTTCACAGGAGCTGTCATCGAGAAAATAAAGAAATGAAAATACTATAGTTTTAATTCCTTTTCAATTTGTGATTTTGACAAAGAAAAATATTGTTAATTATAAGAGTGCAATTTTTCAGTATCCCAAAAAGTAATAGCTCACAGAAATACTAAAAAGGAAGCCCTATATTACCCTCTACGATTAATATAACGATTCTATCCGCTTTGTGTGAATAACTCGCAAGAATTAATGTACGAATCAAGATGTTAATGAGGTCAATTTTATACATATAAAATGGCTAAATGCCTATCAAAATCTTACCATAAAGATTTATTCCTATACCCAAGTATATATATACTATAAAACCCAAATAACACTATTAACGGTCCTTCACTATTGGCCTAATGAATAAGCTCAGAGTCGCTCAACGAGCTATGGAGAGGGCTATGCTCGGAGTTTCTCTACGGGATCGAATCAGAAATGAGGAGATACGTAGGAGAACTCAAGTCACCGACATAGCCCGACGGATTAGCACGTTGAAGTGGCAATGGGCAGGCCATATAGCGCGCAGAGCAGATGGCCGATGGGGCCGAAAGGTTCTCGAGTGGAGGCCACCTACAAGATGATGATGAACACTATTAAACCCAGATAAGTCCATAAAACCCCGCACATACTAAATTTTCAAAGCTCTTAGTCCGACTTTCTAAATTAATCAAATTTACAGCTTCTGTATTAACCTAACGAAGCTATTAATTAATACTAAAACTAAAATATTTAGCTCAGTGCTCGCTGAAAGCTCTTATGGCCATTCTCATAAAACTGAATATGCTATAACACTTACCTACACTTTTAACGTCCTTATCTTATTCGTGCAGTGTAATTAGAACTAATTAGTGCGCGAGTTTTTATATTCGTTTATTATAAATGATATTAGAATTTGGTGCTGGATTTTGGAGTAATAATTATAGGTGTACTCGACTTGTAGACTCCCTTAAAGTTAGTAAATCTTTTAAAGGGCAAGGTGTTCGCTTTTATAACAAACTACCAAGTGATGCACAAAAATTGACAAATAACAAATTTAAAAACGCATTTAAACAAAATCTTTATAAAAAAGCCTACTATAAAATATCGGATTATTTAGATGATAGAGAGGCTTGGGATTGAAATTGCTCCAACTCGTTAAAAATGTTACAATTCAGACGTAATTTATTTCCTGTATTGTTATGTATTGTAAAAGGATCATTAAAAAAAACAACTAGCCTTGTTTCTTGCCTTTCTTTCCTGGCTTGGTCGCGAAGGAACAGACAATAAAATTGACGTTTCAAAGTAATCCTTGTGATTTTTATAAATAAAATACTTTGACTTGACTTTGACTGGGGTATAACGAAGTATAGTTGAATCATCATCATCATATCAGTGAAAGTGCTGGACATAGTCCTCCCCCATAGATTTCCGATTCGATATTTTGAATTCCAACTATATACAGAGTGTTTGGTAATATACTGACAATATTTAAGTGAAGGTTTCTCAAAACATAAAAAAGACTTCTCAAAAAAACTACTTGTAATATTATCAAATTTCAAAGAAAATCGACTAAGTTCAGGTGATTAACTTGATATAAAACATACTGCCTACTCTTGCAATCGTCATCCAAAAATAAGGGCCAATTTTATATCTCTTTCGGAAATGGCTGCGGGTTTTGGGTTAGAAAGGGACAACAAGAGATTTCTCGAGACGTCACCAATACAGTAGGTATCTGTGGTTAGATAAATAAATAAATATTGCTGGACATTTCACACAGCGCTATCTAGCCCCAAACTAAGCAGAGCTTGTAATATGGGAACTAGATAACTGATAGAATACTTATATACGTTTTTTTTTGTAAATACCTACATAAAATACATAGAAAAACATCCAGACCCGGAACAAATATCTGTAGATCATGCAAACATTTATTCCGCGGCAGGAATCCAACCCTACCTCCTGCATCTCAGCTGGCTATTCGCCCACTGCGCTACGGAGGTCGCTGAATGATTGGTGTTTTAGATGGCAAGCATTATGCAATAGCACAACATAAGTTTAATAAAGTGTTTGTTTTGACATGCCAAAATAAATTTCACATTTCTATGGTAAACATTTCACAAAAATATATTTATTATGCTTATCAAAATAACCCCTTTCATTTTTGTGCGTATATCAAATACCCTTTAAATGACTGGCCTTAGAAAAGGTTCGACACAATTATTGTTTATGTCTGTGGTAAAAATTGGTGTCAACTTTTCTCGTACAATTGCAGAAAACTTTAGTGATAATGCTGCAACATCTTTTTGATACTTCTTTGAGTGTAGGCCTTAAGATGAATAGGTATGTCCAAGACGAAGGTGCTCTCGAATGTCTCCGGTGTCACAAACCCCATTGTATTAGTGGGAAATGAGAGGCTGGAGACAGTCGACCAGTATGTTTATCTTGAACATATTCTATCGTTTGGTAAAGAGCATCAGCAGAAGGAGATCTCTAAAAGGATCCAATTGGGATGGGCTGCATTCGGCAAGTTAGACGTCATCCTTAGGTCGCCTAAATTTCCACAGTGTCTGAAGACCCGCTTATTCAACCAATGTGTTCTGCCCACCATGACCTATGGTGCCGAGACGTGGACGCTACCGCAGGAGGCTGTGTACAGGTTAAGAGTTGCACAAAGAGCCATGGAGCGTACCATGCTTGGCATCAGACTGTTAGATCAAGTTCCAAACGTCGAGATCCGTAGACGAACGAAGGTTCATGACGTTGGGATTCGAGTTATGGAGCTCAAATGGTTTTGGGCGGGACACTTGGCTAGACGTTGTGATGACAGATGGAGCAGGGTAGTGACTGAATGGTGGCCGAGGAGCGGGTATAGAAGGGTAGGACGTCCGGCAGCGAGATGGGTGGACGACATCGTAAAGGTTGCGGGCCATCAGTGGGTGAGACTAGCGTAGGATCGTGGTGCATGGCACAAACTTGGGGAGACATATACCTACAATAGGTGAAGTCAGGCTGTGGATGATGATGATTGTTTATGTCTTTGCAGAGGAGATTCTCAGAATACCCACTAAGAAACTTGAATTGAGTGCTTAGTATAATATCGTGAATATCTCTGAGACAGACCGTAGCCAGCAAAATGATATGAATAACAATACACTCGTAAAGTCCGTCTGTGTCACTAAAAAGAAAAGTAAACTCTATTTGCGTTAAAGCCAGGTTTGAAAATGCCCAGTAACTGACCATTCTGGTTGTCTAGAAGGCCGGTAAGACAGCCGCTTGTATTAACAAAAAAAATGTATAAGTATTCTATCAGTTACCTATACCTATGTTGTTCTCATAGTACACACGGCTATACATCAAGCTATTCGTTTCCAGTATAAGCTGACCTCTCATTCTACGAAAAGCCTACACAATGCGAGGTCAGCTTATACTGGAAATGTATAGCTTGATGTGTAGCCGTGTGTACAAGCTTTCCTTAGTTTTTGTCTAGATAGCGATGTGTGAAATGTCTTATTTATTTGCTTTATTTATTACTAGCGACATACCCATGACTTCGTTTGCGTTACACTACTAAATGTATAGGTAACCTAGAAATAAAGCTCAACTCGCTGTTGCAACTTGACTTGACACCCCATTTTTATCCCAGGGGAACTGATTTATGAGACATAAGGTAGCCTATGTGGTATCCTAGGTTATAATCTATGTAAACACCATATTTCATTGAAATCGATTCAGCCGTTACGACGTGATTGAGTAATAACAAACATCCAAACTTTCAACGTTATAATGTTAATGTGGTTTGTATAAAAGTTAAATATATGTCTTAGTTGGTATCTCTCTCTTAGTAAATACCTAACTGTTTTTACTATTGTGTGAATTTTGATATAGTTTAAAAATTAAACTTAGCTTTATTGATTAAAACTCTTCGTTCGTCCGGGACCAGTAACTGTCTTTCAATACCTGTCAGCTACTGGGTCGCTGTAAATCAGTCTTAATACCAGGTTTAGGCAATATTTTCAGTGATGCATCTGTACATAACACTGATATTTATTCTATGTATAGACGTTTAGTGCCGTAGCGACAATGCCAAGTCGTTATTGCGAATTATTGCTCTCGTACTTGCGCCGTACATTCTCATATTTAAACTCGTACTATGTCTATCTGTAATACTTTGAACATTTTAGTGTGAAAGTTCTGATAAGTTTCGGTTGTGTAAATTATTGCGTTTGGAACTCGCAGTCTCTTGCAAAGAAAGATACATAGTTTAAAACTCTAAGGCACGGTTTCTTAACTTTTCTAAAGTGGCGAACTACTAGCAACTTTTAGAAAATCTGGCGGACCCCTTTCAATCTTTATATTTGATATATTATATTATTATTTATTTGGAGCCTGGTCCTATCCCACTGCAGGGCCTTTGCCCTGCAGTGGGATAGGACCAGGCTCCATATAGGAGGCCTTTGCCTCCCTTCCTTCCTTCCACTCCACTCTATCATGCGCGTGAGTAATCCAGTCTTCCATATACGAGTCGAGTTCCTCTTTCCATCGGCGTCGTGGTCTGCCCCGTGGTCATTTTCTAGCCCCTACTGTCCCCACTGCTTGGCAAAGGCCTCCCCCTCTTTCTTCCACTTATCACGGTGGGACTGGGCGGGTCATGTCTCCCGTATGCAACCAGATAGGTGGGCCAAGAAAAGAAGCATATGGACTCCTTTACACGGAAAGCGATTTGATATATATGTACCTAGTCAGGTCATAAGTATTGTCACACAGTAAAAACTTTTCTTTTAGAATGCTGGCCACAAAAAAGTTTATAGAATTCGAATTTAGAATTGTTCATGAAAATAAAAATGTATACTTTTAAGAATTTTACTCATTTTTAAATATGGAGTGGACGCTTAAAGAAGACCGTGTTGCAGTTGTTGCGTTGCATCGTTGCGGTTACGTGCCAATTCAAATTTTTGACATACTGAAAAATTTGAATATAACCAAAAGATTCGTTTATCGCACCATCAAACGATACATTGAAGACTCTAGTGTAGATGACAGGTCAAGAAGTGGTCGCCCTCGGTCTGTTAGGACTCCAGCAGTGATAAATGCTGTGAAGGCGCGAATTCAAAGAAATCCCAAACGTAAGCAGAAACTGTTGGCCCTTCAGATGGGGTTAAGCAGAACCACGGAGAAAAGAGTTTTAAATGAAGACTTAGGTCTTCGGGCATATCTAAGAAAAACAGGACATCGTTTGAATGCTTGTCTAATGGACCTAAGACTGAAGAGATGCCGCGCTTTGTTGAAGCGGTACGCGGGAAAAAAATATCGGGAAATTCTTTTTTCGGATGAAAAAATTTTTACCGTAGAAGAGAGCTACAACAAACAAAATGATAAGGTGTACGCACACATTAGTGAAGAAGCGAGCAACCGTATTCCGCGTGTCCAACGAGGTCATTTTCCATCCTTGCTCATGGTATGGTTGGGAGTTTCTTATTGGGGCTTAACAGAGGTACATTTTTGTGAGAAAGGTGTAAAAACGAATGCAGTTGTGTATCAAAATACAGTCCTGACGAACCTTGTGGAACCTGTTTCTCATACCATGTTCAATAACAGGCACTGGGTATTCCAACAAGATTCGGCGCCAGCTCATAGAGCGAAGAAAACACAAGACTGGCTGGCGGCGCGTGAAATCGACTTTATCCGGCACGAAGACTGGCCCTCCTCCAGTCCAGATTTGAATCCGTTATATTACAAAATATGGCAACACTTGGAGGAAAAGGCGTGCTCAAAGCCTCATCCCAATTCGGAGTCACTCAAGACATCCTTGATTAAGGCAGCCGCCGATATTGACATGGACCTCGTTCGTGCTGCGATAGACGACTGGCCGCGCAGATTGAAGGCCTGTATTCAAAATCACGGAGGTCATTTTGAATAAACTTTAGTGTCATAAGAATCTATGTTTTGTTAAGTTTATTTTGGTATTTAAATGGTTACATAATGAATAAACTTGTTTCAATTATTTTATATTAAACATGTGACAGAATTTATGACCTGACTAAGGTATAGGAGAAAAAAAGGCATTTAAAAATAACAGAACTTTTTATTTATTATTCGATCACACCATCACTTACCACCAAGTGAGGTAGTGTTCAAGTGCTTGATTATCAAGAATAAAAAAAAATTACAAATAAAGATGTACCGCATGACGGTCAGTTACGGTTGCTGCTGCTTCAGTTTGATTAGCACGTTCAATTGAGGAATTCTTTTAGACAACGAAAGGTGCTTATGAGTCGTATAGTATCTGTCATTTCTCAGAATGTTGATGAATCGAAAAAAACGACTCCATTGAAACGTCTTATTAAAACCTGCTGAAGGTCATACTGGAATAAACGCATAAGATTGGTCGAGCAAGACAGATAGTCGCCTTTGATGTTGACATTAGACACAGATAGCCACATTTGATGCCAATCTCAATCGTATGGTCCGTTTTTAAGGTAGTTTGCCGTAGTAGGATGTTTAATCCTGATTCAATTATTATTACAGCATCTTATTAAATTTCCCGTGTACACACGGCTACACATCATGATATACGTTTCCAGTATAAGCTGACCTCTCATTCTACGAAAAGCCTACACAATGCGAGGTCAGCTTATACTGGAAATGTATAGCTTTATGTGTAGCCGTATGTACATTCATAATTTTTTTTACTCAAAATGACAGATTTCAAACTGATTCAATACGACTTCAATCTTTCACATATAATCGGTAAACGATTTTATTTACGCATATTGGTTAAGAAATCCTGCTCTAAGATATATAACGTATAGACTCCAGCAAACTTCTGTCTATCGTGGTCTCACTAATGGGCCTCATAAGAAGGCTTAGAGAGAGCTATGCTTGGTATTTCTCTGCAAAATCGAATCAGTAATCAGAAGATTTGTAGACAACCCTAATACACTTAGGTAGCCCAGATGCAAGGTGTAATAAATAAAGCTGGACATTTCCCACAGCGCTTTCTAGCCCCAAACTAAACAGAACACGTACTATAGGAACCAGACAACTCACAGAATGGGTATTTACATACTTTTTTTGTAAATACATATACTTACTTATAGTTTTAATATATAAAGAAAAATACACAGACCTCGAACGAATATCTGTAGGTTATGCTAACATTTGATTCGCGGCGGGGATTGAACCCGCAACCTCCTGCATCACAGCCGGCTATTCACCCACTGCGCCTGTAAAATGGTTTTAAGGTTAAAAATACTTAATTATTCAAAATAAATCACAGCCTATAATATTTCGATAAAATTAACTATGCTGACTTCTTTATAGTCATTTTCTAAAACGAATAATACTCGAACTTTACCTTCAAGTCATTTCAAGCTATCTATCAACTCGTTCATTCGCCATAAAAATGAGCGAGATAGAGATAGCTATAACCCGGACCAGTAAAGAGGTTATTTAAAGCTGGCTATGTCATTTTAAGTTACGATTTATTGTTGACGATCTCCGTGGCGCAGTGTGCGAATAGCCAGCTGAGACGCGGGAGGTAGCGGGTTCGATTCCCGCCGCGGAACAAATGTGTGCATGATTTACAGATATTTGTTCCGGGTCTGGATGTTTTTCTATGTATTATAAGTATGTATTTACAAAAAAAAACGTATATAAGTATTCTATCAGTTATCTGGTTCCCATACTACAAGCTCTGCTTAGTTTGGGGCTAGATAGCGCTGTGTGAAATGTCCAGCAATTTTTTTTTATTATTATTTATCTATCAAAATCGGTTGAGATGGCTTTTACTTGACCACAACCCAACCAATTTTAGGCTAGTAATTATTTATTTATAAGTTACTAGCTTCCGCTAAAACGTAGCCTATAAGTTAATCCAGGTTATAATCTACGTACATACTAAATTTCATCGAAATCGGTTCGGCCGTTACGACGTGATTGAGTAACAAACAAACATCCAAACTATCGCATTTTTATAAGTATGGTTATTGCCGCTCGCGGCTTCGCACGCGTTGTTTGTCCATAAAAACATTACCCTCCTTCTGCGCAGTTGGGTAAAAGGTTGCTTATCTCTCAATCAAGATCATAATCTATCTCATATTTCATAGAAATCGGTTCAGCCGTCAAGTCGTGAAAATATAAAAAAAACAACAAAAAACAAACATAATTGAGATAAAGGAAGATTAGAAAGACAGAAATGAGACTTGTAGAGAGGAGATCTGTAGACAAAGGAAAGACATGACGTAAGCCAAAGACAGTCGTGATAGCAAAGGTTGCTGGGAGCCGATTTGTGCAGGCCTCACAAGATCGGTCACTCTAGGAGACGAATGTTTAGCAGTGGACCTACTATTTTTATTTGTTACCTGTTGGTGAAGCAAACATATGGCCGATCTAATGTTAAGTGGTTACCATCGCCTATAACAAAATAGTATCTCATAGGTCACGCACCTTATTAACGTGCCCTAAGATGCACTGCCCTGCGTATATCAACTTGAGGCATAAAAGTGTAAGGCCTCATGGGTCTGTAATTTGTTTCCTTCTATGGCTGATATTATATTAATCGTTAGTTTTGATAGCTTTTAGTGTAGAGTGTAATTATGCAACTAAACAAAAATGATAAATAAAACTGAACATTTCACACAGCGATATCTAGCCTCAAACTAAGCAAAGCTTGTACTATGGGAACCAGATAACTGATAGAATACTTATGTACTTTTTTTTACAACCAGACCCGAAACAAATATCTGTAGATCATGCAAACATTTGTTCCGCAGCACAGTTGCAAGCCTATCGATCTATTACAGAATACATTTCGGGGTATGTGCCCAGGAACTATACGATCTGATCCCGCCATCTCCCTTCCATCAAAGGATAAGCAGGCGCATGGCTCAGTACCATCCGTACCTAGTTGATATACCACCCATTTGCACACACCGTTTTGATTCTACGTTCTTGATGTGCTAAGTTATGGAACACTTTCTCGTCGTCTGTTTTTCCTAAAGAATACAATCCGGGCCTCTTTAAGGTAAGAGTGAATAGGTTTCCTCTAGATGTTCATGGTCCATCTTAGACCACATCATCGCTTACCATCTTTATTCTTTAATGTAGACAAATAGATTTACAGACAAAAATAGCTTACAAAACGGACATGTACAAAGGTGAGCTTAACCCTAATAAGAGTTTTCTTCCAGCAAACCTTTGAAGATAGAGATATTTGATTATAGTGGTGGGTACGTGCACAGAGAAGGACATCAGGTGAGATTGTGGTAAAACGAAGATCTATCCAGTTTAAAAAAAAATCGAACCTGCATCCTCCTGAGTCTCAGCCGGCTGCGCCATGGAAGTTGCCCTTAAAACAAATACCTTGTATCTCTTTTGATAGTCTCCGTGGGAGTTATAATTTGATAGAAACCCCACTAATTGGTGAAACTTATTGCATTAACGCATCGAGCCTCACCTCCATGAACCCAAAGCTGTTAATTCTATTTTATATTCTTTTAGAAATAAACGAGACGTTATCGATAATAACCGGTTGTTTATTTGACAGTTCAGTAAACGTTTCGATTTGATTTGAAACGTTAGAGTAAGGTTTCATTGTAATTAGTTGGAAAATGAGAGGTTCTATTACGAAATGAAGGTACTTTTATTTTTTTATGTGTGTTATTTTAATGCGTAAGTTTTTTTTTTAAATATTTTCTAGTATACACACAAGTCGAAGGGCCTCTTGATGTTTTGTTTATCATTATCATCATCGTATGCCTGCCCATAGATTTCCAGAGGGACCGATCTTATGCGGACTGCACCCAACGGCTTCCAGCAACCTTTATCAGGTCGTCTTTCCAGTGGGGGCGTCTTTCGCTGTGCTATCCAGTGTGTGGTCTCCACTCTAGAACCGTTCTGCTCCAGCGGCCGTCAGTTCTTCGGGATATGGTCAAATTCAATATTCATTTATTCTTTAAGATCACAAGCATCATTTTGAAGCGTTTTACCGTTTATACTTCCGCGACCAAGCCAGGAAAGATTAAATAATAAATATTGCTAGACATTTCACTCAGCGTTATCTAGCCCCAAAATTAAACAGCGCTTGTATTATGGGAACCAGATAACTGATAAACTACATATATACATTTTTTTCTAAATACATCCTTATAATATATAGAGAAACAACCAGACCGGGAACAAATATCTGTAGGTCATGCAAACATTTGTTCCGCGGCGGGAATCGAACCCGCGACCTCCTGCGTCTCAGCCGGCTGTTCGCCCACTGCACCACGGAGGTCGACGATTATGATTACTGATATCAGAACATTGGATTAAAATTTTTATTAACTGTACCTAACCAGTTTCCTACTTGATTATCCTCTTTGCTGGGTTATGTGGAATTGGTATATTTTTCTTTATTTTAAATGTACCAGAGTACAGAGTGCAGTTTTAGCTACCGTTTTGGTCGCAATACGATCTTCAGAGGATCTACCAGTTTATATAAAAGAGGTATGTTAAACTAGCTTCCGGCTGCGGCTTCGCACGCGTTGATGTCAACAAAAAGTAGCCTATGTTTGAATCCAGGTCATACACTAAATTTTATCGAAATCGGTTCAGCCATTATTACGTGATTGAGTAACAAACAAATAAACAGATGTTTGTTTATATGTTTCTTTTAACTTTCACATTTATAATACACGCTTCAGTCCGCGGCTTCGCACGCGAAATTTGCCAAAACAAGTAACCTTTGTGTTAATCCAGGTTGTGATCTACTTACATACCAAATTTCATCGAAGTCGGTTCAGCCGTTCCGACGTGAAAGAGTAACAAACATCCACACATACATCCATACAAACTTTCGCGTTTATAATATTAGTTGACTCAGTTGCCGAACGCTTAAACGTATATGTATAGTGGCTAAATATGATTTAGAGAGTGGTTATATCATTAAAATACGTCAAAACTAAACATGTTTAGTCGCTCAATACGGTAAGGGTCTCAGTTTATTTGGAGACAGAGAAGCGAAAGGTAAAATAAAGAAAAAAAATATTATGGTCGAACTTCGACCACTCTGTTTGGTCACATCACACCTAATACACTTATTAGAAATGCGAAAGTTTGGATATTTTAGCTGAACCGATTTCGATGAAATTTGGTATGCACGTAGATTATAACCTGGATTAACACATAGGCTACTTTTCATTGACAAACCACGCGTTCGAAACCGCGGGCGGAAACTAGTCTTTCTATGACGACCTCCGTGGCGCAGTGGGCGAACAGCCGGCTGAGACGCAGGAGGTAGTGGGTTCGATTCCCGTAGCGGAACAAATGTTTGCATGATCTACAGATATTTGTTCCGGGTCTGATTGTTTTTCTATCCTACTATAATATTATAAACGCGAAAGTTTGTATGTATGGATGTTTGTGCCTCTTTCACGCAAAAACTACCGAATGTATTTTAATGAAAGTTTACAATAATAAAGCATATACATTAGAATAACACATAGGCTATAATTTTTAAAGATAGTGTGTGAATTGTCCAAAATATAACGATAGTTGTCAAGTAAGTCGGAAAAAAATCTGCCATCTGCGAGCTATTGTGGCGTACGCTGCATAAACTGTACAGTTTACACGTATATAATGTATAAGAGAAATGTTTATCTTAATTAGTCCTACTCGCCAAAACAGTAAACCATAAATCCAATAAAAAATGATAATATATTTCTAATGCACATTTGGTAGTAACAAACGAAGCTACTCAAAGTACTTACTAATCCTGCGCTGACGAAGTCGCGATTACCAGCAAGTATATTATATATAAGTATGTATTTACAAAAAAAAAGTATATAAGTATTCTATCAGTTATCTGGTTCCCATAGTACAAGCTCTGCTTAGTTTGGGGCTAGATAGCGCTGTGTGAAATGTCCAGCAATATTTATTTTTATTTTATGAAAGATCCATTTGTTATTTTTATCATAAATGAGTTGGTACTGACAGACATCATTTCCATTTATTTTATACCACGTATTGTATACTGACTTCAATATCGCATTTTATTTCACGAAATATGTCTTTTATCTTTCAAAATATGACTTTTCAGGTTTTATTATAGGTCATGGAGCGTTTTGAGGCTATTACGAATATTACTGTTCCTATAAATGTTTATGTTGTGAACCGAATGAGATACTTAACCTGGTTCCATTGCATATTTCGTGGCATATATCTGTTTATTTGACTTTATTCGTACGGTATATAGCATAATGTTTTCGGTTGTTCAAAAATTAAAAAAGCATTGAATGAATGATTGCCCCCAACTAACTGAGAAAATTATAGATAAGTTACCCTTTAGAATCCCTCGCCATGAAATAACACCACTTAATATTCGTTTCAGGCGCATTGTTTTAGGCGCTAACTATCCAATACCTCGACTAAGACGGGGGCACCGGAGGGACAATCGCCCATACAACACGTACTACCAAGATCATTTCTAATTGGAGCATATTTCTACCTTAATAAGGTATTATTTTAATATGAATAGTATTTATCTAGGTTCCCAACCATATATTAGATCAAAATACTTACCTAAAATAAAATAGAAGCATATCGAATTCTGCATGTTTTTACGTCATAAAAGACCTGTTTTCAACCTAATTGTTTCGTATTAAAAACAACAACATCTTACGTATCCTAGTCATGGAAACATAGATTATATTGTCTAGTTACAGAATAACAACACAATGAGAAAAATACAACAAGTTTTCAGTCATCATTTTTGGTATTACGGAACACGGTCAAAATCTAATCAAATTTAGAATCGTTCTATTGCTATCACTGTCGCTCTGCGTGGCTAAACTTCGTCACTAAACAGGGATAGCGATATTCAGGTCGAAGTTTTTGACGTGACCGAATTGAAGTTGCGCTCATGGTTCGCCGGCGCGTTAATGCTCAAACTGATCTGGACATTTATTTTGACTGTCCAGCAAAACTAATATCTTGTGTTTTGGGCCCTAGTACGTCGAAAATTTTATAAGTAGCTTAGTTGACAACACTGTTACCTACTTACCTGTTTTCATTCTGTATTGTGTTGGATCTGTCGTGGTTGCTCTTGCGACTTTCATTTTTTTTATTTTATCTTTTACATTATAATTCAGAATTATATATGACGACCTCCGTGGTGCAGTGGGCGAATAGCCGGCTGAGACGCAGTAGGTAGCGGGTTCGATTCCCGCCGCGGAACAAATGTTTGCATGATCTCCAGATATTTGTTCCGGGTCTGGTTGTTTCTCTATATATTATAAGTATGTATTTACAAAAAAAAAAAGTATTTAAGTATTCTATCAGTTATCTGGTTCACATAATACAAGCGCTGCTTAATTTGGGGCTAGATAGCGCTGTGTGAAATGTCCAGCAATATTTATTATTATTATTTTTATATATATACCTACTCGTATTTACAAATTATATATTTTTCTCTTATTTTATACAACTTTTTTGTGAAACAGCTATATTATATCCGCTTGTCAACATAGTTTTAGTGCATGCTGTGTTAACCTGTAATTGGTTGTATTTTAGACGTATGAACTCTAGCATTATATCATGTATCAACTGTTGGTGGACCTAATAAATAAATCTAAATGAGAATAAATGAAAATTTTTAGTTATACCTTACAAGCTAGACACTAGATAAATGTGAAAAAAAAATGTGTAATGTGCGATTTTATTGCAAGTCATTGTTAGACATTGTTACATGGATAAATACATATATACATATAACATAGAACACATATAATACATAATCATCATCGCCAGCCCTTCTCATTCCACTGCTGGGCATAGGCCACTCTTCGTTGTCGGCATTCGCCTCTGTCCTTCGCTGTTCTAACCCACATACGATCTGCGATTTTTATAATGTCGTCGACCCATCTTGCCGGCGGACGACCTGCGTTCCTAGTTCCATTCATACATATATACATATTATTATCTAAAAAACTCATTAACAAACAATTATTATATGGTTTGAAAGCTATCTTACTAGAAGAAATCAAAAAGTCAGAGTTGGAAACCACAATAGTGATAATGCTACCACAAAATTTGGGGTTCCCCAGGGCAGTATTCTTGGCCCAACGCTGTTCTTGATATACATTAATGACCTCTGTGACATGGAACTGGCTCATGGAAAAATTATCACCTATGCAGATGATACAGTCTTGCTGTTTCATGCCAAAAGATGGAATAAAGTCGAACAGGTGGCCAATGCAGGCCTGGAAATTGTAACGAGATGGCTTGATGGTAATCTACTAACTTTGAACGTGACAAAGACGAAGTTTATGAGCTTTTCAATAAATAAAAGTGGACATCCAAAGCAACCGCTTCAGTTGAAAATGCATCAAGCCTCTTGCAATCAGTCCATTTCCGGCGCATGCATTAGTCTCAACCCAACCGAAACCATAAAATACTTAGGCGTCACACTAGATAATAACCTGACGTGGTCGCAACACATAAATGGAATGTCAGGGCGTACCAGAAAACTCATTTATATATTTAAGCAATTGCGACACGTCCTTAACTTTGACTCCTTAGTTAAAGTATACTATGGTTTAGCCCAATCTCTACTGACTTATTGTGTTGCAGCATGGGGCACCACTGCTAAAACTCACCTCATACAACTAGAACGATCACAAAGAGCTCTCCTTAAAATGATGGTATTTAAGCCAAGATGGTATTGCACAGAAGAGCTATACAAGATGTGCTCTGTTCTTACTGTAAGACAATTATTTCTAAAAACGGCTATAAGTCGTCAACATAAACTAATTAATATGGATATTCTAGAGCTTCGCAATACAAAACGAAGAAAGGATAATATATTTAAGGTCCCTAAAACACGCACGAAATTTGCAAATAAATCTCTTTCGAATATAGGGCCTTTAATTTATAATCGAATAAGTAAAAATGAGACAATTGTGAACAATACTCCAAACAAACTAAAATGGACAATTAAGAATTATCTCAACAGGCTAAACTATAAAGACACAGAAAAACTTATAGATACGACTAACATATAACTTAAATAAATAAGATAGCAGCGAATATAATATTATAAGTAATATTATAACTGCAATTATAAGACCTTATTATTGTAAGTAGGTATGAAAAATATCATAACTACTTGCTCCGTACACTCAAATCACACCTCTTACATGCTGGACCTTACACATTCATTAATTTCTTTGTTATTATTACCTAAGTACTTTAAATCTAGCTTCTAATTTAGATTATAATTTATGTACATAGCCAATCAAAGTGGGTCAATTACTATTTTTGTTTGACGTGAGTCCGAAGCCAATCACTGTAATCCTCACAACACAGGCTCGCTAGAGACCTAAAGTCTAACTTTTTATTAGCTGCAGTAAAATGACGTTTTGTGGGTTGCCGGTTTTTGAAGAAAAATAAATAGGGATGCAGCTAAATGAGTGAATCATAAATGAATAATCAGTTTGGTTTTTTTTTTGAGATTTAATATTAAGTTGTAATGTATTTTTTTAACTTATTATTATTACTATACTAGAGGATTGATCTTTTTTAGTGGAAGTATAGGGAGGTACATTCAAAATGAAACAAAAACGTCATAATAATGTTATTTAATTAATTTTTGTGAACTGAATCACATCCCTATTGAGATTAGGCTGGCAACATTATTTTACGGAATGACATTTAGAAACGTCATTTTACTGCAGCTAATAAAAAGTTAGACTATAGTGTGAGAAACAGAGCTACGTCAGGTACTGTACTCAAATAAAATAGCCTTACATGCCATATCAAATTGTCATCTGCACATTGTAATTGTTTTTGTAATTGTTTTTAATTTAGGCTAACATGTTATGTAACTAAATACCTACTACTAGTACCAAACAATTTTAAGAACTAAATAAATTATTCTCTTATTCTTGTTCTTAATTTAAGCATATACGAAAAAGCGCAAAACATTCAAAATAATAGGTATAAACAAAACTGGACAAGTGCGAGTCCGACTCGCGTACCGAGGGTTCCGTTTTTTTTTGAATGTGATATATCTATAAACTAGCTGACCGGCCCGCAGCTTCGCATGGTATTTTAATAAAAACATTACTATCCTTTTGTGCACTCGGGTAAAAAGTAGACTATGTCCTTCCTAGGATGTAATCTATCTCCTTGCCAAATTTCATTACGATCCGTTCAGCAGTTTAGTTATGAAAAGGTAACAAACAAACAGTTATTTTCGCAGTTACTATGTATGTATTTACATAAAAACTTATACAAATCTATCGCTGAAAACTGCATTAAAATCCGTTGAGTAGTTTAAAAGATCTAAGCGAACAGACAGCGGAAGCGACTTCATTTTATACTATTTAAACACAATCGGATTTTTTCCTTTACTTCTGCTGTGAGACCTTGCTTCTCATGCCAATATATAGGTTTTGATTTATTTAAGAGCAAACTATGCGCAAAAAATAGCCGTATTTTTTGATGACTTAGATATAAGATTGATTTTTTACAGATCCAAGTAGAAGAAACGTAGAGGTATCAAGTTGAAATTAATACCAAATACTAATATTTGGTATTAATTTCAACTTGATACCTCTGCGTTTCTGAGGAAAAGGATATTGACAGACAGACACGCAGACGGACAACAAAGTTATCCTATCAGGGTTCCTTTTTTTCCTTTTGAGGTAATGAACCCTAAAAATAGATTAGATTAGTTTAGATAATACTTTATTGCACACCACGAATCAAATACATATAAAAAACAACTACGTGAATCTATGGATATAATTGGCGGTCTTATCGCTAATTAGCGATCTCTACCAGACAACCATTGGATGGAATGGACTGTGTAGACATTACCTGGGGTGTAATGGTGTACCTAACATACTACAATAGCCCATTAGTCAAGTCATAACTTTGCTATCGTTTCTTAAGTTATTTGGATTTTTCTTCTTCAATTTAGAATTGACTTTTAAATCGAGTCCATCCAATAATCAATAATAATAAACGTTTATAGTACATTTTATCGTCAGAGATATGGTTTAAAATAAATATAAACATAACGCGATGGGTTTGAAGCCAAAGCTGATTATCTTGATTTCCTTAATTCTTTATTGTACACAAATAGATTTACAGACCAAAGTAGCTTACAAAATGGACATGTACAAAGGTGAGCTTATCCCTAATAAGAGTTTTCTTCCAGCAAACCTTTAAAGATAGAGATATTTGATATTAGTGGTGGGTACGTGCACAGAGAAGGACATTGGAGTAAAATACTAATATATACTATAATAAATACAACACTTAACCATATAAAAAAAAATAATACCTTTATACTATACATACATTATAGATAAATATAATACATTATACAAAATATTTGTACATAGTTGACATAGTTTAAAATAAAATGTGGTTTTTAATACGATCCCATGGTTTTTTTATTGTTAACACAGTCTTTGAGATATACAAAATGGGAGACGGACTTGATTTAATGTTAGTGTAAAATTAAATTGGGAATTAAATTATAAGTATGTATTTACAAAAAAAAATGTATATAAGTATTCTATCGGTTATCTGGTTCCCATAGTACAAACTCTGCTTAGTTTGGGGCTAGATAGCGCTGTGTGAAATGTCCAGCAATAATTATTTATTTATTGACTCATAAAGGTTACAAATAAACGGAAATAGGAATTATAAATTAAAACTATTTAAAAATTACAACATACACATACATACACGTAGGTACGCGGACACGAGGGACTATTAGTGACCGGAGCAACGCCCCTTATAAGGGAGTTGCATGGAGACTTAACCAGTGCCCCAGAAACAGAGAGTCCCACCTATCCGCCAATGTGCTCAGAATAATGTTGCGCCACGCAAGCGTTTAAAGAGCGACGCACACCGCTTACTTAAAATGGCGTGGAAGCCATCAGTGTGATAATAAACCCTCCGTCGACCGAGACACGTTCTCGGAGATCCGGATGACGAGTCATCTACATTAGACAGAGCAAACACTTCACAGATACACCGACCTCGCCGGCGAGGTCGACTAGTCCCTTCAGATGCCGCCTGCACATGGTACAAACATGTACCGGCGCGTTTCTCTCCTATCCCCATCTTGGCCACGGCCTAAGCTGAGGTTCGTAGCTAAGTGGTGCCCTTGCGCTAGTTGCCTCATCGAAAACTTATAGGGATAAGCGCCATCTGCGCTCGCCAAAAGTTCAGTTAAGCTGCAACGGCCTCAGAGGCCAATAGCGAGTTTCCATCTGAAAAAAAAAAGTGTTATAGTGTGGAAACATCTCTGATGCACTGCAGTATCGAGGCATTATGCATGCTTCATGCATCTCTCGCATCAATTGTAAATCTCGTTGTTTGTTAGAGCCATAGAGGAAACAAGTGAATGTTTTTACAGTGCGTTGCCAAGTCTCGGTGTTTGGCGTCATGTGAGTCGTAGCTTGCGATCCCAACAGTGTTTTGCACTTAGTAAAACAATCGTGCTGTGAAATATATTGTACTCTTTGAAAATGTACTTCAATTCTTATAGATTGGTTGGAAACTGTAGGCGCTATTTTAAATAAATGTATTTTCTTTCTTTCTATTTCAATAAGAGTGATGATTTACATTGTGTTAGTGGATTTTCAGAATCGATTCAGTAGTTTCTAAAATTACATCCGGCCTCCTAAATACTATCTATCAAATAACAATCTTTACATCTTTGTAATATAAATATAGATACACATCTAGATAAATAGGAGCACAGAATAACGTAACTAATATAACTTTTCAAAATATCATGGTTATGAACACTATTTGTACTAAAACCTCATTTGTTACCCGCGATCATGGCGCATGTAACTGCGTCGAAATAACGCGATACTCAAAAACTCACAAATCATGATAAATATCCCGTTTTTAGTACAAATAAGAACTTTTAGTACAGATAATGAAAGGAGATCTTCCCTTATCACTCAAGAGAAAGCTAATGAACGTATACATCCTCCCCGTTTTTAACATATGGTGCGCAGAACTGGTCACTGACCAACATTTTAAAGACCAAACTTAAATTTTGTCAGCGTGCGATGGAACGCAGCAGGTGTCAAGCGAACGGACAGAGTCCGGAACACTCAACTGCGCTCAAAGACCCAAATTGTTGACGTAGCCACCCAAGCCGCTCAGCTGAAGTGGAACTGGGCTGGGCATGTCTATCGCATGCCAAGTGAGCTATGTCCTGACCCAGCGAGAAGGTGACGTGGCAGACCGAAATATAGATAGCGGGACGAGCTGGATAAATTCCTAACGGATTAGCCACAATCAACTTGAACTGCGAAGTCTGGAAGGAATGGGGGGAGGTCTTTGCCCAGCAGTGGGACACAACTGGCTGATAATAAAAATAAAAGTACAAACAACGTAATTAATGTTATGGAATCCGCTTAGAAGCGATTCAATTTCTACAGCTGAGATTGTATAGCTCGTATGAATTATGAACTAGTAAGACACAATCAACCTTTAGCCCTCAAACGTAATATACAGTCATCGCAACATCACGGGTGAAAAGCTACAAGTATTTGCGAACAGCAGATGCAGTATTTTTATGATGATTACATGTCAAGAACAATGGGCACTTATGGTTGAGACCGGTCAAAGATGTTGTAATCACTAGAAATGGCATGTTCTATTGCATTCAACCTACTTCGTAAAATAATACTTGTGTTCCGGTATTGATAGGCAAAAATATGAGTTTGTTTTTGTTTCACAGCCTGGAGATGAAACAAGCATATATATAGTGCACCTGACTCTAAGTAGTAACCATCGCCTATAACAAAGTATTGCCATAGGTGACCCACTTTAGAATCTTACCCTACCACTGCTCTACGTCCATCAACTCACAGGCGAATAGGTGTAAAGCCTCATTTACCTGTAATTTTATCGGCATCCATACCCTATAAACCGAAACACAGCAATGCTGCTTGGCGCCAGAAAAAGTATGGTGGTAGTTCTTCCCCGGGTGAGCCCTTTCACAAGGAGCTCTGTTGCTTATATTTTTTATTACTTTTGGTTTTTCAATTTTCATTTATTTTATAGTGTTTCTTGTTAAATAATAAAGTAAGCCATAATTGCTTAGGTTAAACTAGCATTTTCAACTTTTTTATTCATACAATTACTCGTGAATATCATAATTTATGACTGGTTGAGTAGCATATTATGGTAATCTTTAAAGTGTTGTAGTATCATCATCATCAACGTATAACAGTCCACTGCTGGACGTAGGTCTCTCCCAGGGTGCGACATTGAGCCCGATACTCAGCTCTTCTCATCCAATCCTTGCCAGCCACAGCGCGCAAATCGTCACTCCATCCAGCCGGAGCGCGTCCTACACTTCGCTTACCTAGACGTCGTCTCCACTCCAGAACACGTTTACCCTAACGGTTATCGGTTCAGTTGTAGTATAAATATTGGTATTTAATAATCTTGAATTGGCTAATTAATTGTATCGCCATGGCCATTAAAAATAACAATACAAAATAATCCTTTTTATTTAATATCTGTATAAAAATTCTGTGCTGTACTGGTTATTTTTTAATCCGGATGGTTGACACCGACAGTGTTACCGCTTACATATGAAAATATTCGTCCGTCAATTCAGTATTTCAGTCGTTTTACTTGGTTATTATTTTGTGTTATTATTTAGAGAAACCAACGGGCGATACAAATTGTTTGGTTAAATAGCTTAGAACTAAACGTAAGGCTAATAACAGGTTTTTACGTTTGAACATTGTAAAGAAAAGATGTCGGGAACAAAAAACAAAAGAGAAACAGCCTAGTTAGCCTATTTTAAAGTTACAATCAAAATCGTATTAGTAAGTTGTACACTGCACTTGTAATAAAAAGAATTTAATCTAAAATTATTGTGTTTTATGTTTTATGAACCATGAAAATAACACGAAAAGAAAGCAAATAACTGAAATGTGAATACCTAGTTGTTTATTCTTTCGAGTTTGTTTTGTACATAAATATGGCTATTCAATAATAACTACTAAGTGATAACCAAACGTACCTATCACTCAGCGTATGTATAGCGGATCGTAATGAAATTTGGCAAGGAGATAGATTATATCCTGGAGAAGGACATAGGCTACTTTTTTGTGTTATTTATTGATAGAACTAATGAAAAACAAAGACTTCGGTAGCTGAAACGGAAACTTTACGAGTCCTGGGGGCTAACCTCAATCTCTTATAGCAATATTAAAATCATATTACGCTGACATTAGTACCATAAGCCTCAATTAGTAAGCTTACTTTATTATTGTAAAGGTGAAGCAATTATGGTGACGTCACCATTAGGGAATGCAATCCCGACTCGAGATTGCAAATTCGAGATCCCGCGGGATTTGAAATATCAATCCCGCGGGATCCCGTAATTTTCGGGATCCCGTCTAGTTTAAAAAAAAATGCTAAATTCGGATGACTGAAAAAGCTAATAACTGCTTGTTTGTGATAGTGAGGTTAACTAAAATAACATATTACTCGAAAGAAAATAAAAATCTTTATTCTTTAATCTTACCAACTAAATAATTATCGTCACCTGTCGCTAATATTCGGAAATAGTCGGAATAGTTTTCTAACGCTGTTTGGCGTTCCTGCCGCTCGCGGCCGTCAGTCAGCGCGCCGCTTGCGCCCCGAGTGGACGTGTGTAGCGTCGCTGACCACTGCCGCCCAATCCCGTCAATCTCGAACGGGATCTCGTCATATGATGCGTCGGGATTGATCCCGAAAAATTACACGAGATCTCGCGAGATCGGGATTGCATTCCCTAGTCACCATAAATCGTTCACTAAAAACCATTTCACATTAGAGCTCAAATAAAACGTAAAATTATCCTAAATAGTAAGTAAATAGTGTTTATTTTCGGAATGTTTTATACTGAACGTGGTGTTATCACTAATATATAACATTAAATATATAACATTATTAGGATTATTACATAATTCATTTATTCATTTGCAAACATGGGTAAATATGTATAAAAACAAGTGACAAATACAATATATAGGTTTCAGACATGTTTTACCATATTAGTTGGCATGCAAATGCAGTTAATATAATATAACATAGTCTATTAGAAACATTTCTAGAATTGAATTCAAAGTCAAAGTTTTAAAATAATAACAATAATGAAGATTAGGAAATTAGATTTAAAATATGTATATAAAAATCAATGAAATGTCAAAAAAAAAATCATTAATGTTTAAAAGTTTTGTGGTTCAAATCGAAGTAAGTAATGTTGCTACAAGCATAAAACCAAACGCTCCTTAAAAATGATGGTTTTTTAAAAGATTGTGGTTGGTGCCTTGTATTCTGCCTGTACTTACATACTCGTAATATACGGATGGCAAACTTGGGCCCGAACACACAATTTCGTAAGCTTTCGGTCTGCCAACACGCGATGAAGAGAAGCATGATGGGCGTCAGGTGGAGAGACCGAAAGCGAAACGCAGACAAACGGAGCAAGACCAAGGTGACTGACGTGATAACACTAGCATGGAGATAGGACGCACTAATATGGTAGGACACACACAACTAGGTGTTGACAAGTGGAGCAAGAGGGTTACAGATTGGTTCCAAGAAATGGGAAAAGAAGTTGGAACACAAACGTTGGAAAGACGATATCGAAAATATGGGAGGTAAACTGTGGAGAAATGGAAGGGATTGGAGGAGGCCTATGCCAAAGGGAACACAGATGACAACAATTAGGATTCTAAGCTATATCATCACCATCATCATCAGTCGGGAGACGTCCACTGCTGAACATAGGCCTCCCCCTTAGATCGCCACAACGAGCGGTTGGCAGCCGTTTGCGGCGGCCAACGGCCAACGGCTCCCCGCGATTCTTACTAGATCGTCGGTCCACCTTGTGGGGGGCCGGCCTACGCTGCGTCTTCCAGTCCGTGGTCTCTATCGAGAACCTTTCTTCCCCAACGGTTATCTAACCTATATACCTAAGTTTAAAAATTGTAAAATCTGATTAATTGGCTTATTATTACAAACTGTTGCCCGCGACTTCGTACGCGTTACACTACTAAATATATATATATATAATAAGTAACCCAGAAATAAAGCTAAACTCGCTGTTGCAATTTCACATCTGATTTTTATCCCATGGGAACTGATTTATGGGATAGAAGGTAGCCTATGTGGTAATCCATATTACAATGTACGTAAATACCAAATTTCATCGAAATCAGTTCAACCGTTACGACGTGATTGAGTATCAAGAAAACAAATAAATAAAGAAACATCCAAACTTTCACATTTATAATATTAGTGTGATTATGTACTTTGTATTATGTTATTTGTTATCATTATTATAAAAAAAGGGATTTATCAAGTACCGTTTTATTGGTGTGTCGAGTTTTCGACCGACAATGTTTCTGTTCAATTCGTGAATCTTTATCAGGGTGAGTGCGATCCGCTTCGAACTGCTTCTCTTTATTTGTTATCATTGTTATTTGTTATATGTGAAACAGTTAAAAAGTACATGTTAGCATAATGAGCTGTCTTATTACTAAACAAAGCTATCTCTTCCAGACAACTATTGGATGGAGAGGATCATTGCTTCAAGAAGATTGGCCTAAGTGATATTAATAATAGGAAAAGACTATCGACACTCTAATCCCATGACCACTAGCTTATAAGAACTTACCACCAGCGAAATGCAAATATATTCGAGACGCGAACTCCAAAAGACAATGCCAAACTCATAACAATGAATATAAATAGGTCAAATCTTGTCATCTCCATTCTCTGTACATCCAATATCACGTGTTATATATATTAGAATGTGCCTCACGCGCGCCCTCTCGCTAACGACTGTATCAACCCAAAGTGGCAGGTTTATCACGTAAATGAGTCCGCTCGGGCTGACACTTCTATTAATTCTGTGGCGTCAATTCATGTGATGTTTCGTGCAATTGTGAACACGGCTGTGAGAAAAATACTGCTTAGAAATTAAACTAAATTTTTATACGTAAAGCGTGCACATTAGAGTTTATTTTTGCTTGCCAAAAACTTAGAGAGTATTGATTTTAAATTGTTATTTAGATAGTTTGTTTAGTTATACAAAAGAAATTATTCATGAGTTTTCGTTGACTTGACTTGTAGAGCGAAAACTAGCAAACTTTAGCGAAACGCAGTTTCTGTTTAGCCACGTCTACGTAAACACAGTTCTAATTTACATATTTAAACATGTCTGTACACATTGTCTTCTTGATGTGTGTCAAGGACACCTCCGTTATTAAAAAACGTGATTTTACCAAGATTTATTTTAGCTTAGCTTCTCTTTGTCTACCATTTATGAAAATATAAAACAGACCCAAAATAAATACTGCTAGATATTTCACACAGCGCTATCTAGCCCCAAACTAAGTGATGCTTGAACCATGGGAACAAGAAAAGTGATAGAATACTAACGTATTTTTTTTGTAGATAAATACTTATAGAACACTAGCTTCCACCATCGGCTTCTCATTCGTGTTTTGACGATAAAAAATTGCCTATTTGTTAATCCAGATCATAATCTATCGACATTCCAAATTTTATCAAAATTAGTTCGGCCATTATAATGTGATTGAGTAACAAATAAACATACAAACTTTCGCATTTATAATATTAGTGTGATAGAAAATACCCAGACACTGGACAAATATCTATCAAATATCTATACATCATGCAAACGTTTATTCCACGACGGGAATTGAACCAGCAACCCGCATATCGGCCGGCAATTCGATTCCTGCCCCTCAGAGGTCGTCGAATAAATATTTCCAAATTATATATCTACTATATATCTATATATCTCCAGTCTATATCTTCAAATGAAGCTTACTCGTACAATAAACTCCAAGTGCAAGTTCGTTTGATCATATATAAATGCTGTCGTCATCGAAGTCGCAGCTCAGTCAACAACTACATCCTAAACCATGTATTTCAATTCGATATAACTTTTGAAACTATCATGGTTATGAACACCATTTATACTAAAAACGGGATATTTACCATGATTTGTGAGTATTTGAGTATCCCGATATTTCGGCGCAGTTGCATGCGCCATGATCACGGGTAAACTGATACTCAAATACTCACAAATCATGGTAAATATCCCGTTTTTAGTATAAATGGTATTTCAATTCGACTGAAAAACAGCTAATTTAGTTGCACCAAGGCTATGCCGTGTTTATAACCGCACGTTCTATGTTAGCAGACAGTGTAGCGCTGACAACATTCATCCCACATAAACAGAAATGAGTCACGCCACAAAAAAAAACACAAGGCAACACAAAGATTGTAACAAATGAATAAAACTAGTGGGTGCGTAAAGTTTTTTCTTTATTCGAAGCACGAAGCGTCGCTTCAGACCCTTTATTGACTAGACTGTAACCCGAGTCTGCCTGTCTCCGAGCATCAGAAATCTGCGGTGGATGTAATATTACACTGCGTCAGAGATAAGCGTACAGATGGGATGGAATTTGCGAATGGGGGCGTTTTTTCAATGCCGTTGGGAAAATATTGCGTGGTGATATACCTAGTACACATATCTTACGCTATTTGTATTTCTACGTGTATATCTATTTGTTTTTGAAGTAAAACTTCTTTACGCACGCTTGACTTGGGGTGTTAGGTGGTGAATGCGTGACCAGAGCGTTACGAACAGTGTGATCAGGCCAGGCGAACGGTAGTTGAGAGGGAGGTATAAGTTAGTGAAGATAGAAAGAGAGAAACTTATGTTTCGTATATTCGAGAAAGGTACGAGCACACATTTTCTTTCCCTCATAGCCAGTTACGTTTCGTATATCTACAGTGCAGGCCTGTTGTCTGCATCACACTGTAGGAACAAGAGAGAGCAGAGCGCGCGCAAATTTTCTTTCTATCTTCCTCTCATAGCCAGTGCATGAAATATATATATATCTCAGTCAGTAGTTTGTTTGCGAGTTTGCTAGCGTTACGCGAACGGTGATTTCATGATTATTTTTCGTAATTTCATTTCGTTCTTGAACAATTTTATATAACTATACTATTTCCATTTCTTTATTTTTTCGATGACAGTTCTAATTTGATAGTTGTAGTGTTGTGACCAAATAAGTAATGATATCGATCGCATATATTTATTATATTTTGAACAAAGACAAATACAACAAAAACATTCAAATATATTTTTTCAAGGTGGCCCACCGCCATTTTGTGTTTGTTTTAATCTGTCATTCGCAACAAGACGGTCGTGCTAGTCTCTACATTTCTGTTTGCTGAGTTTTTTCACATTATCCATACGTTACGAGTACGTTGTGTATTTAGTGTTCCTCCGTGTTGATTGCTGCCCAGCTGTCAAATATCAAAATGCCAAAAGGATCTGTTCTGAAAATTTGTACAAAAGTATCCGGCAGTAGTTTAGTTTCTTACATTTTGTAAAAAAATATCGGGTCTGTTATCGTGTTACGTTTATCGATAGCTCCATCCCTATCAGTTTCTCCGACTCTGGTATAACCTTGTACGTGCGTAAGCGTCATATTTTTATAAAATAATGCATACATAATGTAATAAAGACGCTCTTTCAAGTTTTCACAGGAGCCGTCATCGAGAAAATAAAGAAATGGAAATAGTATAACATATTTCTTGATATTTCTTGAACAAATATCTGCAGACCATGCGTTTGCATTTGTCCCGCAGCGGGAATCGAACCCGCAATCTGATGTGTCATCAAGTAATTACAACCGCTACGTACACGCTCATATCACGCACACGTCACGCATACGCATTCAGTTTGAGAAGAGCTTTAAAATTAAGAATTAATCCAGTTTGAAAAGGGCTTTAAAATCCTTTTTTTTTTTTTTTTTTACTTGCCTTCCTTTCTTTTCTATAGCTTATCTATGCCGCGTTAGCATGAAAGCAGAGCATTGGCGCCTGCATGTCGTCCCGCACTCGTGATATGAACTACCTACTCACATCACACGATAAATTATAGAGAAGATTTTAGTAACGCTACTACGAGATTAAATCGAACGAGATTACCATATTTTCACAACCGTCACTATACCACGTATTGTTTTGATATTTGTGTTTCTGTTATGTGGCCAGGAACTATGCCATACCATACTCAAGGGCAGTCTACTTTACGCCAGTCTAGTTCTTGAAAGCATGCCTATGAAGACATGCTATCAAAAACCCTGGTTAATATAAGTTTATAATATACCTTTTGAGTTGTGTCCTATATGAACTACTTTCGGTTCAAAGGTTACGGTTGCCGGTGTTTTTTTTTATGCTACTCGTATGGCAAACGCGCATACAGTCCACCAGATGTTAAGTGGCTACTGCAGCCCATGGATATCCACATAGAATTCAAAACAAGCTATTATGTTGTCTTGATCTCTATGTTGATACGTTGCCATACTATATAGGACTTAGCTGTTATGCCTATGTGCCAGTAATTACAGGAACATACCATTATTATCTAACCGGAACACAGCAGCACAAGTACTGCTATTTGGCAGGCAAAATTACAGGCACATGAGGCTTTGAGTTATCCTACGACTCGTATCATGGCGTATGTGTTTACACCCGTATGCCTCAAGTTAATGGATGCAGGGCAGTGTCTCATAGGGCACGTTTCTAAGATGCATGATCTACGATGCAATACTTTGCTATAGGCGATGGTTCCCACTTAATTCCAGGTGGACCATAGGCTTGTTCCATCTCCAGGTGGTATAAAAAAAAATTAACGATCTGATTTCGCCATCTCATCATCTGATTGTCCATCAAAGGACAAGCAGGCGCACGGCTCAGAACCATCCATACCTAATTAATATACCACTCATTCGCACTCACCATTTTGGTTCTACGTTCTTGATGCGTACAGCTAAGAATACTTTACCGTCATCTGTTTTTCCTAGAGAATACAATCCGGGCCTCTCTATGGGCAAATAGGTGTTTTTTTAGATTTTCGTGCTTCATCTTAGACCACATCATGGCTTACCATCTGGTGAGATTGTGGTCAAACGAAGATCTATTCATGTTAAAAAAAACTATCAAGGACGCCTCAAATCTGCTCAAAGCCAAAAATCATAATACTGACATGTACAACTAAATTGATATTGAACTTTTAAGTTCAGAAAAATCTGTTATATCTCGAACTCAGTAAGTCAGTATTTATACCCAATATTTTTAAAATATTTAAAACCACGTGCTAAATTTAAAAACTATACCTATTATCACCATCATCAAAGGTATCAGTCATAGAATTTCCATTATTCTAAGACGAGCTACCTACTATTGTAAATATATAATAAAGTATAGTATATCTGCTTGAACATATAGTGTAATAAAGGTCTTAGATATGTATAAGTGTCAATTATGTTCTACCTTAGCAAGCATGCAAATTACAAAATACAACGGAAAATATTAAATTTAAAGATAATTAATTATTTAAGATCATCGTATTATATAATCAAAGAAAATCAAGTCCTATTCAAATGTTTCAGCTTTAAACGTATCGTTATTGCCTCAATCAATAAAGATTTACCTCACAAAGCAAATCTCGCGAATATAGGGTAAACTTCCCCGTAGCGCAGTGAATAGGCCAGTTCTGCGTTTCAAAAGTTTGCCCTCACTCAGGGTCTTGCTTAAATGGAAGTCTATTTTTAGACACTGTCTGTCAATTCGGTAGTTTCTGGGAGTTACTTCACGTTCTTAGACGGCAACGCTCCTGGCAGACGGGGTCATAAAACGCGGGACAAGCGATAATATTGCTATCTCGCTCGCTCTTTCAGCCCTTGCGGGAGCCGTTAGTGATGCGCCGGGTACCTATCGATAACGCTAATTACAAGTAATTTTATTGAAAAGGAAACAAACATTGATTGGCCCCATCTGCCACGAGTCTTGGCGTATGCTATATTAAATAAGTTATAGGGACCAATCTGATCTGCTAGAAACGAATACAAAACAAAGCTTAACCAAGCTTCCAATACATATGCGTAAAAATTAAATATCAATGACACCTCAAGTTATCGAGAAAGCCAAGAGGCACTGAACCGATAAATGAAAACCCTTTATTGTACACCATAAAAATAAAAAAAATTACAAATAAAATAGAAAACATACACCAAATAGTACAATATGCATGCGGTCTTATTGATATCATCTAAGAAAAAAACATTAAAATAAATATTTAAATGGTGACAATAAAACATAATATCTCGCGTGAGGCAGCTAAGGTAGTTTCCCGAATCGCACCACAGGTGTTGGCTAAATGAGACCTATTTTCCAACACAACACAACCTACTTTCCATACTTGAACCTTGAGCTAGTGAGGTGTAAGAATTTTTGCATAACAGGCGTTCCTTTGCTAAACAAGCTCTTGTTATTTCTTGTTTAATGCAGATGCTGTTGGTATATTGATTTAACATTATACCCCTTATTTATTGTGTTTCTTTATTTTTTTGGCATACCGGGGAAAAGTGTCGACATATTGTTAGCAATGGCTTTTCAGTCGTGAAGTCCTCACTGACAACCTGAATCTCAATATGTCGCTATGGCTTTGCGTCTGAATTCGGTCGCTATGTAACCATATGAAACCATCTGCCTTAACAGAGGCCCAACAAAAAAAAATAACAGTAAAAAACGAGGAACAAATATGAGTAAATTTCTTAATACTTAAAGGAAGAGTTGCGTGCCAACATTACCTATCATACGAACGCCTGCTTCCTTAAACTCCTCATCCCTTTTACCCCCTTTTCATCCCACCTGACTTCTTTCACTTCAGGTCTGCTTGCAATGCAAAATGACCTTTACTGCGATGGGCTTCGATCTAAATTTGATATGACTATAGACGCCGTAAAACAAATGTAAATGAAAAATAAATTATATGCGAAAAAATAAGAGCTATCAATATGATTTGTTTCAATACCATTAATACCGCTTCTATTGTTAGGGTTCCGTACCGAAAAGGTAAAACAGGACCCTATTACTGAGACTTCGCTGTCTGTCTGTCTGTCTGTCCGTCTGTCACCAGGCTGTATCTCATGAACCGTGATGGTTAGACAGTTGAAATTTTCACAGATGATGTATTTTTGTTGCCGCTATAACAACAAAAACTATACTACTACTAACTACAAGTATATATACTAAAAATAGAATAAAATAAATATTAAAGGGAGGCTCCCATACAACAAACGTGATTTTTTTGCTCGTTTTAGCTCATTTTTGATAACGGCAACAGGTAGACGCTTGAAATATTCACAGAATATTTAGTTAAATATACACTTTAAAAATAAATAATAAAATTAAAATAAAACAAATATGTAAGGGGACCCCCATACAACAAACGTGATTTTTTGCCGTTTTTATAGATAATGGTACGGAACCCTTCGTGCGCGAGTCCGACTCGCACTTGGCCGGTTTTATGTTATATTATCTGTAAACTTGTGTTGGATTGGAACCCTGATTTATCTTGCATTTGTAATCTGGGCATTGATATCTACGACACAGTATATAATACTTATGCAGGTATCAAAATTTTTCATTTTTGGAATTTCACCTTTGTTATATTGTTCCAAATAAAGATGATTATGATTAACATTGATAGCTAGCACGAATGTACAATGAGAATAGACTAGAATGACCACCAGATAATGTACACCAGAAATGCTTAAAAACTAATTAATGCTAAATATAGTACAATGAAAGACCTTATCACTAAAAGCGATTTCATCCTGGCAACCTTTGGATGGAAAATAATGAGCGAAGCAGTAATTGACAGCACAGAGTATAATTAAACACGAAGGGAAATAAAATGACAATTAAAAAAACTGTACTTATAAACCTAATACCTAAAAATAGACTTGTAGAATAAGATAATTATCTTAATTAAAGCTAGTTACAACAAATAAATATAAACTAAACGAGAAAACTTCTGATTAAAGTGGATTTTCGGAGTAAAACTTATAAACCTATACATAAATACCTAAAGATAGACTTATATAATAAAAATAAGATAATTATCTTAATTAAAGCTAGTTACAACAAATAAATATAAACTAAACGAGAAAACTTCTGATTAAAGTGGATTTTCGTAGTAAAACTTATAAACCTATACATAAATACCTAAAGATAGACTTATATAATAAAAATAAGATAATAATCTTAATTAAAGCTAGTTACAACAAATAAATATAAACTAAACGAGAAAACTTCTGATTAAAGTGGATTTTCGTAGTAAAACTTATAAACCTATACATAAATACCTAAAGATAGACTTATATAATAAAAATAAGATAATTATCTTAATTAAAGCTAGTTACAACAAATAAATATAAACTAAACGAGAAAACTTCTGATTAAAGTGAATTTTCGGAGTAAAACTTATAAACCTATACATAAATACCTAAAGATAGACTTATATAATAAAAATAAGATAATTATCTTAATTAAAGTTAGTTACAACAAATAAATATAAACTAAACGAGAAAACTTCTGATTAAAGTGAATTTTCGGAGTAAAACTTATAAACCTATACATAAATACCTAAAGATAGACTTATATAATAAAAATAAGATAATTATCTTAATTAAAGCTAGTTACAACAAATAAATATAAACTAAACGAGAAAACTTCTGATTAAAGTGGATTTTCGGAGTAAAACTTATAAACCTATACATAAATACCTAAAGATAGACTTATATAATAAAAATAAGATAATTATCTTAATTAAAGCTAGTTACAACAAATAAATATAAACTAAACGAGAAAACTTCTGATTAAAGTGGATTTTCGTAGTAAAACTTATAAACCTATACATAAATACCTAAAGATAGACTTATATAATAAAAATAAGATAATTATCTTAATTAAAGCTAGTTACAACAAATAAATATAAACTAAACGAGAAAACTTCTGATTAAAGTGGATTTTCGTAGTAAAACTTATAAACCTATACATAAATACCTAGAGATAGACTTATATAATAAAAATAAGATAATTATCTTAATTAAAGCTAGTTACAACAAATAAATATAAACTAAACGAGAAAACTTCTGATTAAAGTGGATTTTCGTAGTAAAACTTATAAACCTATACATAAATACCTAAAGATAGACTTATATAATAAGAATAAGATAATTATCTTAATTAAAGCTAGTTACAACAAATAAATATAAACTAAACAAGAAAACTTCTGATTAAAGTGGATTTTCGGAGTAAATCTTATAAACCTATACATAAATACCTAAAGATAGATTTATATAATAAAAATAAGATAATAATCTTAATTAAAGCTAGTTACAACAAATAAATATAAACTAAACGAGAAAACTTCTGATTAAAGTGGATTTTCGTAGTAAAACTTATAAACCTATACATAAATACCTAAAGATAGACTTATATAATAAGAATAAGATAATTATCTTAATTAAAGCTAGTTACAACAAATAAATATAAACTAAACGAGAAAACTTCTGATTAAAGTGGATTTTCGTAGTAAAACTTATAAACCTATACATAAATACCTAAAGATAGACTTATATAATAAAAATAAGATAATTATCTTAATTAAAGCTAGTTACAACAAATAAATATAAACTAAGCGAGAAAAATTCTGATTAAAGTGGATTTTCGTAGTAAAACTTATAAACCTATACATAAATACCTAAAGATAGACTTATATAATAAGAATAAGATAATTATCTTAATTAAAGCTAGTTACAACAAATAAATATAAACTAAACGAGAAAACTTTTGATTAAAGTGGATTTTCGTAGTAAAACTTATAAACCTATACATAAATACCTAAAGATAGACTTATATAATAAGAATAAGATAATTATCTTAATTAAAGCTAGTTACAACAAATAAATATAAACTAAACGAGAAAACTTCTGATTAAAGTGGATTTTCGTAGTAAAACTTATAAACCTATACATAAATACCTAAAGATAGACTTATATAATAAGAATAAGATAATTATCTTAATTAAAGCTAGTTACAACAAATAAATATAAACTAAACGAGAAAACTTCTGATTAAAGTGGATTTTCGTAGTAAAACTTATAAACCTATACATAAATACCTAGAGATAGACTTATATAATAAAAATAAGATAATTATCTTAATTAAAGCTAGTTACAACAAATAAATATAAACTAAACGAGAAAACTTCTGATTAAAGTGGATTTTCGTAGTAAAACTTATAAACCTATACATAAATACCTAAAGATAGACTTATATAATAAGAATAAGATAATTATCTTAATTAAAGCTAGTTACAACAAATAAATATAAACTAAACAAGAAAACTTCTGATTAAAGTGGATTTTCGGAGTAAATCTTATAAACCTATACATAAATACCTAAAGATAGATTTATATAATAAAAATAAGATAATAATCTTAATTAAAGCTAGTTACAACAAATAAATATAAACTAAACGAGAAAACTTCTGATTAAAGTGGATTTTCGTAGTAAAACTTATAAACCTATACATAAATACCTAAAGATAGACTTATATAATAAAAATAAGATAATTATCTTAATTAAAGCTAGTTACAACAAATAAATATAAACTAAGCGAGAAAAATTCTGATTAAAGTGGATTTTCGTAGTAAAACTTATAAACCTATACATAAATACCTAAAGATAGACTTATATAATAAGAATAAGATAATTATCTTAATTAAAGCTAGTTACAACAAATAAATATAAACTAAACGAGAAAACTTTTGATTAAAGTGGATTTTCGTAGTAAAACTTATAAACCTATACATAAATACCTAAAGATAGACTTATATAATAAAAATAAGATAATTATCTTAATTAAAGCTAGTTACAACAAATAAATATAAACTAAACGAGAAAACTTCTGATTAAAGTGGATTTTCGTAGTAAAACTTATAAACCTATACATAAATACCTAAAGATAGACTTATATAATAAAAATAAGATAATTATCTTAATTAAAGCTAGTTACAACAAATAAATATAAACTAAACGAGAAAACTTCTGATTAAAGTGGATTTTCGTAGTAAAACTTATAAACCTATACATAAATACCTAGAGATAGACTTATATAATAAAAATAAGATAATTATCTTAATTAAAGCTAGTTACAACAAATAAATATAAACTAAACGAGAAAACTTCTGATTAAAGTGGATTTTCGTAGTAAAACTTATAAACCTATACATAAATACCTAAAGATAGACTTATATAATAAGAATAAGATAATTATCTTAATTAAAGCTAGTTACAACAAATAAATATAAACTAAACAAGAAAACTTCTGATTAAAGTGGATTTTCGGAGTAAATCTTATAAACCTATACATAAATACCTAAAGATAGATTTATATAATAAAAATAAGATAATAATCTTAATTAAAGCTAGTTACAACAAATAAATATAAACTAAACGAGAAAACTTCTGATTAAAGTGGATTTTCGTAGTAAAACTTATAAACCTATACATAAATACCTAAAGATAGACTTATATAATAAGAATAAGATAATTATCTTAATTAAAGCTAGTTACAACAAATAAATATAAACTAAACGAGAAAACTTCTGATTAAAGTGGATTTTCGTAGTAAAACTTATAAACCTATACATAAATACCTAAAGATAGACTTATATAATAAAAATAAGATAATTATCTTAATTAAAGCTAGTTACAACAAATAAATATAAACTAAGCGAGAAAAAATCTGATTAAAGTGGATTTTCGTAGTAAAACTTATAAACCTATACATAAATACCTAAAGATAGACTTATATAATAAGAATAAGATAATTATCTTAATTAAAGCTAGTTACAACAAATAAATATAAACTAAACGAGAAAACTTTTGATTAAAGTGGATTTTCGTAGTAAAACTTATAAACCTATACATAAATACCTAAAGATAGACTTATATAATAAAAATAAGATAATTATCTTAATTAAAGCTAGTTACAACAAATAAATATAAACTAAACGAGAAAACTTCTGATTAAAGTGGATTTTCGTAGTAAAACTTATAAACCTATACATAAATACCTAAAGATAGACTTATATAATAAAAATAAGATAATTATCTTAGTTAAAGCTAGTTACAACAAATAATTATAAACTAAACGAGAAAACTTCTGATTAAAGTGGATTTTCGTAGTAAAACTTATAAACCTATACATAAATACCTAAAGATAGACTTATATAATAAGAATAAGATAATTATCTTAATTAAAGCTAGTTACAACAAATAAATATAAACTAAACGAGAAAACTTCTGATTAAAGTGGATTTTCGGAGTAAAACTTATAAACCTATACATAAATACCTAAAGATAGACTTATATAATAAGAATAAGATAATTATCTTAATTAAAGCTAGATACAATAAATAAATATAAACTAAACGAGAAAACTTTTGATTAAAGTGGATTTTCATAGTAAAACTTATAAACCTATACATAAATACCTAAAGATAGACTTATATAATAAGAATAAGATAATTATCTTAATTAAAGCTAGTTACAACAAATAAATATAAACTAAACGAGAAAACTTCTGATTAAAGTGGATTTTCGTAGTAAAACTTATAAACCTATACATAAATACCTAAAGATAGACTTATATAATAAGAATAAGGTAATTATCTTAATTAAAGCTAGTTACAACAAATAAATATAAACTAAACGAGAAAACTTCTGATTAAAGTGGATTTTCGTAGTAAAACTTATAAACCTATACATAAATACCTAAAGATAGACTTATATAATAAGAATAAGATAATTATCTTAATTAAAGCTAGTTACAACAAATAAATATAAACTAAACGAGAAAACTTCTGATTAAAGTGGATTTTCGTAGTAAAACTTATAAACCTATACATAAATACCTAAAGATAGACTTATATAATAAGAATAAGATAATTATCTTAATTAAAGCTAGTTACAACAAATAAATATAAACTAAACAAGAAAACTTCTGATTAAAGTGGATTTTCGGAGTAAATCTTATAAACCTATACATAAATACCTAAAGATAGACTTATATAATAAGAATAAGATAATTATCTTAATTAAAGCTAGTTACAACAAATAAATATAAACTAAACGAGAAAACTTCTGATTAAAGTGGATTTTTGGAGTAAAACTTTAAACCTATACATAAATACCTAAAGATAGACTTATATAATAAGAATAAGATAATTATCTTAATTAAAGCTAGTTACAACAAATAAATATAAACTAAACGAGAAAACTTTTGAATAAAGTGGATTTTCGTAGTAAAACTTATAAACCTATACATAAATACCTAAAGATAGACTTATATAATAAGAATAAGATAATTATCTTAATTAAAGCTAGTTACAACAAACTAAACAAGAAAACTTCTGATTAAAGTGGATTTTCGGAGTAAAACTTATGTTCATAACATTCTTATTTATTCTTTGCCCCACCTCCCCTACATTCGATGTGTGAGTGCCAAGGCGACGCTTTTTGCATGAGCCCTTCAACATTCCATGTTTCAATAGAAAACTCACTTATCGCTCAAGTTATTGCTTAAGTAAAGTCTGGTTGTACTAATACTGTGTTTTTTTTTTCAGGTAAATCTTTATGGCAAAGTGAATGGGATTGAAATGCATAAAATATGAGTGAGTAGTGGATTTGTAAGTCTTCGACGTTTTCAACTGCTCAAAAATGTATGTGCTTGGAAAAACAGTATTATAAAGTGACATAGTGCTGACATTTAGTTTTTATAAGGTATTACAACTAAACACAGTTTAGTATAATAGAATCTTAACCTAGAATAACTCAGCAGGCCATAGCACTTATATAAGTTTTTCGATAAAATTATGAGAGTTATACTTTGTAAATCAGTTTTCTTAATTTTATGTAGCCAACTTATTACAGAAATACTTATTAAAAGTTGCTATGAACACTTTGTATAGCGCACATTTTTAAGGTCAAGAAATCAATCTTAATCTAACTGTTTACAAGTAATAGTCCTAAATATTTAAGTAGACAAACCTACCATGCTGATATTGCGGTTTTATTAAAACTTGGTTTGATATTATACAACCAAAACAACATTATTTTCTTAAACATAGGGTACATTTTAAGTCGTTGCAGACGGCATGCGAGCTCACCTACCCGCGCCGCGCGTTAGTGGAGACATTGAAGCCTCCACACACAGAAGCCGTGGCTGGGTCGGAGGCGAATGCGTGCGAGAGCGGTTGCGTCGCGGAGGCGTTTCGGAGCCGTGTGTGTAGGTCACGGCGTCGCATTTGTAAAGATATCTGACGAGAGTGATGAAGAACTGCTTCTTTTCGCATTTTTATAGTCTGTGACTAGGCAGTCATACAAACAATATGTGGTTGCACAAGCATTATAAATTTTTCAGTACTATTTAGCGACATAGTCGGGTCATAAGCTCAAAGTTTAGTAAATAAATACAACTTGTAACTATGCTAGTAGCACGCCTCCGCAACGCGACCCGCCGACCTAGAATCACGAAATTTGTCAAAAAGCAAGGTCTTACAGCACAAATAAAGGAAAAATTCCAAAAGTTGAAAATTAAAGGGTGTCCCTATACATACATAGTTGACGCCAATTAAGATAGTCCTCTGAGTTGTATGGGCGCTCATACTATTTAGAGGACTTGCTTAATCGGCACCAACCTCAAATAAGGTAAATTAATAAAATAGTGCTATTGAATAAAATAAATATTTAAGTGGGGCTCCCACGCAACAGACATTATTTTTTTGCCGTTTTTATATGCGAGTCCGACTCGCACTTGGCCGGTTTTTATTGCGTCTGCGGTTAATATTGACGTAGTAATTTAACATGAAGCCAGCAGCGGCTTTTATATTGAGGTGTGCAATCTGTGGTCTTCGAGTTTCGTCCTCGTGAATTATGTCACTCAATCCCAATCCGTTCAATTTGGAAAATAGAGCGCACGCGTCATTAACCACAACCGGATTGTCGCACAGCAAAGATGGAGAACAGTAGCTTTTCTCTTTCATACCCCTACTCATATATTAATCCCCTTTATAATAGCTTCGATACTGTGCTTGTGTCTCGTAGTAGCTAACTACTCGTAGCTACTATCCGCTATCACGGCGACCACGGAAGACCAGCGCTATGGCCGAGCGAATCTACCAGAGCAGGCCATAGCGCATGCTGAGTGGTGGCCATTTTTGTCACAATTATCTCTTATTAAGATTCTCTGTATTAGTGATAAAATAAACTATTTTATCGTATCTTATAAGTTTGACGCCTGTCCGTCTGAAGCATCGTATAGTTCCCAAACTAAAAGACCGACCCGGCCGGATTTTTGATGTAGAAAGCTAATTTAACTGTGGTAGTTCTAAGCTATGTGAACTTTCCTGGTTTTACGGATTGTTATACGTTTTTAATTTTACTATTCCAACCAAACATTGAAAATCAGATAGCGTCTGGAGACTGGTTGCAGCTCCACCCAGCTGGAGCTGCAGGACGCAGTCGCTATGTTATCCGAGCTTGGCTACTGCTCTCTTGTTTACTGTGTCTTCTAAACTCTCTCAACCCAAGTTGCCCTTTCAGTCACAGTCATTTATATAACGCGTGGTGACAGGTTGCAGCTCTAGCTGGGGGGAAGGACGCTGGGCTACTGAACTCCTGTTTACTGTGTCATCTAACCTCTCTCAATGCAAGTTCCCGCATCAGTCACCATCCATCACATGGAGGAAATTACACTGAAGATTAATATTAACGCTATTAAAGTAGACGTTGACGCTTCGGGCAAGATCGTGCTCGGCTATAGGGAAGTGTGCGATTGATTGACCCAGCTTCGGGTGTGTTCGGGAATCTTCGGTTGTTGAGGCTTATTTTACTCGTTATTTGTTGTATTGAAATAATGTTTAAAATGACAATTGCAATACGTCTGCAGTACCGCTAGTGCTACATAAGAGACGGTGACCATTTTACACCAGGAGGCCCGACAGTATGTCTGCTTACTGACTGCGATCGAAAATCTTCGGTAATTGCGATTTTTTGAAACGTTACTTAAACTGAAAGCTACTGGCTCTCGCTCAAGAACCCACCTTTAATCGATACGTTATCTGCTAGGTGTATTTAAGTTAAAATTGGGCATCACCTTCACACAAAACATTATTTACTTCATGCCCATCAAACACCAAAAAATACGGGTTGCTCTCATTCTCAGCGATTGTACTAAATATATCCATCCAAAAATAAACTTACTAATTACAAGATTTGCATAAAACTTTAAACAGATACGCAGCGAAACCTCAACTTTCACAATTCAACTTTGGCATTAAATAGCCTTACCTCCCAACTCGACCCAAAATATTTCTTATTTCTATAGAAATAGGGTATCATTTGGTAGGTTGGGTTCTGTAGCGCGGAACCCTTGTTTTCACAACTCATTATTGGTATGTTCCTAATTGGGCAGTTCGTTTGGACGAGGATTCGGCCGGATTCGGTAACCATGCCGAATGTTTATATTTGCCGAATACATTTTCGCGTTTGCGTAGCGGATTGCGTGCGATGAGGTCACCATGTGCATTCTAATAGGCATTGGGCTTGCATTAGCTGATACAATTCTTGTGGATTTATCGAATAATGATTTTCCCTCCAGCTTTACAATCCCCCCGTAGCTAATCTACACTAATATTTTAAATTTAAAAGTAGCTCCCATCGTCTGTTTTTTATGTTTTCATGACTGCTGGACCAATTTCAGTTAAATTTTATATAAACATAGATTATTCCAAAACATGAAAACTGATTTCAATTACTACCGGTAACATGAATTATTTATTGACTTTTGAATATTGAAATTTCAGTGATTTTACACAAACATTTCTTACCCTTTAAAGAAATAATCCGTGTTGGTTTGGCATCTGGACACCGAAACAGACCACTGCAAAAAACTCAACAAATAATAAATTCTATTCTCCCTGGGCTCTTTTAATTTCGTCAAACAAGCAACCTCTCTGTTTTGACGTATGCGAACGTTACGTGAATACCAAACGTACGCGCGTTCTGAATTACTTATTATATTACAGCCGCACCTGTTGTGAAATGGGCTTGGGCAACGGGACGCTCTAGTCAAAGAACTATTCCAAAAAAAGATAGGCAATATCTTTGTTACCCTCTTAAACAGTTTCTTGCTTGATTCCTGCGTACAAGTATACGCATTTCCATGCGCCATTTTTTTTAAATATTTTATTGGAACGACATACAAAAAGTATGTAGAGCTCAGTTCAGTTTTGATTTTTTTTTATACTACATACTTGAAGATGAAACAAAGCATATAACCCACCTGATGTGGTAACTATCGCAATGTAACGTAACCTCTAGGTAACGCACCTTAGAAACGTGACTATGCACCGCCCTGCGTCCATTAACTTGAGGCTTGCAGGTGTAAACCCTCATTCATGTGCCTGTAATTTCACCGGCAACCATACCCTTAAAACTGAAACACAAAAGTCAAAGTCAAAATCTTTTATTCATTAAAATCACAAGGATCACTTTGAAACGTCAATTTTACTGCCTGTTCCTTCGCAACCAAGCCAGGAAAGAAAGGCAAGAAACAAGACTGGTTGTTTTTTTTAAATGATCCTTTTAGAATACATTACATTACAGAAAATAAATTACGTCTAAATTGTATCATTTTCAACGAGTTGGAGCAATTTCCTGCATTCAAGTAGGGTTTTTTATAAAGATTTTGTTTAATTGCGTTTTTAAATTTGTTAATTGTCAATTTTTGTACATCACTTGGGAGTTAGTTATAAAAGCGAACACCTTGCCTTTTAAAGCAATGGTACTTGGTGGCCGAAAAAGATATGGTGGTCTTCCTCGAGCGAGCCCTTTCAAAAAGAACCCTACTACTTTTCATTCGCATCACATTTGTTTATTTCTTGATCTACATATCCATACGTATTGGTAATTTGATGATAAAATTGCTGCTAAAATTATATAATTTAGATACAATCGCTCGTTAAAAAAATTGGTAATTTCTCTTTACCGCCATACTGACTTGGGCATTAAAGCTGTCAAGTTACAAGTAACATTTTAACAAAAATATAACCGACTTAACCAAACTATGGAACTGATTTTGATGAGATTGAAGAGACCAATATATCCTTTCAAATAAAAAAATAACTTTCCAAATCAGTTGATAAATGACGGAGTTCCGAGGTAAAAACGTAAAACCGAATTGGGCCTCTATGGGATCCCATCATCAGATCCTGACTTGGTGCCAATGGGACCACCTGGGAAGTATATATATAAGTATATGTATACCCTTTTAAACAAAAAAAGAATTTCTCGAGTTGGTCCTAGCGTGTTCGAATAATCAAGGAACATATGAGTTCTTCGCGCGATCTTTTCTACCCCATACTTTCAAGATGTGGAATGAGCTACCATCTGAGGTTTTCCCATTAGGCTACGACATAGCACGCTTCAAGAGAAATTTAAAGAGGCTTCTACAGTATAGGGAACGCATCGACAATACCCCGGGTGTTGCCGGTGTCAATAGGCGACGGTGACCGCTTACCATCAGGTGGGCCGTAAGCCTGTTTCCTCACAAATAACATAAAAAAACACATATGAGTACATAGAAAAAAAAATCCGACAAATAGAGGACCTCCTCCTTCTTTTGAAGTTGGTTAGAAATGGGAATGGGTGGGACATGTCTCCCGTATGTAAACAGATAGGTGAGCCAAGGTCGTAAATAGATGTATCCCTGTAGATAGAAAACCGCTTCGTGGAAGGCCTAAGAAGCGTTGGCGTGATGAAGGGCGCTTTCCATATGGACTGGCAAGATCTGGCACGGGACCGAGATTAGTCGAGGGGTGAGGGGGATGCCTTTATCCAGGAGTGGGACCAGCATAGGCTAGTAAAAGTAATAAATTCCATTGTTCTTCGGGTCTTCTCAAAAAAAAAATATGCCTTGTTAATTCTGGTCCTGTTTATAAATAATATATACTAAATACTATACAAATTTAAGCCAACTCTTACGCTTGGTCAAACAATGTTGTTCTCATTGTTGTTTTTTTTTTCGTCTCTTTATTTTTGATCCTGTTGTAATAGTCCTAGGGCGGAGATATTTACTGCGATATCTTTTATTTTCCCTGTTAAACGAGTGCTTTACTGGAGAGATACGTGAGCAGTGATTCAATTGTTATAGGCTTTTTCCTTTTCTTTTGTTTGTAACATTCAGCCGAAACCATTTCAAACAAACCAAATTAAATATTATGAATTACAAAATATCACACATCATGCGAATACCATACCTATCTTTTGAACTATCCGATAGATCTGCCCGCGAACAAAACCCTCCAGATGACGCGATCACCTCCGCTAACGTGGAAGTGATTTCTGAGTCATCTACATTAGACAGAGCAAACACTTCACAGATACACCGACCTCACCGGCGAGGTCGACGAGTTCTTTCAGTCGTCGCCTATACGAGAAGCAAGCACGTACCCGGCCGTTTCTCTGCTATCCCCATCCTGGCAACGGCCCAAGCCGAGGTACCTAAGTGGAGCCCTTGCGCTCATAGAGCAACACGATCCACCGGCGGACTGGAGGGGAGTAGCCATAGCGTATTTTACCAATACATAACTTTCTGTCATTTTTTGCGGGGGGAAATTTGCGCTATGCACACTTTCTCAAATTCGCACACAAAAACAATCGTCTATTTCTACGAAAGTCACACCATGACATTTAAAAAACACACTAACAATTTCACACACACATCTAAACATTCCGTGTCATAACAGTATAATGTAATGATGCAACTACATTGACAAGTCCTTACAGCCATAGTTGTTACAACTGTCGATAAGCATTATCGATAAATTGGAGAACTCGGTTAAGGAAATTAGGTTTAAAATATATACAAAGGTAGATATTCTTATAAAAATGGACTTTATTTCTTATATTAAGTACTACAATAACACTAATAAACTTGTAGCGTAAGGCGGTTTGGCGCCCTCGTCTAATTTCCTTCTATTGTTCGTTAACACTTGAAAGTCAGAGGCCTCGAAATGATTTGAGCAAATGACACCATTTCTTGTGGGAATCCAGGTTATTTTGTTATTACAAAATTTCTTCCATGTATCCCTTAAATTTGAATCTTTAGGAAACCTGCAATAAAAAATAAAAAAACATTATGGTTGAAGTTCTCCGTACGTAATTTTAATAAAAGCGCTAACGCGCGTAAGTATTTTTTTTTATGCATTTTAACTATGAATATTAAATAAAGCTCACAATATAATACTTGTATCAAAAAAACTTAATCTCAAAAATGTCTCCGAATAGAAAACTCTTGCCATTTTTATCGATAACTATCTACAAACAATCCGGCAACAACACTATCGCTCGGTGACAGCGGATTCTCAGAAATAAACTCGGATCAGTCGCTCGACCGATCCGCGTATTGTATGAAAGCGAGCGGCCTGTGTTGGTAAACCAATCCGAAACAACACGACCGATAATATTGTAATTTTTAAGTTTAAAAGAAGTAAATAGTAATGATGTGATTAAAAATTACTTACTTAGGAATGGTAACGCCTTCTTTTTGTAGACTTGACGTGGCAGATCTCTTTTTGCAGCAAAAAACAGAGCAATTCGGCATTTTTTTAGGACGTCGATTCAAACACGCAACTAGATTTAGTCTAGTGAGCAGTGCGGCTGCAACTAGTTTTATTGTACGCATAGGACCGCGTGGACTTATACTTTGACAGAGGGGAACGCCTGCGTATGCCTACTCCCCTCCGGTCCGCCGGTGGCCCGTGTTGCTCTATGCTTGCGCTAGTCATCTCATCAAAAACTTACAGGGCTGAGCGCCATATGCGCTCGCCTAAAGTTCGGTTAGGCTGCAACGGCCTCAGAGGCCAACAGCGAAATTCGAAAAAAAATATATAAAATATAGGCAGGGCACATAGCTTGAAGAACCGCCATTGGCGGCCATTGGGGGAGAATGTTAGCGAGTGGAGACCACGCACTGGAAAGCGCAGCATAGGACGGCCCCCCACTAGATGGAAAGACGACCTGTTAAAGGTTGCTGGGAGTCGTTGGGTGCAAGCACAAGATCGGTCCCTCTGGAAATCTATGGGGGAAGCCTATGTTCAGCAGTGAGTGTCCTCTAACTGATATGATGAATTAAATAGTCTAAGCTTTAACGATAGTCAACGGCCCCGTAAAAATAACCGAGCTAATTATAAACGGTTTGTTTATATTGATTTTATATAGGACGTGATGACTAACCAAGCCCTTGTCAAGCGGTTACATTTGCCTATAACAATTGTATCCTCACAAGTTATGTCCAAGTAAGACTTAATTACCGATTTAAACGGGTACACAAGTCAGCAATAGCAGAGCATCTAGTAGACTCGGGACCGAATCATTGGAACGAACTTCATGATCCTAAGGTTATCTTATGCCAGCGCCATTATTACAAGAGAATGGTTCTTGAAGCAATTGAAATATTTCAATCATGAAGATAGCTATAGACTAATAGCGAGTTCCTATATCCGTCGGTAACCAGATACGACTCATTGCCCCTTGAAAACGTGTCAAAAGTATGACACTAGTTTGACGCTTTTTCAAGGGGATACGAGTGGTAATCGGTTACCGACGGATAATAAGCGCCGTAAATCAAAATAAGCATTCTATGGCCCCTTACGCACTAGCGGTTAGCCGCGGGGGCGGCTAACCGCGTGGCTAGCCGCTTTTCCAATTTAATATGCAACCGCTTGTGATTGTACGCACTTGAACAGCCAAAAATATCAACCGCGGCGGTTGAATGGAGAGCTGCGGCCCACTAGCCGCCATCTTATTTATACGCACTGGCGGTTCAGTTTGCGGCGAGCCGTCGATGAGTTTGTACGTTTGAGTTGCGCCTTCGAGCGCCCAACACGCCTTCGAGCGGTCCCACCGCTTATAACGCGGTTTCATCGCGGTTGGCCGCTCAAACGATACAGTTACCTGGTTCCCATGTGTCAAATTTTATGTGTTATTTATTTATTTAAAATATTAGTGGAGATAAACATACATTTAAAATCAGTAATCATTCCGCTACTAGAACTGTTACTTAGCTGGTATTGATTTCAGCGATGGGCAGCACATTATAATATATATATATATATATATATATTGCATAATCTAATTATTTAATTATCTAATTATTTCCTGAGCAAAGCGTTATCATATTCTATTCTAGCTGAGTTTTTGGCAAGCTTTATTATCTCCGACTCTATATAACCCAGGCGGTAAATGCCTGGGTTATATATTTTTTAACAAAAATATTAGGAGGGTATTATATTTCTCTTGGGCTGAATCTCATTACATAAATTCAGAATCGTAATACGCCTAGAGACCTGTCCGACTTCATAGAAATAAATTAAGATTACCAAAGAAAATTCTTCGGATTTTAGCAAATGCAAATTGGCTTGAAAATATGTATTTTTATTACGGTTCAACTGTACGTCTCTTAGGAATATTATATGGGGTTTGACATCTATTTAGGCATTCTTTTGTAAATTTCAGTGTAATAGTTGTTTTTGTAAATTAAGTTTGTTATTATTTATTTTGCAAGCACATAATAGGATTTAGTCACGTATCTTGCTAATTAATGTTCCGTACCCAAAAGGTAAAACGGGACCCTATTACCACAGACCAATATAATTTAAACAGACTGACAGTCTCAAACAAGATAATGTAACTCGATATTTGATTACCTGCTAGGACGCGAGATGTCGCTAAGAGTTACAAATCGTTAAATATATGCCAACCTTTAGCTTACTACCGCTCATAATGGTACGAAAAAAATAGATGGCGCTATTTCCAATTACACGTGTGCGATAATATTATTGCGACGTTGTGACCTTTACGTTGTGCGAGGTTGCCGCTCTTCAGTTTCGTTAAAACTTTAGTCTCTAGCAATTTTTAGAGATTTGCGCACATTTTCTCAGAATTGCCAGAACTTGAATGTTTCCGTCAAAATAGGGATTTTTTTAGGAAAGGAAAGGATAGATATCTTTTATTCATTACATACGTCTATGATCGTACCATTATCACTTAAATGCGGAAATACCTACATATTTGTAAAATAAGAATACATATTTATAGTGATGTACAGATAAGTAGAACACTTGAAAGAAAATAAAATTAATTTGTAAGTGCCCGGCAAATGCATACCTACTACAAGATAATACGTTCTATTAATTTGAACTGGAAACATAACTACTAAAATAATGAACTCAATACGTACACAATATGTACATACAATATGTACATACAATATGTACATACATTATGTACAACAAAATATCGACTTACTAGTCGTGACTTTTGAGAAGTGAGGTTTGGCAACACAGCAAGTAACAAAATTAGGTACAAAAAGCGTGACTTTGCTTGCTTCGCGGCTGTCAATGTCAGTCAGTTCACGGTTCTCTTTCGTTCCCTTTGTTTCGGACTTTGTGGTAATTTTGTGTTAAACGCCATCTAGGTAAAAACGATGTGCTACCTTCCCACGCCATCTGTGATTAAGCATATGAAAGTGGTAAATCATCAATATAAAATAAAATCGTTAAATCTTATTTTATAGACAATATTACTTATTCTAAAAATATTGAAATATTTTGGTGTGTTTTAGTGGAAGTTTATTTTTATTTATTGGGTGTAATGGCCGCTATGAAAGTTTCCGGGCTGACAGCGATGAGACAGCGCCATCTACAAATAATACGGGATTTTGAGCTTTTTGCGGGTTACGATTTCTTATATGGACATTGACAGTCTATTGATATTACTAGTCTCTGCTATTACTAAGACTCCGCTGTCTGTCTGTCCGATTGTCACCAGGCTGTATCTCATGAACAGTGATAGTTAGACAGTTGAAATCAAAGATGATGTATTTCTGTGGCCGCTATAACAACAAATAATAAAAACAGAATAAAATACATATTTAAAGGGGCTCCTATACAATAAACGTGATTTTTGCTCGTTTTTGCTCGATATTGATAACGGCAACAGGTAGACGCTTGAAATATTCACAGAATATTTAGTTATATATTCACTTTAAAAATAAATAATTAAATTACAATAAAACAAATATTTAAGGGGAGCTCCCATACAACAAAGGTGACTTTTTTGCTCGTTTTTACAGATAATGGTACGGAACCCTTCGTGCGCGAGTCCGACTCGCACTTGGCCGGTTTTTTTAAGTATGTGTTAACAAAAAATTTATAAAACTTGATGTTCTGAAATATGCTAGACTACCTAATACATAGAATATTTAAATACAATAATTTCCATTAGCATTTGTAGATTACATTGTTAATTCACAGCAAATGGAAAAAAATTGCTACAACATCACCCACATACCTTAATAAAAGTAAAAAAATTAGGTCACTTTATTCCAGTTCCAATTAAAACTAAACTTTGCAAAGCTCTGAAAACGTGAATTTTATTATTTTTACTCATTTTCCACAAATTCGAACAACCACATGATGCCAAAAAAATATGAAAAATTACAAGTGCAGGAAACCTCTCGTTGAAATACTCTGAACTACTTCATCAGCACACTAGTTCTTTTATCATCGTCCGTGGTTTCCAAGGTTATAATATATACAAATTCGCCAAGGCAAAACAGCGGAAGACCAAACGGATAGCCATTGCAACCCAGCTCATGCCTTTTTGTGACACTCGCTTGGGGTACGATGCCATGTTTTTATATACTCATGTATTTTATTACCGAGCGAGCGAAGTGTCTCAGATTCGAGATAGGCCAAAAAATGCTTTTGTCCGTCTGTCAGTTTGTACACTTTGTACTCACCTGCAGGTCGCATTTTTCAACAGATTTTGACGAAAATTGGCACACAATGTCCTTGATTTATTTACTATTTTAGTCGATCTCGATTTTTGATTCGGGGCAAAATAGGTGGGGAAATTGGCTGTAGCGTAATTTATCGACGGAATTCAATCAAATTTGAGAGACACACTAAGGACTTCATTCTTCACAAGATGTCAATTTCCAAAAGGGGGAGTCGACGGGGAAAGCCCCCCCCCCCCCCGCCCTTTCATTAAAAATATAAAAATAAACCAATTAAAGCCGAAACATGACGATATTATGTAAATCTTAATGCCAACAAATGGGCGGTACACAGTGAATGTTGACGGCAATAATTGCAGCAAGCTTATTCAATTTGACGTTTCGCAATCAGCGCACACAAACGAGCAAACACGCCGATCAAACACATCGGAATCGATTATCAAGTTGATTCGACTGTCCGATTCAGAGCAAAGGCATGTTGTCCACTGAAGCACCGTTATATTATTTTCATACCACCTGCTCGACAATATCAAATTATATGTCACGTAAACCTCACTGAAAGCAGGTGATTAAATCCCTACGGCTGAGCCGGGGGTAAAGTTGCCAAAGAGTGGAACGCTTTGCCAGAGTCTGTGTTTAAAGGTAGCTACAGCCTGGGTATCTTCAAGTCGCGAGTGAATAGGTTTCATCTAGGCAAGCGTGTACCATCATAGACTGCATCATCGCTTACCATCAGGCGAGATCGTGGTCAAACGCAAGCCTATAATGTATAAAAAAAAAGCTTGTCCCATCTCTATGTAGTATAAAAAAACAGTTAGACCAAAGCTTTTAATTGCCTCATAAGGAAATCCTCGTGGGTTGTATAGTATAACGTATATCATTACTTATTAGCATGCATAGGTGTCCCTTCGCATAACGTTGCAATGTTTCAGTGGGCATTAGCCCTTAATCGTATCAGTAAAGTCACTATTCGATAAACTATTTCGTTATTTATTTAGTTGGTAGTGCTTTTGATACAGGAAATTACTTCATCATCAGCATCATTTCAGCTCGGAATCACCCACTTTTGGGTATATGCCTTCTTTGTTTCCTGCCAGCCTCCTTGGTTGCGCGCGGGCTCTGCCTGTTCTAGTCGGATATCTAGTTGCTAATATTTTAATACGGACACAGTGACTGGAAAGGTGGGATTAAATCAGGACCAACCTTAGTTTCCCGAAACTTGGTCGAATATCGCCAATCGTTTTCTTCCAGTAGGTAATTCAATTTCTTCACCTCGCGAGGCACACAACACTCCACTTTTCTGGTCTTATTTCACAGCAGTTTCTTTATTACTTGTTTTGGCACAGAGCACTTTTTGACACAGGTATCGTTTTTTAAACCTCCATTTTATGACTAAGTTGGTAATTAGGGAGAGGGAGATATCAGGTAGGGAGAGAAAAGGACAGAAAGTCACTGTGGTCCTACCCACATATTATTATTTAATTATGGCCTAAACACCCCTCTATCCTGGGCGTCTCTCATCCAGGATTAAAAAAAATTATAAAACAACGTCATAGACTAAGTCAACAGTCCTATGCCCTGTACATGCTCTCTAAAGTTTCAAACTCATCAACAGTTATCACTGCCTATCATGGTTATGCTGCATCAATACTCAGGTATGGTATTATATTTTGGGGTAATTCAACTGGAAAGGAATCTGTTTTCAAAGCGCAGAAGAAATGTGTGAGGGCAATATATAAATTAAAACAAACTGACAGCTGTAAGCCTTTTTTCGTTGACCTTAATATCTTGACATTACCCTCACTGTATATATATGAAACAGCTTTATTTGTAAAGAAGAACATGTCATTATTTAATAACTTTAAAAGCCAACGTCATGGCTCCAAAATCTGTTGTCCTAAAAGTAGTACAGCATTATATAATAACAGTGTGTTCTGTATGGCACCTAGAATATTCAATCACCTACCCAAACATATATTAGAAATTGACCAAATTCATGACTTTAAATTAAAACTTAAAAAACTACTCTTACAAAAAGCTTACTACACTATAGATGAATATTTAATGGACAAATTGCAATGACTTGACATATTTTTAATTTATTTCTATTAAACTGATAATTAAGGCATAATAATGGTTTAATAATTTTGCATGCTTGTATGCTGGTCATGGCTGTACTTGAGACTATTGACTTCTGATACTTATCTTAAAACTTTGACATTTATGATTAATTGTGTATTTGATTTAATTTTACTGTTTTAATATATGTGACTAATTGTAATGTTTGTACGCCAAAATGGCGAATCCTAGTATAGTTCTTTGTTAAGCTCAACCATCTTATGTACCTAGGTTTACAGACAATAAACGAATTATGAATTATGAATTATGAACAAATTTCGATAACATTTACAACAAAGTTTTACTTATATTAATAACTCATTCTTCTATTTGTCTCTTTTAATTACTAGTGGTTCGCCCCAAACTAAGATCTCGCGAGTCTCCCATAAAAACAAAAAAAAATTATTTGTACCTAATCTTTCACTATCAAAATAGTGCCATGAAATGCATGACCAAATTACTTGACCTACAGTTTCATTCAAATTACAAGAAACGGGAGTTAATGTAATTTGGTTTTTTTTAGGGGTAGAAATTGCATTTACAATAAATTTCAGACTTTTCCCTATATATCGTCGCTGTTCTAAGTGACGCAACCGACATTTTGGCGTAACTGACATTTGTAATGTTACTTTTATCTACTTTTAAAGACGAACCGATCTGTCTAATCGGCGTATCTGTATCTTCTACCTATGTCTAGATGTATGTGTGACGTATCTACATATCTTAAAATTATAAATCATTCGAAGTGTCCTAAGTACACTTACGACTTTTAGTAATATTTTCTAAAATGTCGGTTACGTCACTTAGAACAGCGACGATATGTGCTACTAAAGCTATACGCATACCAAATTTCAGCACTGTGGGGGCATTGGTGTGCCCTGTGAATTTTGACAGTTTTTATTATGGCTAACAACTTAAAAACTACAAGATACTAAAAATAAAAACGGGGTCTAAATGTACTTACAAAGACCTTTTATTAGACGTGCCACTTGACCGGATAGTCTCATTTTATTTGTTTTTTACCCCTCATGCACCCCAATATCTCAACAACCCCCCCATATTTTTAGCTCATTTAGTCACACCTAAATTGTGCCATCACTAACTACCTATATACCAAATTTCACGAAGAACAGATAAACGCTTCGAAAGTTATTCTCGGATAAACAAACATACATACATACATAAGTACAACGCCGATTTGCTCAAGTTTATTTAGAGATCTCGCTTCGTTCGATAAAATAGGTAAGTGTTGGAAAATTCTTGAATCAGTTCCTGAAGTTTTAGTACGCCTTTAGCGGTTAATTAATACATTATTTCTAATGAAACAATTTCAATCAAACAAAGTTTCACTTTGTAGGTTTATAGTCGGCAATCGATAGAGGTCATTGCACTTGTTACTAACGTCCTAAAATAATAACAGCTAGAGTCGTAAGTTACTTTACGGAAATATTTTAATTATTAATATGGTATATATACCACACGTGTACCTACTCGGTTTATCAAACAATAGACTGCGCTTGTCCTAGTATTATTAGCATTACAATGACCGGTAAGTTGTAATACACCCAATATCTTGGCAACACTATCGCCTGGTAGTGATATATCTGGAGCAGTTGAGCTGACTAAAACCTACCTAGATCGTTTGATTGTATATAGCTCAACTGTTTCTTTTGTACAATTATGGAAATACCTGCATGTATTCATTCTTTAAACTGAGTTGTAGAGTTCCTTCCTGCCCAGGTTTCAAATAAAAAGCTCGGTATTCAGCAGAATGGACTGTATTTTCTTGCTTCTTACGCTCTAGGTTTACAATATAAAAGCGCGCACTTGATGATCACACTTTTGTATGGAATTATCCCTAGACTTAAATAAATCAGTTTCTCGCCCTAGCGCTATCGCGCAAAGCGTTTACAATTCAATTTTAGTCAAATTCAAAAATAAAGTATCCAAGCGTCCAAATGACCGTTAAATGTCAAATAGAGACATGTGCAACTATAAGTTCAGCTATTTCGTTCTTGACCGTCCTACACATGAGTACTTACCTATTCCAGATGATGATGATAGATCATCAGCTGGAATCAAGAACCATAAATGCATAGAAATCAATATGAACATTGTTCGGCGGCACAGCCAGTCGGGACGGGTGGTCGGGCTTATTTTGAAACAATCATGGCGGCGGGTTGTGCCAGCGGGTTGCACAGCCGGATTGTGCTGCCAGCTTTCATCGAGGTTCAAAACCCGCAGCTCTCATGCCGCCCAGGCAAAGTTGTTCTGGCTTGCAACGTTCTAAAGCCGCCGGGCTAACCCGCCAGCGCCAGTGTGTTAGGTTTCAAAAAGTTGCTTTTTCACATGCAACGTCTTCATTTTATGACAAGATGTCCTTTAATATTAGAAACATTGATAACTAAATTAAACTTAATCAAATTACAAGGCAAGTAATAGTACATTGTTATACAAGGGGTGTAACATACAACTTTTAATAACGAATGCGAGGAATTTAAAAAAAATTATTACGACAATTTGAGTTGTCGGTATCGATTGTTATTTTTTCACTTCTAAACTATGGTCTCTTTTATTATATATAACTAGTGGTTCGCCCCGAACTGAGATCTCGCAAGTCTCCGATTAAAACAAAAAGATAATATTTTTAATATTTGACCATCAAAATAGTGCCTTCACACTTATTGAGAGATAATATAAACCAAATCTAGGTTGGTGCATTATATGCAGAGGTTAGCTAGGTTTACGTATAAGTTCTTATTCTCTCTTTGTATCTTAGGTTTAAATTTTAATACAGGTGAGGTTCCAAATTCAAATCACATTACGCCCGCTATGGCATAATGAAATTGAGTACAACTCTACTTCCGGCTCAGCCGTAGGGATTTAATAACCTGCTTTCGGTGAGGTTTACATGACATATAATTTGAGATTGCCGAGCAGGTGTTGTAAAAATTTACTTACATCTCTAGGGGCGTAAGTCACATGTACGCATCCTGATGCGATACCTGTATCGAACTAACAATGACCAACTTTCAGAGCTTAGTGATAAATAAAAATTGTGGTCTACTAAATGCGGATGGCCACAAAACTGTAAAAATAAAACTACATCGTTAAACAACTCCAGTATAATGTGGATACTAACTCTAGTTTTACTTATAATCCCTTAGGGCCAGTGGAATAGTTTCGGTATATTCTCGCGAGGGCCATAACTAACGTGCTTTTATGACACTAGAATATTTTAAGTGCACGAAACGGCCTTTGGAATTAAAGCTTTATCCCTACATTGCCATGCGATAGCGAAGATATTTAAAATATTTAATTGATATTTCTTCAATAAACTTCCAAAATTCAGCAATCATCATCAGACGAAGATCGTCCATTGCGGAACAAAGGCCTCTCCATAGATCTCCAGAGTGACCTATCTTGCGCACCCTGTACTCAACAGCTCCCAGTAACCTTTATCAGGTATTCTTTCAATTTAGTGAAGGCCGTCCTACGCTTCGCTTACCAGTGCGTGGTCTTTATTCCAGAACCTTTCTGCCCCAACGGCCGTCAGAAATTCATCAATGGTAGTGTATAAATAGCGTAGGATTACTATTTTTTATGTTTTTTATACATGTATATGTATGTGTGTGTATGTATATGTATCTATAAAAAATATGTATATCAGTATTCTATCAGTTACCTGGTTCTCATAGTACAAGCTTGGTTTAGTTTGTGGCTGGATAGCGCTGTGAGTGTGAAGTTGATGAGCGCAGGGCATTGCATCGTACGAGGAAATACTTTGATATAGGCGATATCACGTAACACCAGATGGGCCACATGCTTGTTAAAGTAAGAGTATATAAAAAAAAGCGGCCAAGTGCGAGTCGGACTCGCCCATGAAGGGTTCCGTAGCAGCAAGTAACATAATATAAAAGCTCTTGTAGTTCGTTGTAACTTTATATTTGAGTTGATTGAATGAAAGGTAAATTGCGGTTTACGATTTATGACGTATTAAAAAAAACTACTCACAAGATCTTGTTCAAACCAATTTTCGGTGGAAGTTTGCGTGGTAATGCGCATTATATATTTTTTTAGTTTTATCATTCTCTTATTTTAGAAGTTACAGGGGGGACACACATTTTACCACTTTGGAAGTGTCTCTCCCGCAAACTATTCGGTTTAGAAAAAAATGATATTTAAAACCCCAAAATCATTTTTGAAGACCTATCCATAGTACGTACACCACACGTATGGGTTTGATGAAAAAAAAATCTGATTTTCAGTTCTAAGTATGGTGAACCCCCAAAATTTTTTTTTTCTATTTTTGTATGAAAATCTTAATGCGGTTCACAGAATACATATACTTACCAAGTTTCAACACTATAGTTCTTATCGAAACTATAAGAACTGTGAAAGAAAGTGGCTGTGACATACGAACGGACAAACAGACAGACATGACGAATCCATAAGGTTTCCGTTTTTTGCCATTTGGCTACGGAACCCTAACAACCAAAAAATGTGTTTGGAAACAATACCAATTGTGTAATCACACAGTCGCATCAAATCGATCGTTTTAAACATGTCTCAAGCACAATATAAAGAAATAATGAGATAGGAGGAAAACGTACAAGTAGTTGGTGATTTCAAATCGAAAAGCGTCGTCAGCTGTGTGGCACCAGTATTATCGCTACGTGTATACGCCTTAAGGTTCAAGGAGGAAGGGAGGGTGTACCGAATTGATGATGTAGATAAAAGTTCTTCCCAGACAAAGCTTGATCTTTGAAGCTTTAAAAGCAGAGAAATTGACGCTATTTAGTTATTTTGCATTTTAATTGTTTAGGTTAATGCCATTCTGGCTGTCACGTCTCGTTGCCCTTGTCTTTGGGACGAGATTAAATGGACTAGCGTTGTTGGTTTAGTGGTTTCTGAAATTAATTTAATCTGTGAAATGATTTTGAAAATCATTATCTTTGCTATATTGGCTATGTTATGTGGTCGTAAAGCGTTCATATTTTGAACATCTTAGCTGTATCAGTTTCAATCTTTTGGCAGTAATGTATCATCGTAACAAACGTTAAACTTAACATTCTCATCTTCAAAATTCGTACTACATGTTCAAATTAATCACAATCAATTTTATTTAAGTCGGCAAAAAGACACTTTATTTTATTATGCACAATAGTCCCCGTTGTCCTTTATCCATAGATACTTAGTATACATTCCCTAAAGAGCCTTAAACGTCTCTATTGTACGGATACAAATCGTCGACGTAGATTACAGGCCCCGAAGGGAAGCCTTGGAAGCCATTGTGTTGTCTTATTGCTGGCAAGTGACTGATGCCGGTAACTGGCAACTGGATTCGATTATTGAGTTTTTGTTTCACTGTTTCTTTCATCGCTTTTGCTTTCTCGATCTTTGCTTTTAACTTGTTGGAAATGTTGCTGGTAATCTAAACGTGGAATTGCATTCTATTTTATCGTGTCGTCTTCTTATACTTTTGTCATTTGTGGATTGTGTCAGTTGCAATCTTTAATGTTGATAAAGAAAACGTTTACAGCGTATATTTCTATCAAGTTTTAAATAAACCAGCTTCTGTACCTACTATTAGACTATTAAAAATGTCACGTCAAATTATCTTTAGATTTTGAATATTAGACATAGATTTGTCTAGAACTTTTTTTAACTATTTTACATCATGCAATTTAAAACAGAACTATTATCAATCAGTAAGAATAAATGGGTAGGTTGCCAGGCCCATTGTTCGTTGGTCGTCACAGCTTTAACATTTATGTGGAGTAATGGAATTGCAAAGTAGATAGTCCGGTACAGTGTTCAAATCCTAGGTTGCAGTTGAAATGGGTTGAGGTTGCCGTTAGCATAAGATAGGCCACTTGCCAGTTCGTCTATTTATTATGGTATACCACTGGCAAATGGACTTTGGGTCTTCAGATACACTCAATTGTCGAAAAAATACGATGAAAATACATAGTTTGTCTATAAATTTTGTAGATGTTTTTAGTGTTTTATCTATCTTCTCTTATATAAATCTCATGTCACGGTTTTAGTAGTCGCACTCCTCCGAAACGAGTCGACCGATTTTAATGATTATTTTTTGTATATTTGTCAAGTACTTATGAGAATAGGTCGTAAAGTATTTTCCATCCCCTCCCCCCTACCCCCACTCTCCATGTTTAAATCGCGGTTTTATTATGTTTGTATGAACAATATCCATATAATTTAACCTTCGTTCATAGACGTGAAGTCATTTACATGAAGTGTCGCGTCACTTTGACAAGAGTGTTTAATTTAGTTTTCATATCGAAGTTTCCACGGGAACGGGAAATTTCAAGCGTGCAAAGCCTAGGATGGGTCAGCTAGTCATTATTAAGATGTAAGTATAATTTACGCAAAAGACTGAGTAAAAGATTTTGTATTTTATTTAATTCAGCATCAAACCACTTGTATAAGCGAAACTTCATAATGTCTATGTAAGTATGATCTTTGCTCGTATATCTTATTCAATTCATTAAGCTTCATTCTATTCATCTAGGTTTTCTTTTCTATCGCGGTTTCTTTAGAACCCATTTTTGACGTCTTTGAAAGGGAATCCAATCCCGTATTCTAATGACCAATTATTTTCATTTCAATTCAGGCAAGTCCTTTGAAATGGGACTGTTTTATGTCTCATCGATCTATTCGTAGATTATACTGAATACTCATGAAAACTCGATAATTATTTGAAAAAAAAAATTTTGGTTACGATAGTTTATTGTATCGCAATATTGAATAAAAATACCTCAAACAAATATCATAATGAGGCTTCGCCACTGACACTAAGAAACTTTTCCTTATAAAGTGAAATCTATTGAAAATAAAAGGAGCACATGTCGGGATAGAGTAAGCCTGTCTTCTAATCCTCTAATAGAGGAAATCATCTCTTTGTATCCTCAAGTGTACAGCCAGCGTTCAATTTTGAACGAATCAGCGCCTTAAGAGCTGAACAAAGCATCCTTTGTAAACTTAAAGACGTTAATCCTCCCTTATTAATATCTATTTTGCAATATGAGCAACTCTCTGGAGCATTTCGGCACACGCTAATCAAGATTTCATTGAATCACATAATTCCATTGTTACAGAACGGATGCGTCTCATGATCCCTACGTGTTAATACCCACAGATTAAATAGGATAATATCACAGTTATAATTTGTTTTATTGGATGACGGATCTGGTTTAATTGCTTTTGCTTTGTCATTTTAACTCAGTGTTGAAACGATACTGTTTGTTGTTTTTACGATGTTGTAAACCGGCTTTGTGGTCATTCGCTCTGTTGTTCGTGTAGACTGAAGCTCGAATGACATCATTGTTCATTTTAAACTATGTATCTATTAACCAATTTAGTTTATTTGCCCGAACATTTTGCGGACTAAAATATTAAATTCAATCATGTGGTTACAAAACATCGTTTATCCATTTGAAACAATAATGAAACACTAGTTCATTTCGAGTTCGACCACACGTGTTACATACTTTATGTCATAATATCGCGTTACAAGACATACTGTGTCACATTTCATCTCTAATTGCATACTATTTGATACTATATGTCAATGTCAGGTTTGTTCCCTGAAGACCTCATTTTGACATCCACTAGCCAGCCCACTTGAACTATATCTGCATTTATAACTTCATCATCATTATCATCAGCCGGAAGACGTCCACTGCTGAACATAGGCCTCCCCCTTAGATCGCCACAACGAGCGGTTGGTAGCCGTTTGCGGCCAACGGCTCCCCGCGATTCTTACTAGATCGTCGGTCCACCTTGTGGGGGGCCGGCCTACGCTGCGTCGGGGATTCTTAGCACCCCCTGCTCCGCCACTGCCCTGGTTGCTACCACTTTCAGGGATGACGGAGCCGCCGGCGACTGGGGGCCGTTTGTTTGTTGTGTATAATAATAGGGGGGGTTTTGCCATAATCACCACGCTTGGCAGGCGGCTTGGTGATCGCAGTGGTTGGTACACAGAAGAATGCTGCGGCCTATTCCTTGGATCATCTCCCTTTGCCGGCTCACACGGCTCCCGCGGGATGAGAAGGGGTGGCGCTATTATTATGCCGGGACCACACGGCATTTATAACTTGTATGGTTGTTAATGGCCTATATGTCTTATATAGTTCGATGATGTATATGTGTCTAATGGTCTGCCTATACTATACAGTAGGGGCTTTAATAAAAATAGGTCAATAATTATAACTAAAACGGAATTTCACTGTTTACCATTTTTCTCGATCGTCAGATCTATTCGATGTAACTGAACTAATCAGGTAGATATATACAGATATGCAAATGATTGGATAACTGTGGACATAGACTTTGGTTAGCTTATTATAGTCAAAACACTAAATCTTTTGTTTTGGCATGCGTCGAAAGGGAGTCACAAGCTATAAACCACTCGTGTAATAAAGAATATTTTTAGTAAATGAATTTGTTAAGTCAAAACATGACAAGTCAAGTTCAATATTGGTCATAAACCTGACTAGAAATATCGCCAGAAATGCATGCACTTAGACGTAAGAGCGAGGACACATTGGGCGCTCGGCGTTGCGTTGAGCACGCGTTGATAGCGTACATACAGCGCGCTTAGTACGGCGTTTAGCGAGTGTTACCAAGGTGTCCATACTACTGGCTCAGTTTGAAAACGGACGTCGAAGTGATTGCTTGTGTGCGGCTCCTATACCGTCGCTATAAAAGACGACGGCAGAGGCAAAGACAATTTTGGGTGCATCCAATATTCCAAATTTGTCTTCACAATCACTGAAAATTTCAATTATCTCCCTCCCAATTACTTTTTTAATATTTTGTTTTTATAATCAGGACTTTCCATGTCCCATATAGCTAGACGCTTTTGGATTTCGATAATAGATAAGTCTGTATGGAAGTGCTCGGTCTCCTATTTTGATGAATATGCGTCCACTTTACACGAAAGCGCGCTTTTAAATGTACAACAAAATGGCGGCTCATGTATCTCGAAGCGCGCGGCTGACGCCCTCCCAACGCGCGTTTGAACGAATATCTAAAAACGCGCGTTCGACGCGCGGTTGATCAGAAACGCGCGCTTGCATGTGTACACCTTCAACCGACCTCTTTATTCTTAAAACGCGCGTTACCAAAGCGCGCGCTTCAAAACGCCTAATGTGTACTTGCTTTAAGAATGACATTTTTGATAGAACTTTGTTACCTTATTGAATGTTTTAATGAAATAAATAAAGTGTTGTAAGACCAATTAGAATTAGATTTGCTGCGTCCTAACGGGGTCCATGTACACACCTAACATAAGTATAAATAAGACCTGTACTACTAACTAAACAATACTGTACAGTATTTACATGAATGCAATAAATGAAATATACAAAAATGTATTTACGAGTTTGTTCTCTATTCAAGGCTAAGTACTTAAAAACTTAATGACATAAAACGTTCACCCATAAAGCCGACAAAATTACATCTAATATGATGTTATAACCAAAAACTCATCAAATGTTATAATTTAGTTCCATGGAAATCACACACATGTGCCACAAATGGGTAAGTCTTTTTTATTTATGTAAGTCCCATGACAGTTTACGAATAATATCTAATACGTTTAGAAGTATTTCTGTTCGTTTGTATTACGAAGATATTTGTCACACTTCAGAAAAGATCAGACAAAAACTAGAGGTGTGAAATTATTCGGCCATTAGATCTCATTACCGCCGGATGTTCATCTGACAGGTGGCTGGTTAGCCAATCATGTGTAGTTACTATAAAATATTATTATTTTATTGAAGTTTTGTTACACTTTATTCTTTTACGTGAGGGCACTGAGAGCACGAAAGCCTATTTTAAGTAAGTATACAAAATTTTAACAGCCAGAGATTCAGCTTGGTGCTGTTATATTTCTCTTGTGCTCATAAAATATAGGAATCGTCCTTAAACTTTTAATTACAAAGTCCAAATTAGATTGTAGTTTCATTACTGTTCTCCCATAGTCAGTTTCATCTACAGTTGACATTTTCATCCTACGCTTATTAGCATCATACAAAGCTACAGTGCATAACCTTAAGTTCATCGACCTCAAATTAGAGGATGAAGTGTTGAGGTAATCAAGTTTGATCATTTTGTCAGAAGCAAACACTAATGCATTGTGAGCGTGACTTTTGAAACCCAGTCGGTCACTTTGTAGTAAAGTGTGAAATGACAATCAGTAAAACAATGTGACAAGTTTATGAAGTAGAACTTGATCAAAGAAATGTGTTCACATTCCAAAGGATCAATAAAAGAGTAACATCAATGAAAGGTTGTTCGATTCTTTCAACACACCTTTGATTACATTTCCTGTGTGGATTTATGATTTCACTTTGATCAATAAAAGTTTGGTCAAGTCTATACATTTTTGTTTGGATACATAATTTCCATATAGATTGATTTTGTAGCTAAAAAGAACATCGTCCGAATCTTTATCGATATTATAAATTAAAAGCCGTGAAAGGTTTGTCTGGGTACTCACATACTTCGATATTATACATAATTACATACTCTTATATCAAGATTGCATCCCAAATACTGCTAATTTAGAACGTATAATTGTAATGTTGTTTTCTTCTCATTAGAATTAGACAAAGTTTTATTATGAATTAATAAAAATCTTATCCTGATCCTTTCCGAAGATACTAAGCGCAAATGTTTTGAGAAAAGAAAGCTTCGGATATGTTCTACTATCATTCTTAAGGGCGCACTATACCTGGGGAGACGTTAAATCGCTTATTAAGAAACAATGTTTTGTTTAACAAATTGTGTGATTTCAATCTGTAATTCATATATGTTATAGTTAAGGATACGTGCTAGAGCGCCTGTGTTATGAAAACACGATTCCGTAAAATTTTCTCTATAAAAAAAAAATCCAAAAATGACTCCAAATTTATCTTTAAACCGTTCTTATGCGATGAATATTATTACACTTTAGATCTTGATACTTTATACATTAATTCTACACAACATAAATAAGAGCACCTGTGTTTTAAATTTTCAAAATACCTTTTGATTTTACCATAAAATGAAAATATCTAAGTTTTGCACTAAAGAAACCATTCGCTCCGCACGCCCGTTCCGCGATTTAGTCTGGCCTCGGCTTTCAGACGGGGTACCCGTGACGCTTGTCGCTCCAAACGAACACGTAATTCTTAGGTAGAATTTATATTTAGTTGGTTTTTGTAAAGTCGCAGTAATCAGAAATAAACACAACAAGAGAATGAAGCGACTGAATGTTAAAAAACCGGCAAACATATGAACCACGGCGAGATAGGACGTGCAGCGGCGCGCGGAGAAGCGGGGCTGAAATTCGAGTTTGGGCTGAGGTATAGTCAACTCTTAACTCAAATTTTAGAGAACTTTATGTTCATATTCCTTATGTTAGCGTTAATATTGGAACCAAAATAAATCATGTTTATTTAAAAATACAAAATTACCTCGCTTTCACAAAGCTTTGCTTCAATATATCACTGTACGCTGAGCTTAATAACAATCGCTTAGCGCCCGTGGAACCAGGGATGTCCTTGATAACGTACTATTATGAAAATAAATTTACATCAAACACTCTGTAAAAATTTCATAAGAATTTCAGAAGTCATTGATCTGGTTGTTCGGTAGAATGAGCTCCTTTCGGTTTAGCATTAGTACACTATTCTTGTACAGGTATTGGAAACTCTTTGCCCTGCAGTGGAAACTACTGGAAACTAATGGAAAGATCTGTTTGGAAATTGTTTTTATCTATCCAAACGCAACATCAACGATGGCACTGCGAGGCATTATGTATATATATATAAAATTATGTTTTTATACATTATTTAAGTAACTTATACGTTTTCTATATCTATATTTATAGTGCTAATGTGACTTTACAAATAAAAACGTATCATTATTATCTTAATTTCTTCATTCTTCAAACGAATTAGTCTTAGGTCATCAGAAAACTTAATAATCAACACTCCGTCGCACAGCATTTCCTTTCACAGCGCTTCTTTTACTGTCCAGGCTGTTCGGCTGTGGGATGCTCTGCCCAAAGAAATAAGACGGTCAGGATGATCGTTTTATTTCTTATTTCCTTACACGCTTTCAAGTTGAAGCTGAAACAACATTATCTGACGATGTCATCTCCCTAGCGTTATTAATTTTACTATATATTAGTTTATTTTATAAGCCTTTTAAGTATTAAGATTAAAAATTTATCGTATTTTTTTTATTATACCTATGAATATGTAAATGTATCCAAAAGACACCGCACTCCGTATCTTCGTAATTTTCGCTCCATCCAAAGGTTTCCTGGAAGAGGTTGCTTGCAGTGATAATGCCGCCCATTGTATTGCCTAATTTATTCTAGCCTATCACTTATTTTTGTATTATTTATATTTGTGTGGTAATTGAATAAAGAGTTATCTATCAATCTACCATAATTCGCAGTGATAAAAACAATTAATTTCAATCTATTTATTTTAACTTAGATTTACTTATTTTAGGAAACGCTAAGTAGGATGGATAACTAGGGCGCGTTAAACCCGAATATTTCAATACATAACCGATACAAAATAAACAAAGGTTAATAATATTATAGTCTCACCACACACAGAAATGGTCATCCGGGCACAACACTACTCAAAAGCTATTTAGTAATGTACGGCCATGGTCGGTGTAATCACGATCACAAGGTAATTCCTAACAAAAGCATTGTCTAATACCATTATAATGTCGACAATTTGTGTGAGCGCAGGCGACGTCGCATACTGAGGACAGTTTAAATATTCAAGCGTTTTCTATGAAGCAAGATGAGTCTGAGTCTGGCTGGGATGAATTTTCGCAGAGGATTAGTGGGTAGAATCACGTATCTAGACTGAAGGTCTAGTACGAATTATGAAACATTATTCATGTAAATCTTTATTTACTAGTGGTAGAGTTTTTGTACTGATGGTAGAGCTTTTGTGAACGGGCTCGAGGAAGTGGGCACCACCGCCTTACCTTTATCTGCCGCCAAATAGCAGTAGTGCTGCTGTGTTCCGGTTAGTTAGATGGTAATGGTATGTTACTGTAATTACTGGCACATAGGCATACCAGCTATGTCCTATAGTATGGCAATGTATCCACATAGAGATCAAGACAACATAATAGCTTGTTTTGAATTCTATGTGGATATCCATGGGCTGCAGTAGCCACTTAACATCTGGTGGACTGCATGCTCGTTTGCCATATAAGTAGTATAAAAAAAATCTATACAGTAAAACAGGTCGTCACGTCACTCAGGGGTATGATATAGCAACATTTACGCGTTAGATAAAAATGCCGGAATTTTAGTTCGACTACAATTATTTAAAATTTAACATTTGAAATGACACTGGTGATATGAATGTTTTTGATAACATTTGATTGTATTTTAATATCGAGACTAAACGCTAATCTATGTTATTGATATATTGTTTTACTACAAGAGCCATGGAACGCAGCGTGTTACGGATAAAGAGAATCGACAGAACCCGCAATACCACACTGCGCGCGAAGACCGGCATCGCAGATGTTGTTGACAAGACTGCCAGGCTGAAGTGAGACTGGGCGGGTCACGTCAGCCGTATGGTTATAGACAAATGGGTAACAGTCGTCACACAATAGTTACCTGCAGATGAGCGTTGAAGTCGGGGCAGGCCGAGGAAGCGTTGGCGTGACGACCTCGATGCATTCCATGATGGCTGGTGGGACGTGGCGAGTGATCGTGAGATATGATATATATATTTGACGACCTCCGTGGTACAGTGGGCGCATAGCCGCCTGAGACGCAGGAGGTAGTGGGTTCGATTCCCGCCGCGGAACAAAGGTTTGCATGATTGACAGATATTTGTTCCGGGGTCTGGTTGTTTCTGTATATATTATAAGTATGTATTATTATAAGTATTATATCAGTTATCTGGTTCCCATAGCACAAGCTCTGCTTAGTTTGGGGCTAGATAGCGCTGTGTGAAATGTCCAGCATAATTTATTATAATTTATTATTATTATTATATCCTCCATATATAACATGGGAGAGACTTTTGCCTAGCAGTGGGAAAGTATAGGTTAAAAAAACGAGTGTGCTTCAGACCACACGTCTGAAGTATAACTACTATGTGTTTTAAAATATTTATTCATAAAATTGTTTTATTACAAAATTGTCCCCACGTCTGTAGTTCGATCAGTCTATGTTCACTCTAAACAGACGCAACTCGCACTCGCACATTAACGTTTAAAATATACGAAACGTAACTCTCTCTCTTTCTATCTTCACTAACTTACATCTCCCTCTCAACTTCCGTTCGCACGTTTCGTAACGCATTCACCAGCTTACTCTCCAATTCAAGCGTGCGTAAAGAAGTTTTACTTCAAAAATGGTTTTACTACAAATAATGGGACCAATAAAAGTATCTAAAATTGTTCAGTTAAATTCTCATTTTGTCATCTTCGGGAGTCTTTGATAGAGTACCGAGCTCGTAGTAAATTTTGTGAATTTTGTAGATCATATTTCTGTAACGTATCAAAAGAAGAGTATCGTAATATCGTGAGAGTTATTCCCAATATTTCACTTTGTCAATTTTATAATAGCAATATCAATTGAACGTCGACCCTCATTCATAATATCTGTTTTATGGAGAAACTTGTGTGGTCTTTGTGTCGTTTGTAATGTACAGTTTTGCTCGGAGCATGCTTCATAATACCATATAATAATCGTATAGCTTAGCACTTATGTAGTGGAGATATTAGAATGAATCTATGAAAGAAACCTTTGCTTTGAATAGGTTTTTTTGGGATATTAAATAATGGAATAGAATTTACTACTACGGTCTTTGTATCGTACGATTACGTATTGCAAAGACGCTTTATTATTAAAAAGCTTGCACGAGTCTTTAATATTTCAGCATACTACTAGTTAAATCTTTTTATCAATGTTTCGGAAATAAACAACTAGTATTCGGAATGGAATATTTTTGTTTTCAATATACATGTTCTCAAATTTTGTTCAACAAATTGTGTGCTTTCAATTTGCAATTCATATATGTTATAGTTAAGGATACGTGCTAGAATGCCTGTGTTGTGAAAACACGATTCCGTAAAATTTTCTCGATAGAAAGAAAATCCAAAGATGACTCCAAATTTATCTTAAAACCGTTCTTATGCGATGAATACTACAATTTAGATCTTGAAACTTTATACAGTAATTCTACACAACGTAAATAAGTGCACCTGTGTTTAAATTTTCAAAAAATCTTTTGATTTTACCATAAAATGAAAATACCTAGGTTTTGCACTAAAAAGACCATTCGCTTCGGACGCCCGGCCTGCGATTCAGTCTGGCCTCGGCTTTCAGACGGGGTACCCGTGACGCTTTTCGCTCCAAACGATCACTTAATTCATAAGTAGAATTTAATATTAGGTTGGTTTTTGTAAAGACGCAGTAATGAGAAATAAGCACAACAAGAAAATGAAGGGACTGAATGATAAAAAACCGGCAAACATATGAACCACGGCGAGATAGGATGTGCAGCGGCGCGCGGAGAAGCGGGGGTGAAATTCGAGTTTGCGCTGAGGTATAGTCAACTCTTAAAAACGACCGGTGAAACGGTTTTGATAACCATTCAAATGACTGGCAAGGCGTAGTCAAACCGAATTTGTGTAAATCTTTCATTGTTTTTAATTGCACTAAGTGAGGCCTGACATCAATCTGCTTAATGCTTGATACGCTGCGGAATCATATTTACGACCCGGACAAGAGCCAAAACTTAAAAATAATTACATTTTATGCATGTTGATTTTCATAAATTTCTTTTTACAGCAACTTCATACGTTTCAGTAAATATTTTAGATATTCAAATAAGGAAGAAATATTTTTTGGAAGAAACTCAGTTGGTACTGATTATTAAAACGAAGACATCATCCATAGCCCGACTTCACTCTCTGCTGAGTCGAGGCATCTTGCCTGCACAGTCAAGCAGATGCCTTTAACTGTGTCAGCCCTAACCAGGTTCAGCCTGCGATGCTTGCTAATTGTATGCCATCATTGATGCGCTCGGCAAAGTTGAGCCGATCTTATTTAATGTTTGCACCTGCCCTGTACTCTACACCGCCACCTGAACACAAAACGAAGTATCCATTCTTCACCCTATGCATTGCTGGTTGGGAAGGAGCTTGGCTGCGAAATCCAGAGTTAAAAGCATCGATCAAACATGACCCAGTCGCAATTTTCGGTGATTTGGCGCATCCAGTCTCCGTTGTGAATTCCCAATGAAATTATTGGTGTCAACTTGGGAACAAGTAGTTTGAGAGTGAGATTCGGATATTCGTTCGATTTAAGAGATTAATCGGAAATTGAATGGTACAAATTCCACCACATTTGGAGGTGTTCCAACGGAAACTTTTCTGGCTGCTAACTTGTTCTGAACACTTGCTCGTTAATAATTCTACAGAGATGTTATACAACATAAACTCTATGTGAGTATTTTATATTGCTTTTACCCACGCCGGAACGGAGAAGGTGCAATATGCGATTAGGGTGGGATGTTGTTTGTTTGTTTGTGCAAAAATCGAATATTGCCACTTATATTCAAGGTATTTTATATCAAGATAATAACCACGTCATGTGCTTATATTTTATCCTGTACATTCAAAGTTTGTTTGGAAGAGATTACACATTTAGCGATAAGACAGTGAATGAAACAGTTCTAAATTTGTTCTCTGTATTTTTTAGGATAATTACAATAAAAAGTTTATATAATTAACTATCTTTAACTGGGATAAGGTGACTCACATACCACATTATTAACTTTATTGATCGAGCGAAGCGAGATCTCAAAATCTCAAAATATGTGTTAATCCGATCGTCGTGAAATTTGATACATAGTGATGGCACAATTTTGGTGTGACTAAATGATCTAAAAATCTTGGGGGTTGTTAAGATATTGGGATTCAAAAGGGGTATAAAAATTAAAACGAGACTATTACGTCAAGTGTAACGTGAAATGAAAGATCTTTATTAGTACACTTCGACTCTGTTTTTATTTTTTGTAAAGTCCCTGCAGTTTTTGAGTTATTACTCATAATAAAAACTGAAATTTGACAAAATTCACAGGGTACACCAGTGATCCCACAATGGTGTAATTTGGTATGCGTGTAGCTTTAGTGACACAAATATAGGCAAAAGTCTGAAATCCAGAATAACTGCGATTTGTACCACAAAAAATAACCAAATAACATGAACCCGTTACCTGTAATTTGTATGAAACTGTTGGTCAAGTTAATTGGATATTATTTCGTGGCACTATTTTGATTATCAAAGATTACGAGTAATATATTTTTGCTTTTATGGGAGACTTGCGAGATTTCAGTTCCGGGCGAACCACTAGTGTAAAAATATTTTAATTTCTTCGCGTTTTAGAGCGGCTTCGAGAACCTAGTAGCTAACATAAGTTATCATACGTTGAATATAGGTACTGTATACATTAAGATCTTACATTTATTTGATCTGATCCATTTTAGTCTAAGGCACAAGAAAACATGTCAATACGCTTAATTGAAGTTCGTCTATCGAACCCCATAAATTATTGCTTCTAAATAGAACGGTTAATGCGCCTTCACGTCTCAAGATGCAACCCGTCGAATTTTAAGAGCGTCCCTTCTCTTGTCCCTTCTGAAATTAACTACACTTTTTAACTTGGCCGGATGATTTATAAATTAAATTATGCCCCCGGTGGATCGTGACACCGCAAAGAATATTGTTCGGCTGCGTTAAGTCTGCATAACTGTGGTAGTAGATGTCTTCACTAGCTCGTTTTTTTCACGTAATTTAGTTAGTGAATGAATCGATTTGTGAGGGAGTTTTTGACCCCGCAACAACTATAGGAACCTATAGGAACTTCAATAATTTGAATACCTTTTGATGTGTAACATCTTTCCCCTCGGCTTGTGGGAGTGATTTTGGGAAAACGAAAGGAAATGTGTAACAGGAAACCGGTGAAGCGCGCGCTATTTGATTTTTTACCAATGAGCGCTCGAAGTGGTCAGATGTTACACATCATATACCATTACTGTATGGCTCGTAGTTTTTTTTATACTGCCTAGATATGAAACAAGCCTATGACCCACCTGATGTTAAGTGGTAACCGTCGCTCTTAACAAAGTATTGCCTCGTAGATAACACATCTTAGAAACGTGTCTTACGATGCACTGCCCTGTGTCCATCAATTTAAGGCATACAGCTGTATAGTCTCATGTACCTGTAATTTAATCGGCAACCATTCCCTTCAAACCGAAACACAGCAATACTGCTTGGCAGCTGAAATATGTTATTATTATTATTATTAACCATTTAATCCCAAAAATTACATATACAATAGTTACATTTTAAACAAATAATTCACATTCACTATCTCATAATATTTATTATTCCACATTATTATTGATTATTTAATTTTATTTATTTATTTTTGGTACCCATCTCTGGGTAAAGGCCTCCTCCATCCGTCGCCACAGACCTCTGTCTGCGGCAAGTCGCGTCCAGGTAGAGCCAGCGACATCAACTATGTCGTCTCGCCAGCGGCGGTGCGGGCGCCCACGCGCGCGCTTGTCTGATAGTGGGTACCAGTGTAGCACGCGTTCTGTCCATCTTTCATTCGATGTCCTTGAAATATGTATTAAATAATTATTGAAAGCAATTAGAAATATGATTAGTCCTAGAACTTTAGCTGTTCGAATATAGCAAAAATAATTGCAAACAACAAAACAGCGTAAGGCAAAGGATACGGGTTCGAATAGGTCGGTTTTTTTGATGATATAAAAATCCTACAATTATTTTATAGACTCAGCTTCCAGCGTTATGCACACTTAGCGTGTCCAGACTATTATGAATGATGACTTTGATACAGATACGAATAAACTGACCAATTTGGAAAGAGCTGTAAATGTTAGAAAGCTCTTTGATAGTGAGATTAGTTATTCTGGTCGATTCGTAGCTCGCAATCATTTAATTGAAGCAATCTCACTGTTCCGGTGGTAATTGTATGTTATAGCAGTTATACTGTGTTAGGACAGGAAAAATACACGGCACAGTACTCACTAACAAGTAACTTAACCAAACTACTGAACCGATTTTGATTATATTTTTTAGGGAGCAATCCTTTAAAAAAAAGAGTTTCCCTAACCTGTTGATAAATGACAAAGTTCTGAGATAATAGATATAAAAAAACGGATTGAGAACTTTGTCCTTTTTTTGAAGTCTGTTAATAATGCTGCACCTATTTCCACCGCCAAGCAATGCTGTAGTTTGGTTTGAGGAGTATGGGTGCTGGTGAATACCTACCAATACTATATCTTTTACTGGTGGTAGAGCTTTTGTGAACGGGCTCGAGGAAGTGGGCACCACCGCCTTACCTTTATCTGCCGCCAAATAGCAGTACTTGTGCTGCTTCCGGTTAGATGGTAATGGTATGTTCCTGTAATTACTGGCACATAGGCATAACAGCTAAGTCCTATAGTATGGCAACGTATCCATACGTAACAAGGTAGTTTATACCTTGTTTTGAATTCTATGTGGATATCCATGGGCTGCAGTAGCCACTTAACATCTGGTGGACTGCATGCTCGTTTGCCATATAAGTAGTATAAAAAAAATCTGTTTATGAAATTACATCGAAGTCAGTTCAGCCGTTTAATTCTGAAAACTTAACAGACGGATAGACCGGAAGACAGTTATTTTTGAATTTGTAAAATATTACTGTGGATATTTGTATAATGATGCCTATTCTTCAACGCGCCCTTTAATACTTCATTTTCCCCCATTTTTATGGCCTGCAATTTTTCTCCATATTAAGATTACGTGATATACGACGCAATTTCCTGGGATTAATTAAACATTCCTGCGCTGCAATAGATGCTAATGGCTCTAAGCCAAGTGAAATTAGTTTTTAATTTTATACCTTCCTACTTATAGCCAGGGCTAACGTGGAAACTATTCTTTTGAATACTTCATCATCATCATACACATTCCACACGTCCACTGCTGAATATAGCAAACAAGAAGTTAACGTTTGATTTTTCGATTTTTCTAACTAGGAGGTATGTAAACTTCATCATCCTCATCATCATATACAAAGGCCTCCCTCATTGATCTCCAGGAACTGCGGTTGGAAGCGGCCTGCATCCAACGCCGACCTGCGGTTCTTACCAAGTCATCTGCCCATCTTGTAGGTGGACGTCCTACGCTGCGCTTGCCGGTCCGTGGCCTCCACTCGAGAACCTTCCGGCCCCATCGGCCATCTGTTCTGCGCGCTATATGCCCATTTGTATACCCATTGCCACTTCAACGTGCTAATCCGTCGGGCTATGTCGGTGACTTGAGTTCTCCTACGTATCTCCTCATTTCTGATTCGATCCCGTAGAGAAACCCCGAGCATAGCCCTCTCCATAGCTTGTTGAGCGACTGAGCTTATTCATAAGGCCAATAGTGAAGGACCACGTCTCGGTTCCATATGTCATCACTGGTAACACACACTGATTGAAGACTTTCGTCTTAAGGCACTGAGGTATGTTGGATGAAAAGACGTTGCGAAGTTTCCCAAACGCTGCCCATCCGAGTATGTAAACTTATCGGTGCTCAAAATATCGATTATCGCAAGGAGATGTTTTGCGACAAATACTATTGATTATTTTCTTCAATGATGACTTAGAAATAGTAATTTAAATATGTAAGTGTTTTTTTAATTTCGTATTTCTTCGTTGCCTTTGGTTTTGTTTTTTAATGATTATTTTTATACTAAGCTTCCGCCTGCGACCTCTCACGCGAAATTTGTGAATAACAAGTAACTTTTTAACAAAAATACTCGTATAATCGACTTCAGATAACCGAAAAAACAAACTACTGAACCGATTTCGATGAAATTTCTATTGGACAAATCTGTAAGTATATATATTTTTTTATACTTTATAGGCTTGCGTTTGACCACGATATCCCCAGATGGTAAGCGATAATGCAGTCTACGATGGTACACGCTTATCTAGAAGAAACCTATTCACTCGCGACTTAAAGATACCCAGGTTGTAGCTATCAGGAAACACAGACTCTGGCAATGCGTTCCACTCTTTTTCGGTGTGCATAATATATAGGTATGTCGAAGAACACCGCTTTGTACGAATAGGAGGCATTTATACCATAATAGCGGTGGCGCACCGCAGAGCGTCTGGTTGTTCGATGATAGAACGAAGATGGTGGGATAAGATTGAAAAATTCCGCCGCACACTCACCAAAATGTACTCGATAAAAAACCGAGAGGCTAGCAACCTTTCGTCGATGCTCCAGGCTGTGGAGCCTTGCATCAACTAGCTCATCGTTGCCTATGAGCTTCTTGGCTCTTCTCTCAATTGATTTCAGAGCTTTTAGTTGGTACTTCGCTGATCCGTCCCAGAGGTGAGAACAGTACTCCAAACACGATCGAACTTGTGCTTGGTACAAGTTGAGCAACTGTCCCGGTGTGAAGTAGTGCCTCACCTTTGCGAGTATACCAATTTTTTTAGCAGCCAACTGGGCTTTCGACTCCATATAGGAGCTGAAATTGAGAGTCGGAGTTAATGAGATACCAAGAAGCTCGAGGTGGTCAGATATCGGCACGGATACATTTCCGAAAGTAGGAGTCAGATTAAATTGACTTCGTTGTGCAGAGAATAGACACGCCTAGGTCTTATTCGCATTGAACTTGACCATATTGCCATCATCCTAGTCGGAGATTGCCTTCAAAGGACAAGTTTAAGGGCCTGGGGAGACGATAAATCGCTTCTTGAGAAACAATATTTTGTTTAACAAATTGTGTGCTTTCAATCTGTAATTAATAAATGTTATAGTTAAGGATACGTGCTAGAACGCCTGTGTTGTGAAAACACAATTCCGTAAAATTTTCTAGAAAAAAAAACTAAAGATGACTCCAAATTTATCTTTAAACCGTTCATATGCGATGAAATACTTCAATTTAGATCTTGAAACTTTATACAGTAATTCTACACAACATAAATAAATACACCTGTGTTTTAAATTTTCGAAATACCTTTTGATTTTACCATAAAATCAAAATACCTAATTTTTGCACTAATGAAACCATTCGCTTCGGACGCCCGGTCCGCGATTCAGTCTGACCTCGGCTTTCAGACGGGCTACCCGTGACGCTTTTCCCTCCAAACGATCGCGTAATTAATAAGTATAATTTAATATTAAGTCGGTTTTTGTAAAGACGCAGTAATGAGAAATAAGCACAACAAGAAAATGAAGGGACTGAATGATAAAAAAACCGGCAAACATATGAACCACGGCGAGATAGAATGTGCAGCGGCGCGCGGAGAAGCGGGGGTGAAATTCGAGTTTGGGCTGAGGTATAGTCAACTCTTACCCGCTCTACTATGGCCTCCCTGAGTGACTGAATCTGAATTTGAAATATACTTTCAAATACTAAAATAATTTTCCAAATCGATTGATAAATGACAGAGTTATGAGGTAACAAAAAAAAATACAGTCTAATTGAGAACATCCTCCTTTTTTGAATTCGGTTAAAATGTAGTTTCAATACAGGTCAAAAACTATCTTTTTTTTGTGTTTCTTGGAGGTGGAACAAGCATATGGCCCACCTGATGTTAAGTGGTAAACATCGCCTTTATAAAAGTATTGCCTCGAAGGTCACGCACCTTAGAAACGTGCGCTACGATGGCCACTGCCCTGCGACCATTAACTTGAGGCAAACCGGTGTTAAGCCTCATTTGCCTGTAATTTCATCGGAAACCATACCCTTCTTCATACCTACGAGTAAACACAGTAATGCTACTCGGCGGCAGAAAATCTACAAATTTCATCGAAATCGGGCCAGTTTTTTAGACATACAGATACTTCTGAATTTAATAATCGAGCGAAGCGAGATCTCTAAATCTACTTGGTAAAATCTGTTTGTATGTATGTTTGTTTGTCCGAGGATAACTTTCGAAGCGTTTATCCGAACATCGTGAAGTTTGGGATATAGGTAGGTAGTGATGGCACAATTTTGGGGTGACTAAATAAGCTACAAATGTTGAGATATTGGAGTTCAAGAGGGGTAAAAAAAAACAAAACGGGACTATCCGATCAAATGGCACGTCTAATAAAAGGTCTTTGTGAGTATATTTCAAATCCGTTTTTAGTGTTAGTTTAAATCTTGTAGTTTTTAAGTTATTGGCCATAATAAAAACTTTGACAAAATTCACAGGGAACACCAGTGACCCCACAATAATGAAATTTGGTATTCGTGTAGCTTAAGTGACACAAATATAAAAAAAGTCTGAAATCCAGAATAACTGCAATTACTACCCCATAAACCAATATAAATGAACTCCCGTTACCTGTAATTTGAATGAATCTGTAGGTCACGTTGTTTGGTTGCTCATTTCGTGGCACTATTTCATCGATACAACGATCCCAAAATGTATTTAGTGACTAATTATGTTCAAATTTTACGTATTTGTATGATTAGATCACTTGTTAAATCATATTTAGCCACTAAATACATTTAGGCATCGTTGCGCGAGTCGCTCTAAGAATATTTTTTTTTTGTGTTTTTGGAAACTCGCGAGATTTTAGTTGGGGGAGAACAACTAGTAATATTAGTACCTATAAAAAGGCTTTTAATATATACCTTCCTCTTTCCGGACGTTACAATCCTACCTATCCTCATACATAAACCGGACTGGCTTGGCAGTGTAGCCAGTGACACTTTTATTAGAGAAAAGCCATTTTTGACAAGAAAACTAACTGCATTATTGCCACACTGTTTGGAGCCGGTCCAACGGCCACCAATTTTTGGAATCCATCATTTCTCGCTTTTCATCGCTTTAGTATTTTAGTCTATGGGGGCAAAAAAAAATATTTTTGGCGTTTGTGAATATTTAAAGTTTAATAATATCGTTATTACAGAAAAATAATCATGAGATATAAATATGAGGCTTAATTCATATTCAAAATGTTTTAAGCTCTAATTAAACAGCCTGCAATATAGGCTCTACACTACATGAACAGTCTTTGGAAAAATTGTATCTCATTAGTTGTATTTTTTTTAACCATGATGGAACTTCGTTTGACCACAATCTCACCTGATGGTAAGCGATTATGTGGTCTAAGATGTAGCACGAAAATCTAGAAGAAACCTATTCACTCTTACCTTAAAGAGGCCCGGATCGTATTTATTAGGAAAAACAGATGACGTTAAGGCTCCGCGCAGACAGAGAGCGTTCTGCGTTCCGCGTTCTGCGTTCTGCGTTCCGCGTTCTTTGTAATGCGAAGGATCTATAGCGCCCGCGCACACAGAACGCAGTCAGACCGCGGCGGTCATTCGGAACGCTTGCGTTCTCGCGTTCTCTGCTCAGAAATACAAAGAACTCGCGTTCTCGCTATGGCTGGTCCGAGCGTTGATATAGAAAAATTGGTTGAATTGGTGAGAGAAAGGCAGTTTTTGTACGATCTAAGCCATAGGGACTACAAAAATCGTCCCAAAATAAAAGGGGCGTGGATTGAAATAGGTACGGAAATGGGCGTTGAAGATGGTGAGTAAAAACATTTTATTATATTTTGATATTTATTTACTAAAAATACAAAGGTAAAAAACAGGTAAGGGGTGATTCTCAAAAAAAAACTAAGCTGTATTTATTTATTTTTATGTAAGTTGTACGTTATCCAATTTATTAGATCGAAAAGGTGAACTACAAATCGGCGCGGGGTTAGTTAAAATAGGAAATGAACTCTTCGCGAACTGCATATGCAGCTAAGTTGGTTCTGCTATTTGTTGGCACTAATGATCTGAACGCATGAGCATTTTGCACACTATCTTCGTCATTGATTTGTAGTTCACCTTTTTTTTGAGATAATTATGCAAGCAACATGCTGCCTTAACTACATGTACCGTAGTGTCTACGTCTAATTCAAATGTTTTTAGAATTGATCTCCATTTTTGAGACAAAATACCGAAGGTACTCTCAACTATACGTCTTGCACTACTAAGTCTTTGATTAAAAATTCGCTTTCTTTGATCCTCGACATCAGTAGGGAAAGGTCTCATTAAAAATGTTTCTAGTTTAAAACCGCCATCACCTATAAAAACATGAGGCATTGGATTATGTCTGCCCGGTAAGGGCTTTGGTCCAGGAATGTTCAGTTGATTGTTAACAAGCTTTTGATAGAAAGGAGACCTTTGAAAAATTGTACTATCACTTTCTTTTCCATAGCTACCCACGTCAATAAAAATAAATTTGTAGTTTGGATCAACTATAGCGAGCAAAACTATGGAAAACTTTTGCTTATAGCAGAAATGTAACGTTCCAGTATTAGATGGACACTTTATGGCGACATGCTTTCCGTCTATACTACCAATACAGTTTGGAAATCTCAATTTCTCATTAAATCCAATTTCAGATTGCTTCCATGTTGCTTCTGTAGGGAAAGGCATATAAATGGGCTGTAAAACTTTCCAAATCGCCTGACTCACTTCTTTGACTATTGTACCAACAGTTGTAAATCCCATACGGTATGAGTGACCAATGGTTTTGTAGCTGTCTCCTGTCGCAATGTATCTGAAACATATATTTTTTTATAGGTGTTTACTGGAGTTCGAAGTGGAAAGCGCTGAAGGATAACTACGCCAAGCATAAGAAAAGTATTGCAGTTTCCTCGGGTCAAGCATAAAAAAAGTATAAAAATTGGCCATGGGCTGAATTGCTGAGATTTTTAGATGATTTCAATAAAAATAGACAAACTGAAACTAACGTGAACTCTGATTCTCAAACAAATACCACAGAAGACAACCCGAATTCAAGAAGACAAGAGGATTCGAGCACAGAAGCTGACGAAAATTTTTCTCGTAATGAGTCGCAAAATTCTGAAACTACACTGGCAGAAAATCCTCGGTCTGTAGTAAGAAAAAGGAGGGCAAAAAATAATGATGAGCAAACTAATACAGTATTAGATTACCTTCGTAAAAAAAATGAGCAAAAGATTAAATTTGATGAAGCGGATCATTTTTTTTTGAGCTATGCCCAATCTTTCAAGAAATTCCCGAAAAGAACACAGAGTATAATTAAATTAGAAATAGCGACTTTGTTTGCCCGGTACGAACTAGAAAACGAAAGTGAAAGTTCCAGTGGTACTCAAATGGCACCACCAGCAAGTAGAACAGATTTTGTCGGTGCTTTTCAATCCAGCCCGTCGTTGCAGGCATCATCTGAGTCCGACGGGATACCTTCTCAGGTGCTTCTACCCAACACTACATTTCAAACCAGTGCTCCTCAAACACTGTCGGATTCAACTTCACAAAATGTAACCGAGTTCTATGAGGCAATGGCACGCTCATTAACTGATTTGTAATTTTTGTACCAATTTTATACTTTTTTTATCTTATCTTTTTTTTGCTACTTAAGAAAAATAAACACTGCATACCTTAAAAATACCGCCAGCCTTTCTTTTGTAGATATAGCTTTTCTCCAATTGGTATCTTGTTTTTCTATTTCAGATTTTACATAGTCATGTAACTCATTGAAGCTATTTATTGACATTCGAAAATAAATATAAAATCTCTCTTCATCTTGAAGCAGCTCAGGGATAAGAATACTAAATTCTCCCATATTATCTCGTTTCGTGTTGATAGGGTGTACCCAAAATTTTCTTCTTTTTTTTGACTCCTCTAGACTCCACAAAAGCAAGGCTTCATCTTCGGAAGATGAACTTTCGAGAGACATGTTTCACGCGCAGAGAGTCGCGAAATAGAACGCAAATGTCTTGAACGGCTCCTGTGTGAGCTAGAACGCAGAACGCAGAATGGACGAACGCAGAACGCAGAACGCGGAACGCAGAACGCTCTCTGTCTGCGCGGAGCCTAAAGTGTTCCATACCTTAGCTGTACGCATCAAGAACGTAGAACCAAAACGGTGTGTGCGAATGGGTGGTATATCAACTAGGTACCTAAGGATGGTACTGAGCCGTGCGCCTACTTGTCCTTTGATGGAAGGGGGATGGCGGGATGAGATCGTATAGTTGCTGGGAACATTCTCCAAAATGTATTCTGTAAACGATTGATAGGCTTGCAACTTTACGACGGTGTTGAGACTTTGGGCCTTAGTCTCTGCCATATATTGCTCACCTATAAGCCTAAAAGCTCTACGTTCTATCGAGTCTTAAGGTAGCGAGCTGGTATTTGGCCGAACCATCCCAAAGGTGGCAGCAGTACTCCATACCAGACCGTACTTGAGCTTTGTAAAGACTAAAAAGCTGTCCTGGTGTGAAGTATCTCCTGACCTTGTTGAGGATGCCCAGCTTCATGGCAGCTGTTTTAGCCTTAGACTCGATGTATGACCTAAAGTTGAGAGTAGGCGTGAGCGAAACCCCTAGGAGCTCGAGGTGACCTTTTACAGATACCGGTACAGTATTCTTTTAAACAAAACGTATACAAGACTTAACACCATCAGGTTTCAAAAAACAAAAACACAGCATTCCTTCTTTACCTGAGAATCAAACCCCAACAATAACATCTAAAGAATATTAGCTTCAGCTGTGAATTTCAACAGCTTCCCATTATCAGAGACATCTCAGCAAAAACATGTCTTAAAATTCCAGTCTCGCCTGAGAATCGAACCCAGGAAATCCGCCGACTTGTACCGTTGCTGGATGCAAGTAACGGGACGCATTCAATAGAGCTAAATAATGCATAGTTTGATTGTAGATAATGGCTGAGATCCCATTCATACGTTCATTCATTGTCCCTGAAAGCCACTTGAGGTTACTGCATTTATTTTTATTTCTACTGGAGTCAATAAGCTTGTATTACCCGTGCGCGATAAGTTGGGACCTGAGCGCGGTGACGTCATATTGGCGTGTTTGTACTGCCCGCAAAAAAGCGAACATAACAAGCAGCCGCCAGCGGCTTCGTCTTTGTTTTTTTTAACCTAATTTATTATGTTACTCATGGAGGACGCTGCTTTTTATCTAATCTTTTTTACACTATTTGAATAAAATTTATTTATTTATTTATTTATTTTAGAAACAACATCATTACAGGTTTTTTTTTTAAGCCCTAAGGCGATGCTATGTCTAGGTAACTTATGTTAATTAATATGACAAATACAAATTCAATACAAATACTATAGAAACTACACATTTGGGTATACATTATATTATACATTTACTTTCAATGACGACCTGTGCCATTTTTAAGAGTTTCGGCAGGTTTTGGTAAAATATGTCCACGCTATTTTCGGACAGGATATTAAGCAAGTTTATAGCGAGTGACATGGGGGCAAACTTAAGTAAGTTGGTCCTACAGTTGGGCACCTCAAGCATAGCGGGGCGGCGGCGCGCACCCAAGTAGTCGTTGAGGACGCGCAGCCGTAGCGCCGCCAGCACCGCCGGCTGGTGCAGCTCCCCGCGCAGGACACGGACCATGTATTTCACCAGCGCGACGTCTCTGCGCACTGTCAGCCTGCAGTACCCTACCATACCTAACACGAACAGACTCGGGTACATCAATGGGTAATATGGATAGACTCCATATTCTTTTAGGTACAAAAAGCGAGTAAATTTATTTTGTATCTATTCTACCATGAGTTTGTACTTAGCTTCGTTAGGGTTCCAAATTATAGCATTTGTTTCTAGATGACTTCTTACAAGGGCATTATATAAAAGTTTAATAACATTTATGTTTTTAAAATGCACACTCTGTCTCAGAATAAAACCCAGGTTTCTAAAAGATTTGACGCACACATTTACAATATGGCGCCGGAACCTTAAGTCAGGGACCATTTCGAGGCCTAGGTCACGGACGGACGTCTTTCTCGGCAGCACTACCCCCTCCACCTCGTACTGATACTGCAAGGGGGCGCGCGCCCGGCTGTAGCTCATCACGGAGCACTTCGCTACGTTAAACAGTAACTTGTTGGACCTGCTCCATTGGACCACCCTATCTATGTCGGACTGGAGCCGTTGACAATCGGATGTGTCCGCTACTGTTCGAAACACTTTCAGGTCGTCCGCAAAGAGCAAACAGCCTGCCTCCTTAACAACCCCCACAAGATCATTAATCATAATGACGAATTCAAGAGGACCAAGATTGCTGCCCTGACTTACCCCCGAAAACGTGTAATATGGGGCCGATTGGTACCCCGCGTACTCCACATACTGTCTGCGTTCGCTAAGGTAGCTCGCGAAGAATTTGAGCAAATGCGGCGTGAAACCTATTGCAGAAAACTTCGACAGTAATACATCGTTATCGACAGCATCGAAGGCTTTCTGAAAGTCGAAGTACGCGCAGTCTACCTGCCCACCTGCGTCCACTGCTGGCGTCAGGTGCGTTACGAATGACAGCAAGTTGCTGGCTGTGCTGCGCCCCGGCCGAAAGCCGTGCTGGGCGTCGGTAAGGCGCGCGCTCACTTGCGTATAAATACACTTATGTAAAATTGACTCAAATACCTTAGCGAAGGCCGACAGCACGGCGATCGGACGGTACTTGCTCACATCGGACCCACCTCCTGCTTTTGGGACCGGAATTACTCGTGTCGTTTTCCATCGGTCAGGATAACGGCACTCGTCTAAACATAAATTGAAAATGTGTAAAAGGGGTTTCTCAAAAACAAACCGACAGTCTTTTATTAAATAAGGAGGAATGTTATCGGGCCCTAAAGAGTGCTTAGGCTTAAAATAAAAATACAATGTTTAAGTTTATACATTTATTTTATCTATTATTTACATTATCTCATCTTCGTCACTACTTAGTGGATTTATGCCTTCTAGAGGTTGTTCTTCGTCCTCAGTCTCACTATAATCACTTGACGAAGAGGTATCCGATAAATTTACAATTAATTGCAATTCATTCGTCTCTTGTAAGAGGTCATCATGCCACAACAACAAAACAATGACACAAACTATAACAACAAAAACTACAACAACAAAACAATAACACAAACGAAACCTAAAAGAATTCCAGAGCGCGTCGTTACGTGACGTAGGCCAGTACGAGACTAAAAACCCTAGTAAAAAATAGTGATGCGAACGGTACAATACGGGCGCCAACGGGGAAGTGCAGGGGAAGCGGTCGGGGAGTCGCATTCCTAGCAGGTCCCAAGTTATCGCGCACGAGCAATAGAGTAGTTTGCTTAGTCGTTTGTAGTACGTTTTACGCAGACATTACTAAAATGGGACCCAAAGAATTTGAAGCTAAAGTGGCAGTGAGCGGGGGCCCAAAGGTCAAAAACTGACGGCCGTCGGGGCAGGATTCTCGAGTCGAGACTAGATGGAAAGAAGGCCTAATAACGGTTGCTGGAAGCCGTTGAGGCAGGCCGCACAACATCAGTCGCTCTGGAAATGGTTGGGCGCATGTTTAGTAGATGCCGACATTCTATAGCTGTAATTATTATTAGAATCTTATAATACTTTGTATACCGGAACTGGTTGGAACTAGTGTACATAAATTAACATGTTAACATCTTTACACCTAGTTTCACGAACTGAATAAATCATTTCATTTCACTAATACCCATAACAATAGACTAAAGTCTTTGGGCCTAAATACTTTTAGGCCTATTAAGTCTTTTTAGTTGTTTTTTATCAAAGTTATAGACCCACGTTTGACCACGAACCAGCCTGATGGTAACCACCAGAGCTCTGGTGACAAGTTGATTAGCATGGCTTTTATAACAGGGCCCGAAACTTTGACAACCTCTAACATGAGGTAACTGGTGGTAGAGCTTTTGTGAACGGGCTCGAGGAAGTGGGCACCACCGCCTTACCTTTATCTGCCGCCAAATAGCAGTACTTGTGCTGCTTCCGGTTAGATGGTAATGTTAATGGTATGTTCCTGTAATTACTGGCACATAGGCATAACAGCTAAGTCCTATACTGTAGTATGGCAACGTATCCACATAGAGATCAAGACAACATAATACCTTGTTTTGAATTCTATGTGGATATCCATGGGCTGCATTAGCCACTTAACATCTGGTGGACTGCATGCTCGTTTGCCATATAAGTAGTATAAAAAAAAACATGAACTGAATTATTTTATTAATTTAAAATGTGACATTATACAATATATAATATAGTGATATAGTGAGCTTATCTATTGATAATCAAATATATAATGTAGTACCAAGATTAATGTATCTAAATCGTCTATAGTAGGTAGGTACCGTATATTACAAGGGGCCTGATATCACCGACAGTCGGCTCGTCCTAATTCGGCCCATTAAACTGCCCGTATCGCAGATTACGTACATCCTGAAGACTCTTCATCAGCCACGATGAATTATTCTGGTACTTACTGTTATAATAAAGGATGTCGTGATGTGAGGAATTAGGAGTTGGGTTGGTGACTCATTTTGTAATGCGATTTTTTTGTCAACAGCTGCTCAACTATAGAGTCGAAACTGTCGCACATTACAGAGAATAACTACAAGAGGGTGTTCTATGTCGCATTTTTTTGTAATTTCAGCTTTAGCGAACTTTCGTTTGCACTATGATTTTTATAGGTAGCATCATCTTTCGATAAAAGTTTCATTGGCAGGCCTCTAGATAGCATTTACAGATAGATCAACCGATAGAAACGTACATCATCAGCATAAAATTTGAGAGTGTATGATGGAATAAAATTTATGTTTGCAACTTTACTGGCGAATGTAGCAATTTCCAGATTCTTCCTTTTACGATTTCTGGCACATCTTTCCTTAAAAAAATAAAACACAAATTCTTTGTTGAATAAGCTGCGTCAATCTCCAGAAATGTTGTCTCTCCAATAAAGCATACAAATCATCCAATCTACCAGGGGTGCATAACAAAGCAGGAGCTAAACATTGGCTTAGTTAATCAGGGTTTAAACCCGCGGTCTATTTGTCCGACCGGCCGCGACATTAGTCCGGTGTCCGGCCCGGACACGGCCCGGGTTATCCCGATCTCGCTCGATTAGGTATTTAAGAGATTTAAATGTAATTAAAGGGAAATGTTTGATGTTGTTTATAGTTTTCTGAAAGGTTTGGGTAAATTTTGTCATGTCTCTGCTGCTGGGTTGAATAGTTTTGTATAATCGGATTTAAGTGTATGTATTTTTAGTTGAAGGCACGTGGTCAACCCTGGAGCTTAAGAACTGCTCGGAGGGACTGCCAACTTAATCAGCCTACAGAATCAGCATTTAGAAATGCCGGTCGCACTTCCAAAAAATACTTCAATAGATCATTGTTTACCTATCTAGATGATCTGATAGACACAACCAGTCAAGCCATGCCATGAGTCCTCATCAAATTCCTTTTATATCCAAACAAATTCAAAGTAATTTATCCGTCGAAGTTTCTGGTAGCTCATCAACTATTCAACGAAAACATCTCCTGACAAGAATACACTCAGAATCAAGATTGAAACAGATAACATTAGATTTCATTACTGAAAATCATTGCCATCGCTTTCCAGGGACACTTAACCGCAAAAATCCGAGTAACATATTTCGCTGGGTAGAGATGTGAAGGGACGTTGGAAAAGTCGAAAATCTGCAATATTCAGTTCTAAAAATATAAAATATTTTAAGTCGTTTTTTGTCGTTTATCGGCACTTAGAAAGTTATAATTGGTTTTCCAAATAGATGCACTGACGACTCCTGTCATAGTGGGCTAGTTTTTAGGCTGATCTAACTAATACTTCTATAGCTGTGTCTTACGAGAAAGTGGTCCCATACGTATATATAAGATATATTCTATGCAAAGGATGTCTGGTAGATATCGCTATTTAGCTATAAGACCGCCATTTGTGTACATTAATATTAATTCTTCTTGTTTATTGTTGAATTAAAGTATTATCTATTCTATCTTGAGCGATAGGATTAGATGCAGTCAATCCCTAGTCTATTGGACTGGAAATAGCCGGGCTAATTCGGCTAAAACTTTCTGACAGCAACTGACAGCCTTATCTGGTAGTATTCTTTCGTACCATCTCGTAACAATTTAATTTAATCACCTCAGACCGACCGCAGCGCTCTCGTGGGGATTTTTCTAATTTTCTCTTGTAAAAGGTACGGATTTAGTTGTGGCTCATTTGTTTGTGGTAGTTTTCATTTGTTCCCGTAGTTTCTGTTGGGAATAAAAATTGTTGCTCGTTGAATTAAGAGAGAAAAGAGAATCTAAAACTCAACCTAAGCAAATTTTCGTCCTATTATTTATCTGTGCCTTCAAGCTGTGAAACGATAGAAATACCATGGGACCATGTCAAAAGCCTTCGAGCGATCTAAGAATTCAGTTACTAGCACATACATACTTCATTTATCTATTAGATTCTATTTTAATGAAACCTATGTCACGCGAAACGGAACAGCGAGAAAAGGTATAAAATTTCGAACCCGAAATTCCGCATTGAAAACACTTCGTTTTTTGTTCGCGAACGTGACATTGAATTAAGAAGCTATTTCTAATATATACAGCATGCACCTACCTGTCGACGGCAGGTCTTTTCGTTCGCTATTGGCGTTAGAGTTCCGTGCATTATTTTTAGAGATCACCTTTAAAGACAGAATATATGCATTACTTATAATGTTAAATATTTTTATCTATACTAATATTATAAAGAGGAAAGATTTGTATTTTTGTGTGTATGTTTGTAATGAATAAACTCAAAAACTACTGTACCGATTTCAAAAATTCTTTCACCATTGGAAAGTTACATTCACCTTGAATGGCATAGGCTATATTTACTGCTAGAAAAGATTAGGGATCCTTACTAAAACTTAAGTAACGTAACCCAAGGTGTAAAAAAGTGCCCTAAAACGTCTTTCGTCGCATGCGCTGCGGAAACTATTGATGATAGAACAAAAGTATGTTTTACAATATTAAAGAACATATCAATATCTACAAAAAACTATGTAATATTATAAAGAGGAAAGATTTGTTTGTTTGTATTGAATAGGCTCCGAAACTACTGGACCGATTAAAAAAATTATTTCACTGTTGGGAAGCTACACTACGTATCTCCGGGTGACACAGGCTACTTTTTACCGAACTGCGATGAAGGAGGGTAATGTTTTTATTAAAAAACTACGTGTGCGAAGCTGCGGATTGGTCAGCTAGTATAATAAATTTATGTACATTGACCACGTTATCAATTATCATACTAACCAAAATATGAGTCTTAGAAACTTGAAATCACGTCGTCTGCGCCTGAAACTTTGTAAAGGTCTTGAAGGTAAGGGGAGATAAAGTTTAAATTTTATAGAGTTCCGTGCCTCAAAAGGTAAAAAAGGAACCCTTATAAGATCACTCTCTTGTCCGTCTGTCTGTCTGTGTGTCACCACCGATTTTCTCAGGAACGGGTGGACCTAGCATGTTGAAATTTATACCAGATACTGAGGTCTATAGTCCCTATTAGGTGTATAAAAATCAAGGTCTTTTGTCAACACGATTAAAAGATATGGGCTAATTTAGATTTTCGCGAAAATTTATAAGTATTAATTTACCTTAATTTTCAACTTCTTTTATTTTTCGGAATTTTTCCTTTACTTAGGCTGTAAGACCTTGCTTTTAACCAAAATTGACAATTCTAGAGCAACCGGAAGTATCTTATAGGTTTTGGGTCGAAAACCTAATTCCCGTTGAGCTAGAATCACGAAATTTGGCAAAAATCAAGGTCTTACAGCACAAATAAAGGAAATATTTCAAAAAATAAAAAAGTTTAAAATTAAAGGGTGTCCCTATACATACATAGTTGACGCCAATTAAGATAGTCCTCTGTGGTGGCGCCAACCGTATTTAAATTAGCTAATGCTTGTCTTTATATTTCCTACCTATCAAAAATCCATTCCCTACCCTCAATAATTGCACTTGCTACGAACGAAAGGAAGAAAAAACAGTTACCGCTAAACCGCAACTCGCAACGCACACAAAACATCACATATCAGCGGTCTTATGATCCTTTACGCAAAATATAGTGAACGTGGCCACGGTAATAGCAATAATTGTGAAATCGAACTGTGAAACAAAACAATCTTTAGTGCATCTGGATTGCAGTGACGGAGTACCTACATCCCAGGTCAGTGCAGTGATCCTCACATCCTGTTTTCCCTGTTCTTGATTGGGTAGAATCCTTTCCTGTTGGCCCTAAGGCATTATCATAATTAAAAATTAAAAAAACAGTCCACTTTAAAATACGCCACACCACTCTGAGTTGTATGGGCGCTCATACAATTTATAGGACTAGCTTAATCGGCACCAACCTCAAATAAGGTAAACAAATATTTAAGTTGGGCCCCAAACAACAGATATTTTTTTGCCGTTTTTATATATAATGGTACGGAACCTTTCGTGCGCAAGTCCGACTCGCACTTGGGCGGTTTTTTTTAATTGGCGTGCTATATGTGTCATATCAAAACCCTAAATTGTATTGCTGAAGTTGAGCCTAAAGTTATTCAAAGTCCATTACGGAATAAAAATTACGCTGTATTCTGATCTGTGTAGTCATTTTTGAATTTCATAAGCAGAACTCTAGGACTCCCACTGGCACTTGACCGCGCTTTTTATTCCACAAGGTAGATTTGAACGCGACTTCGCATAATGCCTCTGTCTCTGCATCGCAATTTGCATGCTCTCAGTAATGACTAATACTACACCGACGTGATTACCGTGTGCGCGCAAACATTTGCAATGTTTTATGGGTGTGTTCGTTAGGCGACACTTCGTTCGTTAGGTGTCGGTTTACTTTGGGTTCGCTTTGGTGAACTATCCCGCTGTTTGGAGCTTACCGTGATTCAGATTATTGCGAGCTAATACCACTTTCTTTTTTTGCCCCCACAGCACAAAAACTCCAAAATATGCTCCAAGACCTGAGTACTGACCTGAGCAGAGACACAACTAATGACTAACACCAACAAACACAAAATCATGGTAGACGAGCAAGAATTATAGTACGTCGATAAGTACATTTACTTGGGCCAGATTGTCTCCTTCGAAAACAGGCAAGATAACGAGGTCGATCGCCGCGTCAAAAATGCCTGGAGGAGCTTCTGGTCCATGAAAACGCTAATGAAGGGAGACCTGGAGACCTTCCATTGTCACTTACGCGTAAACTCATCGACATGTGTATTCTGCCCGTCCTTACCTATGGTGCCCAAACTTGATCATTGACAGAATCTCAAAAGTCCAAACTCAAGGTTTGCCACAGAGCCATGGAACGCGAGATGATCGTGAGATGTGGAGAAACAGGGGGGAGACCTTTTCCCAGCAGTGGGAAAATATAGGTTAAAAAAATACCACTTTCACAATAATTAGATGCGGATGTACACACGGCTACACATCAAGCTATACAAATCCAGTATAAGCTGACATCTCATTCTACAAAAGCCTACACAATGCGAGGTCAGCTTATACTGGAAATTTATAGCTTGATGTGTAGCCGTGTGTACGCAAAATTTTATCATCGTCGTACAAGACCGCCCATTGTACTATTTGCTTTGTGTCTCCTATTTTGTCTGCAATTTTTATTTTTAAGGTGTTAAAAAAGGACGAGGAAGGGCTAGTAGACGCTGGCGTGATGATTTCGATGCCTTCAATACAGGTTTGGTGGGGTTTGGCACGCGAGCGAAAGTCCTGGAAGACCTTTGCCCAGCAGTGGGATGACACAGGTTTAATAAAAAAAGGTGTAGGTACAATAAATAATTTTCATTCATTCATTCTCCCAAAGAGTTTGGAAAATTACTTCTCTTATTTTATATACTGTCTTGATTATCATAATTATGGTCTTCTGTTATGGTTCAGTAGATCTGCAATTCTGCGGTTTATTTTATGAAGGCTTCATAGGAACCCAAAGCTTTACTCATACCACTTATCATAGGTTCATCTGAATCGTTTATTACACACAGACATCATAATATTATTTCAATTCCGAGAGTGCATAATCAGCCTTGGCTTCACGATAATCTTTATGGATGTGGAACCGGCCCTACGGTTGGAGTAATTATAAAAATTATAGGAATGGTTATACATTGTTTGACATTTGGAGACTTACATGAACGATATGTTAGGTCATATGCTTATAAAGATCATCATCATCATATCAGCCGTAGGACGTCCACTGCTGGTCAAAGGCCTCCCTCATTGATCTCCAGGAACTGCGGTTGGAAGCGGCCTGCATCCAACGCCGACCTGCGGTTCTTACCAAGTCGTCTGCCCATCTTGTAGGTGGACGTCCTACGCTGCGCTTGCCGGTCCTTGGCCTCCATTCGAGAACTTTCCGGCCCCATCGGCCATCTGTTCTGCGCGCTATATGGCCTGCCCATTGCCACTTCAACGTGCTTATCCGACGGGCTATGTCGGTGACTTGAGTTCTCCTACGTATCTCCTTATTTCTTATAAAGATACTTACTATTTTTTGCTTACAGCTTCGATTACTTAATACTGATTTTAAAATTAAAATAAAGTAGGACGTAGAATATAGATGGAAAATTCTTTACTGCACACAAACAAGTGATACAATTAGCGATCTTATCGCAAAATTGCGATCGCTACCAGACAAGCTTTGGATGGAATAGACTATGTGGACATTACCTGGGGTGTGATGGTGAACCTAATAATACTAATGATATATAAAAACATCAATCACACTAATATTATTAATCTGAAAGTTTGGATGTTGGTTTGTTTGATTATTACTCAATCACGTCGCAAAAACTGACCGATTTCGATGAAATTTGGTATGTACGTATGTAGATTATAATTTTGATTAACATATATGCTACTTTTTGTTGACATACAACGCGTGTAAATCTACTGGCGGAAGCTAGTATTTAATAAATGTATGGACACCAGAAGCCTGAACTGCTTCCGGGTATTAAGTTTGTGTAAGGAATACATAAGAATACATAAAATAGTAATAAACAATTTCAACGGCTTCTAATATCTGGGCTATACTGTGTCAGTTAATAAAATGCCATATATTTGTAAGATTTGCCGAGTTTGACTCCGGGGTATCTTTTAGAACGTTAGAGTTATTCATAGTGCTGTGCTTTTTTAACATGACACCTGCCTATATTAAGTTTCACTATGTGGAGACGCGTAAAAGTGTTGGTGCATCCAGATGACGTAGTTTACGTGATACTAATTTTGAGTTCCACCAACTGGACACGTATGTCCGGTCTCTTGTGTTAGTGAATAACCCTTGTAGTCAAAGCTCTATTAAAACTGCAAAAACGGCAGTGGGAATTTAAATTTTTAAACAGAAAGTCATAAATATCTAGCAGCAGGTAATAACACAGCCTTAAATAAATATTAAATCATACTCTTTATTGCGTCATACCTGTGAATAACTGTGAGTACTTAATTTCTCACTTCTATTTCAACATAAGATACCACATAAAATGCTTTGCGAAAAAAGTATTATTGGTATTAAGTATTATTTTTGATTTGTATATAATTGTACATAGATTTTGAATTGCCTTTGACTTCTGACTCCCTCATAGTCAGTGATATTGGGCGACCGGCTTACGCATCGTAGGCGAGCTCCTCACTTGATGACTAAATGAACTATTAAACATTGCTGGGAGTCTGAGGACACTCAATTCAATTCAGGATTCAAGATATTTATTTGCACGAAACACAGGTAAATTGTACAAGACAGATGGTGTTATTACGTATATAGAGGAATCACTTCACCTACTAGAGGTATACAAATATTTGAAATGACTAAAAAGCATAACAGATAAAAACACATTAAAATGTCAAATTACAATATTGTGATTGAGGATGTCATAGCAAATTTAAATTCAAGCAATTCATTTATTTAATTTTTAGATGTCAAAGATCCATAATTGTTAGTAAAATAAAAACTAATAATATAAACATGTCAAATGGTTAGTATAAGTGCAATTTTATCAGACGAATATAAATTAAACTAAAAATAGTAATATAAGAAAGTATAGTGTATGCGCTAAGTATTATATATGAGCATCTAGTGTAGGTACTGCGCATGTACCATACAACAATGGTTTAGATACTCACAGTCGAACCTGTTTGAGAACGCATTCAGTATACCGTTGGAGCTGGCCCGAATTCTCCGCCCCAGGGATGTGCACCGCTTGCGCATGACGCTGTAGAAACAGTCCACTCGCGCCTCGGCAAACATCCCCGGCGTGCAGACCGCATAGCCACACGGTAGTCACAGCCCCTGTCGCTCTGGACATCTATGGAATCTATGACTATGTTCTGCATCGCGCGTCCATCTGAAATGATGATGATGATAATTTATAGGTGACTAGCTGTTGCCCGCGACTTCTTACGCGTTACACTACTAAATGTGTATGTAACCTAGAAATAAAGATAAACTCGTGTAAAATGCTAACAAAGGCCAATCTTGACACACCATTTTTATCCCATGGGACCTGATTTAATAAGTAGCCTACGTGTTATAATCTACGTACATACCAAATTTCATCGAAATCGGTTTAGCCGTTACGACGTGATTGAGTAACAAACAAACAAATAAATACATTCAAACTTTCGCATTGATAATATTAAAAGTGAGATATAAATCAGTAGATTAGAAAATACCGTCGAAATAAAGTCAAGAATCTATTGTCAGAATTATAATCTGCCTAGACATGCCAAATCTAGTTTCTCACGCTCCAAAAACTTCAGGTATTCTTGACAAACTCCCGAAGAACACTTTAAAAGGTCTTATTTTTCTCGCACAAAGAGAACAAAAACTATCGCACTTTAGTTAGACAACATACTCGACGAAGTATTTTTCTTCCTTTATACCCAGTAAGTTGATTAATTGGAATCTTTTGTTCGCGAAGAATGCGTATAGAGTATAGACTATTAGTTGAGGAACCTGTTTGCAATACCTACAGAGATTAGATACAGATAGTTCACTAGAGGGGCTTTAAGAGTAGTAGAGTTTCATGTGAAAGGACTCGCCTATGGAAGTAAGTACTACCACTATACCTATTTCGGCCACCAAGCAGCATTACTGCGTTCGATATGAAGGGTATGGTTGCCGTCGAAATTACAGACACATGAGGCTTTACACCTATATGCCACGTTTATAAGGCACTAGCTGACCAATCCAAAGCTTTGCACGCGTAGTTTTTCAATAAAAACATTACACTCCTTCTGCGCAGTTGGGTAAATAGTAGCCTATGTCACCCGGGGATAGTGTAGCTTCCAAACAGTTAAAGAATTTTTTAAATCGGTCCAGTAGAGTTTCGGAGCCTACTCAATACAAACTAACAAATCTTTCCTCTTTATAATAATATTAGTGGACCCCCCGAACTTCGTATCGGCTTGACTCGCATAGGTATAACGCAGGCTTTCAATATAAGTCACCCTGGTAGAATTGTCAATTGTTGTCCCCGGCCATCATTATGTATGAGAAAATGAATGACTTCCACAAATAATTCAATACCAAAATTAGCCAAATCGCTCCACCGGTTCTCGAGTTTTAGCGATACTAACGAACAGCAATTAATTTTTATATATATAGACAATATATCTCGGGATAACTCCTACCGAAGCATCTGTTTCAAACGATATTCATTTTTTTACATCCTCTTTGACGATATTTGCAGCACGCATTCTGTCAATTCTATGTCAAACGTCATAAGGTTACATTACAAAAGCGCTAAGGTTAGATTATAAATAATTTTATATGTTGGTTAAGTATTCCTAAATTTTCTAATTTTGCGCGCAATTTTCTTAATTTTTTCTTTTATAAGAACTTTCTCCTGACAATAAGCAATACAACAAAAAAAGAATTGACCAAATTGGTCCAGGCGTTGTTGAGTTAATGCGCTTACCAACACATTTTGCGATTCATTTTTATATTATAGAAGATATAGTATAGATTTTTCTTAGGTGACCTACAAGGCAATACTTTGATATAGGCTAAAGTTACCACTTAACATCAGGTGGGCATAAGCTTGTTCCATCCGCAGGTATTATAAAAACAATTAATTTGAAAAAAAAAAATCAGTCACACAGGGTCCGTCCCGAGTGAAGAAGGTAAAAGAAAAGATCAGTAAAATCTACCAAATGAATAGTGTTCGTTTAGCTATTAACCCTGGGAATAGCAATTAATGTGACAGGTCATGTCATGTCGCCATTGACATTGTTTTGTTTATTTCCTATCTGATCGATCGAAGCGAGATCTCTAAATCAACTTAGGAAAATCGGCGTTGTATGTATGTATGTTTGTTTGTCCGAGGATAACTTTTGAAGCGTTGATGTGATCGTCGTGTTTAATAAATAGGTATGTGTGGTGATGGCACAATTTTGGTGTGACTAAATGAGCTAAAAGTTTTGGGGGGTTGTTGAGAAATTAGGGTTCGAGAGGGGTAAAAAAATATTAAAATGAGACTATTAGGTCAAGTGGGATGTCAAATGAAAGGCCTTCATTACGACTCCGTTTTTATTTTTAGTAAAGTTTTTGTAGTTTTTGAGTTATTAGCCCTAATAAAAACTGAACTTTGACGAAATTGACAGGGTACACCAGTAAATTCCACAGTGCTGAAATCCGAAATTCACAGGGTACACCAGTAAACCCCACAGTGCTGAAATTTGGTATGCGTATAGCTTATGTGTCACAAATATAGGCATGAACTCCCGTTACCTGTGAATGATGGTTGACTCATTATTATAAATGCGGGATTTATCACGTACCGTCTTATCGGTGTTTCGACCGACAATGTTTTACTAGGTTGACTGAACACATACGTGCTATGAAGAATGTCGACTCAAACAGTTCTGCAGTGGCGGAACATTCCCTAGACTCTGATTCGACGCACTACATACGTTTCGACAAGGCCCGGGTTTTAGCGAGAGAGAAGTTCTTCGTTCCTCGCAAGATCCGAGAGGCGATAGAAATAAGTCGAGTGCCGAACTTTAACAGGGATAGAGGATGGGTTCTACCGCCAGCCTGGAGGCCATGTCTCCATGATGCAAGTGACAGAAGAGTGAGTGAACCTGGTAGAGACATAGTTAGTGTTGTGTGTCTGCCTGTACCAAGAACTACCGAAGAGAGCAGCAGTGATGATAATGATGATGACACAGGCGGTCAACGCGCTGTGATTTCGTTGGCCTAATCCCCGCCACCCCGCCCGTCCGCTCGCGCGCAGAGGGCAGCGGCGCTCAGTGCGAGGCGAGACGTTATTCGTTCGACCCTGATGCCGGCGCCTTACATGGGCTATGTTGGCTCCAAGTTATACTGTTGGATCCAACACACCAATGTGAGGATCGATCTTGGAACATTATTGGATAAAAACGGAACATTGCGCCCAATAGCCAATGTCAACCCGACTTGTGTCGGTTTTTTGTACAAGTTCAAAGGCGAGGGGAGTGAAGTGTGTAGGCGGGGGGGCAACTTGGGTCAAACGTCACTTCTCGATCCACACATTGGTTGCATCAGTACGCGCTCTGCCGATGTGAGTGCTGGACGTGCTGCGATATGTTTTCTCCGAACGCCGAGTGGACGAATGAACAAGTGTTGGAGTTCATTGAATTATATCGAGCAGAAGAAGCACTGTGGAATCCAGTTAATAAATACCACAAAAATAAAAATGTACTAGCAGATTCGTGGGAAAGGATTCGAAAAAAGATGTGCGTGGAAGATATGACTGTTGCCGATTTAAAAAAGAAAAAAGAATCTTTGATGACAACTTTTAGATATCATCTCAAAAAATGGAAAAAATTCTTTAAAATCAGGGGCTGGTGCAGATGAAATTTATCAAACCAATTGGTTTGCTTACCAAAGTTTGAATTCCTTTTTGGGGCAGAATTACGATTGCAAACGAATCCTTTGACTAATTAAATAATAATAATATGTGCTCAATGCGTGGGCGTAAGTAGCCAGAGCGAAAAGTGTCCCGTCCGACATGACTTGCTAGCAATAAATTTGATGAATAAATGATACCTGCTCGAACGTCCAGCCTTCCAATGCTCTTGGCATGAGTGTTTGCCCAATTATATTGGAGCCCATATGAGGCCGCAATCTTGGTTGCAATTATTGGCCATTCTATTCGTAGCCAGCGTTGGAACCAAGTCATGAGCCCATGTGAGGCGCCACCATGATGAAGGTTCACGAATTGAACCGAAACATTGTCGATCGAAACACCGATAAGACGGTACGTGATAAATCCCGCATTTATAATAATGATGGTTGACTGATTTGAATGAAACTGTAGGTCAAGTTATTGGGTTGTATATTTTGTCGCACTATTTTGATACTGAGAGACTGAATACTGAAAGATTACGAATAACATATTTTTGTTTTTATGGAAGACTCGCGAGATCTCAACGAACCGCTAGTTATAAAGTGTCTACTGCTCCAGCATTAAATTCTAATTTTGACATTACAACTCTTCGTTTATTTTTTGTGTCTAGTTCCTATTTTAGGCTTTTTGATCATGTAATACACTTTTTAAATTAACAGGTTAAGAGTTAGTGAGGTTAAAGAGTTTTTACGCCTTTAATGCAATATGCTACGTCATATATTTGTATAGACTTAATAGCGAGGTTGTTGTTTAAATGGCATGCAAAGACCGAGTTAAGAACGAGCCGTTCTAAGAAATTATGATGTTGAAATAACGCGTTGTTTATATAGTCTTGCTTGATGATGCCATGACTAGTTAGTGCTCCCAGCTTAATGTTTCGCCTACATATTACCATATTTACTTACTACGTCCTTCGCATTTAGCCTGTGCCACTCTTCAAGTTATAGTGAGCTTTATTTCGTTTCCTTTAGAAATCATATTTGATGCAAAAGTTTTAAGGCAGGCGTTTTAGCAAGAAATTCATATATAATTATGCTATAGTACAATACTTTTACAGATCTTCGAAGATAAACTTTTGCACGGTAATACTTGTGTCTTCTGTATGGACGTATTTCATAAATAAACAGTTATCTTATTACTATCTGAGTGTTTGTTTACACATGGCATACCCTTCATTATAAATAACGACTGATATGACATCATATGACCTACAAACGTTGAATAGCGTAAACAGGCAGTCTGGTATATTAAAAACAGCAGCAGACCTAAAATGCTCCCCTGAGATACTGCTATATAACAGCGAATGTTTTCTATTGTTACAGGCAAAACAGGAATGACAGCGTCCCCGAGCATAAATTTTTCTTGGTACGTACATAAAGGAATAAAATTCAAGTGTCTCTAGGAACCATATCCTATATAATAAATGCAAATAACGCTCATAGCTCAAAGAACTGAAGGCCGTTGGGGCAGAAAGGTTCTAGAGTGGTGACCACGTACTGAAAAGCACTGTTTAAAGCAATAAAGGTTGCATAAAGGCTTGGAGCCATTGGGCGCAGGCCGCACAGGATAGGTCACTCTGCAAATCCATTGGGGAGGCCTATGTTCAGCAGTAGACAGCCTATGCCTATAATTATCATCATGATGAAATGAAAATGTTGGTCAGGATACCGATAAAGTCAAATTTTGATTGAAAAATGAATGATTTGTTACCTAGAATAACATTTACCGCGGTAATCTCGTGTCAAATCCCCTACGGTAATTAAGCGTTTTTTTTTGTTGCGACAACAGATAGGTTTACTTCCGTCAAGGATTATTAAATGACCTACAAGAAATTGTGTAAGCTTTTTATGGGCAATCGAACAGTGTTCTTCTGTATAAAGTAGAAGGACAGTTGCCGTAGACGCCAATTGATGACAATATCATCACCATCAACGCATGTATAGACTTAGGGGTGCGTGCCCAAAATTATGGGAGTTAAGTCTAAATATTTTAGCATTCAGTATTCACCATTTCATTACATTTCATAATATTGGTATGTCAAAAATATATTACAAATTATGTCAGCTAAGTAAGTAACTGTAGAATAAATAAAATCAATACAAAATCATTAAAACTAAACTACCTAAACTAAGAGGTTACAGCAGATACTACTCATGCAGATGAGAAAATGAACAGCTCATATATTCATTTAAATGATAAAATGGGTGGTTTTCTAGGAAAGTTTTTAGTTTTAATTTAAATCCTTTCAAAGAAAGTCGTGTTATTTCTAACGGAAGCTAATTGTACATAGCGAGCTTTATACAGGTACCTTGTTTATAGGTTTTGACAAGTCTGGTTCTTGGTATGTATAATTTTTCTCTGTATCGAGTATCATAATTATGTATGTGCATTGTCATAGGTAGTTCGTCTTTAACTATATGTATTTCTATCAAGGACTTAAGTATAAATAGCGAAATTACGGTTAATATTTTTGTTTTATTATATTTATTAGCAGCCCACAGGGTAAAGTCAATGGGATATCCAGCTTCAGGCAACGTTGCGATTGCAATCTCCGACTCTCCAATATCGGTAATGGAGGCGGCAGAGTTCGGCCCGCTCGATTTTCTAAATCATTTGCCACCGCACAAGATAAGGAGAAACGTCGCGACTATCGTTTTATGTGCATGAGAAACTCGTATTTACGAAAGACTGCCGGCACCTGAAAACGTGTGCTTAAGAGAAACAGTACTGAATATCATTATTATAAATACGGGATTTATCGCGTACCGTCATATTGGTGTTTCGACCGACAATGTTTCGGTTCAATTCGTGAACCTTCATCAGGGTGAGTGCGATCCGCTCCGAATAACGTCTCGCCTCGCACTCAAGTGTCGGTGCGAGGCGAGACGTTATTCGGAGCGGCTCGCACTAATCGGATAAATCCCGTATTTATAATAATGATTGAAATCAATCACGAAAGTTTTCTAAGTAAAAAGTACTGAATATTTTCACAGTTGTTACTAGGTGTATGGTAGACTATAGAGGTATCTTCTTCTCAATCGTAACGCTCTTGACAGAGCGGTCGTGGTCGACATGTTGTATCATTATTTTTGGGGGCAGATGTTACACGCCTCACGATGTATATATACACGATATATACATATATATGGTAAAAATACCTCCCATTCGCACAAAGCGGTTCTCTTCGACCTTTATTATGCGCGCCGCCAAAGAGTGGAACGCTTTGCCAGAGTCTGTGTTTCCTGATAGTTACAACCTGGGTATCTACTCTGTCTTCTTTATGACATCCTTCAAAATCCTCTGTCTCCTTGCTATCTTAAAGAACGTTTTTCTCCTGTTTTTCCACCTGATCGTCCTACTCGTTCTTCTCAACATCTTTTATTCAAGACGCCTAAGCATAAAACTTCTTTCTTCACTAACTCTTTCACTATGACTGCTATCTGCTTGTGGAATCTTCCAGTGGAAATCCGCAAGGCCGCCTCTATGGGAATCTTCAAATCCAAACTCTTTAAACACTTAATCTCTCTTCAAGATACCCAACAAAGTTGAGCATTTTATGTAGATATATTTATGTGTTTCGTTTATGTATGTGTGTTATTATTATTTTTAATTTTTGTAAGTTTATTTCGAAGCTAAAGTTTGTTTAAATTTCCATTTTCTGGCACTACCACTTTATCCACACTACACAAAGGTAAGCTGGAAGAAATTGATAATTAACATTAAGTTCGCCTATGTATTATTTTATTAGTGCAATAAAGAATTTTCTAATCTAATATATCTTTAAGTCGCGAGTGAATAGGTTTCTTCTAGGCAAGCGTCAAACGCAAGCAACAATGTATAAAAAAAGAAAACGGTGGTACTAAATTATGGCCCTTTTAATACTAACATCCTTTTCTAGTAAATAAAAAAGTAAAGTAAGTCGAATGTTAGAAGAAATCATATTCGTTTTTATAGCATTCTCAAGATATGGATGACAATATTTCGCTTGCGGCTGCGCATCACGCGTGGTTTGTCAATAAAAGTAGCGTTAATCTCAATCCAGGTCATAATCTATACACCAAATTTTATTACGATTGGTCCAGCCGGTTAGTCGTGAATATGTTACAAAGAGTCAGAGTTACTACTCAATTTTTATTATTAGTATGTGTGGGTACAAGACAAAATCTTCTATTATGTAAACTTCGATTATCGGTCAAGCGAAATGAACATCGATTCCAGGCCACGAAAAAAACAGCTCTTGATTATCTCGGTGACAAATAACACCAAAGCCTATATCCTTTAGATCCCTGATTACATCGACATAAATAAAGACCATCTATCACGGAGCAGTGTCCACATACTGCATATTTTATCCCAGTCTAAAGATACGAACAATAAAATCACACATGGATTTCCTGTGTCCTATGTCGGCCCCCTCTTAACGTATTTAGGGATCCATATCAGACCTTTGTATCAGGATCCTTCATTGTATTTACGGATGCTTTCTTTCTAACACAATTCGCTGTGCATCGAAATCGGTTTCCGGATGACGACAGATGAATTGGGGGACTGTTTTTGATATATCGTCCAGGAATTATTGTATAAAGGGGCATTGACTCGGAGGGTATCTATTGGAGACAAAGAGATTTGTGAGAAAAGGTTTTGACGTTCTTTTGGACATATTTATGACGCCCAAGGGGAGGCTTTCAAAACTTCCTGTAAGTATACTTACATACATATAAGTAGAACGTTTTCCTTTAGAAACAGTAGCAGACCGTATTAGATTCCAATAAAAGTTTACAAATACCCACAGATAAAATTTTACACAGTAAATTGAACATTATCCTTTTCATGCGTCGTACGTAATGAATACCAGAAAAAACATATTGAATTTCACCTGAGATTAGTTTATTGACAAAGCCAATAAGTAAGACAAGGGACACGTTTTGTCCCAGCATCCCGAATCTCGGAACCCAATCACAGGCTCCTTTGTCTTGTCAATTGATGACATGTTCGGGAGATATCGGCTTTGACACGGAGCTTATTGTTATCCATAAAATATGAACAGGTCATAACATATTGCGGTGTATTTGGGTCAATAGCGAGGATGAAGCGGTTAGATGGAATAGACAAAGCAATATTCGTAAGTTCCTCCCGAAAAGCCCGGAAGCTGTGGGCTGGGAGCACTATAGATTAGATGTGAGATTGCCGGGCAGATCTAATCTGACTGAGACCTACCTATCTAAGCATAAGCTGGAAATATCTATCAGTCCGCTAAATCAAATGGCTGTGGCCGTAAAAAAACAGCGGTTAGCACAAACGTTAACCAAAATCGATATAGCTGTCAGCACTTCTGTAAGCTTAAGCTGTAAGACCTTTGCCAGTTGTGAAAGAAAAACTTAAAGAGCATTTAAAACATTCAACCATCAGATACACCGCGAAACAAATTCTTTTATAAACATGACCCTTCTCAGTCAACGTAATATAAAAAGCGGAATATATCGTACACAACAATTTAATTGGAGGAACGGTATTTTGTATACGTACGTGTATAATTTTTAAATGTCAGGAGATACTTACTGGACTCTTTCACATATCAATTAGGTTACTGCTGACTGTTACCGGTACACACTGGTTACTTTTTTCAGTATTACCGTGAGTTTATTAACCGCTAGTATATTTACTCGTAACTTTTTCACAAGTTTTGCATCACATACAGTAATGTATGCACTGATGATGACGGATTATTTTGACCTGTGCAGTTGCAGTATATGATTTTTCAAACGTTGATATATATGTCAGAGGTCGTTGTAGATTGTTAAGAAGCTACATAAACTCACGATGTTTACAATCCCGCATGGTAAAACACTAAGAGAGGCGTTATAGACCATTCAATGCTATGACATTGTTTGCATTCAATGCATTGTTTTGTTTGCAAGTTTGTACCGGTACGTATAGTTACATACTAACGTATACATCCCAACACTCATTATCTCAACTTCTGTGACCGCCTTTTTACCGGTAAATACCGGTCTATTTCCCGGAAAAAAGATTGGCCGATTATTCGCTTTCAATAACTGAATCCACCCGAGTTGCTTTTGCTACGTCTCGTGCGAGTACTTTTTGCAATGATGTTTCACGTTTCGGAGTGAGAGCTTTCGAACTCGATAAAAACTCGATCGCTTGTTACATGTAGTGCAATTCATTACATAATTCAATCGATTGTTGAATGCGCTTTCTCACGTGTAACGAGCGTGTAACTCGTTTCGATTGCGCAAAAAGAATTGATTTATAACTTAGGATAAGAAATTATAGTATTTTTTCTGGTCGGTTGAATTTATCTGTTGGTAGTTTTAATAAGCACACAAACGACACGTCACCGAAATGAAAATGCTGAGGTGATCTGCCGAAGTCACTCTTTTAGACCATTATATAAGAGGAAAGTAAGACTCATACCAGACAAATTAGGAGAGACACGACTACGATGGTATGGCCATGCCATGAAGAGGCCGCTAGACCATATGACTCGAAAAATTCTGGACTCTAAGATCGGAAAGAGAAAGCGCGGAAGACCCCGACTAACATGGATGTCTGTGATAAAAAAAGACCTAGAGAATGACAAAATAGACTCAATGACGATCCAGAAAAGACATCTCTGGAGGCTAGTCTGGAGAGCCGACACGAAAATAGGAAAAGGCCTGAAGAAGAGAGAAGTTTTTATAAGCGCATAGCTCGAAGAACTGACTGTTGGGGCAGAAGGGTTCTCTAGTGAAGATCGCGCATGGAAAGCGCAGCATAGGACGGCTCTCCACTATAAATAGATGCAAAGACGACTTGATAAAGCTTCTTGCGCGCCAATGAGTGCCGCACCAGATCGGTCGCTCTGGAGATGTATTGAGGAATCCTATATTTAGCAGTGCAGAGTACTATGGCTAAGATGATGACGATAATGTGTAACAGAGCTTAAAATAAGAAAGAACACGTATATGAGCGTGATTTATTTATTAATTAATTAACTATTATTAATTAATTTAATAATTATTTCTTTATTAATTTTATTTTTAATAAAATCGGACTATCCGGTACTGAATGTAGGAGCCGGCGGAAGATCAGCGCGCCACGCACTAGCAAGAGCCGGATCCTAGTTTGCGGACGCTCATAACCTGGACGTAGTAACTGCCTATGTATATTTTATGTTTTCTATTTGTGTATGTTATATTGTTACTCCTACTGTGGTATTATTTTTGTTACTGTGTATGTCTTTGTTTTGTTATGTCTGCAAATAAATGTATTTTCTTTCTTCCTTTATTTAAATTGTCGTCTTCGAATGTCTGGAGTTATGACGATGATTACTCGTACTCATACTAATTTATTCAAATCGTAGGGACACTACAGAACACTTGGTTTACGTCAGTAGTTCATTACACCATATTTTGGAGATGCTAGAAACAGACAAGCTTTTCATATACATTTAAACAATAGCTGCTGTAAATGGGCATTGTCAATGAATTTATTAAATACCTAATTTGAATTCGAAATTGTAACTAATGGTAACAATTTAAAACATTGAAATGCATTAGTAATAATTAATTATATTAGCCAGTCTCATGCGTAGATTAGATGTTTTTAATAAAAAAAACTATGCTTGATCTTATTTTCAGTTTCGTGATTAAGTCTGGGCTATGGGTCTTATAAATTTCCTAAACGTTAAGGGTAAACGCAAGTTGTAATAAAGCCGGCCAAGTGCGAGTCGGACGCGCGCACGAAGGGTTCCGTACCATCATCTATAAAAACGGCAAAAAAATCATGTCTGTTGTATTCCCCATTTAAAAATTTATTTTATTCAATAGGACAATTTTATTTATTAACCTTATTTCAAGTTGGGCCTCTAAATTGTATGAGCGTTCATACAACTCAGAGGACTATCTTAATTGGTGTCAACTATGTATGTATGGGGACACCCTTTAATTTTCAACTTATTAAGTATATTTATTGGAATGTTTTCTTTATTTGTGCTGCTTTTGCTTGCTTGTTTGCTTGCTTGCTTTTTGGCAAATTTCGTGATTCTAGGTCAACGGGAACTATCATATAGGTTTTCGACCAAAAACCTATAGGGTACTTCCGGTTGACCTACAAGTTTTTGCGATAATCTAAATTTGCCCATATCTTTTTATCGTGTTGACTCCGGACCTTGATTTTTATACACCTAATAAGGACTATATGCCTCAGTATCTGGTATAAATTTCAACTTGCTAGATCCTGTTCCTGAGAAAATCGGTGGTGACACACGGACAGACAGACGGACAAGAGAGTGACATTCATCTTATAAGGGCCCCTTCTTTACCTTTTGAGGTACGGAACCCTAAAAAGTCTCGAGTTCGAGTAATCATATTTTTATTTAAGGGTTGTAGCTTAATTTCAGATTTTTCAAGTTTAGATACAGCTAATATGAAAATACAATGTTATTCAACATTTTCTAATTCTCTGAGCATGTAAAAACGAGATATAATGCTAAATGGAATAAAAGTGGAATTTCCTGTATTCACTCGAGAGTAAAAACGATGCGCAGCTTTTGTTTTGCTTCCAAATGGTCGAATTTAATTAATATTTTGGCAGATTATTTCGCTTAGAAACAGTACTACTCTGTTTATTAAACTTTCAGTTATTTGGTTTATCAAAATCTTTTGGAGATCACTGTTCTAATTAGGTACAAACTATTGTCTTGTTTGTGGATAGTACTAGTTATCCTATAATTTTCACAGCAAACTAGAATATTAGTAGCAAAAACACAAAAACTAAAGGTGTAATAAAAAAAACATTTTTACCTAATAATATATAGATATTGCTAGACATTTCACACAGCGCTATCTAGCCCCTAACTAAGCAGAGCTTGTACTATGTGAACCAGATAACTGATAGAATACTTATTTACTTTTTTTTATAAATACATACTTATAATATATAGAGATACAACCACACCCGGAACAAATATCTGTAAATCATACAAACATTTGTTCCGCGGCGGGAATCGAACCCGGGATGCGTCTCAGCCGACTATTCACCCACTATGACTCGAAGGTGGTCACGGAATGAATTAAAATATTTTTTCTTGTCGTCCTATACCTACTTATAATGTAACACTTTTTATCACTCGACATTTACATTCTAATTCTTGTTCCATTCAAATAGTTTTTAATCTTAGTAGGTTATCTTTGCATATTCGCTTAGCCGTAGCTTGTTTAAGGCCTGATAAGGTACGATAGGGCCCAGCTCTTTAGTCATCATGTCCAAAGCTGGTGTTGGGTTGTGTATCAATGACTTTGTAATCCGGCTTTTCAGCCATTTATCCGGCAAACTTTCTCATCTGCCGGCTTATAGAGCTGATACTATTGTATACAACATAAAAAACCCGGTGCTTGTGTGGTAGTAGCCACGAGATTGCTGACCTAAAAAATGGGACTTTGCGGCCCTCAAGCCAGCGGTTACATCCTGCCCATTTTTTTTTATCTAACCTATCTCGTCCTACTGCTGGGCAAATGTCTACCCCGAGTCCATCCAAGCATCCCTATCCGTCACTATTTCCCATATTTCCTGCACATTTATTAATAACAAAACTCGTTTATAAAAAAACGAGCGTGCTTTAGACCACACGACTAAAGTAAAATTTCTTTTTAAAAATATTAATTTATAAAACTGTTCAAGAACGAAATGAAATTACGAAAAAACAGATGCGTCCACAGAAGAATTTCCATGAGCTGTCCGCACGTCTGTCGGTGGATCAGTCTATGCTCATTCTGGACAGACGCAACTCGCACTTTAAAAATATACGAAACGTAACTCTCTCTCTTTCTATCTCCATTAAATTATATCTCCCTCTCAACTTCCGTCCGCACTTTTCGTAACGCATTCACCAGCTTATTCCTCAAGTCAAGCGTGCGCAAAGAAGTTTTACTTCAAAAATATTTTTCACATTATAGTATTTAAAAATATTATAGTACAACTTATAAAATCGGTAAACACAACCAACGGTCCTTTGCGGTCTCACAATCTGTTTTATAAGTTAATTAGTATTTTATCCGGCTTTTTCGTAATGAATGGCAACACTAGAGTGTACCTATGCGTCTCGCGTGCTCGTAATCTGCTTAGCAATCACCTACCGTATTATCACACGCGATCCATGTAGCTAAATATATTTTATTAATTTTGTTCCTCTTTATTTATCCTACCCTGAAATTGTGAGGTAGGACTTGTGTCAAGTATTTCAAGTGGTATCGAAAGAAGTCGTTGACCTCAATTCAAGCTCTACTCGACACACCCTTAGCTTTTTCAGCGATTTTAGATTTTTGACTATATTATGAAAGACAAAGAATTTACGATTTTCATGGAGCTTTATAAAATTCTTTAGTGTTTTTCGTTAGATATCTCAAGGTCATGCGCTAGAAGACAACTTGTTTAAAGATTTTTAAAATCATCTCAAAAATTTCAAGCCTAGACGGGACTTGAACCCGCGACCTTCCTCTTGATACGAGGACGCACTACCAACTGTGCAACAAGGCAATTCACGTCTAGGTCGAAATTAGTGAGATGATTCAGAATTACGACTAAAGCGCCGTTAGCTCCATCTACAGGAAAACTTATATAGTTCTTTGTACCTGCTCAATGCCAAACGTTGCAGTTCAGTACATTGACAATAGATGTCGAGTTGCTTATTTCAAATAGTATTTTTATTTATAGTATTATCCGAACACATGCGGAAAATTCCAAGATTTTTAAAATCATCTCAAAAATTTCAAGCCTAGACGAGACTTGAACCCGCGACCTTCCTCTTGATACGAGAAATTTTCCGCATGTGTTCGGATAACACTATAAATAAAAATACAACATGTTTAAAATTAATCTTGTATATTTTGTCAGCTGTCTGTTGGATTAGTTAGCTTCATCCAGTTAGTGCCGCAAATTGCCAGAAGGACTTATATAAATAATTTATTTTATTACTTACTTATTAAGGTTTACTTATTTTAGGTTTAGGTTGTACTTAGGATCACCAGCAAAAGGTACACAATACATGTTTACAAAATATCACGGAAACGACTCTCAATTTGTCAAAATCGAAGTTAAAAACACAATAAATTTTCAATTTTACTTAGAAAACTTTCGTGACTGATTTCAAACATTATTATAATGACGAGATTTATCACGTACCGTCTTATCGGTATTTTGACCAGATTTTCAATTGATACGGTTCTACATCGAGTCGAAGGCGAGTCCCAAGGGTAGGATGCAAAGGTTAAAGTCAAAGATGTTGGTATACGAATCGCGAGGACTGGAGATGGGCAGGGCAATTGGCTAGGCAGGATTAGAATAGGTAGATCAAAGCTGACACAGAGTGGTGGTCAAGCGATGGACGTCGACCGCAGGGTAGACCACCGGCCTGATGGTCTGATGATCTTGTAATGGAAGTTGGACACCAATGGTTTTTTTTTAGTTGGATATATCTTCGTTTAACCACCATCTCACCTGATGGTAAGCGATCTGGTCTAATGTGAAGCACGGAAATCTAGAAGAATCCTATTTATTCTTACCTTAAAGAGGCCCGGATTGTATTCTTTAGTACAAATAGCAAAACTTTACGATTAGACTTGCTCGAGGTCGATTAGATTGTCGTAAAGAGAGGAGCCCTATTATTCAGTACTGGAGGCTGTATACACAATTATGGCCTATTTTATATATCAAATTGACATACAACTTATACCGCTGTAACTGGTCCCCTATACAAAACTTTCAACTTGTTACTTACTGCCTTCGAATTGAGCCAGTATTTCCCGAACAACAAACAGAGACGTTCCACTTTATCGTTCCATTCAACATTATAGTTTTAAAGATCTCTCAACGTTCGGAGTTCAGCCGAGTGGACGCCTCCGTGCTTGCGACGCGTTTTGCTCTGTTCTGTTGCATTGTCACGGCATGATACCTGCTATATAACTATAAGAACTCGATTTTGCATTCTTAATTACAGGCACACGAGTCTTTTCGCCGGAGTGACGAGCGCAATGCTATTGCCATGCTAAGTCTTTGTTTTTTTTGTTAATTGTGGGGAAACGGGTTTACGGCCCACCGTCGCTTGATGGTAAGCGGTCACCGTCGCTTATTGACACCGGCAACATCCGAAATATTGTCGATAAGTTCCCTACCTTGTAGAAACCTCTACATTTTTATTGAAGCGTACCAAGTCGTAACCTAACGGGAAAACATCAGATGGACGTGAACTATGGGGAAGGTGGTTCTGAAACGAGCCGAAGCGTGGTGGGCACAGAAATATATCTGTCATCGCTGTATGAATAAATTGACGCTCATTTGCATAAGTACAATGTTTTTGCATCTTATGTATCTAATAGTCATAGGAAATTGGTAGATAGACCTTTAAATCGTTTTTTCAACTATTCCAAGAGGCCTTTGTCCAGAAAACTTACGTATTTTCGATGATGTCGGAATACTGCTCGTCAATATAGGCTTTTTTAAAAAAACATAAAACACCCCGATTATTGCCCCTAGTTCCCTGCCTTACATGAAATGCGATATGGCCGTAAAATATTTTCAACAAACAATTGCAGTTTGCAGTGTGAGGATTTGGATTGGAGCCAACTTTACAACGTGATGAAAACATCAAAAATGATACAACGGCTACGCTCTCATTGTAGTATTTTATGTTGAGAATTATAGAGGCAGTAACCGTTACAAAACTAGCAGGTAGAGAAGCAGAATTTATGGCTAGTTAAGGAGCTAAAGATAGAGTAGTTGCAGATAATTGCATACCATTGTATTGTTTCGATGATGCTTTATAATGGTTAATATAATATATACTTTACTCCCAGACAACTAACATCACAAATCGCCGTCTCTCTTGCAGTCGGAAAACTATACAATAATAGTTAAGGTTTTGCCATATTACCTACTTGTAGTTTTTGTTATGATAAGGTGACATAAGCTGCAGTTCGTAGTTGCAATGAAACTATTGCTATGATTAGGCTTGCATTTCTCCATTCATTTACTTGTTATTTGAGTACTATCATCATACTTAATACTATAAATGCGAAAGTGAGTTTGTTTGTTACGCTTTCATTTCGTAACGGCTGACCCAATTTCGATTAAATTGGGTAAAAAGATATTCACCTGGATTGAGACATAGGCTACTTTTTGTTGACAAATTACGCGTGGACGGGGACGGAAGCTAGTTAAGAATAAAGAATCGAATATCAGACAGAATTAGCTTTCCACACAAAAAATGTGAACTGAAACTAGGATTCAATACTTGTTCTTCCGAAAAACTTGTAGATACCATTCGAGAATAAGAAGTAGAACATTTTATAGCTAAGTCAGGACACGTGCCAACTTCTTTCGGTGTTCGTATCCCTCGGAAAGTTACTTGCGAAGTATCAGCCCTATCGATGCTTGCAAACGGTAAACCAGCTATATGTATAGGTAAGTTGTTCGAGAAAATAGATGAACAAAATGTTAGTAGGTGCTCAATATTACGCAGGCATCCAGGCACGCATACAAGTTATGGTTCAGTAGAAATGCCAATGTTGAGTTTACTATAAAAGTGCCTACACAGAATTATATTTATCTTATTACTGGTACATGATATGGTAAGGTTGCCTACTACACCCTCTCTGATTTAATTCTCTTATTCAAAATAACTAGTTATAAACTCGACCTATTTCACCAAATTCGTAACTCAATAATTAATACTACTAGTATAACTAATATTATCAGACGAGATAATTCCAGTTCAGTCAACATGCAAATTACATGACTCTCCTTAGATATCTTTAAACTATAATACCGCTCGTAAACCTAGGTTTCAATTTTATGAGACGCGAGATTAGCTCCAAAGCTATGAATCAATGGAGTAGTCTGATAACCACAAGCCGAAGATACGCCATTAAAACTCCGTCTCAGCACTTTAGACAAAATTATGGCTTGCTTGCTAGAATTTTATGAAGTTTATTGTTTTATTTCGTAGGTACTCAAATTAAACTAGATTAAACAAAAGCGGTTACAGTAAATATGGAAAGAAAAATTATCAATGGATAGCTTTGATTAATAACTTTGCGGGAACACGCTCATTAGCGACTCAACGACTAGAGTAATAAGTGAGAGGACCTTATGATTAATATACGAGTTGACGCATGATCTTCGCGGTCGCCTAATGAAGAATGCCTCGTCTTAGCCCGGCGCCGGCTTATATACCCCCCCACCCGAGTGATTGATGACGTGGCCGCAAAGTCACAGATATCTAGCCGTACGGTTGATGAGGGTGCAGTATTTAATCTTATTTGGTGGCGATGTGTCGTGTAGTTTAGCGAACGGGATAGACCGCTACTATCAAAGATTAGGGATGAACTTCTCGTTAAATTCTATAATTTGTGTAATCAGCTTGATTTATTACGAGTTGTGTTTAAAAAGATCGAGTAGATCTGTGGATCTAGTGGATTTGAGTTAATCATTTAACTCGACTATCAAAACTACAATGTGACAATTTATTAGGTTTTGGCAAACAATCTAGACAGAAATAAGCAATGAAACAACATTACCGTACAACAAACCGAACCAAATCGAATTATGAAAACGTACGAAGCGGCTCATTAGCGACCGCAGAAACGAGAAAATACTCGAATATTTTCCAGCAGACAAGAATCACGCCATTTTGATTAATAAGTGTTGTTGACATTATCATTAACCCGGACAAAAGTCAGCTATGCCTCTTTGTTTCCCGCTTAATGGTGAATAGGCAAGCTCAAATACCACGGTAATGCTTGTATATACTCGTATCGGTTAATAGGCTTCATGAAAATAAGGCTATTGACGCGCCCGTTTTATTTGTTTTCTTTATTGATAGTGTGATTTATGTCACTGGGTCAGCTTTGGCATGAATGAGGCTAGTTTATTATGTGACATTTAAATGTTTTGTTATGGTATTTTCGAACTTTCGCGATCATGACATAATAACTGATTTATACTGATATTTATCGCGTAGTACACACGGCTATACATTTCCAGTATAAGCTGACCTCGCATTGTTATAGGCTTTTCGTAGAATGAGAGGTCAGCTTATACTGGAAATTTATAGCTTGATGTGTAGCCGTGTGTACCTGTTTTATTTGATAAATACCCTTATAATATCATGTTAATGATCTTGATTACGTACAGCCAGAGAAGATTTTTAACATTATAATAATCGTTTCTGTTTTACTACGTAGGTACTCATTTGGTGTCGAAAATTTAGTTTTTTTAATATCACCTGAAATGGGACTAGGCGGGTCATGTCATATGCAACCCGATAGGTGGGCCAAGAAGACAAGCATAATGACTCCTAAAGACGGAAAGCGATGCCGAGGAAGGCCTAAAAAAAGCTAGAGCGATGACTTGGACGTCTTCCAAAGAGACTGGCGGGATATGGCTCTAGACCGTGATAAGTGTAAGAAAAGCCTTTGCCCAGCAGTGGGACAGTATAGGCTAGTAAAAAAAATATCACCACTATGTACGCCCAGAAGCCTAGCAAGCTTAAAGAGCAGTTCGCTGAAACATTTATTATTTTTCTGTATGCCCCAGATAACAAGCCAAAAACTTAATCAGTGCTGTTAAAAGCGTATCATTGGTGCTATTTAAATACGTGCTCATCATTTTTGGTGCCATTCGGGGAATAAGTAGACGGGCCTCCTGGGTAAATCAGTTGCTATTTACAACAAACCATTTAGGTATATAATCATTTTTCTTAAATATTTATTTGGTTGTTTAGTCCCAGAGTACGAATCTAAATCATCAACATTTCCCTAAAATAGCTAACCTAGCCGACCCGCCCGCGGCTTCGCACGCTTAAAATTTCCCGTTCCCGTGGGAACTTCGGGATAAATACTATATAAAACACTCTTGACAAAGTGACGCGACACTTCATGTAGAAGGCTTCACGTCAATGAACGACGGTTAAATTATGTTCATACAAAAATACTATAATTGCGATTAAAAATGGGGGGTGGGGATAAGAAAGTGAACAATACTGTACGACCTAGTCTCACTAAATGTACCAAAAAAATCATTAATATCGGTCTACCCTTTTCTGAGGAGTGCAAGCACAAACACCGTGGCACAAGATTTTTTGTATTAGAATTTTAGGGTCCGCAAATAACACAGCTCACAGTCCTCGCAAAAACAACCCAGAAAGTTTTAATAACGCATTAACAATTGAATAAAACAAGCAAAGAGAGAAGTTTGATTTGTATTCGGAAATAATGTTGCCAGATGAAAAAATAAATAGACGGATAGCATCTACGGTACTTTGCAATTTTTCTGAAAACGATGGCTTGTTTCGTTTTAGTAAACTTTGACCCAATCTAATCAAAATTTTAAGAAAGCAATTTTTAGTAATTATTTGTAGTTAAAATTTATTTAGATAATTTGTTAATTTAAAATGTTTGACCGTTGTCCAGCCAGGGGGAAACAATGCCTATTATACTTTATAATTATACCACAATATTATAACCACCACTGGTTACTTAGATGTAAATAAATAATGCTGTACATTTTACACAGCCCTAAACTAAGTTAAGCTTGTACTATGGGAACCAGATAACAGATACAATACTTACATAAATTTTTTTTTTTGTTAAAACAAACTTATTATATTATAGAAAAACATCCAGACCCGGAAAAAACCTGTAGATCATACAAACATTTGTTCAGCGACAGCATTCGAATCCGCAACCTCCTGCGTCTCAGCCGGCTCTTCGCCCACGGCGCCACGGAGGTCGTCTAATTCATATTGTATTTATTTGTCTGTCTAAGTTGATATTTTTTTAGCCATAGAAAGATCACCATCATCATCATCAACAGTCCATTGCTGGACGTAGGTATCTTCCAGGGTGCGCCATTGAGCCCGATCCTCAGATCTTCTCATCCAACCCTTGCCAGCCACAGCGCGCAAATCGTCACTCCATCTAGCCGGAGGGCGTACTGCACTTCGCTTGTCTAGACGTGTTCTCCACTCCAGAACGCGTTTACCCCAACGGTTATCGGTTCTGCGGCAGATATGACCGGCCCACTGCTACTTCAGCTTGCTGACCCTCTGAGCTATGTCGGTCACCTTGGTTGTCCGTCTGTTCTCAGAGAAAGACAGGCTGTTCTAATTTAAATCATTGACATTAGGTAAATGGATTAGCAAATGATGCTCGTTAAAAAAAACGTTTACATTTAAAAACAATTTACTTGCTCATAAAAAATCGAGTTAAATCACGTATTAATGTTTTCCTATAAAAAGTCGGAAATCAGGCAACCCTTTTTCGCGGAAATTGCGAAAAATATTATTAAAAGCCTCCGCGTTTATATAACGTCGTTAGTGCTGCACCACGCACGCCATTTTTACTCTTAATTTACATTTTTACGATACGGTCACTCAAGACAGCTCATTTGGAATAACTGGCGAACTTATGATATAAGCTAACCTGCAATTGGTGCACGCATCAGAAATGTGTTTGAGTGTCGTCATAAAACTGGTAATTAACTATAAACTGATAAAATTTGTGTACTGTTGGTGTATATATACCTAATAAATATATAATAAATACCTTATATAATAAATAACAAAAAAAAACGAACAAAAATCACAAAGCTCCAAAACTTTGCTTATATCCTTACTCTCCACTACAGTGACTAATAAATGACGTTTTAATTTGGTAAATTTAAAGATTATAAGATATATTATAGTTTATTTAAAAACTTAGATATTACATAAAACTATCTGCTGCCCGCGGCTTCGCAAGCGTGGTAATATATTATTAAAACATTACCCTCCTTCTGCGCAGTCGGGTCCCAATCCCGGTCATAATCTATCTATATACTAAATTTCATCAAAATTGATCTAACCGTGTTGTCGTGATAACGTAACAAATAGACTGACAGAGTTAATTTCGAATTTATGGTATAAGTATGGATTTTACGATAATTCACTTAAGCGAGAACTTAATTGGCCTGGGGAATGTACCTACAGCTGGAATAGAGAATCAAATTGCCTCAAACGTACCCTCTACTAAGGGTCTAGACAGACGGACTGCATCATAGCTGCTCTGCATCAACCGTATATTTATTTATTCAATTAGAACGGAAATACACCAAATATACTAATCGAGAAGACAAAAATAGAACACAAAATCATAATAATTAACACACATGATAGAATAAACAAATTAGTAATATTATAAAATCAATTTTACATAAATATTGTGACATAAAAATTATATATATATATATATATATATTAGTATGTAAAAGACTGTTCGCCACCTACACGCCAACTGCAAACGGACTGCGCTTGTTGGCAGCGTGTAGTTATAATGCAGTCTGTCAGTCTGGACTCTAAGGTATGGAAGTGGTCAGTTGTAATTAACATAAACAATTACCCTGTCAAACTATACGACCTCACTGAACCATTGTTTCTGTTATACATTTAATTTAAATATCATAATTTCGTAAACAATGGTGGCGATTCTGTTGTTCACGCTGACTAACTAAATGTGTAAAATACGAAGGTCAGCATCAATTTGACTGCTGACTAAAACTAGCCCAAAAACACGCCATCTTAGTATAAAACACTTAATTTTAGAAATGTTAGTTTAAATGTCATTCTAATTTGATATTTAGCGTAAACAAAATAAGACCGTTCGTATTTTACACAATTTTAGTTAGTCAGCGTAAACAACAGAATCGCCGCCATTGTTCAACCTACTTACGAGACAAGAGTTTTAAACAGACATGAGCAAAGCGACGTTTATAATATTCCATTCTAACAACTAAACAACAAACTGCGAGTATAAACACATTAGAAAGGTGGCAATATCTGCCCCAAAAGTCAAGGTCAAAATCCTTTATTCATTAAAATCACAAGGATCACTTTGAAACGTCAATTGTACTGCCTGTTCCTTCGCGACCAAGCCAGGATAGAAAAGCAAGAAAACAAGGCTGGTTGGTTTTTTTAATGATCCTTCTAGAATACATAACAATAAAGAAAATAAGTTACGTATAAACTGTAACACTTTTGAACGAGTTGGAGTAATTTCAATCCTAAGCTTTTCTATCATCTACATAATCCGATATTTTATAGTAGGCTTTTTTATAAAGATTTTGTTTAATTACGTTATTAAATTTGTTAATTGTCAATTTTTGTATATCACTTAGGAGTTTAAAAAACTTTAAACGATTTAAAAGCCAAGCAGCATTGCTGTGTTTCGGTTCGAAGGATATGGTTGCCGGTGCAATCACAGGCACATGAGGCTTTATACGTATATGCCTTAAGTTGACGGACGCAGGGCATTATACAAGGCAATACTTAGCTAGAGGTGAGTGTTACCACTTTATAAGGTGGCCCTTGTGCCGGTTCCATCTCCAGGTATTATAAAAATAACATTATTTTTTTTCATGTTACGTACACACGGCTAAACATCCAGCTATACAATACCAGTATAAGCTGACCTCTCATTCTACGAAAATCCTACACAATGCGAGGTCAAGCTATACTGGGAATGTATAGCTTGATGTGTAGCCGTGTGTACTTACACTGATTTATCTAAAATGTACGTAAGTATTTAAAACAAAAAACAGTCAGTATCACAGAATTTGAAAATGGACCGAACATGATCCTTCAACAATCAGAATAGTTTCTGCACCTTAGTGACCTAGCTACATCAACGTGTGTGAGCTATGTCTCTGAAGCGCAAACAACAGCATTCGTAGGGTAGCGAATTTTCGCGTCAATTTGCGACCGGATTAATTATTTTCGATTTATCAATAAAGTTGTATTTTATGCTTTTGACAACTTTACATTGTTTGTAGGATTTCCCTTAATCCGCCAAGTTTTAAATGAAAAAACAACCCACCCATACTATCTATGTATCTGCTGATTTTGGGTAAGATTTTGTCTATCAGCTGTCATGCTACCACAAAGTTAAACATCTCTTTAAAAAAATCCTTACCATTTTTTGTATGGGATTTTTTTAAATAGTTTATTTCTTTTAATGGTACTTAAGACCCTCTTGTGACAGAAAAAAATATACATGGATCTACGAGGTATTTATTCAGGATCATCTATACTAATATTGTTTGTTTGTTTGTATTGAATAGGCTCCGAAACTACTGGACCTATTTAAGGCGGGCTTGTTTCGGAACTTTAGGTATTTTACGCTACCTCAGGCCCTGCCAATCTAAACGTATCTGCACTGCACTAATTTGAAACGCGGGGGAATTTTCGGGAGACAAACGGCGTGCGTCCGACCTCGAAGACGTCTCGACGGGCTCTGGCCGCCCGGCGCGAGCGCCTGAACGAGTAGATTTTGATAGTTTTCTTTCACAGAGATTAATAATAACTGAATTACATATTGTTTTTTTTTACAATTCCTTAGTTAATAATAAGTTCTATCTTTTGGTTTAAAGATCATTGGGCGGTTTTGACCCACTTTTTTTTTTTCGCGCACAGTGTTCAAATCACTTTTAAAGTAAAGTATTCAATTCCACTTTTCTAAATATGTAAAATTTTTTTATGTATCTGCTGGAGGAAAAATGTTATGTAACAGTATGTATGTGAGTCTAACTATAATTCTATTAGACTAAAAACTAAAGATTTTACTGTCAGCATTGTGAAAATGTATGTACAAGCATAAGAAAAATGTTTGTATCGCATAACAGATTGTATGTCTCTCTCGCTCGCACTTTCGACAGGTAGAAAATAACAGTAAGGTATCGAAGTGCGCGTGCGACGCGCCGCCTGCGCCCCACCCGCTCTGACCGCCCCGCAGTCGTACGTCATCCTTCGTTTCGATCTGTGCGTTTAAACTCGTGTTTCCGATTTTTGCATTTTATTGATTACTTGAGCGTGTTTTATGGACCCCTGATTTTGCTTGACGATTGGTTTACATTAACATGGAAAGACAAAATAGTTGCGTGTCGTGTAATCGATCTGTTTTACGTCGACGAAAACACATATTGACAGTTCTCTTTTTGGAAAGACAAAGGGATCTTGTAGATTTATTATTGCAAGAAATAATACCACGTGAGGTAAGTACACTACACTGTCATCGTATGTGTATGACTCGTCGCGTGCTCTTGATTGTACAAATGTTGCTTTGCTCAATGTAATGGCTCATTTTACTTCTTGATAAATGGAGGAATATATATATTTTTTTTTCAATTGTTTCAGATTACTTTTAATGGCTCACGGGCCATGTGCCATGCTTGTTGGTCAAGGTTAGATCGTCGTTTACGGAATCAACCCGTACAAAATGAACAAGTACAAAATATACCAGTACAAGATCAGCCAGTTGAAGAGCAACCAGTGCAAGATCAAGTACAATTGCAGCCTAGTTTTGTTACGCCTAGAGGATATAAGCGAGCATCGAATACAGCGAGACATTGTATTTTTACAAACTGTAGAAATGTAGTGGCCCATAATGTTCCACTATATGCTAAGTTCCAACTCTTACACAATCACAATTTTTATATACCAGAATTAGCTCGGGTTTGCAATGCTCATTTTATGAGGAATGATTGGGTAGACTTGCTCAACACTACATCCCACGAAAACTTTGACAGTACTCATGTTGTTGGTATGATGAATTTATATAAATGGGGTATCGAACAAAGAAGCAACCTTGATTTCGAAAATATTGAAGAAATAGAGGACAATGAATTTCACTTTTGGACGGGACTAACAAAATATCAATTTAATGTTATTTTGAACCAAACGCCTTCACTGGGTGATCGATCAGTTCATCCTGCCACAGTTCTTGGAATTTTTTTTAACAAAAATAAGAACCGGTGAACCAGATGAGCGATTAGCCACTAAATTCAATATGTCGAGGAGAACCCTAGAAAGGAAGTTGGCGATAGCAAGAGAATGCTTAAGTAATGATTTTGTTCCACAGCATTTGGGCTTAAATCATATTACTAGGGAAGATGTGGTGGCCAAGAATCTTGCAATTCCAAGCCATTTTTTTGGTGGTAACTATAATGAACCGGCGGCCATTCTCGTATGTGATGGAACATATATTTATCTACAAAAGAGTTCGAATTTCCTTTTCCAGCGCAAAACTTACAGTCTTCATAAGTTTCGGAACTTAGTAAAACCCTTCCTTATAGTATGTACCGACGGCTACATAGTAGATGTTACGGGGCCTTACACTGCGACTACTTCGGACGCAAGCATTATGCGTGACCTGATGCAAGAAGATTCTCCGATTCATGGGTTCTTGAGAGTTAATGATGTTTTTATATTGGATCGTGGATTTCGGGATTCGATTGATAAAATTGAGGAATGCGGGTATAATCCTCACATGCCGCCTACAAGAGTAAGAGGAGAACAACTGACGACACTAGATGCTAATAAATCTAGATTAATAACAATGATCCGGTGGGTAGTGGAAACCATTAACGGCAGATTCAAGAAAGATTTTAAAATCTTCCGCCATGTATATTTTAACGTTGCCATGAGAAACATGATGGTCGACTTCAAAATAACTGCGGCCATAATTAATGCTACTCGCCATCCATATGAGGACCATATGTATGCGGAACAATTCATAAGAATTATAAATGAACGAATGAATGAACCCAATGAGATGGCAGAATATGTGATTAACCATAATTTAAACAGGCAGAGAGTAGCGTTTGTGCGACTCGATGGCAATGATCCGGATTTTGATGACTTTCCTCGGCTTACATTTGACGAATTAATATTGTTTACGTTGGGATCATACCACTTGAGAATCGCAAGATCGTATTGCCACGAGCACATGCGTGAGGATGGTGTATACACTATCGAACTATACCGGCACCAAGAAATGATTGAAAATAAGATATTGATAAGAGGCAGAATACAGTCACGACACGTCCGTGCAAAGCAGTACTACACCTATATTTTAGTAGATCCTACCCATATTGGAAGAAATAGCATCCAACAGTATTACTGCTCGTGTATACACGGCCGTCGCACTGTCGGAAGCTGTGCACATGTTGTAAGCGTCGTATACTTTCTGTCATGGGCCAGGCATCAAGACGTGATAGACGCGCCTGCAGCCTTTTTAGATGAATTAACTATAGATTTTGATAATGCAGAATAAAAATATTATTACCGCAAAATGGATTTTATTTTCGTATTCCTGGAAATTGTTCAAAACAACTGTTTTACAAAGTATTTTTACAGTCAGGCCAATAGTTTTTACTTAGTTCATTATAAAAATGCTATAATAATAATTTAAAAATGCTATAATAATTATTTTAAAAATGCTATAATATTAATTAAAAAAATTTTTTTTGCGGTTCTCCCATATCCTGCAATAATGCGACCCATACCATTAAGTAACATATACATTTAACTACATACCTAGCCCTGTTTCGTTTTTGTGCGCCGTGGGTCATATGTCCGAACAAAATGCCCAATGACCTTTGACATGATTTCAAGAAGAAACCTCTTAGTATCGACCGTTTAAATTTTAATTTAGTGTCAACTTTATGATTTTTTTTTCATCGAGAAAAGTATTATTATTCGCGTTTCTATCTTCACAAAGCGGTAGATTATATGTTCAATTTTAATAAAATATGTTTTTTGTGCATATTTTACATTACAGTAGAGATACAGTTGTTAAAAAAACCTAAAAGTCGTCACCCTTCAAACTTCCCCGCCTTAAAAAATTATTTCACTGTTGGGAAGCTACACTATCCCTGGGTGACATAGGCTACTTTTTACCCAGCTGCGCAGAAGGAGGGTAATGTTTTTATTGAAAAACTACGCGTGCGAAGCTGCGGTTTGGTCAGCTAGTGGGAAATAAAACTTTATTGAAATATTTCTCATAGCAAACGAATGAAAAGGATATTTTCCCGACAGACGTACTAAAATATGATGATTTGGAGGAAACTTTGCGAGTTTTTTTTATCGAGCCAAGTTTAGTCAATTGTGTTTCGGTTTACAAGTCTCTATAATCGGTATATTCATTATTCATTAACATTTAAAATAAATATATTTTCTTAGTTTAAAACGAAGTAAAAACGGATTTCTGTCAGGTTGAATTAAAATAAAAAATAAAATAAATAAATATTTCTGTACATTTCACACAGCGCTATCTAGCCCCAAACTAAGCAGAGCTTGTACTATGGGAACCTGATAACTGATAAAATACTTACATACTTCTTTTTTTGTAAATACATACTTATAATATATAGAGAAACAACCAGACCCGGAACAAATATCTGTAGATCATGCAAACATTTGTCCCGACGCGGGAATCGAACCCGTTATCTCCTGCGTCTCAGCCGGCTATTCGCCCACTGCACCACGGAGGTCGTCAAAAAAATTGCCCATTTTGTCTACCATTAAGCCTTAAATATACGTCTTTGAAAATAAAACAGTATTTACAATATCCATCAAGTTTTGACGCGACCGCAGAATAAACAATAGTAACAATCTACAGCGCTAATTCTCATTCGATTTGTCAAACTGGCTCTGAATCGAATAGCATAAAGCTATATTCCTTAAAACAATCTCTAGAGCCCTTAAAATAGAGATGATATTTCAATGGAACTTGGATTTCAAATCTCGACTGTTGCAATTTAATGACAAGCTTATATTGAGTCAGACGGCAAAAAATTGCCTCGTCTGAGTGACGTCACATTAGATTGATAATGGAATGACAAGATATTTATAGACAAAGCTCCATAGAGTAAAAATGTCTGGTATAATACCAGGTGTTTATCAGAACAGAACTATTTGTTCTAAAAAATCATATTATAAATAATTTGCTTACACATGGTAAAATCATATTTTTACGAATTGAACTTTGTGTAGGTACGGAAAATATGAGTCTATTTTCATCCGAAATAAATGGTATGGCTACACAAGTCTGTAGTGGAAATAGTTACCTATTTGGACACGGAAAACATTAATACAAAACAATAACTGTGCAATACGAAAGATGAAATATCTCGACAGCGTATAATATAACACGAACGCCTATAAACAAAACTAAACGAGACAAAGTCACATAATCCAGGATGAATTGTGAGCATTTATCACGCGAGCAAGTCGCAATCGAGATACTCGATTCGATTATGAATCGATAGTAATCGGCGAAGCACTAATCCGATGATGTCATTGGCTTGTGGGCGGGGAATTTGAATTCGGAATTCGAAATGGGATTTTTAAATGGATTTGGATGTTTCCTTTTTTGAAATTTCAAGGTCTTGAAAATAGAACGCCGATATAACAGGATCAACTGAGGCAGGTTACAAAAAAAGGTGTTACTATATTTTTCCGTCAATTACAAACTATTTTTCTAACCGAATTGTTTTTTATTGTTACAGGTATGTTATATTTTCCACATCTTTAACTGGATTTTTGTAAGTAAACTAACATGAAGATCGAACTGTCACATACATAGGAGTGGAACGCCCTGTCGGAGTCTTTATTTCCTGATAACTACAAAGGTTTCTTCTAGGCTAGCGTGCTCCATCATAGACCGCATCACCGTTTACCATTAGGCAAAATCGTGGTTAACGCGAACTTTTATGTAACTTATTAAAAAAACTTGAAGTCAAGTCATAGCATCACAAATCCCATAGGTAAGTACCCAGAACAAATACTTGCAGGTCATGCAAGCATATAGCAGTTATATGTGTAAACCGTTAATAAAGGATAAGCCATAGAAAATAGAAATAAGCAATTGCATGCAAATGGGCGTCGCATCCAGTAACGTTCATTCCTGCGTCTACAATCGCTATGGAATGAACGCGCATTTCCACGAGCGAGAAAGAATGAAAACTAGTTCCAACTAGCGCAATATTACGCAAGCAAAAAATATGGTTCATATGCCAAAATCCTAAAGACACAATATCAAAATTTGTCTAAAACAATCTCACTTAGATAAACAACACAAACGATGTTATTGATAGAACGAAGCGAGATCTGTAAATCAATTTGAGCAAATTGTATGTTTATTTGTCCGAGAATAACTTTCGAAGCATTTATCCGATCATCGTCAAATTTGGTATATAGGTAGGGAGTAATGGCACAATTTTGTACTAACTGTAACTAAATGAGCTAAAATGTGGGGGGGTTGTTGAGATATTGGGGTTCAAGAGGGGTAAAAAAAAACAAAATTAGACTATCCGGTCAAATGGCACGTGCAATAAAAGGTCTTTGTGAGTAGATTTCGACTCAGTTTTTATTTTTAGTTTAAACCTTGTAATTTATAAGTTATTAGCCATAATAAAAACGGAACTTTGATAAAATTCACAGGGTACAGCAGTGACCCCACAGTGCTGAAATTTGGTATGCGTGTAGCTTTAGTGACACAAATATAGACTGAAGTCCAGAATAATTACAATTTGTACCCCAAAAAAGCGTAACCAATATACATGATCTCCTGTTACCTGTAATTTGAATGAAACTGTAAGTCAAGTTATATGGTTAATATTTCGTGGCACTATTTTATTAGTCTAAGATTAAGGCTGGCTTGCACAACGATCCCTAAACGTATTTAGCGACTAAACATGTTTAAATTTTACGTATTTGTATGATTTGACAATTCCTAAACACATATTTAGCCACTAAATACTTTTAGGCATCGTTGCGCGAGTCGACCTAAGAATATTTTTTTTTGTGTTCTGAGAAACTCACTAGATCTCAGTTTGGGGCGAACGACTAGTTTTCATTTCAAGTTCCTCAGAATATAATGATAGATAACACATAATCAGCGTATAACGGAGCAACGCCATCTGTTAGCAGTTATAAAAACATGGCCGTGATAAACCCTCGTTGTTCAGAGTTTTATCCCGTCCCGTTTTTGTACATTTTGAACGAAGGAATAGAAGTCAGAAAGAATTAACGTTGTTGGATGCAACTTCCTACGCTAATAAAAACAATCGAACGTCTTTGACTTTTTTTATTGCTCAATATACCTACAAAAATACTTATACAAAAGAAATATTATTTTTTGTGGCTACGATAATCATTTTTGCTTTTGTTCGTTTGGCTCTTTCATTCGCTTAAACGCGTTATTTCAAGACTATTCTAGAACAATCTTCGGTTAACCCAAGTTTCAGGATACAGCGATAACCCTTTAGCAAGATTTGACTCTCCGAAACTAATAGGTTCTTAAATACATCGAGTCTGGGAGCATCCAGTACAGACTCAGGTAGGTAGGTGGTTTTACAACCTGTTTTGTCATGTACGACATTAATATAAAACACACATCCGGAATTGTATTAACTTAATTTAGAGGTGGGTTTAATACCGGTAGCTTAAATATTTATCGAGTAATCGATACATTTACAATAAACAATTTTAATAGCACCTATGCCACAACGCCAATTATAGTTTGACAACCTCCGTGGCGCAGTGGGTGAATGGCCGGCTGAGACGCAGGGTTCGATTGTTCCGCCGCGGAACAAAATGTTTGCATGATCTACAGATATTTGTTCCGGGTTATGTTTTTCTATATATTATAAGTATGTATTTACAAAAAATAAAGTATATAAGTAGTCTATTAGTTATCTGGTTTCCATAATACAAGCTCTGTTTAGTTTGGGGCTAGATAGCGCTGTGCGAAATGTGCAGCAATATTTAATTTAATTTAATGCATTTACCTACGTACATGATGAATTAATATGATTTGTTTATTTATTTGATACGGGCTGTTACATTGATATTTAAGGACTTGATATTAACGTTGTATGAAAATTTAAATATTTCTATGGTTATGAATTTTAAAAACTCCTATTTTACAACAATACCAGGCATTAGCTCTACCCGAGTTTTGGATTTGCTTAGTTTAGGGCTAAATAGCGCTATCTGAAATGTCCATAATTATTTATTTATATTCATGCAGTTATCTGCCGGAACTAGTCATTATGTAACAATTTTCTTCTACCCCCCTTAAAATTTAAATAATAGATAGATAGATAGATAGATAACTCTTTATTGAATTACTACACAAACAGAAATTATAAAAAAAATAAGTACTGGGTTAAAATAAATAAGGCAATACAATGGGCGGCCTTATCGCTAAAAGCGATCTCTTCCAGGCAACCTTTGGATGGAGCGAAATTTTTAAAAATTACGGAGTGCGGTGTACTTTAGCGGATACATTACATTTACACATAATATACTCTAAGATATAATAATAATATGAAGTTTTAATCCTAATACTTAATATACTTATAAAATAGACTAATATATAGGTATATACATATAGCAAACTATACTAACAGATGAAATAAGTACATAAATAGTAAATAAATAACGCTAGGAAGATGACATCGTCAGGTAATGATGTTTCACCTTCAATTTGAAGACGTGTAAGGACGATGACCGTCTTACTTCTTCGGGCAGAGCATTCCACAGCTGAACAGCCTGGACAGTAAAAGAAGCGCTGTAAAAGGAAGTGCTGTGCGAAGGAGTTCTGAGTATCAAGTTTATCAATAATCCGCAAAATATAATCACTACTTCATTTTTGGGTCCGTGGTAGCCACTATAGAAGTTATAGTCTTATAGTTTTAAAATCAAAAGTCGTACAACTCTCTCTATTCTTACCCTTTACACCACACACCCAGCAGAGTAAAAGGAAGGAAGTAAGTAAAAGACGCCGGGCGGATAGTTCGTCGGAAACCGCTGTAGGTAATTTTCTATTTATTTACCTTCGTACCTATAGACGGGGCCCGTTCGAAGAAAAGATCCCTTTACTTTCAATCTTGTTCATTATTTGCAAATCATCCAAACTTTTGTGCCGCTAGAATCGAAACTCAATATATCAGTGGATAACTCTTCCACTGCGCTACAGAGGTATTTCTCAGAGCTATCTAATAGTACTAATTAAAAGGTTGACTGGAAGAAATCGCTGCAAAGCGATAAGACCGCACTTTGTAGGTCTCTTGTATTCTTCTCTTCTATAGGTCTATTTGCATTGTCTCTTCCATTTTGTTTGTAATTTGTAGTATGTACAATAAAGTGTTTTCATTCATTCATTCGTTCATTATTACTGAAACCTTAAGGCATTGCTTAGGTTTTGAGAATATGGCAAACTTACTAAGCTGTCCATAGTTTCCTAGTTTTTGCACTCTAATAGATATTTTTTATACTGTAATAGATATTTGTATACGGCGAATACATCACTCACCTTCGGTTTGCCGACGATATTGTGGTCATGGCAAAGTCGATGGAAGAGCTCAGCACGATGCTCGAAGGCCTCAATCGAGTCTCCCAACGGGTAGGACTTAAAATGAACATGGACAAGACGAAAATTATGTCGAATGTCCATGTCGTGCCTGCCTCATTTATGGTTGAGAACTCGGCTCTTGAAGTTATCGACGCGTATGTATACCTAGGACAAACAGTCCAATTAGGTAGGTCTAACTTCAAGAAAGAGGTCAATCGTCGAATCCAACTCGGATGGGCAGCGTTTGGGAAACTTCGCAACGTCTTTTCGTCCAACATACCTCAGTGCCTTAAGACGAAAATCTTCAATCAGTGTGTGTTACCAGTGATGACATATGGAACCGAGACGTGGTCCTTCACTATTGGCCTTATGAATAAGCTCAGAGTCGCTCAACGAGCTATGGAGAGGGCTATGCTCGGGGTTTCTCTACGGGATCGAATCAGAAATGAGGAAATACGTAGGAGAACTCAAGTCACCGACATAACCCGACAGATTAGCACGTTGAAGTGGCAATGGGCAGGCCATATAGCGCGCAGAACAGATGGCCGATGGGGCCGGAAAGTTCTCGAGTGGAGGCCACGGACCGGCAAGCGCAGCGTAGGACGTCCACCTACAAGATGGGCAGACGACTTGGTAAGAACCGCAGGTCGGCATTGGATGCAGGCCGCTTCCAACCGCAGTTCCTGGAGATCAATGAGGAAGGCCTTTATCCAGCAGTAGACGTCCTACGGCTGATATGATGATGATGATGAGATATTTGTACCACCACAGATAATAAAATTTAAGAACCATATCGACATAATGATAAAGACCCTGAAAGCTTGCGTCTCAGCCGGCTATACTACCATCGCGCAAATAGAAATCGTTCTTTGAACGGGGCCCAGATCCATCAAATATTACTGATGGCTCGTTCAGACGAATAGGGATGGTTTGGGAGTTGGAATTAGGCGTAATTGTCGACTTCCGCGCCCAAGGGGGAACGAATGACGTCACGTCAAATATTGTTAAATATTTTGTTAGGAAACATGGCTTATTTATTTCTGTGACATTTTATTTATTTTCCTTGTGTCAGATGTTTTCTGTGATTTTAATACAATAAAAAATTAGGACCACAGATAGAGAGAATGAAAGACAAATATTAAAAAAAAAACTCATACGACAAAAGGTATATATTTGCGTGGGAGCTAAAAACATCATAGGTTAAGTAAGAATGTAGGTTAAAAACAAGCGGAACAACTGATCTTTTAATTAAATCAAGTCAAGTCAAAAAAATTTTATCCATTAAAATCACAAGGATCACTTTGAAACGTCAATTTTACTGCTTGTTCCTTCGCGACCAAGCCAGAAAAGAAAGGCAAGAAAACAAGGCTGGTTGTTTTTTTAATGATCCTTTTAGAATACATTACAATACAGAAAATAAATTACGTCCAAATTGTAACATTTTGAACGAGTTGGAGCAATTTCAATCCCAAGCTTCTCTATCATCTAAATAATTCGATATTTTATAGTAAGCTTTTTTATAGAGATTTTGTATAATTGCGTTTTTAAATTTGTTAATTGTCAATTTTTGTACATCACTTGGGAGTTTGTTATAAAAGCGAACACCTTGCCCTTTAAACGATTTACTAACTTCATGGAGTCTACAAGGGGCAACAGCGAGTTTATCTTTATTTCTAGTATTCAAATTGTGATTATCGCTGTTTTTCTTAAACAAATTAATATTTTTGTGAACATACATCATATTTTCATAGATGTATTGACAAGGGAATGTCATAATAAGTAAATATGGAAGTAACACAATCTTCTTCCATCGTATAAAATATTTGTAACAACTTTTAGCAAAAAAATGCATTAGAGTTGAGTCACACACACGAGATGGGAATATAGAACGAATTAACCACTGGATGTTCTAGAATTTGTCTGATTTAATTTTTATCATAAGCTAGCGTTTGACCACGATCTCGCCTGATGGTAAGCGATGATGCAGTCTACTATGGTATACGCTTGCCTAGAAGAAACCTATTCACTCGCGACTTGAATACCTCTAGGTTGTACTTGTCAGAGCACAGAGTCAGGCAAGGCGTTCCACTTCTTGCATAATAAAGGTGAAAGAGTACCACTTTGGTGGGGGAGGTATGTCTACCATGGATTGCAATGTGTCAGACGATGACTGACGGGTCGAAAAGTGACGACTCTAAGTAAGCATACAACGTGTGACATATTTTGTCAGCCACCAAAACCGTACAGAAAACAGTTAACACAGATAATATACTGTACAAGTATTTAATTCATAATTAAAAAAATAAGAATGAAACAGTAGAGTACAGATAACTCTACTGTTTCTTTGCCGAAAGACCGTTGCAAACGATCTAAAGATAGTTCAACAGCTAATCTAACTGAAATGTTAAATGTTAAGTTTTTAACAACTTCCATGATACAAAAAGAAGGCTAGTATAAATTTAAATTATAAGACTATCTATGTATCTATCAATATCATGGTATCTCCCAAATTGAAAAGATTAATTTCAAAAGTATTTTGTTTAAAAACTAGTGATTGCGAGATGCCTAGCTCTAGTAAAATGTAGGTATTACCTGTCCAAACATCGGGGTACTTTTTGATTTGCAAGCGAAAAAATCCTTGGAAAATTATCTAGTGCAATATTTTGCGTCTCGTCGTTGAACCCCTCCAGGGTTCGACGGGGGAACTGACAAATTGTCTGGCAACTCGTCTGGGCGCCCCCTAGCGGATATTGGCGGTACCAAACAAGGAGAAAAGTTTATATTTAATCTCGTACTTGTAAAAAGAACAATCTAGAGAAACGGTCCCTTGGCTTTTGTGACTAGATTTAATTTGTGAGTCGAGAAATTAAAAGATTCTCGTGCGAAATTGAATTCTTTGTGGAGAAGAATTACTTATTATTATGGAAAAAAGATAAACTGGTACAGGGCAGTTTGATTATTTTTCTGCTGTTCCTCTGTTAAAAAATTGGCTTTTTATTAACCTTAGTTCGTACGTGGCAGATAAAGTAATTTTAGAAAACATCTGTCTAAAGAATAAGGAGTAAAAGCTCATAAGGTCGAGTCTCACAACAGCTAACAATGCAATGCGCCTGACATTCTAACCCGTCTGAGATTTCCTCTGCAATCGCTGCCTGAATTACCTACTAAACGCGGAAGAGGAAAACTAAGGCGAGATAGTGACCATTTGCATGACATTAGTTTCGTGGGAATAAGGAATTTAACAAAAAGGAAGAGAGGTGAAAGGTTGTTTCGGATTCATTACCAAAAGGAACTTTTTGTAAAATCCAAGGAGTACTCAAATATCTCGAAATTCATTATACATCCGGTTTATCCATTGATAGGGTGCCATACCTCAAAATGAAAAAAACCGGCCAAGTGCGAATCGGACTCGCGCACGAAGGGTTCCGTGCCATTATCTATAAAAACGGCAAAAACATTATATCTGTTGTACGGGAAACCCACTTATATATATATTTTATTCAAAAGCACAATTTAAGATCATTGGGCGGTTTTGACCCACTTTTTTTTTTTCGCGCACAGTGTTCAAATCACTTTTAAAGTAAAGTATTCAATTCCACTTTTCTAAATATGTAAATTTTTTTTATGTATCTGCTGGAGGAAAAATGTTATGTAACAGTATGTATGTGAGTCTAACTATAATTCTATTAGACTAAAAACTAAAGATTTTACTGTCAGCATTGTGAAAATGTATGTACAAGCATAAGAAAAATGTTTGTATCGCATAACAGATTGTATGTCTCTCTCGCTCGCACTTTCGACAGGTAGAAAATAACAGTAAGGTATCGAAGTGCGCGTGCGACGCGCCGCCTGCGCCCCACCCGCTCTGACCGCCCCGCAGTCGTACGTCATCCTTCGTTTCGATCTGTGCGTTTAAACTCGTGTTTCCGATTTTTGCATTTTATTGATTACTTGAGCGTGTTTTATGGACCCCTGATTTTGCTTGACGATTGGTTTACATTAACATGGAAAGACAAAATAGTTGCGTGTCGTGTAATCGATCTGTTTTACGTCGACGAAAACACATATTGACAGTTCTCTTTTTGGAAAGACAAAGGGATCTTGTAGATTTATTATTGCAAGAAATAATACCACGTGAGGTAAGTACACTACACTGTCATCGTATGTGTATGACTCGTCGCGTGCTCTTGATTGTACAAATGTTGCTTTGCTCAATGTAATGGCTCATTTTACTTCTTGATAAATGGAGGAATATATATTTTTTTTTTTCAATTGTTTCAGATTACTTTTAATGGCTCACGGGCCATGTGCCATGCTTGTTGGTCAAGGTTAGATCGTCGTTTACGGAATCAACCCGTACAAAATGAACAAGTACAAAATATACCAGTACAAGATCAGCCAGTTGAAGAGCAACCAGTGCAAGATCAAGTACAATTGCAGCCTAGTTTTGTTACGCCTAGAGGATATAAGCGAGCATCGAATACAGCGAGACATTGTATTTTTACAAACTGTAGAAATGTAGTGGCCCATAATGTTCCACTATATGCTAAGTTCCAACTCTTACACAATCACAATTTTTATATACCAGAATTAGCTCGGGTTTGCAATGCTCATTTTATGAGGAATGATTGGGTAGACTTGCTCAACACTACATCCCACGAAAACTTTGACAGTACTCATGTTGTTGGTATGATGAATTTATATAAATGGGGTATCGAACAAAGAAGCAACCTTGATTTCGAAAATATTGAAGAAATAGAGGACAATGAATTTCACTTTTGGACGGGACTAACAAAATATCAATTTAATGTTATTTTGAACCAAACGCCTTCACTGGGTGATCGATCAGTTCATCCTGCCACAGTTCTTGGAATTTTTTTAACAAAAATAAGAACCGGTGAACCAGATGAGCGATTAGCCACTAAATTCAATATGTCGAGGAGAACCCTAGAAAGGAAGTTGGCGATAGCAAGAGAATGCTTAAGTAATGATTTTGTTCCACAGCATTTGGGCTTAAATCATATTACTAGGGAAGATGTGGTGGCCAAGAATCTTGCAATTCCAAGCCATTTTTTTGGTGGTAACTATAATGAACCGGCGGCCATTCTCGTATGTGATGGAACATATATTTATCTACAAAAGAGTTCGAATTTCCTTTTCCAGCGCAAAACTTACAGTCTTCATAAGTTTCGGAACTTAGTAAAACCCTTCCTTATAGTATGTACCGACGGCTACATAGTAGATGTTACGGGGCCTTACACTGCGACTACTTCGGACGCAAGCATTATGCGTGACCTGATGCAAGAAGATTCTCCGATTCATGGGTTCTTGAGAGTTAATGATGTTTTTATATTGGATCGTGGATTTCGGGATTCGATTGATAAAATTGAGGAATGCGGGTATAATCCTCACATGCCGCCTACAAGAGTAAGAGGAGAACAACTGACGACACTAGATGCTAATAAATCTAGATTAATAACAATGATCCGGTGGGTAGTGGAAACCATTAACGGCAGATTCAAGAAAGATTTTAAAATCTTCCGCCATGTATATTTTAACGTTGCCATGAGAAACATGATGGTCGACTTCAAAATAACTGCGGCCATAATTAATGCTACTCGCCATCCATATGAGGACCATATGTATGCGGAACAATTCATAAGAATTATAAATGAACGAATGAATGAACCCAATGAGATGGCAGAATATGTGATTAACCATAATTTAAACAGGCAGAGAGTAGCGTTTGTGCGACTCGATGGCAATGATCCGGATTTTGATGACTTTCCTCGGCTTACATTTGACGAATTAATATTGTTTACGTTGGGATCATACCACTTGAGAATCGCAAGATCGTATTGCCACGAGCACATGCGTGAGGATGGTGTATACACTATCGAACTATACCGGCACCAAGAAATGATTGAAAATAAGATATTGATAAGAGGCAGAATACAGTCACGACACGTCCGTGCAAAGCAGTACTACACCTATATTTTAGTAGATCCTACCCATATTGGAAGAAATAGCATCCAACAGTATTACTGCTCGTGTATACACGGCCGTCGCACTGTCGGAAGCTGTGCACATGTTGTAAGCGTCGTATACTTTCTGTCATGGGCCAGGCATCAAGACGTGATAGACGCGCCTGCAGCCTTTTTAGATGAATTAACTATAGATTTTGATAATGCAGAATAAAAATATTATTACCGCAAAATGGATTTTATTTTCGTATTCCTGGAAATTGTTCAAAACAACTGTTTTACAAAGTATTTTTACAGTCAGGCCAATAGTTTTTACTTAGTTCATTATAAAAATGCTATAATAATAATTTAAAAATGCTATAATAATTATTTTAAAAATGCTATAATATTAATTAAAAAAAATTTTTTTGCGGTTCTCCCATATCCTGCAATAATGCGACCCATACCATTAAGTAACATATACATTTAACTACATACCTAGCCCTGTTTCGTTTTTGTGCGCCGTGGGTCATATGTCCGAACAAAATGCCCAATGACCTTTATTTACCTTATTTGAGGTTGGATCCGATTAAGGTAGTCCTCTAAATGGTATGAGCATCCGTATAACACAGAGGACTATCTTAATTGGCGACAACTATTTATGTATGAGGACATCCTTTAATTTTCAACGTTTTTTTATTGTTTCGAATTTTTCCAACCACAAATTTATGCAACTTAAATAAACTGTATTGAAATTGGGAGTTGGGACTGGTCGAAATTGGACAGTTGACGTTGACGACGAAAGAAACACCGACTTAACTTGGAAACTTAACAAGAATCTGCCCTTTTCACACCTAGAGAAAAGTTTTTTAGACTTCTTCGACAAGAATTTAAAGAACTTCATTTGTTTTTTCACGAAAAAATTGCAAAACATGATGCATGCCTTCAGTATTTAGAACTCCTTATGGTTCATGTTATGAATAATCTTCGAAACATCTTTTATTTTCACTAATACCATGATTTATGAGTTTTTGAATTATGAAATAGATAGATAATACTTTATTGCACATCATAAACAACAAAACAATTAAAATTAACATTATTGAAATGAACATCCCATTTTAATATCTCGTTTTTAGTGAAAATAGTGTTCATAACCAATAAAGTCTCAAAAGCACCTATATATATTATAGCAAGTATGACCATGTCTCAGAATTCCGCGCAAAACTCAAGTGGCTCCCTATACGTCTTCGCCGGAATGCACATATTGTATCACTTCTTTATAACATTCTCTATAATCCCACTTCACCTTCTTATCTAAAGGAGCGTTTCGAGTTTCTGTATCAGGGACACTCTCAAACCCTTCGTTCTTCCGAAGCTCTACAGCTTCGAACTCCCATCCATAGTTCACAATTTTATGGTGACTCCTTTACAGTACAAGCTGTGCGACTGTGGAACGCCTTACCTTTGTCTGTAAGGTCGTCCCAATCTCTTCCTATTTTCAAAGTCAAGGTATACAACCATTTCCTTTCGTTGTCTCGTAACTGCTAGTTAGTGTTTATGTTATTTATCCTCTTTATGTAGTGTAGTTTATTTATTCTTATATTATTTGTATGTATTTAAGTTTATGTTTATTAGTATAATTAATAGGTATATTTTATTTTGTGGGTTCTGTTTATGTCTGTAGGTACTCTTACACCGCCGTCTTTTGATTTTGTTTATCCTGTCCATCCAAAGGTTGTCTGGAAGAGATCGCTTTTAGCGATAAGACCGCCCATTGTACCTTTATTTATTGTTTATTTCCATTATTGTATTTTTATTTGGTGTGCAATAAAGAATATTTCATTCATTCATTCATTCATATATGTATGTAAAACTTTTGTAATTATATTTTATGATTGCTGTCGCCTACTTACTATGTTGGCGTAAATACTTTTGGTAACAGGTTGTAGACGGTAATTTGGGTGGGTAGGTCGGTTGTAATTGTGTTTGCATAAAATGTTGTTTAGGTAGAGGTGACGGGTTTTTTGAAGTAGGTATCTAAATAATGTTAAGCGGCTCGAGTGTCTCTAAGCCAAGACATATGTACCTCTAGGGTTTTACAGCAATAATAATAATAATCATAATAAATATTGCTGGACATTTCACACAGCGCTATCTAGCCCCAAACTAAGCAGAGCTTGTACTATGGGAACCAGATAACTGATAGAATACGTATAAACTTTTTTTTGTGAAATATACTTATAATATATAGAAAAACAATCAGACTTGGAACAAATATCTGCAGATCATGCAAAATTTGTTCCGCGACGGGAATCGAACCCGTCTGCGTCTTAGCCGGCTATTCGCCCACTGCGTCACGGAGGTCGTCGAAGTGCTTTAGTAATACCACTAGTACGTAGTTTAAACGTTTTTGAATCAAACAAACGACGTCCTTGCGTCGAAGATCGCAAGGACGTCGAGATCCGTAGAAGAACGAACGTTCATGACGTTGGAAATCGAGTTATGAAGCTCAAATGGTTTTCGGCAGGACACTTGGCAAGACGTAGTGATGACATGTGAAGCAGGGTAGCGACTGAATTGTGGCCGAGGAATGGCTGTAGAAGGGTAGGACGTCCGGCAACGAGATGGGTGGACGACATCGTTAGAGTCGCGGGCCGTCAATAGGTGAGACTAGCGCAGGGTCGTGGCGGATGGCACAAACTTGGGGAGGCCTATACCCAGCAGTGGGTGAAGTCGGGCTGTGGAAGATGATGATGAAGTTAATCATAGCTTACTTTAGTTAAGTCCTAGTAATATTTGCACAAACGGAAACCCATATTTTCAGCAGAAACATTCACGAAAATTAAAACTGGATTAAAGCATCATTTGTTTTTGAAGTAAAACTTCTTTACACACTGGACTTGGGGAGTAAGCTGGTGAATGCGTGACGAGAGCGTTACGAAAAGTGTGATCGGGCGAGGCGAACGGAAAACTTAGTAAATTAATATTTTGAAAAAGAAGTTTTACTTCAGTCGTGGGGTCTAAAGCACGCTTGTTTTTTTTTAATTAACTTGTACTGTGTTACTTATAAACTCCACACAAGCGCAACATAAATGTTTTCATATCGCGACGTAAAAACACGATGGATTCATAAAACAAAATAATAGGGATGGCCGCTCGCGATAAATTCATTATCCTGCACGTTGTGTAGCTCGAAAGCCAGTTGTGGTTTTCTTACAGGGTGCAAATTGTGGATGGTGTATGTACGAACACGTACACCGCATAATTTTGTGCTACCTTGCACTTACGTCATCAAAATCATTAGCGATTCAGTTCGCGTTCAGTAATCAATGAAACCACGCGTCTCATTATCATTTAATTATCAATCAGCTCTATAACTGTTTTACTGATATAACTGTCATCTTTTATTAAGGTGTACATACTTTTGGCAGACGACAGGTTGATTGATGTCTGCCAAGGAAATCGGGAGATCTCCCATCGAGCTACCTTTGTCTCGGGACCAGCAGGTCTTGTTGAGAAGTATTATTTAAACTTAGAATCGTTAGAATATTCAATTTGCGTGATCTAGGATATAGAATAGAATAATCATTTATTTCAGACAATTTCCTTACAAAAAAAATGTCATAATCACAATTAAAAAAAAGATTTCAAATTTAAAAACATATATTTTGTTCCGATTGCCGTTGGATGTCGTCACAATCTTGTCGTTACATGGCAAAGAAGTTATTCATGTAGCCATTGATATCGCTACATCACCCTCCAGTATGGATGCATGGATAGGAAAAAGAAAATTAGAAGATAAGAATACCTTCGCCGTTTTCCCCTGTCCAAATGGCAGAACTTATGACCAAATTGGAGACTTGTTTAGATGCCCAACTAAGCTTAAACCAACGCACATGAAATGTATAAATAATAATATTAATAAATAATTGGGTAACTATAGATCCCTGGTCTCGGCCTACGGGAAAGAGACGTGTCTTTTTTATAGCCTTTTTAAGGATACCATACTTGACAACGCTACAGGAAAAAAGGTCGCATTTAACATAACGCCACCTTGGTTCATTCGCCACCAGGTAAACAAAAAAAAAGAACGTCAGAACAGAATAAGTATTATTTGGAGTTATCACGTACCGGCTAATCGGTGTTTCGACCGACAATGTTTCGGTTCAATTCGTGAACCTTCATCATGGTGAGTGCGATCCGTTCCGAATAACGTCTCGCCTCGCACTACGCGCCGCAGCCCTCTGCGCGCGAGTAGACGGGCGCGGTGGTGGGGATTTCGTCAATGATGGCCCAACGAGTTGACAGGCTGCGTCATCATCATTAATCAGAATCTAGGGCAAGTTCCCGTAAATCCCGTAGGTATTTATAATAATAAATAAATAAATAAATATTTCTGGACATTTCACACAGCGCTATCTAGCCCCAAACTAAGCAGAGCTTGTATTATGGGAACCAGATAACTGATAGAATACTTATATACATCATTTTTTTTTTATAAGTACATACTTATAATATATAGAGAAAGAACCAGACTCGGAACAAATATCTGTAGATCATGCAAACATTTGTTCCGCAGCGGGAATCGAACCTGCTACCTCCTGCGTCTCAGCCATCTATAATGATTGAAATCAATCACGAAAGTTATCTGAGTAAAATTATCTGGAGTATTAAACTTGCGAATGAATCGGTTTCTCCTAGGCAAGCGTGATCAGTGGCATGATCGTGGTCAAACGCAAGCGCATAATTTTGTTATTTTTTTCGCTAGCCTATTTTCCCACTGCTGGGCAAAGGCCTCCGCCAACTCCTTCCAAATACCGCGACCCTTGGCACATTAAAAAAAAACATGATGATGTCAAAACACGATCACTGGTTCCCAAGCTACCATCGTGTCGCAGAAAAAATATAATTCCGAGACAAGCAGCTACCGTTAATCTCGGAATAATGGCGCGAAAATCGCTCAAGAAAAAACCTGATTGGACGGAATTGATTGACGAACGTCTCTAGGCGACGCAATTAAAACTTAGTGTCGACTCAGACGAACGATAGTGAACAGTATTGTTGAGAATTTTCACTCGAAGAAGAGTTTTAGTGTTGGTTGTTTATTTAGTCGTTCGTAGGCTTGAGGCCTTCTCATTTATCAATGATTTGTTATTTATTTTCTAGGCTACATTTCTACATTTTCCCACTTCTGGGCAAAGGTCTCCCGCGCAACTCCTTCCACGTATCGCGATCCTTGGTAGATTCCCACTATTCCTTCTCGAATCCACTGATGTAGTCGCGCCAACGCTTGTTTTTTACACAGATTTTTTACACGGATTTTATTTATACAGAAAAAAACAATGAAACTACAGGCACAGGCTTTACACCTGTATGCATCAGGTTGATGGACGCAGGGCAGTGCATCGTAGGGTTATCGCATTCCTAAGATGCGTGACCTACTAGGTAAAGCTTTGTTATAGGCGATGTTACCACATAACATGAGATATTACATTTGTTGGTTCAATTTCAAAGTTAGATAAAAAATACAAGTGCGAGTCCGACTCGCGCACCGAGGGTTCTGTAAAGTATTTTTATGTGATATTAATATATTCGATTACATTGTTTTATTTACTTGTGCTGTGAGACCTTACAAAATTTCATGATTTTAGGTTAACGGGAAGTACCCTGTTTCAAGAGTATTCGAGTCTTAATTCAGTAAGTTGAAACTCATTTTACATTGAGATCCGATTGGGAGTGGCATAGGCACCCCAACTGAGAACTAGGTGGGTCCAACTCCTGCTCCGAATGCATAAACTTACACTAATTAGAAGAATTCTTTCCGAGTTGCGCCAAGATTTGGAAGTTTTCAAGTTTCCAACTCGAAGTGTCGCCGCGTTTAATTGAGAATCTTCAGGAATTCGCTTTGTCAAGAATTTGTACAAACGACAGAAGGGTACGGGAAGTTGGGAGTGTTTGTTTTACCTTAGCGCTGGTGTGTGCGACGAAATAGCTGATGTGAATCACAATCTTACTTCTTCACTCAATCATGAATATGTACGATACAATTTTTTATTTTAACTCCATAGTTTTTTATACTACATATATGGCAAACGAGCATGCAGTCCACCAGATGTTAAGTGGCTACTGCAGCTCATGGATATCCACATAGAATTCAAAACAAGCTATAATGTTGTCTTGATCTCTATGTGGAGACGATGCCATATTAAAGGACTTAGCTGTTATGCCTATGTGCCAATAAAAAGCTCTACCACCATAGTTACACGACATTCGAGATACAATATGTCATTATTAATATAAGTTTCAATAGGTTAATCTATAATTTCATTAACTGTAAGTTCTTTGGACATGTTGCACGTAAAGAGGGCTATTGAACGTCTAGTAGGGCAAGGCAGAATGGAGGGCCAGAGACCGCGTGGTCGCCTCCAACGCACTCTACCATGACTGAATGTTCGCGCAGTGCCTTTAATAGAGCTGAATGGAGACGAATCGCTAGAGCCGCTACTCAAGAGCCAAGACCTGATATTACCACGACCACTTTGCCAAGAGTTCACGACTAAGAAGAATAATTTAATTATAATATAATATATATTAGTCCTGGTGCGATAAAACTCATCTTTACTAGAATATCAAGAATATCAAGAATACTCAACAACCATTTTCTATGATATAATTATTAGGCACGCGAACGCCACGGCTCTAATTTTGTTATTTTTTTGATGGACGCAGTGCACGTTTCTAAGATGCGTGACCTACGAAACAATACTTTCCTATTGGCGATGGTTACCACTTAACATCAAGTGGGGCATATGCTTGTTCCATCTCCAAGTGTTCTGTGCACCGAAAAGAAAACGATTGCGGCAACCTATTGAAAACCGATGGCCCCGTGATGTATACGGACCTCTCGGATTTGGAAAACTTGTGCGGCAGAGGTACAAGATGATAATGATACTTGTTTTTGCGTAGGAAACGGGTTTTTGTTAACGCCTCGAGACGCTGGAACAAGTCCTTTGTGAAGGTAAACAAGGCATTTGCATTTGGCTTACACTTTAAGAGATATTGGGTTCATCCTAGTCTCCCCTTCCGCTAAGAGATATTAAAATCATTCTAGTCTCACTTTATGATTGTCTTTTTTATGGTGACCCATCAAGGACAGGCGGAAATGGTAACGCCATCTCTCGACCATATAAGGTAACTCTTTCCTTGACCCATTGATACTGTTACGCCGAGGCTGTTACAGAATAAGTAATAGTAAAGTATTAGTCAGCTTCTCGAAGTTATACCTACTGTGTCACAGAATAGGTAATACTACGTTTATACCTACAGTTACACAGATTAAGAAACAGTAGTTAATCTTGATTTGGCTATACGTGCGAACATTTCGGTGACTTTTAGTGGTTTATTGTGTAACAGTGGTGTGATTTAGTGTGTTGTGAATGCTTGTGATTAAGTTCGTGTATTTATCATTTTAGTGTTGAATAAAAGTGTTATTTTGGTTAGATTGATTTTCGTTATTTTATCCCGAACCCTCAGCTCGTAACAATAAACATTATGGTATACTCTATCTATTTATTGTGTTGCAATTTAAACTAACTATATTGATTGGACGGTTTCTACACAAAAAATAAAAAAGAAATGTTTCTATAAAATATTCTTGTTTTATTATCAAAATTCGCGCAAAAACCTGATATTACGATTTACGTATGCGATGCAGTTATAAAATTATCTATGTATCTAGGCTGTAAGATTACCAGGCAGACCATCTGGTGGTCAGATGAGATCGCCAAAACGGTGTGATCGATTGGCGCAGGATCGGAAAGAAGGGGCTCTAATGAGGAGGTTTATACCCAGCAGTGGGATGTGGGCTATATGATGATGACGGAGAAAGAGTACGAAAGCTTTCTACTTGGCCAGGTTATCTGGTTCCCATTGTACAAGCTTTTCTTAGTTTGGGGCTAGTGGCGGTGTGTGAAATGTACACACGGCTACACATCAAGCTATACATTCCCATTATAAGCTGACCTCTCATTCTACAAAACGCCTACACAATGCGAGGTCAGCTTTTACTGGAAATAATAGCTTGATTTGTAGCAGTCTGTATTTTTTATTTATTTTTAATATTTGTGGAGGAGCAGATTTTTTTCAAGTTTACAGTTATTGGTTTAATAATAAAAAATAATCATTTTAATTTGACTTTTTGGCTTCAAGTTTGTCAATAAACTTCACCCGGTCCAGGTAGCTACCATACTTGCCAGTCAGTAAATCAGAAATTTCTATACTTTCATTAGATTTGTTGTCAGACTTAAACGGCCTCCTATACCTGGCTGTATATCTAAGTAATTGGCACGCCGTGTTTACCATCACGGGCGACACGTTTGTGTGAAAACTCCAACAGGGCTCGACCCTTTGTAACCTCAGGCTTGTGGCATAGCGAATTAAATTTTAATGGAAATTGAGCTTTATCACTTCAAAGCTAGATTTACTTTTGCCTGATGACCTCGGAACACAAATTTTGAAGTAAAACTTCTTTACGCACGCTTGATTTGGGGAGTAAGCTGGTGAATGCGTTACGAAAAGTGCGAACTGAAGTTGAGATATAAGTTAGTGAAGATAGAAAGAGAGAGACTTACGTTTCGTATATTACTGTAGGGGCAAGAGAGAGGTGCGAGTACACATTTTCTTTCTCTCATAGCCAGTTGATATAGATAGATGGAACTAAACAAGTTTTAGTTCAGTCGTGTGGTCTAAAGCACACTCGTTTTTTTAAAGTCAACTTTAAGGAAGGTACTTCACAATTATTATATTTTACAAGCTTCCGCCTGCGGCTTCGCACGCCTTTTTTTGTCAATAAAAATCCTTTATCTCAATCCAGGGCATAATCTATCTATACATAAACCAAATTTCAACAAAATCAGTTCAGCCGTTACGACGTGAAAGCGTAACGTACAAACTCACTTTTTTTAAATGTATGATTTAAATAGATAATATTGCACACCATAAAAAACAATTGAATGAAATCGTAAATCTAAGAGTAGAAGAATTCCTTGTGAAAGGGCTCGTCCGAAGAAGTACTACAACCATCTTATTTCTGCCGCCACGCAGCATTGCTATGTTTTGGTTTGAAGGAGTTGGTTGCCGGTGAAATTACAGGCACATTAGGCTCTACGTCTGTATGCCTGAGGTTGATGGACGCAGGGCAGTTCATCGTAGAGCACGTTTCTAAAGTGCGTGACCTACGAGGCAATAATTTGTTATGGTTGGACCATTATACTAGTAACGTCTCCCGTGATGTCCTAATGCAGAGCAAAAGACTGCCCTTCTTTCCACTCTTTTCCATTCCGTTCTTTTTTTGTTTAATGTTACCCAATCTTCACTTAATACACCACAAGAGCAGTGAACGTATAACAAGAGTGCTCACAGCACTACTAAATAATCTGTCTGTGAGTACGTCAAGAGGCTATAAATTGGAAACAACTACGCCTCTACATGGAAATAATACATGTACAGTCCGCTAAATAAGTTCAGTAACGATTAGGTATTCAAAATTCAATTTTGTAAATAAACAATATTACAAATGGGATGATAACTATTATGTTATAGTGTTAGTTAGTAAAATTATATATAGTAAAATAGTTTTTCGTGACATTCTCCTGGAGGACTTGGATAATAAATCCGGCTATTTCTTATATAAAAAGGGTTAAGTATTATTATGAATTAAAATCCATAACAAATTCCCAAACGCTAGCACAGAATATTCATGATTCAAATATCTTACTAATTATCTTAGCTATTATGTCCATATCTTACATTTCTTTGGTTTGAAAATAATCGTATTTAGAGCCAATTTAGTCCCATGTTTTTATCATCTTACGAGTATAATCTACATATCGCTGACTGTACAACACAGGCAGAATTAACCAACACACGACGTAAAAGACGTTCGTTAATTAGGCAGGAATTCACTGTATTCAAACGAAAAGTTTAACACAAACTTGAGAGCCGAATTTGTTTTCGTCTTCGTGTCTTCATTAGCTTTATAAGTTAGCTCTTATTACGTGTGTTTGAACGCCACTGCTCTGCGGTTCTCTGATTTTGGGGCAGGTCTACTCAATGTTGGTGGTATATTACGAGGCGATTGTTTTTAGGGCTGAAAATAATCGCTGTACAGTATGTAGTCGTGTGAGCTAGTGAGAGCCAAACATTTTCGTTAAAGCAAGATAATAGTATATATTTAGCCCATTTTTGGCTAAAACTACTAGCGTCTTATCTAATTATGTGTTATGTGTAATTATGTGCCTTTAGTGCCCTTTATTTTCAGAGTTTTTGGGCCACCCGAAGGCGCACAAACCCCAATACTCCAACTCCTTTGAATGCAGTTTTTTGATAACCTCTCCTCGATTATTTAATAATCGAGGAGAGGTTATCAAAAAAGTTTTTTCATCAAGTCTCAATTCCAGGGAAATTTTTGCAACAAATAATGTCAGCGTAGCAAAAGCTACAGATGTCCGTAAATTACTCACTAATCACTATGGGAGCAATTGGGAAACTATCGAGCGATTACATTTTTTTGTTCCATTGCTGTCTAATGCACAGGCAAGTAACGAAAATGACACTCAAGAAGACACCCTTAACGCTTCTGATATTATATGTGAGGCACAAGAATCATTCACTGATTTGTATGTTTAATTACCTAATTAAACATACTTAATAAATCAGTGAATGATTCTGTGATAAAGCATAATTCTAATAAAAAAAATTCTGATTAAATTATTATTTTTAATTCACGCCTTCGAAACCTATATTTTTACTAAGTTGGTTAGGTTAGATCAACAAGGTAACGTAATACCTACTTACCTACTCGATGGTACTTGTTTGCACAATAAGACAAGTGTTCGAAGTATCTGTATTCAAGATGGTGTCGTCGTTCGGAACAAACCCAGCAATATCCCCTGAAGTGAGATTCAAATACAGCAATATCCAAATGTCAAGTTCAAACACAGCAAAATCCAAGCTATATTTTGCTTTTTTTTATTGATTAGCTAATGATTTAAAAATGTATTATATACAATATATACATTACCATCTCTTGATTAAAATACAATTGGGTTTGCATGAAAATTCATCCGTATTTGTCTTATCACAGTAATTTCCGTTTTTCCAGTATCTGTTAAATATGGATATTGCTGGTTTTGCTTTTATATGATTCATTTGTCATTGTTATTTTCTTACACATTACTTGCATTTAATAACTAATGTTTCGCCCCGAACTGAGATGTCTCGAGTCTCCCATAAAAACAAAAAATATATTATTATTTGTAATCTTTGACTATGAAAATAGCGCTCGACTATACTTGACAGTTTCATTCAAATTACAGGTAACGGGAGTTGATGTTAATTTGTTACACATTTTTATGGTAGACATTTCAAACTTTTCCCTATATTTGTGTCAATCACTAAAGCTAAATGCATACCAAATTTCAGCACTGTGAGGTCACTGGTGTATTTCGTGAATTTCGTCAAAGTACAGTTTTTATTATGGCTAATATAATACCTTAAAAAGTAAAAAGTTTAAACTAAAAATAATAATGAGGTCAAAATGTAATTTTGAAGACCTTTCTTTAGACGTGCCATTTGATCGGATAGTTCCATTTAGTTTTTTTTACCACTCTAGAACCCCAATATCTCAAGAACCTCCCACATTTTGCTCATTTAGTTACACCAGAATTGTGCCTTCTCTACCTACCTAAATACCAAATTTCACGATGATCGGATCAATGCTTCGAAAGTTATCCTCGGTCATACTTACCATACAACGCCAATTTGTCCAAGTCGATTTGGAGACGGAGAGAGAGAGAGAGAGAGAGTGATATAGAACATTACGCATATGACTCTGATGGATGACTCATTTATTATGACTTTAGTTGACATGGCAACTCATGGTGGAAATTAAAAATAGGTAGGTTAAGGCAGATTGCGATCATAATTACACAGTAAATTGTGCTACATGCGGAGTTACAGAGGATGTTCATCATCTTCTGGTGGAATGTGTTCGGAGCCAATCTTTGAGAGTCCATATGCAGACTCAATATAATGTAAATCTGTTAGATGTTGGCGTATTTCAAAGTATCCTGTCTGCCCCGCTATGCGATCCGGCCAGGATACTTTATAAAATGGTGTATGGTATAATTAAGTCTAGTTGTTAAGGATTTCATTGTAAGAATTAACAGGGCTGACATAGTCGCAAACGACTCAAAGTCCTTAATAAAATAAATGAAAAGAAAAAAAAAAAAAAAAAATTACACAGTAAAAATATGAGTATCGTTCAAAACATAAGTGAGATACAGTTTGCAGGTATATTTCGGTCAGCTATATTTCGCCATTTATCAGGCATACAAATTTAAATAAATTATTATTAAATATTAATATAGCTCGTCTATAAATAAATTTAAATAATTTCAATAAAACAATGTCAAGAAATCATAATAATTAAAGTTTTTTGTTGAGCAAAATCATTTTATTAAAGGTTCAAAAATTAAAATATTGAAAGGAAACTCCATTAACATTTTAATTAATACAATTTAGTCTGGTCCAGTAATGCCAGCTCAGAGTAACCCTTCAAATTCGGCTAGTTTTACAACGCACAAGACGCCCGGATTCGGCAAAAATCTTGACTTTCACTTTACTTTTGTCCAGTAATACCATCTCGGTGTAACCCTGTTTGAATTCGGCTAATTTCGAGACGCACAAGGCGCCCGAATTCGGCCCAATTAAAAAGCTGGGTACGAATTTGGACCAATTAGATAAGCCAACGAGCGTGTCGCACTCCCGAGCAGTTTTGTCGGCAATATAATTTATTAGGAGGCTCAAAGTTAAGGCTTTAACCCTTAAAGACTGGAGTCAAATTTGATTATGGACGTTCTAAATGTGTCCCTTCGGTCGCCAAGTTTTAAATGAAATAGTCTTCTTCAAACGGACACAATAAGGGAAAATGAGGATAAAGACGGGTTCTTGTAAAGCGGATGCGATTTTCAACCTCGGACACGTTTCCTCGAGACCGTGTTCTAAGACAGCTTCTTTAGAAACCTTGGCTCTGTGCGTTAGCCTTATGTCAATCTTCGGTTCCGCGGATGATAGGAATTTCTTCAAGGAGCTCTAAATCCTTAAGGCGTATCCAGAAGAGGCTTAAGGCGAGGATGGTTCGAAGGATAGTAGAAGCTTTAATAAATATAGAGAAGTCGCGACGCTTAAAGGGGCGCCTAGCCTTCGCCTTGCCTTCGCCTCGTCCTCGACTTCGCCTCGTCCTCGCCTTCGCCTCGTCCTTGCCTTGCGTCTTTTGTGTCTAGCCTGCGCTTTACAACAGCAACCAAAATGCCAATTCCAGTAGTTCATCTATTTATACCTACTACGTGTTATGTTATGTATGACTTTAAATGAAAACACGGGTAGGGCTAGTATGGTTGTAAAATAGGTTTTAACTGTTATATTATTCACGTGACATGTTCAAGCCCGTTGCCGTTTGTTAGGACACTACGTACGTATTCTATTCCTATTTCCTATATTATTCTCCATATATTTTCATTATGTGTGTTCATTTAGTGGTCTAAAGCACACTCGTTTTTTTATGTTTTATCTATCCCTCTGTGTTTTAAAGGTGCCTACGATTTTCATACCCAGTGTTGTTTTTAATGTTTTGTTTTCAATGTATGTTTTAATAATTCTGTTTTGCCTGTGCTGTATTTTACTAAATAAATGACTTTTACTTTAAAAAAATTCTTCCTATTTTCTTCCATATCTTAAGTACACCCCCGACCACATCTTTGACATTACTAAATCCTCTCCATCCAGAAGTTGTCTGGAAGAAATCGCTTCGAAGCCATAAGACGGTCCGTTGTACTATTTGCTTTGTGTCTTCTATTTTGTCTGTATTTTTATTTTTATAATGTGTACAATAAAGTGTTTTCATTCATTCATTCTTCCTATTTATGTCGCCAAGTAGCATTGTTGTATTTCGGTTCGAAGGGTATGGTTGCCGGTTTACAGGCACATGGTGACATAAGGCTTAATACCTGTATGCCTCAAGTTGATGGACGCAAGGCAGTGCATCGTATAGGACACGTTACTAAGGTGCGACAGACCTACAGGTAATACATTGTTATACGCGATGGTTACCACTTAACACCAGGTGGGTCACTATGCTTGTTCCATCACTAGGTAGTATAAAAAAAAAAAAAACAGCCTTTCAATAAACTGTAGGTTTATTGAAAGGCTAGTAGAAAGTGTAGGAATGGAATCAAAAGTACCGTAGGTGTACCGTTTTGTACACGTGTCCCGTAATTAAATCTAGTCATATTCTATTGTTGATATTATCTCGATGCCTGTTAATAAAACGTTAAATGTAACTGAAAGATGTCGCTATCCCCATACATCATCCTATCAGCCAAAGGTCATCCACTGCTGAACATAGGCCTCCCCAGAGATTTCCAGAGCGACTGATTTTGTTCGGCTCCCAGCAACCTTTATCAGGTCCAGTTTCCATCTAGTGGGGGCCGTCCTCCTCTCCATAAAGTTAGTAAATCGTTTAAAGGGCAAGGTGTTCGCTTTTATTAACAAACTCCCAAGTGATTTACAAAAATTGCCAATTAACAAATTTAAAAACGCAATCAATCAAAATCTTTATGAAAAAGCCTACTAAAAATATCGGATTATTTAGATGATAGAGAAGCTTGGGATTGAAATTGCTCCAACTCGTTCTAAATGTTACAATTTAGACGTAATTTATTTCCTGTATTGTTATGTACCTATTGTAAAAGGATCATTAAAAAAAATAACCAGCCTTGTTTCTTGCCTTTCTTTCCTGGCTTGGTCCCAAAGGAACATGCAGTAAAATTGACGTTTCAAAGTGATCCTTGTGAGTTTAATTAATAAAAGATTTTGACTTTGACTCTGCGTTTTCCAGTGCGTGATCTCCATCCGAGAATCTTTTTGCTCCAACGGCCGTCAGTTCTTCGAGCTATGTGCCCTGACCACTGCCACTTCGGATTACTAATCCTTTGTGCTATGTCGTTGACTTTGGTTCGTCTACGAATTGTCTCATATCTGGTTCGATCTCGTAGAGTAACACCAAACATAGCTCTCTCTATAGCACGCTGAGCCCCGTACATAGTAAAGTTAAAATTACGAGATTCGGGGTACACAAACGAACGAATATTGAAATAAATGAACTGTGTAGTGATTTTGAACGTATAGTTGGATTATTGTATCATTTATTTTCATTGTACTATTCGTGAATTCGTTATATTAACAACGTCCGTCCGGATAAGCTGAATTATATCTGACGGATTTCCAAATACACAATCATATTCTGAATGAAATAAATGAACCTGAATGAATAACAGACTGCACTAATATTATGTTTGTATGTTTATTATTTGTTAATAAATCATCATCATCATATCAGCCGTAGGACGTCCACTGGTGGACAAAGGCCTCCCTCATTGATCTCCAGGAACTGCGGTTGGAAGCGGCCTGCATCCAACGCCGACCTGCGGTTCTTACCAAGTCGTCTGCCCATCTTGTATGTGGACGTCCTACGCTGCGCTTGTTAATGAATAATGCTGAATAACAGTGCTTTATATAAAACCCAAATCAAACGTATTCAAAGCGCTGTTACATCCAAACGTATTGACTAAATAAGAGCTCCTTATTTGAAATAGATAACAGAGAACAGATTTAAGAGGACTTAAGAGAACAGATGGCCGATGGGGCCGGAAGGTACTCGAGCGGAGACCACGGACTGGCAAGCGCAGCGTAGGACGTCCACATACAAGATGGGCAGACGACTTGGTAAGAACCGCAGTTCGGCGTTGGACGCAGACCGCTTCCAACCGCAGTTCCTGGAGATCAATGAGGGAGGCCTTTGTCCAGCAGTGGACGTCTTACGTCTGATATGATGATGATGATGAAATAAATATTGCTTGACATTTCAGACAACGCTATCTAATCCAAACTAAGCAAAGCTTGTATTATGGGAGCCAGATAACTGATAAAATACTGAAATACATCATAAGTAAACATTTACCTATAATATCAGTAATATATATATATATATAACATCCACCTAGACCCGGAACAAATATCTCTCGATGATGCAAACATTAGTTCCTCGGTGGGAACCGAACCCGCAACCTCCTGCACCTCATTATTCGCCCACTACGCCACAAAGCTCGTCGTTACACACGAATAACAAAAACACAAAGCAAATCAACAAACTCAGTACCATCCTTACCTAGTTGATATACCATCCATTCGCACACACCGTTTTGGTTCCACGTTCTTGATGCGTACAGCTAAGGTATGGAACACTGCTGTCGTCTGTTTTTCCTAATAAATACGATCCGGGCCTCTTTAAGGTAAGAGTGAATAGGTTTCTTCTAGATCTTCGTGCTATATCTTAGACCACATCATCGCTTACCATCAGGTGGGATTGTGGTCAAACGAAGTTATATCATGTTTAAAAAAAAAAAATCCTAAAAGCGTCAGTTTGTTCAACCTAGGCATAGATTTATGTCGAGACCAAGATTAAGTGCTTACCTTTTTATCTATCATCCATCACGCAAGTGGGTGAATAATAGGACTATAGGTGTCATAGTAGGTGTGCGAATTGTTTACTTTTAATTTATATAGTAAGGCTACAAATATCGGTGAACATAATCGGAACAAAAATTACTGAACGTATAAAAACATAGTACCACCCGTATCTCGGAAACTAACTTTCTAAAGGTGGCGGTTCGCGTCGCGACAGAGACAAGAGACTGATACGAGAGACCGCGACCGTTACTTGACTTTAGGCAAATGTATAACAGCATCAGTTCGCGAGCGAGACAGAGACAGGAGACAGAAACGCGAGACCGGAGACTGCGTGACGGTTGCTGTCTCTGACCAGTTGTGTCACGTGTCGCGCTCGGAAAGTACGTGTGTTTATTGTATAAAATGACTACTTTTTCTGACGAAGACTGTGAAAAGCAATTCAACGTCTTCTTCTTCCTCCAATAGAAGTTTTAGGTACTTGGCTTTCCATTATAGTCTAAATTAATATCAGTAAAACACAACTGACTCCATCGAAAGACACTCCGATACTGAATGAATTGTAGCTTTGGTTGCGGTCTCGGTCTCGACCCACAGTACATGCAGAAGAGACCGAGACATTTGTCGCTGTCTCCCGTCTCAGTCTCCTGTCTCGGTCTCCTGTCTTTGTCGTGACGCGAACCGCCACCCTTAGGTAGCGGTGTCGTAGGTAGGTACGCGAAGGTCGGCAAGATTAAAAACCGTTGACGAACACAACAAATTCCACCAGATTTCTTCCCCAATCTCGCCAATTTGTCATCTCAAAAATGGCAACCCTCAAAGAACAAAACGAATTCCCGGGACATTCCTCATCAATTAAATTCTTCGACGTCAATTCGCCGATTATTTTCGTAAGTCGTCTGGGGACAGGTCTAGGCAAAAATCCCAAAAAGCTTATAAACCAATCTCCTTACCCTCCCACCTTCAAATGGCGGCCAATTAAAGGTTTTCGAATTGATTCCTTGATTTATACTCAGCCTTATTTTAAACGATGCTATTGATATTTAAACTAGCATTTTTGACTTCGCGTCTGAGGATAACTAATGAAATCTATTCTTCTTCCTGCCTTTTTTCACATTACACGTCGTACGTGGGATCTGCACAACATGTACCCATTTTTCTTCCATACCTCTCTATCAGTCGTCATCTCCGTTGTCACTTCTTTCCTATCCATATCATTCTTCACACAGTCCATCCATCTCTTCTTCGGCCTTTCTCTACTTCTATACCCATCCACACTCATATCTAACACACTTTTAGTTGCATAATAACTAACGAAATATAAGTTTATTTATACTATTGTTTATAATGCCCCTACGGGTATCAAAACGGGTATTTATCGCGTATATACCATTTTTATTTGATATCCCGACGTTTAACCTATAATATATGAACGAGGACATTTCTAATTCTGAAGACCAAGTGGGGGTTGTTGCTGCAGCTGCCATCACTTCTCGACGGCAGCTCCAAGTACTCCAGTCCGCCCGCGACCACGGCTGTTGCAACAGAGTCGAATCGTCGGGATAACCTTTTTTTCCTAAATGTTAGGTACCTACATACATCGTAAGTGAACTCTTGTTTTATTGGAGTCTAGCCAAGTAGGCTAATGAGCAATTTTATGCTAACATAGTTTTTTATTAGAATTATGATTAAGAATGTGTCCATTGACACTTTTCTTGCAGTCTCTATTCAAGGGGAAGACACGTTGTTCTTGTGTTCTTTATGGGATAACAAATAAATAATATACATATGCGATAAACACCCGTTTTAATCAGTAATTATGTATAGTGATCGCGAAAGTTTGAAAAATACTACTATAGAAATAGTTGAGCCACCTAAAGACCGGTGCAAGCAATCTATTGATAGGTCAACTAATCCAGATCACTAGAATGCAGAAATGCCCAAGACACTGTATTTCCCTCTAAATTGTATTGGTACCTATGTTTTATTTTCTAATACTTTCAGATGTGATAAAGTTTCTACATCAACGTGATAAAAGTATATGATCTCGTTCTTACGGGCAATTGAGCAATTTCTACGTAACGCGCCGTTAGTAACGACACGCTATTATGATTGATAACGACCGTATCGATCGCGTCTTCAAAATATATACAAAGTATGTTTTTATATTGTCTGGTTTAATTAAATGATATATATAAATATTAAATTTCTGCTATTAAATTGTACTTTGTTGATGTGACCTAAAGATACGATCTATTCCCATCTAATACCAAAAACTAATACCAATGGTATTTGTTTATTATCGCAAATAATATTCTATTCCTAACGAATACCACTCATAAACGAATCCCAAAACAAGTTAAATGGTATGAGATACAGTCAGTTATAAAAATGCTTTTAAATGTGATAAGTAGTATTTATTTTATCGTTTCAATCAACAACCAAAAATTTGATTAATAAATATTTAATCAAATTTTTGGCAAGTGATTCACATGCTACTAGTAAGTAAAAATGCCGGAATGAAGTAAATTTATAAAGTTTTAGGACTGTATTATGATCATAATATAAAATTTATTTCTGTGACTGTACCAAAAGTTTTTTCTGAAATCCAGAATAACTGCAATTTGTACCCCAAAAAAAAATTCCACATTACATGAACTCCCGCTACCTATATATATCAAATATTAGGATAATTTTAAGTAATATTACAACATAAAATATTTTATAACAACTTAAAATATATATAAAACCCTAATCTAACAAGCCTTAGTGCCCAGAATGCTGGCCGCATTGCCACGTTGAATGGCAATGCTTAAACTTTGGCCAAAATATAGGCCAGCATTTTGGTCACCAAAAGTTATGTTTTGGTATTCGTTGCGAATAGATATTGTACTTAATTTATATACATATATAAAATTTGGTAATATATTACGCCAATAAACAAATACCATTGGTATTAGTTTTTGGTATTAGATGGGAATTATGGGTAATATTATTGATACTTTTTTTTATACTACTTATATGGCAAACGAGCATGCAGTCCACCAGATGTTATGTGGCTACTGCAGCCCATGGATATCCACATAGAATTCAAAACAAGCTATTACGTTGTCTTGATCTCTATGTGGATACGTTGCCATACTATAGAACTTAGCTGTTATGCCTATGTGCCAGTAATTACAGGAACATACCATTACCATCTAACCAGAACGCAGCAGCACAAGTACTACTATTTGGCGGTAGATAAAGGTAAGGCGGTGGTGCCCACTTCCTCGAGCCCGTTTACAAAAGCTCTACCACCAGTACAAGCATTGAATCTGAAGCCCAATTCTACTAAACCAATCGCTTCACTATAACAACGGTATCGTCGCAGAATCTCCCATATATATCTTCTGATCCATTTCTTTCTCTTTCAGTTTCGAGCGTGTTTTTACACGATTGCAAATATTTTAGAGCACCAATTACAAAAGCAATAAGCCATACGAACAACCCGTCTCATTACAGATCCTCGGAATTGTCACTTTCTCTTTCAAATAACGGGCTAGTTTTACGTCGCGAAAAGACACCTCGTAACATCAAACGGTGCAGAAGTAACTATTATTTATTCTACGGTACATTAGGCCAGGGTTTCGTCGCTTGCGACTTACCGCCAAACCCTCATCATCATCATATTAACCACCAGAGAGACCGATCTTGTGCGGACTGCACGCAACGGCTCCCAGCAACCTTTATCAGGTCGTTTTTCTATCCAGTGGAGGGGGGGGGGGGGGGGGCACCTACGCTGCGCTTTCCAGTGCGTGGTCTCCAACCGAGAACCTTTCTGCCCCAACGGCCGTCAGTTCTTCGAGTTGATGATCAAATCGTATATTCTATCTCTATCTCTGCTTTTGTCTTACTAGCAGCGGTAAGCAAATTAAAATGTCACAAATTTTGCCGTGCCCAAAACATTGGCTATTGGCTATGTTAGCTTAGCTATGTTATGGTTGGCTTTGCTATTGTTATTTCTTTTTCTAAATAAGGCACTTTAACTGGCATCCTCGACGTCAATGCAGGTTTGATGGCTGAAAACCAGCGTTGAGCAATAAGTGTATTGTTCAGCATAATGCTGAGCCATTCTCCTTTTTCGGCACAGAGCTCATACTGACTCGGTACGTGTTTATTGTTTTGTTTATATTTTATTGATTATGTTAACGTGTTTTTCATTGTCTGTATTTAATTATCCACTGTATGTTTCTGTGTGCTTGTTACTTGTGTCGTAATAAATGTATATATCTATCTATGCATTATATTTCTCTACAATACCTGAAATCAGGAGGTTCGTAGACAAAGCAAACTCACTGACATAAGGAGAGGATCCCCCAGAGGATTAGGAAGCTGAAGCGGCAGTGAGCGAGGCACATTGCCCAAAGGACTGATGGTCGTTGGGGCAGAAAGAAATGTTCTCAAGTGGAGACCACGCACTGGAAACGACTCTCCACTAGACAGAAGGACGACCTGATAAAGGCTGCTGGGAGCTGTTGGGTGCAGGCCGTTCGATCGGTCGTTCTGGAGATCCATGGAAGAGGCCTATGTTTAGCAGTGAACGTCCTAAACCTGTCATGATGATGATGATCAGCTATCTAGTTCTATAGTAGATCTTCATGACCTTATCCCTCCTTCCTCCTACCACTACTGGACAAGAAGTACACCCATACCTGGTCGGCATACCACCTTGCCGTACCAAACGATTTGCTTCAAATTTTCTTGTTAGCACAAGTAAGGAGTGGAACTAACTTCCGTATGTTTTTCCAAACCAGTATAATCTTGGAATCTTCAAGTCCACAGTGAATAGGTTCTTTCTAGGCAAGCGTGCTCCATCTTCGATCACACCTTCACTTACCATCAGGTGAGTTAGTAGTGGTCAAGCGCTTGGCTATCATCAATTAAAAATTAAAAATATTTCCCCTATACAAGCTTCGCTTATTTAGGACTAGATAGCTATGAGAGGGCTGTGCGAAATATCCTGAATTATTTAATAATTATTTCTTTTATTTAGATTAGGCCGGCGGCATCGGCGGAAAAGGCACAAATGATTCATTAAAATTCACCAGCTATTGATTAATGAAATGATCTCTTGGGATTGCTTCTGTAGCGTAGCTATAGAGTCACAGTCCTGTCCTTTTGAAGATAATAGCTGGTTATCTACAAAAGAAAATACCTAGTCAGCTCATAAATTATGTCACATGTTTAATATAAAATAATTGAAACAAGTTTATTCATTATGTAACCATTTATATACCAAAATGAACTTAACAAAACATAGATTCTTATGACTTTAAAGTTTATTCAAAATGACCTCCGTGATTTTGAATACAGGCCTTCAATCTGCGCGGCCAGTCGTCTATCGCAGCACGAACGAGGTCCATGTCAATATCGGCGGCTGCCTTAATCAAGGATGTCTTGAGTGACTCCAAATTGGGATGAGGCTTTGAGCACGCCTTTTCCTCCAAGTGTTGCCATATCTTGTAATCTAACGGATTCAAATCTGGACTGGAGGAGGGCCAGTCTTCGTGCCGGATGAAGTTGATTTCACGCGCCGTCAGCCAGTCTTGTGTGCTCTTCGCTCTATGAGCTGGCGCCGAATCTTGTTGGAATACCCAGTGCCTGTTATTGAACATGGTATGAGAAACAGGTTCCACAAGGTTCGTCAGGACTGTATTTTGATACACAACTGCATTCGTTTTTACACCTTTCTCACAAAAATGTACCTCTGTTAAGCCCCAATAAGAAACTCCCAACCATACCATGAGCGAGGATGGAAAATGACCTCGTTGGACACGCGGAATGCGGTTGCTCGCTTCGTCACTACTGTGTGCGTACACCTTATCAGTTTGTTTGTTGTAGCTCTCTTCTACGGTAAAAATTTTTTCATCCGAAAAAAGAATTTCCCGATATTTTTTTCCCGCGTACCGCTTCAACAGAGCGCGGCATCTCTTCAGTCTCAGGTCCATTAGACGAGCATTCAAACGATGTCCTGTTTTTCTTCAATATGCCCGAAGCCCTAAGTCTTCATTTAACACCCTTTTCACCGGGTTCTGCTTAACCCCATCTGAAGGGCCAACAGTTTCTGCTTACGTTAGGGATTTCTTTGAATTCGCGCCTTCACAGCTTTTATCACTGCTGGAGTCCTAACAGACCGAGGGCGACCACTTCTTGACCTGTCATCTACACTAGAGTCTTCATTGTATCGTTTGATGGTGCGATAAACGAACCTTTTGGTTATATCAAAATTTTTCAGTATGTCAAAAATTTGAATTGGCGCGTAACCGCAACGATGCAACGCAATAACTGCAACACGGTCTTCTTTAAGCGTCCACTCCATATTTAAAAATGAGTAAAATTCTAAAAAGTATACATTTTTATTTTCATGAACAATTCGAAATTCGAATTCTATAAACTTTTTTGTGGCCAGCATTCTAAAAGAAAAGTTTTTACTGTGTGACAATACTTATGACCTGACTAGGTACTTAGTATTATGTGATTACAAAAATATGAATGGTTCCTATTGCGTTGCGTACCTAATGGGATTGGGATATTGCTTCTCATCCTCACAAGGTAAAGGCAGGGTTAAGGTTGCTATATTAAATAAAAACAATTGTGATCTATACTTCTATATCTATACTATCTATACTAATATTATAAAGAGGAAAGATTTGTATTTTTGTGTGTGTGTGTTTGTAATGAATAAACTCAAAAACTACTATGCCGATTTCAAAAATGCTTTTACCATTGGAAAGCTACATTCACCCTGAGTGACGTAGGCTACTTTTTACTCAACTGTGCAGAAGGAGGGTAATGTTTTTTATTGAAAAACTGCGCGTGCGAAGCTGCGGATTGGTCAGCTAGTCATTAATATATGGTTCTACATTTTAAACCTTTGAAAAGCATTTTTCGAAAAAAAAATTATTAAAATTAAACCAAGTGTGCTTTAGACTATACGACTGAAGTAAAACTTCTTTTTTAAAATATTAATTCATAAAATTGTTCAAAAATCAAGAAAATGTGTGATCGCACCTCCTCTCTTGCCCCTACAGAAATATACGAAACGTAACTCTCTATATCTCCCTCTCAACTTCCGTTCGCCTCGCCCGATAACACTTTTCAAACGCTCTCGTCACGCATTCACCAGCTTACTCCCCAAGGCAAGCGTGCATAAAGAAGTTTTACTTCAAAAATATTTGTAAAGCACCAAATCTGAAATTCAAGCTAAAATTTGGGACTCAAACGCCAGTCCATATAAACTAAAACTTTTGACTAGAAGTTAAGATTAACGCGTTCTCATCATAAGTACTGCAGTACACCTGCCATTTATCCAATACCTGTGCCCCAAACGACCCCTAAAGCTTTGATTTATGAGAAAATAATGTTCCTCAGGGAAATTTAAAGTGTTAACTTGACTAAAACTTCAAGTGTGTTCTATGAATTTGATATTAATTCACTTCCCGCAAATTTAAACACCCTGTAGAAGGCGTAGGCCTGTTAAAACACCCTGTAGGCTGGGGGGGTTCATTTATCTTGTATGGAAAAGTTTGTTGGAAGTGACACTTCAATATGTTAAGTTAGTCGTAAATTTTGTTATTTTCTCGGAAAAGGAGATACGTGTGTACCGTTGTTTGTTTTTAAAATTCTAATTATTTTTACTTAGAAAACTTCAATAATTATTATAAATACGGGATTTATCACGTATCGTTTTATCGGTGTTTCGACCGACAATGTTTCGGTTCGATTCGTGAACCTACATCAGAGTGAGTGCGATCCGCTCCGAACAACGTCTCGTCTCGCACTAATACAGAAACACCGATAAAACGGTACGTGATAAATCCCGTAGTTATAATAATTATTAATGTAAATCACGAAAGTTTTAAAAACTTGTTCGAAGAACACTGATTATTATGTATATCTATTGGTTTAGCAACAAAATGGATCTGGCATTTTTCTACCAGACGAGGCGTCAAGTAATTTGGACACAATTTCGAGACACTATGTTTTTAAAACGTGGATGATTAAGAAAAAATTGAGCATCACTTATTACAAACTAAGAAAGACCCAAGCTTAGGTTCAAATAAATATATTCCAACTAGGATTTACATATGATATAGGATACACAAGACTTATCCCCGTCCCTAAACCTCCCTTAGGTGACAGCTTACACAACCTGTTTATGTACGACATTAAATGAAAACACGGGTAGGGATAATGGCTAGTATTGTTGTAAAATTGGTTATTTTCAAATTCGACACCACATACATTTTTAAATTCACAAATAACCTTATATCAATTACTAAAATATCAATGAAACAGCCTGTATAAAATAGGTAAACAAATCATATTCATTCATCATGTAAGTAGGTACCTGTTAAACTGACTAAGCGGCATCGGCGCAAAGGCGCCACCGATTTACATTAAAATTGTTTATTGGAAATGTGTCGATTACTGGATAAATATTCAAGCTTATTAAAACCCTTTAAAATCAGTTAATACGATTCCGGATGTGTGTTTTAAATTAATGTCGTATTAATAAAACAGGTTGTATATTATTAATCCGTCATTGAAAGTAGTTTTCGCCGTCCCATTTAGTTCCACCTGTAACAAAAAACATATTATATAATGTAACAAGCCCTAAGATGGGCCACGTGTTTTTATTTTGCTATCATCATCATCAGCCTTTCTCATCCCACTGCTGGGCATAGGCATCTCTTCGTTGTCGCCATTCGCTTATGTCCTGCGCTATTCTAACCCACATACGACCTGCGATTTTTATAATGTCGTCGACCCATCTTGCTGGCGGATGACCTTCGTTCCTGGTTCCATCTCGGGGCCCCCCACTCAATCAGCACCCTGCTCCACCTGTCATCACCGCGCCTGGCCCCATGTCCTGCCCAACTCCATTTGAGTTCCAATATACGCTTGTATTTTGCTAGTGAAAAAAGGTTATTTATAGATACAATCATCAGTATTATCAATGGTTATTTGTTTTATTAATGTTAAAAAAAACTATGGTAGTCCACTTAAAACCCCGTCAATAATTCACATTATTTTAACTTACAAACAACTTTGACTAGACTAACTTCCATAGTAAGAAAAAAGTTATCCGAAAAGTTTGTGAAATATTGTTCGATTGTACTCCCAACTGCCGACACGAGTCCAAACTTCCATTGCCATTAAAGTGACGAGTGGTCAACGTAGCCTAGTTCGGAGTGGAGCGATAAGCGTAGCGAAAACAGAGAGGTTGGAGTACGCTCGTCGAAGACATATTTTGACGTTCGGTATCTTTGCTTTCACACTATTATTATTATTATTATTTTTTGTATTGTATTCATTTATTTCAGATAATTAATCCATAATACATTTTAAACAAAATAAATTAAAATTCAACTAAAAATATTTTTTTTATCTAGCCTATATTTTTCCACTGGGCAAAGGCCTCCCCCAACTCCTTCCACCTATCGCGATCCTTGGCAGATTCCCACCATACCTTCTCGAATCCGCTGATGTCGTCGCGCCAACGCTTTCGCGGCCGACCCCGACGTCGCTGTCCAAAAATATTATACTAGTACATTAAAATTATGGTACACAAACAAATTAAGTTTATTAAATTAAATGAAAATAACAATTAGGCATCGGTGTATGCACACGCTGGAGCAACACACTCATACTCATATATTCAAACCGTAGGGACATAATAGAACACTTCGTTACGTCAATTATAGTACTTAATTAATAACATGGCTTTATCTAAGTAGCTCATTGCACCCTCATTTTGGAGGTGCCAGAAACAGACAAGCATTTCGTATAGAGTCAATATAGACGACACACAACGCTCTGCCACAGTTTGTAGGATGCTGTTGTTTCTGGCACACGTCCTGCTCATCAGAGATGTTGTTTTCTTCCGAATTATAGCGTGAAAGCCATCAGTTCGATTCTGAGGTAATATCTCCGAGACACCACAAAACGGGGGAGCCTCAACATCACCCTATTATGGCCTTACACTAAAAAAAATCTAATACCTACGTCCGATTTGACATGTATCATTTATCATGATCTGATATCTTAAATGTATTCTAAACGATTGTTTAAAATCAAAGGTTCAAATTATTTTGAACACAATTACAGTATTATAGACCCCGGCTTACACAATGATCTCTAAACGTGTTTAGCGACTAAACATGTTTAAATATAACGTATTTGTATGATTTGACAACTCTCTTATTTATATTTGTTTATTATTATTTGTTCTTTTGTTATTTTTTTATTTCAGTTTAGTGTAGATTATAAAATATGGATCACTGTGTCTGCAATAAAGAAGAATTTATTTATTTATATTTTAAAGACTTTCAGCACTGTGTGATGTAGACACTAGACAATAAATATTAAGGCATTAAATACGATTAGGCATCGCTGCGCAAGTTGCCCCTAATATTTAACGGTTGACCTTAAGATAGGTACTAATGCTTTAATAACATGACCTCTGTGGTCATCTGGCACGCGAGCTATTGCGGACTCTTTCTCTTTGCGGGCTAAATGTTTTCATATTCTGCGAATATTTGCTTATAGCTGCCATTAATATGTAATATAAGGGTGTTTTTTATTTATTTGTATCGCTTCTCTCGAGCTTTAATCGTAACACATACTCATATGTCACAAACATACTTACAAACGCGGCTAAGAGTACCAAATAACTGCTCATATTTTATCAACAAATGGGCTATCAGCCGCAAAACCGTGTGCTACTCAGTTGAATCGCAAAAACACGGACAGTTAACCTAATTTCGCAGTTTTTGGGTCACCCGGCAAGGCATCATACGATAGTTTGGGTACACGTCCGTCCGTCCGGTTGTCCGGCCCGCTAGACGGCGGGAATTGTTCATTTGAACGCTCTTTTTGATGCAATGGGATACTATTGTTTCTGTTCAGAAGCTTTTTATGGATACGGAAAAGTCGAGGGATGGTTTTTGCAATCTGGATAAATAAAGTATTCATATTTAGGTATCTGTTCCTGTACCTAACGACTATGGAATGACTTGCCTGTTTCCATCAGACTTGCTAAATCTTTACCTCTTTTTAAAACTGAGGTCTGCAAATTATACTTAGCGGCTTCTTTACAGTAAACATTGTATTTCCTTGCGATATTTATTGTATAAGTATATGTATACCTAGTCAGGTCATAAGTATTGTCATACAGTAAAAACTTTTCTTTTAGAATGTTTATAGAAAAAAAAAAGTTTATAGAATTCGAATTTCGAATTGTTCATGAAAATAAAAATGTATACTTTTTAAAAATGTACTCATTTTTAAATATGGAGTGGACGCTTAAAGAGGACCGTGTTGCAGTTATTGCGTTGCATCGTTGCGGTTACGCGCCAATTCAAATTTTTGACATACTGAAAAATTTGAATATAACCAAAATATTCGTTTATCGCACCATCAAACGATACAATGAAGACTCTAGTGTATATGACAGGTCAAGAAGTGATCGCCCTCGGTCTGTTAGGACTCCAGCAGTGATAAAAGCTGCGAAGGCGCGAATTCAAAGAAATCCCAAACGTAAGCAGAAACTGTTGGCCCTTCAAATGGGGTTAAGCAGAACCACGGTGAAAAGGGTGTTAAATGAAGACTTAGGGCTTCGGGCATATCGAAGAAAAACAGGACATCGTTTGAATGCTCGTCTAATGGACCTGAGACTGAAGAGATGCCGCGCTTTGTTGAAGCGGTACGCGGGAAAAAAAATTCGGGAAATTCTTTTTTCGGATGAAAAAATTTTTACCGTAGAAGAGAGCTACAACAAACAAAATGATAAGGTGTACGCACACAGTAGTGAAGAAGCGAGCAACCGTATTCCGCGTGTCTTACGAGGTCATTTTCCATCCTCGCTCATGGTATGGTTGGGAGTTTCTTATTGGGGCTTAACAGAGGTACATTTTTGTGAGAGAGGTGTTAAAACGAATGCAGTTGTGTATCAAAATACAGTCCTGACGAATTTTATGGAACCTGTTTCTCATACCATGTTCAATAACAGGCACTGGGTATTCCAACAAGATTCGGCGCCAGCTCATAGTGTGAAGAGCACACAAGACTGGCTGTCGGCGCGTGAAATCGACTTCATCTGGCACGAAGACTGGCCCTCCTCCAGTCCAGATTTGAATCCGTAAGATTACAAGATATGGCAACACGTGGAGAAAAAGGCGTGCTCAAAGCCTCATCCCAATTTGGAGTCACTCAAGACATCCTTGATTAAGGCAGCCGCCGATATTGACATGGGTCTCGTTCGTGCTGCGATAGACGACTGGCCGCGCAGATTGAAGGCCTGTATTCAAAATCACGGAGGTCATTTTGAATATACTTTAGTGTCATAAGAATTTATGTTTTGTTAAGTTCATTTTGGTATATAAATGGTTACATAATGAATAAACTTGTTTCAATTATTTTATATTAAACATGTGGCAGAATTTATGACCTGACTAGATATATTTTATATTTATTTATATAAGTATATGTAGGTATATTTTAGGTTTAGGTATTTATTTATTTTTATCCTACATATATAGGTATTTATTGTTACACCGACTCCTCACACGTCTTTTCAATCCAGTCCATCCAAAGGTTGCCTGGACGGGTTCGCTGTGCGATAAGGCCGCCCATTGTACCACCATGTATTAGTCTTTAAGTTTTCTAGGTTAAGTTATTTTAATTTGGTGTAACAATAAAATAATTATCTATCTATCTAACTGCTAAATTAGTAGCCTGAATTTTGGTTAGTTTGTGACGAAAGATTTGCCCTATGATGTATTATGTTGTCGCGGTATTTAGAGTAGTGATCTTTTTTATCAAAAACGACCAAAAAAAATTATTTTTTTAATACTTATATGGCAAACGAGCATGCAGTCCACCAGATGTTAAGTGGCTACTGCAGCCCATGGATATCCACATAGAATTCAAAACAAGGTATTATGTTGTCTCGATCTCTATGTGGATACGTTGCCATACTATAGGACTTAGCTGGTATGCCTATGTGCCAGTAATTACAGGAACATACCATTACCATCTAACCGGAACACAGCAGCACAAGTACTGCTATTTGGCGGCAGATAAAGGTAAGGCGGTGGTGCCCACTTCCTCGAGCTCGTTCACAAAAGCTCTCATCGTCATCATCATCATCATATCAGCTGTAGGACGTCCACTGCTGGACATGGGCCTCCCTCATTGATCTCCAGGAACTGCGGTTGGAAGCGGCCTGCATCCAACGCCGACTTGCGGTTCTTACCAAGTCGTCTGCCCATCTTGTGGGTGGACGTCCTACGCTGCGCTTGCCGGTCCCTGGCCTCCACTCGAGAACCTTTCGGCCCCATCGGCCATCTGTTCTGCGCGCTATATGGCCTGCCCATTGCCACTTCAACGTGCTAATCCGTCGGGCTATGTCGGTGACTTGAGTTCTCCTACGTATCTCTTCATTTCTGATTCGATCCCGTAGAGAAACCCCGAGCATAGCCCTCTCCATAGCTCGTTGAGCGACTCTGAGCTTATTCATAAGGCCAATAGTGAAGGACCACGTCTCGGTTCCATATGTCATCACTGGTAACACACACTGATTGTAGACTTTCGTCTTAAGGCACTGAGGTATGTTGGACGAAAAGACCTTGCGAAGTTTCCCAAACGCTGCCCATCCGAGTTGGATTCGACGATTGACCTCTTTCTCGAAGTTGGACCTACCTAATTGGACTGTTTGTCCTAGGTATACATACGCGTCGACAACTTCAAGAGCCGAGTTCTCAACCATAACTGGGGCAGGGACGACATGGACATTCGACATGATTTTCGTCTTGTCCATGTTCATTTTAAGTCCTACCCGTTGGGAGACTCGATTGAGGCCTTCGAGCATCGTGCTGAGCTCTTCCATCGACTTTGCCATGACCACAATATCGTGCAAACCGAAGGTGAGTGATGTATTCGCCGTTAATATTGATGCCCAGTCCTTTCCATTCCAGAAGCTTGAAGGCATCTTCTAATGCGGTCGTAAACAGTTTCGGAGAGATGACATCTCCCTGTCTTACGCCTCTTTTTAAGGGAATCGCCTTCGAGCTCTGTTCGTGTACTCGGACTGACATAGTGGCGTTTTTATACAAACACTTCAACACTTCGATGTACCAATAGTCAATACGGCATCGTTGGAGAGACTCAAGCACTGCCCATGTTTCGATCGAATCGAAGGCTTTCTCATAGTCCACAAACGCGAAACATAAAAACACAAAAGCTCTACCACCAGTAAAATATTGAAATGTGTTTGTTATTAATTGTTAATAATATATAAAGTTATTAGTTCGTAAACTTTTGAAAGGTTTTCCCTACGCTAAACAATTATTTGGCTATTTATAAAACGATATTAAAAGTTATTTCTTTAAATTAATACGAGATCGGAGCCATTTCAAAAAGGTTTGCTTTAAAATTAATCTATTTTTTATTAAACAAGGCCGATTGTTTAACCGTTGTTTGCAAGTGTCAAATCAAATTTATTTATGACGGATTTGTAGCCCACAACACCTGCGTGTGGGGTGACCGCCCTAAGCCTTATTAGCGGGATAAATCCTTATTCAAATAGGATTTCGTTCCATAATTTATGGTAACGTCTAGAAATTAATGATAAAAAGCTTTTATTAATTCGTGAATTTAATATTAAAACGTTCCAACTAGCACTTAGCGTAATTGAAACACGAAGCTGAAGTTGCAAAATGCATTATATCCTCAATTCGTTTCGTGTCACTATATTTTTTCTTTTCAACTTTGCCTAGGCTCATTACTAGGTTGAAATATATCATAAAAAATAAGGCAAGCGTTTTTTAAGACTTTCAAATCCATACTTATATTACAAATTCGAAAGTTCCTCTGTCTCTTTGTATGTCTTTTTATTATATTATGTTTGTATAACTAAATGGCTTGACCGATATCGATGAAATTTAGTATATAGATTATAATTAAGATACAAGCTGCAAAGCCCCGCGCGAAAGGTTGTTTTCAGTAAAACTCAAATTGACATTGATATAGAATTTATTTGTAATATTTAACAACACCTACATATTATTAACAAAAAAACTTATGAATAAACAATTTAGAAAGAAAGCACCAAACAGACAAAAAATATAAGAAGAACTAATAAAACTAACATAATTTAATGTGTGCGATGCTAAAAAATACAAAATGATTATTATCTTCGATGATGTGTAAGGATATGAAAGTGGGATAACCTAGTCATACAAAATAAAAGCTTAAAAAAATGCAATGTAGTGGTTTGCAATGAGCTGTTATCGAACGTACAGGACCTAATTTGAGTCAAATGCACCATTAAAACGAGATCGCAGCTATTTTAAAAAGCTTTGCCATAAACTAAGTATTTATATGCCGCTATCGGGTCTGTCCAGGCTATTATTGTCACCCCAGTACAGTGTCCGCTGACAACACCGTAATCCGCTTACGGCGAACCAACGGAAGACGCTACGCGATAATAATTATAACGATGTTATTGTTTATCGTGGCGGTGTAGGCGGCCGCAACCGTGGGGCTTAACTTAGAAATTATTGTTGCGTTCTAAGTCAAAATACCTTAGTTTATATAAAGTAAATTTCAAAACGTCCTTGACAACATGATTGTTAATTTTGACGTCGATAAGACAACAGTATATCAAAATAAATGAATGGCCGTGAGCCCAGCGTCTTTATGATTGTTTTATCCTTTTTTAATCTAAAATTGACTATTAAAGCCAGGCTGTGGATATTGTTAAATTAAAAAAGACCGGTTCCAATACTAAAAGGAATGTAAATAATATTCGAAAGTCTTAAGTAAAAACCAAAGTCATGGTAATCATTCAAATCACATGCATCAAATTGCATCATTAAAGAAAGAAAGAAAGAAAAAAACATTAATTTGTGACGGTACAAAACACACACATCACACAAATAAGGTACACACAGCAATACCTAACAAATGTGTGTCTCACAATTACCTATATATAAATGACCGACGTCACAAAAAGGCGTCCAACTCAGCATTTGTAGTGCTTTTGTCAAAACGCTGATCTTCCGTTGGAACCATTTAAAAATGAAGATATCACTTATATAGCATATCATTAGTAAGTATCATTTAGTAAATCATGCCTGATATAAGGCGGTAAAAAACACCTCACTATCAAAGCTTATGGAAGGATACGAGAAATTCCCCAAAATTCCTTGTCATACGCTCATCCGGCGCGTGTCAACACAGATTAGTCTCCCTAACAGAGTGTGACATTGACATGACGTGTTTTCTTTGTCTATGGTTATAACAAAGACGGTGTTCTAAATGGAAAACAAATAGAAAACACAGCTTCACGCCTAATTCTATCAAGTAGCTTCCACAACACAAAATATGTAACGTTAAAATTTATTTCTTGATAAGTTAAGTTTGACACAGTTATTTTGAATTTATATTCTCCCGAACTAGTTTAAATACTGTGTTTCAGGCTCCCGTTATATAAATATGTTGATGTATGCAATAAATAAGACAGACAACGAAGATAGTCATTTATTTACAACATCAACACACAATACAATTACACTTTAGAATAGATGCTAGATGATGATGCTTATCGAATGTAATGTACTTATTTGTTGTTTTATTAATAAAATAAAGTTGAATAAATCCCAATCATAATTTTAAACTTTAGCCTAGAGCTATTAGTAACTTTTAACTTCTTAATAACTATTTTTACTAAATTATTCTAATAGGTTGCTTATTATTATTGCTTAATACTATTAAGTTTATTTCATGTTTCTTTTTTGGGCAGAGCCTAGCTACCCACGACACAGGGAATCCTAGTGTGGGGGTTGTGTGTGTGTGTTCATTATTATACTAAGTACCTAACCTAAATGTATACCTACTAATTTAATATTTTAAAGAAAGAAAAGAAAGAAAAGAAAGAAAAGAAAGAAAAGAAAGAAAAGAAAGAAAAGAAAGAAAAGAAAGAAAAGAAAGAAAAGAAAGAAAAGAAAGAAAAGAAAGAAAAGAAAGAAAAGAAAGAAAAGAAAGAAAAGAAAGAAAAGAAAGAAAAGAAAGAAAAGAAAGAAAAGAAAGAAAAGAAAGAAAAGAAAAGAAAAGAAAGAAAAGAAAGAAAAGAAAGAAAAGAAAGAAAAGAAAGAAAAGAAAGAAAAGAAAGAAAAGAAAGAAAAGAAAGAAAAGAAAGAAAAGAAAGAAAAGAAAGAAAAGAAAGAAAAGAAAGAAAAGAAAGAAAAGAAAGAAAAGAAAGAAAAGAAAGAGAAGAAAGAGAAGAAAGAGAAGACAGAAAAGAAAGAAAAGAAAGAAAAGAAAGAAAATAATGAAAAGAAAGAGAAGAATGAAAAGAAAGAGAAGAAAGAGAAGAAAGAAAAGAAAGAAAATAATGAAAAGAAAGAGAAGAATGAAAAGAAAGAAAATAATGAAAAGAAAGAGAAGAATGAAAAGAAAGAGAAGAAAGAGAAGAAAGAAAAGAAAGAATAGAAAGACAAGAAAGAAAAGAAAGAAAAGAAAGAAACGAAAGAAAAGAAAGAAAAGAAAGAAACGAAAGAAAAGAAAGAAAATATATTTATTTGAACCCACTTTACGTCACACACAATAAAATGCAATAAAAACAAAGGCAAAGTCAAGATTCACTCAGACAGACAATACTGGTGTTGCGTGGGGACAAAAAGGTCCCGGTCTCAGCATAAGCTGTTTCGTACCACGGTGGATATGATGCAGCGCTGGTTTTCTGACAGGGCCTAGGTGATGACACGATGCCTAACGTTATTAACGTGACTACTAACTTTTTGTGTGAAAAAATCTGGATCAATAAGATTTTATTTATTAAAAAAAATAGAGAAAAAACAGAGGAAAAAGATACATTGAAATAGTAGAATAAGAAACCTAACAGGACTCTCTATGTCATACATATCAAAATTAGGTATTGTGACGGCAGCACCGATTTTTGAAGAGTTGCTGACGTTACGGACAAAATTTATTAGGACACAGTGTCCCAACTGACACTATTGATTTTAATATTTTTTTTACCGTCGAATCAGACACCATCAAATTATTGAAGCTGTTGAGTACAGTCAGGTAAAAAATGTTTAAGCAAAATATAATATAATGTGATAAAGCTAATCAAATTGCTTTGCGAGCATGTGGTGACTTACATTATCGTTAAAACAACCACAAGTTTCGTTCATTGCGTATATGTGCTATAAATCAACATCTTGTATACTTAGGCATCTATATAATGATCATTTAAAATATCACAAATTAAGAGAGAGAGTGTGACCTTGCTATGCATCTATTTCGTCAACTTGCTGTGCCGCCGCTGCGCCTCGGTGTCCTGTTTTTTTAACTGACTGTACAATGCAGCTATTTTTAATGCTGTCCGAATCGACAGTAACAAAAATATTAAAATCAAAAGTGTCAATTGGGACGTTGCGTCCCAATATAATATATTTTGTCCGAATCGACTACAAGTATTTTTTAAATACCCAGAACGACTGATCTTGTGCGGCCTGAACCCAAAAGGTCGCACTCAGCATACTTTATTAGATCATCTTCCTTCTAGTTAGGTGCAGTCTTTCGCAGCTTCTAAAGACCAACTTTATAAAAAGTTGTAGTGAAATTAGTTTATCCGTTTGAGTCAAATGATAACATCTTTTTTGTGTCGGAGACATAAAAATACGAAATCTTTGAGCACTATTCTATTCATGGGTATCAAAACAAACTAGAATTCGATCCGTACAAATTGACGTTTCCATTCACGATCGACTTTCACTCGTAGATTCCCAGATGACTCACGGGATCTGAGAATCTTGTGATGCTATAAAAACTATGCCCGTGGGAATAAATCGACACTGTAAGTGTAGAACACTGAAGCGAACAGGGAACAGGGAGAAGTTTAATGTAAATCTGGTTACATTATATACTTGAATCATGTTCGGAATTGTAAGCGGTACAAATTGAAACGAAGGAAAAATACCGCTAAAATCAATACCTTAGCAAAAAATAAGCTTAGTTCCACAACCGTTGCCCATATTGGATTTCCTTTCTGGAAAACAGTATCTGTTAAAAGACATTTAAAAGTCTCTGATTTGTCGAGAGCGGGGTCTGTTCGCCTGAAGACATCGTCTCGACACATTCGATATCTAAGCGCCTAGCATGCGAAACGACCCTCGACCCTCTGAGCCTCACAGAATACTATATTTGGATTATTTTCGATGCTGTTTGAGAACGTGCACCGACCCCCCTCCCCCTTTATTCTGCCAAGAGTTGTTTTCGAGGCGTGTTTTTAAATAAAATTCGAAATAGATGCAATCTCTTCGCTGTCGGAGATGCGGAATCGAGGAATCGCACGAATACCTGTACATTCAGCTGTCACAATGTGATTACATCTCAATTGTGTTATGCGAAGGTACATTTTTGAATGGAAAATCTCGCAAACAATGTGAGCGGAGAATTTTTAAAAGCCTTGTCATTGTTTGAAATACAAAGTTTTGACGTTACAATATATGTATTATGGTTTGGATATAGCAGGCTTTGTGGATCAACTTATTCTTATTTTCTACTAGCTTCCGCCCGCGGCTTCCCACGCGTTTATTGCAAATTCAAAGTATCTTAGGTGTTAATCCAAGTTATATTCTACGCACATACCAAATTTCATCGAAATCGGTTCAGCCGTTCCGATGTGAAAGAGTAACAAACATCCACACATAGGTACATCCATACAAACTTTCCCGTTCATAATTTTTTTTTGCTTTTATAGATTTTTCGTTTGACTGACTACAATCTCACCTGATGGTAAGCGATGATGTGGTCTAAGATGAAACACGGAGATCTAGAATAAACCTATTCACTCTTACCTTAAAGAGGTTTGGGCCAATAAGATAAGATAAGATAACTCTTTATTGTACACCAAAGTAAAATACAGAACATAATTCTTACAAACAGATTTAGTAAAATGGGCGGTCTTATCGCTAAAAGCGATCTCTTCCAGACAACCTTTGTATGGACAGGATCAAAATGTAACACATGACGGCGGTGCATCTATATCAATTTAAAAACATATCTACATACTATAAACCTAAATTACCAGTAATAACACAAATTTAATTTAAATAAGCAACTCTAAAAGTTGTTATGATGAATTAACAAGCAGCTACAACTTCAACACAAGGACAGATAATGGGTGTGCACTTTTGTTTTAAAATTACTAATAGACTTGGATGTTCTTATAGTGAGGGGCAAAGCGTTCCACAATCGTACGGCTGTTACAGTGAAGGATCGACTATAAAACTCTGTCGTATGGATAGGAGTTAGTGGATAGTTAGTTGAGAATAGAATATTAGTGGGATTAACATTTTATTGCAATTTTCTTTATAAAACCGCTGTTTAAGCTTGCCTTTGCACTATATTATTTCAGAATTATTCTAAGAAACATACCTTTTGAACTCCACACTTTATTAGTCAGCGTACCGTATGATTACCATTGAACAGACTTAAGCCATTCCCTAGACATTGACGGCTACTAGCCACCTTTTACCAGTGAGTGGCTACAATTAACGCTACTTCAGAGCAACTGGCAGGTCGTGTAACGGTACCAGTGAATGTTCCTGCAATTATTTTCTATTCAAAGGTAAAGAGCGAAATTAGTGTCTTTGGAATGCGTTTAGGTAGTTTGTTAGTTGATCTTTGTGATCATACTTTTATGAATATAAAAAAGTGCTGATTTGACTATTAAGGCGATATGTAAAAAAAATGAGCCGCTAAGTAGGTAACTGTCGTATTACGTATCGTATAACGAAAAATGGAACTGATTTCATATTTAATAATAAAATAATAATTAATAATTGCTGGACATTTCACACAGCGCTATCTAGCCCCAAACTAAGCAGAGCTTGTACCATGGGAACCAGATAACTGATAGAATACTTATATACTTTTTTTTGTAAATACATACTTATAATATATAGAAAAACAACCAGACCCGGAACAAATATCTGTAGATCATGCAAACATTTGTTCCGCGGCGGGAATCGAACCCACTACCTCCTGCGTCTCAGCCGGCTATTCGCCCACTGCGCCACGGAGGTCGTCAATTTAAGCAATATTTACTTGAGGATTTAAACTACATAAATGAAAGTCAGAAACGCAATTGGTGAAACTTTTCTCGATACAATTATTTGTCAAAATCGGCTCTTCTAAAACACTAATATCGTTCATTCTCCGACTCTAGAAAAGTTTTAAAGATTTTTTTACATAGTTATGTAGATAATTATGGTACCTAAATTAATGGAAAAGCATTTTTTTTAATTTGTTTGTTCTCTTGCAATTCGAGATTTTATCTTTTGTCACTTACGTCATTTACTCCTGCGACAATGCGACACGGCTATGGTACATGTTTGTCTCGTTCTTCACCTAAGCAAGTAAATAGCCCTGTCACTTTCTTGCATATCCGGATGCTCCGCCCAATCGTCACCGAAATTAAATTTGTATATCGTCTTAAAAGTATTATTAAATATTATACTTTGACAGTCGAGTCAATGATTGTCATAAAACTATTCCAAACTTTTAAAAATCATAGTTAATGTACGATTACAAAATCGGTGATAGGTAACTTCTCTGTATCAATGAGAAAGTGAGTTCGAATCCTATCTGTTTCATACTTTTCATAGGTAATATTGGAATCATTTTTAAAATAATTTTAGTGGTTGATAGACTGAAAACTGTTCTTTGTGGTTATTTTTTATGATAGTGATAGCTAAAATTATGTCCAATTTCAAAACGGGACCCTATTACTAAGACACCGCGGTCTGTCTGTCTGTCTGTCCGTCTGTCACCAGGCTGTATCTCATGAACCGTGATAGTTAGACAGTTGAAATTTTCACAGATGATGTATTTCTGTTGCCGCTATAACAAAAAATATTAAAAGCAGAATAAAATAAATATTTAAGGGGGCTCCCATACAACAAACGTGATTTTTTTGCTCGTATTTGCTCGTTTTTGCTCGATATTGATAACGGCAACAGGTAGACGCTTGAAATATTCACAGAATATTTAGTTATATATTCAATTTAAAAATTAATAATTAAATTAAAAGAAAATAAATATTTAAGTGGGGCTCCCATACAACAGACATGATTTTTTTTGCTGTTTTTATAGATAATTGTACGGAACCCTTCGTGCGCGAGTTTGAATCGCACTTTGACATTTTTTTTAACATTTAAAAGTGTTTCTTTGTACCTATTGTATTGTATTGTATTCATTTAATTCAGATAATCATAATCCATAATCAGTGTATACATTATTTTTATTCTGTGCAACAAATAATTTCCATTCATTCATTCATTCTTTTTTATGAATGCCAGAGTACATTTACTTGTTTCTGACTCTGTTGTTTTTAGTTTATAAGGTTAAAAAGAACTTTCATTCATTCATTCATTGAAAATCAAACGAGAGTATACAAAATCCTTTACCATCGCAGTGACATAATCAGTTTAATTAACACTGTACAAGGTTTAAAGCGGTCTGTCATTCTGTTGGACGGAAATGTCATTCAGTATCGTTCGTCGGCTTCGTTCGCTTTATTTAGACGTTGAATAGTGAGGAGGGACTTTTGAATAAATACTCGTTAGTTTAAGAAGAAGTTACATATAACAGATAAATATCAGCAAAGTATTTATTGTTAAAATACCATTTTGTTTTAGATTATTTTATTACTCCTTCCTTATTAAATTTTAATAAGAACATCAAAAAACTGCTTAAATTCTGTGTAAGGACTTAATAGGTGAATATACCAGAATGCTGGAAGAAATCGCTTTCAGCGATAAGGCCACCCATTGTTATATATTTAGCCCAATACAAGTTCTAATAGTAATCCTGATGTACCATACATGTATACACTATAAGGCATTTATATATTAATACAGGGTGTCTCGGAACTAGTATATTGAGACTGAACGGGGTGATTCCGACCATGAAAATTCGTATAAGCTACAAACTCGATAGTCATTATGTAAATTAATTTGAAAAGGATCATCTTGTATGATTATAGTTTGGCTTTAAAATGAGAATAAATAAATAAAATAAATATTGCTGGACATTTCACACAGCTTGTACTATGGGAATCAGATAACTGATAGAACAATTATATACATTTTTTTAAATATAGGTAAACAACCAGACCCGGAACAAATATCTGTAGATCATGTAAACATTTGTTCCGCGGCGGGAATCGAACCCGCTACCTCATCCGTCTCTCGTCTCAGCCGGTTATTCGCCCACTGCACCACGCAGGTCGTCAAAGAATGTAAACAGAATGTTTTGGGTTTGGTATAGGGACCCTATATTTTAACTACCTACAATGTTCTGCATGCACGCTGAGTATTTAACGTAAGTTTAAACCTATGGTTTCTCAAGACGTGAAATGTATATTTTCTTTTTAGAATAAATTCTTTAATCACTGAACAACTTTGCTGTTCTCGTAAATGTCAAAAATCCGCACCTTAGGATAACATACTAGTTCTGTGACATCCTGTTTACTCATAACTGAGGTTCACATCAAACGGTCGCTACCTTCGAAATTCCGATTCGATATTTCTTTACACACTAGCTGACCAATCCGCAGCTTCGCACGCGTAGTTTTTCAATAAACATTACCCTCCTACTGCGCAGTTGGGTAAAAAGTAGCTTCCCAACAGTGAAAGAATTTTACTTAGAAAATTTTCGTGACCAACCCCAATCATTATTATAAATACGGGATTTATCACGTACCGTCTTATCGGTGTTTCGACCGACAATGTTTCGGTTCAATTCGTGAACCTTCATCAGGGTGAGTGCGATCCGCTCCGAAACATTGTCGGTCGAAACACCGATAAGACGGTACGTGATAAATCCCGTATTTATAATAATGAGTGAAAGAATTTTTTAATCGGTCCAGTAGTTTCGGAGCCTATTCAATACAAACAAACAAACAAATATTTCCTTTATAATATTAGTATAGATAGTAGATAAATAGTAGATATATTAGTACATCTATTATAACAGTTATCTAATACAATAGAATAAGTCAATTAATAATAAGCATTTCTCAAAAATCATGTTCATTTTTTCTTTTTACAATGTATTCAGAATCACACAACGCCAATTCACACAGCGCTATCTAACCCCAAACTAAGCAAAGCTTGTATGGGAACCAGATAACTGATAGAATACTTATATACATTTATGTTGTTGTAAATACACCCGTGCGCGATAAGTTGGGACCTGAGCGCGGTGACGTCATATTGGCGTGGTTGTACCGCCCGCAAAAAAGCGAACATAACAAGCAGCCGCCCGCAGCTTCGTCTTTGTTTTTTTTAACCTAATTTATCATGTTACTCAGGGAGGACGCTGCTTTTTATCTAATCTATTTTACACTATTTGAATAAATAAAATTACAATGTTTATGTTTATACATTTATTTTATCTATTATTTACATTATCTCATCTTCGTCACTACTTAGTGGATTTATGCCTTCTAGAGGTTGTTCTTCGTCCTCAGTCTCACTATAATCACTTGACGAAGAGGTATCTGATAAATTTACAATTAATTGCGATTCATTCGTCTCTTGTAAGAGGTCATCGTCCCAATACTTTTGTCAACAAACTTTTTACAAAATATAACAACAAAAACTACAACAACAAAACAATAACACAAACGAAAACTAAAATAATTCCAGAGCGCGTCGTTACGTGACGTAGGCCAGTACGAGACTAAAAACCCTAGTAAAAAATAGTGATGCGAACGGTACAATACGGGCGCCATCGGGGAAGTGCAGGGGAAGCGGTCGGGGAGTCGCATTCCTAGCAGGTCCCAAGTTATCGCGCACGAGTAATACCTATAGATAGATAGATAATTTCTTTATTGCACACTATTAAATATAAACATATAAAAGAAAATACACTTTTAAATCATAGGTACAATGGGCGGCCTTATCGCTAAAAGCGATCTCTTCCAGGCAACCTTTGGATGGACAGGATCTATATGAACAAATAAGGACGGCGGCGTAAGATATTATTAAAATCCCTAGAACAAGATAATGTATAGAGAAACAACCAAACCCGGAACAAATATTTGTAGATTTTTTTTATATAAACTATAGGCTAGCGTTTGAACACGATCTCGCCTGATGGTAAGCGATGATACAGTCTACTATGGTACTATATTCACTCGCGACTTGCAGACCCCTAGGTTGTAGAGTTATCAGGAAACACAGACTCAGGCAAGGCGTTCCACGCCTTGGCGGTCCGCGTAATAAAGGTGGAAGAGTACCGCTTTGTGCGTATGGGAGGTATGTCTACCATGTAGCGGTGGCGCATCGCGGAGCGTCTGGTTGTCCGATGATAGAATGGGAATGGTGGGATAGGTAGATCATATGAACATTTGATCCGCGGTGGGTTTCAAACCCGCAACCTCTTGCATCTCAGCCGGCTATTCGATCACTTCGCCACAGAGGTCGCCATAATTTTCGGAATATAAATTTCTTTATATCCAAATACTCCAAAACGGAATTCCGACTGGAATTCATAAAACGAGTCTTGTAACATGCCGGTACGCATGAATGGCTTTCAATTTGAGCATTTGTTTGTACAAAAAGTCGATGGTCGACGTCTCTGTATAATTTAGTGGTGAATCAGTGCCAGGTGTGTCTGGACGGAACCTGTTTTAAAACCTGTTAGGGTTTCATTTTTCAACTTACGTTAATGTGTCTTTAAATAGCACCTGATGTTGGTGCGTTAAAATTAAATTTCTAGGTCATCAAGGCTTTAGGTCAAGTAATAGGTGGTAGAGCTTTTGTGAACGGGCTCGAGGAAGTGGGCACCACCGCCTTACCTTTATCTGCCGCCAAATAGCAGTACTTGTGCTGCTGCGTTCCGGTTAGATGGTAATGGTATGTTCCTGTAATTACTGGCACATAGGCATAACAGCTAAGTCCTATAGTATGACAACGTATCCACATAGAAATCAAGACAACATAATAGCTTGTTTTGAATTCTATGTGGATATCCATGGGCTGCAGTAGCCACTTAAGGTCTGGTGGACTGCATGCTCGATTGCCATATAAGTAGTATTAATAAATAATATATTATTAATTCTAATAACAATATTAATTTATTCACTTCAATCTCGGAGTCTTCCAGTCCAGAGTGAATAAGTTTTTTTATAGGCAAGCGTGCTCTATCTTCGATCACACCATCACTTACCACCAGGTGAGGTAGTAGTCAAGCACTTGTCTATCACGCTAATATTAAAAATGCGAGAGTATGGATGTTTGTTTATTTATTTATTGAAGTAAAACTTATTATGATAAATACGGGATTTATCACGTACCGTCTTATCGGTGTTTCGACCGACAATGTTTCGGTTCAATTCGTGAACCTTCATCAGGGTGAGTGCGATCCGCTCCGAATAACGTTTCGTCTCGTCTCTTATTCGGAGCGGCTCGCACTCACCCTGATGAAGGTTCACGAATTGAACCGAAACATTGTCGGTCGAAACACCGATAAGACGGTACGTGATAAATCCCGTATTTATAATAATGATTGGAATTGGTCACGAAAGTTTTCTAAGTAATAAAGAAGTAAAACTTCTTAACGCACGCTTAACTTGGGGAGTAAACTGGTGAATGCGTTACGAAAAGCGCGAACGGAAGTTGAAAGGGAGATATAAGTAAATGAAGATAGAAAGAGAGAGAGAGAGTTACGTTTTAAACGTTAATGTGCGAGTGCGAGTTGCGTCTGTCCAGAATGAACATAGACTGATCGACTTGCTGACGTGTGGACAATTTTGTAAATGAACAATTTTATAAATAAATATTTTGAAAAAGAAGTTTTACTTCAGTCGTGTGGTCTAAAGCACACTCGTTTTTTTTGTTTGTTTGCTTGTTACTCAAACAGTCGTTACGGCTGAACCGGTTCAGATGAAATTTCGAATGTACGTAGATTATAACCTGGATTAACACATATGTATCCCATAAATCAGGTACACACGGTTACACATCAAGCTATACATTTCTAGTATAAGCTGACCTCTCATTCTACGAAAAGCCTGCACAATGCGAGGTCACCTTATACTGGAAATGTATAGCTTGATGTGTAGCCGTGTGTACCATGGGATAAAAATGGGGAGTCACGTCAAGTTGCAAAAGCGAGTTTAGCTTATTTCTAGGTTACCTACACATTTAGTAGTGTAACGCGAACGACGTGATTTTTTTATATAATTATCAATAAAAAAATCACAATATGCACTTAAAATAATGATTGTAGATGGAACAAGCTTACTGTCCACCTGATGTTAAGTGGTAACTATTGCCTTTAACAGAGAATTGCCTCGTAGGTCACGCGCGTTAGAAATGTGCCCTACATCCATCAACTTGAGGCATACATGTGTAGAGCCTCATGTGCCTGTAATTCCACCAGCAACCATACTCTTCAACCCGAAACACCGAAATACTGTTAGACGGCAGAAATAGGTATGTAGTACACACGGCTACACATAAAGCTATACTTTACCAGTATAAGCTGAACACGCATTGTCTAGGCTTTTTGTAGAATGAGAGGTCAGCTTATACTGGAAATATATAGCTTGATGTGTAGCCGTATGTGCTTCCCCGGCCGAGCCCTTTTACAAGGAAACTCGCTTGACTATTCTCAGAGCAGTGTTAAAATTACGTACAAGTATACCTACAACAGTATGAGTAGGAAGCCACCTACCTACATAAACTGAAATGGCTACGCATCGAGTCCGTATTTAGCACAGACTGTAAGCTCACTTAAACAGTAGGGATGGAACATTTCACGAGTAGCATGTGAAAAATCATATGATTTTAAAAATCATATCTCACACCTGCTATTTTCTTCGCATAACCTGCTAAAATCATTCAAATTAAATCACTTTCTGTTTTTTTTTACTTAGAAACCCGTATTTATAATATTGATTGAAATCAATCACGAAAGTTTAACTTTAGTGATTGATTTCAATCAATATTATAAATACGGGATTTATCACGTACCGTCTTATCGGTCAGTGCGAGGCGAGACGTTATTCGGAGCGGTTCGCACTCACCCTGATGAAGGTTCACGAATTGAGGCGGTACTTTCTGTTGTCATTGTATATCGGTTGCAGTCATTCGGTTCTTCTACAAATCACAGTCGTTCGGATTTCTTCGGAATTAATAGAGCGTTCCCGTTGCCCGTTTTCCCATGTGAAATAGCAAGTGTGACATTACGTCAATGAAAATGTATTGCCCGTGATTTTTCACATATGAAATAGCACTAGCTAGAATAGCAAGTGTGACATTACGGCATCATAATGAAAAATCATTGCCTGTGGTTTATCACATGTGAAATAACAGTGATAAAAAATATCATATGATCATATGAAATTGATTTAAAACTAGCAATAATTTCCATGCCTATTAAACAGTCATACTTCTATTTGCGGCCTCACTGTATGGAATATTTACAATGAAAGTTAGGTGTCGCAGCAACAGTGTCCGCATCGTACTAAATAAATCATTAAAGTACAGGCAATTTTCGGCCCGCTATTCGGACAATAAAAATAAAAAAATTATGCTGGACATCTCACACAGCGCTATCTAGCCCCAAACTAAGCAATGCTTGTACTCGTACTACGGGAACGAGTTAACTGACAGAATACACATATAGCGTTTTTGTAAATAAAATACACAATAAAAATTAATTAAATGCTACACTTTTTTTCTTATTAAATATTAAAAAAACCCAGACAACACGTTGTTTAAGTTGAAATATTGGATTGAGAACTATAAAATTTTATGGTATAATAATTGACATATTGGAAAAAAAACGATTGCAATGTGTCTAACTCTTTCGTAACAAATTTTGAAAGTTCCCCTTTTTCATGTATAGGAAACTAGTAGGGTTTAGTAACTTTACGATCTATAGAGGCAGCATTACTTCTAGCCACAGACCAGACAGAAAAGTTAAGACGAAAAAGAGGCGTAGACGTGCCTCCCTTGTAATGTATTTTATGCAAAATACTCGTATAGAAGCGTCGCGCCTGCGTCTCGTCTTCTCTGTATGTATGGCGTCGCGACACGCCTAAACTTAGTTACATTAAACACACATGCTTTGAGAAAGTGCAAATGTGAATTTAACTAGAGAATGGATATCGAGAGATCTTTAACACCAACATAAGCATTCCTAGAGAACTACATACACACTTACATACATTTCCCTACTTCAACCCAATAATCCTACTAATATTATAAACGCGAAAGTTTGTATGTATGGATGTTTGTTACTCTTTCACGCCGGAACGGCTGAAGCGATTGCGATGAAATTTGGTATGTACGTAGATCATAGCCTGGATTAACACATAGGCTACTTTTTATTGGCAAACCACGCGTGCGAAGCTGCTGGCAACAGCTAGTTACGTCAATAATTACAAGTACGCTGTCAGAACGTCACAATTTGTCGCGATATCCTCCTCGCCGAGATTGATAGGAAGGCAATTATCGGCAGCCGTCAAACGCACACGATGTGACCTACTAACTTATATATAATGTCGTGGGTTCAAACCTGGGTGCGCAAATTATGTGCGCATTAAATGAGGAACCAAGGAACCGGCATGCCGTCGATATTCGGGAATAAAATACCAAACACTCTTTTATGCGATCTCATCATCATCATCATTATATCAGCCGCAGGACGTCCACTGCTGGACAAAGGCCTCTTTCATTGATCTCCAGGAACTGCGGTTGGAAGCAGCCTGCATCCAACGCCGACCTGCGGTTCTTACCAAGTCGTCTGCCCATCTTGTAGGTTGATGTCCTACGCTGCGCTTGACAGTCCGTGGCCTCCATTCGAGAACTTTCCGGCCCCATCGGCCATCTGTTCTGCGCGCTATATGGCCTGCCCATTGCCACTTCAACGTGCTAATCCGTTGGGCTATGTCGGTGACTTGAGTTCTCCTACGTATCTCCTCATTTCTGATTCGATCCCGTAGAGAAACCCTTAGCATAGCCCTTTCCATAGCTCGTTGAGCGACTCTGAGCTTATTCATAAGGCCAATAGTGAAGGACCACGTCTCGGTTCTATATGCGATCTATTCCCATCGAATACCAAAAACTAATACCAATGGTATTTGTTTATTGCCGTAATATATTTTCTATTCCTAACGAATACCAAAATATAACTTTTAGTACAGTCACAGAAATAATTTATTTTGCTTTCTAATAATTTAATATTATATTATCATAATACAATCCTAAAACTTTACAAATTCACTTCATTTCGGCATTTTTACTTACTAGTAGCATGTGAATCACTTGCCAGAAATATGATTAAGTATGTATTTAATCAAATTTTTGGTTGTTGATTGATTTTGATTATATAAATACTACTTATAATTACATTTAAAAGCATTTTTATTACTGACTGTATTACATACCATTTAACTTGTTTTGTGATCCGTTTATGAGTGGTATTCGTTAGGAATAGAATATTAATTACGATAATAAACAAATACCATTGGTATCAGTTTTTGGTATTAGATGGGTATATATATTTTATGCGTAGCTGCTACCAATTTCCTTCAATTACCATCTAGAAAAGGTTCTATGAGTTCTAATGTTGCCTACAACGAATAAAAACTCCTCAGTCTCAAATAGTTGCGAAGCTTAGTTGTGATAGCGGATTAAGGTACCTATTATTTTTACTTAAAACTAAAGTGGTTCATTAAAAATCCAGGTTTGGCAAGCATACGTGAGACTGGGAAGTAAACGTGAATTCTTCGGTGGTGTTTAGTATAATCGGTAATTCCGATTTCATTAATTTTTTGTAGCTCCAGAACTTGTTCCATGTTAGTTTAATTCTTCTCTTGAATACTTCTGTTTCTGTTTGTGTGGGCGGGCCACACAAACAGTTGTTACGCGCACAAGACGAGATAGCAAAGCTAGCAGGCAAGGTATGGGTGAAAGAAACAGAAAACTGAAAAAATTTAAACTTTTGGAGGAGGCCTATACCCGTCGAAGGGTGCTTCATTAAAACGTATACCAAAAAAACGATGTAGTTATTAAGAATCCAATAAACGCTTTTTTTAATTTTTATATTATTTAAAGTGGTTCATATTGATATTTTCACATCCTAAGTTGGCGAGAGTACACTCTGTTTGACACACGCCTGTATAAACCTTTGTATCTGTTTAGTTTTTTATCTGACCTGTGTTGAAACTTGACCCTAATCTATTAATAAAAAGCGGCCAAGTGCGAGTCGGACTCGCCCATAAAGGGTTCCGTAGCAGCAAGTAACATAATATACAACTTCTTGTAGTTAGTTGTAACTTTTTTTATATTTAAGTTGATTGAATGAAAGGTAAATTGCGGTTTACGATTTATGACGTATTAAAAAAACTACTAACTAGATCTCGTTCAAACCAGTTTTCGGTGGAAGTTTGCATGGTAATGTACATCATACGAGTATATTTTTTTTAGTTTTATCATTCTATTATTTTAGAAGTTACAGAGAAACACATTTTACCACTTTGGAAGTGTCTCTCGCGCAAACTATTCGGTTTAGAAAAAAATGATATTAAAAACCTCAATATCATTTTTGAAGACCTATCCATAGATACCATACACGTATGGGTTTGATGAAAAAAAAAATTGTGTTTCAGTTATAAGTATGGGGAACCCCCAAAATTTATTTATATGTAAAAATCTTTATGCGGTTCCCAGAATACATCTATTTACCAAGTTTCAACAGTATAGTTCTTATAGTTTCGGCGTGTGGCTGTGACATACGGACGGACAGACTGACAGACATGACGAATCCATAAGGGTTCCGTTTTTTGCCATTTGGCTACGGAACCTTAAAAAGGAGTATTTAAGGGTTAGTTTAGCAATAAAATCACGGAGTTAATCGAGTGAATTCCAAACGCGTAGTCAACGTACTATATGAGCACATTCATGCGATGGTATTAGTAAAACTCACTCAAGATACAGATTTCCCTATCTATATATATAAAAGAAAGTCGTGTTAGTTACACTATTTATAACTCAAAAACGGCTGAACCGATTTGGCTGAAAACTGGTGGGGAGGTCGCTTAGAACCAGGAGACGGACATAGGATACTTTTTATCCCGTTCGATCGCGTTCCCGTGTGACGTGACATAAAACGTCAAAGAGAATCACAAGGCACTACAGAACGTGGTGTAACAAAAACGCATCTGACATGGAATAACAAAACGCAAATGACAGCTAAACGTAATTTTGTCTATGGTTAAATATGGTTGTAAAATGATGGCCGGGGACAACAATTGATAATTCTACCAGGGTGACGTATATTGACAGCCCGCGTTATATGCATGTCAAGGCGGTACGAAGTTCGGCGGGTCAACTAGTATAATAATAGTTGCCATGATCAAGAATAAAGCTATACTTTAGAATCGTAATGAATTTGTCGATTAATTCAATAGCTATTAAAGTCACAACACTTCGAATTCTAATTCAGTTGCTCAATATGATTCTGTGTCGTAAGTAGCAATTAATTTTATGTTTGGGCGAGTATGATCAGTGGCTATACAAATATTAACATACACTAAGAAATTCAGATGTATTAAGTCCAAGGGTGGAATGATTTCACACCATTTTATGTTATTTTATACATGCATGATGTTGCAAAGATTTCTCGATCTTTCTAGAACGTAGAAAAAGTCTTTACATCACGAGTGTGAGGAAATTTAATTAGTCTTTTTCATTACAGTTTGTTGTTTGTTTACACCTGGACTGTGGCCTCTTTTATTTTTGAATAGAAATAAGGATTTGTAATAGAAATTGTATCTCATTAGACATTCATTACAGATAAGTTAAGATAAGATAATAATTTATTTTTCAAACTGTAATTTAATATAAATGTGGCCAGTTCCATTTTTAAATAGAAATAATTAAATTTTTTTTTACTTACAGCCAGTAAACGGCCAGTAAGCGGGCAGTGAATCTCATTTACGGAGCCGCTGTAGAGTTAACAATGACCAACTTTTAAAGCATGAGTGATGAAAATATAATTTTTATTTACAAACTTCGTCGAAGGTTTTGATGAAGACAGTCAAAATCTTTTATTCATTAAAATCACAATGATGTGCCTGCTAATGTGCCCTTTGTGTCCGAACACCTGCACACTTGACTTAAAAATGGCTTCTCCTGACGCCATCATTGTAGTCAAGTACATATCTAACACAATATAAGTAGATCTATTGACACGCTAAGAAGAAAAAGAATACGATCAAGAAGAATCCTATTGATCGTTATCACAACAATACATAAACTTTCTTGTTAAATATCAGGGTGTTGTACCCCCAAAAAAAAGAGGTATTCGTCAATATAAACAACGTTCACTTTGAACCTTTAGGTACCACCCACCACATTCAGCTTCTAATAATTCAGTTGATCCATACATTTTCCAAGCATCTTTTGACCGAATAGGTGGTGGTATTGGGTATACCTATTCGGCCAAATTTTAGTATAAACTATTTGTTTTTGATGGATTGAGTAAAAATTCATTATTGTACAATTTTATTTTTTTTAATTTATTTACTACAAGTAAGTACATAATAACTTTAATATTATACCCTAAAAACCGTGCAAGGTTTGTCTGGGTACTCACATTCGTCGAATTTCTTCGTAACAATTATACATTAGCAACACACAAGACAGTATTACTCCATACTCATAGTACTCAATCCGCTTGCGACACCTGCTATGCGAATAAGCACCTAGTATACTACTAGATATATTTTAAAGTTGTATGAATAGACAGCGGCTCATCACCCGTCGGTCGACCATCCCAGTCACGCAGGCGTTCGAGTGCTTAGCGCGAGCGGGATGCGCGACAGCGCGGCCTTCATGCGTATGAGTACGCTGCCGCTGGATTCTAGATTGTGGCATAGCAGTGCGACATATGGCTAACTACATTGAGTCTATGAATACAGGGTGTTTTTAACAGAAATAAAGTTGTCAAATAATACAATTCAAAATATTATTTTTTGATAGAAAGTGTCAATGATTTCGGCAAGATTCAGCAGTATTCATTTATTCACCATTTCATTACATTTCATAATATTGGTATGTCAAAAATATATTACAAATTATGTCAGCTAAGTAACTATAGAATAAATAAAATCAATATAAAATAATTACAACTAAACTAAGAGGTTATAGCAGATACTACTCACGCAGATAAGAAAATGAACAGCTCATATATTCATTTAAATGATAAAATGGTAGGTTTTCTAAGAAAGTTTTTTGTTTTAGTTTAAATCTTTTCAAAGGAAGTCGTGTTATTTCTAACGGAAGCTTATTGTACATAGCGATCTTTATACAGGTATCTTGTCTATAGGTTTTGACATGTCTTGTTCTTCGTATGTATTCTGGGTATATTTTTCTCTGTTTCGAGTATTATAATTATGTATGTGCATTTTCATAGGTAGTTTGTGTTTAATTACATGTATTTCTATCAAGGAGTTAAGTATAAATAGCGAAATTACGGTTAATATTTTTGTTTTCCTAAAATAAGCTCTGACTGATGCTAATCTACTTAAACCATGAATGATTCTCAAAGATCTCTTTTGAGAAATGAGTACTCTTTCAACCTGGGGAGCATTACCCCAGACTGTTAGATAGAATATTTTATCAAATCAACCTGTACAGTTTGTGTAATGTAGAAAAATACCTTAATAAAATTCTAGGTACCATTCCTATACCATACCATACCTACTACCATACCATACCATACCATTCCCGGGTGCACAGGCTGCGGGCCAGCGCCAACACCGTCTTGGCAATGATAGCCGGCAGAGTAGACTGCCCGTACACCAGACATTGCTGTCACAGGCATGCTCTCAAAAACCCTGTATAAACATTAGTTTACTTATTGTGTTGTGCGCTTTCCTATATAAGCTACATAATTGCTTGAAATAAATGTATGTTATTTTATTTATTTTTATTCCCAAATACATACTTATATCTCCTGAAGTTTTTAAATATACGCAGAATTCATTTTGCAAAACTCGCTTGGTGGAGCTATAACGCGATCACCGATTGAGCAGAAGAACACGCAACTTACTAATTACTAGGCATCATTAAAGCTTTCAAAATACATTGTCTCAATGATGTTCCACAGGCTTATAGCACAAAAGTTTACCTAGCACAGTTTTCTGATGTTAACGTGGCCATCTACTTCTTCAGGTGCCTCTCTACAGTCGCTAGCGAGTCCTAAATATCAAAAAGTAGCAGATTTTAAACCATGTCGATGGCTTATAATATCAACGAGGTTTCAAATGTACTATTAATAATAATATTTAATAGAAGTCGAGGAAGGCCGAAGAAGAGATGGATGGACTGTGTGAAGAATGATATGGGAATGTAGTGACATCGGAGATGACGGCTGATAGAGAGATGTGGAGAAGGAATACATGTTGTGCCGACTCCGCGTAATGTGGGAAAAGGGCAGGAAGAAGAAGATACTAATAATAGATTGCAAACTTGACGACCTTCGTGGCGCAGTGGATGAATATCCGGTTGAGACGAAGGTGGTTGCGGTTTCGATTCCCGACGCGGAACAAAAATGTTAGTATGATCTATAGATATTTGCTTTAGGTCTGGATCTTTTTGCACATATTATAAGTATGTATTTACAAAAAAAAATCAGTTATCAGTTATCTGGTTCGCATAGTACAAACTCTGCTTAGTTTGGGGCTAGATAGCGCTGTGTGAAATGAGCAGCAATAGTTATGTATTATTTAATGTGCATAATACTGGCTGCTCAATGAGGCTATTCAATATAGGTATGACAAAATGGACATGTATTTAGTCAACCTCTAGATAAGGACAAATTCAAAAGGAACGCCAGACAATTTGATATATACCTAATCAGGTCATAAGTATTGTCACACAGTAAAAACTTTTCTTTTAGAATGCTGGCCACAAAAAAGTTTATAGAATTCGAATTTCGAATTGTTCATGAAAATAAAAATGTATACTTTTTAGAATTTTACTCATTTTTAAATATGGAATGGACGCTTAAAGAAGACCGTGTTGCAGTTATTGCGTTGCATCGTTGCAGTTACGCGCCAATTCAAATTTTTGACATACTGAAAAATTTGAATATAACCAAAAGATTCGTTTATCGCACCATCAAACGATACAATGAAGACTCTAGTGTAGATGACAGGTCAAGAAGTGGTCGCCCTCGGTCTGTTAGGACTCCAGCAATGATAAAAGCTGTGAAGGCGCGAATTCATAGAAATCCCAAACGTTAGCAGAAACTGTTGGCCCTTCAGATGGGGTTAAGCAGAACCACGGTGAAAAGGGTGTTAAATGAAGACTTAGGGCTTCGGGCATATCGAAGAAAAACAGGACATCGTTTGAATGCTCGTCTAATGGACCTGAGACTGACGAGATGCCGCGCTTTGTTGAAGCGGTACGCGGGAAAAAAATATCGGGAAATTCTTTTTTCGGATGAAAAAAATTTTACCGTAGAAGAGAGCTACAACAAACAAAATGATAAGGTGTACGCACACAGTAGTGAAGAAGCGAGCAACCGTATTCCGCGTGTCCAACGAGGTCATTTTCCATCCTCTCTCATGGTATGGTTGGGAGTTTCTTATTGGGGCTTAACAGAGGTACATTTTTGTGAGAAAGGTGTAAAAACGAATGCAGTTGTGTATCAAAATACAGTCCTGACGAACCTTGTAGAACCTGTTTCTCATACCATGTTCAATAACAGGCACTGGGTATTCCAACAAGATTCGGCACCAGCTCATAGAGCGAAGAGCACACAAGACTGGCTGGCGGCGCGTGAAATCGACTTCATCCGGCACGAAGACTGGCCCTCCTCCAGTCCAGATTTGAATCCGTTAGATTACAAGATATGGCAACACTTGGAGGAAAAGGCGTGCTCAAAGCCTCATCCCAATTTGGAGTCACTCAACACATCCTTGATTAAGGCAGCCATATTGACATGGGCCTCATTCGTGCTGCGATAGACGACTGGCCGCGCAGATTGAAGGCCTGTATTCAAAATCACGGAGGTCATTTTGAATAAACTTTAGTGTCATAAGAATCTATGTTTTGTTAAGTTCATTTTGGTATATAAATGGTTACATAATGAATAAACTTGTTTCAATTATTTTATATTAAACATGTGACAGAATTTATGACCTGACTAGGTATTTAGTAGCCAGTATTTTCCCCACTATTATTTGATGTAGCACATTTTAAACCATCCGATGTGATTCACCATCGACAAAATCTGCTACTTTTTTACAAGCTTTTATTTAGCTTGCAATGTTTGTTTGTTAGTTGGTTTAGGTCAAATCTTGCATGCTGAATTAGCACCACTTCTTATTCTACGGAATTGAAATGTGACATGTTGATTTAGTTCCGATGACAATCCATTTTTGTGGTAAGCATGAGCTGATTCTACGCCCTGGATTGGCTCCAAATGAAGAAACGCCTCAACAGCCACAGACACGAAATTTTGTATACATATAGAGCCTATTTAAAAGCTTGTATATAAAATGTGTTTTACTTCTTATTGATCCATATTTAAGGTGGACTCGCTAGCTAGGATGGACTCGCTAGCCTCTCGGTAACGTTAGAATCTCGTGCTAAGACTAAGGGCGATCGTCGCGTGCGAAACGAAGCTTAGGGAAGAATGTGCGGTGGGCCCTTTGCAGGGTTAATGGTGTATAGCTGCCCTAACGGTATTGTTTAGGTGCTTGGAACTAAAGCAACCACGCCAATATACTGAGGGCTTAATTTTAATACAAACAAACATCCAACTGCTGAACATAGATTTTCAAAGTAAGCGATCTTGTACGTTGTACACCCAACGGCTGCTCCCAGTAGGCAGAGTAGCAGTAACTGTAGAGAAGGGTTTTGTCTTAAGTAATATTTCGGAAGAAAGAAGACACTTGTTGACCGTCTCGATCACGGCAATTGCGAGAGAGGGAAGAAACGTTGTCGTCAATTATCGACAGTAGTCTACAACGCCGAGCACGATAGCCATCATTTTCTCTATCTTTGATATTTAAGGATAGACAACTTTCTTCTGAAAATGTCTAGTTCTTGCGATGCCTAGACAACGCTGTCTTCTCAAGTTGTCTCTTTCGCACTCTTCTCAATCGCGCGCTTGCCAACAATTGTGATATAGATATTTAATTCATTATTAATACAACGTATGTTGCTATAGACAGAGTATCCTTCTCTTGTATATGGAGAATCTTATTGAGCCTGCTCAGGGCAAAAACAATTGTGGAATAATCGACAGATAATTGAATATCACACTTTTTAGAAACAATATAAAAAACGTGTGTGTGTGTACTTATATACCTGCGCACGTAAGAAGTTAAGTATAACTTAGTATAAGTTAGTATGCTATTTTTATTCAAAGAAGTATCTTTGGCGTAACAGATATATAAAAATATCTAAAGAATGTATCCCGTATGCCACAACTCTTTGTTTGTAAATGGAATAATAAATTAATAAATATAGTTGAGTTTTCACGGAAACTTGAGTTATAAGCTAACTTCATCATGTCGCTTTTTGGCTGTCGGTGCGCGCGTGCATCGTAATAATTTTACTCATATAATTTTTTTCAAATGCGCCAAATGAAGTTTAACTTGTTAAGTTGCGGTCAAAGCCTTGTCGTCTCTTCGAAGAGAAGACAAGGAAATCGCTGAGCTAGCCTTGCAGGAATATTTATCTATTAAGTCGTCTTTCCATTTAGTGGCATTCTACACTATGCTTTCCAAAACGTTGTCTCTACTACAAAACCTTTCTGCCCCAACGGCCCTTATGGCCTATTTAAAAATGGCTCATCAGAAAATAGTATTACCGTGAATCTCGCGTCGAGCTTTATTTTAATCTAGGTAATAGTTTAATATTATTTACGACGGGAAAAAAATTAATGAACTCAGATCACGATGACTGTACATTTCGTAAATCAACACCTGCACTGTGATTTTAAATTTACAACCCTATCTCGTAAACCTAGAGTACAAACTTTTCAATCAAGCGTACCTTGATTGTACGCCATTGGCTTAAGGTTGTAAATTGAATGTTTTTGCCACATAATTTTCGCAGTGACTTAATATTTTGAGCCGCGGAAGGATCGTTAACGCACCGAGCTCATTAGATGCCAAAATAAAAGGATGCAATATAAAAGCATGAGTCGACAGTTCGTAGACTATTCACCGGAACCATTCATCATTAAGCTACACAAATTGAAAGTATTTTCGGTAGGAAACCTTAACTAAGGGCTATCACTAGGGTTACCAACTTCTTTTTAAGAATTAACGTATAAGGAGAATAATAAAAAGTACAGTCATAGATAAGATAAGTCAGATGATAAGAAATCAGGATTCTGGTTTTAAAAATTGTATATTATACTAGCTGTTCCTCGCGACTTCGTACGCGTTACACTACTAAATGTGTAGGTAACCTAGAAATAAAGTCAAACTCGCTAGCGCAACTTCACACCCCATTTTTATCCCATGGGACCTGATTTATAATAAGTCTATATGTTAATCCAGGTTATAATCTACGTACATTCTAAATTTTATCGAAATCGGTTCAGCTGTTACGACATGATTGAGTAACAAACAAACAAATAAATATACAAACAAACATCCAAACTTTCGCATTTACAATATTAGTGTGATTGCATTTATTCAGCACTTCAGCAGTGACCGGTCGATTTTATGTCATTGTCTCAACCTGACACTGACAGTCGCACAGCGCGTAAAAATAAACGTTTTTGTACGTTTCATGTCACGCATTTTTACTTGAAGTGAAATAAAGTAAATATTGGTACTTCATTACTATTTTAAAATTTAAAGGACACAGACGTGAAATAACGTAATACACTCTATTTTAACGAAAAGTTGGCAACCCTAGATAACACGCACTAGAGAGTCGATATGACGGCTCATTGAAGCCCGCGCACCATTCAAAATATGCATATAGATTTTGGCTATCTGCCGCGGTCTGGCCTGTTATCCTCTAGGCAGCCAAAAAATAAGCACATCTGCAAAGCTGCAAAATAGGCAGCCACATAAAAAAAAAGTGGAAAAGGACGTATAAGTTCACATTTTCTTTCAATTGTTGTCCACGCACTTGTCAAAGCAGCTAGTGGCTTTACGTTCCTACACGAATCGCTGGCTGCTCATTTTTTTGTTTACCTTAGTGGCTGGCGAGCCTAAGATTTATTGATCGAGCGAAGCGGAATCTCCAAATCAACTTGACGAATCGGCGTTGTATGTATGTATCTTTGTTTGTTTTCGGCTCGCCCTGAGAAGTACTACAACAATACCTATTTATGCCACCAAGCAGCAGTGCTGTGTTTCGGTATGAAGGGTATGGTTTCCGGTGAAATTACAGGCATTTGAGACTACATACAGGCCTCATGTTGATGGATGTCGGGCAGTGCATCGTAGGACACGTTTCCGTGACCTAAGAGGCAATACTTTTCTATAGGGGATGATTACCACTTAACATCAGGTGGGTTAAGAGATTGTATCGCCCCCTTTTTCTAAAAAAAATCTGAGTTTGTCCATTTCATAAGAGTACAATATTTATAATTTTATTAATTTGTTTTCAGATATTTGCATCAATCCACTTAGCACGGAACGAACGGACATGTGATGTGAGTACATTTTACTGTTATTTTTCACCTAAAAACAGCCAGACTTTTCGAGTTTAATTAAATAGTGCTCAAATGAAAATGGGAATTTTATATTTTATAAAATTCTTGCGGAAAAGCAGCGTATTTTTCAAACAAGTAAAATTATAATTGGGTTTTATTTTTTATTGTATTTGACATGATTCAACTTTCTCAAACTTTCTAGTAATTAATTATAATATCTTTGGAATTTACACTGTGTTCTATTATTTTCGCACGGATTTTAAACTGCCCATTAGATAGATAGATAGTTTAAAAATCTAACTCTTTATTGGATGTACATAACAACAATTATATATCAAAATACAAAGGAAAATACTTAAAAACTAAAAACAATAGAAATGCACAGTGGGCGGGCTTATCACTCAAGGTGATTTCTTCTAGAATAACTCAGTGCAAAGAACTAACTAACTGGTGTAACTATTCTAAGCATAATAAAACAGTTTTAGTGACACGGTACACCTTGTATTTAATTCGGCGTATCTAGTTTTTAGGGCTCCGTACCCAAAGGGTAAAACTAAGACTCCGCTGTCCGTCTGTCTGTCCGTCTGGCACCAGGCTGTATCTCAGTTAGACAGTTGAAATTTTCACAGATGATTTGTTAATGTTGCCGCTATAACAACAAATACTAAAAACAGAATAAAATAAATATTTAAGGGGGACTCCCATACAACAAACGTGATTTTTTTGCTCGTTTTTATAGATAATGGTACGGTATGGTTTTTTAATTAACAAATACTTAATTTTAGTGTGACGTACAATTAACCGAGTGGAGACCACGCATCTTAAAGCGCAGCGTAGGACGGCCCCCACCAGACTCAAAGGCGACCTAATAAAGGTTGGCTGGGAGCCGTTGGGGGCATTCCGCACAAGGTCGGTCGCTCTGGAAATCTATCGAAGCAGTGGACGTCCTATGGCTGGTATGATGGTGATGTACAATTAAAGCGTTATCTATCTATCTACGTTTAGAATGCTTTCATTTCCAGAGGTCAGGAACACTCTAGAACAATGTGAATCGTAATCGTATTCAATACAAGACTGGAATCGGAATAAATTCTGAATAAAATATTCCAAGTGTTCCATGAAAAGGATTTTGAATCAATGAATACCTGCACAGTTTGTACTATTTTATTCTCGAGTCCATTATTTTTTTTTTAATTCGAATAAAAAAATAGTAGTATTAAATTGTTATAATAGTTATTTTTTAATCCCCTAATCCCCTAGGGGATCAGGCGAGGGGAACCCGAATCAAAGCGGATTTCCTAATTTCTTGTTATAAAAAATTTAGGCAGTAGGCAATCACATTTTATTTATTATTTTTTTTATTTATTTAACAAAATCCACAGCCCTTATTATATAAGATACAAACTTCTACTAAGCGTAACATACGGCCAAAAACGGTTTTACTTTATATAAAAAAGAATTTATAAATAGACAGTCTAAATTAAACTAAAAATACAAACTAAACAAATTACGTGTAAAACACAACGTTTTTTTGTATATATATATATATATATAAGTAGTTATATCATAAATTCATACATACATATTACTCGTGCGCGATAACTTGGGACCTGCTAGGAATGCGACTCCCCGACCGCTTCCCCTGCACTTCCCCGATGGCGCCCGTATTGTACCGTTCGCATCACTATTTTTTACTAGGGTTTTTAGTCTCGTACTGGCCTACGTCACGTAACGACGCGCTCTGGAATTCTTTTAGTTTTCGTTTGTGTTATTGTTTTGTTGTTGTAGTTTTTGTTGTTATAGTTTGTAATAAGTTTGTCGATAAAAGTATTGGGACGATGACCTCTTACAAAAGACGAATGAATCGCAATTAATTGTAAATTTATCGGATAGCTCTTCGTCATGTGATTATAGTGAGACTGAGGACGAAGAACAACCTCTAGAAAGCATAAATCCACTAAGTAGTGACGAAGATGAGATAATGTAAATAATAGATAAAATAAATGTATAAACTTAAACATTGTATTTTTATTTTATTCAAATAGTGTAAAAAAGATTAGATAAAAAGCAGCGTCCTCCTTGAGTAACATAATAAATTAGGTTAAAAAAACAAAGACGAAGCCGCGGGCGGCTGCTTGTTATGTTCGTTTTTTTGCGGGCGGTACAAACACGCCAATCTGACGTCACCGCGCTCAGGTCCCAACTTATCGCGCACGGGTAATATGTACCATAATAACCAGTGTTTTGTATTGCGTTGTTATCATGCATGTGTGTCATCATCACTCCATAATTATTTTTAAAGTGAATATATTTAAAAGTCAAACAAGACATAGTTTAAAGAAGTAACAGCTGTTGGGGCAGAAAGGTTTTCGATTGGAAAACCAGCTCTAGATTAAAATACGACCTGATGAAGGTTATTGAGACATTGGATCCATGCCGCACAAGATCGATCGATATTTATGAGTGAGGAATATGTTCATCAGTAGATGTATGACTAGTATCATGAGCCCTGACTTCGCCTGTCATGGCACTAGTACCTTGATGCTTTAGACCAGTTTATTGATAGAATGTGTAATTTTAGGGTTCCGTACCCAAAGGGTCAAACGGGACCCTATTACTAAGACGCCGCTGTCTGTCTGTCTGTCCGTCTGTCACCAGGCTGTATCTCATAAACCGTGATAGTTAGAATGAAATTTTCACAGATGATGTATTTCTGTTTCCGCTATAACAACAATTACTAGAAACAGAATAAAATAAATATTTAAGGGGGACTACCATACAACAAACGTGATATTTTTGCTCGTTTTTGCTCGATATTGATAACAGCAACAGGTAGACTGTTGCTGTTATCAATATCGAGCGCTTGAAATATTCACAGAAGATTTAGTAATAATTATATTCACTTAAAAAATAAATTATTACATTAAAACAAATATTTAAGGGGCCTCCCATACAACAAACGTGATATTTTTGCCGTTTTTATAGATAATGGTACGGAACCCTTCGTGCGCGAGTCCGACTCGCACTTGGCCGGTTTTTTAACTTTTTTATACCTGGAGATGAAACAACCATAGCAATCCTGATTTTAAGTGGTAACCATCGCCTATAACAAATTATTGCCTTGATGCATACAGATGTATAACCTCATATGCCTGTAATTTCCCCGGGAACCCCTTTAAACCGAAACACATGCTATTTGATGGCAAAAATATGTATGGTAGTAGTACTTCCCCCAGGCGAGCCCTTTCACAAGTAACTACTCTTGAAACTAGAACCATAAGCTTCAAGTTTTATCAGTCTGCTATTGGTGAAAACGTACAGTGCACCACACAGAGGTTTCATGAAAAGTTAAGTTAATGCTATAGCAATAATGGTAATAAGCCTGGTACAGATTGCCGGATATAGTCGTGACCACACATTTGTTTCTCATAATGTCTGGCTTACATTTGGATACGCACGGCTCCGATATAATGCGCATGGGAGTGAAAAGGTCACAGCATTAGCATATGCATTCGTATGTGAATTACTGGAGGAAAGCGTGCGCGCGCGCATTGCGATGCATTCGATGCGGGCACGCGTTGCCAATCAGCTGGTAGGACGCGTTAGGGTTGTCAAACGCAAGTAAGTAAATTAAAATAATGAAGAGTCAAATTACCTGTAAATCATAACTACATGTATAAACTATGTAAGTACATCAAAGCAAAAACACAAAAAATAATATCAACATGGGTGCTCGTATTGCAAAAAACAATCTGTTTCTGTTAAGGTTTGCAATTTGAATTGATAGAGACTATATTTGATGTGCAAGGAATTCGAAAAAAAGGATGGGAACTCACCAGATCTCGAAGCCGGGTGGTAGCTGTTTTCTCGTCGGCGGGGCGCCCCTTGGTTGATTGTGTCGGTCGTACTCCGTTTTTGCTATTAGGTGCTTGATTTATGATGGGTTAAATGAGTTGATGATATGGTTTGAGGACACGATGATGTGAGGAAAAACACGCCCTGGTTACGCTGGGAGACGCGGACGTAGAGTGAGTGGAAAGGAATGATTGAATGAGTCGAGGAGTGGGAACAGATGGGATCACCAGTTCAACAGTTCACTCGTCGATTAGTCGCGCATGCGCGTGTGAAATACTGCGCGGGATATTTAAATTACTTGCTTTAACAATATCAGACAACTTCTGGATGTTTGAGTCAGTCTGAAGTAATGAGTCAAAATAACGGCCAACCAATCAATCATTTTCAATGAAAATTGTCGCAATGTTTAGGGTATGGTAACAACTTAATACACGTCGGCAGCGTCGTCTCAACTGTCAATTGTTGTCGTTTATATTATTTACTAGTGGACCCGCCGAACTTCGTACCGCCTTGACATGCATATAACGTGGGCTGTCAATATACGTCACCCTGGTAGAAATTGTCCCTGTCAATTGTTGTCCCCGGCCATCATTATGTATGAGAAAATGAATGACTTCCACAAATAATTCAATACCAAAATTAGCCAAATCGCTCCACCCGTTCTCGAGTTTTTGCGAGACTAACGAACAGCAATTCATTTTTATATATATAGACAATATCTCGGGATAACTCCGACATAAGCATCTGTTTCAAACGATATTCATTTTTTTACATCCTCTTTGACGATATTTGCAGCACGCATTCTGTCAATTCTATGTCAAACGTCATATGGTTACATTATAAAAGCGCTAAGGTTAGATTATAAATAATTTTATATGGTGGTTAAGTATTCTTCAATTTTCTAATTTTGCGCGCAATTTTCTTAATTTTTTCTTTCATAAGAACCTTCTCCTGACAATAAGAATACAACAAAAAAAGAATTAGCGAAATCGGTCCAGCCGTTCACGCGTGATAGCGTGACCAAGGGAAATAGGGATAAATTTTTATATATAGAGATTAAGGATCTGACTTGAATGTGAATTAGGAGGAATGTTGAGAAGTTTTTATTCTTTAGTTACTAAGAACTTGCTTTTGGAACATATTTTTATGTTGTACCTAGGCAAGCGTAGTGTAGGATGACCACCGGGTCGATGGAGTAACATTCTGCACACTGTAGCTGATAGAGACTGAATGAGAAGAGCTGAAGATAGGGCTCAGTGAAGCACCTTGGGAGATACCTACGTCCAGCTGTGAAATACTATTGGTTGACGATATTGATTCTCAAATTAAATACTCTGTTCTAGTGCTGTTTACTATTTCATCAATTAAATAAGGTTTAAACTTCTAAGATCGTAAGGTTGACTTGTTTTCTATGATTATTATAGACTAGCTGACCAATCCGCAGCTTCGCACGCGTAGTTTTTCATTTATAACATTACCCTCCTTCTGCGCAGTTGGGTAAAAAGTAGCCTATGTCACCCGGGGATAGTGTAGCTTCCCAACAGTGAAAGATTTTTTTAAATCGGTCCAGTAGTTTCGGAGCCTATCCAATACAAACAAGCAAACAAATCTTTCCTCTTTATAATATTAGTATAGATAACCTCGGCTTTTCACTGAAAATAAAATAATAAGAATTACGGTGAAATTTTGGGCATTGTGCTCTGGCAAGTTGTTATTATAGATAGATACAGATATACACACGGCTACACATCAAGCTATAATTTCCAGTATAAGCTGACCTCGCATTGTGTAGGCTTTTCGTAGAAAGAGAGGTCAGCTTATACTGGAAATTTATAGCTTGGTGTGTAGCCGTGTGTACTTAACTAAATTTTTCACCTTAAGGTAGAATCAGTTTTGAGATATTTTGATGTTACAAAAGCTCATTATTATTTATGTCAACGCTGTCAAAACCGTCCCTCCTCTTAGCAGACACAGGCTCTATAGAGAAGACAAATGATATTTGGGTGTAGAATATTGCAATGTCTGTGATGTCAAATATCATAGAGAATGCTTTGGGCACTTTCGTTGAATAAGACAGGCCCGTATGCCAGAACGAAACTCAATACTGAATTGATGCTGAAACAGACTAGACGATGATGACTAGACTGACGAATATGCTAGACTTTTGACAGTTTTTTTATTGGAAGCTGTTAAAAAATCAACACTCCAGTCTTGATTCACGCTTTAGAGAACGGATTACTTGAATCCTTTTTCTTCTTATCCTGTCGATGCTTTATTTAATATATAATAATATCATGTCACGGTTTTATATAGTTTTTTTATATACATGGTTTATATCCCAAAGTTCCCATGGGAACGGGAAATTTCAAGTATGCGAAACCGCGGGCGGGTCAGCTAGTACAACATAGATAATATTTTAATGACCTGAATCGCGGTATCTGTGACAAAGTTTAGATCTTCCCAAATGTTCTATATTATATATTCTTCTTCTGGATATTTCTGACCATTTAATCATTTTGATGATATGTATTGGCTATCTTACCAAGAAGATGACCTTGAAAAATTTATGGTTACTAGCAAAGTAGAAGGAAAGAGACCACTCTCAGTACTGGTTACCACCGTGAGCCTCGCCAACCGTTCTGCTGCGGGCAGACCCTGATGGAGACACATCATCAAAACCAAGATACTTTAGCAAAATAAATAAATAATGCTAGACATTTCACACTGCGCTATCTAGATAACTGATAGAATACATATATACATTTTTTGTTTTAGCAAATACATACTTACCTAGTCAGGTCATAAATTCTGTCACATGTTTAATATAAAATAATTGAAACAAGTTTATTCATTATGTAACCATTTATATACCAAAATGAACTTAACAAAACATAGATTCTTATGACACTAAAGTTTATTCAAAATGACCTCCGTGATTTTGAATACAGGCCTTCAATCTGCGCGGCCAGTCGTCTATCGCAGCACGAACGAGATCCATGTCAATATCGGCGGCTGCCTTAATCAAGGATGTCTTGAGTGACTCCAAATTGGGATGAGGCTTTGAGCACGCCTTTTTCTCCAAGTGTTGCCATATCTTGTAATCTAACGGATTCAAATCTGGACTGGAGGAGGGCCAGTCTTCGTGCCGGATGAAGTCGATTTCACGCGCCGCCAGCCAGTCTTGTGTGCTCTTCGCTCTATGAGCTGGCGCCGAATCTTGTTGGAATACCCAGTGCCTGTTATTGAACATGGTATGAGAAATAGGTTCCACAAGGTTCGTCAGGACTGTATTTTGATACACAACTGCATTCGTTTTTACACCTTTCTCACAAAAATGTACGTCTGTTAAGCCCCAATAAGAAACTCCCAACCATACCATGAGCGAGGATGGAAAATGACCTCGTTGGACACGCGGAATACGGTTGCTCGCTTCTTCACTACTGTGTGCGTACACCTTATCATTTTGTTTGTTGTAGCTCTCTTCTACGGTAAAAATTTTTCCATCCGAAAAAAGAATTTCCCGATATTTTTTTCCCGCGTACTGCTTCAACAAAGCGCGGCATCTCTTCAGTCTCAGGTCCATTAGACGAGCATTCAAACGATGTCCTGTTTTTCTTCGATATGCCCGAAGCCCTAAGTCTTCATTTAACACCCTTTTAACCGTGGTTCTGCTGTCTGAAGGGCCAACAGTTTCTGCTTACGTTTGGGATTTCTTTGAATTCGCGCCTTCACAGCTTTTATCACTGCTGGAGTCCTAACAGACCGAGGGCGACCACTTCTTAACCTGAACCTAAATGAAGACTCTAGGTCTTCATTGTATCGTTTGATGGTGCGATAAAGGAATCTTTTGGTTATATTCAAATTTTTCAGTATGTCAAAAATTTGAATTGGCGCGTAACCGCAACGATGCAACGCAATAACTGCAACACGGTCTTCTTTAAGCGTCCACTCCATATTTAAAAATGAGTAAAATACTAAAAAGTATACATTTTTATTTTCATGAACAATTCGAAATTCGAATTCTATAAACTTTTTTGTGGCCAGCATTCTAAAAGAAAAGTTTTTACTGTGTGACAATACTTATGACCTGACTAGGTATTTATAGAAAAATACCCAAACCCGGAACAAATATCTGTAGACCATGCAAACATTTGTCCCTCCTGCGTCTCAGCCGGCTATTCGTCCACTGCGCCACAGAGGTCGTCATAAAAGTCACGATCCTCAGCAGTAAAGATATAGTTGCTTGATCTGCAAATATATATTCCGCGTCTGGGTGATGTCGTACGCAGAAACTCGTAGCTCTTGATACCCGACACAGGGTATTCACATACTCGTATACTCGCATATACGACAGGGTGTATGGGACGGGTGTTATTACTGGTTAAGATTGTGACACCCCTGGAATTAAGTATGCGAAACCCGTCGGTGGTTCGCCCGCGGAATGCAAGATGACCGATTATTTCACTTTTTATGTGACCTGCACTTGCATTACTGCATTTTGTACTAGTGAGGTGTTCACTTAGCAGGTGTTTCTTTGCGATTGTTGATACAATGTGATGTGGATTAAAACGTTTTTTTTCTTATTGATGACTAGCTGACCAGTCCGCAGCTTGGCACGCGTATTTTTTCAATAAAAACATTACCCTCCTGCGCAGTTGAGTAAAAAGTAGCCTATGTCACCCGGGGATAGTGTTGCTTCCCAACAGTGAAATATTTTTTTAAATCGGTCCAGTAGTTTCGAAGTCTATTCAATACAAACAAATAAATCTTTCCTCTTTATAATATTAGTATAGATTTTCTTATCTGACTAGCTGACCAATTCGCAGCTTCGCACGCCTAGTTTTTCAACAAAAACTTTACCCTCCTTCTGCGCAGTTGGGTAAAAAGTAGCCTTGTCACCCGGGGATAGTGTAGCTTCCCAAAGTACGCAGGATCAAAATTATTACGAAATAGGTAACTCTAGATCAAAGTATTGAATGAAAGTATTTTCTCTTTCATCATTACAATAAAATCAACATTCAAAGTATGGTCTTATTACACGTTGAAATACTCGCACGTAACCAACAATGAAATATTTTTTTAAATCGGTCCAGTAGTTTCGGAGCTTAGTCAATACAAACAAACAAATAAACAAATCTTTCCTTTTTATAATATTAGTATAGATAGTCAAGCGCTTGACCACAACCTCGCCTAATGATAAGTGATGGTGTGATCGAAGATGAAGCTTGCCTAAAAAGAACTTGTTCACTCTGGACAACAAATCGACTTTACGATGACATTACCCACTGGCTTAGGCATCGTTTTGCCTGTTTCATTCCCCACGGTACTGTGCCAGCCTCATCCAGGTTCGGTCTGCGGTGTTTGTACTAAAACTCAACTTTTGCTTCGTGGTAATCGCAACCCATCATCTTTGTTTTTCGTCTGACTTCGGACCTCGATATTGGGAACAAGGTTTATAAGGTCTATAGAAATCTAATGACGAGCATGGCAGCCTCCATATCTGTATTAAAAAATGGGGCAGTTCGAGACTGGTCGTTATGCTAAGTCGACACCTTCATCAAACGAAACAAAATGGCAATCATAGACTATACGACCCATTTGATCGTTATTTTATATATTATAAGAATTTATAATACTAAATATATCTGTATCACTCGTTTGTACTACTACCTATAAGTATTCAGATCACACTAATATTATAAATGTGAAAATTTGGATGTTTATTTATTTTTTATTCTCAATCACGTCGTAATGGCTTAACGGATTTCGATGAAATTTGGTGTGTCGATAGATTATGACCTGGATTCAAACATAAGCTACTTTAAGTTGACAAAAACGCGTGCGAAGCCGCTGGCGGAAGCTAGTAGTTTATAAATTATGAATTACTGAATATAAATAAATATATTTCTGGAAAATTCACACAACGCTATCTAGCCCCAAACTAAGCAGAGCTTGTATTATGGGAACCAGATAACTGATAGAATACTTATATACATTTTTTTGTAAATACATACTTATAATATATAGAAAAACAACCAGACCCGGAACAAATATCTGTAGATCATGCAAACATTTGTTCCGCAGCGGGAATCGAACCCGCTACCTCCTGCGTCTCAGCCGGCTATTCACCCACAACGCCACGGAAGTCGTCAGTGTCATTAAATGCTACATTGAAGTGTCTTTTCAATGACGTGTGTCTCAAAAATTGATTTCTAGTTATTTAATGTTTTTTCACTAAATAAAAGCACTAGTAAGACTACAAATATGTAACAGCAGAAGCTTTCTTTTTTTCTCTCTTCAGTAGAGTTTTCTCTGTACCTGACAGATGGCTAGTCCATTCAAATCAAAACAGTGCGCGCATTAAACCCGTGATACAACAGGTAATAAAAGCATTGCAACGTATACATACATACATACATACGCAATGCTTGCATCTGATATACACCTGTGTAGAGCGCTTATTTATGCTTCTGGTTGGTGTCCGCTCAAGTCAAAAGAGCTAAGCGAGCATTATTTTTGTAGGTTTACCTTTGTTATTCTTTTCTTTCTTTATTCTTTATTGTACACAAATAGTGACACAAAATTAGCTTACAAAATGGGCATGCACAACGGCGAGTTTAACCCTAATAAGCGTTTTCTTCCAGCAAACCTTTGAAGATAGAGATATTTGATTATAGTGGTGGGTACGTGCACAGGGAAAAGGAGCGTAGCAAACGTAGTTATATTTACCGGAATTTTACTTCAAGACACGGAATCCTAGAAAGTGATCTAAGTATAAAATCTAGATCTTCTAAACGGGGTCATGTGACTAATGGATTAAACGATCAAGAACTAGAATAGTAAAAAGATTGAATGCATCAAGCAAAAACGTTTTTTTTCTGCAACTGGTACTACTTCTATTATTAAATTTATTCTTTTTACACCTCGGCCAATCTTTCATTAACCAATGATCTTCTCCATCCAATGGTTGTCTGGAAGAGATGGCTTTGTTAAGCGATAAGACCGCCCATTATGCTAACTTTTATGTGTATTTTTCTTTAAATCTGTTGTGTCTAGCTTGTAAGGTATAATAAAGAATTTTCATTCATTCATTCATTCATACTTAATTCCTAAACCGTAAACTTTTTTTGACGAAGTTCTTAGTCGACATAGTTAGTGACCTAAAACGATGTGACATGCTATCGAAACTGTAGTTAGTCAACAACAAATCGTTTATTCAATTTCCATTGAGTCTGTTTATTCGCCTGTGACTTGCACCACCATAAAGGCATAGCTTAGCATAACATAAACGGTTGGAAGTGCAGCGACTGGCGGCCGCACATTCTATTTGAATATCCCACGAGTGTGGACGCGGTTTTATCCAGGTGTTAATATTTCATGAACTGGGGTATTTTAATTTCGAAATATAGCGTTGTCTTTGTTCTTTATAGCTTATGGAGATAGCTTGTGTTTATAGAAAACGAGGTTTTTTTTCGAACTCTGCTTTTCTAATAATCTCATAGACATTACATAAACAGACGTTTACTTGCTACCATCTCTTTGTCTAATTATTATCATTAAGAGCTTGTAGTGTGCCACTGCAGGGCAAAGGCCTCCCTTCCTTCTCTCCAGTCTCCTCTATTTTGGGCTATACCAATCCTGTAAATGGGCTGTAAATGTATTTTTCTAACACGTAAAGTATTTTTAAACAATGCAATTTGATGGAAAATAGACTAAATACTTTCATAGTATGCTTATTTAAAAGTTTAGGTCAAAAAGTAATGGTTTTTCATCGAATAAAACGATTTCAATAGATATAGAAAAAGATTTACTAAAATATAAATAATCTAAGAACTGTAGTAATGGTTTTACGAATTATTTTGTGGTGATTTATTAAATCGTAATTGATTGCGTTCTAAAATATTTTCTATTATGTTCATATTAATGTGGGAATATTTTCAAAGCAAGATTGATCACATCCAATCGATATTTTTTAAACGCAACTCCATAGTATTGCAGTTAGTTTTACTCATATTTTAAATCGAATGATGAGTTTAATATAACCAGTAGAGATTTAATTAATCTATCAACGCTGATGAAAAACAGCTAAAAACCAAAGTCATTCCAAATTCCAATTTATTCGAAAACATCGGCCGTTAAATCGACATGTCCATTTTAAATTTATTGCCCAGCCCTAACCTTTGTCATTTCTAAACCACCTCAATGGGAAATGAGCTTTATCACCTTGACTTTAGGCACTAAAATGCTAGCCATATGAAATCAAAAAATAGGAATGACTTACAATAATTTGCTGGACCATTATTGTGGGAATAATTATGAGCGATTTTGAAAAACTTAATTAATGTTCCACTCGTGTATCTATTTAGTACTAAAACGTAGGAGTAAATATTTTCAATACCTAATTACAATATGAATTGAATTTCCCACGGCAGCGCCTGAATCGATCCAAGCACAAATATATCGAGAGCTTGATTAATCGAATCAATATTTAGGCGGTCGACATACGGATAGTTACGTGAAAATAGTTATCGATTTTGTAGTATTATATTTTAAAAGAGCCAGACCCCGGCAGTCTCTTTGAAAGACATCCAAGTCGCTCTAGCGCTTTTTAGGCCTTCCTCGTCGTCGCTTTCCGTCTTTAGGAGTCCATATGATTGTCTTCTTAGCCCACCTATCGGGTTGCGTATGGGAGACATGACCCGCCTAGGGAAGAGAGGAAGCAAGAAGGGAATACTTGCATAAAATATGTAAGCTCTAGATTCAGATTTGGATTAATTTGTTCTACTTCGATACAACTGTATATAATTATTGATTAAAACGGGTATCTATCGCGTATGTACCTTTTTTATTTGTTGTCCCGGCGGACGTTTCGGCTGTGTTGCAACAGTCATGGTCTCGGGTTGACTGGAGTACTTGGAGCTACCGTCGGGAAGTGTGGGTAGCTGCAGCAACTACCCTCACTTGGTCTTCAGAATTAGAAATGTCCTCGTTCATATTACGACACACTACACTAACCGTATCTGCGCACTGAGACGACCGATCACGACGCGCACACCTAGCAATCACCGAGTTCCAGGACGCTGAGAGTCTATAGCCATCTTCCCGATTGAAATTTGGAAATTGCTTGATTTCAATCGCTTTACAAACTCTTTTAATAATGACGTTCACTAGAGAGAACCTTAGGATCATGAAGTTCAATCCAATGGTTCGATCCCTAGTCTACCACTGACCATTGAGTCTACAACTGTATACTTGGAAAAGTTAAAATATATTACAATTTCTACTAGGACTCTCTCAACAAGTTAAACTAATACATAATATTTTTAAATACGCATAAAAATCATTATGCGTGCCACTCTTTGCTGGTGTGCATAAAAATGTGTAAGAGAATATACTACGCTTTCCTATGAATGGTCTCCACTCTAGAGGCTGGCTATATCTGCCAAAGAACCGATTATCGCTGGGGTAAACGTGTTCACCAACTAAATGGCAAAAAAAATCACACACGTTTATCGACAAAACAATATCGCTAGCACATCCCTAGGAATCCAATAAAGTGATAACACAAATTGTGCATGGCCTCCATTAATCTTAAATGGTCCGTATAAGAATTTAGTGCTGCGATAGGGAGCTGGTATGTCGATGCGATATATCCTAGGCGTGTATCGTTACATATCTAGGATGTGAAACAAATATCTATGTAGGTATATTGAGGTGGGAGTAGGGTTGCCAGATATTAGAATTTGTCGTGACATGATTCCGGAGGTTTTGAGAAAGTTACAGGATTTTTTAAAATATCAGGAATTTTAATTAAAGAAAGTAGTTACTGTATAATATTTTATTGGTAGCCATAATTTAATGCAATTTAATATAATTGATCGAGCGAAGCGAGATAACTTTCGAGTCCGAGGATAACTTTCGAAGCGTTGATCCGATCATCGTGAAAATTAAAACATAGGTAGGTAGTGATGGCACAATTTTGGTGTGACTAAATGAGCTAAACATGTTAGGGGGTTGATAAGATATTGGGGTTTAAGAGGGGTAAAAAAAAAAAATTAGACTATTAGGTCTAATAGGAAGTTAAATGAAAGGTATTTATTAGTACATTTAGACTCTGTTTTTATTTTTTGTAAATTCTTTATAGTTTTTCTTTTGTTTTTTATTAGTTTTTTATAGTATATATTTTTTGATATTTTTATATATCTCAGTAGTTCGTTTGCGAGTTTGCTAGCGTTACGCGAACATTGATTTCTTAATTATTTTTCTTAATTTCATTTCGTTCTTGAACAATTTTATAAATTAATATTTTGAAAAAGAAGTTTCACTTCAGTCACGGTCTAAAGCACACTAGTTTTTTATTTTTATAAATTTGTCCCCACGAACCACACCCCCTGAACTAGTGTGACTCGTTGGTAAAAAAAGTCTGCGAGTTACCACTGTGATCTGTTTGGGTGTAACTCGTTGGGAACCCACCAATATGACCACTTCAATATTTTCAGTTAAAATAAATGTTTAATTAAATGCAATTATACTGCCGTATATTTGATTCGTCTATTCTAATCAAGCCGGAACAGATAATAGAATTGAAATCCATTGTTCATCATAGTGGGAGTTAATGACCTTCCACCCACAACTGCACACAAGAAATACGTCCAAAACCGCACAGAACATGTCCTGAAGACACTTAAGAGTCTGTGATACGCCGCGAGCAACACTGACACATAAATTTAGGACTTTACAGCTCAAATTCCAAATGACAAAAGATGACCTTCCCTTCTGAAATCCACCAGTCAGTACAAGCTTTGAATCTAAGCTCACTGTGATAAAGCTCATATTACACTAGCAAAAGTTGAGAGTGACGAAAACCTGACAATGGCATTTCTTGATTGCGTTATGCAAGAATGAAGACCTATTGCTTTGCAGATTTCGCTCGCTCTATGAATATTAACAAGGAATCTTTGATGGGAAGAGAGGAAATTGTAATATTTTTCTTATTACCATTCCTGTAAAAAGATCTAAAGTTTTGACTGCCTTGTGGCACAAGACTTCTAAAGCGTTAGTTATTCTATGAAGGAAATCTAATAGATCCGATTTGACGTATATCATTTTACATACCGTAAAAAAAAAATGATGCCGGACATTTCACACAACGCCATCTAGCCCCAAACTAAGCAAAGCTTGTACTATGGGAACCAGATAACTGATAGAATACTTATATACTTTTTTTGTAAATACATACTTATAATACATATAAAAATACCCAAACCCGGAACAAATATCTATAGATCATGCAAACATTTGTTCCGCGGCGGGAATCGAACCCGCAACCTCCTGCGCCTCAGCCGGCTATTCGCCCACTGCGCCACAGAGGTTGTCATAACTTTGTATAAACAAAAAATCGAAAATACAAATACATAATACCAAACAATTATTATATTAAGCAAGTCTCTTCTTCTTCTCGTAACTTTATAATCAAAATTTCGTTCTGGTAATCTTTGACTTGAGCTTGGTCATGAGGCCATGAGTAAAGGACCACGTTTCAGTGCCATAGGTCATCACTGGCAACACACACTGCTTGAAGACTTTAGTCTTCAGGCTCTGGGGAATTTTGGACGAAAAGATATCGCGAAGTTTCCCGAACGCTGCCCAGCCGAGTTGGATTCTTCGTGCGACCTCTTTGTCGAAGTTGGACTTACCTAATTGGACAGTTTGTCCTAGGTATACATATTCGTCGAGAACTTCGAGAGTATCGCCCCCAACAACTACCGGTACGGGCGCAACATGGATATTTGACATGATTTTCGTCTTATCCATGTTCATTTTAAGACCCACCTGTTGGGAGACCCTAATGAGGTCGTTGAGCATGGTACCGAGTACTACGAGTAGAGTACGAGTAGTATGGTATGACTACGACTTTTGACTACTAGAAGAAAAGATATTAAAAATGAGTTCATACCCAAGCTGAGAATCTCAGAACATAGTGTTCGGTACCAAGCTATAAAGCTTTTTAATAACCAATATTATAAACGCGAAAGTTTGTATGGATGTTTGTTACTCTTTCACGCCGGAACGGCTGAATCGATTGCGATTAAATTTGGTATGTACGTAGATCATAACCTGGATTAACACATAGGCTATTTTTTATTGGCAACCCACGAGTGCGAAGCCGCTGGCAACAGCTAGTCGTCTATAAAACCATATACAGTTCATTTAAGTTCAAAATTGAACTGAAGGAATTCTTATTGAAAAAGTGTATCTACTCCATAGACGAATACTACAAAGACAAGTCACTTATTAACTGATGCAAATCTTTTATATATTATATAGTTTTTATTTTGACATGGCAATAATTTTTTTAATTTTATATTTTGAGTATCATATCATTTAGTTGACATGTTATTTATTATTAGTATCATTTTTCGTTGACATGTTTTATCATAATATATTTTAAATTTTTTGACAGGTTATTAACTATCATTTTGCATTATGTACTTACCAAAACTGTTGTTCTTTCGCATTAATTACATACCTATTTGTAAAATATTTTCTATTTGAAGAATGGCAAAAGTTCCGACACAATATTTTATTGTTTGAGTATAAATGAAATGAATGAATGACATTTTCCTGCTTACATTTTATCAAATTAGTTCATATAGTATTATTTTATATATATAGTAGTATATATAGTAGTTTTATATATATAGATATATATATATAGAGTATTAGTTTTGAAACAACTAGAACTGGCGATTCTGTGACATAAGTTTAGTCAAATATGAATGTTCTTATTTTGTTTAAACTAAAGACCGAATTAGCATGGCATTTAAAGTTTTAAGTGAATAGGTTTCTTCTAGGCAAGCGTGTACCATCGTAGACTGCATCATCGCTTACCATCAGGCGAGATCGTGGTCAAACGCAAGCCTATAATATATGTATATATAAAAAAAATTAAAGTGCCATTTCTAAAAATAAAATATTTTAGTTTTATTGTCGTCTTTGCGGGTAGTTTTCGACAGTCAGATAATAAATCTTAAAAACACAAACAATTTCCACCTTTTTTTACTTCAGCCAAATCCAATAGAATTCAGGATATTGGCTAATAAAAATCCATCAAAGATTCATGGAATCTTAAATACCTTCAGACCTGCCGTAATCCTAATCCCTTCCAATAAGCATCTCAAACATTGCCTAGAGTGGGGCACTCATCAACGGACCTTTTTCCGGATTATGACGTCATGGCTCCGAACAAACAACTTCCTATAAAACCCTCGAATTAAGGAAATTGTGCGTACCTCAACCTGATAGATTTTTTCTTTTAAAATTAAAGCCCATAATTAAAATGAAGACAAAATCAAATAATTGTAAGCAAAAATAACCAGTGTCATGCATTACAAACAAATGAGTAACGAGCATAAAGCCATCTTGTATTTCTTTTCATTGATTCATTGCGAAAATATGTATTGTTACATAGCAACAGATGACAAATAAACATACAAATTCAGATCCTCCATAATCAGCTTAGATATGAGCAATTATATTAAACAGAGTAAATTTTAAAACAATTATTAAATTCAATTATAACAAATCAGACAAGTGCGAGTCAGACTCGCCCACAGAGGGTTCCGTACAAATTTGTAGGTACATATTATAAATAGTTCAGGAATCGAGTCTCGCAGTGTTTTTCCGAGCTTTTCCCGAAATTCAGAATAAAGACCATATATTTTATGATTTAATTACAAATGCATAATTTTCTGGTTTTTTCCTGTACTTGTAGTATAAGACGATATTACTTGCCAAATTGCATAGTTCTAGGTCAACGGAAAGTACCCTATAAATTTTGATTCCCTTGAGAGTGTCAAAATATACGTTTTACGGCATAAACGGCCGTATCTTTTTTTACGTTAACTGAGAAGTTTAATTTTTTCACAGCTTTAAGAGACTTCAAGAGACCTGAGATATGGTTTTAATTTCCACTCGATACCTACACGCGTTCCCGAGATAAAGGGTCTTTACTTGACAGACATACAGTCAAACGGAGAACAAAGGCGATACTTCCAAGTGATACAAGTGTGAGGCAATACTTCACACCGGGATAGTTGCTCAACTTAAACCAAGCACAAATCCGATCGTGTCTGGAGTACTGATCTCACCTCTGGGACGGATCAGCGAAAGACCAGCTAGAGGCTCTAGATTCAATTGAGAGAAGAGCCAAGAAGCTCATTTGCAATGACGAGTTAGCAGATGCAAGGCTCCACAGCGTCGATCATCGTCGAAAGGTTGCAAGCCTCTCGGTTTTCTATTGGATACATTTCGGAGAGTGTGCTGCGGAACTCTTCAACCTGATCCCACCATCCCCATTCTATCTTGGGAAATCCAGACGCTCTGCAGTGCGCCACCGCTACATGGTACACATACCTCCCATACGCACAAAGCGGTACTCTTTCACCTTTATTATGCGCACCGCTAAGGAGTGAAACGCCTTGCCTGAGTCTGTGTTTCCTGATAACTACAACCTAGGAGTCTTCAAGCCGCGAGTGAATAGGTTTCTTCTAGGCAAGCGTGTATCATTGTAGACTGCATCATCGCTTACCACCAGGCGAGATTGTGGTCAAACACTAGCCTATAATTTATAAAAAAGAAAAAAACAAAGTGATCCTATAAAGGTTCCGTTTTTTCCTTTTGAGGTACGGAACCCTAAAAAATAAAAATGTACCAATGAGTATTCGGAAATTAATTAATAAGCACCAAGTTTCACTTTAAATTGTAAAATTACTCTTAGAAAACTTTGTTAATTCTGGATCAATATGTCGACATGACGATATTCCAATACTGTATCATTTGATGCTGATGTTTTAATTCTAATTCCAGAGTGGGGGAGAATAAGATCTGCACTAACTTCTCGCATTGGGGTGTATTGTGCATCCCCCCCCCCCCCCCCCCTGCCCCTAGTGTTGATGTTGTTCGTCGGTATTTTGACATCTGTTAAATCCGATCTATCAGATTTTCACAAGTTATTAATATAACTACGTATATTAATCAGATATCGCATATTGCTGTGTTTCGGTTTGAAGAGTATGGTTGCCGGTGAAATTACAGACACATGAGGCTTTACACCTGTGCGCCTCAAGTTGATGGACGCAGGGCAGTGTATCGTAGGCCACATTTCTAACGTGCGCGACCTACGAGGCAACTCTCTGTTAAAGGCAATGGTTGCGGTCCATGAGCTTGTTCCATCTCCATGTAGTATACAAAAAAGATGATAAAAGATAAAACATGATTTTGCTTTGGCTTATGGCACAAAAGATCAGTCTCTTTGGTGTAGAGATGATAGAGAAGCTTGGGATTGAAATTGCTCCAACTCGTTCAAAATGTTACAATTAAGACGTAATTTATTACCTGTATTGTTATGTATTCTAAAAGGATCATTAAAAAAAACAACCAGCCATGTTTCTTGCTTTTCTTTCCTGGCTTGGTCGCAAAGGAACAGGCAGTAAAATTGACGTTTCAAAGTGATCCTTGTGATTTTAATGAATAAAAGATTTTTACTTTGATGTTGACTTTGTCTTTTATTAAAGTAATATTGGTAAAAAGAAAAAACATCCTTGAAATTCGGTTTACATGTTTTTAAAGTAAGAAGTTCAACCCCCACATTCATTCGACCTATAATACCGAACGTACTCCGAGCATTTTTCCCGGTTCAAGAGTATGTGAACTAAAGAGCGACCCACTTTAGAATTGATTGAGCATTCGATAACTCGCAGTTTAATCGTAGAGCACTACGAAATTACCGATTACCGGGTGAAACCGGGTCAGGCAGGGTTGGCGTTCCCGGTTTTTTAAAAGTTCGGTTAACTTTCTTCGGCAACATCGGATATTTTGCACGTACATTTTTGCCTTTAGATTGAACAGCGAGGGGATTAAATACACTACTGGTATAAGCACTATTAGGGAACTCGTGCTAGGTTTTGGGGGGTTTAAAAAAAATGTTTTTCGGCTTTACTTTGAAAATAGAGCCTCCAGGTATGTTAGGGAAGTAAATAAATAAAAAAGGAGCTTTTCCAACACCATCTTTTTATCAGTGGGTTTTGTACTGTTTGTTTTTAAAAGGTCTTTATTCAACAATTTTAAATGAAAATAACTCAGCAGGCTGTAGCGCCTTTAAGTTTTTCCAGAGCGTGCGATCGTGTGCAGCCTTCACCCAACGGCTCTCATCAATCTTTAACAGGTCGTCTTTCCAGTGCGCGGTTGCCACTCTATTCAGAACCTTTCTGCCCCAACGAGCTTTGTGACCTGCCCACTGCCACTTCAGCTAATCCTCCTGGTTATGTCTGTGTTACATGACCTAGTTACGTATAGACCTTATAAGCCACGAACGTAAGTCTACTTACCTAAAAACTGTGTGTGATGTGATGAGTGATGACTAAGCGACGCCATTTCGTATCTCGTAGATCTTAAAGGCCAATGATGATGAGATGCTCTTGACTCTAATAGCAAGAATACGGCCTAAAAGTACGAAGATGTATCCTAACAATTTTAATCTTTTGTGTCATCATCATCATCATATGTGCAAAAGGACGTCCAGTGCTGAACATGGCCTGAACAAGGGTACGTTCTAAGAGTAACAACTAACAATTTTAATCTTTTGTGTCATCATCATCATCATATGTGCAAAAGGACGTCCAGTGCTGAACATGGCCTGAACAAGGGTACGTTCTAAGAGTAACAACTAACAATTTTAATCTTTTGTGTCATCATCATCATCATATGTGCAAAAGGACGTCCAGTGCTGAACATGGCCTGAACAAGGGTACGTTCTAAGAGTAACAACTAACAATTTTAATCTTTTGTGTCATCATCATCATCATATGTGCAAAAGGACGTCCAGTGCTGAACATGGCCTGAACAAGGGTACGTTCTAAGAGTAACAACTAACAATTTTAATCTTTTGTGTCATCATCATCATTTTATGTGCAAAAGGACGTCCAGTGCTGAACATGGCCTGAACAAGGGTACGTTCTAAGAGTAACAACTAACAATTTTAATCTTTTGTGTCATCATCATCATCATATGTGCAAAAGGACGTCCAGTGCTGAACATGGCCTGAACAAGGGTACGTTCTAAGAGTAACAACTAACAATTTTAATCTTTTGTGTCATCATCATCATCATATGTGCAAAAGGACGTCCAGTGCTGAACATGGCCTGAACAAGGGTACGTTCTAAGAGTAACAACTAACAATTTTAATCTTTTATAGCATATTGAGGTGATTTTCTAATAAACATAGCAGAACCAGAGAAAATATTATTGAGAGAAAATAAATAAAAATAAATCTCTGTAAATATACCTCACCAAATAAATGAATTCGCATGCCCGAAGATCTATGGCCAAAGATAATATCTGATTGGGTCCCTAACGCAACACGCCCACGCGGCTGACCACCACGGAGATGGCGTGACGACTTGGATGTGCATTTACCAGACTGGCCCTTTTTTTTCGAATGGACTTATCTCGCTGTTGGCCTCTGAGGCCGTTGCAGCTTAACCGAGCTTTTGGCGAGCGCAGAAGGCGCTCAGCCCTATAATTTTATTTTTTTTGATGAGGCAACTAGCGCAAGTGCACCACTTAGGTACGAACCTCGGCTTGGGCTGTTGCCGGGACGGGGATAGGAGAGAAACGCCCGGGTACGTGTTTGTACCTCGTGTAGGCGGCTACTAAAGGGACTCGTCGACCTCGCCGGCGAGGTCGGTGTATTTGTGGAGTGTTTGCTCTGTCTAATGTGGATGACTCACCCGCATTAGCGGAAGTGATTTCGTCATCCGGGTCTCCGAGAACGTGTCTCGGACGACGGAGGGTTTGACCAGACTGGCCCACTACAGCAGGGGACATAAAAAACTGGAAAGAAGGGAGGGAGGCCTTTGCCCTGCAGTGGGACAGCACAGGTTAAAAATAAATAATAAAATAATAATAAATGAATTATGATTCTGATCCATAGAACTACCAGATTTGAATGTATTTTTTTAGTACCTACTGTATTTATTATTCTGTATTTTTAATTTAGCAACCCTGAATGTAAAACATTCTTCTACGACGTTGAGCGAACAATGTTCAGATAACAATGTGGTTTGCGTATGTTTACATTGTTTAGAGTTGGGAAATCCCGGAAATTACGGAAAATATTGCCGTGTTTACATTACTTAAACCTGGTTTTTACAGTTATTGATTGTTTTTACTTTATTTTTCTATGGATTTTGACTTTTAAAAGAAAGCGGCATAAATTATTTAAGGATTATTATCAAAAATCAAAGGATTTTAAAAATCTCAGCAGTGTTTTTGCGTTATAATAACGATCTAACTCATATTCGAAAACTCCATAACAGCTTCCCATCAGGTGCGTTCAAATTATGAACATAAAAAAAATTACTAAACCTATATTTTCCCACTGCTGGGCAAAGGTCAAATAATTGAATATAAATATATTGATTTTCATATATTGATTACATTATTGATTTGATTATAAAATAAATTTAAAATATACAATCGCGGTCAAAAATACAGAGAAGCAAAGTCATGCCACAAGTTAGAGGCAATTGACATTATGCACGAAAAACATTAGAATAGTCTCTATTATTCAATAGAGTAATGCTTTATTGTACACAAGGAATGCTTAAAAAAACTAACTAATGCTAAATATAGGGGCGGCCTTATCGCTGAAAGCGATTTCTTCCAGACAACTTTTGGATGGAAAGTAATGAAGTATTATTTGTTGAGCACAAAATAGCCAACAAAATTACTTAGACACACCCTACCTACCATACCTTATGTTATTATTACAATTGAGGAGGTTGTGAACAAAAGGTGACATTTACACATTTTAGTTATTTCATTGTTACTATTCGTTTCGAAAGCAGATATTTAGATTGATTCTATGAAACAAGTCAGTTTTTGAACTTGATCTTTCCAGATAATGATAAAACTCAACCTTTTGAGACGGATAAAAAAACGGATATTACCAAATACATAAATGTCACTTTTTAGGGTTCCGTAGCCAAATGGCAAAAAACGGAACCCTTATGGATTCGTCATGTCTTTCTGTCCGTCTGTCCGTATGTCACAGCCACTTCCGAAACTATAAGAACTATACTGTTGAAACTTGGTAAGTAGATGTATTCTGTGAACCGCATTAAGATTGTTACACAAAAATAGAAAAAAACAATAAATTTCGAGGGTTCCCCGTATTTAGAACTGAAACTGATTTTTTTTTATCAAACCCATACGTGTGGGGTATCTATGGATAGGTCTTCAAAATGATAAGTATTGAGGTTTCAAATAACATTTTTTTTCTAAACCAAATAGTTTGCGCGAGAGACACTTCCAAAGTGGTAAAATGAGTGTCCCCCCCCCCCCTGTAACTTCTAAAATAAGAGAATGATAAAACTAAAAAAATTATATGATGTACATTAACCATGCAAACTTTCACCGAAAATTGGTTTGAACGAGATCTAGTAAGTAGTTTTTTTTAATACGTTATAAATCGTTAACCGCAATTTACCTTTCATTCAATCAACTCAAATATAAAAAAGTTACAACGAACTACAGGAACTTTTTTATTACGATGTTACTTGCTGCCACGGAACCCTTCATGGGCGAATCCGACTCGCACTTGGCTGCTTTTTGTTCCTAACCTCCTCAATAGTATGGACCCATCGTCATATTATGTTATTTGTTGATGAATGAATGATTAAAAACACTTTAATCTACACCATAAAAATAAAAATAACAGACAAAATAGAAGCTACAAAGCAAATAGTAAGCGATTTCTTACAGACAACCTTTGTTTCAACGGGTTGGACAACGGGAGTTTAACAATGCAGACTATTCAATGGAAAGTGCGCTGTTTTTATAAACTGCAATAAAACGTGACGCGGTATCTAGACAAGTTAATAATCAAAGGTTTATTTTAACTAGCCGAAATTATCAAGGCACGTAAAAAAACTCTAAAACACTTCCACGTACAAACCATAATAATGTTCAGAGACAAGTTAACGGTCGTTTCGAAAGTGAATACTTGTCAATGACGTCGCGACAGACAGAATATTTTATTAGTAAAATAGGCTTTATGCCGGCAATTTGATTGTGGGCGATTTTATAAAATAGGTGGTTTGTCATCGGCTTCGTAAACGTATTGGTTAATTCTAAGATATGGTCTAAGTTATTGGTCATCTTCAGGCGTTTAACTTGTGTGGTCGATATTTATAGCCGAAGCCAACACAAGATCAGTGGATGTTCTATCATCAGCAATAGAACATCTACTGGTCTTGTGTTGAGAGATGGTGTAGTTGCCCTTTTGTGGGTGAGTGGTCGAGTGGGCTGGGCTGAGACGCATGAGGTAGGTTCAATTCAGCTTTGCCAGACGTCCCGGTTTCGGCGGGACGTCCCGATTTTTAAATCAAAATTGTATTGAGCCTGTCCCGCTTTTCGGGGTAACTCGATATTTGATTTCTGTTAGTTATTTTTTTTATTCAGAAGACGAAGAAGACTCATTGACCTATCGTTAAGGTAAACCTGATTTAAAATATCATATTTTTAATCAAATACATTTTCTATGGCTATTTTTGCTATCGATTGTCACGTAAACGTAATTTCAAACTCAAATAAAAACTTAATATTCAAAAACTTCTGATTATATTATATTATATACGGATTTATTGCTATGTCTCGCTTTCGACGAAAGAATCTCGCTTATTTCACTCAAAAAGTCAACTTGACAAAAAAATCTGGCAACGCTGGTTCGATTCCTCCTGTTTTAAGAGAAGACAAAGATATAAGTAGCAGAGTTCCCTGTGAAAGGGTTCGCCCGGGATACTACCCCCATATCTATTGTGGCCGCCAAGCAGCATTGCTGTGTTTCGGTATGCAGGGTTCCGGTAAAATTACAGGCAGGCTTTACACCTGTGTGCCTCAAGCTGATAGACGCAGTGCAGTGCTAGCGAGGCAATACTTCGCTATAGGCGATGATTATCATACCACTTAACATCAGGTGGGCCCTAAGCTTGTTCCATCTCCAAGTCGTATAAATTATTTTTTTTTTAATTGTTATATATAAATTAAATACCTACTTTTTTATTGAAGCTATTTTACTTCAAAAAGGTAGCAACCCTAGTTTACGAGCACGCACCCACATTATTTATGTCATGAAAATCATTTTTTTAATGAAATGTGCAATTTTGACGACCTCCGCGGCCCAGTGGACGAATAGCCAGCCGAGACGCAGGATGTAGCGGGTTCGATTCCCGCCGCGGAACAAATGTTTGCACGATCTACAGATATTTTATTCCAGGTCTGGATGTTTTTCTTCATATTATATTATATAATACTTATATAAGTATGTTTTTACAACAAAAGTATATAAGTATTATATCAGTTATCTGGTTCCCATAATACAAGCTCTGCTTAGTTTGGGGCTAAATAGCGCTGTGTGAATTGTCCAGCAATATTTATTTATTTATTTTATATTTATTGTTTACATTGTTAGCTAGAAGTAAGTGCATGTCATTTTATGAAAAAAACAGTTTTTCAGGTGTTGTTTGGTCATCAATTAAACCACGCGTCTCATAGCATATACTAGTAACTATCAAACAATATACTAAATAAAACAATAAAAAGTCATTTAATTCCATAATGAAACTAATGGTATAAAATATTTAGAAAAATATGATTATTCAATTATATAAATTTTAGTTAACGCGCCGGCGAACCCCGAGCGCTACTTCAATTCGGCAGCGTCAAAAACTTAGGACTGAATATCGCTATCCCTGTTTAGTGACGAAGTTTAGCCGCGCAGAGCGACAGTGATAGCAATAGAACGATTCTTAATTTGATTAGATTTTGACCATGTTCCATAATACCAAAAATGATGACTGAAAACTTGTATTTTTCTCATTGTGTTATTATTCTGTAACTAGACGATATAATCTATGTTCCCATGACTAGGATACGTTTTGATCTAATATATGGTTGGGAACCTAGATAAATACTATTAAAATTAAAATAATAACTTATTAAGGTAGAAATATGCTCCAATTAGAAATGATCTTGGTAGTACGTGTTGTATGGGCGATTGTCCCTCCGGTGTCCTCCTTAAGGCCCCTTTCGGGTAAAGGGCTCCTCCAAATTGTTCCAAAGCTTCCTATCTTGCGCTCTTTCCATCCAGCTTGTGTCGGTGGCTTTCTTAATTTCGTCAACCCAGCGTTCTTGCGGGCGTCCTTTGGCTCTCTTTCCCGTCGGCCCTGTCCATGAACAGAATTATCAAACAATACATCAGTTAAAATGTATCTCTGGTCTTACTGATATCTGCTCGTACCGTACACCTAGTCAGTAAAACCTTGTCAGTGTTTCCTGATAATTGTTTGATATCTTCAAGTCGCGGGTGAATAAAACTTCTTCCAAACTTCACATATATTTAGAGTAATAATTTAATTATCTCTACATCCGTCTGTTATCCTTCACATAAAATCTAGCATACGCCCAATTGCACTATTAAATTGCTCATAGCTAACCCTGCCGTGCTAAGTCTGCATAACGATAATGTATTTTTCTTTCTAAATCGGTTCAGTAGTTTCTTAAATTACCCCATACAACAAACTTTTTATAATATTAGTGGTTCGCCCCGAACTGAGATCTCGCGAGTCTCCCATAAACAAAAAAAATGTTATTCATAATCTTTGACAAATAAAATAGTGCCCGGAAATGAATAAACATCTAAATTGACCTACAGTTTCATTCAAATTACAAGTAACAGTTCATATAATTTTTTTTTTGGGTAGAAATTGCAATTATTCTGGATTTCAGACTTTTACCTGTATTTGTGTCACTAAAGCTACACGAATGCCAAATTACAGCACTGTGGGGTCAATAGTGTTAGGTACACTAGTGACTCCACACTCCTTGTGAATTTTGACAAATTTCTGTTTTTATTATGGCTAATACCACAAAAATTACAAGGATTAAACTAAAGATAAAAACGGAGTCAAAATATACTAACTAGCCTTTCATTAGACGTCCCATTTCACCTAATAGTCTCATGTTGATTTTTTTACCCCTCTTGAACCCCAATATCTCATCAATCCCGCAACATTTTTAGCTCATTTAGTCACACCAGGATTGCGCCAACACTACCTATTCATATATCAAATTTCACTATGATTGGATCAACGCTTTTAAAGTTATTCTCGGACCAACAAACATACATACAACGTCGATTTACCCAAGTTGATTTGGAGATCGATTTGGATTCGACGCCTCAATGCATCACTTCAAGCTTTTTCCAATATTAGAACAATCTACTAAGCATTATTTATTTATTTTATTTGAGATAAATATTGATACATTATAATACTATGGGAAGATGGTTTTTCTTGTTAATATTTTTTTTTCTAAACTATCTTGTCCCACGCTGGGCAAAGATCTCCCCCAAGTCCCTCCAAGCATCCCTATCTGTCGCTATTTCTCACCATCCTCTTTGGAAGGTGTCGAAATCATCTCGTCAACGCGTTCTCGGCCGACCTCGACGTCGCCTTCCGTCTTCAGGCGTCCATGGTGTTGAAATATGGGCCCATTTCTCGGAGTGCATTCGGGCATCGTGGCCCGCCCATTCCCACTTAAGCCCAGCCGATCTCTTCCCTACATCCCAATATTAAATTGAAATAAACATATATTAATGATTAGATTAAGCATGGGGCCAGTCCTCAAAATTTGTCGACTGTTTACAAATTCATACACTCTGTATATGCAAAATTAGCGTCATCATCATCAGCCGGCAGACGTCCACTGCTGAACATAGGCCTCCCCCTTAGATCGCCACAACGAGCGGTAGGTAGCCGTTTGCGCCTAGCGGCTCCCCGCGATTCTTACTAGATCGTCGGTCCACCTTGTGGGGGGCCGGCCTACGCTGCGTCTTCCAGCCCGTGGTCTCCACTCGAGAACCTTTCTTCCCCAACGGTTATCGGTTCTACGAGCGATGTGGCCTGCCCATTGCCACTTCAACTTGCTAATTTTGAGAGCTATGTCGGCAACTTTAGTTCTTCTGCGGATTTCCTCATTGCGGATTTTGTCACGCAGAGAAACCCCGAGCATAGCCCTCTCCATAGCTCGTTGAGCGACCTTGAGCTTGGTCATGAGGCCATGAGTAAAGGACCACGTTTCAGTGCCATAGGTCATCACTGGCAACACACACTGGTTGAAGACTTTAGTCTTCAGGCTCTGGGGAATTTTGGACGAGAAGATATCGCGAAGTTTCCCGAACGCTGCCCAGCCAAAATTAGCGTGGACGGACTAAAATCAAACATAGTTATAACTTTTGGCATTATTCCACACCGGTCCTTGGAATATGCGTGGTGCAGGTGCAACGGTAATTTCATTTAGAAATATGTTTTAGTTACTTATTCGAATTTAATGTGGGTCAGTTTCTATTGCGATAGCGAAATGGTTTTGGATATAACTATGGTGATCATTTTGATATTAAGCCCAAAACTTTATAAGAGAAAAGTTGAGTACAGTTAGGGAAAAAGAGTTATTTACCCTTTATTTCATAATTGTTCTCTTGTTAGTCTCGACTGTCAGAAACAGTCGCAGTGATATTTAAGTGCACATTGCATTGACAGGCATCGAGATTAGATCTTACATTTTACTAGATTTAAATACTTAAATTTTGATACTTCAAATACTTGGCCAGGCGTAGTGACGATAGGTGGTCTAAGACCCTAACAGAGTGGAGGCCGAGAACTGGGCATCGAAATAGGAGGACATCCACCAGCGAGATGGGTCGACGACATCCATAAGACCGTGGGTCGTACGTGGTTCAGACTGGCACAGGATCGGGAAGAATGGCAGAAACAAAGAGAGGCATATGCTCAGCAGTGGGTTGACACGGGCTGAAAATGAAATACTTACAGGTATTGACTTTCAGTCTATCTCTCGCAGTCACTAACAGCTAAGTCCTTTAGTATGGCAACGTATCCACATAGAGATCAAGACAACATAATAGCTTGTTTTGAATTCTATGTGGATATCCATGGGCTGCAGTAGTCACTTAACATCTGGTGGACTGCATGCTCGTTTGCCATATAAGTTGTAAAAAAAACAAAAAAAACTTATAAGAAACTAGCTGACTCGCCCGCGGCTTCGCACGCGTGGTTTGTCAATATAAACATTACCCTCCTTCTGTGCAGTTAGGTAAAAAGTTACCTATGTCTCTATCCCAGCCATAACCTATTTATATATAGCTGTTGCCCGCAACATCTTACGCATTACACTACTAAATGTATAGGTAACCTAGAAATAAAGCTAAACTCGCTGTTGCAACTTGACTTGAAACCCCATTTTTGTCCCATGAGAACTGATTTATGTGATAAAAGGTAACCTATATGGTAATCAAGGTTATTATCTACGTATATACCAAATTTCATCTAAATCGGTTCAGCTGCTACGACGTGATTGAGTAACAAACAAATAAACATCCACACTTTCACATTTATAATATTAGTGTGATTTTATCGAAATTGGTAAAGCCGTTAAGTTGCGATATGTATAAAACAGACAGAGAGATGGAGTGACAGAGTAATTTTCGAATTTATATTATTAGTATGAATAATTAAGTTACTTAGTTAAAATAGGTAGGTACCATTAAAGACATCTTATGTAAATGTAATGTTTAAGAACACTATTTTCACTAAGGGTATTTAATTTATCACGATAGCGAATACAACTGTGCCGAAATATCGGACATTCAAAAACTCACGGGGGTTATAGACCAACGCATATAAAATTAATCAAGTTGCTGACGATACGGACAAAATTTATTAGGACACAGTGTCCCAACTGACACTTTTGATTTTAATATATAAGCGAATATAAGTGATAAAGCTAATCAAATTGCTTTGCGAGCGTGTGATGACTTACATTAATGTTAAAAAAACTACAAGTTTGATTCATAGCGTTTATTTGGTATAAATCAACATCTTGTATACTTAGGCATCTATATAATGATCACTTAAAATATCTCAAATAAAGAGATAGAGAGAGTGACCTTGCAATGCATCGATTTCGTCATTTTACTGTGCCGCCGCCGAGCTTATTTTAATGGTGTCCGAATCGACAGTAACAAAAACATTAAAATCAAAAGTGTCAATTGGGACATTGCGTCTCAACATATTTTGTCCGAATCGACAAAATATATTGGCAAGTCAATTAATCTACCCGTTGCTTACTCGATCGTAATGTTTTACCAGCCAATAGAAATACCATTTCCAATACGCGGAAACAACAGCTATTCCAACAGTAAACGGGCTATATTTGCTTGTTATAATATTGGGAAACTATTCTCTGTATTAGAGTATGAAAGGGTTTGCAAAATACTGCATCTAAATCTGAGTCAGTTTCTTACAAAATGGCTGGCATTATAATTATTACTGAGTAATTATATATTTCTTAGTTATACTTCTAATTTTGAAGATCTGATGGAATTGTATTTAATTTTATCATATACAAACCTCTTTATTTTGGTATATTCTCGAATTTCCTACCGGTGCGTTGAGGTCATCCAATAGCAACCCAAGATATTTCTCTTGGTTGGATTGTTGAATATTAATCCCATGTACTTTTAGGGGAGTAAAAGCAGGAACTACTTTATTTATGGCGGTAAAAATAATGTAAGAGGTTTTTGATATGTTTATCGTTAGAAGATAGGAGATAGATCAGGAGCCACTCGTTTAGTAAATTAAGATCATTTTGGGCCTCATTGACAATATTATGCATAAGATTGCCAAAATAAAAAAGACACGTATCGTCGGCGTATAGCGTTAGGTAGCCGGTGAGACCAATTTGATTTATGTTGTTGATATATATAAGGAATAGAAGTGGACCTAAAATTGAGCCTTGCGGAACTCCGCATGTGATTTTACGCGGCGTGCTTACGTTATTTCCAATCTTAACTATTTGATGTCTGTTGCTTATGTATACTTAAATACGGGCAATTTCTTATTATTATTATTATTAAGAGCCTGTAGTGTCTCACTGCAGGGCAAAGGCTTTCCTTCCTTTATTATCTTATTAAATTATTCGAAAATAATAACCCGTGCTAAAGTATAATGAATGAATGAAATACTCTTTATTGCACACCAAATAAAAATACAATAATGGAAATAAACAATAAATAAAGGTGCAATGGGCGGTCTTATCGCTAAAAGCGATTTCTTCCTGACAACCTTTGGATGGACAGGATAAACAAAATCAAAAGACGGCGGTGTAAGAGTACCTACAGACATAAACAGAACCCACAAAATAAAATATACCTATTAATTATACTAATAAACATAACCTTAAATACATACAAATAATATAAGAATAAATAAACTACACTACATAAAGAGGATAAATAACATAAACACTAACTAGCAGTTACGAGACAACGAAAGGAAATGGTTGTATACCTTGACTTTGAAAATAGGAAGAGATTGGGACGACCTTACAGACAAAGGTAAGGCGTTCCACAGTCGCACAGCTTGTACTGTAAAGGAGTCACCATAAAATTGTGAACTATGGATGGGAGTTCGAAGCTGTAGAGCTTCGGAAGAACGAAGGGTTCGAGAGTGTCCCTGATACAGAAACTCGAAACGCTCCTTTAGATAAGAAGGTGAAGTGGGATTATAGAGAATGTTATAAAGAAGTGACACAATATGTGCATTCCGGCGAAGACGTATAGGGAGCCACTTGAGTTTTGCGCGGAATTCTGAGACATGGTCATACTTGCGCAAGCCGAATATGAACCGAATACAAAGGTTTTGAAGGCGCTCAAGTTTACTCATTTGGACTTCGGAAATGTCGAGGTAGCTGGCGTCGGCGTAATCTAAGATAGGGAGTAGAAGGGATTGTGCAAGCGTAATTTTGGTGGCGGTCGGTAAAAAGTTACGAAGTCTACGCAACGAAGCTGAAGAAGCAAACACTTTGCGGCTGATCTCAGCAATACACGGCACCCATGATAGCTTGGTGTCCATGATAATTCCCAAGTTTTTCACCGTCTGACTGATAGCTATTTGTGTTCCATTAAAAAGTACAGGTGGGAGTTGTGCAAAATCTAGCCTAGGAATCATTTTGTGACTACCGATTATGATCACTTGTGTCTTTTTAGGGTTTACGGTAAGACCAAAGGATTTGCTCCAGTCACAAATTCGGCCAAATCTGAGTTTATTAAACTGATAGCTCCGTTAATGTTGTCAATCGGGGCTTGTGTGTATATATGTTTGTAATAACTGTCCAGTAACAAGGCCTCTACACACCGGTAATGGTTCAATAGAAACAAGGGTTTGTCATGGAGGTTGTATTTAATTTTAGCACATATGAATGCAATGAGCTTAATTCTATTTTCAAATTAACTTATATCCCTAGGGGCGTAAATCACATTTATGCATGAGGGATCTAGCTAACAATGACGTTTTAGAGTTTTAGAGAATGAGTGATTAAAATATAATAACACTAAAAACAACCAGCTACTACTTGGAAAAACATTGAGTATGTGAATGCATAACATATTATGGTTCGAAGAACTGACGGCCGTTGGGGCAGATGCAAAGATGATCTGCCTGAAGTTTGCTGGGAGCATTGTGTGCAGGCCGCACAGGATCGGTCGCTCTGGATATATATGGGGGAGGTCTATGTCCAGCAGTGGACGTCCTTGGGCTGATATAAGATAATGATGATTATGTTCCTCATCAAATAATCAACAGTTCCGCTCAGCAAACCTGTTTTTTTTTAATTGATGATAGCCAAGCGCTTATACACTACCTCACCTGATGGCAAGTGATGGTGTGATCGAAGATGGAGCACGCTTGCCTAGAAAGAACCTATTCACTTTGGACTTGAAGACACCGAGATTTACTGGTTCGGAAAAACATACGCCGGAAGTGAGTTCCACTCCTTACTTGTGCTAACAAGTTGAAGCAAATCGTTTAGTACGGCAAGGTGGTATGCCGACCAGGTATGGGTCTTCTTGGTAAGTTTGCTTGTCCGGTGGTGGAAGGGGGAAGGAGGGATAAGGTTATGAAGATCTTGCGCACATTCACTAAAATTAATCTTGTTGTCTTGAAAGTGCTACTCGGTTTTATGTAGGAAAGTGTTCAATTATGAAGTCTGTATTGGTATAGCCGAGCTTTCATAAATGAAAACCGATATTTACGTACCTTGTCGTTTCTTGTGATTGTTTATGAGACATTCCATCTCTATGGCCGTTTTATCGCGATTTACATGCGCGAGGAAATTATTGATACCGTTATTAGGGTTGTCTACTGCTCAGAAGAATTAAACGCTAGCGAGATGATATTGAAAATAGATTGACGAACCCGTTAAAAAGGTGAAACAGGTCCATATTTTTTTATGCTACATGGAAATGAAAAAATCATTTATTTTTAAACCGGATAGATCTTCGTTTGACCACAATCTCATCTGATGATAAGCGATGATGTGGTCTAAGATAAAGCACGTAGATCTAGAAGAAACCTATTTACTATTGTATTCGATAGGAAAAACAGACGACGGTAAAGTGTTCCATACATTAGCTGTACGCATCAACAACGTAGAATCAAAACGGTGTGTGCGAATGGGTGGTATATCAACTAGGTACGGATGGTAATGAGCCGTGCGCCTGCTTGTCCTTTGATGGAAAGGAGAAGGAGAAGCATAAGGCCCACCTGATGTTCACCATCGCCTATAGAGAATTGCCCCGTGGGTCACGCAACTTAGAAATGTGCCCTACAATGCCCTGCGTCCATCAACTTAAGGAATACAGGTGTAATGCTTTATGTGCTTGTAATTTCACCATATATAGGTAAAACACTCTTCTTGCCAAATATAATATTTATTTTTCTAAAATTAAAATGATTGTCTTCGTAAATATTTTCTCATAAACTTTGTTATTATACTACAAAATCTTCCCCCTAAAATTTCCAGAGTGGCCAGTCATGTGTGGCCTACACCCACCGGCTCCCAGCAACTTTAATCAGGTTGACCTTCCATCTATGCGCTTTCAATTGCGCCTTCTCGAGAACCTTTTTGCCCTACGGCCGTCAGTTCTTCGAGCTATGTGCCCAACGCACTTCAGCTTGCTAATCTTCTGGGCTATGTCAGTATCTTTGGTTTATCTATGAATCTCATAAGGCGGGTTCCTATATCCGTCGGTAACCGACTACGCCTCGTATCTCCTTGAAAAAGTGTCAAAGTAGTGTCAAACTTTTGACAGGTTTTCAAGAAGAAACTTGTCGTAGCTGGTTACCGACGGATATAGAAACCCACCATTAATGAGCGACCTAATTTTCCTTTCTTTTATTCTTCCTAAGTTAATATAAGTTTTAATTTAAGTAGGTACCTTTTGTGTTGTGTCCATATATGAGCTAACTATGGAGCTCATATATGGAAATAAATAAATGTATATTTAATTGTAATTTTATTTATTTTTAAATGTTTCTTATGGCTGCAAGTCAATTCTTCCAAACATGTTGTACTCTATTTGTACCAATAAATGCAGCATTCCTGCGATATCGCTGCGAATATTAAATCGGCAACATTCTGTAATTTTTTATAAGGGTTCAGTACTTACTTATGAAGACGTAAAAACTTATTTAATCAACATTTTATAGGATCTTTATTGGAACGCTGCACGCGCCTTTTCATATATTTTTACGGTCATTTTATCACGACTGCAATCTGTTATACATATAACCAACTAACTTGACTTACAGTTTCATACAAATTACCGGTAACGGGAGTTCATGTAATTTGTTTACTCTTTTTTGGGGTAGAAATTGCAGTTATTCTGTATTTCCGACTTTTCTCTATATTTGTGCCACTAAAGCTACGCGCATACAAAGTTTGAGCACTGTGGGGTCACTGGTGTACCCTGTGAGTTTTGTCAAAGTTCAGTTTTTATTATGGCTAATAACTTAAAAACTACAAGGTTTAAACTAAAAATAAACGATCACGATGATCGGATAAATGCTTCGAAAGTTATCCTCGGACAAACAAACATGCATACATACAACGGCGATTTGCCCGAGTTGATTTAGAGATCTCGCTTCGCTCGTTCAATAAAAAAATCTTACAGAACTCCTTTAATCTATTGCTGTTCTTTCTATTTCCATTACACCTCTACCTACTTTTACTATCATATCTTATGCGATAAAACCGCCTTATATTTTCGTAATACATTTTCTTGTTATTCATTTTGTTGTGCTTGTTAGATAAAATAAATAAATTTTAATAAATTCATCTTTTTAGTAACAAAATGTGCTAGAAGAAAACTTTTTGTAGGCAGAAGCGCTATTTTTTTTATAAATTATAGGCTAGCGTTTGACCACGATCTCGCGTGATGGTTAGCGATGATGGAGTCCATGATGGTACATGCTTAGAAGAAACCTATTCACTCGCGACTTAAAGACCCCTAGGTTGTAGTTATCAGGAAACACAGACAAGGCAAGGCGTTCCACTCCTTGGCGGTGCGCATAATAAAGGTGGAAGAGTAGCGCTTTGTTCGTATGGGAGGTATGTCTACCATGTAGCGGTGGCGCATCTGGTTGTGATGATAGATGATAGAATGGAGATGGTGAGATCAGCTTGAAAAGTTCCGCAGCACACTCTCCGAAATGTATCCGATAAATTACCGAGAGGCTTGAACCGCTATAACAGCAACTAAGCATATTTGGTCAAAATTCGATCGTAATTATTATCTTATTTGCTCCTCCTTCAACGGTACAAAGTATTCTTTTTCGATGTGTTTATATGCTGCATTTTTATATTTTGTTATTGTTTAATTTCTCAAATAGTGCCGCTAAAAGACTAACTTTGAGAGCAACAGTTTTCTCCTACGCCAATGGAACCCAGAAAATAATAAACTGGCAAGGAGCCAGAGGCGTCGCTTCCCACCATCCTCAAATACAGAGAATGTATCTAGTATACAGTATTGCATGTGAACATTCTTTTACAGTTATGTCGAGTACTTGTTTTAAATAATACCAATATAGCCAGATATTTTAGGGAGCTGATCAAAACGGTAAAAACTCTTAACTTAAATAGCTGCTTAATTGACAATAATCTACGCTTGCATTCTTAAAAGATATAATAATTCGAATAAAAACACTTTTAATGAAATTTAAATATTATGTGAAAATGATGATAAGTACTTAGATATTTAAAAATGAAAGCGTAGAATTCGATACGGATATGTTTAGTGATATCTGCTGTTTATTTATCTAGGGAATCGTCACTGAACTATATTGGAATCGAAGTGATTTTTCTCGGGACTTGGGAATGTCCTAATTTTCGGAGGTTTGTTTGTTTTATTGATATTTTAATAATACCTATTTTTAGATCAGTATTTGTTATCCTTGAGTATCGTGTATTTAAATTTCTATTTCCCCACTTCTGGACAGAGTACAGTTGCAATCTCAGTGCTGAAAAACCTATCAACAGATCGCGGCTAGTGGCCTCCTTTTAGGATAACGCATTTGGTTGCACCCTGAGTACCTGCGAACTTGAGAGCCATATTAAATATTTGAATGGAAATAGGCGGGTGTAAGTCAGCCATTGATTTTAATGCGGTGGTTGCATTGCCACCGCTGTAGCCCGCTAATGGCACTATTGGATTCGAAACAGTTCAATGGAACCGCAATGAGGCTTGCTTCAGTGATTTTTGTAACGATATTTATTTATTGGTTGAACGAGTCTCTTGTTACTCCGTTAAACTATGATCGTAGTTCCAACCTAACTGGTTGGAACTACGATCATAGTTTCTGTGATTGAAGGGTTGGGTGAATTTTATGTCACTATTTGTCCAAAGATAACTTTCAAATGGTTATCGATTTGATTCGATATTGATGCAATCTAAAATGTATAGAGACAACATTTTTTTATTTCTGTTTTTAGGGTTCCGTACCTAAAGGGTAAAACGGGACCTTATTACTAAGACTCCGCTGTCTGTCTGTCCGTCTGTCACTAGGCTCTATCTCATGAACCGTGTTAGACAGTTGAAATTATCACAGATAATGTATTTCTGTTGCCGCTATAACATCAAATACTAAAAACAGAATAAAATAAATATTTAAGGCTCCCATACAACAAATGCGATTTTTTTGCTCGTTTTTGCTCGATATTAATAACGGCAACAGGTAGACGAACAGATAAACGTTCACAGAATATGTAGTTACATATTCACTTTAAAAATAAATAATTAAATTAAAATAAAACAAATATTTAAGTGGGACTCCCATACAACAGACCTGATTTTTTTGCCGCTTTTATAGATAATGGTACGGAACCCTTCGTGCGCGAGTCTGACTCGCACTTAGCCGGTTTTTAAAAAGTTTCTGTTTCCTTTGAAGAATAAGACTTCACAGGAAAAATTAAGATAGTTTGAGTCTAACGTACTAATACTAACGGCGACTCGCGCAACGATGCCTAAACTTATTTATCGACTAAACATGTTTAAATTTGACGTAATTGTACGATTTGACAACTCCTTAAATCTTATTTAACTACTAAAAACGCCCTAAGTAGGTAAGTAAATGACAGAAAACGTAAAAAGAAGATCGCGAGATATCAGTTCAGAGCGTACTAGTTAGAATTTTTCGTTGTTATGTTGCTGGTAGTGAATTCGGCGACAGGAGCGGTTAATCGCGTCGTTGGCTTGGCAATAATCGCGTGCTCGGCAGTTTTACGTTCCTTTCTACGGAGTATTTCGTAGTGCCGCGTTCCGTTCCTCGTTTGCGGTTATTTTCGTGTAGTGCGCTGCGCTGTCTACAGCACTCGTTTGGGAGCGTGTAAACGTACAGAAGAGTTTTCAGGCTTTGTTTTTGAAATTAGAACGAGAACTGAACAAAGAATGTGATTGTTTTAAATATTTAAATTAGTTGCCGGTGATCGAAATTTGACCGTAACTTATATATTTAATCATTTTAGCCAAATATTACGTTTTGCCCCTCCTCTATATACCTAACTATGCCAAATCTCACACACTACATCCGTGTGCGCCATAAGCGTCAAAAGGGATACACAAGTTGTCTCTTCACATATTCAATACAGATTCGAATTAGAACATCCAATAAAACCATATCTCTAATTCCTAAGGACCTAAAAATGTTTAAACGTGACGTATTTGTATTTGACAACTCTCTTAAAAAAATAATAAGGCATTAAATACGATTATGCATTGGTGCTCAAGTCGCCCTAAGTATACAGTTTTTTTTATAATTTTTATTAAAATTTTATTAGGGACTTTTACCTACAACATGGTATAACAGCCCCATCGTACCCTTTACTAATTTACAACACTATTAAATCATATTAAATACGTATCTCACGTACATTGATAGAATCACCGATGCATAAAAGCTCCAGCTAGCAGATTAGACGCTTCTGTAGTAGGCTCTGCTAAGATGCTCACAAATGTACCTACGAGTATGTCAAATCTGTTCAAATATAACTTTTGCATGTTTTGTTTCTTTTTCTGTGTGTGTTTTATAGATAACTAGCTGCTGCCCGCCACTACGTACGCGTTACGCTACTAAATGTGTAGTTGACCTAGAAAAAAGCTAAACTCGCTGTTGCAAATTGACTTGACACCCCATTTTTATCCCATGGGACCTGATTAATGAGATAAAATTAGCCTATGTGGTAATCCAGGTTATAATCTACGTATACTTATACAAAATTTCATCCAAATCGGTTCAGCCGTTACGACGTGATTGAGTAACAAACAATCAAACAAATAAATAAACAAACATCCAAACTTTCACATTTATAATATTAGTGTGACTAGCTTCCGCCAGAGGCTTTGCACGTATTGTACGTCAACAAAAGGTATGTTTGAATCCAGGTCATAATCTATCAACACACCAAATTTCATCGAAATCGGTTTAGCGATTAGGACGTGATTGAGTAACAAACAAACATACAAACTTTCACGTTTATAATATCAGTGAGCCTAACCCCGGATTCGCACAGATTTTTACTTATATTTAGCAAATTTAACACATTTAACTTAAGCTTACAGGGATAGTTTATCTTAATAAATAATTTTCAGAATTAGTTCAGTCGTTTCTCAGATCTCCCACAAATACCTACAACTTTACTTTGTTATAATAAGATTATAAAATATAATCTATTTATTTATTGTCTAAAATTTATATAGGATTTATATAGGATGTTTAATAATATACGCACAAAAATGAAAGGAGTTATTTTGATGAGCAATAAATAAATTTGTGAAATGTTTACTGTAGAAATGTGAAATTTATTTTGGCATGTAAAAACAAACACTTTATTAAACTCATGTTGTGCTATTGCATAATGCTTGCCATCTAACCACAGATACTGTATTAGTCATCTCGAGATATCTCTTGTTGTCCCTTTCTAACCCAAAACCCGCAGCCATTTCCGAAAGAGATATCAAATCTGCCTTTATTTTTGGATGTCGATTGCAAGAGTAGGCAGTAAGTTTTATATCGAATTAATCACCTAAACTTAGTCGTTTTTTTTTAAATTTGATAATATAACCTAGTAGTTTGTTTTTCGAGAAGACTATTTCTTTGTTTTGAGAAACTGTCACTTGAATATCGTATATTACCAAACTGTATAAGAATTGTTTCAAGTATCAGAATTGTTTTAAAAAGTATTTAAGTATTATATAAGTTATCTGGTTCCCATAGTACATAGTTCCCAAGCTTTGACGACCTCCGTGGCGCAGTGGGCGTATAGCCGGCTGAGACGCAGGAGGTAGCGTAGGTATATATTATATATTAGTATTTTGCTCCAATGTCCTTTTCTGTGCACGTACCCACCACTAATATCAAATATCACTATCTTCAAAGGTTTGCTGGCAGAAAACTCTTATTAGGGATAAGCTCGCCTTTGTACATGTCCATTTAGTAAGCTATTTCTGTCTGTAAATCTATTTGTGTACAATAAATAATACAATAAAGATAGCGGGTTCTATTCCCGCCGCGGAACAAATGTTGGCATGATCTACAGATATTTGTTCCGGGTCTGGGTCTTTTTTATATATTATAAGTATGTATTTGCAAAAAAGTATATAAGTATTATATCAGTTATCTGGTTCCCATAGTACAAGCTCTGCTTAGTTTGGGGCTAGATAGCTCTTTGTGAAATGTCCAGCAATATTTATTGTTTATTTATTTATTTGTTTAGTTTGGGGGCTAGATATAGTTGTGTGAAATATTCAGTATACTTATTTATTGAATACAAATATTTACGCAATAATTTAAACTTGCGAACGAACCGTGCGACAGATCCGTAATCCATAGAAACAGTCCGTACTTATTATATCGATATTTATCGACTAGTTAGAGCACGTGGGCATCACTATCCGAAGGCCATATTGATTTATAGTGACGTGCTCGTGAATTATCGATAGCGGGAATTGTATCGCCTTACGATTTATAAGAATATTTTAATATAAGGAGGTGTTTTAAGTCAAATGCTTTTTGGTTGAGCGGCAAGAAGATAGATAGATACATTGAAATCTATTTATTGGTACACCACACTTAAATTAACAAATTAGAAATGCGAAATTAAGTATTTTTTGTTACACTTTCACGTCGTAACGGCTGAACGGATATCGATGAAATTCTTTACATACATTCTTTATTCAATGCAATCATAAGGATCATTTTGAAACGTCGTACTGATAGTAAACTACAAGTTGACGCGGTGGAAGAAGGCGCAATTATGAAAGATTAGTACAGTACAACATTAGACTACAAAAATAATACAAAATGTTTTAACAAATCTATTTATTTCCTCCCTCTGTTTCCTCTAATACCTCCCCTCCCCCCTGTACTATTTCCCCTACCCTCCCCCTTTACTACCTCCTCTACTACCTCCCTAACCCCCCTTTTTGTTCTTCATATTGTGTTTGAGTTTCATCTTGACCTTTTCTTGACGTATTCTTTCCTTCAGGATCTGTCCTTTGTCTCTGAACTCGTTGGATTTGGATACAGCGGCTTTCTGCGCGACTCTCTCGTGGTACCATAGATGGATAGACCTTAGACACAGGCAACTGTTTATTGACAAACCACGCGTGCGAAGCTTGGGCGTGGGAGCTAGTCAAGTAGTCACACAATATGATTAAAATCAAAGGTAATGAACGTCTCGGGAATACAATCTTGATAATATATTTTTAAAGTACCTAGGTATGTATATGGTATTAACTAGTTCTTTTTGTATTCCTGGTGTGCAATACGAGTATAGCGTTATTCTATTATATTCTATGTATGTGTAAAATTGATATTTTAATATTTATTAAAAAGTTTATTCAATTTGAAAGACATACAAAGATAGAGCTTATTTAAAGTTATATACAAAGTTCATCGGAAGAAGTAGCTTAACTCGAAAGAGGTCATTTTTATTTATGAAAACTATGTTTGATTCACGGCTTTTTTTATTTGGTGTATTATTGGATAAACTCTAGGTAAAAATCTTCTGCTTTAAGTTTATTTATTAGTTAGTTTAGGTGACCCGAAGTCTAACAATTTAATGTTATTGGAAAGTTCTTAAAAAGGCCGTTATCGAGGTATAAGAGGCAGTCGATTTAAAGAAGTGTTTCAAAGTTTTAATGAATGAACGAAAATACTATAATTATTATTTATTTATTACTATTATTACCTTCATGCTAGATACAAACAACTAACATTTTAACAAAAATATAACCGACTTAACTAAAATACTGAACCGTTTTAGATGAAATTTCTATGGAACTAACCTGAAGGTTTCTGAAAAATTCCTTTTTTAACTATAAAAATAAAACATCGATTGATAAATTATGCGTTCCTATAGAATTTGAGGGTTGCCCTCGATTTTTTTGGGATCCCATCATCAGATCTTGACTTGATGCCAATGGAACCACCTGGGCAGTATAACAAAAAATAATTTCTCGAATCGGTCCAGGCGTCTTCGAGTAATCGGGGAAAAGACATAAAAAGAAGATTTGGACGAAATAAGAACCTCCTCCTTCTTTTGAAGTCAGTTAAAAAGAAGCTAAATGTAAAATGGATGGTCTTATCACTAATTATAGCATTCGCTTTCAGACAACCTTCAGATAGAGAGGAGTCTCATTAAATGGAAGATAAGCCGAGATGCCATTTAAAGAATAAATATATATATAATGATTGTTTTCTGATAAAATCTAATCTATTTTTAGGTTCATGTCCATTGATACAATAACCTCTCTATATTTTATCACACATACAGAAGCTTCTTGTAATTTTTTTTTACAACTTATATGGCAAACGAGCATGGAGTCCACCAGATGTTAAGTGGCTACTGCAGCCCATGGATATCCACATAGAATTCAAAACAAGCTAATATGTTGTTTTGATCTCTATGTGGATACGTTGTCATACTATAGGACTTAGCTGTTATGCCTATGTGTCAGTAATTACAGGAACATACCATTACCATCTAACCGGAACACCGCACAAGTACTGCTATTTGGCGGCAGATAAAGGTAAGGCGGTGGTGCCCACTTCCTTGAGCCCGTTCACAGAAGCTCTACCACCAGTAAAATCCGGCTTAATATGAAAAATGTACGCTTATTTTTTAGGTAAATTCGCAAGCTTAAATAATAGGTAGAAACATATAACACAACATTATATCTGAGAAAGAGTGTTTTATATAAACAGGACTATTTTCAATGAAAGCAAGCCTATTATCGAGCTATTACTGAGAATCACAAAAACGAAAAAAATAATCCAGATAATTCCGTACAAAAGCACTCTCGGTAAGCAAAACGCGACCCAAAAAATACATTACGCAAGAAAATTCATTCTAACGATTGAATAGATCAATAAAATGGCGACGAAGAGAAAAAATGTTATGCAAAAGAAGACGAAGAAATAAAGTGAAACGCGGTTGAATATTCCGTGACTACCCTCACTTGGAGGTAGGTAGGTACTATTCGGAATTACGGTGAATTCCATCATCGGTGTTGACGCCTATGGCCGTTTGTCCACTGCCACCGTCTCCGGGACAATACCGAGAACGAAATAACGGTGTCGATTTAGCGATTTAGCACGCCTGTCACCCGTGTGCCGGCGACGGCGGGGCGGTGGACAAACGGTCTAAAGTAAATGTAGTATCGCTAAATCGGCGCCGTGATCTCGTTCTCGGTGACGTCCCGGTGACGGTAGCGGTGGACAAATGGCCTATGTATCTCTGTCTCCGTGTCTTTGTGTGTGTATGTCTGTTGAATCATAGCTCCCAAACGGATGGACTGATCCGGCCGCAGTTTTTTTTAAATAGAAAGCTAGTTTAATTCATATGGTTCTTAGCTACGAGTATGTCAGTTTTCAACCCCCGATGATTATGTGTAGGTACTTTTGAGTTGCAGTTTTTAAAATTATTGAGTGACAATGATAACTCAAGTGTAAGCTGAAATGTATTGTGTAATATTATATTAAGATATAAGTGCGGTAAGTTGAAAATTACAGCCGAGGCGATATTGCTAGCCTGAGCTGTAGGCGAGGGCTATAAGAAAGCAGAGACTGTAATTAATAAATAATAAATAAATATTGCTAGACATTTCACACAGCGCTATCTAGCCCCAAACTAAGCAGAGCTTGTACTATGGGAACCAGATAACTCATAGAATACTTATATACATTTTTTTAAAATACATACATATAATATATAAAGAAACAACCAGACTGAATTATCAAAGCGCACGTATGTCATACGACGTTTTATAACATATTTGCGAGGAAATAAATAAAACTCGGACTTTCTTAAACGAATGAAAAGAACGAAGGAAAAGAAAAAGCGTGCGGAATAATTTTTACTTGTTCACAAATTAGCGATGCGCGCGCATCAGCGCTTTTTTTTTAAGACAAAGGCGCAAAAACAGCCAGTATTACTAATAAAGTAAATTATTTTTTTTTTGTTACACATAAATGGTTGTAATTTATTGAGAAAATTAATTAAATTAAAGAATTAAATGTTTATTTTTTATCTTTTCTCCCAAAGTTAATTTTATTCATAAAATGTTGACCACTTTTCTGACATTAAAACTCTTTGCTAAGATTTAAAAAAGTACCGTTCGTTTTAGACGGAGCATCTTGATAAACGTACGTTTTACCTTATTAAAAAGAAACTCGTGCGTTTAACATTACAATAACGCACAAGTACGTAATGACATACATTACGATATTGAAATTGGTGAAATAAGATACCCTTTACGAGCAAATGTGTTATTAGATTTTATAAATAGATTTTATATGATACTTAAGTCTTACCTAATTTTAATTAAAATCTTTGCTTGATTTGCACTTGAGCTTGGTTTAGAAATACGGCTCCTAAAGTTTGCAATACGTAATAGAGTGCACAGGTGTGCACGCATATAATTGTATCGCGTAACTCCTAAAAATGTAACATAAGCTTATGATGATTCAAGTCACCGTAAGCCGTGAATCGCAGGGCAGTTATTTTGATTTACTCCCGGTGTCAGGATCGGCATCCCGGGAGGCTTTCACCTGCCTGACAATTTTAATAAAATAATCTTTGCGGTTCACTCGAGTGACTGGGTCACATCCGTTTGTCGTCTCACTGGTCATTTTATAGTCCTCTTACCTTGACATAGTGAGTTGACTTCATATCTTGGGCCTCTAATTACAGGATTACAGGCACATTCAATTTTAAATAATATATTTCGTCGTTTATAAATCATAATATAACATTAATTGATATTAACTAATTTATTAGATCTTATTTAATTATTTTGTATTTAATTTGAACATTTGCATGCCTTAATCAACTCAAAAATATCGAAAACCTTAAAACACATAAAAAAAATTGCACAATAAAATTATTATTCCTACAAAAAATTCTATTATTTTTATAGTAATATTTGTACTACTCAATGGTCTAGCGTTCCAACTAACTACTGCCAAAATAAAAAAAATATTGTCATTGGAACTTTTCAGTTAGAAAATTTTTATTTATTCAAAGTATACACGTATCGAGGTTATTGTTTATCGCACGTTTATCGAGTACATTTCGGGGAGTGTGCGGCGGAACTTTTCAAACTGATCCACCATCCCCATTCTATCAACGGACAACCAGACGCTCTGCGGTGTGCCACCGCTATATGGTAGAAATACCTCGCATTCGCACAAAGCGGTTCTCTTCGACCTTTATTATGCGCACCGCCAAAGAGTGGAACGCCTTGCCAGAGTCTGTGTTTCCTGATAGCTACAGCCTGGGTATCTTTAAGTCGCGAGTGAATAGGTTTCTTCTAAGCAAGCGTGTACCATCGTTGACTGCATCATCGCTTACCATCGGGCGAGATCGTGGTCAAACGCAAGCCAAAAGCAAATGTATAAAAAAAACGAAGCAACGTCGTGAATTTTATTTCGCGCGTACTGACTTCTGTGACGAATGTTCATAATTATAAAATCCCGTAAAGATTCCATAAAAAATCCCGCATTTAAAAACTCAGTTCATATACATTTATACTCCAAACAAACCTCCTTTTTTCCAAATATGTAACTAAGCATGTTTTTAAGACAAAACGGATCTTTTCGCGCACAGATTTACTCGTATATCGAAATTATAATTTTGACTAACTTCAGATACTGTTGTATTGTATGTCGAAACAGTGATACATGCGATTCAGAAAACCAAGTGCGGGTAGTTGGTGACAACATTCGCGCTTCCCGACAATGACATCCGCCCACTTTCAGTCTCTCGTGACCTCGCCCGATGTAACTTGGCCGAAACGTCGAGCTTAGTGTAAATTATAATTATGTTAAAAATCTGTGCGCGAAAAGACCCGTTTTGTCTTAAAAACATTCATATAGTTAGTTAAAAAATTTATAAAGTTCTGTGTAACTATGCAATCTTTTTGTTAAAATTAAACTTTTAGACACACAAGCTGACGGGCATCCTAATGACATATAGTCACCTTTATCTCCTCCAGCTCTTGTGGTGCCATCTTCTTCGGGATCACCGCTTACCGGAGATTGGACAACATCATGATGACTGTTTTGACTTTAGAAACTGTGGCTCTAACAATAGGTATATATGGTACTGTAGACAAATCAGTCTCAAGCAATACCTACATGAACTTATACTGCGTGTCACCACATTTACGACATTAATTTCATTTACGGGTAGGGCTGATGAACAAAAACTATTTTACAACAAAATTTATTACCATGATTTTTTTAATTCTCAATCTTCTATAATTTCAAGTCCTAAAATAGCAATGAAACAGCCTGTAAAACAATAGGTAAACCAATCTTATTCATTCATCATGTAAGTAGGTACCTGTTAAACTGATTAAGCAGCATCGGCGCAAAAGCTCTGCCGATATTCGTTAAAATTGTTTATTGGAAATTTATCGATTACTGGATAAATATTCAAGCTACCGGTATTAAACCAATCTCCGAAATCAGTTTATACGATTCTGCATATCATACGCATGCATGTGTTTTAAATTAATGTCGTGGATGCGGTGACAGACTGTATACATGGGGACACTTCCGCTTATTAGTGATCGGGAGGAGATGAGGTATCCATAGATCTTTTGCTCGTTTAGAGTTTTTTCTTATACATTTTTTATGTATTTTTATTAGTCATATAAATAATTGTATATTAATACTCTTAATAAATGTATAAAAAACTTATAAAGAACTAGTTAACCAGCATTCGCACGGGCAAAGACCAAAATTGTTTTAGGTCTTTGGGACACCCCATTTTTATCACTGACCTTATTTATGGGACAAAAAGTAGCAAATGTGTTAATCCAGGTTATAATCTACGTGAATAAAAAAAATCATTGAAATCATTTTCGCCGTTACGACGTGATTGAGTAACAAATAAACATCCAAACTTTCGCATTTAATTATTAGTGGTATGATAACTGAACGTAAACCGCACAATTTTTACAGCAATACCAAAATATCGAATTGAAAACACGACACATTTTACGCCAATTGCCATCCTTTTGTTCGCAAATCGAAGAGTTTTGTTATTAAATCGGTTTGAGCCGGCTATAAGCGGATATTGAAGCTCAGTTGGCGCGTAAATTAAAAATTCCGGAAGCAACGGCAGTCGAGGTATCTGCTTTACAAAAATACTGTAAACAGTTTTATTTGTAACGTAAGCTTGTTGCAATAGTTCGATTGATCAATAACTTGTTGGGAGCTTTTTATGCCCTGGTTCTAGGTTCTAACATGCTCTAGGGCAGAGGTTCCCAATTTTATTTGGCCACGGAACATTAATTGATCATATTTTTTTTTGGCGGAACCTTAGCGACTATTTTGATAACCAAAGTGTTTACCTTGTAGTTTGAATATACTCGAAGAATGAACAAATTGTAAATTAAAAATAATGATTATATGTATTGCAAAACATTTATTGTAAGAAAGAAATACAATGTAGATAATAATTTATTGTGAAAAAGGAAAAAAATAAAATTAGTTAGCAGTAAAATTAGGCTTTATGTCTGGAAATTGAACGCAAACCAGTCTCGCATCGGTAAGTCGTCACAAACAGAAGCAGAACCAACATAGTTTTCTCAACGATTGCATTGTATTCATCTATAAATAAAATCCAACTTAAACTCTCGGACAGACTGTGGAACCCCTGTGACCCAACCACGGAACTCCAGAGTTCCGCGGACCACCTTTTAAGAATCACTGCTCTAGGGAATAGGTTAAGGGGACGTTTCCATCAGAGATGTGCGAGGTAGCTAAGCGACAAGCTAGGAAAAATTCTACAATAGAATAGCTACGCTGTACGAGGCTTGGCAAACGAAGTAATTCGATTAGTGATTTTTTTCCTCGCTTAGCCGCTTAGCTGCCTCACACATCGAAGTCGACAGTCGAAGCGCACCCTAATCGGCTTGCATAATAAACGTATTTAGCCCGGCTTCCACAACAATCCCTAAACATATTTAGCGACTAAACATGTTTAAAGTTGCCCTTAGTGTGAGTTGTCAAATCGTACAAATACGTCAAATTTAAACATTTTTGGTCGCTAATTACGTTTAGGGATTGTTGTGGAAACCGGACTAAGAATACAATGATGAATTGATGATATTGTTAAAAGCTTTAAATGCCCGAAGGTTTTGGAAGTGGGTATTCACACACCTTGTATGTGACAATACCTGTCAATGTCATGTTCTGTAAACATCATCCTGACAGAATAGATCCATACTTCCTTTCCTTATTTGTTCCGCAAATATCGACGGTACAGAAAGTATCAGCGTACATTATCCCTCGAAAGTGCCAAACCAACTTCTGCCATAACGACGTTTAGAACACTTTCCATCCCTCCGCGGTAATGCGTAAAGATAAGCACAATATTTATTATCATAATGCTTAAAATGGCGCTCGTGAACTATGAAATTTTATGCATAACCCATCTACGATAACAAAAAATTGGGTAGAGAAGGCTGGCTTTAGTGCCTACTGTCTACCGCGATGAGCTGTATCATTTTAGACACCAAAGTTGAATCCAAGCTTTCACTAATAAATTCGAAAATAACTCTGTCCCTCTGTCTGTTTGTTGCGTTTTCACGAATAAACGGCTTGACCGATTTCAATGAAATTTGGTATATAGATTGAGACGTATCTGGATTGAGACATAGGCTTTTTATTGGCTAACCACTCGTAAGAAGCCACGGGTAGAAGTCAAAAATCAATTTAACTTACGCGATACGTTACAGTTTGTTGAAATTCGTCGAATAAGATCTGCATTGACGTCGCAATCCCATGATTATTATGATTTAGAATAGAATAGAATAATAATTTATTTGCAACATAAATATATAGATAGATAATTTCTTTATTGCACACCATTACATATTAACATACAAAAGAAAATACATTTTTAAATCATAGGTACAATGGGCGGCCTTATCGCTAAAAGCGATCTCTTCCAGGCAACCTTTGGATGGACAGGATTTATGTGAACAAATAAGAACGGCGGCGTATATAATATTATATACTACATAAAATATATATATATATTATCCGTGCGCGATAAGTTGGGACCTGAGCGCGGTGACGTCATATTGGCGTGTTTGTACCGCCCGCAAAAAAGCGAACATAACAAGCAGCCGCCCGCGGCTTCGTCTTTGTTTTTTTTAACCTAATTTATTATGTTACTCAGGGAGGACGCTGCTCTTTTTTACACTATTTGAATAAAATAAAAATACAATGTTTAAGTTTATACATTTATTTTATCTATTATTTACATTATCTCATCTTCGTCACTACTTAGTGGATTTATGCCTTCTAGAGGTTGTTCTTCGTCCTCAGTCTCAATATAATCACTTGACGAAGAGGTATCCGATAAATTTACAATTAATTGCGATTCATTCGTCTCTTGTAAGAGGTCATCGTCCCAATACTTTTGTCGAAGCCTGTCCACATGGTTGACTTCTTTTTTCCAGACAACAAAACAATAACACAAACGAAAACTAAAACAATTCCAGAGCACGTCGTTATGTGACGTAGGCCAGTACGAGACTAAAAACCCTAGTAAAAAATAGTGATGCAAACGGTACAATACGGGCGCCATCGGGGAAGTGCAGGGGAAGCGGTCGGGGAGTCGCATTCCTAGCAGGTCCCAAGTTATCGCGCACGAGTAATACCTACATATATAAATTATAAAAATACATAAATTAATAAATGGCCTAATGAGCGATGTTTGACAGATAGTGTTGTCTGACCATGTTTTTAAAGATAGGGAGAGATTAGAGATTTGAGATTAACATATAGAGTTAACACATAAAAACCAATAAAAAACATGTAAAATAAAAAAGCGCATATAGCAAATCTTTATGTATGTACAAACTAAATCTATGTTCCACATAAAAATAGATATATTGTGTAAATATTCCTTCTATATCCTTTCTTTTACATACAGTGTAAACTCCATGTAACGTCACTCGTTTTAACGACAAACTCTCTAAAGCGTCGAAATCATTCGGCTTTGGTTGGTTTAGCTTGTCTTGCATACAATGGTACACTCTGTATAGCATTACACCCACTCTCAATAACGACAACAATTTGTAATAAAAAGTTCTTTTTAAGTTGCCAGATTAGTAAAAACTGCGCAACTGTGTATATCCTTTTGTCGTTTTATTATCCTAGACCATAATAAACTCTACTGTCGGCATCATACACACCAAACTTTCTAAGAAATCCGTTCTTTTGTTTACAAAATGGGATTGCTTGCACGTGTAGCTGCAGACTGTTGTTAGTAGAAGTGATGGATTTTATCTATACGTTGTAATATTCTTAGTAGCTCACAAACTTTCAAATTGTAAACATGGCTAGTATTGACGAAAAAGTTTTGATGATACGCGCGATAGAGGCGGGAGAGAAAATTAAAACAGATTTTTATTGTAGGTACTATTTAACAAGACAAATCAGAAATAAACGTTTTCTTTTTCTAATACAGATTTTACTTCTCTCCATTTAACGACAACTCTCTATAACGTCAAAATATGCTCAGTCCCTTGAGTGTCGTTATATAGAGTTTACACTGTATTTACGTAATGTAAACCCGCCATGGATGAAGGACTATCGCCTTATCGTTTAATGAAGCACCCATAAAACATGTATGTGTGTGTTACATTAGTACTACGTAACGAGTAGACTGGCACACTTTAGGTACCGTCTTTATCTTAATTTTTTATCAATCCAATGTGTCTGCTATGCTAATATTATAAAGAGGAAAGATTTGTTCGTTTGTTTGTATTGAGTATGCTCCGAAACTACTGGACCGATTTAAAAAATTCTTTCACTGTTGGGAAGGTATACTAGCCTCGGGTGGCATAGGCTACTTTTTATCCAACAGCGCAGAACGAGGGTAATGTTTTTATTGAAAAACTACGCTTGCGAAGCTGCGGATTGGTCAGCTAGTCACGAATATAATCTTTAACTCTTACGGAGATAGTAAGGTAGGAGACATGGTTACTCTTTTTTGCTGCAGAAATTGCAGTTATTTTGGATTTCAGACCACAGTTACCAAATTTCAGCACTGTGGGGTCACTGGGGGGCACTGTGAATTTTGACAAAGTTAAATTTTTATTATAGCTTATAACTTTAAAACTACAAGATTTAAACTAAAAATAAAAACGGGGTCGAAATGTACTCACAAAGACCTTTTATTAGACGCGTCATTTGGCCAGATAGTCCCATTTTGTTTTTTTTTTACCACACCTGAACCCGAGTATCTCAACAACGCCCTCACATTTTTAGCTCATTTAGTCACACCAAATTTGTGCAATCACAACCTAACTATATACCAAATTTCACGATGATCGGATAAACGCTTCGAAAGTTATCCATGGACTAACAAACATACATACATACAACGCCGATTTGCCTAAGTTGATTTGGAGATCTCGCTTCGCTCGATCAATTATCAAATAACTGACTAGTTCCGTTATTGGCTGTACATTGAACAGATGAAGCGGTTCTGACAGCTTATAGCTATATGCGAATAGCATATAGGGAGGAAATCCGTGCGAAACGCGTCGAACTGTGAAAATGTCTCCGTTGTTTGCAGTGTCGAATACCATCACTGTGATCGACTTGAGATCTCGATGACAGTATTTGGTTTGGCTGTTAGGGATTATTACATTTTCATTTATAAGAAACGTATGAAGTGAAAACTATTTCCAAAAAGCGTATTTTTTTAATAGTGATTTCATTTAATTTATTTATAAACATTGGGGACACAATGGAACACTTGGTTAAGGAAAGGATAGATAGATAGATATACTCTTTATTGCACTGCACACCAAATAAAAATACAGGTAACATTGATTGATTGATTGATTGTAAATACTTTATTGCACTTATAAAACTAGCACAAAGGCGAACTTAATGCTAAAGAGCATTCTCTGCCAGATAACCTTTGTGTATTGTAGATAAAGATGTGTAGGTAGTGCACAGGAAAGGGAACTAATGAAAATTTGCACATAAGATAATATTTTACATATATGGTACATAAATACTTTATATCATAGACTAAACTATACCAATATCAAATAAAACTACATACATAACAATAGAAGAAGTGATAAGGAATGATTAAGTTGCTCAGTTTTGATCGGTTTGACCGAGAAGGTGCCTATAGATTCTCAATCTGAATGCTTCCTCGAAATAGTTTGGTGACATATTATTCCAGAGACGAGTAGCGGGTATGGTGTAAGAGTCAGAGTAAGTAGCCGTGTTATGCTGTGGAGTAATCAATTGGAAACGACGAGCTGATCGCACAGCTCTGCCCTCAGTTGATACGAACGCAAATCGCAATAACAAAATAAACTTAAAAAGTAATATAACAAAGTATATATACAATTAATAACGATACAATAGCCGGTCTTATCTTATGGTCTTATGCGCGGAAAGGAGGCATTTGACCAGCAGTGGGACACAGACCTGTGGGGTCTTTCTTGGTCAAAAAGTATTTGAATCGCCTGGGTCTAGCCTAACAGATTTTGTACGTATAAAACTGCTTTGTTGTGTCTAGACAATGCTCCTTTAACCCCATGTTCGTAAGCCTCATTGTACGATTCAAAACATAACACAGTACAAAAATCTTATGCCAAAACTTTCAAAGGAATCTGCCATCGACCGATAGCAAAGCAAATATCACGTTATTCCCAGAGCAAGTGCATTCGAGCCAAACCATAGCTTACAGCCGAACTATTCTCGTGTCAGAAGCTCAGAAACGCGAACAAATCGACACGACTGGCCATGTCGCCGTAATAAACCCTATTGCGATGACAATCGTAAATCAAAACGTTCGCATGTTCGCACGAAACAGTCTGTTTGTGCTTTGAAATCTTGGCGTTTATCGCGTTAGTGTCACCAGCATACTGCCTCTACACGATCGTCCAACATTTTAACTTCCAACTCCCTCCAACGTTTGCCCAAGCTTATATATAATAAGTAATAATTACTTTATTTTTTACTGATAATCGTATGTATGATTATATGATATATGATATTTTATCACGAATATCTGCTAGCCAGTTCTTAGTCACAATAAGGCTTCGTAATTTGGACCGTAAAGTCTCAAAGTAGGAATTGATCACAGTAATCAATCTTTCAAAAATATATGTTTGAACCTCGATTTGGTGTGCTACTTTTATTCTGTATTAACTGTTATATTAACTGTATTCTAGTTTCTGGAAAGCTAGTCGCGCATCAACACGATTTCCGTCCAACGTGCACATGCACCAATCCACACAAAAGTTGGTTGACGCATCGGCCGACCCGCTCGACAATCGTGTGACAGCATTAGCGCTCAGTATTTATAGCTGCAGTGTTAATCCGTGACAAACGGCTGCATCGATGCAGGATTTACCGAAATAGTTCCGTATAAAGATGTCTCTGCCATTAGCCGTCCCGCCATTGTCTGCCGTCCTTTGTTCTCCGCCAATTAGACATAAGTTGGAGCTGAGCGACCTCCGGGAGTACTAGCACCTCGGAAACTACTCACCGCTGGCACTAAACTACTAGCACGATAAGGTTATAATCACATTTAAGTAAAACCACTAAAGTAAACCACGAACTACGTTCGTAATTGGTTAAGCGTTTAACCAACTTTTGTCTCTTCCTCTTCCTCTCGTATGAACAAAAATGGAGTTTAAAATTAATTTATTAAAATCACGCGCATCACTTCGAAACGTCAATATTACCGCCTATTGCTTCGCGACCAAGCCACGAAAGAATCAGGAAGGAACAAGGCTAGTTACACATTTTAATTATCCTTTTACAATCATAACCATCATCATCTCAGCCTGTTTGCACCCACTGTTGGGTATAGGCCTCCTCTTTATTACGCCATTCTTTCCGGTCCCTTGCGAGTCTCATCCATTGACACCCAGCTACGCTTTCAATATCATTTGACCATCGGGCGGGTGGTCTGCCTCTTGGTCTACGAGCATCCCTTGGCCACCACTCTGTAATCGCCTTCGTCCAACGCCCGTCATCCCTCCTAGCCAAGTGTCCAGCCCATCTCCACTTCAGCCCTGCGATCCTCATACCCACGTCCACAACCTTTGTGCGATGTCGGATTTCTACATTGGGTATGTGGTCCAAGAGTAATATACCGAGCATGGCACGCTCCATTGCCCGTTGAGCTATTCTAATCTTATGCATGTATTCCTTTGTGAGCGGCCATGTCTCGGAACCGTAAGTAAGAATGGGCAGGACACATTGGTTAAACACCCTGGTCTTGAGGCATTGAGAGATTTTAGACTTAAGGACGTCTTCTAACTTACTAAAGGCGGCCCATCCTAGCTGGACTCGTCTCGAAATCTCTTGTTTCTGGGAAAGTGAGTACCTTTTACAATAGGTACAGGAAATTAAAAGTACCTACTAATAATCAAATTTTGCATTAAAACTGCGCTCGCTTCACCGACTATTTCAGTCTGTACCGTCCCTTACTTATTGTTTAGTAGATTATGGCTTGTGTTCCGTGCTTTGTCTCCTGGGATGGCAACATAACTCTAGAATATCCTAACGTTCAGTTTTCCCGGGATAAATAATTTGAACGGGCGCTGTGGCTTGTCTCACAAAGGCATTAGGATGACCATGTTGCAGCCTGTTCGAACTGGCGTTGGTACAAGCTAAGGACTACATTATAGACCGGCTGACCACGGTAGGTAACCTTTTATTATCTTATACCATAAAAAGATATATACATAAACAAGTGTTTGTTTTCCCAGATCTTGTAGTATTTATGTATGTCTATAAGTGAACAGGTTCTCTCTAGACAAGCGTTAAAAAATAAAAACGGATGAAACATGAAATTACTTTAGTGATTATTTTCTTTATTTGTGTAAAATATTATTTATATTTATATTATAGATGTGTTTTAATGTTTAATATTTTCTTAGATAAGATTTCTGGCACTTTGTAGCAATACAAAAATTTAGTTTAATTTTATTATCAAAATTTAGAAATGTACAGATAGCGTCACTAACTGGTATCATCCTGAATGTTTTGAAATAAAAACCTGTAGAATCCTATATCAAATTTATAGCTTGCGTTGCACATTTTATTTTTATTTTACGTCATTTTTATTACATTCTGGTACAAGATGAGTTCGGTTTACTAACAGTAATCTTCCAGTCTATTATTATTACCTCAGTACATGATGGGTACAGCAGTCTTGGTGAGATATTGAATGGTTATATGCAAAACAGGGAGCATTGGAGCGGGATGGCCTAGCCATCCCATTGATTCTTGTGCTTTGTCGGTGCACATTGTCTTCGCTGGCTGAGATATATTCTACGTCATACTAAGCGACGGGTCTATAAGTAGGTATCTATATAATGTGTAGCTGCTGGAGTGTCTCTAGTCACCGACTAAAACCTCCAAGGTATTACAGTGCTTTAAGCAACACTGTTTTTAATAAACTAGTGGTTCGCCCCGAACTGAGATCTCGCGAGTCTCCCAAAACAAAAAAAAATATTCTAAGGGCGACTCGCGCAACTATGCCTAACCGTATTTAGTGGCTAAATATAATGTAAGAAGTTATCAAATCATACAAATACGTAAAATTAAACATGTTTAGTCGCTTAATACGTTTAGAGATCGTTGTGCAAGCCGGCTTTAATGTTTGACAAAAAAAAGTGTCTAAAAATTAACTTTTTAAAATTAACTAAAAATTAACCAATTAACTTGACCTATAGTTTCATTTAAATTACAGTTAACGGGAGTAACTTTTTGGGGATGAAATTGCAGTTATTCTGAATTTCAGACTTTTCGCTATATTTGTGTCACTAAAGCTACACGCATACCAAACTACAGTACTGTGGGATCACTGGTGAATTTTGTCAAAGTTCAGTTTATATTATGGCTAATTACTTAAAAACTATATGGTTTAAACTAAAAATAAAAACGGGGTTGAATTGTAATCACTAAGACCTTTTACTAGAGGTGCCATTTGACTGGATAGTCCCATTTTTTATTTTTTCCTCTCTTGAACCCCAATATCTCAACAACCCCCTCATACTTTTAGTTCATTTGGTCACACCGGAATTGTGCCATCACTACCTACATATATACCAAATTATCACAACAATTGGATAAACACTTCACATAGAACTTGCAAATCAATAACTATAAAAAGTATTATGATCATATTTATAGTATATTTGAATACGACAGACTTATTTTAATTTTTGGACATGACGTTATAATAGAGAACATTTAATGGAATCGTATTTTCGCTCCACATTTATACATAGTGTACCTATCTACTAAACTTTTACATAATATACACGTGTTTTGTTACGTACGACATTAATTCAAAACACATCCAGTATCGTATTAACTGATGTTAGAGGTGGGTTTAAGACGATATACAAATTTAATTTCGGTGACGATTGGGCGGAGCATCCGGATATGCAAGAAAGTGACAGTGCTATTTACTTGCTTAGGTGAAGAACGAGACAAACATGTATCATAGCCGCGCCGCATTGTTGCAGGAGTAAATGACGTAAGTGACAAAAGATAAAATCTCGAATTGCAAGAGAACCAACTAACGAAAAAAAAAATGCTTTTTCATTAATTTAGGTACCATAATTACCTACATAACTATGTAAAAAAATACTTTAAATCTTTTCTAGATTCGGAGAATGAACGATATTAGTGTTTTAGAGGAGCGGATTTTGACAAATAATTGTATCGATAAAAGTTTCACCAATTGCGTTTCTGACTTTCATTTATGTAGTTTAAATCCTCAATTAAATATTGCTTAAATATGAAATCAGTACTATTTATAGTTATTGAATTAACGACTCAAATTTTTTTAAATATCGCCTTAATACCTGAGCTTGAATATTTATCCAGTAATCAATAGTTTTCCAATAAACAATTTTTAACGTAAATCGGTGGCGCCTAGTAACGATGCCACTTAGTCAGTTTAACAGGGTTATGAATGATTGTGATCTGTGTACCGGTTTTATAACGGCTGTTCTTTGATATTTTAGGACTTGATAGACGAGGGTGTTCGAAAATTTAAAAAAAAATTATGGTAATGAATTTAAAAAAAAACCTATTTTACAAGAACACCAGCCATAAGCTCTACTCGTGTATACATTACAAAACCTGTAGTATTTGTCAGAAAGTAAATGATGCTGAATTGTATTTTTTTCCTTTTCATTGGAAAGAACTGGAGGAGGCCTTCGTGTCGCAAAGACACATCGACACCCAATAACTGACATATCAAACATTACAAAGTCAACAAAAATTAATGATATACGTAATTGTAATAAGAATAATAATAATGAATTTATCTAATGAATGATTGAAAATGAAACAACAAAGCGATCTCTTCCAGACAACCTTTGGATGGAGAGGAGCATTGCTTAATGGAAGATTGGCCGAGGTGTAAAAAGAATATACTTACAGAAAAAGAAAAATTACTTAACCCTAAATAGTTATATACATACATATTAGGTACATAAATAATTTTAAATAATAAAATGTCATATATAAACTAAATAAATAATATTAATGTCAATCTTATATTTAATGTTATATGTTATGTCATTTTAATTAGTAGCATGTTAAATTAACTGTGATGTACTTGTGTTGGCAATAAAGGCTCAATAATAATAATAAACGATGCTGTATTACAGATAACAATATAAAATCTTCTGAAGCTATATGAGTATGGGCCAATAGTAAAATGAAAAGGCGCACTATACCTGGGGAGACGATAAATCGCTTATTGAGAAACAATGTTTTGTTCAACAAATTTTGTGCTTTCAGTTTGTAATTCATATATGTTATAGTTAAGGATACGTGCTAGAACGCCTGTGTTGTGAAAACACGATTCCGTAAAATTTTCTCTATTGAATAAAATGCAAAGATGACTCCAAATTTATTTTATAACCTTTCTTATGCGATGAATACTTCAAATTTGATCTTGAAACTTTATACGGTAATTCTACACTACAAAATAAGTGCACCTGTGTTTTAAATTTTTCAAAATACCTATTAACTTTACCATAAAATGAAAATAACTAACTTTTGCAGTAATGAAACCATTCGCTGCGGACGCCCGGTCCGCGATTCAGTCTGGCCTCGGCTTTCAGACGGGTTACCCGTGACGCTTGTCGCTCCAAACGATCACGTAATTCATAAGTAGAATTTATATTAAGTTGGTTTTTGTACAGACGTAGTAATGATAAATACGCACAACAATAAAATGAAGGGACTGAATGATAAAAAAACCGGCAAACATGTGAACCACGGCGAGTTACGACGTGCAGCGGCACGCGGAGAATTGGGGGTGAAATTCGAGTTTGGGCTGAGGTATAGTCAACTCTTAAGGATTCGTCAAGAATCCAAACTCATGGTTACAGTACACTTAAGGGATCATTTTTCACTCGCCGCATCTAAGGTGAGTTTGTTTTTGAGCGACGCGCGACGCTCGGAAAATATAAATCGTAACGTCTCAAAAGAGGCTTTTGAATGAATGCGAGTGTATGTGGGTACAGTCAGCGGCAAAACTTCGTTGCAATTTATTAAACTCAATGTTTTAAAATGTTACTTATATTTTCTATTATTTTAAAATAGACGCAGTCCAATTTATAGATGACTGTAAGATCGGAACTGGCCTTTTAAACCACGAATGTATCTGCAGTATTGAGGTAAATGCCACTAACAGCCACCCGTCGTTTTGATCGCGGGAGAGGTTGCTTAAAAAATAATCAAGCAAAATACGGGCACATTCACCCAGCTTCTCAAACTATTAAAAAATTTATACGTAGTATATATTTTTATGTGTGCCAAAGTGTGCCGGCTCGCTCGTAACTCTACAGTACATTACGCACACATCTGCAACGCATGTGCCGATCGGTAATGTTTCAAATACTATCTATATCTATTTATTAGTCCAATTGTAGCTCTACCCATATTATAGATTTTGTGCTTAATAGGTTTATGAAATTATGTTTTATGTAAAGCTAATGAATAAATAAATGATACTAAATAATGCTGAACATTTCCCACAGCGCTATCTAGTCCCAAACTAAGCAAAGCTTGTAGTATGGGAACAAGATTTTTTTTTAAATAAATTAAATTTAAATACATTTTTTAATATACAAAATGTAACAAAAACCCTGTCGGATACTTAAGGGTGTGATATAGTATCGATATTTGGTTACAATCATGTAATTCTACAACAGAAAAAAAAAATACCCGACCAATTTCATTATTTGGCGCTCGAAAATTCTAACTTACCTCTGGCAACACCGGCGATGCTCTTATCTTATCTTATATATTAGATATATCTTTATTTATAAATGGTTCTGACGGAAGATCAGCGTTGTGCCTAAAGCACAACAAATGCTGAGTTGGACGCATTTTTGTGACGACTCGGTCGTTTAGTATAGGTAATTGTGAGACACACATTTGTTAGGTATTACTGTTTTTGTGTGTATGAATATGTTCTCTTGTGTGTACCTTACTTGTATACTGTTGTGTTTTGTACCGTCACAAATAAATGTTTTTATTTCTTCTTTCTATATAGAAAAACATCCAAACCCGTAACATGCAAACATGAATCTGTAGACCGTGCAAACATTTGTCCCGCAGCGGGGATCGAACCCGCTACCTCCTGCGTCTCAGCCGGCTGTTCGCCCACTTCGCCACAGAGGTCGCCAAGTACACATACAGCTGCTGACTGTACACGTACAGCTTATATAATAATTGTTATTTATTCTGTGACTTTTAATGACGCATTTGCTTATGGGTTTTTGCTTACGTGTAATGAAACCTCGTGGAAACGTACTTGAGGGCTGGATATTAATGGTTGCGCTTTGCTTTCTTTACCTCTGTGTTGTAAAGATAAAGTGTTTTTATGGGTACTAATAATAAGATATTATTTACTGTTATGGACAGACGGTTACACGAGCCCAAAATGGTGATGCAACCAGCTTCTACTGAACATAGGCCTCCGCCATAGATTTCCAGAGTGGCCGATCTTCTGCGGCCTGCACCCAACGGCTCCCAGCAACCTTTATTAGCATCAACATTATTAGGATTATAACAGAAATGTTTAAAAGTTTTGTGGTTCAAATCGATGTGATGTTGCTACAAGCTTGAAACAAAACGCTCCTAAAACGTGGTTCTCTAAAACAGTGATTTCTAAACCGTCCGCGGAACCCTGGGGTTCCGTGGATGGATCACAGGGGTTCCGCTGTCTGTCCGAGAGGTAAAGTTGAATTGTACTTAAAGATGAATACCCGGCAATCGTTGAGAAAGCTGTCCTTGTTCTGATTATGTTTGTGAAGGCTTACCGATGCGAGATTGGTTTGCGTTCAATTGTCAGACATAAAGCCTAATTTTACGGCTGTTTTAAGAAATAATGTGAAAAAATTTCATTCTTCACAATAAATTATTACCTAGGTGCATTGTATTTCTTTGTAACTATAAAATTAATACTATAAATAAACTATACCTAAAAATAAATAAATATTTATAACTATAAATAAATGTAACTATAATTTTGTTCACTTTTCGAGTCTAACATGAATTTATTTAAACTACAAGGTAATCACTAATTATCAAAATAGCCAGCTAAGGTTCCGCCAAAAAAAGTATGATCAATTAAGGTTCCATGGCCTAATAAAATTGGGAACCTCTGCTCTAAAAGATTGTGGTCGGCGTCCGTGTCGTCCTTCGATGCGGTGACTTAAAAACTCTTTCTGCCCCAACGGCCGTCATTTTTTCGAGCTATGTGCCCCGTCCACTACCAGTTTAGCTTGCTAGTCCTCTATGCCATGTCAGTGACTTGGTTTGTGTATGAATCTCCTCATTCCTGATTCAATCTCGTCGTAGAGGAACAACCAAGATTCCTCCAACTCCGCTGAGCGATCTTGAGCCTTCTTAAGAGCAACCAGCTTGGTTAGGTTTATTTATAGGTTCAAAGAAATTTCATATACAACTTTCTTCATACAAAATTACCTATTATAATTTAACTAGCTGACCCACCCGCGGCTTCGGATGCGTGGTATTTCAATTAAAACATTACCCTCCGTTTGTGCACTCGGGTAAAAAGTAGTTTATGTCGTTCCCAGCGATATAATCTATTTCCTTCCCAAATCTCATTACGATCCGTTCAGCCGTTTAGCTATGAAAAGGTAACAATCAAACTAACAAACGAACAGTTACTTTCGCAGTTACTAAGTATTACCCGTTCGCGATAATTTGGGACCTGAGCGCGGTGACGTCATATTGGCGTGTTTGTACCGCCTGCAAAAAAAGCGAACATAACAAGCAGCCGCCCGCGGCTTCGTCTTTGTTTTTTTTAACCTAATTTATTATGTTACTCAGGGAGGACGCTGCTTTTTATCTAATCTTTTTTACACTATTTGAATAAAATAAAAATACAATGTTTAAGTTTATACATTTATTTTATCTATTATTTACATTATCTCATCTTCGTCACTATCTTCGTCATATTCGTTTTACTGCCTGGTCAACAGGTAAACAAAACTGTTTGTTCCGTTTTTCGTTTTCAAAAAAACACTTATAGCACGAGGTTTCTTTCTCCGCTATGCAAAGGTTTACCCTTCATAATGATAACAAAAACACTTAGCAAGAACTATAACAACAAAAACTACAACAACAAAACAATGACACAAACTATAATAACAAAAACTACAACAACAAAACAATAACACTAACAAAAACTAAAACAATTCCAGAGCGCGTCGTTACGTGACGTAGGCCAGTACGAGACTAAAAACCCTAGTAAAAAATAGTGATGCGAACGGTACAATACGGGCGCCATCGGGGAAGTGCAGGGGAAGCGATCGGGGAGTCGCATTCCTAGCAGGTCCCAAGTTATCGCGCACGAGTAATATGTATTATACTTATAAACCTTCCTCTTGAATCACCCTATCTATTGTTGAAAACTGAGTTAAAATCCGTTAAGTAGTTTAAAAGATCTAAGCGAACAAACAGAGGAAGCAACATCATTTTATACTATGTAAAGAAAGATAAGATGACGGCACTAGTCCACCTGATGTTAAGAGATTATCTTTGCCTATAACAACTGCATTACCTTACAGGTCACGTTCCCCTATAAATAAATAAATATTGCTGGACATTTCACACAGTGCTATCTAGCCCCAAACTAAGCAGAGCTTGTACTATGGGAACCAGATAACTGATAGAATACGTATATACATTTATTTTGTAAATACATACTTATAATATACAAGGAAACAACCAGACCCGAAACAAATATCTGAAGATCATGCAAACATTTCCGCGGCGGGAATCGAACCCGCTACCTCCTGTGTCTCAGCCGGCTATTCGACCACTGTACCACGGAGGTCGTCAACTATTACTAGGCTTACATGACATGGCGCTTATCACCTGAGACACAGGTGAAAAGTCCCTGAAATTTCTCCGGTGCCCATACCCCTTAAACAAGAGAACACACCAATGCAAGCATTACTTCTTGGCGGCAAAAATAGGGATGGTTACAACCCTAGACGAACTCGTTCGCTATCTCTGCTACTACCAGTTCGGCAAGTATTGATCATAACTGCGGGTTCTATAGGATGCACTTACCTAAAGCAAGCGCTGTGCCAAGTATTGACCGGAGTACAACTAATAGTTTGGTTGGCAGAGCTAGAATCATTTTTAAACCGTCATAGTTATGAACGGAACATTCATTATAATAAAAAATCCTGTTTATCCAAGGGTTGTCTGGAACAAATCGCTTCAAAGCGATAAGACCACCCATTGTTATATTATTTTCATTTTTGAAGTAAAACTTCTTTACGCACGCTTGACTTGGGTAGTAAGCTGGTGAATGCGCGACGAGAGCGTTACGAAAAGTGTGATCGGGCGAGGCGAACGGATGTTAAGAGGGAGATATAAGTTAGTGAAGATAGAAATAGAGAGAGTTACGTTTCGTATATGACTGTAGGGGCAAGAGAGGAAGGTGCGAGCACAGATTTTATTTCTTTCTTTCTCTCATAGCCAGTTACGTTTCGTATATTTAAGACACAGTGCAGGCCTATTGTCTGTATCACACTGTAGAGGCAGAGCGCGCGCACATTTTCTTTCTCTCTTCCTCTCATAGCCAGTGCATGAAATATATATATATATATCTCAGTCAATAGTTCGTTTGCGAGTTTGCTAGCGTTACGCGAACGATGATTTCTTAATTATTTTCCGTAATTTAGTTTCGTTCTTGAACAATTATATTTTGAAAAAGAAGTTTTACTTCAGTCGTGTGGTCTAAAGCACACTTTTTTTATTGTTACTGTTTGCTTTGTGTCTTATATTTTGTTTGTAATTCTTATTTTTATGTTCCACAATAATTTTTTCTTTGCATTCATTCATTGAAAGTGAGATATTAATATTAATCGTGTCAATATATATAATCATATCATATCTCTATAAACATATGTATTAAGGCGGGCTTGTTTCGGAACTTTACGTAGTTTACGCTACCTAAGGCCCCGCCAATCTAAACGTATTTGCACTAATTTGAAACGCGGGGGAATTTTTGGGAGACGGCGTACGTCCGACCTCAAATACGTCTTGACGGGCACTGGCCGCCCGGCGCGCGCGAACGCATGAACGAGTAGATTTTGATAGTTTTCTTTCACAAAGATTAATAATAACTGAATTACATATTGTTTCTTCACAATTCCTTAGTTAATAATAAGCTCTATCTTTTGGTATAAATTTGACATGATTTCAAGAAGAACCCTTTTAGTATCCACCGTTTAAATATCAATTTAGTGTCAACTTTATCATTCATTATTCGCGTTTCTAGCTTCACAAAGCGGTAGATTATATGTTCAATTTTAATAAAATAGGTTGTTTTTTTTTGTGCATATTGTACATTTCAGTAGAGATACAGTAGTTAAAAAAAAACCTAAAAGTCGTCACCGTTCAAACTTCCCCGCCTTAATATCTTTATCAATAAAATAACGCATGTGTCAGTTATATACTACAGTTTATACTTCAGACCTGGGCCCACACCTCTCTTTTTGTACTTAAATAATATCAGGGAACGTAAACTCTGAAATTTATTTCAACTTCTTTCCGCTTGCGGCTTCACAGGCGTGATTTGTCAATAAGAAATAGCCTTTGTCTCAATTCAGGTCTTACCTATTTATGTACGAAATTTCGTCAAAATCGGTACAGCTGTTACGACATGAAGGCGTATGTTATGTTGGTGGACTCCCTTTTCCGCATTTGAACTCTTGAGTGTTCCTTTATGCGTGAGAGAGTTGACTATCAGATAGCACGCCTAACTACGACCAGAAGCGCAGAAGTTTCCTGGGGTCTTCGCATACTGACTGACTGACTGGGTTCTTCACGGAGTGTCCTTGGATTGTCCAAGATTTCTGCATGTTGTGCTATTACCCCCACGCATTCCAGGACTACGTGGACAGCTGATTCTTCTTCGGTGAGACATCCCCTGCAGAGTGGGCTGTTTGTGACGTGAAGGCGTAACCACACGTAACTAACATACAAATAAATAAACTTCACATCCTAACATTATAAATGCGAAATATTGAATATTGTTTATTTATTTGTTTGTTTGTTACTCAATCACGTCGTAACGGCTGAACCGATTTCGATGAAATTTTGTATGTACGTAGATTAAAACCAGGATTAACACATAGGCTACTTTTTATTGGAAAACCACGCGTGCGAAGCCGTGGGCGGAAGCTAGTTTACAACATTAGTATGTTATCCCGTTTTCAGAGTTAACTTTCGCTTTGTTTCTGGTAAGAACATCTAGCTATCTTTTAATTACAAAAGAACAACCACGAGTGAGTCCTCTGTATTTTTATAATTTAATCGTTTAGTTGTGAATGCTAATTCACCTATTTTTCTTTATTATTTTAACTCACCGTTAAATTGCCGTATATTATAAAATTATTAGAGCACTGAACATAAAAAAAAATGAAGACATCAAAATGATCTAAATGCTGTTCAGAAATAAAATACTAATCTGATATAAACGCCAACATTTTTTAATCTGGCCACAAACAAAACACGCAAGGTTGGCAACATAAACTTATTCATTCATCCATGTAACGTGTGGGATACTGAGCATTACCTGCCTTTGTACCACTGCAACGCATTAACAAGCCCATTCCCCACAATTTACTGCACCGCCCGCTCTCCGTTCTGTTAAAATTCCCGTGTCTGTCAAAGGACAAAGAGCTATTTATCTATTAAAAATGCTATAAAACCGCAGCCACGTAGTGCGGTGTCCACACGCCAGCAAAAAGTACAAAAAGGTGTCGACACGTTCGCGACCCTCGCCAGGACAGTCAGGACTGTCCCGCCTAAAATACGAGCACCCCAGGACATGCAGTAATTTATTTATAACAGGACCATGCTGTAGGATGGTAAATGGATTTTGTATTTTTTTAATGAATTGAATACATATACCCTTTACGATAATGAAACGATTTATGTAGGTATGAGTGCGAAATGATGTAGCTTGGACATTTTTGGACAGAATTCGGTTGATTTTTTGATGGGCAAAGTTGTTAACTAAATTTTAGGTGGATGTAGTGGTATTTAATGAAAAATGTTTAGCAAATAGCACTGTCCTTTGAGTATTTTATGATCAATATACGAGTGAGTGGCTTCATCATCATCATCATCTTAGCCCACATCTACCCACTGCTGGGCATATGCCTCCTCGCTATCACGCCATTCTCTCCGTTCCTATGCCAAGTGCATCCATTGCCTTCCCGCAACTCTCGCGATGTCGTCCGACCATCTGGCTGGTGGTCTGCCAACTGGTCTGCGCCCTTCTTGCGGCCACCACTCGGTTGCTGCCCTCGTCCATCTTCCGTCTTTCCTCCTTGCCAAGTGTCCAGCCCATCTCCACTTCAGCTGGTTGATCCTTCTACCCACATCCACGACTTTGCTTCTGCGTCGTATTTCAATGTTGGGTATGTGGTCCAATAGCGAGATGCCTAACAAGGCACGCTCCATTGCTCTCTGAGCAACTCTAATCCTGTGAACAAGTTCGTTCGTGAGCGGCCATGTTTCAGCACCGTATGTGAGGATAGGCAGGACACATTGGTTGAAAACCTTTGTCTTAAGGCATTGCGGAATCTTAGACCTGAAAACGGAATCAAGATTGCCAAAGGCAGTAGTGAGTGGCTTATGTAATGAAAATATTTGCCTGTGTATTTAAGTGTTTCCATAAATGGACGTATATTCATCTCGTCTGTGTACCTAAGACCTAGTAAAAAGTATCTTAACAAAAATGTATTGTAATTGATGTATGTAGACGGACTTAATCATTTCACAGCACTATTACTTATTATTTTACTAATAATTGTTTTTAGGGTTCCGTACCTCAAAAGGTAAAAAAAGGAATCCTTATAAGATCACTCTCTTGTCCGTCTGTCCGTCTGTCTGTCCGTGTGTCACCACCGATTTTATCAGGAACGGGTGAACCTAACAAATTGAAATTTATACCAGATACTGAGGTCTGTAGTCCTTATTAGGTGTATAAAAATCAAGATCCTGAGTTAACACGATAAAAAGATATGGGCTAATTTAGATTTTCGCAAAAACTGGTAAGGAATAAAATTTACCTTAATTTTCAACTTTTTTATTTTCGACATTTTCCCTTTACTAGTGCTTTAAGACCTTGCTTTTAACCAAAATTGACAATTCTAAGTCAACCGGAAGTACCCTATAGGTTTTGGGTCGAATATGGTAGTTCCCGTTGACCTATAATCACGAAATTTGGAAAAAGTAAGGTCTTACAGCACAAATTAGAGGAAAAATTTCAAAAAATAAAAATATTTGAAATTAAAGTGTACCCCGCGCGCGAGTCTGACTCACACTTGGCCGGTTTTTTATTGATTATATATGATATATATGATCTATTAAAACTACTATCCTAACTGTATAATAAAAACAAAAAGACACTAGGCTTTTCAAGGGCGTCTAACTTCAACCTAGTTTTCGTAATTTCAATAACAATTAACATAGTCACATAACGATACATACATGTATCATTCTGTTAGTTATTAATTAAAACGGGTATTTATCGCGTATGTACCATTTTTATGTACCGAATGTACCGTATGTACCGAAACGTAACAAACGTTTCGGCTGTGTTGCAACAGTCGTGGTAGATGCAGCATCACCTTTTAAGTTATCGCCAAACGTTACATTGCCAGGCATCGAGATCAGAACTGTATGATCTGATAACTGATCAGATCTGAACTTGTATTTGATGATTACGTTCATGAGCTGTGGTGGCCCGATTATTTCCATTCGGAGATTCACGGTTGACCTTGCATTACGGTTTTTGTGACTGAGCGCCGCGCGCTCTCCTGCCTCTATCTCAAAAACGGTTGAGCGCGTGAAAAAATGTTTTGAACTAAATTTGTAACAAATTCTATGATCTACAATTGTATAATAAATATTAACATCATTGGAGCTATAGAAACCAAGATAATCGCAAAACATCAATTTTTGTGGCGACCTCCATGGCGCAGAGGGCGAACAGCCAGCTGAGACGCAGGAAGTAGTGGGTTCGATTACCACCGCGGAACAAATATTTACATGATCTACAGATATTTGTTCCGGGTCTGGTCGTTTTTCTAAATATAATATGAATGTGTTTACAAAAAAAAAGTATGTAAGTATTCTACCACTTATCTGGTCACATACCTAGTACAAGCTCTGCAACGTACGACGCAGACTCGAGATTTTATGAGACTTTTGATACAACTTTTAGAGCGCCAAAATGAAGGTGTACACGACTTTCCAGCTTATTATCACTCATACCCGACGGATTAGCACGTTGAAGTGGCAATGGGCAGGCCATATAGCGCGCAGAACAGATGGCCGATGGGGCCGAAAGGTTCTCGAGTGGAGGCCACGGACCGGCAAGCGCAGCGTAGGACGTCCACCCACAAGATGGGCAGATGACTTGGTAAGAACCGCAGGTCGGCGTTGGATGCAGGCCGCTTCCAACCGCAGTTCCTGGAGATCAATGAGGGAGGCCTTTGTCCAGCAGTGGACGTCCTACGGCTGATATGATGATGATGATCACTCATACCGAGGTGTAAACCCTAATATGACTGGATTATAGAGTGTCATATGACATCACCAAGAAAGAACCACTGACACGATATAGAAGATCTCAAATCCACAAAAGAATTCGTCAACGTTTCTTAAAGTAAAAGTATGCTTTCTCAGACGTTGCACCTGGGACCAGGAAACATGTGTGTAATTTATTAAGTTACCATCTTGAATTGGAACTCTGTTGTAGGAAATATTGAGCTACCTTTATTTATTGTAACCTGTTACTCGGAGAAATAGATCGGCTTGGGTAGTATCGCAGGTGGGTAGTTCCGAGTAAAAGGGTATTTTCGTTTGCGGTCTTTTGTAGCAAAAATAAACTTTTTTACTTCTTCGAAATCACTGTTCAATTTACGATTTATTAGAAATAGACTCATAAAATGCTTACTTTTTTTTGAAGTAAAACTTCTTTGCGCACGCTTGACTTGAGGAGTCAGCTGGTGAATGCGTTATGAAAAGTGCGAACTGAAGTTGAGAGGGAGATATAAGTTAGTGAAGATAGAAAGAGAGAGAGTTACGTTTCGTATATTACTGTAGGGGCAAGAAAGAGAGGTGCGAGCACACATTTTCTTTCTCTCTTTCTCACATAGCCAGTTGATTTGTCGCATATCTCCCATCCCAAATTAGTCTAAATTATACAAACTGCAAATATATATAAACATATACAGTGTAAACTCTATATAACGACACTCAAGGGACTGAGCATATTTTGACGTTATAGAGAGTTGTCGTTAAATGGAGAGAAGTAAAATCTGTATTAGAAAAAGAAACTAACTTCACTAATTCACTTCTACTAACAACAGTCTGCAGCTACACGTGCAAGCAATCCCATTTTGTAAACAAAAGAACGGATTTCTTAGAAAGTTTGGTGTGTATGGTGCCGACAGTCGAGTTTATTATGGTCTAGGATAATAAAACGACAAAAGGATATACACAGCTGCGCAGTTTTTACTAATTTGGCAATTTAAAAAGAACTTTTTATTACAAATTGTTGTCGTTATTGAGAGTGGGTGTAATGCTACACAGAGTGTACCATTGTATGCAAGACAAGCTAAACCAACCAAAGCCGAGTGATTTCAACGCTTTAGAGAGTTTGTCGTTAAAACGAGTGACGTTACATGGAGTTTACACTGTATAAGTATATACATACATATAGATGGAGCTAAAGCAGTTTTACTTCAGTCGTGTGGTCCAAAACACACTTGTTTTATTTATGCCTAGCTGACCTGCCTGCAGCTTCGCACGCATGGTTTGTCAATAAAAACATTACTTTCTTTTTGCGCAATCGAATAAAAAGTAGCTTATGTTACTCAGGAATAATGTATCATTCTAATGATGAAATAAGTTTTTAAATCGGTCCAGTAGTTTTTGAGTTTATTCGTTACAAGAATAATATTATAATTTTGGTCGGTATTTCTATCAACTTTTAAAATGTAAAAAGTGGTTATTGTGACATAACGATAATAGTCGGACATATGGTATCGCAAAGTTTTTTGTAGATATTGATATGTTCTTTAATATTGTAGAACATACTTTTGTTCTATCATCAATAGTTTCCGCAGCGCATGCTACGAAAGACGTTTTAGGGCACTTTTTTACACCTTGGGTTACGTTACTTAAGTTTTAGTAAGGATCCCTAATCTTTTCTAGCAATAAATATAGCTCATGTCACTCAAGGTGAATGGAGCTTTCCAATGGTGAAAGAATTTTAGAAAACGGCACAGTGGTTTTTGAGTTTATTCATTACAAACATAACACACACAAAAGTACAAATCTTTCCTCTTTATATTATTGATATAGATATATTAATACTCATTTTTATTTTCTGAACCATTTTGAATAAAGTTAAGTGTCTAGTTTTTTTTTATATGAAATACCAAATATACAAGGTATAACATAGATAAAACTTTTAACTATTTTAAAGTTTCATAAAGAAACAGAAATCCTTACCTTTCCATAACTCTTAAAACAGATAAATATATCTACTACATACAACTTTTACTAAAACGAATGTTTTTTTTTGTTACAGATCTCTAAATACACCAACTCATCCAAAATGCCGGTAAGTAAAACACAATTTGGGTTCCAATACCCTTCTATCTATAGTAACAGAGATACATAGAGTCAATCCATGACAGATGCCTTTGTTTTACGACCCTCAAGAAAGGTCCGCATTTTCTGCAAGTACCTACCTACGTTATACTAGAGGTCCAATATCACGCCATCTGGCCGATCATCCCCAAATATCTCGCACAAATTACGGGCAAGCTTTATTCGGTACTGTCAGTTTTCATAAAAAGCCCTCGATACGACAAATGGAGGCAAAGCAAAGCAGATCAGATCATACCTACAATAGCAACTTGGGCTAGAGATCTACGTAATTGCAAGTTTCTTCGTTTGTAAGTTTCTTCACTCATTAACGATATGTTGACGGTAATAAGTCGAAGGTGATATTGATCGCTTACACCCGAGCATAATATAACTTTTCATCACGAATGCGAGGGAATTAATACATTCTTTATAACAGTCTGTCAGTAAAAAGGAAATTTGCGTTCCCGGTATCCATTGTTATTTTTCACGACTAAACTTTTATTTAATAGAAATAAGCATTTGTCATGGAGGTTGTATTTCATTAAAGCATGATTATGAATGCAATAAACGTCATTCTATTTTCAAAGATCATTGGGCGGTTTTGACCCACTTTTTTTTTTCGCGCACAGTGTTCAAATCACTTTTAAAGTAAAGTATTCAATTCCACTTTTCTAAATATGTAAATTTTTTTTATGTATCTGCTGGAGGAAAAATGTTATGTAACAGTATGTATGTGAGTCTAACTATAATTCTATTAGACTAAAAACTAAAGATTTTACTGTCAGCATTGTGAAAATGTATGTACAAGCATAAGAAAAATGTTTGTATCGCATAACAGATTGTATGTCTCTCTCGCTCGCACTTTCGACAGGTAGAAAATAACAGTAAGGTATCGAAGTGCGCGTGCGACGCGCCGCCTGAGCCCCACCCGCTCTGACCGCCCCGCAGTCGTACGTCATCCTTCGTTTCTATCTGTGCGTTTAAACTCGTGTTTCCGATTTTTGCATTTTATTGATTACTTGAGCGTGTTTTATGGACCCCTGATTTTGCTTGACGATTGGTTTACATTAACATGGAAAGACAAAATAGTTGCGTGTCGTGTAATCGATCTGTTTTACGTCGACGAAAACACATATTGACAGTTCTCTTTTTGGAAAGACAAAGGGATCTTGTAGATTTATTATTGCAAGAAATAATACCACGTGAGGTAAGTACACTACACTGTCATCGTATGTGTATGACTCGTCGCGTGCTCTTGATTGTACAAATGTTGCTTTGCTCAATGTAATGGCTCATTTTACTTCTTGATAAATGGAGGAATATATATTTTTTTTTTCAATTGTTTCAGATTACTTTTAATGGCTCTCGGGCCATGTGCCATGCTTGTTGGTCAAGGTTAGATCGTCGTTTACGTGATGGAACATATATTTATCTACAAAAGAGTTCGAATTTCCTTTTCCAGCGCAAAACTTACAGTCTTCATAAGTTTCGGAACTTAGTAAAACCCTTCCTTATAGTATGTACCGACGGCTACATAGTAGATGTTACGGGGCCTTACACTGCGACTACTTCGGACGCAAGCATTATGCGTGACCTGATGCAAGAAGATTCTCCGATTCATGGGTTCTTGAGAGTTAATGATGTTTTTATATTGGATCGTGGATTTCGGGATTCGATTGATAAAATTGAGGAATGCGGGTAAAATCCTCACATGCCGCCTACAAGAGTAAGAGGAGAACAACTGACGACACTAGATGCTAATAAATCTAGATTAATAACAATGATCCGGTGGGTAGTGGAAACCATTAACGGCAGATTCAAGAAAGATTTTAAAATCTTCCGCCATGTATATTTTAACGTTGCCATGAGAAACATGATGGTCGACTTCAAAATAACTGCGGCCATAATTAATGCTACTCGCCATCCATATGAGGACCATATGTATGCGGAACAATTCATAAGAATTATAAATGAACGAATGAATGAACCCAATGAGATGGCAGAATATGTGATTAACCATAATTTAAACAGGCAGAGAGTAGCGTTTGTGCGACTCGATGGCAATGATCCGGATTTTGATGACTTTCCTCGGCTTACATTTGACGAATTAATATTGTTTACGTTGGGATCATACCACTTGAGAATCGCAAGATCGTATTGCCACGAGCACATGCGTGAGGATGGTGTATACACTATCGAACTATACCGGCACCAAGAAATGATTGAAAATAAGATATTGATAAGAGGCAGAATACAGTCACGACACGTCCGTGCAAAGCAGTACTACACCTATATTTTAGTAGATCCTACCCATATTGGAAGAAATAGCATCCAACAGTATTACTGCTCGTGTATACACGGCCGTCGCACTGTCGGAAGCTGTGCACATGTTGTAAGCGTCGTATACTTTCTGTCATGGGCCAGGCATCAAGACGTGATAGACGCGCCTGCAGCCTTTTTAGATGAATTAACTATAGATTTTGATAATGCAGAATAAAAATATTATTACCGCAAAATGGATTTTATTTTCGTATTCCTGGAAATTGTTCAAAACAACTGTTTTACAAAGTATTTTTACAGTCAGGCCAATAGTTTTTACTTAGTTCATTATAAAAATGCTATAATAATAATTTAAAAATGCTATAATAATTATTTTAAAAATGCTATAATATTAATTAAAAAAAATTTTTTTGCGGTTCTCCCATATCCTGCAATAATGCGACCCATACCATTAAGTAACATATACATTTAACTACATACCTAGCCCTGTTTCGTTTTTGTGCGCCGTGGGTCATATGTCCGAACAAAATGCCCAATGACCTTTACTTACGGCCCTAGGGGCGTAAAACGCATTTACAAATCAGGTATTGAGCTAACAATGACAAACTTTAAAAATGATGAAAACAATATTAAAGAAAAGAGCTTTTTTAAATAAAATAGGTTTCAATATTAAAAGAATGTTTAGGCCTTCATTCAGACGTCTAATTTTGCTATTTTGCTCAAATTCGTGTATTACCCTCCGACAGAGCGGTTGGAAACATATAAATTAGACTTCTTTTGTTTCTTTAATATCAAAAGCAGGAAGTTTTGAAATCTTGTTTACACTCATTACTCGAGTTTTTCTTTGGTCACGGCGAGATTGCTATTCGCCTTTTTATTGCGCAGTAAATAGTCTCTTTCTATGTTTATAAAAGGGAACGTCTGTTTGTGTGTATTTGCACTTATCATACGTATTAGGTTGGTAATGGACAGAGATATATAAGTACGGTTTTGCTTAACTAGAAAACGCTTTAACATACTTACACAACCAAGTTGTCCTTTTCCGCTGTGTCTGCTATATATGCATATTGATGAAAAATTCTTAAATATTTATATTCTTGTAATTCATAACTCAGTACTCTCTGTAATTTGCCTTTTCCCAGGGAAAAGATGTAGCTTTATACAGCCACCATACATAGTTGTTTTTAGGCATGTACTGTTTTGAAGATTCCATATTTTTGGATCTACATTCAGTTGGGTTGTTTTTATTCTGTTTCTTACATAGCTGTATTAAAATAAATAGATAAAAAAAGCCTTTATTTCTTCTGCGTATTTTTACATTAATTATTTAATCACTTAAATTTACACACTAATTAATTATACTATCACTATTTTGGTCTTATGTTATCTATTTCTTCCGCAATAGTCGCCTCCACGGCGTATGCCTCCCCTAAATCTCTCCATACATCCCTCTCTCTCGCTGTTCTCATCCATACCGGTCCACAGCTGGACCGGTACATAGCTGTATTAGATTAAAAAAATTCTTGATTTATTTTATATTTATTTAATTAGAACGGATTAATCAATTACCTCAGTGCCTTAAGACGAAAGTCTACAATCAGTGTGTGTTACCAGTGATGACATATGGAACCGAGACGTGGTCCTTCACTATTGGCCTTATGAATAAGCTCAGAGTCGCTCAACGAGCTATGGAGAGGGCTATGCTCGGGGTTTCTCTACGGGATCGAATCAGAAATGAGGAGATACGTAGGAGAACTCAAGTCACCGACATAGCCCGACGGATTAGCACGTTGAAGTGGCAATGGGCAGGCCATATAGCGCGCAGAACAAATGGCCGATGGGGCCGAAAGGTTCTCGAGTGGAGGCCACGGACCGGCAAGCGCAGCGTAGGACGTCCACCCACAAGATGGGCAGACGACTTGGTAAGAACCGCAGGTCGGCGTTGGATGCAGGCCGCTTCCAACCGCAGTTCCTGGAGATCAATGAGGGAGGCCTTTGTCCACCAGTGGACGTCCTACGGCTGATATGATGATGATGAATCAATTACACTAATTAATTTAAAAGAATTCAAAACATTAATTACATAAACCATACATCGTTAAATTAAAATTGATATTGTGTACTAAGTTAAATCAGCTAAAATGTTTTAATAATTTTAAAAAGTCTAGAAAGCTTGCACACCGATAAGACGGTACGTGATAAATCTCGTATTTCTATGTTCTTGTAATTTGTTTTGCGGTATCTCTGTCACATTTTTGTTTATTTATCATGTGCAATCGTTTGGGGGGTGGGGAGAAGGGTTAACGGGTTCACGTCAGTCGTATGGTACAAATGGGCAACAGTCGTCACACAATGGGTGTCTGCAGATGAGCGTCGAAGCCGGGCAGGCCGAGGAAGCGTTGGCGCGACGATGCGTTCCAAGATGGTGCAACGTGGTGAGTGATCGTGAGATATGGAGGAACATGGGAGATACCTTTGCCCAGCAGTAAGCAGTAGTAAGTATAGGTTAAGAAAAAACCTATTAACTCTAGGCTTGAATACTCTGAGTTAATAATGGTCGGGAAAAACAAATGCCGGTAACTTTTCTCTCATTATACGCAAGCGAAGTATAGAGCAAAAGCTCATATACTTTTTTAATTTCGAATATTATCTGTGCCACCTCCGCCCGCAAATAATTAAATGTCTAAAACAAAGGGAATAAAAGAAAAGTCCGAATAATATTTACGCGCGGTCGGACACAGAATGTTGGACGGAATTTTTGGGTTTTTCCCTTTTTTGAAACTTCGAGGACCTTCCTTCCTGACTTTATAACGCGATTCGACCCCGAGTTGAAGTTCGTGGTTTTGGCGTCCTCTTTGAATTTATGTATTTAAATAATAGGATGTATAAAATGAACGAGGTGAAACGGCTATAAACATTATCCTTTGTTGTGTTTGAACCCGTTTTTTCCGAGGTGAGATTTGAGCAAATACAATCTCAATATTTTTTTTATTTATTGAAATATTTTGGGTCATTTTTAAACGTCACATTGCGCCTGTTCCTCGCGACAAATCACTGGGAAGACTAGGCAAGTAACCTGGTCATGTAAAAAGGGTTTTTTGTGTCTCTATTGCAAATTTTAATTTATATAAGCGCCTATTAGTAAACTTGAAGGTCAGCTTCTTTGTTTAGTAGGTATCTTGGAAATCATCTGGTCTATCAATAATTACAAAATGCAACGAAAACTAGGTAATTCACAGTAGCTAATTATCAATAAGTGATTTTAAAGATATAGTTACGGAGGCTGATATTTTAATCAAGTAAATTAAGTATAACTGCTTCCGCCACCGGCTTCGAACGCATAGTTTGTTTACAAAAAGTAGCATATGTGTTAATCAAGGTTATAATATACGTACATACCAAATTTCATTGAAATCGGTTTAGCCGTTACGGTAGGTATGTACGTAGATTATAACCTGGATTAACCCAGGTTATAATCTACGTACATACTAAATTTCATTGAAATCGGTTTAGCCGTTACGGTAGGTATGTACGTAGATTATAACCTGGATTAACCCAGGTTATAATCTACGTACATACCAAATTTCATTGAAATCGGTTTAGCCGTTACGGTAGGTATGTACGTAGATTATAACCTGGATCTACGTACATACTAAAATTCATTGAAATCGGTTTAGCCGTTACGGTAGGTATGTACGTAGATTATAACCTGGGTTAACCCAGGTTATAATCTATGTACATACCAAATTTCATTGAAATCGGTTTAGCCGTTACGGTAGGTATGTACGTAGATTATAACCTGGATTAACCCAGGTTATAATCTACGTACATAATAAATTTCTTTGAAATCGATTTAGCCGTTACGGTAGGTATGTACGTAGATTATAACCTGGATTAACCCAGGTTATAATCTACGTACATACTAAATTTCATTGAAATCGGTTTAGCCGTTACGGTAGGTATGTACGTAGATTATAACCTGGATTAACCCAGGTTATAATCTACGTACATACCAAATTTCATTGAAATCTGTTTAGCCGTTACGGTAGGTATGTACGTAGATTATAACCTGGATTAACCCAGGTTATAATCTACGTACATACCAAATTTCATTGAAATTGGTTTAGCCGTTACGGTAGGTATGTACGTAGATTATAACCTGGATTAACCCAGGTTATAATCTACGTACATACCAAATTTCATTGAAATCGGTTTAGCCGTTACGGTAGGTATGTACGTAGATTATAACCTGGATTAACCCAGGTTATAATCTACGTACATACCAAATTTCATTGAAATCGGTTTAGCCGTTACGGTAGGTATGTACGTAGATTATAACCTGGATTAACCCAGGTTATAATCTACGTACATACCAAATTTCTTTGAAATCGATTTAGCCGTTACGGTAGGTATGTACGTAGATTATAACCTGGATTAACCCAGGTTATAATCTACGTACATACCAAATTTCATTGAAATCGGTTTAGCCGTTACGGTAGGTATGTACGTAGATTATAACCTGGATTAACCCAGGTTATAATCTACGTACATACTAAATTTCTTTGAAATCGATTTAGCCGTTACGGTAGGTATGTACGTAGATTATAACCTGGATTAACCCAGGTTATAATCTACGTACATACTAAATTTCTTTGAAATCGATTTAACCGTTACGGTAGGTATGTACGTAGATTATAACCTGGATTAACCCAGGTTATAATCTACGTACATACCAAATTTCATTGAAATCGGTTTAGCCGTTACGGTGTGAGAGAGTAACAAATATCCACACATACATCCATATATGTACAAACTTTCGTGTTTATAATATTAGTGGGATGTAACGGTCATAATTTTAGATGACAGTTAACAACTACTTTTTTCCTTTTTTTATAACTTGTACTGTCCCACAGCTGGGCAAAGTCTCCCCCAATTCTTTCAACGGTACTTACAAACCTATACCCCTAAATATAGCATTCGTTTATATATGTATAGTTTTTATAACATGTGCAGAACGCTGAGAACTTATTTACTAGTATGTATCTATATTGTAGCAGCGATTCTCACACTAGGCGAAGCCTGTATCATGTGGACCAAGATAAATGGTTACCAAGAATCTTCAGACTAGGTTTTCTAAGGTTTCAATAAACACGCTTAGCCATCGCAAACCCCTTCAAAGACAGTTTTCAATAAAGATTGAATTACACACACTATAATCTACTACATCTATCTTCAAAGGTTTGCTGGAAGAAACCTCTTATTAGGGTTAAGCTCGCCTTTGTACATGCCCATTTTAAAAACTGTTTTTGTCCGTTTATTTGTGTACATTCACACCAAACTATAATATTATAAATGTGAAAGTTTAGAAGTTTGTTTGTTACTCAATCACGTCGTAACGGCTGAACCGATTTCGGTAAAATTTGGTATATACGTAGATTATAACCTGGATACATAGGCTACCTTTTATCCCATAAATCAGATCCCTTGGAATAAAAGTGGGGAGTCAAGTCAAGCTGCAACAGCGAGTTTAGCATTAATTCTAGGTTACCTACACATTTTGTAGTGTAACGCGTACGAAATCAAGCTACAGCTAGTTACCACAATAAGTTCTAACAATCTCTTCCTACCTAGACCTTATTTCTACGTATTTAGACTAACAATGGCCCAGTATTAGTACGACAATAGAAACTAGATAAATAAGGAAGCAGAACGCATATTTGCGAAGCTCGTACCGACTACGGAATAACTACCTCTTCTTAAACACTCCAGTTTCTTGATGAATTACAAATACCTACATACATACGTTTTGATGAGAGCTAATAGAACAGATGCTTGTTACGTTTCTTGCCGTGAAATCTTTTCAAATTGTTGTACCTAATTGCTATCACGGTACCTTACTGCCCCAACGACCGTCAGTTCTACGAGCTATGTGCCCGATTAGATTGTATGGTTTCTAGTTATTTTCAAAATAAATGTACACACAATTTCCCGACTAAACTTGATAATATTATCCCGAGAATATCCTATCGTAGTAGAGGATTTGCGTACACATCCTGTAATCCTACTGAAAACAAACAGTGCTACGCGCTAAAAGCAGTTTTGCAAGCTTTTTTATTCGAATATAAAGGTTTGGTGTGTACACAGCTTTACCAGAAGCTTTTTACAACAGAACAGAGAAATAAAAGAAATATACACAAATAATTATAAAGGAGATGGGTTAATTTCTATAAGCAGCTGTCAATGCCAAAGTATTTTTACTTTTTAACATTGGAGAAAAAAAAATGTTTATGTAAGTTGAGCTGGTGGCTAACCAGAGTCGGAGTTATTAAACCACTCGATAACCTCCGGAACGACTAGCAAACTACACTAAAAGGACTTGAGACATGCGTTATGCTTCCTTAGCTATGATGCATGCTTAGCATAGAGATCAAGACAAAATAATACCTTGTTTTGTATATCCACATAGGGATATCCATGGACTGCATGCTCGTTTGCCATATTAAGTAGCATAAAAATTGCTTAGCACAACATACCTACAAACTACCTAAAACTTAGTTAGAAGATGTTAGACTAATCCCCCCAGATGACCTCCCTGGTGCGGTAGGCGAATAACCGGCTGAGACGCAGGAGGTAGCGGGTACAATTCCCGCCGCGGAACAAATGTTAGTATGATCTACAGATCTTTGTTCCGGGTCTGGATGTTTTTCTATATAATATAAGTATGTATTTACAAAAAAAACCAGTATATAAGTATTCTATCAGTTATCTGGTTCCCATAGTGCAAGTTCTGCTTAGTTTGGGGCTAGATAGCGTTGTGTGAAATGTCTATTCATTAACATTATAGACATTCAATCACGCCTCTAATTAAAATTCAAATATTACCCCCGACATAAATACTTGAAATAAATTTAAATTCCAACAATGGCCACTCGGCTTCATTAGAAGTTCGACCGTCCCTCATTATTTGAGATAAGTATAATTACAAGCCGCCTATAAATTTCTCAGACAAATTGCTGGGTGATAGTGTTATCTGGTATTTTTGTCAGCCCCCGACGGGTTCATACATCAACCCGATAACTACCCCTGAAGAATAATCTTATTAAATGAACTACAACAATTCACTTTAAAAATAGAGTCGCATTTTTGTTGTGACTAGGGCTTGCAATTCGGATATCCTAATATCCGTATTATTCGGATATCCGTGTGATTTTAATATCCGGATAGTGACGATCAATATATTCGGAGAATTCGAATAAAACGAATAGTAAAATTCATCGCAATCACGATTTGCACATGAAATTAACTACATCAAAACAATAATTTCATAATCATGTGCAGTAAGTACATGTATCTCAAAAGTAATCTTAATTTAAAACACTGTTTTTCTTTTATTTTTAATATTTGTCGCATTATAAAACATTCAGAAAGTCGCGACTGACAAGTTGCTTACTTATTGCTTTAGTTTTGTGACAGAAAACGTGATCAAAAGTATATCTATCGAGTTTCCTTATAAAGTGATATATATTTTAATGGTAATTGTTGGAATAACTTAAACATTCTTCATAGCTACTTTAATAACAATTATTTTAGTTTTTAACGCTTTTCCCAAAATTATTCGAATTATCCGTAATATCCGGATATCCGAAAGTTCACTACTATCCGAATTATTTGGATACCAAAATCTTACGGATAATGCAAGCCCTAGTTGTGACTGAGACTATTTACTTAATGGTGCCATGGATGGGCGCAAAGCACGTATTTTCTTCAATATATGTAAAAAACAACATAGTATATATATAATATTTAGATGGATAGATAAATACATGTAAAGATGGATAAACGTATGGATTGATAGATTATAATATAAATAGATGGATGTATGTTTTTTTAGGGTTCCGTACTCAAAGGGTAAAACGGCACCCTATTACTGAGGCTCCGCTGTCTGTTTGTCCGTTTGTCACTAAGCTGTATCTCATGAACCGGGATAGTTAGACAGTTGAAATTTTCACAGATGATGTATTTCTGTTGCCGCTATAACAGCAAATACTAAAAACAGAATAAAATAAATATTAAAAGGGGGCTCCCATACAACGTGATTTTATTGCTCGTTTTAGCTCGATATTGATAACGGCAATAGGTAGACGCTTGAAATATTCACAGAATATTTAATTATATATTCAATTTAAAAATTAATAGTTAAATTGAATTAAAACAAATATTTAAAAGGGGCTCCCATTCAACAAACGTGATTTTCATTGCCGTTTTTATAGATAATGGTACGGAACCCTTCGTCCGATTCGCACTTGGTCGGTTTTAAAAGGTGATTGTCGTCGTTATTTAATTTTAGATCTATAAATTGTAAATCCGTTTTTGGCTGTAGGATAGACACATAACCATTGCAAACTTTCATTTTTACGAGCTGTGGATTTTGTTGATAAATAAATAAAATAAAATCACTATAACCTTATTTATAGCATGTATCACACTAATATTATAATTGTGAAAGTTTGGATGTTTATTTATTTATTTGTTTGTTTGTTACGTAATCAAGTCATAACGGCTGAACCGATTTCTATGAAATTTGGTATATACGTAGATTATAACCGGGATTACCATATAGGCTACCTTTTATCCCATAAATCAGTTCTCATTGGATAAAAATGGGGTGTCAAGTCAAGTTGTAACACCGAGTTTAGCTTTATTTCTAGGTTACCTGCACATTTAGTAGTGTAACGCGCACGAAGTCGCGGGCAACAGCTAGTATTTTTATATATAGACATTTTCTCTGACCGATTAATATGTACTTTGTAAGTACCTACTTATCTGAATGTATAAGTAAGTGGTGATTAAGTAATAACAAAAAAAACGAGAGAGATTATATTTGAAAACCTTGAAGTTAGCTAAACCATGCATTAAACTTGTTACAATAAGATTTGTAAGTTTTCAGTGTTGAGGAGATGTTCCACGAAACTATTTTGACCCCTTTCTACTTCAAACAGTAGCCAATTTATATTTAATGCTGTCAAACTTTGACCAAATTTTGCACTAAAACGTTAGTCTAAAGTCTCCCCTCGCAAGACACCCTTTTTAAAGTGGCCCTTTGTGACACAACAGTCGTAACTAACGTCAGATCGCGTTCAAATGAGTGGTATACTTGGGGTACGCATCTGGTAGTGATGTGGAGTTCTTCTATGCGCTACACCTCTTGGTAGCATCTGCTCGCCTGGTACTTTGCATGTGACATTATTAAAAATTTTATACGATTTTGAATAATATCGCTGCGATTTTATGAGTTTCAGGTGTAGTACCTTTGGTTTAATTCATTTTTAGAAAAATGTTAATCTCTTCAGGTCCGTCAATATTTTGGTAGTGTAGGTGCAAAATAAATTATAAACATAAATACTACCAAAATTTCGTGCTGTGAATTTTTGGTGGAAATGAGTGTGTCGTATTTTGTTGCCAAATCTTCAATGTTTCAATCAATGACTCAATTCTTTCACAATGAACAAGGATACAATACAAAGGGATACACATTTACTTCAACGGGGTAAAATCCTTAGGGGTTGACCACCCTACCGGCATTCGGAGGCCAGTGCAAGCCCTTATTTGAACTCCCGTATTGGCTTAGATTCTTTGCTTTGGAAGAAAAGCGAGGGGACGAAAGTAGCATAACCAGATAAATTAAATTGCGCTTCTTTGCAATTTGCTTCGCTGATTTCCGGCTATTTAAGGAATTTTAAAAATAAAATGGAATTCTAAAAATCACGTTTCATCTTTTTAACATAAAACTGTTTTGACAAAATAGTTATGTCAATTCAATGTCACTTTGACGTTAACCGCGCGTATACATTGCCGTTCAAAACTAGTTTAATTTTATAAATGGAACGCTATTTTGATTTTATTATCAACCGCCTGTATCAACATGAGTAAACCCATAGCCAATTATAAAATTATATCTCTAGTTTAGACAGCGCCAGGTCTTTGATCGCGGTGTTATTGTAACGAACACGTGCTTCGCTGGATAACACACGTGTCAGTCCTATCGTGTAAACATCGGTTACACGATTAATCAGCTCTGGATTGCATCAATGGCGGACCGTTTATATAAACTTTTTGAACGGAAAGGATTCTACTTATAGGGTGAATGACGATTCTCTATGGCAAGATAAGAATATGGCTGATTAATTATTCGTAATAGTGACCAAGCACAGTGGTCGAAATTTGACTGTAACTTTGTTTTAGCTTTCTGTATTTCTCTTTAATAACTTTAACTATGCCAAATCTCACATTCCTCCGCGTGTAATAAGCTTAAAAAGCGATACAAAGTTTTATTTTGCGTATTTATGTAGTATAAGACGTATACTTATCTTATATATATCTTATATATTCTATTATATAAAAGAAAGTCGTGTTAGTTACACTATTTATAACTCAAGAACGGCTGAACCAATTTGGCTGAAAATTGATGGGGATGTAGCTTAGAACCAGGAGACGGACATAGGATACTTTTTATCCCGTTCAACCGCGTTCCCGTGTGACGTGACATAAAACGTCAAAGATAATACAAGCCACTATAAAACGTGGTATAACAAAAACGCATCTGACATGGAATAACAAAACGCAAATGACAGCTAAATGTAATTTTGTCTAGCATGGCTAACATGGCAGGCACGAGATAAAATCGAGACGAGATGAGAAAAATTTGTCGATTTGAGATTTACTCGTTAGCGGTAACATACGTGTCAAGACAGAGAAATATCTCAGTCTCTCACCAGCCTCTCGAGACAAAATGTCAATTTTTACAGGCATAGCGTCGCCACTACGAGGCTCGAGGTCCACTCGCATTTTCTCTATTACATACAAAGCCATTGGCTTAGATATGCGCCAAAGCGCTTGAAACTCGCTGTCACGGAGATCAAACGAGTTGCAGAAATCCCGTATCCGCTTTCGTCGAATTTTCCGTTGAATCATCTCTCTTCATAAATTGTTGCAATATAGTTATAATACGGCACTGCCATTTTTTTAGCAAATTGAACCGATTTCAATTGATTTTATAGAAAATATCGCTGCTGTCTCTCAATCTCGTCGAACAGAATGATCGACGACAAATTAGTCAAGTTTAGATGTCAAAAGTCGACTAGTCATGAGAAAATATGACGCGTATGTTACAGTTTTAGAGAAATTTGTCACGAAGTCTTCGTTTGACAGAACGACATGATATAAGTGAACTCTATGTTACCAACAGTCGAGATGTAGAGATACGACGCCAAAATGGCGTGACAAAATTATCTCGTGCCTGCCATGTTAGCCACGTAGGTATAGTTATGTACCTAAGGTTGTCAAATGATGACCGTGGACAACAATTGACAATTCTACCAGATTGACGTACCTATATTGACAGCCCGCGTTGTATGCATGTCAAAGCGGTACGAAGTTCGGCGGGTCAACTAGTACTATATAAATACGCGAAAACAAAACTTGGTCACGTGGAACATCAAACATCACTGAAAAAATATATCAAACCTACAAAGTCAGATGTCAAAACGAGGAAATCAATCTGGTTGAATGGCTATCAAATCTTAGCTAGTAAAAAAGCAAAAAATCTCGTGCGTTCGAAAAAGGAAAAATTATTTGAAAAAGTTTGGTATCGGTTCAGTATTTTTTTCTTCTTAATGGCGCTGGCACCGGTGATTGCTTTTGAATATTTCATTGAGTAAACGACTAAACGTATTGAGTTCCCTTCGCAACCGAAGTAAATATTTGATGGAGTGGAACTTAGTAATCATTAGTATTATTGTTTGGACAATTCGTTTTGGAATAAATGGCTTTAGTGATTACGTATATTGATGCTCGCGTTTGCGTACCTTAAGTGTTTTGTTATTATCGATAATTAATATATTTTATAGAAAAAGACTAACATATATGTATATACTAATATTTTTATGCCACGTTTGTGGCTTTGTGTATTTGCCATAATAGTAGGGGAAAACAAAACAAAACGCAGGAGATAAATTGAGGAGAAAACGTAATAATTGCAAAAATAAAGAGATGAATAATTGATTTAGAATTTTAAAAACAGAACGCATTATTTTAAATCTTTCCCGTAACTTTTTTTATCTGCATTGAACACCGCATAGTGCACAACGCGCATTCAGCCCCATTCAGCCAAGCTTGCAATCGCCAGATTAAACTGTCAATTCTGGCCTTGTATTTCCCTCCTTTTTTTCAAGTAAAGAACCCTTCGTTACGGCTAAACGAGCCGTAATTTAGGGTTCCACAGCTGGCACGCGTGTAATGTTGATTGTATTGCAAGTAAGCTCCGCTTGTAATCGAACACTTTACCGTTTTTATGTGGATTAGACGAATTCACGAACAGTGGAGACTGTTTCCTTTTTCATTTATTTCTTTAGAGTTGAATCTATTTTAACGATGACGCAATAACTACTTAGTTTAGACATATTCTGAATACATTAAAATTTCAGTATTTTTGTAAGTACCTAGAACTTTTAAGATCGAGATACTGAAGCACATTAAAGGCGCCTACGTGAACGGTCTAATCTATGTAACATTGTAATGGCGTACATTAATTTCACAGGTATTTAAAAGGCTAAGTAATTCCAGCTCATAAATTGACCTTTCCTCGTTTTATTTTTGTTTAGACAATCGAGAATAGCAATTACGCGACCTGCCGACATTTTCATTACATTAATCCTGAGTATAAATTGCAGACAGAAATAAATTAAGTAGCTTTTAAACCACTTAGTACGGGAATTAACCGACATTTAATTGAAACTAGGACTTTGAAAAACTCTCGCACTGATAAGTAATCCCCTCTAAACAAAAGGATTAAACTTTTGAACTTCAATGCTCAAATATTCAACGCTTTTTTAAGTCCTGATTACAAGTTGTGACGTAATCTCCGGTTTAAGGAATATTTTGCTTCGTGAAAAGTTTGAGGTTTGTACCGTGAAGATTTTAGGTTGCTAGTACAATTATTTTAATACTTTGATCTAATAAATCTCAGCGGAGATTAAAACGAGGACTCATTATGTATCTTTTTAATGTAACAGGACAATTCACGATTCAATGGTTTTTATTTATTTACTGGCTGACCCGCCGAACTACGTACCACCTTGACATGCATATGACGCGGGCTGGCAATGTACGTCGCTGGTAGAATTATTAATCGGCCATCATTAGCTGTACCTATGTATGAGAAAATGAATTTTCTTTATAAATTTTTTTTTGCATGAATTTTAATACTTATTCTGCTATTCGAGGCGGAGACAAATCCAACAAATCGAAGACAACGCTGGACCGATTGTCCAGTCGTTCTTTAGTTATAAATGGTGTAACTAACCCGACTTTGTTTTATATATTTATATTCACACAGAGTCAATTTCGCATAAAATCCATTTGTTAGGTTAGTAATGAAAACAAAATATTTGCACTGTTTCCCTCAACACACAAACTTACAACAATAGTCACGTGATGTCAATTGTGTGCTATTCGCGTGATAATAGCATCGATTTCACAAACCCGTGGGGTCGAAAGGACCCTAAAATAATATCTACACGATCAATACCCCTGTACAAAGTTACTGCACACGAAACTATTGTGGCGGCAAATGACGGCAGGCTAGTTTCACACGATCATCAATAGAATAGTATTATTATTACGGATTATCGCAGTTTAAAGAATATCCCCTACTATATACTTTGGTTAATATCCGAAGAACGCCTTTTATATGACACGTGGTTATTTACTATACAAATATAAAACTTAGGTAAGTCTTTAGGCTAACTTTATAGTTTCCATCTCTTTCCAACATCTAAGGAACAAAAGAGAGAAAGTCTAAAAAGCACAGACACATAATTGTTTTAAACAAAGAACGATCAATACTGATACGACCCGTTTAAGAAACAAACCAATTCTCGTTCTACCCGTGCATTTGAAAGTTTGCCTATAACCCCTCAGTTAGTGCCAAAAGCTCTGGATCCGAGCAATACTGACGCGAACTTTTTATTCAATCGAACCACTTGGCAACTGACAGTGTGTTCGCGATTGAATAGACAACAGTTCCAAATGCTATGCTTGTTAGGACGAGTTTTATTAAGGCTTCTATATCAATCTTGGTTCTGTTTAGAGCTCCGCTGGCTGAAGACTTTGGAATTTAAATACATCGAAGACGTATTATATACTCAACGATTTAAAATATACCGATGTTTGTATTTGAGCCCGAGACGAATGAACTATAGGCAGATTGTTTTCTGTAATATGCGGGGTACCGTCATTTGTAAACTCTACGGTATAATCGATCTTGGTTCTTTTTAGAGCCCCCGCAGACTTAAGAAGTTTGACCGGTAAAATACATTGAAGACGTACTATATACTCAACAATTTAAAATACACCAAAGTTTGTATTTGAGCCCGAGACGAACGAACTATAGGCAGATTGTTTTTTCTGTAATATGCGGGGTACCGTCATTTGTAAATTCTACGGTATAACCGATCTTGGTTCTTTTTAGAGCTCCCGCAGACTTAAGACATTTGTTCCGTAAAATACATTGAAGACGTACTATATACTCAACAATTTAAAATATACCGAAGTTTGTATCTGAGCCCGAGACGAACGAACTATAGGCAGATGGTTTTTTTTGTAATATGCGGGGTACCGTCATTTGTAAACTCTACGGTATAATCGATCTTGGTTCTTTTTAGAGCCCCCGCAGACTTAAGAAGTTTGATCGGTAAAATACATTGAAGATGTACTATATACTCAACAATTTAAAATACACCAAAGTTTGTATTTGAGCCCGAGACGAACGAACTATAGGCAGATTGTTTTTTCTGTAATATGCGGGGTACCGTCATTTGTAAACTCTACGGTATAATCGATCTTGGTTCTTTTTAGAGCCCCCGCAGACTTAAGAAGTTTGATCGGTAAAATACATTGAAGACGTACTATATACTCAACAATTTAAAATACACCAAAGTTTGTATTTGAGCCCGAGACGAACGAACTATAGGCAGATTGTTTTTTCTGTAATATGCGGGGTACCGTCATTTGTAAATTCTACGGTATAACCGATCTTGGTTCTTTTTAGAGCTCCCGCAGACTTAAGACATTTGTTCCGTAAAATACATTGAAGACGTACTATATACTCAACAATTTAAAATATACCGAAGTTTGTATCTGAGCCCGAGACGAACGAACTATAGGCAGATGGTTTTTTTTGTAATATGCGGGGTACCGTCATTTGTAAACTCTACGGTATAATCGATCTTGGTTCTTTTTAGAGCCCCCGCAGACTTAAGAAGTTTGATCGGTAAAATACATTGAAGATGTACTATATACTCAACAATTTAAAATACACCAAAGTTTGTATTTGAGCCCGAGACGAACGAACTATAGGCAGATTGTTTTTTCTGTAATATGCGGGGTACCGTCATTTGTAAACTCTACGGTATAATCGATCTTGGTTCTTTTTAGAACTACCGCAGACTTAAGACATTTGTTCGGTAAAATACATTGAAGACGTACTATATACTGAACAATTTAAAATATACCGAAATTTGTATCTGAGCCCGAGACGAACGAACTATAGGCAGATTGTTTTTTCTGTAATATACGGGGTACCGTCATATGTAAACTCAATAGTAACTCTACTTCATCGGGTGCCTAGCTGCCTACATATTTACGAGTAAGTACTACCTACATAAAGTCAAAGAGCACATTAAATGTCATGACTTACTTTGTCTTGATATTTTCGAAATTAGTTGTCTTTGGGTTACTTTCAGGCGTAATTTTATTGAGCAGTTTGTAACTTACGAGTATTCTTTGCTCTACAATTTTTAGCTGGATACTTTTTAGGGTTCCGAAGTCAAAAACGGGTATTATATATTTTTGTCATAGTAGACAGGGTTTACGCCCGCAGCGTCCCTAACTATCTTAAGCCGCAATTATAAATAAAAAAATATTGCTGGGCATTTCACACAGCGCTATCTAGCCCCAAACTAAACAGAGCTTGTACTATGTGAACCAGATAACTGGTATAATACTTATATACTTTTTATTGTAAATACATAAGTCTAATATCAATATCTGTAGATCATGAAAACATTTGTTTCGCGGCGGGAATCGAACCCCTCTTTCGCTTCAGCCGGCCATTATAAAATGTACTATGTTAGTAGTTGCGCAATGTATCACCCCTAATACAAAGAAAGCCCACAGTAATTACTGCAAGTTGCGCATTGTCACATCGGCGATACATATAATTGAAGGATAATGGAAATACGCGCCGATTACATCAAAACAAAACACAGTCGTAGCCCGACTTACAAAACGTATTAAATATTAACATTTTTTTTTTAAATTTAGCGTATTTGTACATATTATTTGACAACTCCTAAAATTATATTGAGCCACTAAATACTTTAAGGGCGACTTGCGCAACGGTGCCTAAACGTATTTAGTGTCTAAATAAATTAGGAGTTGTCAAAGTTGAACATGTTTAGTCGCTAAATACGTTTAGGCATCGTTGCGCAAATCACCAAATTCATAAACACTTACGAGTTTAAATTTAAATTAGTATCAATAGGTTTATTATTAACCATTAAATTGTAAATTAACTAGATAAATACAAGAATAACCTTAACAGCAATAAACTTTGGCTTCTGTGGCGCAGTAGGCGAATAGCCGACTGGGACGCAGGTGATTGCGGATTCGATTCCCGCCGCGAAACTAAAGTTTGAATGTTCAGTTTCAGTCACTCCGCGACGGCTCAGTGGTCCTTCGGGCTTCGTGACGGATGCTATAAGTACGTGAGGGAAAATGATCCTGTCGATTCCGATATCGGTCGGATATCGGCAGCTCAGTTTAATTGTCACCTCCCATTAGCTTATCTAAAACAACTGAGCTTATTTATTTTACGGTAACGACTATTGTCTTTGGAAGAGTTCGCCTTTTCCGGAAATTGACGTTTTTTACGGTTACCGCCCTTTTTCTGCGCGAGCTTTTATACTTTACATCGTACGTAATGGCGGCTGTTTTTCTTTTTCTGTTTTCTTTATATCGCTACTTTATAAAAAGACATTTTCGGGGCCTTTTTCCGGCTCAAAATTAGGATACATTAACATTTTAATTAAAACATAAACAGAGGGTTTTATGTCTTAATAATCTTGAGGATCCCTAATACATGATTCGTTGCCGTAAATTTCGTATTACAACTTTGTTTGCTTTACGATATTTTTAGAAGGTTAATATTTTTTGAAGTCTAATTTAAATGAGTACATGTTGCTTTAAGGTGGCCGTTCGCGTCGCGACAAAGACAGGAGACTGAGACGGCGGACCGCGACCGTTACTTGACTTTAGGCAATGTTAGCGAGCGAGACAGAGACGCGAGACCGGAGACTGCGCGACGGTTGCTGCCCCTGACCAGTCAGTAGTGTGTCGTGACGCGCTCGAAAAGTACGTGTGTTTATTGTAAAAGATTACTACTTTTTCTGACTAAGACTGTGAAAAGCTGATTGAACTGATTAGACAACACCCTCTGATATACGATGCACAACTAGACTCCTACAGAGACGAAAATTTCCATCGACAGACACTCCGATACCGAATGAATTGTTTTTTTGGTTGCGGTCTCGGTGTCGACCCCACAGTACATGCAGAAGAGACTGATACACTTGTCGCGGTCTCCTGTCTTTGTCGCGACGCGAACCGCCATCTTTAGTCAGTAAATGTTGGGAGCTTAGTTAGTGAAGTCATTAGTGCGTGTAATAATACGACCGTATAAACTCTACGCTACGCGATAAAAATTTATCTTCTATAGCATACAATTTCAAGTTCCAATGTGATACGGAACAGAAACGATTTGTTTTTTTAAGAACGTTAAAGCCTAAATCGGCATATTTAAATTTTTTGTCACTTATTTACTCAGTAGCAATAAAGTTTATGTGCTAAAACTTTAGTTTAGGTAATAGAACACTTTAATGCCAATGCTCTTATCAGAACATTATTTTTCAATTGTTGTTTATATCAAGGCAGGAATATTGTATTCTTATAAGAACAATTTAAACAAAGAACGATGAATATCTAAGTAAGCTTAACTAATAATACTAACCTAGTTGAGCATAAATTTAATTAAAATCTAAAATAATTTTACAGCAAATTGAAACATCCAACAGACTAAAACGACAACAACGATTTTCTCTGAACTTAACTAAGTACCATCTTGGAAAACTAATTTCAAACAAAAACCGCATGAAATCGTTTGGGAATAACATCAAAAAAGTAAATTCGTATGATTTAGTGGAAATTACGATGTCGCAGAAAGACACATCAAAGCTTCGAACAACACTATTACCTATTTTGACGGGAGTTAAAAAGTATGTTTCATAGTAAAGTACACATATATATATATATAAACGAATGGATAGGAGGTCCGACGTCAGTATAATAATTATCCGATTATTAACACGAAAGGCGTACGGAACCCCACTAAGTTATACGTGCACACCCTTTATATCCACCCTTAAGAAATAGTTTTAAACTGTAATTGAATATTAAAGCCTTTAAATCTACCATACAATACTTCCGTACTAATATTACTAGTGGTTCGCACTGAACTGAGATTTCTCGAGTCTCCCATAAAAACAAAAAAAACATTTTGTACCTAATCTTTAACTATCAAAATAATGCCACGAAATTAATAACCAACTTATTTGACCTACAGTTTCATTCAAATTACAGGTAACGGGAGTTCATGTTAGTTGGTTTTTTTTTGGGGTAGAAATTGTAGTTATTCTGGATTCAGACTTTTCCCTATATTTGTGTTACTAAAGCGACACACATACTAAATTTCAGCGCTGTGGGGTCACTGGTTTACACTGTGTTCACAAAGTTTCGTTTTTCTGCCATCACTACCTATCTATATGCCAAATTTCACGATGATCCGTTATTTTTCTTCGAAAGTTATCCTCGGACAAACATGCATACATACATATTACGATAACTTGGGACCTGCTAGGAATGCGACTCCCCGACCGCTTCCCCTGCACTTCCCCGATGGCGCCCGTATCACATCACTATTTTTTAGTAGGGTTTTTAGTCTCGTACTGGCCTACGTCACGTAACGACGCGCTCTGGAATTCTTTTAGTTTTCGTTTGTGTTATTGTTTTGTTGTCATGAAAAAAGAAGTCAACTATGTGGACAGGCTTCGACAAAAGTATTGGGACGATGACCTCTTACAAGAGACGAATGAATCGCAATTAATTGTAAATTTATCGGATACCTCTTCGTCAAGTGATTATAGTGAGACTGAGGACGAAGAACAACCTCTAGAAGGCATAAATCCACTAAGTAGTGACGAAGATAAGATAATGTAAATAATAGATAAAATAAATGTATAAATTTAAACATTGTATTTTTATTTTATTCAAATAGTGTAAAAAAGATTAGATAAAAAGCAGCGTACTCCCTGAGTAACATAATAAATTAGGTTAAAAAAAACAAAGACGAAGCCGCGGCTGCTTGTTATGTTCGCTTTTTTGCGGGCGGTACAAACACGCCGATATGACGTCACCGCGCTCAGGTACCAACTTATCGCGCACGGGTAATAAATACAATGCCGATTTGCCCAAGTCGATTTAGAGATCTCGCTTCGCTATATCAATTATTTTGATGGGGGTTAAAAAGTATATGTCATAGTAAAGTACAAACCTAAAGATAAGGGAATAGGATAATAGGCGGTCCGGCGCCAGTATAATAATTATCCAAATATAAACACGAACCCTACCAAATTATACGTACCTACACACCCTTTATAAATACCTTATACCTATATATACCTTGAGAAATAGTTTTAAACTGTAATTGAATATTAAAACCTTTAAATCTACCAATCCATACTTCCGTACTAATATTATAAATTCGAAAGTAACTTTGTCTCTGTCTGTCTGTTTGTTACGTTTTCACGATTAACGGCTTGATTGGTTTTGATAAAATTTGATATACAGATAGATAATGACCGGGATTGGGACAAGCAAAAGGAGGGTAATAGTTTTATTGACAAACCACGCGTGCGAAGCCGCGGGCGGATCAGCTATTTGAACATAATTTATAGCCGCTGGAGCGGCTACATCCATCCAGCATAAATTTATACTCTATATAAGTATGTATTCGTGGCATCCTATTACACCTACGATGCACAAGATCCTGGTGCATGGTGCTACTGTCATAGACAAGGCATTGTTGCCAAATGGGTTGCTCTCGGAAGAAGCCGCTGAGGCACGGAATAAACATTTCCGGCTGTACAGGCAGAATTACGCGAGAAAATTTTCAAGGGTCAAGTGTAACACTGATATTATAAATAGATTATTACTCAGTTCTGACCCACTGATTACTGGAATGAGACCAACCCCCAAAAAAAAAACGTTGCCATTCACGAAAGAAGCAATTGCTTTGATGATTCCTGCTGTACCTGAGACTCAGATTCTGATTTGGAGGCTTCGGCGGCGTTCTGGAGGCACTGAAAGTGATGAGGATGATGAAGAACCATAGAACTCATCTTCATGATAGTTACATAAATTTTATAGCATTTGTTTAAGAAAATAATAAATATCGAAGTTATAAAGTACTAAAATATATTTTTTCCCAATATTTTAAGTTACTATTCATTAAAAAAAGAAAATTATGGCTTATAGTTAACCAGGCCAACTCCCTGGAGTAAAAAAACTGAATAATAATAAATAATTTTGACCAGCTAGATCAGCAATAAAACCTATGTGCGCTGTAGGAAATGATCGTAGTCGATGACCTTGAGCGAATGGGCGTAGATATTGTTTCGGCCCAGCACCTTCCGCCACACGCATCTAACCAACCAGAACATAGGTGAGCGCGAGGCAGACGAGCACAACCCTCCCGTACGACAGTCAACGATACACTGCCGCCCGTCGCCCGCGCAACCACCTTCTAAGGATACGCCCGCTAATTATTCGGAAATATTGAAAATAATTAATTGCCACGTGAAAGACCGTCGCAGCACAGCATCATATGTTCAACTTGAAGGTATGTCTTTGCCCACATTTAGGTGAAAGAAAAATTACAAAATTTTATGTCGTTTAGAGGTTGAATCAAATTGAAAATCGAAAACAGCCACATTTTGTTATTTTTTTTTCTCATAATAAATAAACAGGTAGAACTTTTTTGTATGTTCACTTTGCAGATAAAAGGTCAATAAATGACATACATTTTTTTGAGCACATGAAACTGATTCCTCCCTGAGGAGAAAGCCTCCAAATAAGACCAATCAGCCTTAATAGTTTTACTTCATAAAAAAAACCTTCGTGATTTATTTCAATCATTATTATAAAAACGGGATTTATCACGTACCGTTTTATCGGTTCCGGTACGAGCGGCGAGACCCGGCTCGGAGCGGATCGCACTCAACGAACCTTCACCCTGATGAAGGTTCGCGAATTGAACCGAAACATTGTCCGTCGTTACAATACAGATTTATCCAATAATTGGTTAAATTAATTATTGGTTTCAGGCTTAGTCAGTATTGTTTAATTTTGATGGTATTTCGTTCAATGGATTTTATCTGAAAATTACCTACAATCGACTAATGTTAATCTGTAGGATTATTATCCTGTGGAACGATATTTGGTACAAAATTGCATAATATCAAACCTACATAATATTAAATTAACTAATTAATATATTTCTTTTTGACGTAGGTATCTTGTTTGCCTTTCATATTGTTATTATTTTCTTTCATACTGTAATATTGTTATTGGGAGTTTTTTTATACTACTTATATGGCAAACGAGCATGCAGTCCACCAGATGTTAAGTGGCTACTGCAGCCCATGGATGTCCACATAGAATTCAACACAAGGTATTATGTTGTCTTGATCTCTATGTGGATACGTTGCCATACTATAGGACTTAGCTGTTATGCCTATGTGCCAGTAATTACAGGAACATACCATTACCATCTAACCGGAACACAGCAGCACAAGTACTGTTATAGATAAAGGTAAGGCGGTGGTGCCCACTTCCTCGAGCTCGTTCACAAAAGCTCTACCACCAGGGTGTGTCAATAATATTTATTGTTTGTGTGTATTTTAAAATTATCATTTTATTTCTGAACTAACTGACCTATACGGCTTCGCACGCGTGATTTGTCAATTATAAACATTACCCTCCTTCTGCGCAGTCGGGTAAAAAGTAGCCTACGTCTCAATCCCGGTCATAATCAATTTTTACAATTAAACTCTATCGAAATCCTTCCAGCCGTTTAGTCGTGAAAAAATAACAAACTGACAGACAGACAGACAGAGTTACTTTCGAATTTATATATTATTAGTAGGTACATATAAGCGCGAGACCGCGTGGCCGGCCCAGGCGGTGAGATGGCGGGACGAACTTGACGCGCATAGTGCGAACTGCTCGACAGAAGCCTTAGACCGGGATGAATGGATAAAGGGAAGGGAGGCCTTTGCCCAGCAGTGGGATCTAAGGGGCTATTGAGATTAGATTAGTATGGATAGGCCTGCCTCTTTGATTTCCAGAGCGACCGGCTTTGTACGACCTGCACCTAACGACTCCCAGCAAATTTTATTAGGTCGTCTTTCCATCTAGTACCTAGTGTCCGTCCTATGCTGCACTTTACAGTGCGTAGTCTCCACTCAAGAACATGTCTACCCCAATAAAAGACTTCATTCATGTTCGGTTTTTGTTTATAAAACTAACGTACATTATTATAAGCAAAGAGTTTCATTTGGAAAGTCTTGAAACATTAAACCCTTTACAAAAACAAAACACATTCCAAATTCAAATTTGAAATAAGAAAACGTAATTTTCTCATCGGACTTATTCTGGGCAGTGAGGTATTAAATCAACATTTCAATCACCTCGCTATTAGTCGACTGAGCAAACAACTGTCAAGTCGAATCAAATCATTACGATATCGCATTTTCGTGTTTTTCCCCTCCGATGGAAATGTTTCTTTCGATTACTGTTCCATTTTATGGAGAGTGTTAGCTTTTAGCTGAGCTAAAAAAAGTTTGGTAAAACTATGCAGAAAGGGGTCTAATATTTTTTTATAAATAAATAAATGGCATTTATTTACACATACACCTAATAAGCTGAGATAAGTAGGTAGGTACAACAATAAACTAAATTAAAATAGGTAAATAGGTCCCCGCCCCGTCACGGCGAGTATAGGGATTCTTGGAGTCGTAATTTCAAATGAGATCCAGTATGGGAGTCACTTAGAAGCAAAAGCTGTGCTAACCTCCAAAAAACTTGGAGTCCTTAACCGTGCTAAACAGTATTTTACGCCACAATAACTGCTATTGCTGTACAAAGCGCAAGTTCGGCCGCACGTGGAATACTGTTCCCATCTTTGGCACGGAACTCCAAAGTACCAATTGCTTCGTTTTGACTCTCTTCAGAGAAGAGCCATTAGAATCAGCGGTGATCCCAAACTCGCCGACAGGCTGGAACCGCTGAGTCAACGCCGTGACATCGGATCGCTCAGTGTATTCTACCGCCTGTATAATGGGGATTGTTCTGAGGAGCTATTTGATCTCATCTCGTCGTCTAGATTTTACCACCGCACTTCTCGACAACGTAATAAAGCTCATCCACATATCATCGACAAATGGGTAGCACGCACCAGACGCTTCACGCGATCTTTTTTACCCCATACTTGCAAGATGTGGAATGAGCTACCATCTGAGGTTTTCCCATTAGGCTACGACATGGCACGCTTCAAGAGAAATGTAAAGAGGTTTCTACAGTGTAGGGAACGCATCGACAATATCCCGGGTGTTGCCGGTGTCAGTAGGCGACGGTGACCGCTTACCATCAGGTGGGCCGTAAGCCTGTTTCCCCACAAATAACTTAAAAAAAAATAGAACAGTAGCCCTAATTCTAAGAAACATTATTACATTATTGTAGGTCGCACTTATAGAAAGAAGGATAATCCATATTTTAATGTTATTTAGATTTCCATTGCGTACCACATGCAAATCAGTTTAGCTTTCAAAGCGTTTATCGACCACAAAATTTACAAAATATTTGCATCATTACCTATCTAGATTTTAGTTTTTCAATTACGGCAAAATAGCTGGATTTTCATTAATTTTGATTCTTTCAAAGCCTAAATTAAATTGGATTCGTTACTTTTATTTATAAAAACTAGCTGGCGATGACAAGTTTACAATTAAAACGTATGCCTAAGGATACCCTGTAAAAAATACTTGTTTGATCACTACCATACAGCCTGTGTGCATACAGCCAACTAAAAACTATTTATTAATAAAGGTGCGCTCGCTTCCTGTAAAATCAGTTTCAAACTTTTTATTCCCATTCTATAAAATAAAGTGTTCGATATTTGAACTTGTTTTGTAAAGAACTAAAATACAAAAAGACCGCTAAAAGCGTGTCTTTGTTCGAGAACGAATGAAATCTAAAGGCGGAGATGTCGCACAGGCTTATCACTTCAAGTTGCCTTGCAATGTCAAATGAACTTTATCATTCTGAGTTTAGATTACATAATGGCGATGGATTTAGCATAATTTTAGGTTTTAATAAATTGTTCTGTGGTTGGGATTCATGTAATTTTGTTCAATGGAATTGAACTGTCGCGCGATGACTTTTAATTTCAATATTGATAGCACATATCTAGTTATCAAAAAAAAAATGAAAAAAAAATCAATTTTTTTTTGTTTTTATTTCTTAAAAATATATAGAACTTTAACAAAGTTGTTGGGATCTTCTTTTAAGTAGGTATATTATACTTCTGTCAGAAGACCCTACTCTTCAATAGCCATACAATTTATTTATATAGGGTACAGATTTTTAATGGAATAAAATATAGGTTATCCAACAGTTATGACTGTCACAAATTTATACAGTACCTACCAATATATTATACAACTTAATTTTTACTTTTCCTGCCGCCAAGCAATATTGCTACGTTTCGGTTTGAAGAGTATGGTTGCCTGTGAAATTACAGGAACATGAGGCTTTACACCTGTATGCTTCAAGTTGATGGATTACGAACTACGAGGCAATTATCTGTTAGAGGCGATGGTTACCACTTAACATCAACGTTGTCGACGACCCAGTAGTATCTAAGGATCTGGAGCCGCTGAGTCTGCGCCGTGACATCGGAGTGCTCAGCGTTTTCTATAAAATATATAACGGTGAATGTTCTGAAGAGCTATTCAATTTAATTCCTGCTTCCCTCTTCTAACATCGAACCTCCGGCAATCGGCAACGAGCTCACCCACATATTGTAGATGCGTGGAAGTCTCACACGGTGCGTTTCACCCGCTCGTTTCTTCCACGCACCTGCAACATGTGGAACGACCTTCCTCCGGAGGTTTTTCCGGTGGGCTTCAAAATGAACGCTATCAAGAGAGGTGTAAATAGGGTATTAAGTGCTAGGCAACGCGACTGCGGTATCATGAGTGCTGCAGGAGTTTATAGGCGGCGGTGACCACTTAACATTAGGAGGCCCGTCAGCTTGTGTGTCTACAAAATTAATATAAAAAAACATCAGGTGGGCTAACTATAGTCAACTAACTATACCTAACTATAGTTCCAGCTCCAGGAAGTATAAAAAAAACACAATCTATTATGACGGCGACGTCTATTGAACAGCCACGTTTAGTTCCAATTTTGTCCACCGGGCACAGATTTTGTGGTACTCTTCATATTATTATAGTCTTTGGAGTCAGTGATGAATACTACGCACTATAGAAAGTACAGCGTAATCCGACCCTCACTAGACGGAACGACGACCTAGAAGGTTGCTGAGAAGCGTTGAGTGCAGGCCGAATAAGATCGATCATTCTGTAAAGGTCCCTCACCTAGGTATGTTCAGCACTGGACGTCCTACGGCTGATAAGATGATGGTTATATCAGAGTGAGAATTCGAAACGTACACACGGTTACACATCTAGTTGTACATTTCCAGTATAAGCTGACCTCTCATTCTACGGAAAGCCTACACAATGCGAGGTCAGCTTATACTGGAAATTTATAGCTTGATGTGTAGCCGTGTGTGCAACTGATATGTATTCAGTGTTCGCGCGTAGAACTTACAAACTTTTAAGATAAAAGACACACTAAACTCAGTTTAGAAATAAATTCGCCAAGTTCGTGAGTGAACTTTTTTCACACTTGATATCAATGTGTTTAAATTATAGGGGAAACTTACACTTTTATATACCTACTTAGTAATATATTTTTGAAAGCTGGTGAATGCGTTACAAAAAGTGCGTACGGATGTTGAGAGGGAGATATAAGTTCATTATTATAAATACGGGATTTATCACGTACCGTCTTATCGGTGTTTCGACCGACAATGTTTCGGTTCAATTCGTGAACCTTCATCAGGGTGAGTGCGATCCGCTCCGAATAACGACTCGCCTCGCACTGCGCGCCGCGCCGCTGCTCTCTGCGCGCGAGTGGACGGGCGGGGTGGTGGGGATTGGGTCAACGAAAGCACAGTGCGTTGACCCGCTGTGTCATCATGAGATATAAGTTAGTGAAGATAGAAAGAGAAAGACTTACATTTCGTATATTTTTAAATGTTAATGTGCGAGTGCGAGTTGCGTCTGTCCAGAATGAACATATACTGATCGACCTACAGACGTGTGGACAGTTTTGTAATTGAACAATTTTATAAATTAATATATTTTGAAAAAAAGTTTTACTTCAGTCGTGTGGTCTAAAGCACACTCGTTTTTTTCTTTATTTTATCATGTGCCTGTGATTGGTTTTATCACACTAATATTATAAATGCGAAAGTTTGGATGTTTGTTTATTTATTTGTTTGTAACTCAATCGCCTCGTAATGGCTTAACAGATTTCGATGAAATTTGGTACGTACGTAGATTATAACCTGGACTCACATAAAGGCTACTTTTTATCCCATAAATCAAGTCCCATGGGATAAAAATAGGGTGTCAAGTCAAGTTGCAACAGCGTTAGCAGTTTATTTTTATTTCTGACAAATCCGCAGCTTCGCACGCGTAGTTTTTCAATAAAAATATTTCCTCCTTCTGCGCAGTTGGATAAAAAGTAGCCTATGTCACCCGGGGATAGTGTAGCTTCCCAACAGTGTAAGAATTTTTTAAATCGGTCCAGTAGTTTCGGAGCCTATTCAATACAAACATATCTTTCCTCTTTATGATATTAGTATAGATGATCTCCGTGGCGCAGTAGGCGAATAGCTGGCTCAGATACCGGAGGTAGCGGGTTCGATCCCCACCGCGAAACAAATGTTTGCCTGTTTTACAGATATTTGTTCCGGGTCTGGATGTTTTTCTATATATAATAAGTATGAATTTACAAAAAAAACCTATTTGAGTATTTTATCAGTTATCTGGTTTCCATAGTTCCAAGCTCTGCTTGGTTTGGGGCTAGATAGCGCTGTGTGAAATGTCCACAAATATTTTTTTTTATTTTTCCTAATTCATTTCTAGGTTACCTACACCTACACATTTAGTAGTGTAACGCGTACGAAGTAGCGGGAAACAGCTAGTGAAGAATATAGTTTTAGTATTAGGCTTAGAATTATACCCGATTAGACCTAGTTACTTATATTCACTAATAACGGGATATTTATTTATCACAAAATTGTATTAAAATATCAGGCCACTCAAAAATACATAAAACATTTAAAAATTCGTCCGATTTAAGTTCAATTAAGTAAATCTCTTAGCTAAGATACACTTGAGAGCAATAAAATCGCACATCCGCACATTTTTACTTAAAAGTTAATTTTTTTTTTATTTGGAGCTTACAGCAAATTAAAATCAAATTAAATTAAAGTGCATAATCTAGGCATTCGCAGAACTGATAAAGGGTTGACATTTACCTGTAAAAACAACTCATTAGCAACAAAACAATAGACCCCCTTATGTCGCTCGATCCAGGTAAGGCCGGCGGCGGGATTTATCGCAGGTATAAAAGAGTGCATATTGAGGGAATGGTCATCATTTGCATACCAACGTACAGTGTGAAAGGTTCTCTATTGATATTGGCTTCAAACGGAACACGAAAATGGATACTACACCAGAAGTAGCCGCTCAAGTGGTTGCCCTTGTTGAATCGGGGCTTAAGCAAAGTCAAGTGGCTCGACAATTGAGTTTGAGCCGATTTACCGTTCGGCGTGTATACCAGAGGTATCAAGAGACTAGTGGCTACCAACGGCGACAAGGATCGGGCCGTCCCCGTGCTACAACAGAGCGTGATAACCGCTTTCTTATAACGACATCTTTAAGAAATCGTCGTTTGAACGCAGTTCAACTGGGCCAACGACTTCAAGAAGTTCGTGAAGTAGAAGTTAGCCGGTGGACAGTCAGAAGACGATTGAGAGAAGGTGGCCTGACTGCACACAGGCCAGCAAACGGGCCGAAATTGACCCCAGCCCACCGAGAAGCCCGCCTTCAGTTCGCTCGAGACCATTTGAATTGGACCGAAGAGCAGTGGAGTGCAGTCCTGTTCTCTGATGAGTGCAGGATGTGCTTGCATGGCAACGACGGACGGGGGAAGGTGTATAGAAGATCGGAAGAGCGATTTGCCCAATGCTGCATAACAGAACGTGTCGCCTATGGCGGTGGATCAATCATGTTTTGGGGAGGCATGTCTATGGAAGCAAAAACCGAGCTTGCCTTCATCACCGGACCGAATACTGGTCGCCAATCAAGAGGATTGACTTCCATACGATACATTGAGGAAGTACTCGAGAGCCACGTCGTACCTTATGCTGGGTTTATCGGCGAAAACTTTCTGTTTATGCAAGATAATGCAAGACCGCATACTGCTGGCATAGTGATCGAGTACCTTCAAGAGGTGGATGTGACCGTTATGGAGTGGCCAGCTCGAAGCCCAGACCTCAATCCCATCGAACATCTATGGGACGAGCTGAAAAGAAGAGTTCGAGGCCGAGATGCTCCTCCATCGACTCTACAGGAGCTGCAACAGGCGATCGCAGAGGAATGGGAGGCTATTCCTCAAGACTTTATCAAAAGTCTAGTAACATCAATGAAAACACGGATGGAGTCAGTGATTCAGGCTAGGGGAGGGAACACTCGGTATTAATAACAAACTTTTAATTAATTTTATCTTTTAATTTCATAACTTTGACACCAATACTTGAATAAAGAATTTTTTACTAAACATGCATTTTTGTTATTGATCCACAAAAGCATTTTTATGTAATGATTGAAAGACAAATCAGATACCACTGGATAGGTATTAAAATAGACTATGAATCTGCATTACAGAAACATAATATTTTTTGTTTTTTTTTTAGTTATGTCAAAAAATCATGAATGTGCGATTTTTTTGCTCTCAAGTTTAGTTCCACAAGTTTACCTCGTCAATTAGCCAATTTAGAGATCATTGTTAATTCAGCTATAAAACGTTCACTGCTGAACATGTCATAGATTTATAGATCGCTTAGAAATAAGCTTATATATATTATTTTTTTTAACCTGTGCTGTCCCACTGCAGGGCAAATGCCTCCCTCCCTTCTTTCCAGTTTTTTATGTTCCCTGCTTTAGTGGGCCAGTCTGGTAAATGCACATCATCCAAGTCGTCACGCCATCTCCGTGGTGTTCTGCCGCGTGGGCGTGTTGCGGTAGGGACCTAATCAGTTATTATCTTTACCCATAGATATTCGGGCATGCGCCAGACGTGGCCGGCCCAATCCCACTTGAGCTGTGCTGATTTTTTTGTGAAATCAAGAATCTTTGTTTGCGAGCGCAGTATATCCGGAATTGGAAAATAAGTCTATTGGACAATGTTTAATGCTTTTTACAAGCTTTTTGTAGCTAATTGTTAATTGGGGGCTCTAATTAATGAATGATCTCAAAGAATTTTGAAGTGTTGGAATTCGTGAATCCAAATGAATTGGGGATTAAATGTTTTTTTTAACTAATGTTTCGGAAATTTTTATTATATTATATATTTTATTTATATATATAGGCGCGACAAGAAAAAGAAGTTGCTCGACGCACTGAAAACGTTTGGAGGAGATACTGGTCGATGAAACAACTAATGAAAGGCGAACTACCACTCTGCTTTAAACGCAAACTCATGGACATGTGCGTTCTCCCCATCCTCACCTACGGTGCACAGACTTGGTCTTTGACTGTTCAACAAAGGTCCAAACTCGAGGTATGTCAGACCGAATACGGATCCGTATTCGGTCTGATAACCGGACACCTAAAATACTGCGCTCCATAGCCCGCTGACATACCTCGAGTTTGGACCTTTGTTGAACAGTCAAAGACCAAGTCTGTGCACCGTAGGTGAGGATGGGGAGAACGCACATGTCCATGAGTTTGCGTTTAAAGCAGAGTGGTAGTTCGCCTTTCATTAGTTGTTTCATCGACCAGTATCTCCTCCAAACGTTTTCAGTGCGTCGAGCAACTTCTTTTTCTTGTCGCGCCTATATATATAAATAAAATATATAATATAATAAAAATTCCGAAACATTAGTTAAAAAAAACATTTAATCCCCAATTCATTTGGATTCACGAATTCCAACACTTCAAAATTCTTTGAGATCATTCATTAATTAGAGCCCCCAATTAACAATTAGCTACAAAAAGCTTGTAAAAAGCATTAAACATTGTCCAATAGACTTATTTTCCAATTTAAAGGTTTAATTACAACTGTCCTGTCCGGTCGAATGGAACTTTTTCTGTTTAGGAATAATACAATAACGCTTTTTTAGGGTTCCGTACCCAAAGGGCAAAACTGTTTCACAGGGTAAACTATGAAAATTTCAACTGTCCATCACGGATTATGAGATACAGCTTGGTGACAGACGGACAGACAGACAGCGGAGTCTTACTAATGGACCCTATTACTAAGACTCCGCTGTCTGTCTGTCTGTCCGTCTATCACCAGGCTGTATCTTATGAACCGTAAAAGTTAGACAGTTGAAATTTTCACAGATGATGTATTTCTGTTGCCGCTATAACAACAAATACTAAAAACAGAACAAAACAAATATTTAAGGGGGGGTCATGGGACAAAAAACGTGATTTTTTGCTCGGTTTTGCTCATTAACAATAACGGCAACGCTTGAAATATTCACATAATATTTAGTTATTTATTCACTTTAACAACAAGGAATTAAGTTAAAATAAAACAAATATTTAAGAAGGGCTCCCATACAACAGACGTATTTTTTCCGTTTTTATAAATAATGGTACAGAACCCTTCGTGCACGAGTCCGACTCGCACTTGGCTGATTTTTTATTCTAATAAAACAAAACTATTTGAATGGATATTAATATCCTTCACAAGTTACTAATCATACCTGTTTTCCATGCGCTTAAAAATATCTATCTTCTTTTATTTTTTCGGGATTTACAACCCTTTTTCATATAACTGTTAGTAAACTTAAGGTAAAGGTTGTCTGGAAGAAATCGCTTTAAGACAATAAGACAGCACATTGTACTAAATCAATTAGTAAGAAATTTATGTTCTGTGATTTATTTTGGTGTAGAATAAAGAGTTATCTAATCTAATCTAAGCGATAATCAGCGCAAGTACCTAAAGTTCTTTATTGTACTAAACCAATTAGTAAGGAATTTATGTTCTGTGATTTATTTTGGTGTAGAATAAAGAGTTATTTTATCTAATCTAAGCGATAATCAGCGCAAGTACCTAAAGTTCTTTATTGTACTAAACCAATTAGTAAGGAATTTATGTTCTGTGATTTATTTTGGTGTAGAATAAAGAGTTATCTAATCTAATCTAAGCGATAATCAGCGCAAGTACCTAAAGTTCTTTATTGTACTAAACCAATTAGTAAGGAATTTATGTTCTGTGATTTATTTTGGTGTAGAATAAAGAGTTATCTAATCTAATCTAAGCGATAATCAGCGCAAGTACCTAAAGTTCTTTATTGTACTAAACCAATTAGTAAGGAATTTATGTTCTGTGATTTATTTTGGTGTCGAATAAAGAGTTATCTAATATAAAAGATAATTATTAATTTGTTTAAATAGAAGCATAAGTACATAAAGTTCTTTTTTTTTTAGTTTCGTTGCTATCTTATACACCCCCGAATGAACTCAATTCCCAACTCTAGATAAAAAAAAGTTATGTTTATTAAATACAAATTAGCAACAAAGAAGCAACAAACGGGCATTTTATTTTCCATTACAAGGGTTTAATTACATCGGTTCGATTCCCAGTTTCCAGAATAGGGACATTACTCGGACGAGTTGGCACGCTCGGCTCGTGGGGTGAAAAATACCGATAACTGAGGGGTGAAATGGGTCGGTATTGGGTTACTAATAGTTTTACAGTGGGGTATTTTACGTGCTGCGTTTTTTAAACATGCAAGATACGTTTTAATGAGCATGGAGGAAAATTGTTTGGTCATATTGCTGGTATTTTTTGCTCACAGTTTACTAAGAAAACTTTTGAGTTTTATTTTAATAAGTATTATGAATACTTGCGGTATTTATCAGGTACCGTACCGTGTGTTATCAGTGTTACGAACGACAATGTTTCGGTTATTTCGGCTTCATATAAAAAATACTGTTTTTTTTAGTGCAAAGTTACTTACTTTTTTATGATATCTGTTGATGGAACAAGCTTATGGCACACCTGATATTAAGTGGTATCCATCGCCTATAAGTGCCTCATAGGTCACGCACCTTAGAAACGAAATGCCAAATAAAGCCGGCTCGAAAGGCCTCTAACTCCGTCAACAGAGAAGACCTCAATGTATCCCGAACTTACCTTACGAGCGACTGCGTTCAAGAATACACCACCGCTTTTATTTAATTCAAATTCCGAATCGTCATAATGTATTCACAGTTCGATTCGATATTTAAAATATCCATCAATTCAAAATGCTCACACCATTAACCGATTCTAAATTCAAATCGATCTCCAACCGTCCGAAGCACTATCAAAAACGTCTCGACTGGCAGTATCGTCTTACATCAAAAGTCCATTTCGTCCGTTCTTACCAACCTTCTTCGTTCGTTCCGATAGTCGATACGTCTTGAGGTTTGGGCGTCTCCACCTTTTGAAATTCAACGATATTTTAATGGCCACTATCGTGGCTCGATTGATTTTCCTCTTTTATTTTTTTTCTTTTCTCAAGTTCCGCTCTTGAGCTTTGACAGAGCCCGATATTGCTTTGGCCAGACTTTTTATTTACAATCTGAATAAACAGTGCGGTTGGCAATGGTTTAATTTTGACCAAGAATTCGTTTTGCTGATTGATATTCGCAAAATAGAGTACCTACTTTATTTTATTTTTTTAAATTGATAGTGATTGTTCTCGATATTCTGACTCGATTGACTAATAATCGAGTGTCTACTGTTATTATCAATGAGAGTGTGCTTTAGAATCACTTTCAACGTAGCTATATCAATTTATGATTGGACGGTTGTATTAGAGCTCAATGGTCTACCAGTATATTATGTTGTCAACATCAGGCCGTACTGGCCATTTCGTTAATTATCCTGACAGTTTGAACTGATTCTATTTTTAAATACAACATCGATAATAATTTTTAAATTTAGAAATCAAAGCATTATCTAATGATTCTATTTACAAATTTATAATTTGTTTTTAAATATTGACAAATCTGTTTTTTATCAAATCAAAGCACCTTTAGATAGTTTTTATTTTTACAAGAGAAGATACTTTAAAGTTTAGTTTCAATCTTTTTTAGGCAATTCAAAAAATTCTACAAAATAACTTACTCACTTGTTGGTTTAATTTATAGGACAAGTTATCCTGATGACTTTATTGAGAATATTCATGCAAAATTATTTACTTACCATTCATTCTTCTTATATTTGCGCGCCCAACTATTTAATTACGCCAAAACAAGACAATCTCTATTCATTGCTTTTATAACGATAATTTCTTATTATCTGTGTGTCACTTCAAGTACATACTCTCTACCAAAAAAACAACTCTATGACTCTACGGATTTGTTTTTTTTAATCCCATATTTGTCCACTCGGATCTACGCTTGTTTACCTTCAAACGGACCGGCAGAACAAACACTCCCTATTTACATCAACCACTTTTTAAATTATGACAACACAACACTATGAGATTACCCAATCGCTCTACCAAAAACTGCTCTATGAATCTATGTTTTTTTTTGAAGTTTGCTTTGGTGCGTTTGGAAAAAAATATGAGAGTAAAATTTTTACTATGCGCGCACACAGCCAAAAAGCGACATGATGAAGTTAGCTGATAACTGTACCTATCTCAAGTTTCCGTGAAAATTCATAACTAATATTCAATTAAATTTAACATTCCTTTTCTATGTATGAGAATAGGTCGTAAATTATTTTTCACCCTTCTACCCCCATTTTTTAATCGCAATTTTAGTATTTATGTATCAACCATATCCATATAATTTAACCGTCGTTCATTGACGTGAAGTCATTTAAATGAAGTGTCAAAGTTTCGCATCACTTTGACAAGAGTGTTTTATATAGTTTTTATCCTAAAGTTCCCTCGGGAACAGAAAGTTTCAAGCGTGCAAAGCCGCGGGCGGGTCAATATACTATAATTAAGATTTGTAGACCTGAATGATAGCATTCAATAAATATAAAATTTTAATTAACCATTGTATATATAACCATTACAATCCTTACCTTCCTCAAGACTAACTAATAAAGCTGGATGATGGTTCAATCATATGACAATAACATTCAATTTGAGTTGTGGGCACTCTCCTTTGAAATTACCCAATCGCTTGACCAAAAATGTTGTATGAATCTATGGATTTTGTTTTTATTTTCATTCCATAATTGTCCACTCGGAACTACGCTCGATTACCTTCAAACAGACCGGCAGAACAAACACTCCCTATTTACATCAACCTCTTTTTTAATTGTGGGAATCCACATCACTATGAGTTTCCCCAATCGCACTATGTCAACATTTATGAAGTAAACACGTACATTATTTACGTATTTACTGTGTAAATGTTTTCCAGACTGAGTCAATAGAGGCTTTGTAAGACGGTTAGCTTTACTTTTGAAAGAAATAGTATAAAAATCCGACAGAGAACCAAGGCGCTCAGAGACGCAGCTCAGAGGGTCAGCAAGCTAAAGTGGCAGTGGGCTGGTCATATCTGCCGGAGAACCGATAACCGTTGGGGTAAACGTGTTCTGGAGTGGAGACCACGTCTAGGCAAGCGAAGTGTAGGACGCCCTCCGGCTAGATGTAGTGACGATTTGCGCGATGTGGCTAGCAAGGATTGGATGAGAAGAGCTGAGGATCGGGCTCAATGGCGCACTCTGGGAGAGACTGTCCAGCAGTGGACTGTTATAGGTTGATGAATTTACCAAAATAAAATAACGAGATCCTTTTAAAAGGGCTAGAAGAAATGACGAGCGTTGGACCAATGCGATCGTAGAATTGTGACAAAGTGATGGAAAACCCAAGAGGCATACCACCGCCCGATCATCACCATCATACCAGCCACAGGACGTCCACTGCTCACCTCCCCCCATTAATTTCCCGAGCAACCGATGTTGTGCGGCTTGTACCTTTATCAGGTCGTAGTTTCATCTCGTGGGGCCGTCCTACTTTGTGCCTTGTGCGTGGTATTGAGAACCTTTCTGCCCCAACGGCCCCACCCACTGCCAATTCAGCTTGCTAATCCTCTGGAATATATCATGGACTTTGACAAACGGCCCCGCCTACTTCCACTCCAGCCTGTGACCTTCATTTGACATTTCAATTATCTTAATAATAATAAGACCCATTGGAATACCTTAGGAGGATCTAGCTGGAAGGTTTGATTATAAGTCAGATACAGAAGGCGGTACTCCTGGACTCGGCACGTAAATCCAGGAGGTTCCTCTCTCTGTAACCCTATCCACCGATCTCTTGCTTTGCTTCGCGGACGGTATTTTACCGTTTTTATAAATATATCTGTTACTTCAATGTTTGTTTTTGATATGTTAGAGTGTTTTTTTATATAAACGTGGTTTTAGAAATAATACGTGAAAATAATTTTATTAATAAATAATGTTATTTTGATATCATTTTAGATAATTAAGTAGAGTCAATGTTGTGTTCGTCTATAATTGCCAAAAGTATTAGAACGAACCCTAACCTTAATACAATATAAAAATTTAAGTATACTTATGGCGTCGGTCGCGTTGTTTAGATAAATAAATAAAAACTGACAATTTTAAACAGGATTTCTCCAACAGGCCTATTCTATTTCAACTCTTTAGCGGGAAAGTTGGCGACCACTTCATCAAACATTGAAACGTAACAAAAGTACCAACTCAACGAAACAAAATAAAACTCAATAAGCTCGCTCATTGATCATTTCGAATTCGAATTGTTGCTCGATATGATTAGGGTTAGCAGGCGGTCAGCGTTAGTCGGACTGTTTCCGGCTTTTGTTAGAAACTATGGCGTCCGCGTTCGTCCGGCAATTATCATTGAAATTAATATTACTTAATGAAGAAATGATCATTTTATGCGTGTAATTAAAGAATGTGGTAGTAAAAATGCGAATTTTGTTTTTGAGAACTTTGTAGATTGAATATAAAAACAGTAATTATTAGTTATTAGACGAACTGAAAAACGTTGCTGGGAACCAAGATTGGTCACTTTGGAAATCTATGGCGGAGGCTTAGGTATGTTCAGCAATGGACGTCCTATATGATGATGAAATATTTAATTTTTGCTTGTTTTATTGTTATTGTTTTGTTTATGCATTGAAGTTATTACGAAACATTCCGAACCTCTTTAGCCGTAGAAGATATGATGATGAATTATTATCTGAGATCTGGCAAACTGCACTAAAAACAAGATATTTACCATAATTTGTGAGCTTTTGAGCGTCCCAGTATTCCATGGTAAAAATCCCGTGTTTATTGAATATATTGTTATTAACAACGTGATCATAAATTTTATATTATCCTTTATAATTTTAACTTCAAAACTTTGCTAGCAAATTCTTCTGCGCTGAAATCTGACAATTTGAACTAGTAGAACTATGGTGCTTACCACTTTGTCCGGCTTTCCGGTTATTCTCTAACAACACTACTCACGACCAAGTTTCGAGTTTCGCTAACGACTCTCAAAGAGACTCCAACGGCCAGTTCATTATTTTCCAAAATGGAACGTGATAGGTCCTTTTTCATTTTCTCCTCTCTCTGTTCCGCTATAAAGGTTGATGAATGATTAAAGTTCTCGCGTGGCGTATCGGAATTGTTTGGGTTTTTCACGTTATGGCGCGTTTGGACTCCTTGACTTTCCTATAAAACGGTATGAAGGTCTTATTGCCTATTCTGATAGTATTTTTGATGCGGACATTTCCTTATGTTGGTACCGTAATAACTAAGACCTCTATAGTAGTAAAAACTGATTGTTTTGAATTTTGTTTCTAACTTTAAAAAAATACAAGCCAATCGAACAAAACACAGGCCAGTATAAAATTAAAAAAAAAGTTGATGTAAAAGAAGGATTGACATATCGATTTAAAAATCGAAGATCTGTTCCGAATTTAAAAATTATTCGCCGTTCCATCGCGCCAGACAAAAGTGACAGTAACATTTTGTCCCGAGGCTAATTACCTACCTGTTCGTTCCTTCAAATTGTCGTTGCATTAATAACAATTAGCGCGCTCTCGCGTCTTCAATAATTGAATCTGCCTCTTCAGTGTCTGAGTTAAAGCGAATTATAATATTAATAGAACCCTGTGGGGTGAATTTTTAATGATTTTAGTATATATCGTGCAAAAAAAACATAACGGATAAACGATTCTTATATAAATAGATGGATGTATTTTTTTTGGTGATGTCGTCGTTATAATTCGTAGATCTATATATATCGATAAATTGTAAATCCGGTTTTGGCTGTAGGTTAGACACATCCCAAGAAGCACCGAAGAGCTATATAATGGATGGATAATAGAATTCGCGTATTCTCAAAGTTCTATAAGAAGTCCAAAATTAGGCATTATAAACCGCTATACTGCTCTTGTAATATTAATTTGGGCTCCAAATAATACAGGCTTTAGTTTTAGAATAGCATGTTAGCAGCTTTATATTGGCTGTCTACGGGAAGTAACAATGCATTATATGGGCTGAGAAAACAGGTTAAGGCAGTGCGTATATCTTCACATACAGGCTCTTATACAGCTTGTGTCATTACAAGGGCCAAATAAAAACATTGTAAATGTTATTGTTAATTTCTTTTACTGTTTAATAAAATCTTCTGTAAAAAACATGGTGATATGGTGATGGGTTGTTTAACAAAAAATATAAGTGTACGGGTATTTGAACTTTTGTTTTTTTTTTCTTTATAAATGTGTTTGTGTGTATTTACATCAAATATTTCTTGGGCCCTCTAAACAAAGAGCTATTTGCTACAAAAATATTAGCGATACACAAAGCAAATGGCGATAATATAATTAAAAGCTTTAGGCATTTGCTACATTTTTTGTAATTCTGTTAGCTTGGCAGAGGCATTAAAAAGGATTGTATGTTTAGTCTGTATGAGAGCTTGATTAGAGCATGGTTTACAGAGTTTTTAATGTATGATTTTAATTATTTGCAAGCGTTTTAGGGTTTGGCATTTTGCATAATATGTTTCCATGGTTTTTGGTTCATTACGATTAAAAATAAAAGAGCACGAATGGTATATTTTTCTATAAGAAGCTGGTTATTAGCTGGATTTTACAATGGTTATAGGACGTATTGCTTGTTAAAATTCTTCTCAGTATATGTTTGTACAGTTAGAGACTGTACTTATATAATATTACAAAAATGCTATTAAACGGCTGGCATTAAATAAGCACCGATATACACCGTTAAACAGCTAATACTTTTTTGAATCGTCATTATAAAGTATGGAGCATTATTAAAGAATTTTAAAATGCTTTATAACGATCTAAGCTATAATAGATGCTTATATAAGGCTTACATTTTTGTAATATGCTTTCAGCTGTATTATAAGCTGTACATCGGCATAATTAACATCTAAAATAAAACTTTTGGCTGCACAAAACATTTTAAAAGAGGATTATATAGCTTTAAGATCCACAAAGTTAGTGAAATGTTTAAAACTTGCTGCTGTTTTAAAGAAGCAAAACGTTGCTAAAACCCTTCAAACTGACGATGCTTTTGCAGACCTTATTTTAAGTTGTTATTATTTAGAACTGTTTCTTTTTTTTATAAAAAATTATTAACTATAGGTATCTTTATGTATTATGGATTATGTAATAATTACGTAGGTAACATATTTTAATTGTTTCATCTGACTTGTCCAAGCACATGTAATTTGTCGAAGGATATGAATAAATGAAAAAACTCTTTATTGAAGCTAAAATAATTGTTTTGGTCACCAATTGTTCCATTATATCGATTTTGTGTTAATTGGGTGCATTGTAAACTTTTATTTTTAAGAGCTGTGGATTTTGATGTTATTGAATTTAAATATAAATTGTGTGTACATATCTAAGTCATTTTAGGTTATCTATAGACCACAAACACTAAAACTTTACCCACCTTTCTTTTCTTTTCTTACCTTACCTAGGAAAAATATGGTGCATTTTTGCAACCGAACGGCGCCGTATTCAGCCCGTATGGATTTCGAACGAGAGCACGTTGTCGACAATTCCTGCTCGAAATCCAGGATTCCCTTATAATTTCTTTTTGATACCGGAAAAGTCCCATTCGGAAACTTAAATAACGTACCTATAGTGTAGGAGAAACGGTATCGAGATTCGTATCGTACGGCGAATAAATCTGCGCGCTTCGCTACGTCTGCCGCCGGCCGCCATATTGGATTACTGAGAAAGTATTCTCTTAAGTTTCATTAAGCGATGGGACAGATAGGGAATGCTATAAATCGGGATTCGGGTAAAGTTTTGGACGCTTCATTTAGTTGTGGGACATAGAGTTTTTCACAGCTTGGAGAAAGCTTTTGGAGTGGTGGCAATATGTCTTAGTCTCATATGGAAGTGCAATATCCACTTGGTTCAGAAATACTTCTAGAATTGGCTTTGCTCGTTTGATCAGCTTTTTAACTTAATAAGGAAAAAAGCTTCATCTTTCTATTATTATAAAACTTTAATAACTTCTCCAGAGCACAATCACGTCAAATACAATCTACAATTACACCAAATCGCCCTAGAAATCTCACGGAACCCCAAATCCAACCCTACATAGCACTGCAGAACCCTAAATAGCGTCTTCACAATCCTCCCGGTGTCAGTTCGCTCATTAAATGCCAACCCTTGGGCCTATCGCATGACGATCGAGGACAGTCATTGGAGAGCCTTAAACTCTAGTCCTGTCTGGCTCTAACTGATGGAACTCACTGCCATTAAAAATGAAACTGCGCACTTAATGAACAAGTAGCATTTGGTTTTTAAATAAAATATTTAAAACGATAGGGTATTACCCCAAAAAATTTAAACACTGTTTAGCTAGTGTTTAAAAAAATCCTATACAAAAGTTGGTATGGAATTTTTAAACAAGCTCTAAACAGTTGTTTATCTTTTTTGTGATAACAAGGTAACTTTTTAATAAATAAATATAACCGACTTTAGATGATAAGTCACAGGAAAGCAAAATACGCAATTTCGTTTACTTGATTGACATATTTTTTCCAGTTATTTTGATTAAAAAACTAAACTACTGAAGCGATTTTGATAATTTTTCTATGCGACCAATCTGAAAGTATAATATATTTTCAAATAAAGAAGATTTTACTGAATCGGTTGATAAATGAAGGAGTTCTGAGGTAACAAATATAAAAAAGCAGTTACTTTTGAGATAATTGAGACCTCCTTCTTTTTGAAGTCACAAATAGAACCAAGGGCAATTTATATTCATCATCATCAACTTCATCATTGGCAGCTGATAGCCCACTGCTGGGCTACTCCCTCCCTCAAACAACAACTCCAATCGATTCTGTGGTATTCGCATCCAGGTATTACCTTAACGACCTCTATATCGCCCACCCACCAAGCTGATAGTCTGCCATGGCCTCTGTTGCTCTCTCTTGCAATTTATATTGATGTTTTGAAAAGACATTCAGTTTTGAGGTTATATACGATATAAGTTATTGTTTAAAGTTTAGTTAGTCCTTAAACAGGCTCCGCTATGTGCAAATGGGGATTCAGGGACTCTAACTTAACGCAGTGCGACTGCGTTGATCCCGCGCAGTCAATCCAGCACTTGCTAATGTACCCTTTGTGTCCGAACACCTGCACGATGGAGGACCTAATAACCGCCTCACCTAATGCTATTGTTGTGGCCAAACACCTGTCCAACATAGTATAAATAGTTAAACGCGAAATAGTTTTAAAATTCCCATAAAATTTTGCATCATAAACTTTCAATTGAGTAGGTATTTATTTGTGGAAACAAATATAAAATGCAAATGTATCGGTGGCTGTCGTAGTAAAACTGAGACGGGAGTTTTTTATCGCCAGTCATTTGCTGTTACGAATTACGAGAAATGAACGACTCGGTTTAATGTCCAGGGGTCTGGACCCATCGGATTGCATACTTAATACATGTACAGATAGAAAAGACATCTTATTCACAATTAATATTACTAAGTAATATTTACCTACTCAAGTATCACTCGGGTGGACGTCGCAAAACAGTCACTTTGGAAGTCTACGGGGTTTTTTTTTAAACATATTAATGATAAGAATAGCATAGAATAGAATACTATTTAAACATACAAAGAAATAATCAAAAATAAAGGTATGTACAATGGGCAATCTTATCGCTAAAAGCGATCTCTTCCAGACAACCTTTGGATGGACAGGACAAAACAAAATCAAAATGACGGTATCTATGTTCATAAACCTACATAAACTACTTATACTTACTAATAAACTAAATATATAATTTGCTTATAATAATTTTATTTTACGTGTTCTGGTTAATATACCAGATGACTTTGGTTTTTAATAGGTTCACACTAAAATTTTATTTTGTTCCTCTCAACCTCCTGATGAGTATATAATATGGGAATATTATATGCTCATGGCTCCCAGCAACCTTCAACGTCTTTTCATCTTTTTGACGACCTCCGTGGTGCAGTGGGCGAATAGCCGGCTGAAACGAAGGAGGTAGCAGGTTCGATTCCCGCCGCGGAACAAATGTTTACATGATTTACAGATGTACAGTTCCGGGTCTGGTTGTTTCTCTATATATTACAAGTATGTGTTTACAATAAAAAAATGTATATACGTATTCTATCAGTTATTTGGTTCTCATAGTAGAAGCTCTGCTTTGAGGCTAGATAGCGCTGTGTGAAATGTCTAGCATTATATATTTACTTTCCAGTGTGTGGTCTCAACCTTTCTGGGCCGTCAGTACTTCGAGCTATGTGGCCTGCCCACTGCCACTTCAGCTTGCTTATCCTTTGTGCTATGTCTGTGACATTGGTTCCTCTACGAATCTCCTCATTTCTGATTCGATCTCGTAAAGAAACGAGTGAGTTTTTGTAGTTGGAAATATATAACCCTTTCTTTGAAAATGGAACGTGTGAAACCATCGTCAGGGGAGCGACTTGCAGGGGGGGGAGTGTTTGCAAAAATAAAACTCATTTGAAACAAATTATACGCTTTGTTTTTGTTCGGTACAGTGAGAACGTTTGAACCATCCAAATGTTGTCTTGATAAGATTGTCAGCGATAAGACTGCCCATTTTACATTTATGTTGTATCCAGCTTCATCAAGCTTAGTTTTTATCATGACCAATAACTCAAAAACTATAAATAATTTACGAAAAATAAAAACGGCGTCTAAATGTACTAATGAATACCTTTTATTTGACGTCACACTTTTTAACCCAATATCTCAACAACCCCCCCAACATTTTTAGCTTATTTAGTCACACCAAAATTGTGCCATCACTCCCTACCTATGTATTAAATTTCACAATGATCGGATCAACGTTACGAAAGTTATCCTCGGACAAACATACACACAACGCCGATTTGCCCTAGTTGACTTAGAGATCTCGCTTCGCTCGATCAATTACTGATTTAAACGGTTCTTTATCGCGTATATGCCTTTTTATTATCCCGACAACGGCCACGGCAGTTGCAGCACAGCCGAAACGTCGGGATGACAAATAAAAAAGGGACATACGCGATAAACGCCCGTTTGTATCAGTAATTTATTCGCAATACGTTTTAAAAAGATCCTTATAATTACTATGGTTAAAGAGTGCGCAATTTATAAATGGTCTTTAAAAATATTGAATTACTTCACCGGATCAAACGACCCCTAAATAAACGCATCAAATATAAACTTTACGATTGCAGTAACCTAAATAACCTAGGTAACCTGACTAACAAGATTACCTGGAAGAACTGCCTTTTTAAGATATGGCCTCTTAAACCTGCCGTAAAACACCAATTTATGATCTTACTGGCTGTTGCCAGTGGTTTCGCACGCGTGGTTTGCCAATAAAAGTAGCATATGTGTTAATCCAGGTTATGATCTACGTACATACCAAATTTCATCGCAATCGGTTCAGCCGTTCCGGCGTGAAAGAGTAACAAACATCTATACATCCATACATACAAACTTTCGCGTTTATAATATTAGTAGGATAGAGTACATGGACGCTTTTCTCGTTGAAGATTCTGAATAAAATTTTAAATTGGTTCTCCGAAAAGTTAAATAAAAAAAAAATATTGCTGGATATTTCACACAGCGATATCTAGCCCTAAACTAAGCAGAGAATGACGAATCAGATAACTGATAAAATACTTATATACATTTTTTTTTGTAAATACATACTTATAATATAAAGAAAAACAACCAGACCCGGAATAAATATCTGTATATCATGCAAACATTTGTTCCGCGGCGGGAATCGAACCCGCTACCTCCTGCGTCTCAGCCGGCTATTCGCCCACTGCACCACGGAGTTCGTCAGTTTCCAGAGAGCAAGCTGAAGTGTAGTGGGTGGGGCACATAGCTTGAAGAACTGATGGCCGTAGGGCAGAAAGACCACGCAGCGCACTGGAAAGCGCTGCGTAGGACTAGATGGAAAGACCACCAAGGTTGCTGGGAGCCGATAGGTACAGACTGCACAACATCGGTCGTCCTGGAAATTAAGAGGGGATGCCTATGTACAGCAGTGGAAGATCTTATATTCATGAATGATTTTTTATTTATAGAAAGTCAAAATCTTTTATTCATTAAAATTACAAGGATCACTTTGAAACGTCAATTTTACTGCCTGTTCATTCGCGACCAAGCCAGGAAAAAAAGGCAAGAAACAAGGCTGGTTGTTTTTTTAATGATCCTTTTACAATACATAACAATACAGGAAATAAATAACGTCTAAGTTGTAACATTTTGAACGAGTTGGAGCAATTTCAATCCCAAGCTTCTCTATCATCTAAATAAACCGGTATTTTATAGTAGGCTTTTTTATAAAGATTTTGTTTAATTGCGTTTTTAAATTTGTTAATTGTCAATTTTTGTACATCACTTGGGATTTTGTTATAAAAGCGAACACCTTGCCCTTCAAACGATTTGTTAACTTTATGGGAGTCTACAAGTGGAAACAGCGATCTTTATTTCTAGTATTAAAATTATGATTATCGCTATTTTTCTTAAACAAATTAATATTTTTGTGAACATACATCATATTTTCATAGATGTATTGACAAGGGAATGTCATAATATTTATTTCTTTCTTTAAACTTATTGCGTAGGATAGTCTTTGGACACTGTACCTTATCAGAAATAATTGTAAGCAGTAGGAGACATGTATCGCAACTTATCTCATGACAAGTCTCCGTCTTTGTTTCGAAACCATGCATCTTTCCATACAGCTGGCCAAATTACCGTCGTGATGTATCAAGAACACGTTCGCTAGCATTGTCTCTAAACACGTCCGCCAAGCAGCATTGCTGTGTTTTGGTTTGAAGGGTGCGTTTGTCGGTAAATTACAGGCACATGAGGCTTTAAACCTGTATGCTTCAAGTTGATGGACGCAGGTTAGTACATAAGTTTCTTTATGAGTTAATACTTTGTTATATGCGATGGTTACCACTTAACATCAAATGAGCCATAGCTTGATCCATCTCGAGGTAGTTTAAATAAAAAGTCACGTGACACTATAATAAGTCTGGCGTGTCTTGGAAAAACTGATAGCCGAAGGATATGGAGAAACATTTCTTAGACCCAATTTTTGTCTGAACATGTCTCGATACGATCTCTCCCAGTGTATACTAGACATGATAATCCTTCGAGCCAGGACTCAATACTAACATCGACTGTAGTAATAATTCATCTCGACATCTACTCCGATAATCTCTCTTACATAATTGCGAAATCCATGTCTTATCTCCTTCTCCAATATTTGGTACGTCAAACCTATGATCCAAAGTTTACCAGGCGCGCTGGAGTTTACTAAACGCGTCTGAATAGCTTAGACCTTATAGGCATGGACGAAGTCAGTGGGGCAGATGGGGTACTTTTCACCTTTGTCAAGTTTCTTTTAGGTTAATAAACTTGGCTCCGTAGGATTAGAAGTACCTAAAATAACTAATATCAAACAAAGAAAATATTTATAGGTATGTACCTTACAATTTTCATCATCATTATTTCAAACCAGAATCACCCACTCCTGGGTATAGGCCTCTCTTATTCTCTGCCAGCCTCCTCTATCCTGTCCTAATAATCTAAGTTGTATTTTTATTGGCAACTAGCTGTTACCAGTGACGACTAAATGTGTAGGTAACCTAGAAATAAAGCTAAGCTCGCTGTTGCAACTTGAATTGACACCCCATTTTTATCCCATGCCATATTATTTATGGGATAAAAAGTAGCCTATGTGTTAATCCAAGGTCATAATCTACGTACACACGGCTACACATCAAGCTATACACGTCCAGTATAAGCTGATTTCTCATTCCACGAAAAGCCTACACAATGCGAGGTCAGCTTATACTGAAAATGTATAGCTTGATGTGTAGCCGTGTGTACATACTAAATTTCATCGAAATCGGTTCGGCCGTTACGACGTGATTGAGTAACAAACAAATAAATAAACAAACATCCAAACTTTCGCATTTATAATAAATATATATTGCTGGACATTTCACTCAGCGCTATCGAGCCCCAAACTAAGCAGAGCTTGCACTATGGGAACCAGATAACTGATAAAGTACTTATATACATTTTTTTTTGTAAATAGATACCTATAATATGTAGAGAAGCAACCAGACACGGAACAAATATCATGCAAACATTGTTCCGCAGCGGGAATCGAACCCACTACCTCATGCGTCTCAGCCGGCTATTCGCCCACTGCACCACGGAGGTCGTCAATATTAGTGTGGTATTCATTACAAGTCGGTTTGGATTCTATGGATATATGTGTGTATCAGATATCAGAGTGATAGCTATATCACCTGATTTAATAATAATATTAAATGCGTACATAATTCTCGTAGCTCGCTACGCTCACATTACGCATACAGGTTATTTTATTACGCCCCATAACATTTCTATATTCATTTTGTGAGTACGTAATTCCTTTACAATACTGCATTATTTTGACTCGATAAAGTTTGCCTTTTGCATATTTTTGAAGTGCAGTATGTTACTAAACTTGTGCGGCTCGCTTCACTTACCAGTATTTTCAATCTTGCCCCCAGTAGGGGTAAAACTTATTACATCTATGTTTTAGGGGCTTACTGCGCCGAATCACCGAACAACTTGTAACGGAGTTGGGAACGGACTACTGTATCTGATGGCGGAGTTGGCAACTAGAAGTTTGAAAGAGTTTATTAGTTGGCTCTAATTGGCGACGCGATTTTCGAAGTTCGATTTCTAGTTGGAGAAAACTGCGGGGCATTTACAAAAATATGATTGGAAATGAAAAATTATAGCTTAGAAAGTTTGCGCAAAGTTTCCGCCGCGTTTAGAACAAGTGTTCTTAGTACATAAAATTACCCCGATAAGGGTAGATTTTAAGGGGATTTTTTTGTAAATACTTTCAGTACAAGTTAGTAATAGCATTGAGAAGTAATATTCCCAATCCAGTTCCGACATAACAAACTTAGACCCAAACCTTTAGCTCCCTTCAATATTAAGTTTTCCGTAAATATGATTGGAAGGTTAAGGTCCGTCGAAAATGTGACCTTTAGAAATAACTGAGAATATAGGGCGCCTTGCTAGGTCTTATCACTTCAAGGGAACTTTTGGAACTAGGTACTTCCTGTTAACAGAGCTTTATCACGTCAACTTTAGATCCAATATTACTTGTATATCTTTTACCTGTAAGACACAGCAAAAACAGGGTGGATAGTTTGTCAGGTACGCTTTTATCAAAGCCTTCAAACCTAAACGTCCTTAGATGGTCCCTAAAAATCCTAACTATCAGAGCAAGTAAACAGATTTTGCAACGCAGAGTCATTTGAATTTTGCTGTAGTTCAAAAGTCTGGAAGAGTTCAATGATATACAATTTGGAATCGCAAAATAAAACGTCCTATACATTACAAAGAAAAACCTTTAACCCAGTATATTTTTCGAGCGAACCGTTGACAGCAGCTTGGTTATACATTTCTTCTGCGAATATAGGCCTTGCGACCCTCATAATGCCTCGGAGTATAGGGGTGCCGTCAACACAAGGTGCGGGGTCAATAATAGGAGGTCAAATATTTGCGATGCCGGCGTGGCCCGTCACACCCGAGATGTTTGTCCTGAGAGAACATGGTGGGAAGAGAAGCGGTGAAATAAGCGATTCTACGAAAGGCAGCTTAGATTGGTGCCGTTTAAATTAGTGCCCTTTGCGGAATACCGGTTTTTATTACCACTAGATAAAAAAATCAATAAAATACATTTATTTCAAGTAACTAAGACTCATACAGAAATTACAAAATAGCTTAAAAACTAATGGGGTTGGTGGGCAGAGGCGCCTTGTGTATGGGTAGTCTACCCCGGCGGTTATCATTACCAGGACGGCGTTGGAGCTGATCCGCAACCTGCGCACCAGGGACGTAGCGCGCTTACGCATGATGGTGTGGAAGCAGTCAACCCGCGGCTCCGCGAAAGTTTCAAATAAGCATAAGGTCTTCAAGTTCAGAGTGAACAGGTTCTCAGGTTCATGATCTATCTCTAGCTCAATCCACCACACCGTCACTATCAGGTGAGGTAACGGTCAAAGGCTTGGCTATCATCACCTATAATAAAATTGACGTTAATCCACTCGCGCGTTGTCACCCTAAAATTTACGGGTGAAAAGCCAGGAAACTGGAATATAAGAATGCAAGTATGCAAGTATTACTGCTTATCAGAAATAGTTACAGTAATAATACTTCCCCGGGACTATTTCAGGGGTCGTCCTTTAATCGCGTGAGGTTTGAACAAGGGGGGAAGGGTTTAGAATAACATCAAGATTGATAACGATGTGACAATCGCGTGTATATTTTCCTGGCGACTACGTGAAATCCTAAGCGAACGAATTTATATCTAAAAAACCTGGACAAGTGCAAGTCGGACTCACCCACCGAGGGTTCCGTACAAATTTGTAGTTTAAATAAAGACTATATTTATTATGATTTTATTACAAACTAGCTGACCAATCCGCAGCTTTGCACGCGTAGTTTTTCAATAAAAACATTACCCTCCTTCTTCGCAGTTGGGTAAAAAGTAGCCTATGTCACCCGGGGATAGTGTAGCTTCCCCCAGTTAAAGATTTTTTTAAATAGGGTCAGAAGTTTCGGAGCGTATTCAATACAAACAATCAAATCTTTCCTCATTTTAATATTAGTATAGATTTATAGTTTTCAGATTTTTTCCTGTACTTGTAGTATATAATACGATATTACTTGCCAAATTCATAGTTCTAGGTCAACGGAAAGTACCTAATAAATTTTGATTTCCTTGAGAGTGTCAAAATGTACGTTTTTTGCGGCACAAACGGCCGTATCTTTTTTTACGTTAAGGCGCTAACCGTAGCCGATGACATTGACCGAATGGGCGTAGCTATTGTTTCGGCCCCGCACTGTCCGCCACATGCATCTAACCGACTAACAAAAAGGTAAGCGCGGGTAAGACGAGCACAACCCTCCCGTACGACAGTCAGCGGTACACTGCCGCCCGTCGCCCGCGCAACCACCTACCTTAAGGTACGCCCACTAATTATTCGGAAAAATTAAAAATAATTAATTGCTACGCGAAAGACCGTCGCAGCACAGAATCATTTATTCAACTTGAAGATATAAGCTTTGCCCACATTTAGGTGAAAGAAAAATTACAAAATTTGACGTCGTTTAGAGGTTGAATCAAATTGAAAGTCGAAAACAGCTACATTTTGTTAATTTTTTTTTCTCATAGTAAATAAACAGGTAGATTTTTTTTGTATGTTCACTTTGCAGATAAAAGGTCAATGAATGACATATATTTTTTTGAGCACATAAAACTGATTCCTCCTTGAGGAGAAAGCCTCCACATAAGACCAATTAGCTACTATATTCGCCTTAACTGAGAAGTTTGATTCTTTCACAGCTTCAAGAGACTGTAGACCTGAGTATATGGTTTTTAATTTCAATTCGATATCTTCACGCGTTCCCGCGATAAAGGGTCTTGACAGACAGACAGACGAGTAACAGATTTGTTCGTATTTATGAACGACCTTATGCGGTTTTCAGAATCTAAATATATGATAACTTTCATTAGAACAGGAAAAAAATACATGTAATGGTGGGTGTGGGGAGCTGGGGCAGTCTAAAATATCACGACGTATCATCAAGGGGGGTGAGGGAATAAAAAAGTAGCCGAAAAAGCCTCACGTGAGTACCTAGTAGCTGGGAAGATTCCTAGCTAGTAGGTACTCGCTTTTCTTATTTACTACGTCCTCACCTAATCCTACATCCCCATAATGCATTCTTGGATTGTACAGCTCGGGTCGGGTTACGTTTTTATTTATTTTTTCTTCGTAAGTGGGACTGAGTTTCTCTGTATTCCATAAAGATATAGTTTTCGGTATAAACATGACAAATCCCTGGATAACCTCATGTGTTATTCAGATGGTGTGAGTAAAATGCTCATTGATTCTAATATTTTTGCGCGAGTGTGATGTGTATTTTATCTGAATAAGTGGTTCACGCAGGGTCTATTAGATAAAAAAAGTCTAGAAGACCTGAATATGCGCGTAATATGACTGAGACGCTAGAGGTTCGATTTCTTCAGCGGGATGTTTTTTATACCACCTGGAGGTGGAACAAGCCTATGCCCCACCCGATGTTAAGTAGTAACCATCGCTTATAACAAAATATTACCTCGTAGGTCATGCACCTTAGAAACGTGCCCTACGATGCACTACCCTGCGTCCATCAACTGTAATGCCTCATGTGCCTGTAACTTCATTGGCAACCATACCCTTTAAACCGAAACACAGCAATGCCGCTTGGCGGCAGAAATAGGTATGTTGGTAGAGTACTTCCCCGGACGAGCCTTTTCACAATGTTTGCTGGATCTGCGAATATTTGTTGTGTGTTTGGGTACTTTACTTTACTCCTGTTACTTCCTAAGACTCCCAAAATACAGGGAATCTTAGGTTTGGAGCAGAATATCGAAAACTTCTTATGAACTCTTTGGTTTTCAACTAAACTTCTAATCACAATCGTTATCACATCACCCGTAATGACCGTTACCTTTATTAGGTCATTTCTTCTAGGTCTCCTAATATACGATAACTATATATGCCTTTATATTTTTTATTGGTATTTATTTCATCATCATATCAGCCGTAGGACGTCCACTGCTGGACAAAGGCCTCCCTCATTGATCTCCAGGAACTGCGGTTGGAAGCGGCCTGCATCCAACGCCGACCTGCGATTCTTACCAAGTCGTCTGCCCATCTTGTGGGTGGACGTCCTACGCTGCGCTTGCCGGTCCGTGGCCTCCACTCGAGAACCTTTCGGCCCCATTGGCCATCTGTTCTGCGCGATATATGGCCTGCCCATTGCCACTTCAACGTGCTAATCCGTCGGGCTATGTCGCTGACTTGAGTTCTCCTACGTATCTCCTCATTTCTGATTCGATCCCGTAGAGAAACCCCGAGCATAGCCCTCTCCATAGCTCGTTGAGTGACTCTGAGCTTATTCATAAGGCCAATAGTGAAGGACCACGTCTCGGTTCCATATGTCATCACTGGTAACACACACTGATTGAAGACTTTCGTCTTAAGGCACTGAGGTATGTTGGACGAAAAGACGTTGCGAAGACGTTGGTATTTATTTATGTATTAGGATTATAAGTACAGTTTTTTTTTTTTTATTACTCTTCATTTGTAATTATACTCTGTGCACCGCTGCCCGTTACTGCTTCGCTCATTACTTTCCATCTAAAGGTTGCCTGGAAAAAATCGCTTTCAGAGATAAAACCGCCCGTTGTACTTTATTTAGAATTAATTAGTTTTTTAAAGTATTCCTGGTGTACAATAAAGCATTATTCTATGTTTCTATTCTTTTCTATGCCATAATATTATCTTCAAGAGATTCAGGTAAAGCGATGAGCTTAAATTACGCCACTAGATAGTATAATGTAGGGCTACATTTCAATTTTAGTTACCCAAGATCTCATCATGTTACTAGCTTCCTAGAATTATGTTCGTCTTTAATATATCGTATAGTTCAATCATCTGCGCCTAATGGTACCTATAATAATCAATCCACTTGCAGTTTGCATACAACTCTCCCAATCAAGGTTTGTATCAGAGCTGCATAATATATTGCAAATCTATATACAGGATTAACTGTGACTGTGTCTCAATATTTTCAATTGGAGTACACAGCGGCATACATAAAAGATCGGATCTATCTAAGAAATGTTAAATCGAACAACAAACAATTACGGGTAATATTTTAGAGACCGTAAATATGAAAAAAAAATATAATCAGATTATTTTTTTTACATAAACTATGCGTTATTTTACCGATGAAAAGTGTTTGCATAATGATTGCCAACGCGTTGTCCGGAAGAAATCTAACGTTGTTCTGCCCCGGTCAAAATGACCTTGTTCAGGGCAATACAGAGAAATAAATACAATGTGTTTTGGTTTATTTGTTACGGTTTGGGCGGCTGAACCGGTTTCGATGAAATTTGGTTTACAGGTAGAAGACCGACCTGGATTGAGAGGCAGAACAAACTACTCGTTTGAACTCGCAGGCGGTAGCTATCGCAATATATCGCAATATATTGCACAAACATCATTCAAATGCAATCCCAACCCATGCATATGCATGTTGTGGGGAATTAAATTAATTATGATTAACACCTGTTGGGGACTAATGGCTGCGGTTCTAAGTCTTATTGGCATTGCTGATGGGCCAATATTGGAGGCAGTTAGCGGTATTGTGGTGATTAGTTTCAATAGGGAAGGGGGCGAAGGGGGAGGGTCGCGGTTTGTTTAACAATCGCTGGGAAGACAGTGTCTATTCAAGAATTTGTAGTCAGAACTCTAGCTTAAAGTTATATTCAAAGTAGGTATAAAAAGCGCCATGAAATGTCAGTGGCTGTCGGACGGCTAAAATACATAACACGAACTAACTCTTATTCTCGTAGAATAGAATAGAATTGAATAATTCTTCATTGTACACCAGGAATACTTAAAATAAAACTAATTTATGTTAAATATAGTACAATGGGCGGCCTTATCGCTGAAAGCGATTTCTTACAGGCAACCTTTGGATGGAAAGTAAAGAGCGAAGCAGTAACGGCTAGCGGTGCACAGAGTATATTTACAAATGAAAGAAATACTTATAATCCTAATACATAAATTAATATAATAAATCCACCTATAAAATCAGATAATATTATTCGGGATGTGTGTTTTAAATTAATGTCGTTCTTAACAAAACAGGTTGTATATACGGAAGTGAGTTTATTTATTCATGACGTAATGATTGAACCCATATTAATTAAATATGATATATGGATGATAGATTTGAATTGAGGCATTAGCTACTTTTTTTGACAAACAACGCATGCGAAGCCGTTGGCGGAAGCTGATTTTAAATAAAGTTAACTATCATAAAATTCATAAATATTAAAAATTCTTTCAAAACTCTCGGTTACTGACGTGGCAGCATCACCCTTCAGTTACGTTAAACTTAACTATAAATAAATAAAATAAATATTGCTGGACATTTCACACAGTGCTATCTAGCCCCAAACTAAGCAGAGCTTGTATTATGAGAATCAGATAACTGATAGAATACTTATATACATTTTTTTTTTGTAAATACATACTTATAATATATAGAGAAACAACCAGACCCGGAACAAATATCTGTAGATCATGCAAACGTATGTTCCGCGGCGGGAATCGAACCCGCTAGCTCCTCGTCTCAGACGGCTATTCGCCCACTGCACCACGGAGGTCGTCATCAAAACTATAATTTGACTTATTTTATAATCGAATATACAATTTGACTATAATTTCAGATTGAAAGTATTTTATTGAAAGTTGGTCTGTTTCATTATTATTAGTACGTTACCACACAATATTGAGGGGATTTGTCCAAAAAATAACGACAAAGCCTTTTTGTTCACATTTGGTGAATAGGTTTAGTGATTATTGGTAACTTTACTTACTAAAGATAAAGTCTTAAACCCTATGCTCTGAGTTTCAAACCTTTAGTAAGTAATCCAAGGAAAACCATTGGCACGAAAAATAATCTGATAAGAAAACGTTACTTAAGTTTTCTTCAGGCCTTTCCTGAAAGGTGTCTTTTTCAAAAAAAATATTATTTTTCGGGAAACATTTCTGCACCTGTGTCTTGGGGTGTTTAAGTTAATCTGAAAGGGGATGAATCTATGGAAAAAACAGTAGGTATCTTTTATCAGGAAAGTTTTTTTAGTATTTTAGCACGCCTTTCTAGCTGTTATTTGTACATCTGGGTACAAAGCAAATCACCAATATTTGATTTGAATTTTACCTTATTAGATTATGTTCAAAATTGGAAACGCAACGGAAACAATTGGGCGGCGCTTCCCCGCTAGATGAAAAGACGACCTAATAAAAATTACTGGGAGCTGTTGGATGCTGGCCTCACTAGAACAGTCACTCTAAAAATATGGGGTAGGCATATATTCAGTAGTGGACTTCCTGGGGCTTTTTTTATTGATATTAAGCCAAGCGCCAAGCGCTTGACCACTACTTCACCTGGTGGTAAGTGATGGTGTGATCGAAGATGGAGCAAACCTAAAAAGAACCTATTCACTCTGGACTTGAAGAATCCGAGATTATACTGGTTCGGAAAAAAATACGCCGGGAGTGAGTTCCACTCCTTGTGCTAACAAGAAAAGTTGAAGCAAATCATTTGGCAAGGTGGTATGCCGACCATGCTGATAAGACGAAGGTCAAAGATGTTAGCGATCGTACAACGGAAATAAAATAGTGTTGGGTAGGACTCCTGGCAAGGCGAAGTGACGACAGTCCTCGAACAGGGATCCAGAAACATCGGCTGACCGATCGAGATGGGCAGACGATGTAGCAAGTACCGCAGGTCGCAACTGAATGAGGCTGGGATCGTGGAGAATGGTACATGCGGCCTTTACCCAGTCGTGGGTGAAGTCGGACTTTGGATGATGATGATAATTTAAAAAATACTCCATTGGTTAACAAACTTATTCCGAAGCATCCAGTAATTTCTTTTTTCAGTTAAGTATAATAAAATGATACAGCACGCGTAGGACAAGAGAGTCGTTAATAATAGATGTCGGTGACAGGCTAGGCCAGAGTCTGCTAGACTCCACAGCTCTCTAGACTCCGTACGCAGGTGTCGGCGATAAATAACGGGCTCCGTGAGTGCGGACTGCGGTCTGAATTTAAAGACATTTTACTACTCTTTATACACCCTGTTTTTGAAGGAAAGTAGGGTAGTTTTATAAAAAATAATAGCTGCTATGAAATTCTATTTTACTAGATAAGTAGTTGACAGGATTACTTAAACAATACTGATACCTAATAAGCTTGTTTTTTTAACAGTTTTATTTTTAATTTGTTATGTACCTACCTAACACACGTTTTTTTTAAGTAGTACATACTTAGTTGTTTTACAAATATTGAAAACTAGCTGACCAATCCGCAGCTTCGCACGCGTAGTTTTTCAATAAAAACATTACCCTCCTGCGCAGTTGGATAAAAAGTAGCCTATGTCACCCGGGGATAGTGTAGCTTCCCAACAGTGAAAGAATTTTTTAAATCGGTCCAGTAGTTTCGGAGCCTATTCAATACACACAAACAAATCTTTCCTCTTTATGATATTAGTATAGATAAGTGGGCTTTAAGCCCGGCTTGCACAACGATCCTTAAATGTATTTAGCGACTAAATATGTTTTAATTTGAGGTATTTGTATGATTTAACAACTCATTAAATTATATTTAGCTACTAAATACGTTTAGGCATTGTTGCCCTTACTTAATAATTTTTTTAGCTGGTATTATAAAGTCTGTTTATTCTGTACACACGGCTACACATCAAGCTATGACTTTTCCAGTATAAGCTGAGCTCTCATTCTACGAAAAACCTACACAATGCGAGGTCAGCTTATGCTGAAAAAATATAACTTGATGTGTAGCCGTGTGTACGAGCTAATCTGTACATTCTATTGTAGCGCAGGAGCAGTCGCTAAAATTGACGTTTCAAAGTGATCCTTGTGATAATAATGAATAAAGTAACATAGAAGTGTATAGGCTGCCCAAACATGGCTAATTAAATAATAATTAGCAATGAAAACAACATACAAAGAGGCCAAATTGAATAAAAAATCATTTTGATTTAACTCTTGTGAATGATAATTTTCTGTGATTTTTCGCAAACCATTAACGAATTCATTTGCTTCAATATTTGATTTCGTCGGAAAAACAGAAAATTCTTCTCTCAGTAACATCATAAATTAATCACATTTATTTATAAAAAGAATATTCACTGTAAAAGTATTTACAGTGTTCAAAAGAACAGTTGAGCTAATTAAAGGCCGTTGCAAAATTAAATGACCTCCGTGGCACAGTGGCCGACTGAGATGCAAATAGAGGGAGTCAGACGCTTTTGAATTTTGAATTTATTCTTTTTCACAACGATGGAGGGTCGAAATTTATGCCCATTTACAGGATAAACCCACAATAGCCCAAAATGGAGCAGACTGGAGAGAAGGAAAGGAGGCCTTTCCTTGTAGTGGGAAACTACAGGCTCTTAATAATAACATTAATACATTTCGTTCTAAAAGTTTTGTCCGTCAACGGACTGTAGCGAAGAGCCTCGACCAATACCTTAGGAGGCTCTCGCTAGAAAGTTGGATCAAGGCTCAGATACAGAAGGCGGTACTCTTGGACCGGGCACGCCTAGTCAGGAGGTTCCTTTCTCTGCAGCCCCAGCCACCGATCGCTTGGGCCTTGCTTCGCGGTCGGCGCGGTCGGTGGTTTACAGTTTATATAAACGAGTTTTAAAATAAGTATGCGTGTATAAATAATATTAGGTAATCGTGCTCCATCTTTGAACACATCATCACATCTCTTCAGATTTAGTCGTAACCACGATCTATCTTCAATAATTAACCGTTTTTAATACTGTATTTTACTGTGTTTCATTTCTGTATCTATTCTATGTGTATTTTGCTCAAAAATAAACAAAGTAGAAATTTGGAAAAAACATCAAAAAAAACTTTAAGTACCTTTAAGTCGATAGGTCAGACTAGTGCATCGTGGTGGATGCCACAAACATCAATAAAGCTCCTTTTATCAGAAGTTTAACCAAGTGTGTACCTACCCACCATAGGCCTCTACTCCTTTTAATATTTTTTTAAGATATTCTCGTTTTTAATGTACAATCAAATTCACTTCATTATACTTCGCTAAGTATTAAAACATCGGTCGAGGGAAACCAAGCGTAAAAAGCTATGCTTACCATTTCCGTCCAGTGAGCCTTCACGCTGAATTATGAAAGCGACTGAAGGCTTTCTTTATTCTCCGTTTATGTTTTTACCCTAATATTTTGCTATATTTTATGTTGTGAGAAGGGTGAATGGTCCAAGGCTATGAGTCTCATATTTTTGCGATAGAAGACACATTATGAACAAATTTTGTCTATGTAATTCTGTCTAAAATTAAACTCCTAGTTACCAAGAAGTTGGCTGGTTTGAATGTGGGTAATTGTATTCAATTATTTAATGCAACAGAGACTGAACTCAAATTAATACATTACAATAAATTCTAAATTTAAAAAATAGATCATAGAACACACATCCATTCTTTTATTTCTTCTTCAAAGCTCTATGCTCTCTCTCAGAATCACAGATGAAAGCGGCCAGCACTCCAGACGGCCGTAAACTAATGTTATTCGCGTAACGCGCCTTATGGGAGCTCTCGGACCTCTAGACCCATAAATTTTTCATGAGCTGTTCAAGCCACCGCGCTGATTGAAAAAGAAAGAAAACTTTTTCACAATATTGGCGGTCACTGATTGGGCGACGCTGACTCAATACGCGCCGTTTGAGCTGAATGGCGGGCTTCGGTTTAAAAATGGAATGATTTATTTTAAATTAAATAGCTTATATTTAGCGTTCAACATTCTGTTTACATTCATAGTTAAAAGATTTTATTTTTTCGCAAGCCAGAGCGAGCGTTTCATTCAATTTTTTGTTTATAAATGTTACGCAGTAAGTAAGGTTGTATAAACTTGCTAACCTAATTATTTGACCTCCTTTCCTGTAAAATGTTTGGTCATTATGACCGTGTATTTCTCAAACATGCGCCTAGTATGCCCCAGTTTCCAAAGCAAATAACTAAGTAAATATTATATCTACAGGCTTGGATCGTGCGGAAATGCATCTACGGAGGAATAACGATGACGAATGTGTTATAAAGTGTTCGCTTCAATAGAGTGTGCTTATCTCTTACGTTCCGTTTCACTCTTGTGTTTACACGAGTTTTGAACTATAAATCAAAATAAGAACGGGGTGCTTCATAAATTCAAGCGCAGTTGCTCGTGTCTTTGCGCCATAAAGTTTGAAATTGGAAGAAAAAAGTGTACATTTTTCTAAGCATGAAGGTTTTACACTACATGCGGAAACTATTAAGATTACGGTTGAAGATTTATTTTTCTTAAGAATTAGTAATTTACTTATAAAGGAAACCTAAAAATACTAGTGTGCCTCAGCGTTAATTTATATAGCTAAATTGTGCTAATATGTATGTAAAAAGGTAGAATTAAATAACAAACACAAAATAGTTATAATGGGTAATATGTACATACCTACGTTACGTTACAACGTACAATAACACAAAAATTCTCAATTAATACTTTCAACAAATCAAAATTTTATGTCAATTCCTGTAACACAGCAAAAGCTAAGGCTCAGATCTTATCCGAGCCAATCCTAGTAAAAACCAGAACTTGTTTTATAGAAATAAACCTATAGGAACTTGTTTCAGCCGGTGCTATCCGGCTAAAACCAGTTCAAAAAAGAATTTACTCTGTAAAGAGATAACTCCTGCTGACAAGTGGCCGCGACTGAGTATTGTTCGAAGTTTGCATTAAATCCTTGGTGACTTAAGTTTACTTTATTGCATCTTCAGCCTGCCTGATTTATACCAAGGTTTGACAGATTTAAAAAGTTTATAAATAATTATATTTGAAACGAATTAAATACCTATACCAGTTAGTTTGGTTTTTATTGTATAATTCTCCTTTATTAAAAACATAAAAAGTAAGAAAAGTACACAGGATATCTATTTTCTTTACAACACATATGTGAATTTGTTGACATGTTTAATGTATTGTCATTTTTAATAATTGAATTTAATAATCTATTTTATAATATATATGTTTAATATTGCTAGCTTATTAGCATATGGAGGATCTGAATTTTATATAAATTTTATTATCTGCAGCTATATACCTAATTGTACCCATTTTTGCAATGTATAAATGAAAATTTAGGCAGTATATGTTTTGCCAAATTAGAACCTTTTAGTTACCTACTGAAGCAAAAATGGGGTCGATATTTCTGTAAAAATACCCTTTACTATATAATAGCTTGTTATTCCTGCAGGGTAACAGGATATAGCATTGTCCTGTCACACAAGTACATGTTATTTATTTTTATGTCGTCTCGGCCTGCACCGAACGGCTCCCAGCAACCTTTATCGTAACTTTTCATCTAGTGGGGGACTAGATGGAAAGACGACGTAATAAAGACGTCCTACGCTGCGCTTTCTAGTGCGTGGTCTCCACTCGAGAACCTTTCTGCCCCAACGGCCCTCATCGAACCCGCAACCTCCTGCGTCTCAGCCGGATAATCGCCCACTGATATTATTGATCGAGCGAAGCGAGATCTCTAAGTCAACTTGGGCAAATCGGCGGTGTATGTATGCATGTTTGTCGGAGGATAACTTTCGAACCGTATATCCGATCATCGTGAAATTTTGTATATAAATATGTAGGTAGTATTGGCACAATTTTGTTGTGACTAAATGAGCTAAAAATGTGGGTTGTTGAGATATTGGGGTTCAAGAGGGTTAAAAAAAATAGTACTATCCGGTCAAGTGATACGTCTACTAAAAGGTCTTTGTGAGAACATTTCGACCCCGGTTATGTGTTTTTAGTTTAAACCTTGTAGTTTTTAAGTTATTAGCTATAACAAAAATTGAACTTTGTCAAATTCACAGGGTACACCAGTGACCCCACAGTGCTGAAATTTGGTATGCGTGTAGCTTTAGTGACACACATATAGGCAAAAGTCTACCATACTCAGTAGTTAGACTAAGTCAGACATTAATCCAGAATAACTGCAATTTGTACCCCAGAAAAGGGAACCACAAACATGAACTCCCGTTACCTGTAATTCGAATGAAACTGTAGGTCAAGTTAAATTGTTTTTCATTTCGTGGCACTATTTTATTAGTCAAAGATTAAGACTGGCTTGCAATGATCTCTAAACGTATTTAGCGCCTAACAATGTTTAAATTTTACGTATTTGTATGATTTGACAACTCCTTAAATCATATTTAGCATCGTTGCGCGAGTCGCCCTAAGAATATTATTTTTTGTGTTTTGGAAGACTCGCGAGATCTCAGTTCGGGGCGAACCACTAGTTTATTTAACACAATATTTATTTATATATATTTGAACTCACACTAAGCTGCGAGTTTTCTCGCAATGTGTCTTGTTTATGCTTACCGTTTTGAACACTAAGCCCAGCTTGCACAACGATCCCCCCAACGATTAAGCGACTAAACACTTTAAATTTGACGTATTTGTATGATTTGACAACTCCTTAAATCATATTTAGCCACTAAATACGTTTAAGCATCCTTGCGCAAGTCGCCCTTAAAACTAATTGACATAATTCATATTTCCTTTGTACCGAGAAGTAATCATACGCTACCTCAAAATATGTTTGAGAAAAAACTTCATTAGCAAAATGAGACCCGTAAATCCGTGCAAATAGCCATCAAAGATGAGCGCTCTGAACGTTCTTTTGTCATTCGTGAACAAAAAGATACGAAAGAATCCCGCGTCGCTTCAATTAGGATCCAAATAGGATACGATGTCTGTAGTCTAAGCAGAGTGCTTTGCGATTTGTAAAGACTTAGCAACTCCTTGTAAAGCATCTACAAAGTGTTGAAATCTAATTATTTGAGATGGAAGAACTAGCAAGCTGAAATGGCAGTGGGCAGGGCATATAGCTTGAAGAACTGAGGGCTGTTGGGGCAGAAAGGTTCTCGAGTGGAGACCACGTACTGGAAAGCCCAGCGTATGATGACCCCCACTACATGGAAAGACGACGAAAGTTATCGTATCATAATCAAATCAAATAACATGTATTTGTGACAACACTACAACTGTGCACGAACGGAACAAACACACACAGGAGACATAACAAAAAGAACAAAGTAACAATAGCATAAAGAATAAAGATTATATATTAAAAAAAAATATTGCAGTGTGTGTGTCTCATCAGAATCGATCTAGATACATGAAAAGGATAAGGAGCTTAAGAATATTAAAGAGTAGACCCATACCTCAGAACCTAACAAATTAAGCTTCATCAAATTCCCTCATAATATATAATTTAATACAATTGAAACTAATGCCAACATTTAAGCAGGCCCCGAGTTACTAAACCGCCGTTTTCAGCTTTAAAGACCTGTAAAAGCTAATAATCCCCACTTAATTTCCTTCAAAAAAAAACTCTGATGGAATGAGAATGGCCGACGAAAAGACTGACGGGATGATTATGGCGGTCGATATGACCGGAATCTCTTGTTAACAGCGCCCGTTATGTCGAGATTCGCCATTTGTGGCTAAGAACCGTTCAACTGTTTAGAAACCTTTTCGGGAAGTTACAGTAATTGACACTATATTGAAGCGAAGTGTAAAAATAATTGATCGAGTCGGCGGCAGTGAACCCAAATGCTTACTCCCGTTAATAAAACTAGTGATTCAAGTTTCGATATAATTTTAATGGTGTTTCTTTTTTTATACTACTTATATGGCAAACGAGCATGCAGTCCACCAGATGTTAAGTGGATACTGCAGCCCATGGATATCCACATAGAATTCAAAACAAGGTATTATGTTGTCTTGATCTCTATGTGGATACGTTGCCATACTATAGGACTTAGCTGTTATGCCTATGTGCCGGTAATTACAGGAACATACCATTACCATCTAACCGGAACACAGCAGCACAAATACTGCTATTTGGCGGCAATTTGGCTATTTTGTGTTTGTATCAAAAAAGATACTCTTCTTTCTTTCTTTTTAAGACCCATTTAGGTAACGCATGATTTGACGGACCTAAAAACAAACGAGAATCTTTCTATCAAATTCCAACCCCTAGTAATAGTTAGTTTCTCGATTGCACTCGATTGATATATATTACATAGCCTTAAAACTCCGTAATAGCCAGCTGAATAAAAGGTCAAATGTAGGGCATTACTTAAAGTAACAATAGGCTACTTTGGCTGATGATTCTGCGTTCAACATAACCTAAATAATTTTCTTGATTTTTTTTAATTTTCCAGTTATTTTTTGGGAGACCAAATTAAATAATATATTTTCTTTCCGTTTTACTTTTATCTGGAACTCTTTCTTCATTCCATCTGCCGTCCATAATGTTTCAAAGATGAGTACAACAACGCGAATTAGCATTTACTTAATCAATTCCGTTATGTCCACCGCCAGTTGGCAAGGGGAGGGCGGGGAGACTGCGGCCGTCCAATTGAATAATCAATCAGCAAAATGCAAATGGGTCTGGCAACAGGCGTCAGAACTGTTTTGTTACTGCAAGAAGCTCGGTCTAGGGTTTAGGATTTATGGAGGGTAGACGAAGAAAAGCGCAGTCTGCGTTTCAGAGGCAGAGTCGTGACGGCGATGTATTTTATTGCTAGCGGATTCAACAAAAAAGAATCGAATAACAAAGTTCAATTCTTTTAATGGTGTAAGTCATTTGTAGTACCTATTGTTTTAATAGTGAGTTTCAAAGAGAAAATCGATTTATTTTATAACGTTCTTCTGATGTAAAGTGTTTACTTTTACCTATAAACGTATGTAGGACTCATAGTCTCATATTACTAGAAACGCGTTGCCTATCATTAACACTTTCAAACGTTTCACTTGGACTGAATTTAATTAAAGTTTTCTTGGTACCTCGCTTTTTCAAATATTTCATATCTATCCTAGAGGTAGCTCTAGGCGAGTTTATTCTAAGAGTGAAACATTTTCACCGACTACCATTACCCACTATTTAGCCCAATCAAGTCAAGAATTGCCACTCATCCCTTTCAGTTAACTTTCAGGATTGGGCCGAAGCCTGTATTAACTCGTAATATCCAGCTTATCCCTATCCGGACCGACTCACCCGACACTAGGGATTACTGACCGGCCAATTCTAGAAAATACGACTTATTTCTCGCTGCGAGTCTGAGGAGTTTAGATCTAGGATTCTGTAGCAGTTTTAGTTTAGACTTATTCTGTTATTTCAATAGACCCCCCCCCCCCCCCCCCCCCCCCGTCAGATTCATTGATCTTTTGTAAAGTAAGACTACGTAGGTACCTAAATTAATTGAATAGAATAGACGATGTGTTCAACAACAAACAATATTATTACTTAAGGCTTAATTCAGTTTTTACGAATTCACTGGACCGAAAAAATAGTTTACAGTCTTTGAAAATAACAGCTAGGGTAGCGCTTCTCTTAACAGAAAATTCCGAACAAATCCGGCGTTATTTTCAAAGTTACTCTTCAATTACCATTGCTCTCCCATTTGCGAGCCTTTTAAAAGTACGCGAACCCAATCAACACAAACTAGCAAATTCAAAGCGTTCCCAAATGCTCACGAAAAACTGCATTACCTTGAGGCTAAATGGGCTTGCAGACAGCACTCAGAGAACAGGAATGTATTAGCAGTATCCCTGGTTATTTCATTAACCCTGCTTTTGCCTGGTGTCCGTGCTATACATCAACGTCGGTGTAATTACAGCGGGTGACTGATGTTTGGTTCGCATCGCAGGCCATATACTCCAAGGCGGTGGTACACAAGCTTAGCGATCACACGATATTCGTAGTAGGTACGCGTACCTACCCTTAGTAGATGGGAAATACTGCACTTCTCAGGAGTACAAGCGATCAAAGAAGATTTTTTTTAAGGTTCCGCAGCCAAATGGCAAAAAACGGAACCCTTATGGATTCGTCATGTCTGTCTGTCTGTCCGTCCGTATGTCACAGCCACTTTTTTCCGAAACTATAAGAACTCTAGTGTTGAAACTAGGTAACTTAGATGTATTCTGTGGACCGCATTAAGATTTTTCCACAAAAATAGAAAAAAAACAATAAATTTTGGGGGTTCCCCCATACATAGATGTAAAACTAAAAAAAAATTAATCAAACCCATACGTGTGGGGTATCTATGGATAGGTCTTCAAAAATGATATTGAAGTTTCTAATATCACTTTTTTTAAACCGAATAGTTTGAGCGAGAGACACTTCCGAAGTGGTAAAATGTGTGCCCCCCCCCCCCCCCCCCCCCCACCCCCCGACTAAATGAGATAAAAATGTGAGGAGGTTGTTGAGATATTGGGGTTCAAGAGAGGTAAAATTAACTAAAATAGTACTATCCGGTCAAGTGACACGTCTACTAAAAGTTATTTGTGAGTACATTCTTTTTTATTTTTAGTTTAAACCTTGTAGTTTTTATGTTATTAGCCATAACAAAAACTGAACTTTGACAAATTCACAGAGTACACCAGTGAAAATGATATTGAAGTTTCTAATATATTTTTTTTCTAAACCGAATAGTTTGCGCGAGAGACACTTCCAAAGTGGTAAAATGTGTGCCCCCCCCCCCCCCCGTGTAACTTGTAAAATAAGATAATGATAAAACTAAAAAAAATATATGATGTACATTACCATGCAAACTTCTACCGAAAATTGGTTTGAACGAGATCTAGTAAGTAATTTTTTTAATACGTCATAAATCGTAAACCACAATTTACCTTTCATTCAATCAACTCAAATATAAAAAACGTTACAACGAACTACAAGAACTTTTATATTATGTTACTTGCTGCTACGGAACCCTTCATGGGCGAGTCCGACTCGCACTTGGCCGCTTTTTTAAATCCTGTCCGTATTTATTACAGCATAGATCAATAAATATAATGAATTACACAAAGTAGGAAGGATCAAAAATAAAAATCACCTTTATTATGCGCACCGCTAAAGAGTGGAACGACTTGCCAGAGTCTGTGTTTCCAGATAGCTACAACCTGGGTATCTTTAAGTCGCGAGTGAATAGGTTTCTTCTAGGCAAGCGTGTACCATCGTAGACTGCATCATCGCTTACCATCAGGCGAGATCGTGGTCAAACGCAAGCCTATCATATATACAAAAAAAAAACAACAGCAGTAAATTCTCCTTGTTAATGATTCTCATCATCATATTCAGCCCGTGTCTGCACACTGCTTAGCATAGAGCTCCTCTAATTTCTGCAAATCGCATCCGTTTTTCCTGCAATCTGCTCCATCACTGGCACATCTATCAGGTGGCCTTCCAACGCTTTGTCGTGTTCTGAGAGTCAATAATAATATTCAATTCCTTTATTTATTTCAGATGTCACAGATCCATATTTGTTAGTAAAAAACTTAATTAAACATGTCAAATGGGTTAGTACATATTAAATTCAAACACAATTAATAAATATCAAATACAAATTACACAAAATAATCCTAATTCACTTATTTAATCAGGTACTCTCACTCACAATGCTCTTTGGAAGGGCTTGTGTGGCACATGGAGGTTACAGCAGTGGTTCAGATAGGGACAGTCGAGGCGGTCTGCCATCACGCTGAGAAGGACGTTCGTACTCGCCCGCACTCGCCGCACCAGGGATGCACAGCGCAGGTGCATTGTCGCATACAAACAATTGATACGCGCCTCCGCGAACATTCCCCACGCGCTGCAGAAGCGGGGAAGCCCCAACATCATTCTCAGCGCGTTGTTGTACTGGACTCTGAGGGCTGTGTACGATCTCTGAGTATAGTTTACCCACAGGCTGCACGTGTAGAATGAAACACAAAATGCTCTAAAGAGAGTTATTTTAAAGTCTCTCGAACAACGCGCAAACCTGCGGACTATCATATTTGCTCTGACCGACAAAGCCCTCCTCTCCCGTTCAATATCAGCATCGTCTCTCAGGTCGGCCGTAACTAAGTGACCCAAGTATTTAAACTGTTCAATTCATAAGATAAGATAAGATAACTGTTTATTGTACACCAAAGTAAAATACAGCACATAATTCTTACAAATAAATTTAGTACAATGGGCGGTCTTATCGCTAAAAGCTATCTCTTCCAGACAACCTTTGTATGGACAGGATCAAAATGTAACACGTGACGGCGGTGCATCTATATAAATTTAAAAGAAAACTACATACTATAAACCTAAATTACCAATAATAACACAAATTTAATTTAAATAAGCAACTCTAAAAGTGGTTATGATGAATTAACAAGCAGCTACAACTTCAACACAAGGACAGATAATGGGTGTGCACTTTTGTTTTAAAATTACTAATAGACTTGGATGTTCTTATAGAGAGGGGCAAAGCGTTCCACAATCGTACGGCTGTTACAGTGAAGGATCGACTATAAAACTCTGTCGTATGGACAGGAGTTTTAAGTTGGAGGGAATCTGAAGAACGCAATTCATATTCAATGGTTTTACCATTCATTAGTTCTCTGTCATTAGTTCCGCTCATGGTCTTAGCAAAAGCACCAGATTTTAATGAATCGTTAGCAAGATAACGTGTACAGTACTACGATTGACTTAGATGCATCAGTTTCGTCTATCATCGGAAATGATATAAACACTGTTTTTGTGCTGCAGAAGAGGGCTGTAGAGAATCATTACGCAATAAGTTTAAAGAAATAAATATTATGACATTCCCATGAAATAAAGATAAACTCGCTGTTGCCACTTGTAGACTCCATAAAGTTAGTAAATCGTTTAAAGGGCAAGGTGTTCCCTTTTATAACAAACTTCCAAGTGATGTACAAAAATTGACAATTAACAAATTTAAAAACGCAATTAAACAAAATCTTTATAGAAAATCCTACTATCAAATATCGGATTATTTAGATGATAGAGAAGCTTGCGATTGAAATTGCTCCAACTCGTTCAAATTGTTACAATTTAGATTATTACCTGCATTGTTATGTGTTCTAAAAGGATCATGCCTTGTTTTCTTGCCTTTCTTTCCTGGCTTGGTCGCGAAGGAACAGGTAGTAAAATTGACGTTTCAAAGTGATCCTTGTGGTTTTAATGAATAAAAGATTTTGGCTTTGACATTGAGGAATATGTAAGAATGTACTACACTTCCAAATACTGGAACCGCATGTTCTACCGTCTTTGAAGCTGACTGAGGAACCGTCAGCGTCACGAGCCGCGGGAAGCTCGAACGTTGGAAACATGAGTATTGCCGAAGCATTTAACTTAAATTGTAGTACAGTGTATTTTCTTAACGATAGTGTTTTCGTTCCATTATATAGACGGAGTCCAGGATTTTTAGGCCATTTTAACGTACGCTCCTTACAATACTCTACGCCACTTACACCAGCTCCATTTGCGACCTAGATTTCGTAGATTGCACTCAGGGTTAAGAAAGGCTATCGGACTGAAAAGCTCTGCATTCCTCAGATTTGACCACCGTCATTATGTGTCAGCTGTAGTATTTTTAGATGATTTTTGAAGTAAACAACAAATCGCATTGAATGAAACTTTTCACCTAATAATGTGATCGCTCTTCACCTAACATAGTTTTGTTTTTGTTTTGTTATGTGTCTTTCTCTATATATTCAAAATAAGCATTTAAAAAATAAAAAAACGAGTGTGCTTTAGACCACACGACTGAAGTAAAACTTCTTTTTCAAAGTATTAATTTATAAAATTGTTTAATTACAAAATTGTCCACACGTCTGTATATCGATCAGTCTATGTTCATTCTGGACAGACGCAACTCGCACTCGCTCATTAACGTTTAAAACTATACGAAACGTAACTCTCTCTCTCTCTTTCTATCTTAACTAACTTATATCTTCCTCTCAATTTCCGTTCACATTTTTCTTAACGCATTCACCAGCTTACTCGCCAAGTTAAGCATGCGCAAATGAGTTTTACTTTAATAATGTGAATTTTATCAGTTTGCTTAGCTTGGTGCTAGATTTGCGCTGTATGAAATGTCCAGGATCCAGGAATATTTAAGACTGTTAGGTCATTCATTTATTTTGGTAGATTTCATTTGTCATTGGTATTGACGTTGCTGTTTTAAAGAAACAAAGGCTTAAGCGCAATGAGCGCTTTTCTGTGCGCTTTCGAATGGGTTAAATGTTTTGTGTAAGTTGCCTTGTAATAGCATTTTGCAGTAACGGCGCCGCGGGGAAATGTAAATGCTTTCTTTGTTTCTTTAATGGTAGGAAATGAATACTTACTCTGAAAAAATACTTTGGGACTTCAGATTTCAAACTTTTGGTAGTAAAAGGGGTAGACGCCGTTTCCCTAATTATTACTACTGACTTCGAAAAAGTTATTGAATTTCTTAGGAAATACTGGAAAGCACCATACTAGATGGAAAGGCGACTAAATAAAGGCAACTGGGAGCCGTCGAGTGCAGGTCGCGCAATATCGCTGGATCTCAAAATTATAGCGGTCTGTGGTCAAGCTGTGGACGACTTATGACAGATATGTTAATGATAAATATATTACCAATGTCACTTTAAGAACTATGGGAAAAAAATAAAATGGTAAAAAAAAAAAAAGACGAAAATAAAACACTGCTTGCACGTGCTTCAAAAAATCCTATACAAAAAGTTTTTAAACACGGTAAGAATCAGTTGAATCGTCATAAGACCGTTAAAACTATCTATAGATAGCTTAATAAAGTTGCTCCAGATCACTACCAGGTAGAAAAGTCCTCAAGACGCTTAGGAGTAACGCATTGCCCCTCTGAATTTCAAAGCGTTGACTCAGTTAAGCGCAAGCTCTCACTTCACATATTTATTTATTTATTTCATACTTTCACACAAAACAAAATAGTGCTAGGAGGACTTAATGCTAATAGCATTATCTACCAGTCATCCTGGTCGTGCTAAAAGAAGGTAAGCCGTGACACAGGAAAAAAGATATTTCAAGGCTAATAATAAATACAGACCCTAAATGACTAAATAAGAACAATAATATATACCGATGTAGTTATATTTTTTTTATCTAGACTATGCTGTCCCACTGCTGGGCAAAGACCTCCCCCTAATCTCTCCACTTTTCTCGATCTTGTACCGAATCCCGCCAGTCCCTATAAAAAGCGTCCAAATCATCGCGCCACCGCTTCTTAGGCCTTCCACGGTGTCGCTTTCCATCCACAGGGATCCATCCTGTTACGACCTTAGCCCACCTATTTGCTTGCATGCGGGAGACATGACCCGCCCCATCCCACTTCAACTATATATAAATAATAAAATAAATAAATATTGCTGGACATTTCACACAGCGCTATCTAGCCCTAAACTAAGCAGAACTTGTACAATGGGAACCAGATAACTGATAGAATACTTGTTAACTTTTTTTTTGTTAATACATACTTATAATATATAGAAAAACATCCAGACCCGGAACAAGTATCTGTAGATCATGCAAACATTTGTTCCGCGGCGGGAATTGAATCCGCAACCCCCTGCGTCTCGGCCGGCTATTCGCCCACTGCGCCACAGAGGTCGAGATACAGTTATGTTACGTAAAAACCTCACGTACCTTATTACGTAACTTATCACTATTATAAGAAAATATATTGTGAAAGCTTATACACACGGCTACACATCAAGCTATAAATTTCCAGTACAAGCTGACCTCTCATTCTACGAAAAGTCTACACAATGCGAGGTCAGCTTATACTGGAAATTATAGCTTGATGTGTAGCCGTGTGTACATTGTTTCAGTCAATAAATGATAAAACTGATATAATTATTTATATTAATGTATTTTCTTATAATAGTGTGATAAGTGAATATTCCTAACTTCAAGAAAAAAATATTATTACTTTTCATCAGAACATTATCCGATAAAAATAAAAATACTCTTTAAAACCAAGAAAATGTTTACCGTGCTTTCTTTAAATTGCCAAGTATTCTTGCCCTCATTCCCGATACTTACCGCATCATAAGGCTTCCCGAAGCCTGATTATACCGATTGAGAGCAGACGCTGAGTGCATTTTTCAATGACGCGATGTCAAAGTGTTATTTGAACGGCTGACTGCCGCTCCATCATTCATGTGTGCTCAGACGACGCCGAACAAAATATATATACGAGACGGGTTTTAGAGATTGCGACCGCGGCCAGACAGAAACTCTATATTTATGTGCTGAAGGTACTCCCAAGTATTTCGGATGATAAAAGTATCGCGAAATATTAGCTATTACATACAAAAGTTTTTTTTTATACAACTGGAGATGGATCAAGCATATGGCCCACCTGATGAATGAATGAATGAAAATTCTTTATTATACCTTACAAGCTAGACACAACAGATATAAAGAAATAAACAAATAAAAGTAAGCATAATGGGCGGTCTTATCGCTTAACAAAGCAATCTCTTCCAGACCTTTGGGTGGAGAGGATCATTGCTTAATGGAAGATTGGCCGAGGTGTAAAAAGAATAAACTTAATAACAGAAAAATAAAAATTACTTAACCCTTAATAGTTATATACATACATATTAGGTACATAAATAATTTTAAATCAATAAATATGTAGTTAGGTATATACTTATACTTACATTAACAATATTAGAGATCAGATGAATCACGACTCTTCATGGAGATAAAAGTTTTTGAGTCTAGTTTTAAATACGGAAGGTGAGGGGGATTTCCTAGTGGAGACCGGCAAGGCGTTCCATAATCGGACAGCTTGGACGGAAAAGGAGTTTGCATAGAACCTGATGTTAAATGGTAACCATCGCCTATAACTAAGAATTGCCTTGTAGGTCACGCACCTTAGGAACTTGCCCCACGATCCACTATCATCAATTTGAGGCATACAGATGTAGAGCCTCATGTGCCTGTAATTTTACAAGCAATCATACCCTTCAAACCAAAACACAGCAATGCTGCTTGGCGGCAGAAATTGATAGTTTAATAGCTATCGTACTTAAGTATACGGAACATTTTATTTAGACTACTGCCTCGAAACATTTCGTATGGTAAAAGTATCGCAAAAGAGAGCTGTTCTATACAGTAGATTAAAATCAAATCGACTAAAATGTATGCACCATTTTCCGCCAGCGGCTTCGCACGCGTTGTTTGACAACAAAAAGTAGCCTACGTGTACCAGGTTATACGAATATACCAAATTTCATCAAAATCGGTTCAGCCGTTACAACGTTATTAATAGTGATCGGCGTAGGTAGTGCTATTCACGGGAATTAGTGACCGTTAATCACGGGAAATATATTATTATTTTATTTAACAGGTTTTTTTAATGAATATCGTCGTATTTTACATTCAGCTTTATGCAAATACATGTTGTATTGATCCCTAAAGACATCTCTTTCCCTCACGATTTTATAGCTTATCGCGAGCGAGGTGAGGACTCTGATATCTCGTCGGGCGTACTCATGGTATCTTAAACAGTTAAACTTCATTTACATCGACATTCAGAAAAATAATCCCGGGAATCGGGGAATAAATTCCGGGGCATATCCATATTAACTTATCATTCAGATTCATTGACCCAAAATAGCAGTACCTACGCCGATCTCTAGTTATTAAGTACAAACAAACGAACATCCAAATTTTCAAATTTATAATATTAGGGTGCTGCTATGCATGTTATAGCACAATGCAACTCCAGATACATTTTCATGATTCGGTCGTAGCTGTGGCTCCCACAAAGGCCTTAAAAGTCATGAACGTAAGATAGATTACACTAAAATATGCGATTAAAAATTAATTTATAATCTAAATACATTTATTAACATCTGTCTGGTACAGCAGTTGGGGCCGGTGCGGCGGCAAATTCAGCCGAAAATCTCAAGCGGCGCAAATATGGAAGTCTCGAAAGAGCTTACGTATTTGAGCCATTTGGGGTCGAGACACTGGGTCCATGGGGTACCGTGGCCCATCGCGTTTTCAAAATTCTTTCTGGCTTCTGGTCGATGTGATCCGAGAGCTGGCGCGTATCTGGGTCAACGCATAAGCATTGCTATTCAGCGGGGCAATGCAGCCAGTGTCTTGGTGACACTTCCGCCTGGTAGTGATCTGGAGCAGTTGAGCTATCTATAGTTCGTTTGCAACGGTCTTTAGATGATTCAACTGTTTCTTCTGTATTTTTATTGTGAATAATTGTAGTATTTTCTGTTATTAAAGAATTTAAACACAGAAAACATTTATTAACAGAAGAAATATACATTTTTTTACATAACACTTTCAAAAATACAAAAGAATCGGTTGAATCATCTCACGACCGTTGAAAACTATCTGTAGATAAGATAGCTCAATAAATTTCCTCCAGATCTCATATACCTCTCATAGATGTTAGAAGATAATGATGAAGATCTGAAGAAGACTCAACTGTATGAAATAATCTTATGAGTTGGTAGAGTGGTCGACCGGCAATGTATTAACTATAATGTTGTATTGTACATAACACCAATTACAAAACAAAACACATTTAAAAACAATACAAATGCACAATGAGTGGTCTTATCGCTTAAAGTGATTTCTTCCCGACAACCTTATAGGATGGTAAGTGTTTTGTGGAAGAATGGACGGTAGTGTATGATTGTTGAGAAAAACAAATTTCTACAATTCGTGCTTTTGTCAGAAAACATCATTATTCCTGAGCGTTAAAGTTTGAATTGGCTATTGTTGCTGTACCTATTTACGTGAGTCGAGACCCAGAAACATTAATACCAATTCTTTAGAGCCTAAGGTTAAATTGGTAGACAAAAAATAAATTACCGTTTCAAAGAGAAGGCCGTCAAATAAAGAAATCGACTTGAATTCCTTTTCACGAAAACGAAGAGACCAATTTAGAGAAAACTACAAAAAACGGGAAAATAACTAGAGCACGGTGCTATTTAGCCGGCCGCTACAGAAAGGCAATTTTCTATCCTATTTCTGTTGGAATCCTGAATTATCTGCAATCAATCGAACAAAAGAGGAGAATGGTCAAAGTTATTTCTCTAACGTCTGACGATTTATCACAGGAATCATTTGTTTTGGAATACAGTCAGTATTGTTTACTTGGCAAAGAAAGAAATGATTAAAGACAGGGGCTGACAAGTGCGTCTGTATCGAGGGTGCGTCGGGGTCGTGATGGCATTCAAGTGACACTTGGCCTCTTCACGCTGCAACTTGGAACACCTTTGTGATCGAAAGTCTCGGAGGAACACTTTGTGAAGTGTGCGTTCTGTAATTATACCAAAGTTGAAGTACTTAGCTACTTTTGAAGTGGAATGTTTTTATGTTACTGGTTTTTGGTTACCGTTTTAGGTCAGTGACTTGCTTGAAAGATCCTATATGTTTGAAGGGTTCGGTACACCCTTTCTATATTGAAAAAACAGCTGTGGTTCATATCATTTTTGGTATAATATTTAACATCGATCTACTAAAACAACTGATCTCAGTTAATGTTCAACAAATTGTTTCATTATCATCATCATATCAGCCAAAGTATGTCCACTGATGGAAATAAGCCTCCCCCATAGATGTGCCTGCACCCAACGGCTCCCAGCAACCTTTATCAGGTCGTCTTTCCATCTAGTGTCCTTTTTTTGTACATTATAGGCTTGCGTTTGTATACGATCTCACCTGATGGTAAGCGGTGATGCAGTCTACGATGGTACACGCTTGCCTAGAAGAAACCTATTCACTCGCGACTTAAAGATACCCAGGTTGTAGCTATCAGGAAACACAGACTCTGGCAAGGCGTTCCACTCTTTGGCGGTGCGCATAATAAAAGTCGAAGAGAACCGCTTTGTGCGAAAGGGAGGTATTTCTATCATATAGCGGTGGCGCAGCGCAGAGCGTTTGGTTGTCCGTTGATAAAATGGAGATGGTGGGATTAGGTTGAAAAGTTCCGCCGCACACTCCCCGAAATGTACTCGATAAAAAACCGAGAGGCTAGCAACCTTTCGTCGATGCACCAGGCTAAGGAGCCTTGCATCAACTAGCTCATCGTTGCCTATGAGCTTCTTGGTTCTTATCTCAATTGATTCCAGAGCCTCAAGCTGGTACTTAGCTAATCCGTCCCAGAGGTGAGAACAGTACTCCAAACACGATCGGACTTGTGCTTGGTACAAGTTGAGCAATTGTCTCGGTGTGAAGTAGTGTCTCACCTTTGCGAGTATACCAAGCTTTTTAGCGGCCAGCTGGGCTTTCGACTCAATGTAGGAGCCAATATTGAGAGTCGGAGTTAATGAGATACCAAGAAGCTCGAGGTGGTCAGATATCGGCACGGATACATTTCGGAAAGTAGGAGTCAGATTAAATTGACTTCGTTTTGCGGAGAACAGACACGCCTGGGTCATATTCGCATTGAACTTGACCAGATTGGCATCACCCCAGTCGGAAATTGCCTTCAAGGACAATTTTAAGCGCTCGACCATGGCCTCCCTGAGTGACTGAATCTGCGCTCCACTGTCCTAAGCTGCGCTTTCCAGTGCGTGGTCTCCTCTCTAGAACCTTTCTGCCCCAACGGCCGGTCAGTACTTAGAGCTATGTGCCCTGCATTTTAAAGTTACTATGAAGTTTATTGTGAGAAAACTATACAGTAGCCTACAAATAAGCTATGCACAAATTGTTTATATACAATTTTTTGAGTATAATGTGTAAAATATATTGTTAATATTTTGAAGTGTATTATTGTACGTTTTCGTTCCATGCGTGCATTATTTACGATATGATAATATTGAAAATGGTCCCATTTGGCCCTGTTGTTATATATGAGTTAATTATTAAGTTTTCGCCGGAGGCAATTTGGACTTTTAGGTATTTGAATACATTGTGCAAAAGCGAAATCATGAATCATAATGTAGTAAACAAATTTTTCAGTCAACAAAAACCATTGTGTTAGTAAACAATAAATAAATATAGGGATTAAATAAGATTTTAAGATATAAGCAAAAAATCGGAAATAAAATGTTAGAAGCAGGTAAATTTTAATATTTTTTATTTTAAGATTTCTTAATGCTGTATGCCTCAAGTTGATGGACGCAGGGTTGTGCATCGTAGGGCACGCTCCTAAGACGCGTGAGCTACTAGGCAATACTTTGTTATAGGCAATGGTTACCACTTAACACCAGGTGGGCCATGTGGCTGTTCCATCTCCTGGACGCAGGACAGCGCATAGTAGAAACGCTCCTAGGGGCTGTTCCTACGAGACAATACTTTGTTATAGGCGATGGTTACCACTTAACATCAGATGGGCCATATGCCTGTTCCATCTCCTGGACGCAGGACAGCGCATAGTAAAAACGCTCCTAGGGGCTGTTCCTACGAGACAATACTTTGTTATAGGCGATGGTTACCACTTAACACCAGGTGGGCCATATGCCTGTTCCATCTCCTGGACGCAGGACAGCGCATAGTAGAAACGCTCCTAGGGGCTGTTCCTACGAGACAATACTTTGTTATAGGCGATGGTTACCACTTAACACCAGGTGGGCCATATGCCTGTTCCATCTCCTGGACGCAGGACAGCGCATAGTAGAAACGCTCCTAGGGGCTGTTCCTACGAGACAATACTTTGTTATAGGCGATGGTTACCACTTAACACCAGGTGGGCCATATGCCTGTTCCATCTCCTGGACGCAGGACAGCGCATAATAGAAACGCTCCTAGGGGCTGTTCCTACGAGACAATACTTTGTTATAGGCGATGGTTACCACTTAACTTCAGGTAGGCCATATGCCTGTCACATAAAAAAATGCTCTAAGCATATCGTATTGAGTAATTTAACACTAATACAATTCCACCTAAATTGAATAAGAACTCAATATCCCTTGAAATTTAATTACGAAGCGAACGTGTCAACTTCAAACTTAGTTTGGGACCATGCCAGAACGGAATATGCCATATAGCCGTAGTCATACCACCATGGACTTGTAAAAGTGACCAGCTCATACAAAGGGTCGACCGGGTAACTCAGGGCGTTCTATTCGAGTCACAAAGTTATCCCTAAGTAATTAGCCTCCGTTCCACGAAGGGAACTAAACCGATAGTAGTTCACTTTAATTAAGTACGTTGATACCTATGTAACCCTCTTATTACAAATTAGATTTGAACTTCGGGTTCAGTTTAATCCCGGTTTTGTTAAGTTGGTATAGAGTTGATGTGGGGACTGAACACACGATTAAACAACCTCTGTCGCAATGTGCCGTAGTTTCTGCATGTGATTTATCATTTGTTTGCAAATTCTTTATAAAATATAATTCGTTTTCTTCATGTAAAGTGTGTATTTGAGAGGTGGTATGGTTTCAAAAATGGTAGCCGTTACTCGTGAAAATCTAATAAGTTGGATTTGGCAGGTGTCAAAATACTTCCCACGAACAAACCAAATGATACCACATTGGAATATTTATTTATTTTAATACTTTATTGCACAAAAACACAAATTACATGTACAAAAGGTGGGCTTAATGCTAATAGCATTTTCTACCTGCCAACCTCAGAGGTAACAAAAAAGGTTTGCGGTGCTAACTTTTAACAATGTTAACTAATGGCGGGTTCCTATATCCGTCGGTTACCAGCTACGACTCGTTTCTTCTTGAAAACCTGTCAATAGTTTGACACTTTTTCAAGGAAATACGAGGCGTAGTCGGTTACCGACGGATATAGGAACCCGCCATTAATGATACTTAAAAAAACAAATCATTTTAATCGAATACCATTTTGTCGAACATTCATCTAGTGTTTCTAAATTTATTTTTTTAATATAAAGTGATACTTTGTGCAAAAATAAACGCATTGTTAGAGTGTTTAGGTCATATAGTACATTAATTGGCCTTATGTAGTTATTCCACAGAGTCTGAAGACCCGCTTATTTATGCAATGGGTTCTGCCCACCATGACTTACGGTGCCGAGACATGGACGCTCACGCAGGAAGCTGTGTACAGGTTAAGAGTTGCACAGAGAGCCATGGAGCGTACCATGCTCGGTATCAAACTCTTAGATCGAGTTCCAAACGTCGAGATCCGTAGAAGAACGAAGGTTCGTGATGTTGGAAATCGACTTATGGAGCTCAAATGGTCTTGGGCGGTACACTTGGCAAGACGTGGTGATGACAGGTGGAGCAGGGTAGCAACTGAATGGTGGCCGAGGAATGGCTGTAGAAAGGTTGGACGTCCGGCAGCGAGATAGGTGGACGACATCGTTAGAGTCGCGGGCCGTCAATGGGTGAGACTAGCGCAGGATCGTGGCGGATGGCACAAACTTGGGGAGGCCTATACCCAGCGGTGGGGAAGTCGGGCTGTGGATGATGATGATGATGTAGTTCGTTCGTGCAAAGATATCACGGAATGCAAAATGATTTTTCAAATCGGACCCATTTACATAGTGTAGTAAACGCAATTTTCATCTTCACGTCAAATAAATAAATTGAAATTTTAACGTAATAATTTAAGACAGCCGCCGGTTCTCAGAATGGTATAGTAGAATTCAATTTGACAGCCTGAAGTTTTCCTAAATAATGATGATAATGAATATGTTTTCAAAACCTTCAGGGGGTAATATTATAACCTCAAATAAAGAGCGTTTTTACACAATAAGCTTTAATGCCCCGAAAGCGCACACCAAATAAATATTCGTTGAGCACGCCACGTGTATTACAAAGGTGTGCAGTTTTTTTGCTCGTGATCGCGACACCGGTAACGACTTCCCTCACAAACGCCTCACAAATGCAACGATTCCGAAATACGCGCGAATAACTCCAATGTCCCCACTGTCCCCTATCCTTTGTTACTCGCACCCTCGGAGACACGGGGAAAAGGCACATCGATTGTTCCAATACAAACGGAAATATTACTCTCCCGTGAAAATGAATATTTTTTCAACTGACACGTTTGTCGCGTTTTGGAGTCTGAGTTCGGCGTGCGATTTACAACCAGCGCGAACAATAGGAGATACAGATTTTAAAATTGAGCATTCGGAATGGTTAAATCGGCGCCGTTCTGACAGTTTTGTGAAATATCATCGTTAAGACTGAGCGATGCTTTTAGCCCAGTTTCGGAACGAGCACAACGCGACCTGGTGAGTGCTGCGACCGCATCTTCCAATTCACTGCCATATTATCTGCTAATGGACGCCGAAACGTCTCTACAAGTTAAAAAGTCGAGATAAACGTTGACGTCGACACCCGCAAAAAAACACCTCCAATTCACGTTCCGAGTCCATCAAAGAGTAGAGTGTAGTAATTGTACAGAGAGGGCACTACATTCAAGTGGTTTTATTGCCGGGCAAATGTAAGGCGAGCAATTTGGCGGTCTGACCGCAAGAGCCGCGCATGTTTATTAGAGACAAAGAGCCGTCGACCCGCGATTTGCATAACGGTCTGTGTCGTAATTAGAAACCATCTCGGACGTCCCTCCTTTGTCCCGTCACTGCATCGTCTCGTCTGGGGGAGTCGCGACAAATGCCTTCTATTTAGCTGTTCTCTAGATAAGCTGACTGAATTAAAACTAAATGTACAACGTGTACTTTTCCATCTGATATCTGACCGCAGAAGAACGCAAGCTTTTATTTTATTTAGTTGCCGCTTCATTTGCAGATCACTAGATACGTAGATCTACCGTAGGTAATGAAAAACCTAAAAAACTCTTCATCTTTCGAAAACACTATTATAATATGTGAGTTGTGTTCAGCTTGAAGCCCTTGATTCGATTGAGCGACGTGCTGCTAGACTCATTGGTGATGACTCGCTAGTGGAAGCCAATTCAAAGTCTAGAGCACAGACGCCGTGTAGCCAGACTTTCAGTTTTTTTCAAGATACATTTTGGTGAATGTGCGCAGAATCTTCATGACCTTATCCCTCCTTCCCCCTTCTACCACCGGACAAGTTGACGTACCGAGAAGTACCACCCATGCATGGTCGGCATACCACCTTGCCGTACCAAACGATTTGCTTCAACTTTTCTTGTTAGCATAAGTAAGGGGTGGAACTCACTTCCGGCGTATGTTATTCCAAACCAGGATAATCTTGGAGTCTTCAAGCCCATAGTGAATAGGTCCTTTCTAGGCAAGCGTGCTCCATCTTCGATCACACCTTCACTTACCATGAGGTGAAGTAGTGGTCAAGCGCTTAGCTATCAGCAATAAAAAAAATATCTAATTCATATTACGTGCCTTACTTTGCCTTGCAAAAGTAAAGACTCTACGAACAGTACTTAGTTCTCCCTAGTTAAAATCTACCACTACAGAATTCACTGTTTCCTTCATACATTACGAGCACTCCCCAAGTAGGTACTAACGCATTCTAGTGCGATGTTCAAGCACGTAGGCCAGCGGTTGTAATGAAAAATGGTCTAAAGAAATTACGTGTGTAGTTCGCAGGCGTGCGCAATAAATCGTTTCCTAAGAACAGTACTCACTGCGGGGGGCTGGCCTTATAACTCATTAACTGAAGCTAGGGCTCCTACAAGAGTCGGATATATGAAAATCCACTACACCAACTCTAGTATGTTCATTGTCAGTCAGTGCTGGTACTTTGTTCTTATTAGAATCACCAGTAATTCAATTGAAAGTTTGTTTGATGACCTTTGTCTGTTCTAAAGATTTCATATAGTTTGACATCTCTTTTTTTGCAAACTGTAATGCCACGACCACAGTATTTTAGGTCCAAACTTGGCTCCTAGATTAAAATCCACACATTATATGTTTATTGGATCCAACACATTTGTGTAAATTAGGCCAATGTGGGACATAATGTTCTATAGTTCCTTGACTCGCTCGATTCTGTGACGTCAGAAACTTGCGAGAGTCAGTCCTGCTAACACGAGGCAACCCTACGGAGCACGTTTACGATCCGCTGTATCGGGGATAATGACGCTAAACCGATATCCTTATTTACTGCAAATTGCGTCGGCTCTTACGTCTATTAGACCTTGTTGCTATTGAGGAAGTGCGATATTGCGTCTAGTTATGTCACATTTCGTAACCTATATACCCAGTTCTCCACATTTTATAAAGAACAGGGTGGAGGGAGATACTGGTAACCATGACTCTTCGCCCACTAAGTCCTAACGGACACTGTCTTACCGACCAATACTTCCGCCCAGGGTGAATTTGTTAATGGTTGACAAATTTTGAGGACCAGTTGTGCCCGTTTTCCAGTCCAAGAAACTGTTTAATCAATCATATAGATAGAGAGTTCAAAACCAACTTTTCATAATTTGACGGCGTTCATATTTCAATCCCAGCTATTTATCAAAGTACATTATGACAGAAGATAGGTAACAAATTGTCGAATCGCCTAAATAAATTCAATTCTAATTCCAAAAAAAATTGTGGAATTCTAGTAGGTCGGATTTGGTATGTGTCAAAACAGCACTAACGAACAGCAGACCAAATGGAACATTGGGATATTGTCCTGTCGAATCGAAATACTGATCCAGAATTAACTGAGTGTAATTTTACAATATGAAGTAAAACTTGATGCATATTATTTGTACTCATTGTTATAGTGCAAGGATAGCATAATCAATATTTGGCATTATGTGTTTGTTTTTCGATTTCTTGTGTAGACCTTCGTACGAAGTGATCACGGCAAATAAAATGATACACTTCAAATCGAACCTATTAGATTTCCGTTAGTATACTTCATAAAATTATTTCATGTATAATTTTGTGTACACCAAAAATGATTATACTTTTCTAACTTAGGATTATGTTCAATACCTAAAACAGAATTTATTATAAATTATTAGACCATTCCTTAAATTTATTTTTCTTTGTTCACAGAATGCAATAGAAAATCCTCGGTCGTGTACCACTTATAGAACATCAAAGGTAAGTTTTTATTTTCAAATGTGGACTTTTATAATTTCACTGGCACCCATACTATGCGATTTTATAATACTACTAGCTGACCAATCCGCAACTTCGCATGCGTAGTATTTCAATAAAAACATTACCCTCCTGCGCAGTTAGGTAAAAAGTAGCCTATGTCACCCGGGGATAGTGTAGCTTCCCAACAGTGAAAGAATTTTTTAAATCGATCTAGTAGTTTCGGAGCCTATTATACAAACAAACAAACAAACAAACTTTCCTCTTTATAATATTAGTATAGATTATGTATTAGGATTCAAACTTTATAATAATTTTATATCTGACTAGCTGACCCGGCGAATTTCGTACCGCTTTGGCATGCATATTACGCGGGCTCCCAATGTACGTCGCCGGGCCAATTGTCAATCGGCCTTCATTAGCTGCATCTACGTATGACAAAATGAATTTTCTCAATAATTTTGTTTCCGTGATTTTTTCGGTATTTTATTAGTTGTTCTGCTATTCGGAGCGGAGACAAATCCAACAAATCAAAGATCATCAAAATCTGTCAAGCCGTTCTTGAGTTATAAATGGTGTAACTAACCCGACTTTGTTTTATATATATATAGATAATATGTATATGTATTCTCCGTAGTACACCGCCCTCCGTTTTATCTTCGTAAATTTCGCTCCATCCAAAGGTTGCCTGGGATAGATTAGATTAGAATTTTTTTTATTGCACTAAGAAAATAATACATAGGCGAACTTAATGCTAATTAGTGTTTTCTTCCAGCTAACTTTTGTGTAGTGTGGCTATTGTGTAGTGCCAGAAAATGGAAGGTAAACAAACTTTAGCTTAGATATCATAAAGAAAAACTTACAAAAAATAGTAAACAATAAATTAATATTGCTGGACATTTCACACAGCGCTATATAGCCCCAAACTAAGCAGAGCTGGTACTATGGGAACTAGATAACTGATAGAATACTTATATACTTTTTTTTCTAAATACATATGTACTTATAACATATAGAAAAACATCCAGACCGGAAGCAAATATTTGTTGATCATGCAAACATTAGTTCCGCGGCGGGAATCGAACCCGCTGCGCCACGGAGGTCGTCAATAATAATGATAATAATATACATACATAAACGAAATACATAAATATACCTACATAGAGAGCTCAATTTTGTGGGATCACTTTCAGCGATAAGGCTGCCCATTGTTATTGCCATTATTACTCTAGCTTAGGAGGTACTCTTGATTTGGGAACGCGTGAAAACGTTTTTAAAAATATGATTTTTAATTAAATCTAAAATAAAACTATGATTACGTTCACACCGATTTGAAGTGGATTTAATAATGACGCTCTTCAACTTTTCAAGAGCCAACACGGTGGTCGATCCGCAGACTGCTGTGTTGGCTAAAATGACAAAGCTTAAATTCTAAGAAGTGCATTTGCAAATGCAGCAAAAACATACTTCTAAATTAATCTAGGGCTGATTAATGAGGGTCAACCATAACTAGGTAATTATCTATGTATTATTTCTGTTTGTATGGTAATACAAGATAGATTTATCTGTCTATCATACATATCCTTCAACCCCTTATAAGGTAGGCACATTGACGTTCTGAAATAAATATCTTTGAATTAGGGCAATGTAATTACCTTCTACCTACTTAATCTGTAATAAGCATGGCATGAACCTAATTACACGTATTTCAACCAAGAATATCCTAACAACGTAAATTAGATCGTATAATCTGCTATAAGATATCGTTCAATTATTTTAATGAAGCGTTCGTTTTCATACAATTATTGCGGTGTTTAGCACCAAATTGGATTGATGTTGGAACAACAAATTAATGTTTATTATCACCTGGTGATAAGACCGCTTATTGAAGATTTCTTGGTAATTTGTTAATTATTATTAGTAAGGTACCTACACTATCTAATATACACGGTGTCCTTTAAATCGCTGTTTTCCCAGAACAAACGTTGTTCAGACCATGGTCTACAAAGGGTTTATAACCTCAAATTAAAATAGATTAAATCGGACTTTGAAAAACATAAAAAATTGCGAACTTACAACGTTTATTTTAAGGTTACGCCCTACAACTTGCCGCCGTATCGCCACAAAAATAATAATAGTAGGTACACACGGCTACACGTCAAGCTATACATTTCCAGTATAAGCTAACCTCTAATTCTACGAAAAGCCTACACAATGCGAGGTCAGCTTATACTGGAAGTGTATATATATATAAGTGCTTGATGTGTAGCCGTGTATACGCTACGGCTTGCGTGCCGATGAACTTTGTGTCACAGCTAGTTTTTGAACAAAGTTAGACTTATTTGAGGTCTAGATTTTTTTAATTCTCTTGTTTGATGTTATATACTGTTAGTAGACCATGGTCTTAACAACGTTTGTTCTGGGAAAACAATGATTAAAAGACACCGTGTATACAAATCTCGCGTCACGGTATTTGTGATCGCACTCCTCCGAAACGGGTAGACGGTTTTTAAAGATTTTTTTTTGTATATTTGTTCGGTATAAGAATAGGTCGTAAAGTATTTTTCACCCTCCTACCCCCAACCCTTATTTTTTAAACGCGATTTTAGTATTTTTGTATGAACGATATCCATTTAATTTAACCGTCGTTCATTGACGTGAAGTCATTTACATGAAGTGTCGCGTCACTTTGACAAGAGTGTTTTATATAGTTTTTATCTCGAAGTTCCCACGGGAACGGGAAATTTCAAGCGTGCGAAGCCGCGGGCGGGTCAGCTAGTAAAGTATATAATTCTATCAATGATAGTTTGTTTATGATAAGAACTAGCTGTTGCCCGCGACTTATTACGCATTACACTCCTAAATGTGTATGTAACCTAGAAATTAAGCTAAACTCGCTGTATTAACTTGACTTGATACCCCATTTTCATCCTATGAGAACTGATTTATGGGATAAAATGTAGCCTATAGGTCAACCAGGTTATAATCCACGTAAATACCAAATTTCATCGTTTAGCAGTTACGACGTAATTTAGTAACAAATAAACAAACATCCAAACTTTTGCATTTATAATATTAGTGTGATGCTTGATCTTAAGAGTCCGTTCCTAAATCTGACGCTGTGAAGTTTAGGTATTTACGAAGTCGGCAGGACGCGCTGTGTGTTTGTAGCCACAAACTTGTTCGAAATATTCGCATAAAACGGGTAACAGAAGACAGGACCCTTAAAACCAGCGCATAAGTGACGAACAGTTTAGTATGGTAGATTTGAAAAAAAAACTTTTGAAACTTGTAAGGTTATGAAAATTAATTTCAATTATTTAAGTCCTAAAGTTGAGCCAAGATATGGTAAGTAAATTTAAAAATATATCCCTTTAGGGTAAACATGCATAATTATTCAGTACATTAATGATTCAGATTGTACTTAATCATCATCATACCAGCAATAGAACGTCCACTGCTGAAGATACGCCTCCCCCATAAATCTCCACAGCGACCGATCTTGTGCGGCCTGCACCCAACGGCTCCCAGCGACCTTCATTAGGTCGTCTTTCCTGCTAGCTGCGCTTTCCAGTGCGTGGTCTCCACTAGAGAACCTTTCTGCCCCAACGTCCGTCAGTTCTTCAAGCTATGTGCCCTACCCACTGCCACTTCAGCTTGCTAATTCTCTAGGTCGACGACCTCCGTATTGCAGTGGGCGAATAGCCGGCTGAGATGCAGGAAGTAGCGGGTTCGAACAAATGTTTGGAACAGATATTTGGTCTCTGGATGTTTTTCTATATATTATAAGTATGTATTTACAAAAAACAAGTATATAAGTATTCTATCAGTTATCTGGTTCCCATAATACAAGCTCTGCTTAGTTTAGCTAGATAGCGCTGTGTGAAATGTCCAGCAATATTTATTTATTATTATTTAGGTTTGTACTTTGTATTTATATTTATCTATTCGACAATAAGTTACATACTTATTCTATTGCTTTCACAAATGACTCCATCAGTAGGTAGTCGATCTGAGCCTACATTTAGTTTGATTTACTTGCAAAGGCTACTTTCGTTCTATAAATAATTCCTCAAAATTGTTGTATATTTAATAATTTGCAGAAATTTGTTGTTTATTATACTGTTATTTTTGATCTCATAATAAGTCTTTCTTTAATAAGTTAAGTGCAATGTTTAGTAGTTATTGTGTATTAATATTTTGATAAAAAAACAATATTTTTGTTTTTTGTGAATCCTGTAAATTTTTATATGTTATATAATAATGTAAATGCGTGTATTCTGGTGGTCACACGCACTAAAGGCACATAATACCAGCGCTACAGTAGCTATATGTACACCGCTAACTGCAGTGTAGGGCGTAGTTAACTACTATTTTGTAATCTAACTTTAGATTACAAAATAGTAGTCAACTACGCCCTTAGTTCTACTAATTACGATTACAAGTAGTTAACTACAAGTAGTTATGATTACATGTAATCTAACTACAGTAATCAAGTTACATAAAGTAATCGTTAATCTGATTACTGTAATCGAGTAGTTATAACTACTGATTACTTTAGTTCTAAGGCTATCTCGTTTTGTAAGAAAATATGTTTAAAAGTTAATATTTACGAATATTCTTTAATTATTCAGTAGCTAATTAAGGTAGTTTTATGTAACCACAAAATAATTTGTTTACCTGCAGCGGTATGAAAAAAAAATCTTAAAAGTACTATTTCAAGTTTTTATTATCGATTTATTTATAAGTACAAAACTTAGATGTATACGTATATTTATCTATTATTATGTCGATAGATTGATTAGCTCTCGGTTTAGCAACTGATAAATCGATGCAGTGCATTGTGATCGTGATGAACGAATCGCGCGCGGGTTTTGTCTTTTTATCTACTCTAATAACATAAAGAGGATAGATTTGTGTGTTTGTAACGAATAAGCTTAAAAACTACTGTACTGAATTAAGAAATGATTTCTCTTTATGATAGAATGCTGCATTATCCCTTAATAAAATAGGCTATATTTATCCCTAGAAAAAATCAGGGTTCCCTACTAAAACTTCAATAATGTATCATTACCATTTACCCACGGTGTAAAAAAGTAGTTACAAAAAGTAATCATGTAATCGTGATTGCAACTACAATTTGTAGTTAGTTATCAAAATTTTTAACTACTTAATACGATTATTTTATGTTATCTACTATTATGATTACTAACTACAAAATGTAATCGTAGTTAGTAATCAGTAGTTAGAATACATTTTGCCCAACACTGCCGCTGAGTGACGACCTATTTTGCATAGGTACGTAAGTATAACTGTAACCTAAGTATAACTGTTGTATTCATAGAATGTAAAAATGGACACAAAATAAATATTTTTGTATTTGTATACTAACGATATCGTAAAGGTCGTGGGCCGTCATCGTCAGTGGGTGAGACTAGCGCAGGATCGTGGTGGATGGCACAAACTTGGGGAGGCCTATACCCAACAATGAGTGAAGTCAGGCTGTGGACGATGATGATGATGATACTAACAGTAACAGTATTACATAAAGCACTGTAAAATCCTAGAAGTATATCTTGGTGCTTAGAGACACTCGAGCCGCTAAACATTAATTAGATACCTACTTACAAACCCGCATTACTTATTCCAGTATTATTTCAAAGAAATACATAAACTATAGTATATCTAATTATTTCTTTTAAGAATTTACATCAAAGCAGAAAACCGAACAGAGTACTTAACAGGTCAGTTTTGAAGAAAAAAATCTCAAGCTCAAAGAATAAGTAACAGTCAGTAGAACAAGTCATTACTCATAATTAGGCTACTAAACTTAATTTGCCGAGAAGTAAAACTTGCGCTGTTTTTGTTCAAGAAAAAACTTCAATTTTTATAATATCTTGGTGCTCTCTTTGGAATGGTCTTTTGAATATTTATTTTATGATTTCAATATAATAAACTTTAACAGCATTGCGACAATATTGCCAGCTGAAAAGCATTGCAACACTTTAACAGCAGATTTGTAATGGATACTTTTCAAACTATCGCGATCACTGTACATAATTATTGATTAAAACGGGTATATATCGCGTATGTACCTTTTTTATTTGTTATCCCGACGTTTCGGCTGTGTTACAACAGTCCCCGTGTTGCAACAACCATGAATGTTGCAACACTGCCGAAACGTCGGGATAACAAATAAAAAAGGTACATACGCGATAAATACCCGTTTTAATCAATAATTATGTAACAGATACGGTAGTCTGTTTACCAAATATAAATCTTCAGAGTGGGCATTTTCCCACCCCGCCCTCCGACCCCGTCCCCTTCATCGCTTTCTTGATATTGAGTTATCTTTGAACACTAATTTTCCACCAAAACTACTAATTAACTAACTATTTGTAAATATTTTGCCTAATTCGCGATAGGTACGTAATTCTAATCACAAACTTGACTCCAGGCTGCTGCGTTTGAAAACCAAACACTGACTAATAAGTATCAAGCATTCCGAACACGCTTTGGGAACTGTTAATGAGTACGGGGTACGAATGTGACAACTTATTTAGGTATTACCCGTGCGCGATAAGTTGGGACCGGAGCGCGGTGACGTCATATTGGCGTGTTTGTACCGCCCGCAAAAAAGCGAACATAACAAGCAGCCGCCCGCGGCTTCGTCTTTGTTTTTTTAACATAATTTATTATGTTAATCAGGGAGGACGCTGCTTTTTATGTAATCTTTTTTACACTATTTGAATAAAATAAAAATACAATGTTTAAGTTTATACATTTATTTTATCTATTATTTACATTATCTCATCTTTGTCACTACTTAGTGGACAGGTAAACAAAACTGTTTGTTCCGTTTTTCGTTTTCAAAAAACTCTAACACTTTTAGCACGAGGTTTCTTTCTCCGCTATGCAAAGGTTTACCCTTCATAATGATAACAAAAACACTTAACAACAACTATAACAACAAAAACTACAACAACAAAACAATGACACAAACGAAAACTAAAAGAATTCCAGAGCGCGTCGTTACGTGACGTAGGCCAGTACGAGACTAAAAACCCTAGTAAAAAATAGTGATGCAAACGGTACAATACGGGCGCCATCGGGGAAGTGCAGGGGAAGCGGTCGGGGAGTCGCATTCCTAGCAGGTCCCAAGTTATCGCGCACGAGTAATAGCTACTAGCTACTCAAAGAAATGCTACAGAACCACAGGCAAAACCTACTTAGGGGTATAGCAAACTTAATTGTAAAGGTATGAACGGTATGTGAAAATCTTTCATCAGTTGTACACTTGGGCGACTTGCGCAACGATGCTTAAACGTATCTAGACCGGCTTGCTCATCGATCCCTAAACATATTTGGCGACTAAACATGTTTAAATTTGACGTATTTGTATTATTTAACAACTACTTAAATCATATTTAGCCAAAAATACGTTTAGGCCTCGTTGAGCATGTCGCCCTCAGTCGCTAAATATTAATTAAAGTCCGGCCATTTTAATAGGTAACATTTGACGTCTGTCAGTTCGGTACAACTCGTACAACTCGTATCGGTCATTATTACAATAAATATGTAATCGTAATTGAAAAAAGTTAAGCAATTGTGCAGTTCTAACAAAACGAAACAATATACATATTACTTTATGTCCGCCGTTACAAGGTTACGTTGTTGAATTTGTATGTAATGTCAAATGTTACCTATTAAAATGGCCTGACTTTAGAGAGTGGGCAAATCATACAAATACGTAAAATTTAAACATGTTTAGTCAATAAATACGTTTAGGGATCGTTGTGCAATCCGGGCTTTAAGTATAAATTAAGTACTAACCTAATTAGAAATCTCTCTGTATCTTATTACCTATAAGTTGTACTGTAGTTTTTTGCAATTTGTTTTCAAAATGTTAAAGAATGTGACCAGGTGTTGCAAAATGTTGCCCCACAAAAAGTACCTTCGGTGAGAATGCACCTATACTGTCAACAAAATCTACAAATTTAACCTACTATATAAAGGATTAAAAAAAAATAAAGTAATAATGATGTCAGGTACAGTTAAAAGTTCACTACACACACAAATTAAGTCAGATAATTAAGGATATATGTATTATCCCAGTCCAATAATTAAAATGCTGATCTTAGGAGTTCGCAACTATATCGATACATAACCATACAATATAAACAATGTTAATACAATTTTAAAGATAAGATACAGTAGAGAATATAACTTTATCAATATTGTGCTTGCAATTTATTTAAGTATATAATTATTTTTCGTGAAGTAGTCTTAATAACTTATTAAAACTTATTTTCCCGGAACCAATGCAAAATAAAAATTGCGAAATCAGTAGACATCGACTATCTCTCAACCCCGGCTTTATCCAAGGATACTTCCCACTTCTTACTCCTTCAACCCCTTCTTCCTTCCAATCAACACAACGTACCCCAGTTTTTATAGCCCGATTAGAGATTCCTGTCACGACTGACCCCCTGCCTATGGGGAGCAGGGCTGTAAGCTATTCCGAAATTATCGAGTGTAAAGTGCCGAATGGTTGAGTCCAAAGGTACTGTAAAATAGATTCCAGATGGTGTTATAATACAAATTTTTATTTGGAATGTTTGGTCAACATTTAAGGAATTTTCTATTTGCCGAAAATATTGCCTCTATTTTTATTAATAAAAGATAATTTGTATATAATATTATGGTTCCTGGAGATCAATGAGGGAGGCCTTTGTCCAGCAGTGGACGTCCTACGGCTGATATGATGATGATGATGAATTTATATAAACTACGTCTGGTGGCTGGGTAAATTTTCCTTAAATAATTTATTAAAAAATAAGGCATCGTACTTTTTTTTTTCACCTTAGCACATAATTTAAGTATGATTGATTTTGTTCAGGTTCAAAAAAAGGCTCTTTAATTTTCAGAAGGTCGAACGCGTTTTTATTGACTGTTGAATTACCAAAATCCTTTTTCTTTCTTTAACAAATCTTTCAAAGGTTGTCTGGAAGAGATCGCTTTTAGCGATAAGACCGCCCATTGTACTAAATCTATTTGTAAGAATTATGTTCTGTATTTTACTTTGGTGTACAATAAAGAGTTATCTTATCTTATCTTTCTTATCTATCTTATCTTATATATATAAAAGAAAGTCGTGTTGTTACACTATTTATAACTCAAGAACGGCTGAACCGATTTGGCTGAAAATTGGTAGGGAGGTAGCTAAGAACTAGGAAAAGGACATAGAATACTTTTTATCCCGTTCCCGTGGGCCGTGACATAAAACGTCAAAGAGAATACAAGTCACTATAAAACGTCGTATAACAAAAACGCATCTGACATGAAATAACAAAACAGCTATGACAGCAAATGACAGCTAAACGTAATTTTGTCTATGGTTAAGTATGGTTGTATAATGATGGCCGGGGACAACAATTGACAATTCTACCAGGGTGACGTTTAATGACAGCCCGCGTTATATGCATGTCAAGGCGGTACGAAGTTCGGCGGGCCCACTCTATAAATATCAACCCTATATACTCGTACCTTATAAAAAGGAGCACAAAACTCTGAATTACGCGCGTAGATTTCTCTAACTAAGGAGTACGTATATTATGAGGTTGTTACTCACCGGTGTTTCTGAAGTGTTCTCATTTTAGATTAAGATGTCCTCTAGCGAAATTAAAATAGATATTAAGTTACCAGTTGAATCATCTAAAGACCGTTGCAAACGATCTATAGATAGCTCAACTGCTCCAGATCACTACCAGGCGGAAGTGTCTCCAAGATACTGGCTGCATTGCCCCACTGAATTGCAAAGCTTATGCGTGGACCCAGATAAGCACCAGCTCTCGGATCACACGTCGCTTCGACCCGAAAGAATTTTGAAAACGCGATGGGCCCCGATACCCTATGGACCCAGGGTCTCGACCCCAAATGGCTCAAATACGTACGCTCTGTAGAGACTTCCATATTTAAGTTACCAAGTTATGTTATATCAATTTTTAAAAAAGATGCTGTTCAGCTTTTTTCTCAAATTATTTTTTCAGTCATCGCTTTTTAAGCATTTGCCTCTTATGTGCAAGGAGTTTGATGTTTCTCTATCAAAATCAAATTAAAAATGAAAAATCAATAATCAATGAAAAATAAATAATCAAAAATGAGAAGATTCGTAGACGAACCAGTCACTGACACAGCGCAAAGGATTAGAAAGCTGGAGTGGCAGCGGGTAGGGCATACAGCTCGAAGAACTAACGGCCGTTGGGGCAGAAAGGTTTCAGAATGGAGACCAGACTGGAAAGCGCAGTGTAAGACGGTCCCCACTAGATAGAAAGACCTGATAAAGGTTGCTGGGAGCCGTTGGGTGCAAGCCTTACAAGATCGGTTGCTTTGGAAATCTATGAAGAGGCCTACATTCCGCAGTGGTCGCAATGTGGATAATGATAATTATGAAGCAAGTAAAAACGATATGTTTAATATGCTAGATATCTCCACAATTTTTCCCGTTTATATGCAACAGATCAATAAAGGTAAGAACCTCTTATTCATAAACACAATACCTTTATACAATGCATCGAAGGGCGCTCCGCTCCGAATAGCAATGATAGATTGTTGGGCGTTCCATTCTGGCGTATTAATCGTCTGCTCGAAACACTGGACTATTCCGCAATCATTTCGGCATTGCTTCTTGAGAGGCAGGTCGAGGCTTCATCACATAACATTGGCATTTCGTGTAAAATGACCTTTATTGAGCGAGCCTTTATATGATTCTATATGGCTCGTGATGCAGATATAGATGATCGAGTTTTCTACAAGCTTCATAAATTACAAAATTTTCTACCAATCCTGTGAAGGTCGTCAACGTAGTTTAACCGAATCAAGTTATCACACGCGCATTGTAATTTTAGTAAATAAAAGACAGGTTTTTGTAATTACACATTTAAACGGGTATTTATCGCGTATGACCCTTTTTTATCGGTTATCCCGACGTAAATCAGTAATTATGTACAGTGAACGCGGTTTGCAAAACAGGTGTTTTGTTTCTCTGATGCAAACATTCATCAAATAAGCATAGGTTCGCTGCGTGGGCATTCATCAAACGTAGCAAAGAAACGTTTAAGTCATAAGTGATATTTTAAAACGTTTATTCTTACTTCTTCTGTGGCCGAGGCATCGAGGCTTCGAGGGCCGCTGGCCGTAACTTAGTGGCACTTATCGCGCCTCCTGGGGCTCTAACCCGCTCGCTTGCCGCCACTCGCCACAATACGGGGATTAAACAGAACCTATCAGAGCTAATTGGTGGCGGAAAGCCACAACCGCAGATCGGAACTTCATAAGATTAGTAATCCACTAGAGGACTTTAAAGAGATGGAAAATGTAAAGCACTGAGATCCCTCCGTTGGAACGGGGGTAACTTACAAATCAGACGCTAAAAAGATGGAGTGAAGTGTGCGAAGGGAATTGGAATAAGTGGGCTAAAAAAAATAAAGCCCGTTTGCGCTTCGTTTCAGTGTTTGTGGGTTGGGCCCACGCGTGCCTCGCATTCGCTAAGCCGACATCGGTAAAAGTAAATTTTGAGCTCTCGCATCAATAACCATTTTGACAGCTAAGCCGCCATTTTTCATCCGAACAACGCTCCAAAGCGGAATTCCGAGAATCGCGCAGTCAGAGGTCGCTCGAAACAAAAAACCTCCTTGTACCGCGTCACCGGCAAACATCGAAACTGCATCGAAAATCCCGTTTTAAACCCCTTATATTGCAGGTTTAATTCGAGCGCGGAAACTTTCCGGCGTAACTAACGCAGCGATGGAAATGCGGCTCGGAATTTTCCGCTTCCATTCTAATAGAGAAGTAGCTCGGAACAGTAGATCAACTTCCGAGCCATTTATTCACAAATCGAGTTATAGCACCTCTCGCGAGCCGAGCGCCGTGCAAAGGTCATTTGTGCAAATTACAAGAGGCCACAAGTTTTTCGAAACTGTCCCGGCTTAAACGAGTGGGTGAGCGTTGAGCTGCAACGGTTTTTTCAAGATTAATGCAATGTTTCCGTGAAGGCAGCTCGCGTTTCCTTAATTTCCTCTTCGGAGCGGTGCATAAGCCTTAATTTATGACGTGACGTGCCGTGGCAAAGATAAATTCGTTTGTGTTTATCAGCGCTGCGCTTTAATAAACATCGCCGCACGGACTCACGACTCTAGTTAGTTTCACGTCTATTTATTTACATGAACGTCATAATTTATTTAGAATTTAACTCTTGTCCCATTAGGGCGTCCGTTTGTAGAATTTCACAAAGCAAATCCAGTTATAAGTGTAACGCCGCGTCCAAACAGCGCTATCCGTTTATTTCTCCGCGTCTGTTGCCGCATATCGCAAATTAAATAACGTGTTTCGACTATGAATAATGGCCGCCGCGGCTCCTTAAACCCGTGCCATGTACAGTTAGAATTTTAAAATTAAAATAATGTTATTGTTTACGCTCCAGAAACTTTTCGTGCGTTTGTAGAGGATAGTATAAGTATTTTTATTAAGCTCCCAGTTCTGTGTTAGATCACAACCTTAATTTAACCACGTCGATAATAATATATTTAAAAAGCGTTTTAAGGTCGATAATAACATTGCAAAAGTGAGCGTTTGTTTTGTATAAGTTTATTTTGTTTGCTTTATATCATTGATTTAATTAATTGTATGTACATACGATAGGACCGACATGTATTTTATAAAGGTCCTTATCATAAATTTGAATAAAAAAAAATAAGTGAGCGCTTTTGTCAAAATTGTGAAGCCAATCCATGCTAAGGTTTGTAACAGATAGGTATGAGTATCTAGTGGTAGTTACATGGCGGATTTACTACTTCCTTTCACAGGAAAGTCATTTAGCTACGTGAAAGACTCAACGCACTTTACTCAACTCTTGGAAGGAATAGTAGTACATGAAGATGAGCGTATGGTGAGTTTCGATGCAGGGTCACTGTTTACCAATGTACCGATAGCGGACACAATAACCAATATACAAGAGCTGTTACAAGGTTCATCAATACCTACCGGATGCATGAAGGTAATTGAGTATCTATTAACAAGTGGTTACTTTGTATGGCGGGGTGATTATTACATACAATTGGACGGTGTAGCAATGGGATCACCAATAGCTCCAGTAGTGGCCAATATATTTATGGAGTGTTTTGAGAGGACGGTACTGGATAGCGTACCCTGTAGACCGAGATACTGGTGGCGGTATGTAGATGATGTGTTCGCCATAGTACGAAGAGATAGCATAGAAACCTTACTTAGCTATCTAAATTGTAAACATCCTAAGATATCCTTCACGGTAGAGCTGGAAAAAGATGAATGCCTACCGTTCCTGGACGTGTTGGTTATACGAGAACAGACAGGATGACTTACACATATAGTATACCGTAAGCCAACACACACAGACCGGTATCTTAGAGCTGACTCGCACCACCATCCAGCTCACTTAGCCTCGGTACCGCGTCCTCTGATTAATAGAGCACTAAGGCTATGTGCCTCTCAGTACATGAACCGCGAGCTCTCACACATAAAAGGAGTGCTGGAACAAAACGGCTACGGGTGGAGACAGAGCTGTCGAATTGCGGACACATCCACAAGATCACGCATAACAACGGTAAATAGAGCAGTAGCGTACTTACCTTTTGTGAAAGGATTAACGGATAAGATCGGAAACTTGTTACGCCATAAGTACAGCATCAAGACGATATTCCGTCCTCAAACACAATTGAGACAGCTGCTGCATTCGCCGAAGGACAGAGACCCTCTGGGTGTCCCTGGCGTATATATGATACCGTGTGACTGCGGTAAATGCTACATTGGTGAAACAAAGCGTAACGTATCTACTAGGTTGACTGAACATATACGTGCAATGAAGAATGTTGACTCAAACAGTTCCGCAGTGGCGGAACATTCCCTAGATTCTGATTTGACGCACTACATACGTTTCGACAAGGCCCGTGTTTTAGCGAGAGAGAAGTTCTTCGTTCCTCGCAAGATCCGAGAGGCGATAGAAATAAGTCGTGTGCCGAACTTTAACAGGGATAGAGGATGGGTTCTACCGCCGGCCTGGAGGCCATGTCTTCATGATGCAAGTGACAGAAGAGTGAGTGAACCTGGTAGAGACATAGTTAGTGTTGTGTGTTTGCCTGTACCAAGAACTACAGAAGAGAGCAGCAGTGATGATAATGATGATGACACAGCGGGTCAACGCACTGTGCTTTCGTTGACCCAATCCCCACCACCCCGCCCGTCCACTCGCGCGCAGAGAGCAGCAGTGCGAGGCGAGACGTTATTCGGAGCGGATCGCACTCACCCTGATGAAGGTTCACGAATTGAACCGAAACATTGTCGGTCGAAACACCGATAAGACGGTACGTGATAAATCCCGTATTTATAATAATGTATGAGTATCTACCTTAAATACTTAGCTCCTCAAAAATATCGTTTATATTATCCTCTGTTTTCTCATTAGATACCTAAATCATGACTTACACCAGAAAATAATGCGTCTTGTTTCCAGTTAAAAGACTTTTCGCGTTATTAAACCTAAAAACGGCTATTTAATTTAGCCTGTGCTACCGGTCAGTAATTTAACTCAAATTTACTACCTGAGTATTTGTTTACCTTATGTTCTTTTGCCGACTATTTTAAAAAAATTGTCGCTCTTTACCTGACTAATAGTTGATGATTTGAACGGGCATACTTCAATTCGCAGTGCTATCGCTGTAGTAATCGGCTTACGCGATTTCGGAGTTTCGATTGATTGATCATATCGAGCTGGACGCTCGATAACAAAATAAAAATCAACAGAAAACAAATACACTGTTTGTGAACAATGATTTTCGAAATCGGCGAAATGAAATTACGTTATACAAAATACATCCTTGATTTTTGTGAAAATAAAGTACCTGCATCATTTCAACGAATTGTTTCATAACATAAATTCGGCCGAAAGTGTTTCGGTGAAATAACCAGCTGATATTATGTAAGGCGCGGCATATTGTCGTGCTTAGGCCTTATTATATTGGATCTCGTAACGCACGCGAGTTTCACGCGACGTACTAATTGCACGGCCGTTAGATACGACTCACGGCATTCTGGAGCAAAGCTGGCTTATTACAGGAAGGTTCTACCACTGCGTATTATCTCTCAATGAAAATAAACTCTATCCACTTGATTCTAAACGTTAAATTGCGTTATTTCTGGTGGTACCAAGTCTTTGAAAAGTGCTATGGTTTTCGTTATTTTGCAGAAAGAAGCAGCTTGTTAGTAGGATAATATTATTGTTTTTTTTTTGCGTTTTTTTACTCTAGTTTTATCAAGTTAAATTGAGCTGTTACACCTAGAGTTTAAGTTTTAAAATCGCTCGAGAGTGCCGCAGATATTACGCTCAGTTTCGTAGTGACATCTGAAACTTTTGTACCATTATTATTTCTGGCGAGGTCGCAACGCACTAACAATTTCGTCTAGTACAATAGGGATTTAAGATCGTTCTCGACGACATATTTCTACACATTGTTGTAATTTGGAATGTAACTTACAATGTATTTTGCGGCTAGCAGCGCCAAACGACACTTTTGTTTAGCACGTTGTAATGTTTACGATTTAACGAGTATTTCTAGTTTCAAATGAGTTGGAATAAATGTTTACGCTTATAAAACGTCCACGACTTTGTCTGCCTTGTGGTTTTTATACAATAATGACTTACTCATTTGTCCAAACCGTAGGGACACAATAGAACACTGAAAGAATCTCTATATATAAAAATGAATCCCTATTTCCCTTGGTCACGCCATCACGCGTGAACGGCTGGACCGATTTCGCTAATTCTTTTTTGTTGTATTTCTTATTGTCAGGAGAAGGTTCTTATGAAAGAAAAAAAATAAGAAAATTGCGCGCAAAATTAGAAAATTTAAGAATATATTACCACCATATAAAATTATTTATAATCTAACCTTAGCGCTTTTATAATGTAACCTTATGACGTTTGACATAGAATTGACAGAATTCGTGCTGCAAATATCGTCAAAGAGGATGTAAAAAAATTAATATCGTTTGAAACAGATGCTTCGATCGGAGTTATCCCGAGATATTGTCTATGTATATAAAAATGAGTTGCTGTTCGTTAGTCTCGCTAAAACTCGAGAACGGGTGGAGCGATTTGGCTAATTTTGGTATTGAATTATTTGTGGAAGTCATTTATTTTCTCATACATATTGATGGCCGGGGACAACAATTGACAATTCTACCAGGGTGACGTATATTGACAGCCCGCGTTATATGCATGTCAAGGCTGTACGAAGTTCGGCGGGTCCACTAGTATACAATAAAATACAGAAAAAACAGTTGAATCATCTATAGAACACTTGGTTATGCCAATGATAATACATACTTAAATAATTACATAAGCTTCATCTACCTAGTTGCTCATTGCTCCATCATTTTGGAGGTGCTAGAAAAAGACAAGCATTTCATATACATTTAAACATCTAAACACTGATAAATAAGTACTTGATATTATAGCTGATTTCTGAGTTTTTGAGTATCTCGATATTTAGACGCAGTTCCAGTGCAATACGCTTTTAGTACAAATATAGTGCATAGCTAGGATAGTTTCAAAAGACATATTGTCAAATAACTTATTAGAATAGGTAATTTGAATTCTAAATTGGTGTGTATGTCATTGAGTAATAATTATAAATATTGAATTGCATTAGTCACATTACATATTGAGGAATTCCTTATTTTTAAGTTATTTGTGTGGAAACAGGCTTACGGCCCACCTGATAGTAACCGGTCACTGTCGCCTATTGACACCGGCAACACCCGGGGTATTGTCGATGCGTTCCCTACACTGTAGAAACCTCTTTACATGTCTCTTGAAGCGTGCCATGTCGTAGCCTAATGGGAAAACCTCAGATGGTAGCTCATTCCACATCTTGCAAGTATGGGGTAGAAAAGATCGCGTGAAGCGTGTGGTGCGTGCTACCCAATTGTCGATGATATGTGGATGAGCTTTATTACGCTGTCGAGAAGTGCGGTGGTAAAATCTTGACGACGGGATGAGATCAAATAGCTCCTCAGAACATTCCCCTTTTTCCTTTCCCTTTCTCTTTTTCCATTCGTATTTTATTATTTTTTTTATCTATTTTATGTCAGCTTCTTAACGAGCTTACTAACTCCGAACATAACATCTCTGTTAATATCTTACGATTCGATTTACAATTAAAATCTTGAAATGAAACGGATTTATTTAACAATTCTTAAACAGATGTTTTTGCTAAATAAATAGTTATACAGCGCTAAAAAGATTAAAAACTCGCAATATAACGTAGATTCCTCGTATTTGCCAAAAGAGAAATAGCAGTTTCTTGAATTAATTTATAAATGTTTTCCAACTGAAATAGACTCAAGTTTAGCGTACAATTTGCTCAACTAAAGAGCTCCTCGTAGAACCAGTACGATTGTGTGTTGCACGCTACGCTCTTAAAACAACACGCGTCTAGATTAAACAAGGCGAGAATATACTGCGTTTGTGTTTGTGAGTTAAATACAATGATTGTGTGCTTTTAAATCCCGTATTTTAGAAATAAAAGTAGGTGTTGTGACTTTGACGACCTCCGTGGTGCAGTGGGCGAATAGCTGCCTGAGACGCAGGAGGTAGCGGCTTCGATTCCCGCTGCGGAACAAATGTTTGTATGATCTACAGATATTTGTTCCGGGTTTGGTTATTTCTCTATAAATTATAAGTATGTGTTTACAAAAAAAAAACATATAAGAATTCTATCAGTTATCTGGTTCCCATAGTACACACGGCTACACATCAAGATATACATTTCCAGTATAACCTGACCTCGCATTGTGTAGGCTTTTTGTAGTATAAGAGGTCAGCTTATACTGGAAATGTATAGCTTGATGTGTAGCCGTGTGTACAAGCTCTGTTCAGTTTGGAGCTAAATAGCGCTGTATGAATTGTTCAAAAATATTTATTTATTTATATTTATTTAATGTTATTTTTAAGTGGATATATTATTTTTTTTCTTCAGACTCCTCAGTGTACACTTGTTTAGTCTCATAGCTAGTAAGATGAAAAATAAAGAATTTATTTTAAATACGGGATTTATCACGTACCGTCTCGCCCCGCACATTATTCGGAGCGGATCGCACTCACCCTGATGAAGGTTCACGAATTGAACCGAAACATTGTCGGTCGAAACACCGATAAGACGGTACGTGATAAATCCCGTATTTATAATAATTATTTAATACAATCACGAAAGTTTGCTAAGTAAAATAAAGAATGTATTTATTCATTCATCTCTCAAACCCCTAATTTGGAGACATGAGTAACAATGAAGTCGAAATACGAAGTAATTACTACGTAAAAAAAGTTGAATTACACTTATTTTGTGATCTCTTAGGTTGTTACCACACCGATCGATCGATCGCCGATCGATGCCATCGATTGATGTAAAATAAAATCAGTCGACGTCGATCGACTGTTCCTACTATGCCGCATCGGTGGCATCGATAGTTGCTCGATCGATTGGTGTAGTAACACCCTTAGATTTTGAAAAGTAGCACCACTTTCGTGGTAAAATTTTACAATAAATATTGTAGATACTCTAGACTGTTCATAGAACAAATATACTCGTGCAAAGAAAAACACTTAAAACTAAAAACAATTGAATTAAATGAAAACTCTTTATTACCTACCCTACAAGCTAGACACAATAACAGAAAAAAAAGTAAGCACAATGAGCGGTCTTATCGCTTAAAGCTTTAAATATGTATACATATATTAAGTTCATTTTCCGATTCGTGAAATTCCATTAAACTTTTTCATCGATATTTAATAAACTAACTACTTAGTAGTTATACAAAATAATGTTTTCATGAAGTTTTAAATTAAACAACTTAGTAAAATTCTCAGTACATCTATTATGTAAAACTGTAAAAGCTTTTGTTATTAATAACACAAAATATTTTTCCAAGAACAGCCATTGTTTGCGTTGATTTAGTTTTACCACTTAATAACAGCCCTCGGGGTGGAAAAAGGGGAGCTATAGAGAGTGCCTATGAACAACTAGTACGAACGCTAGACTAAAGAAACAATAACACATTTTAATAGTTATTATTTTTCAAAACATTTTTTAATTTTTCACCAAATTCATAGCTTTTAAAAATGAATAAATGAAAAAAAAAATTCTTTATTAGGTATACCTAACAAGCTAGATACAAGAAAAGTTTAAAAAGAAATAAAAAAAACAAGCAAAATCACCGATGTAGGGGTGAAGCTAGACCGAAGTGGGACTAGGCCGGTCACGTCTGTCGCATGCCTGACGAGCTGTGGGCCAAAATCACCACTAAGTTGAGCCCTGATACAGCAAAGCGGTGCCGCGGCAGACCACGCCGGAGGTGGTGGGACGAGCTAGACGTCTTTGAGAGGGACTGGCATACGATGACACTGGACCGTTGTGAGTGGCGGAAATGCGGGGAAGCCTTTGCCCAACAGTGAGGCAATATGGGCTCATAGTAATAATATAAAAAAACATATAAATGTTAGCATAATGGCCGGTCTTATCTATTATAAATTTAAAGTAAGGAATGCCTAAGTGTATCCTACAACCAATAACGGATTTACATTTTCTAGTTGTTACAAATAACGACAACAATCACCCAAACATGCCAAATGCCATACGAGTAATAATAACAATTTAATTAATTTACAAATGTTTTTTTAAGTTATTTGTGGGGAAACAGGCTTACGGCCCACCTGATGGTAAGCGGTCACCGTCGCCTATTGACACCGGCAACACCCGGGGTATTGTCGATGCGTTCCCTACACTGTAGAAACCTCTTTACTCTTACCTCTTTCCCTCGAAGCATGCCATGTCGTAGTCTAATGGGAAAACCTCAAATGGTAGATCATTCCACATCTTGCAAGTATGGGGTAGAAAAGATCGCGTGAAGCGTGTGGTGCGTGATACCCAATTGTCGACGATATATAGATGAGCTTTATTACGTTGTCGAGAAGTGCGGTGGTAAAATCTTGACGACGGGATGAGATCAAATAGCTCCTTAGAACATTCCCCATTATACAGGCGGTAGAATACACTGAGCGATCCGATGTCACGGCGTTGACTCAGCGGTTCCAGCCTGTCGGCGAGTTTGGGATCACCGATGATTCTAATGGCTCTTCTCTGAAGGGAGAAACGTGATGATATTGGTGTAAATAGGTGTTCTTATGGTACCTACTTAAATTTAGGGTCTAAATAAAGAAGGCGAAATCTACTAACGCATCATAAAATGCGCACACAGATTGTGAACTACCTAATATTAGGACCTAATATAGGACTGCCTTTTCACCAAAGGTGTGCTACATTTGTTAAGCTACGAATTATACGATAGATACTTCTGGAACCAATTTTATACTTAGTTGAAAACTAAAATGAAAACATTTGATAATTTGAAATGGAAAAGGTACGGAAACCTTGACTTCTGGCTCAAATAAATATCTTCATAACACTACAAAAACGCCGAAAGATAGTCAGCTCTTTATCACTCTGCTCAAGCCTTATTTCTAGGCTTGCGTGACGTATCAACATTTTTTTAATGTTTTGGAATAAAAAGGTCTACAGTAAAGTTGACACGCGAAGGGGAGGAACCCATCGAACGTGTTTTGGGGTTCCGTAATTAAATGATGGAACGGTCGGATTATTTTTTTTGTTTATCCATTATTGTGCTGTTGATTGAGTTTTTGAAATGTTTTCATTAGTTACCCACCCATATTATGAGTCATTTCATTACTTTTACAAATCAAATCATTACAATATTTGAGTTTATTTTTCTAGTTAGATAAATATTAGATATTTGTTATTGTGTTTTACGGAGTTTGTGTGCATTAAAGCATCTAAATGGTTTGATTAATAAACAAATAGGTACAATACAGGGCGCACCGGAGTATACATATGGGTTTCCGAATATGAGTGATACTGAAAAACTGTTAAATAAATAATGCTGGACAAATTTTTTACACAGCGATATCTAGCACTAACCTAAGCAAAGCTTGTACCTACTATACCTTTAACCAGGGAACCAAAACTTACAAATCCTGATAAATATCCAGTTTTAGTGAAAATATTTATAACCATTATAGTTTCAAAAGTTATATAATATTCCCAAGCACAGCCGCATACCGAAACTAGTATAGATAACCTAATACATAACGATACCGGCAGGAATATTACGATGAATGTATCCCAGAGGAACATAATTTACTAAACAGTGGAATAATGCGTTATTTAGGTGGTATCAACAACTCTAGATAACTAGAGCTTGCAAATGGATGTTTGGGTGAACTGAATATGTATTTTCATAAACAATCGTTTACAATTTGTGTTGAGTATTGACGACCTCCGTGGCGCATTGGACGAATAGCCGGCTGAGACGCAGGAGGTAGCGGGTTCGATTGTTTGCACGATCTACAGATATTTGCTCCGGGTCTGGTTGTTTCTCTATATATTATAAGTATGTATTTACAAAAAAAATGTATATAAGAATTCTGTCAGTTATCTGGTTCCGTTAGTACAAGCTCTGCTTAGTTTGGGGCTAGATAGCGCTGTGTGAAATGCCCAGCAATATTTATTTATTTTATAGTATAGCGGCTTCTGCGATAGAGGAAGTCGAATATATAATTACTAGTCCTTTATTAATGTAATCTAGACAAGTTAGATATAAAAATATTATAAATGACGTCCTATCTACCTTTTTCATTTATCTACCTTTCCTTATCTTATTTAAAGAAGATTTATTTAGCAGCTGCTGGTGGAAAGTTGCTGCATTCGCTAGGTTGTAGTTGCTCGTCTGAGATTACTTTATATTATGCTTGCATTTATTTGTATTGTTTTTAATTTAATTTTAACTGTCAAACAAAATAAACATTACTGGACATTTCACACAGCGCTATCTAGCCCCTAACTAAGCAGACCCTGTACTATGGGAACCAGACAACTGATAGATAGATAGATAGATATTTCTTTATTGTTACACCAAATTAAAATAACTTAACCTAGAAAACTTAAAGACTAATACATGGTGGTACAATGGGCGGCCTTATCGCTCAAAGCGATCTCGTCCAGGCAACCTTTGGATGGACTGGATTGAAAAGACGTGTGAGGAGGCGGTGTTACAATAAATACCTATTTATGTAGGATAAAAATAAATAAATACCTAAACCTAAAATATACCTACCTACATATACCTACATAAATATATATAAAATATATACATATATACTTTTACAATAAATATCGAAAGGAAATACAATGTTTACTTTAAAGAAGCCGCTAAGTATAGTTTGCAGACCTCATTTTTAAAAATACTTATATACATTTATTTTTGTAAATACATAATAACTATAGAAAAATATCTCAGCTGGCTATTCGCCCACTGCACCACGGAGGTCGTCAAAATAGATGATTAGCTTGTATACTAAAGAATTTTTATTCATTTATTCCTACTTACCTAGCACCAACAACATCCTCTTAACGACTACGCTACTAGTTCTGCACGTATCCATGTCTTCTGACTACAGAACTACGTGCAGAACTAGTGAATTTCCCCTCGGTTTTTTCCGTCACCCTTATAAGTGCAAATAGAAAAATCCATGAATGCACGCATTTCAGCATGTTGCGTGCACCGATGGATTTTTCTATTTGTATCTAAAAGTTTGACGGAAAAAATAGATATTTAGCAAATTATAATATTTTCCTTTTTGCAAATTATGACAGTAGATTTTTTAGTTTTAAGATATTATCTTTTTTTGTGTATTTACTGTGTTGTTGCAAATATATTTTCATTCTATTCTATTCTATCGGTATTTGAAACTACAACCGCTAATTATTGATTAAAACGGGTGTTTATCGCGTATGTACCATTTTTATTTGTTATCCCGACGTTTCGGCTGTGTTGCAACAGTCATGGTCTCGGGCTGACTCAATAATTATGTACAGTGATTGCGAAAGTTTGAAAAATACTACAACCGCTAATTCAGAATTGGGAGTCTGTACCAATCGACTAACACGGCGTTTCTGAGTTTGTGAATTCAAATAGCAAGTCATTTTTTATTTTAGAAAATAATTAAGGCTGAACACATACCTACCTGCTTTCAAACTGTGTAATGAACAAATACAGTGTTCACATCGTAAGGAAACCCCTCCTTGAAAGATCCTAGAATTCTCTGTAAAAATCCTGTTTTCCTGTAAAAACCGAATGATGAAAATACGTGTTACATTTTTAGCCCAGCGATTTTGAACCAGTAAATATTTTATCGAATTAGCACGTTGAAGTGGCAATGGGCAGGCCATATAGCACGCAGAACAGATGGCCGATGGGGCCGGAAAGTTCTCGAATAGAGGCCACGGACCGGCCAGCGCAACGTAGGACGTCCACCTACAAGATGGGCAGACGACTTTGTAAGAACCGCAGGTCGGCGTTGGATGCAGGCCGCTTCCAACCGCAGTTCCTGGAGATCAATGAGGGAGGCCTTTGTCCAACAGTGGACGTCCTATGGCTGATATGATGATGATGAAATATTCTAACCAATTATTGCGTAACAAGACAATTTAATTCGGCCAATTGATCAATCAATGTAGTCGAGATTGGCCTCAATTACTAATTGCTCCGAGTCCGATGATTGACAACAAACAAACCAACTTTGTCATATAGCCATATACCTAGTCAGCGATTAAACTGTAGTGAGTAGATTGCATGCATAAGTTGGTTCACAATAGATATACATTTCAATTTAAAATTCAAGCGCAATGTCACACTCAAAGTTTCCTTTAAACCAAGTGCGCCAAAAATACCTTTACACTCAATAATATGATTGGTAGGTTAGAATTAGTAGGCTATAAGTTAGAAGTTATGAATTTAACCTTGATAAAGGAAAAGAGGCGTGATCGTTTATTTTAATAAATCATGCAGTTATGCTATATTAATATTCTAAGCGGGTTGTTATGGAGAAAAAATAGTTCTCATTCTTCCATCAATAAATTAACGGATATCTGTCAAATTAACACAATTGTCATAAATTTAAACGTCTAATTAGGTTGTCAGTGCGTTCCGAATTCAAATGCGACTTTCTCATTGGGCGATATGGGTAACACACAACACCCGAATAGGTGTTTTATCGTAGCAATATATCAAACTAATGCCCTCTGTCGCCGATGCTCCTTATATTGCGACATTTCGACGATCGTAGCCGATGCGAGATAAGGGAACGCGCACACATAAGACAAAACTGTAATGAAAACACACTTGCTATCTATAAGCAGCTAAAAATTGTCTAAAATTATACTATGATGGAACAAGCACAGTGTGATCGAAGATGAAGCACGCTTGCCTAAAAAGAACCTGTTCACTCTAGACTTGAAGACTCCGAAATAATACCTACTGGTCCAGAAAAACATACGCCGGAAGTTAAGTGGTAACCATCGCCTATATCAAAGTATTGGCTCATAGGTCACGCACCTTAGAAACGTGCCCTACGATGCACTGCTTTGCGTCCTGCTGCACTGTTTCGGTGAAAAGCCTTCAAACCGAAACACGCAATGCTGCTTGGTGGCAGAAATAGGTTAGGTTGTAGCACTTTCCCGGGCGAGCCCTTGTACCTTGTTTTTCGACAGCTCTCATTGTACGTAGGCGTACAAAGAGTGCAGTTGCGGTAGACCTAGAGGCTTGGTTTGCGCCATATGACAGTTATATTGTCTGAATTCAACTTGTATGCTTCAGACAAGGCTGCCTCAAGTCTCTGGTCTCCGGTCTGCGCGCTCCCTAACCAATGCCAGATAATAAATGCAACTTTTATAAGGCTCTTTATCGTGGCGGAGAACTGAATTTATGGGTTTGCAGCGGTTTAACCGTTCCCACGGCGATGCTTTATCGCTACGAATGCTTTTTTAATTCGCTCATAAACTATTTGCTTTAACGATTAATTAAATTTTAATGTTTTTAAATTATCTCCGGTGCGTCTGCGCTGATGAGTGTCTGACGAGTGATGTAGTTATGGCTTTTCATAGCTAATTTATAATTAAATTTACCTGCCATTATTAGTTTACAAGGAAATGCAATAGATACGAATTCTTATTTAGAAAATATACAAAATACAAATGCTCAGCTGTCCTAAGAACGTTGCAGTCGACTTGTAGATAGCTGGACCGATAGATCACTACCAGACTAGGGAGTTCAATGTATTCTCGGTATCGGGGTAGTATATTAATGATGAGGGTAATTAAATTATCTCATTAGTCTATGACACTCATTGAGGGTATAAATACAAAATTTTATTTGATTGTCGCCATTAGTATTCAAAATATAATTTCGGAAATCGAGCATCGCGTTGTGATAAAACTCCTCACAAAACAAAAAAAATATAAAAAGTAATTCACGAAGAAATTATAGCTGTTTACCAAGATTATGCCCATACCTATATATACCCAAGACAACCAACATTATCTTGAAATTGTAACGTATTTTATTTAAAAAACGTTATCTTCAGTTCAATACAGACGTGTTAGCTTCCTAATAGCACGCGGTAATTTGACGTTTGATACGCAATCGCGTCGGAATGAACCTCATACACAGATAAATGGGATTTTAATAGCCCCGTCCCCGTTCCCGTTTCCTCACCACGCAACATGGGGAATCGACAATCGAAAATTAATCGAGAATCGACGGTTAGTCTAATGCGATTCGATTACACTTTGCGCGGCTGAGCCACGGACTACAGGAACAGAATTTGTGAATAGCATTAAATAGCGTATCGATTGAGGAAGCTGCAACAAGTTGCTTCAGTGTTTGCTTATATCATATTCTCAACAGTTGCGCACTGTATTAGATAGATAGATCATAGGGTCATAGAATGTTTAAATCATAGGCGACTTTATCGCTAAAAGCAATTTGTTCCAGGCTTTCTTTGTATTTAACATTGGATAAAGTTAGGTCTAACAACAGATTCAACCAAGTCATGGTTCTTAGAGATATTTAAAAGGCCTAACTTTACCGAATGCGAAACATAAAGAAAGAATAAAAAAATAATATTATTGGAGGCACACACGAGACTGACTAGGTCTTGAGTAAATTCAAAAGAAAACATAAACACACAAAACATGAAAAATAGGTATGAAGATAGAAGATAGTATAGGAGCAGATAAGTAGGTGCAGTGCGCAACTTATAATATTTGATCATCCATGAATTACCGCACTTCGACTAGGTAGAGCTATCTGCGTTCTGGTCAGGAAATGGGCAGTGCATTTGGCCGCGAATTAAGTGAAGTTATTTGGCGAGAGGGGCCGTCGCTGGCCGCTTGCTTATTGTTCTCATGCCACCAGCCGTATCGTCTACAGAAGTACGTGCCGTAAAGAACCCCTTTAATGCTTGCTAACTAACGTATGTCCAGGACTTTGCTCGCGATACACTGTAAAAAAATTGTGAATGTTAGGTATTCCTGAGATAACACAAAGTTCTTGATTTTTTAAATGGATCGAAAAAATGCTATTCAACTAAATTCTCAATCAATCAATTTATTTATTGCGAATATGTACTTACCTTACCTTTATCTGCCGCCAAATAGCAGTACTTGTGCTGCTGTGTTCCGGTTAGATGGTAATGGTATGTTCCTGTAATTACTGGCACATAGGCATAACAGCTAAGTCCTATAGTATGGCAACGTATCCACATAGAGATCAAGACCACATAATATCTTGTTTTGAATTCTATGTGGATATCCATGGGCTGCAGTAGCCACTTAACATCTGGTGGACTGCTTGCTCGTTTGCCATATAAGTTGTATAAAAAAAATGTGTTAGTAACAGGTGGTTAGTGATACAGTTTGAGTTCGTCCATAATCAGCGTTTATCGCATGCAACTTAAATCAGCGTTCTATCATAGAAAAAATAAACGTAATGTGATTAAACTATTTACAATAACAACACATGCCAACTCTTACCTTAAATAAAAAAATAATAATAAAATGTCAGTATTTGTTATCAACAAACATTCAAACTGAAAATTTTCGTAACATATGTATCAGTAAGTTAGAATCGAGCGCGAGCGCGTTAAATTTATGCACACTAAAACCGAGATAATGTATTTCCGGTACAAAGACTGCAAGCATAATCGCTGAAAGAGCAACATTTTGTTGCCAGATTAGAGTATTTTATTAAAATAATGATTCTCCTTCCGCGCGGAGGCGGCCGCCATTACGTGTGAATCTTGTTGAATTATTTACGCAAAATGGCGGCCGCGTTGGTCAGTCGTATTGTGGTGCTTAACGCTCAGGAACACGATGTGTAAAACGTTATGGCGACAATAAACCGCTAATTGTTCCCATAAAGCTCACGCTTTTCATAAAAACTACGTCATTACTATAAAACCACCACTATTCGACTCTCTGTAGGAATACTATTAAACAATAAATAAGTTTATACCTATGAGTTAGTGACCAATGTTGGCGTCAGAGTTTATAGACCGTCATGATAAGGCCCCTACATACCTTAAGGGATGTAATAGCTGAAACCAACATCTTAATTATTATTAGCTTAAATGGCTTCTGATTCGTCTTCGTCGGAATACGCATATCCTTTCTCTTCTCTATTCTATTCTTTTCAATTTCTTCTCTCCTCACTATCTGAAAGATAGATTTGAATTTCTCCATTCTTCAAATAACTATACTCTTAGGTCATCAGAAAACTTGATACTCAGAACTCCTTCGCACAGCACTTCCTTTTACAGCGCTTCTTTTACTGTCCAGGCTGTTCAGCTGTGGAATGCTCTGCCCGAAGAAGTAAGACGGTCATCGTCCTTACACGTCTTCAAATTGAAGGTGAAACATCATTACCTGACGATGTCATCTTCCTAGCGTTATTTATTTACTATTTATGTACTTATTTTATCTGTTAGTATAGTTTGCTATATGTATATACCTATATATTAGTCTATTTTATAAGTATATTAAGTATTAGGATTAAAACTTCATATTATTATTATATCTTAGAATATATTATGTGTAAATGTAATGTATCCGCTAAAGTACACCGCACTCCGTAATTTTTAAAAATTTCGCTCCTTCCAAAGGTTGCCTGGAAGAGATCGCTTTTAGCGATAAGGCCGCCCATTGTATTGCCTTATTTATTTTAACCCAGTACTTATTTTTTTTATTATTTCTGTTTGTGTGGTAATTCAATAAAGAGTTATCTATCTATCTATCTTAATGTGTTCTCCACAGCATTGAGGAGCTTAGTTGTAACTGACATCAATCCAAGTTATAAAGAATTAAATCTAAGTTAAGAATAATAATACCCTAGTTGGTCAGTATTTTTCAAACTTTCGCGATCACTGTACATAATTATTGATTAAACGGTGGCTTCCCGACGGTAGCTCCAAGTACTCTAGTCAGCCCGAGACCATGACTGTGGCAACACAGCCGAAACGTCGGGATAACAAATAAAAAAGGTACATACGCTAATTGGTCAGTTTATATCTAAAACCAAACCAACGGCAATCGCTTTATTTAATTTGTTATAAAATTCAGTTTTATTGCTACAATACAATATAATTAAATATATTTGCCTATAAAATCATTAATTTAATTCGCAATAATTTAATTAGCTATGATTGCGCTCCTTCCATAATCGTATTTAGAGCTTACGGCCATTTGCAAATTGCAGGCAACATTACCTCTAGGCATAACATCCCGGTAATCCGCTAATAGCCGGTTTACATTTGAAGCTTTAACATCGGAATACCCATTCATTGTGCCTAGAGTAAATCCACGCGGTATGATTTCGAATAATGATGATTTTGGATGCAATTACGAACAATTCCGGTTTGCAACGCGTATTTAACCGACGGACTAGCCTCAGTTCTAATGTCAACATAACCTAAAATATTACAACGTTGGGTGTTGTCCTGCTTACTTTCTTTATCATCATCTCAGCCTGTTTGCACTCACTGTTGGGTATAGGCCTCCTCTTTATTACGCCATTCTTTCCGGTCTCTTGCGAGTCTCATCCATTGACACCCAGCTACGCTTTCAATATCATTCGATCATCGGGGTGGTCTGCCTCTTAGTCTACGAGCATCCCTTGGCCACCACTCTCTGCCTTCGTCCAACGCCCGTCATCCCTCCTAGCCAAGTGTCCAGCCCATCTCCACTTCAGCCCTGCGATACTCATACCCACGTCCACAACCTTTGTGAGAACACATCCTTACTTTATTACGAGAACTTATTTTTTTAATCACTGTAAAAATCGCATTTCACTCTTGAATGAAAATATTATATTAATATAGCGTCTTTATAATGTTTTCAAATTACCTAATATAAAAGAAAAAAATGTTCAGCCGATAAGCACCGATACAAACAAGCGCTGGAATATTGTATGTGAACCTTTGGTACCGAATGCACCTGCTCCTAATTAACATTCAGTTATCGATATTGGGTTAATGAGAAGGTAACAACCATTATCATACTTCTCGGCTATTGATACGACACATGCACCCAAGGTTTATAAAGAAACATACTTTACCATCGCGGATCTGTCAAAATACATAAATACAAAGAAATTGTATATATCAGAGAAAAACGAGTGTGCTTTAGACCACACGACTGAAGTAAAACTTCTTTTTCAAAATATTAATTTCTAAAATTGTTCAAGAATGAAATGAAATTACGAGAAATAATCAAAGGAACTACTGACTGAGATATACATATATGTATATATTAATATTTTTCATGCACTGGCTATGAGAGGAAGAGAGAAAGAAAATGTACGCGCGCACCTCTCTCTTGCTCCTACAGTAATATACGAAACGTAACTCTCTCTCATTCTATCTTCACTAACCTATATCTCCCTCTCAACTGCTGTTCGCACTTTTCGTAACGCATTCACCAGCTTACTCCCCAAGTCAAGCGTGCGTAAAGAAGTTTTACTTCAAATAAACACCACAAAGCTGAAATTAACTAAGTTCTTTGAAAATTGAACCCCTTCTTTTTAAATAAATAACATGAAAAAAGACTTGTACACACGGCTACACATCAAGCTATCCATTTCCAGTATAAGCTGACCTCTCATTCTACGAAAAGCCTACACAATGCGAGGTCAGCTTATACTGGAAATGTATTGCTTGATGTGTAGCCGTGTGTACGTGTTTGTTTTTTGTACTTGATTTAATTATGGATTACAGTAAATCTCTGATGCCGTCGTAAAGTACTATTTTATACTACATGACAAATTAACAGCGGAGTGTTTTATGAAACTAGTGCCCAGCTACAAATTAATCTCGTCGGCGAGTGCAAGGGCTTATAATTCACTAGATACTTGGATGTACAGTAATCGATCTTTCGGGATATCGGGATGTTGGCTTTTCAATTAGGCCCTGCCGATCTGACGCGACAGTCAACGATTAATCAACCCGTCCGGATCCGTAGTATGCTCAACTAAATTGTACTTGTAATCTATTAATTCTATCAAAATTACTTAATCTTTGAGTTGTTAGAAGTAGCTGAGCATAATTAAAAAGTTGATGAAATGATGAAGAAAAAGCTTGTGCGTTAAGGGGAGACCGGAGAGGAATCGCCTATACAACACGTACTACCAAGATTATTTCTAATTGGAGCTTATTTCTATCTTAATAAGGTATTATTTTAATTTTAATTGTATTTAGGTCTAGGTTCCCAACCATATATTAGATCAAAATACTTACCTAAAATGAAATAGAAGCGTATCGCATTCTGCATGTTTTTACGTCATAAAAGACCTGTTTTCAACCTAATAGTTTCGTATTAAAAACAACAACATCTTACATATCCTAGTCATGGGAACATAGATTATATCGTCTAGTTACAGAATAACAACACAATGAGAAAAATACAACAAGTTTTCAGTCATCATTTTTGGTATTACGGAACACGGTCAAAATCTAATAAAATTTAGAATCGTTCTATTGCTATCACTGTCGCTCTGCGTGGCTAAATTTCGTCACTAAACAGGGATAGCGATATTCAGGCCGAAGTTTTTGACGCGGCCGAACTGAAGTTGCGCTCGGGATTCGCCGGCTTCTTACGCACGCATTAGGGCATTCTTTTTTACATTTGGAAGTTCAAAGAATCAAAAACTGCGAAAATATTGGAAACTATTCTTACAGAATTACTACATATAATAATTAATTTATTTGCAAAACAATTTATAAGTCAGAACGACCTATTGACTGAATAACTTTGTTAATCCAGATGCGCTTGACATCATACCATAGTACATTGTTCAAAAAATATTTATAGATTGAAGGTTAACCCAAGTTTGCAATAACACGGCACTACAGTAGAACACGTTTCGAATATTTGCCTCTTGCCGTTCCAGTGCTTAGGTGTTTTTGGGCACCCGGTTTGCTTAGCTACTTCTGTCTCATGGAATCGGTGCACCGCTTGATCAAATAATTATTTTAATTTAAATGAATGTAGTGAGCTGTAAATATAAGAGTCAAATGAAGTGAAACTATTATTTGAAGGCAATGCAGTGAGTCGGTGCAATTGAATGAGCACGCTAATTATCAGAGTCGTTAATCAGGGAATGGTCGTTGGAGTGAAATTTGAAGATGGATCGTCTTTAATCATCCCTCGCTTCCACTAACCTTTAATATGTATGATAATTTAATATGGATATGCCCCGGGATTTATTCCCCGATTCCCGGGAATATTTTTCTGAATGTCGATGTAAATAAAGTTAAAATGTCGATAAAATGTTAATGTCGATGTAAATGTGTGCGTATAAAGAAACCGAGTCCTTACCTTACCCGCGATAAGCTACAAAAGCGTGAGGGAAATGGATTACTTTAGTGACCAATACAACATGTATTTGCATAAAGCTGAATAGTTTATTTAACAGGTTGTTTACCCTGTTAAATAAAAAATAAAAAAATTCCCGGGATTTAGAAGGCATATCCATGTTAAGTTAACGGTCACTAATTCCCGTGAATAGCACTACCTACGCCGATCAGTAATAATAATATTAATATTATAATCGGAGTTTATTGTTATTTATTTTTTTATATTGTTGACGTGTGTGGGCTCCATAAGAGCCTTAACACACTACCGTGTTGCGAATGTGTTTCCAGCCAGTAAACGTGTTCGCGATGTGAACCGCCACGTTGTTACAATAAGGAAATTATACGCCACAATAGTTTCTACAATATGACTGACTGAAGTGTGGCACCTTCACAAATCACCTAGCTGGAACACGCTTACACTCGCCAGTGTGATAAGGCGCTTAGGCTGTGAACTTGCAGAAGACGTCATCTAAGTCGCATTAATAACAGTGTGGTCGAACATGCCAGATTCGGTCGCAGTTTAATAGATGCGGCGGTGACGTCGCTTGCAGCCGACCGCGATTATATGTATTATGGAGGAACGAGCACGGATACTTTCTTAGACAGGGTGCTAAAACTTTGTAGCACGCCTTTCAATCAGCTGTTTCACGGTATTAGTCTCTACATTAAGACTTATTTAAACCCTAGATTGTAGTTTTGCAATTAACAGCTCACCATCGGAATTTTCTTCAAAAAGTCAAAGTAAAAATATTTTAATCATTAAAATCACAAGGATCACTTTGAAACGTCAATTTTACTGCCTGTTCCTTCGCGACCAAGCCAGTAAAGAAAGGCAAGAAACAAGGTTGGTTGTTTTTTAATGATTTTTTTACAATACATAACAATACAGAAAATAAATTACGTCTAAATTGTAACATTTTGAACGAGTTGGAGCAATTTCAATCCCAAGCTTCTCTATCATCTAAATAATCCTATATTTGATAGTAGGCTTTTTTATAAATTAATTTTGTTTAATTGTGTTTTTAAATTTGTTAATTGTCAATTTTTGTACATCACTTGGGAGTTTGTTATAAAAGCGAACACCTTGCCCTTTAAACGATTTACTAACTTTATGGAGTCTACAAGTAGCAGATATTTTTAAAGCATTTCTGTTGATAACGGTACGTAGAATCACCCCTATTTGTCATATTATAGAGGTTAAAACCAGGAGTTTTGTTCTTTGTAGAGAAGAAGATATCTCGAAAACTTAAAAAAAATTGAAAATTATTTCACTGTAGAACACTAAACTATCCCTGTGTGATAGAGGCTTTGTTTTAGTTTAATAAAAATGAACATGCTTCTTGCATCTGTCGGACTTTTTTATGTCATTACATCATCTTATTTGTCCTATCATGGCATTGTCATTTATGCATGGGTAGAATGGGTTTTTACCCATTACTCTGAAAACAAGTGCCACTCCAGTAGGCTTATTACCTAAGTCAATTGCTGTCGTGTCGCTATCGCTAGTCAGGCCATCCCTTTCACACGTGAGGTACGTACGCCCTGCAAAATACGCCGTCTTCATATACGTGCCCTTAGAATAGACTAGATATTCACAACTTCACACACAACGCGCCAAACTCATTCGCCGCAGACTATCATCATCGAAATGCAAAACCGAGTTAGAAACAGAGTTTAAGACTAACTTGTCTTATTCAGGCATAGTTGTAAAGTTGTGGTCCGCAATATCGTTTATAGCTCATGAAACTTAGGAGACATACTCGTACATACACACAACTTAAGACTGGTTTACGCGATCCAAGTACAGTAGCGAGTCAAGTAGCAAGTTAAGAGAAGTATCAACTCGCGTCTGTCTACTTCTCTGCTGTCCAAAGACAAGCTATTTACACGCTGACAAGAGAAGTATCAACTTGGCTCGCTACTTTACTTCGATCGCGTAAACCAATCATGATTAAAGTAATTAGCACTATAACTGTAGACCCGAATAACATTTCATATAAATAAAGGCAAAAAAATATATAAATTGTTTATATGGTAGCAAATGACAATAAAATGAATGAATGACTTTTGTAGATCGCACCTAAATGAACTGTTTGCATACAATATGTGATTTTTACCAATGTTTTTCTTTAATGAAAACATCGAATTTCGAAGACTAATTTATATTACACAATGGACATAAAGTCTACAGATATTTGTTCCGGGTCTGGTGGTTTTTTTTATTGATCGAACGAAGCGAGATCTCTAAATCAATTTGGGCAAATTGGCATTGTATGTATGTTTGTTTGTCCGAGAATAACTTTCGAAGCTTTGATTCGATCATCGTGAAATATGATACATAGGTAGGTAGTGATGGCACAATTTTGGTGTGACTAAATTAGCATGTTGGGGGGTTGCTGAGATATTGGGGTTAAAGAGGGGTAAAAAAAATGATAATTAGACTATTGGGTCAAGTGGGACTTCATTAGTACATTTAAACTCGGTTTTTGTTTTTAGTAAATTCTTTGTAGTTTTTGAGTTATTAGCTTAATAAATACTGAATTTTATATAAAGTACACCAGTGACCCCACAGTGCTGAAATTTGGTATGCGTGTAGCTTTAGTAACACAAATGTAGGTTAAAGTCTGAAGTCCAGAATAACTGCAATTTGTACCCCAAAAAAGACAACCACAATACATGAACTCTTGTTACCTGTAATTGAATGAAACTTTAGGTCAAGTTTGTTTGTTATTTATTGGTGACGGCACTTGATAGTCAAAGATTACAAATAATATTTTTTTGTTTTAATCAGAGACTCGCGAGATCTCAGTTCGGGGCGAGCCACTAGTATTTATTCAATGTTAAAAAAAAATATTTACATAATGTTAAAAATAAACGTCCCTCCCTACATATGCTATGTAATTTCGTTACAAAAATTCGCTTCCACTCCGTTCCACGACAATGTTAATTGAGCCAAGTTCATAGCAACATCTAGCTTATGTTATTTACGAGTATACCAAGAATATAATATTTAAGTCACATTACCTCCGATGGCATTAACAGGCTTTTCTCTTCGCCGTCAAATTAGGCTTTCCATGTCATTCTACTTTAACGGGTTAAGTAACCATGAATAGAACATCAAAACACTTTACCTTCGGAACAAGACGCTGTTCTGCCTAAAGGCAAGTTAAAACTAAAGCTTTGGTTTTCTAACAAACGGCGGTCGTTATTATGACAGACAATCATAAAGTGATACGTAAGAATAGGAACATTTGAACTATTTATAGATCGTTTGATACGATCTTCACATTATATCATTTTTTAATATCTTTTGAACTATACTGTATTTTTATAATGTCACTAGCTGCATCACCCAGCTTTGTACGGACTTGTATCAAAATCAAATACATTATCCCTGAGTGCCTGTAAACACTCGGGGATAGTGTACTTTTCAGAGTGTAATAATTTTCAGAATCGATTCAGTAGTTCCTGGGATACTTTACTAACCTACCTCTTTACCATATAAGTATAGATATAGATGTAAGTACCTACAAATTGTATATTTTCTCTATTCAAACGACATTATTACACAATACAACCTGCTATTCTAAATGTTTAGTAAACTAATGTTTAGTAAAAAAGTAACACTATCCACGACATACGTCTTTTGTTTTCACATGAAAACCGATAGAGAGAGAATTATTTTTATCCGTGAATTAAAGTTACTCGCAGGTTGTGAAATAGGCACTAACTCATTCAGCATCACTGCTCGCTATCCGACTATGGAATAGTATTACGAACGAGTTTTGGCATGTTATTTCAGTTTCAAACTGTACAAGCACTACTTCACTCTCATGAACGAAGCCTACAAAATGAGTTATTAATCCACTCTGTTATCATCTATATATCTATGAGTTTATGTAGTATTATTGACCGAACGAAGCGAGATCTCCAGTTTAACTTGGGCAAATCGGCGTTGTATGTAGGTACATATGTTTGTTTGTCCGAGAATAACTTTCGAAGCGTTGATCCAATCATCGTGAAATTTGGTATATAGGTATTTGGTATCATAGTGATGGTACAATCCTGGTTTAATTAAATGAGCTTAAATGTGGGGGGGGGGGGGGGGTTGTTGTGGTATTGGGGTTTAAGAGAGGTAAAAAAACGAGACTATCAGATCAATTGTGAAGACTAATGAAAGGTCTTCATCAGTACATTTCGACCTCATTTTTATTTTTAGCTTCAGCCTTGTAGTTTTTATGATAATAGCCATAGTAAAAACTTAACTTTGTCAAAATTCACAGGTTACACCAGTGTCCCGACAATGCTGAAATTTGGTATGCGCGTAGCTATAGTGACACAATTATAGGGAAGTCTGAAATCCAGAACAACTGCAATTTCTATCCCTAAAAAGTGTATCCAATTAACATAAACTCGCGTTACCTGTAATTTGAATGAAACTGTAGGTCACGTTAGATGGATATGCATTACGTACTATTTTGATAGTCAAAGATTGCAAATAATTTTTTTTTTGTTTTTATGGGAGACTCGCTAGATCTCAGTTCGGGGCGAACCACTAGTTTACAATGTTATCTTAGTTTTTCTTAAACTTTTCCTGCTACTTGTCGTGCACTGCCTACACAATATATTTTCGACATTGCGCAGAGGTTAACCGGAAGAGAATGCTTGCTAGCATTAAGTTCGCCAATGTACATAAATGTTAATTTAGTGCAATAATATCTTTTCAATCAATCAATTACTGTAGCATAGCGCATGAGTGAGTGCCTACATCATTTGTTGTCTAGATTTACTTAACATAAATAATGTTTTATAGTGTGACCATTAGTGCTGTGCACTCCCTGAGGTATGCGCGCGGCGAGACGGGGGGGAGAATCGGCTGCTGCGCTCTGTCAGTACGCCGTCAACGCTCGTGGCGGCAGGTAGTGTTATTTGTATCGGACTGTCTATGTCAGACGCACATGAGATAGACAGTTCGATACGAATAACACTACCTGCCGCCACGAGCGTTGACGGCGAACTGACAGAGCGCAGCAGCCGATTCTCCCCCCCGTCTCGCCGCGCGCATACCTCAGGGAGTGCACAGCACTAATGGTCACACTATAGAATTCTTTGTTTTTGACGGAAATGTTATAGTTTACTATTTTCGATAATCGACTGCTGCTGGTTGTTGTTGGTTCCCATAAACACGCTGTGCTTAGTTTGGGGCGAGATAGCGGACTGTGAAATGTCATGTATTATTAATAATTTAATTATTTTAACATGCTCAAAAACCTTAATGTCTCTTCTATTTCTACTGTATGACTTATGTAGAGACTGTATGAGATATGTAGAGACTTAGCATTGAATTTATTACTACCATAACATGACAGTCGCCGCTATTTACAAAACCATAGCATGACTGCATTTGCTAATATGTTTATAAAGTGTTATGTCATAATTTAACACCATAACACAAGAAAACCTTGGGAAAGTTGGTTTTTAAAATGCCTAATGACGATAACCTAGTTAAATAATCCGCGGAAATGTAAACCTTATTGCAGAGCGATAAAGCGCACCTTATTTGTATGCAAAGTGCATTCGTAAAGCCATTAAAAGAGGAATTAGGCTATCGTATAGAAATGAAACTCCAATTGTAGGTGAAAAGTGTAGGTAAAACTGCGGTTCTAAACCACTATAATAGGTAGGTACGATCACCAATACTAATCATCACTATACTTTCAAAAGTTGATCAACGAACAATGTAATATTGAATAATTTATTTATTAGTAAAATAAAAATTTGCTGTTCCATACTTACTTAGATTGCATAATGACGACCTCCGTAGCGCAGTTGGCGAATAGCCGGCTGAGACGCAGGAGGTAGCGGGTTCGATTCCCACCGCGTAACAAGTGTTTGCATGATCTACAAATATTTGCTTCCGGTGTGGATGTTTTTCTATATGTTATAAGAATGTATTTACAAAAAAAAGTATATAAGTATTCTAACAGTTATCTGGTTCCCATAGTACAAGCTCTGCTTAGTTTGGGGCTAGATAGCGCTGTATGAAATGTCCAGCAATATTTATTTATTTATATAACAGTTTTTTTTGCATTTACAGTATCGGTTCTAGAGTTAGAGAATGCTAACTTTTTCGGGCGTAGACTTCACATATTCAGAGGAGTTTCGCATCTATGTCATTATTAGATTCTTATTTGTTTAATAGTAAGCCCGCGTAATCGGATAAAAGTCGTAAATCCCGGACCGGAGCCGTCCCGGCTACGCTTGTACAACTGTTCACACGACCATTATCGTAGCGTACATCTAAACCATTCCGTGCGGTTTTATGTAACAAATAATTGTAGCTCATTTGAAATTTCAATCACTTTATTGTGGTCCTCTATTCTTGCGACAATAATGTCGCACGCACGATATTTTGAAAGTGCGAGGTGCGAGCCCCAAACTTTTACGACCTTCGTGGCACAGTGGGCGAATAGCCGGCTGAGACGATTTCCACCGCGAAACTAATGTTTGCATGATCTTCAGATATCTGTTCTGGATCTGAATAAATTTGCTTATATTATGTACCTATGTATTTACAAACAAGTACATCTAAAAATTAAAAAACCGCGGCGTATAAAACTCTCCAAATCGGTTCATCTTTTTGGGAGCCAGGATGCCACAGACAGACACACAAACAGACTTACATGATAACACCTCTCATACAGCGGCGGTGTTAAAAAAATATATAACTACTAGCTGACCCGCCCGCGGCTTCGCACGCTTGAAATTTCCCGATCCCGTGGGAATTCGAGATAAAAACTATATAAAACAATCTTGTCAAAGTAACGCGACACTTCATGTAAATGACTTCACGTCAATGAACAACGGTAGAATCATATGGATATTGTCCATACAAAAATACTAAAATCTCGATGAAAAAATGGGGGGTGGGGGTAGGAGGGGAAAAATACTTTACGTCCTATTCTCATACCTACCAAATATAAAAAAACGGGCCAAGTGCTAGTCGGACTCGCGCACGAAGGGTTCCGTAGGTACCATTATCTATAAAAACGGCAAAAAAACACGCTTATATGGGAGCTCCCCTTGAACATTTGTTTTATTTTAATTTAATTAAGTATTTAGTTTTAATATGAGTATATAACTAAATATTCTGTGAGTATTTCAAGCGTCTACCTCTTGTCGTTATCAATCAAAAATCCCGTTTGTTGTATGGGAGCCCCCCTTAATTATTTATTTTTAATCTGTTTTTAGTATTTTTGATATAGCGGCAACATAAATACATCATCTGTGAAAATTTCAACTGTCTAACTATCATGGTTCATGAGACTGCCTGGTGACAGACGGACAGACAGACAGCGGAGCCTTAGTATAGGCTGCGCTTTTTACCCTTGGGGGTACGAAACCCTAAAAATCATTAAAATCGGTGGACCCGTTTCGGAGGAGTGTGCCCACAAACACCGTGACACGAGATTTTTATATATTAGATTTTATTAGTTATCTGGTTCCTGTAAGATAAGATAAGATAAGATAACTCTTTATTGTACACCAAAGTAAAATACAGAACATAATTCTTACAAATAGATCTAGTACAATGGGCGGTCTTATCGCTAAAAGCGATCTCTTCCAGACAACCTTTGTATGGACAGGATTATAATGTACCTAACACATGACGGCGGTGCATCTATATAAAATTAAAAACATATCTACATACTATAAACCTAAAATTCTAGTAACAACACAAATTTAATTAGAAGCTTTCCTTAGTTTGGGGGTAGATAACACAAATGTCCAACACTATTTATTCATTACTTGATGAGGTACGTACCCAAGCTTACAAGTCTGGGCTACCTATAATAGCTTGATCACCTACAGCTCAATCACACACCATTCAAAGGTGTCCAATATTTAGGAAAGTTACGACAGAAGTCAAGCCAATTAATTTCAATTTCATGCCTACCCCCAGAATGGTCTCGTACATAAACCCGAGTGCCTATTGTGCCACAGTTCGATGCGGGAACAGAAGAGAAACTTCGCTATTCAGAACTTGATGTGGTTAGACAAAAGCTAACTGAAAATGAAGTGTCTGCGAGCAAGTTTCTTCAAGTAACTCGTTTTGCGTTATGAGCAAAGTCTAATGGCACCTATTTTAAATGATGATAGTTTTAAAACCACGTAAGGCTGGGGTTTCCTATCAGATTTTTGAGAAAAAATATCTTCACGTACCATCTTGCTGCCATTTTCCCACATTACGTGGGTTCGGCACAACATGTATTTTTCTTCTATGCCTCATATCAGTCGTCACCTCAGTTAACTTCTTTCTTACCCATAGTTTCATATCTGCCGCAGAACTGATAACTGTTGGGGTAAACGTGTTCTGGAGTGGAGACCACGTCTAGGCAAGCGCCGTCCGGTTAGATGGAGTGATGATTTGCGCTGTAGCTGGCAAAGATTGGATGAGAAGAGCTGAATATCGGGCTCAATGGGCACATCCAGGGATAGATGCTCAGCAGTGGCTTGCTTATAGGTTGATGTTGATGACCCATATCATCTCCCACACAGTTCATCCATCTCTTCTCTGGCCTTTTTTTGTGCTAACAAGGAAAGTTGAAGCAAATCGTTTGGTACGGCAAGGTGGTATGCAAAGAAGAGAAGAGATCTTATAAAAACTCCTGCATTGTCAACTTTTTGCGTCTCAGTCTAGCCACTCCGCTTCACCACAGAAGCTTCGTTTCGTTTCACGTTTCTAAGGTACATGGCCAAAGAGGCAATACTTTTATAGGCGATGGTTACCACTTAATATCAGGTGGGCCATAGACTTGTTCTATCTCCAGGAGGTACCTATAAAAAAGTTGCCCCAATTACTTGTGCGTTTTAAAACTTTCCGTACTGCCCAAACCACTGTGACCATTGTTTCTCGTCCTGAACACGAGAACAAATGCTTGTGCTGCCGTTGGGTTTTGTGAACACTGGCGGCTCCTTATCGCCGACAACAAATGCGTGCGGCACTGAAGAGGCAATGTATTACGCAAACTGCGGCATTAGTCAAACGATCACATCATAACGTTTTGTGACCTCTGTACTAAGAGATTGGTGGAAGAGGAATGGGCTATATTGTCACAATAAACTTACAAATGGGGGCTAAACACACCGACATTTTAGCGAAGGAAATACCTCTCACGTTTTAAATATTTAGCTCGTAACTGTACATACTTCGCGCATTAAATCATACTACGCTGATAATTCTATAAACATTCGGGATGGGTAGTATCGCTACACGACCGTATTATATTTGTTGAATACGTCTCTGGTGGACTGTCACCCGGCACAACTTTACACTCGGCAACTCTTTTTAAGGTTCCGTAGCCAAATGGCAAAAAACGGAACCCTTATGGATTCGTCATGTGTGTTTGTGACAAAGTGGTTGTGACATACGGACGGACAGACAGACAGACGTCTGTCTGTCCGTCCGTATGTCACAACCACTTTTTTCCGAAACTATAAGAACTATACTGGTGAATAGATGTATTCTGTGAACCGCATTACGTGTTGGGTATCTATCGATAGGTCTTCAAAAATGATATTGAGGTTTCAAATATCATTTTTTTCTAAATATATATGATGTACACTACTACTGATGTACTATGCAAACTTCCACCGAAAATTGGTTTGAACGAGATCTGGTAAGTAGTTTTTTTTAATACGTCATAAATCGTAAACCGCAATTTACCTTTCATTCAATCAACTCAAATATAAAAAAGTTACAACGAACTACAAGATCTTTTATATTATGTTACTTGCTGCTACTTCCCTTCATGGGCGAGTCCGACTCGCACTTGGCCGCTTTTTTTTTTGTTTAGTTAACATTTAAGAGCATCTCAATGACACATAAATAACTCATATGTAACCCTTTTCGTCGCGGAGTTATACTTATAACTAATTCTTTGGTCGCGCAGAGTGAATTTCGTGTTTATTTTCTTCTATACTAGCGAACTCTTGCGGAGGTAAACTATGTATGAAATCCATCCTCACGATATTCAAAAATTAGCTCATAAAATAATAAATCTACAACACCTCTCAGTGTACTATAGAAGTTACACAATAAAAGTCACATTATAGCCAGCTAGTACATAGGTAACTATACAACCTCACAATATAGCAAAATTATTGAACTAATAGCCATAACAGAACACATTATAGCGCCTCATACATCAAATCATAATAGTTAACGAGCTGTTGCCCGCGACCTCGTACGCGTTACACTACTAAATGTGTAGGTAACCTAAAAATAAAGCTAAACTCGCTGTTGCAACTTGACACCCCATTTTTATCCCATGGGAACTGATTTATGGTATAAATGGTAGCCTATGTGGTGATCCAGGTTATAACCTACGTATATACCAAATTTTATCGAAATTGGTTCAGCCGTTACGGCGTGATTGAGTAACAAACAAACAAACATCCAAACTTTCGCATTTATAATATTATCGTGATAGTGTGATAGCTAACGAAAAAGGTCAAACTCTCTAGAGTATATTGCAAAGATAATTAAATGTTCAAAACCGTTAAAAATAAATCAAAATGTCAAGTTATATTTGAACCACTCCTATGACAAAACATTAATTTCTTTTGTCTGACTTCGAAATCTTCTGCAATACTCAAACATAATGAAAAAGTAATAATGATTTTGACTGGGTCCAAAATAACAATAAGGTAGCTAGCTCAGTATTAATAATACTTGTCAAGATACTTGTCCATAGCCCAAATAGTCTGTTCTAGACTATGTTACCATTATACCTTTGTAGGACCATTGATATATACGATTTGGTTATTGACATTGTCTTGTACCAAGGGTACCTCAGAGTTATTACAAAACTTTCCAAAACTCGGCATGACTATCATGTTAAGTCGGGCTTGTTTCGGAACTTTAGGTATTTTACGCTACCTCAGGCCCCGCCAATCTAAACGTATCTGCACTAATTTGAAACGCGGGGGAATTTTTGGGAGAGAAACGGCGTGCGTCCGACCTCGAAGACGTCTCGACGGGCACTGGCTGCCCGGCGCGAGCGCCTGAACAAGTAGATTTTGATAGTTTTCTTTCACATAAATTAATAATAACTGAATTACATCTTGTTTTTTCACAATTCCTTAGTTAATAATAAGCTCTATCTTTTGGTATAAATTTGACATGATTTCAAGAACAAACGTCTTAGTATCCACCGTTTAAATATCAATTTAGTGTTAACTTTATAATTTTTTTTTATCGAGAGAAGTATTATTATTCGCGTTTCTATCTTCACAAAGCGGTAGATTATAAGTTCAATTTTAATAAAATATTTTTATTTGTGCATATTTTACATTTCAGTAGAGATACAGTTGTTAAAAAACCTAAAAGTCAAGTCTCTTCAAACTTACCAGCCTCTAAAATGTATGCCTTTACTCGTAAAGCTTAGCGCAATTTTACTCATATTTGAATACGCGCCTTTATCTATCATTGATAAACCAGACAAGGACAGAAGCTTTTAGTGTTCTAACAAAGCCTTCTCTATAATTTATTCGGCAACAGCAAACGTCACGGTCGCGGTCAAAGCTAATCAAAGGCTGCTTTACGATTCTCGCTGCTCCAAATTAGGTCCAGTCCGGTCCATATTATGCTTTGTCCCCCCCTCCCATTGGTGGGGCTCGTTGGGTACAGTAAATCTTTCTCGCTATCCTATTAAGATAATAATCAGCAATTCGCAAACATTGGACGTTGCTGCGTCCACAATTCCCCTAAGTGTTAAAATAAAGACATAAGCGGTTGCGGAGAATACATGCGAATACTGGAAATATTGTTTGTAAGGAGAGCGCCCAACAAAATATTGACAGTAACTGTCTGGGTTGAATGTAAATTATCATAAACTGGGTATTCTTATGACCAAATCCTTTTATTTCAGTAGATGGATTTCAGACAAAACTATCTCATTTAACTAAAATTTAATGAACATAAGAAAACTTATTATCCCCGAGTGTAGCATATAGGCGAAAAATAAGTATAAGTCGCGAGGCAACTTCTATAGAAATATTAGAAAGTACGTTTATTGAAAATACTATTTAACTATATATATATATATTTGATGTTGCTACTTGTCATGCACTACCTACAAAATATTTTTTCCATAGAGAATGCTTGCTAGCATTAATTTCGCCTAAGTACGTAAATATGCATTTAGTGCAATAAAGAGTTTTCAATCAATCAACTTACTAACCTAACAGCACAAACTTGCCAAGTATATTTTATCTGAATATATGAAAAACAGTAGTTTTTTTTTTAACAAAATAATGTCAAAAGACATTATATATAAAGCCTGACGCAGACTTCGCATCGGGCAGAATCGTATATTTTTATCAAATTCATTAAAGCTTACAGCAAAATGCAAAAAGCGTGACTATATTTTCACCGCCTCGGAAAATAAGCTAGAGCTTTTAGCACATTGTTCATTCTTGAAAAACGGTGAGCTTTTTAAGTAAATAACAAAATATGAAATACATTTTACGCCTCTACGCTTCCATTCCATTCCGTTCCTGGCCTAATCCTTTGCCGCAGGTTTGAGATTATTTCATCGGATTCATTATTCAACCCGATCATAAAGAAAATGAACTAAAATACCACAGTTTCTACATACCAAAGCCAGCGGTTGCCAGGCCGCTGTTGGCGGGTGGTGCCATCAGCTTGCCCTCCGCTCAGTTGCCCGCCGGATTTCATGTAGAACTGCGAACTGCCGTTGCCGCTCTTGCGCCGCCGGCATAGTTGTTCCGGCTTGTAAGGTTCTGAAGCCTCCGGGCTAACTGGTCGGCACTAACCCGGCAGATTGTAATGTCGGCGGCTTTGCTGTGTAGAGGCCGTTAGGCTTTATTTCATGTCCACCAATCTAGATTCCGAATGCCATCACAGCTGCTATAATGTGATATCACAGCTGCAATCAATAAACTCGAAGTATGGGCCGCACCTGCCGCTTCGAACTTAAATCCAAAGAATCTGCAAAGAACTCAAAATAAAATAATTAAAGTACTTTTCCATTATCCCTACCTAATGCCAACAAAAGAATTATACGTAAAAAGCAAAATATTTAATATAGAACAACTTTAAATCTATTACACTTGCATTCTAATAAAAAAATATCACTACTAACTCCATCCAATCCATTATACAGCTACAACATCATAAATCAAATATACACAAAGAAACAAAATTAAATTACATATATCTAAGACTGTTAATATAAAAATATATAAAAACAAACTTAAGAAATATGTACAAACATTACAGTATGTAACACTAACCTTAAATAATAATTAAAGTTATAAGGGGGCCTTAAGAGGGTAAGATTATCATTGTGAAATCTTTACGAATCGCATTTTAAGAGTTGACTATACCTCAGCCCAATTTCGAATTTCACCCCCGCTTCTCCGCGCTTCGCTGCACGTCTTATCTCGCCGTGGATCATATGTTTGCCGGTTTTTTATCATTCAGTCCCTTCATTATTTTGTTGTGTTTATTTCTCATTACTGCGTCTTTACAAAAACCAACTAAATATAAATTCTACCTAAGAATTACGTGTTCGTTTGGAGCGACAAGCGTCACGGGTACCCCGTCTGAAAGCCGAGGCCAGACTGAATCGCGGACCGGGCGTCCGAAACGAATGGTCTTATTAGTGCAAAACCTAGGTATTTTTATTTTATGGTAAAATCAAAAGGTATTTTGAAAATTTAAAACACAGGTGCCCTTATTTATGTTGTATAGAATTACTGTATATAGTTTCAGATCAAAATTGAAGTATTCATCGCATAAGAACGAGTTAAAGATAAATTTGGAGTCATCTTTGGATATTTGTTCTATCGAGAAAATTTTACGGAATCGTGTTTTCACAACACAGGCGCTCTACCACGTATTCTTAACTATAACATATATAAATTACAAATTGAAATCACAAAATTTGTTGAACAAAACATTGTTTAAAAATAAGCGATTTATCGTCTCCCCAGGTATAGTGCGCCCTTAAGTGAACCATGTAGTTCTTATGAGAAATAAAGTTCTTTAAACCTAAACTACTGAGTTTATTGATCACAAATACCTACCTCCAGGGATACTTTACCATTTAAAATATCATTCGTAATGGTAGGTGTCTGGCAGGTTTTCGCACAGGATCGAGATAAAAAAAACATTTTAAGTGTCACTGTAAATAAGCTAGAACTTTGCGCCAAACGATAAAACATGATATACCTACATTTTATTCGTCCGCTCGTCCCGAGCCTAATCCCAGATTTTGAATCGCATATTTTCATCGGATTAATTACAATTTCCCTGCGTTCCAGTTTCTGATATGGAATTAGGCTGTCTAAACGTTAGCGAAGCGTTACGTTACGCTGGCTAAACGTTAGTGTCATAATCGCCCGCCGCCGGACCGCAATCCGCTTAGGTAAATACGTAATTTTCTCAACCATTTCATTATTTGTACAATGCTGGGAATGCTTACTCTCGGGTTTTGTAAGTTAAGATCTGAATTGTATAATGTTCTGTAAATAAATTAGGGATTATGGAAATGTTTGTTATAAATTCGAGCTTTGAATGAATGAATGAATGAAAATTCTTTATTATACAAGCTAGACACAACAGATTTATAAAAAAAACAAATAAAAGTAAGCATAATGGGCGGTCTTATCGCTTAACAAAGCGATCTCTTCCAGACAACCTTTGGATGGAGAGGATCTTTGCTTAATGGAAGATTGGCCGAGGTGTAAAAAGAATTAACTTAATAATAGAAAAAGAAATTTGTTATATACATACATATTAGGTACATAAATAATAGCTTTGATGCCTAGTAAAAAAATATTATTTTAGGAAAGTATGTTTATAAAATGTATATTTACATTTTAATAAAACTGTGTACAGCTTTTATTTACTCACTTCTTTATTTATTTTTTATTTTACTTCGTCGCTGCTGCACTACCTTCGCTTCTGGTTTCACCTGAAAATCAGCGTTGGCTGCTTAACATCCAACATTACGCTGAGCTGTACGCCATTTTGGTACGCAGACACATGAGCCGAACCTGTTTTATTGGATTCAATTGTATCTACTGTTCCTTTAAATTGTTTCATGTGTCATTTTGTGTGTACCAAATAAATGATTATTCTATTCTATTCTATTCTATTCTATTGGTTACTGAGGTGTTTGTGTTATTTTTTATTTCACAAAGAAACCTTTGGGTACGTTATGTTGAACGTTTACGCCTTTACCTGCCTACTTTGTGGTGTTCTAACGCTACATTGAGCTCGATCATTTTATCTAGTAAGTAAATCTATAAAATTGTTAATTACGGAATGAATAATTTGTTGATATCAGCCAAAAAACGTACACTGCTGAACATAGGCCTCACCCATAGATTTACAGGCTGCACAAGATTGGTAAATATAAAGGTCGACTTTCCATCATCATCATCATTCTCAGCCCGTGTCGACCCACTGCTGGGCATAGACCTCTCTTTGTTTTTGCCATTCTTCCCGTTCCTGTGCCATTCTGAACCACGCACGACCCACGGTCTTATGGATGTCGTCGACCCATCTCGCTGGTGGACGTCCCATATTTCGATGCCCAGTTCTCGGCCTCCACTCTGTTAGGGCCTTAGTTCACCTGTCGTCACTACGTCTGGCCAACATGGCCAAGTGTCCTGCCCAACTCCACTTGAGCCCCAATATTCGCTTGCTGACGTCGAAAAAACGAAAAATAAACTAGAAATGGTCGACTCATACGTTTATCTTGGCCATGTATTATCTTTTGGCAAGGAGTATCAGATGAGGGAAGTCATCAGGCGTGTTCAACTTAGATGGGTAGCTTTCGGCAAACTAGCTGACATTAAAATCCACTCGTATTCCATAATGTCTTAAAACACGTCTCTATAACCAATGTGTTCTGCCAACTATGACATACATATGTATGGTGCCGAGACATGGAGGCTCACGAAGGAGGCTGTGTACAAAATAAGTGTTGCACAGAGAGCCATGGAGCGCGCCATGCTCGACATCACACTCTTAGATCGAGTTCCCAATACCGAAATTCGCAAGCAGACTAAAGGACGACTTTCTATTTTTATAAAATAGCTCAGCTGATCACGAAATAGATTTCTTGCAGATTGCAGTTTTCTGAGCTAATTCTAAAAAACAACATCGGCAAATGTAAATTTTTGCACAGCAAGAAATAATTGAAATAATCTTCTGAGTAAATCCACACTAATATTGAAATTGAAAAGTAACTCTGACTCTGCTTGTTACGTTATCACGGCTGAACCGATTACGATGAAATTTTGACTGCTGATAAAAACTTCAAACACGCCATCTTAGTAAAAATTACCTAATTACTAGCTGTTGTCCGTGACTTTGTACGCGTTGCAACTACTAAATGTGTAGGTAGCCTAGAAATAAAGCTTAACTCGCTGTTGCAACTTGATTTTACACCCCATTTTTATCCCATGAGAACCGACTGATTTATGGGATAAAAAGTAGCCTATGTGGTAATCCAGGTTATAATCTACGTATACACCAAATTTCATCAAAATCTGTTCAGCCGTTACGATGTGATTGAATAACAAACAAACAAATAAATAAACAAATATCCAAACATTTACATTTATAATATTAGTGTGATGAAAATGTCATTCTAATTTGATCTTTAGTGTAAACAAAATAACACTGTTCGTGTTTTACACAATTTGAGTTGGTGTAAACAACGGAATTGCTATTGGGAACTGTTTATTGACAACGTGTGCGAAGCCGCGGGCAAAAGCTTGTCTATTAAATTGGCCAATAATGGTTATCACGTTGCCGCCCGAGTAGATACCCACGTTAGATACGTAGCTGTAAGTTATGATGGCACCGTAATTAATTGAACAAACTGATCGGCTCCTTGCGTTTGCACCACGGCCGCACGGACACAATCGGATCAAGCTGGTCGAAGCTACGAACAAATCGATCCCAAATCCTCGGGCTTAAGGTAACTTGTCTCCAAATGACAATGACCTCCAATGGTTCCAACGGAAGATCAGCGTTGTGCCAAAAGCACAACCAATGCTGAGTTGGACGCCTTTTTGTGACGTCGGTCGTTTTTGTTTTTGTGTGTATGAATATGTTTTCTTGTTTGTACCTTACTTGTGTGCTGTGTATGTTTTGTTCCGTCACAAATAAATGCTTTTTGAAGTAAAACTTCTTTACGCACGCTTGACTTGGCGAGTAAGCTGGTGAATGCGTTACGAAAAGTGCGAACGGAAGTTGAGAGGGAGTTATAAGTTAGTGAAGATAGAAAGAGAGAGAGTTACGTTTCGTATATTTTAAACGTTAATGTGCGACTGCGAGTTGCGTCGGTCCTGAATGAACATAGACTGATCGACCTACAGACGTGTGGACAATTTTGTAATTGAACAATTTTATAAATCAATATTTTGAAAAATAAGTTTTACTTCAGTCGTGTGGTCTAAAGCACACTCGTTTTTCTCGCTTTCTTTCGTTCTTTCTTTCAAATAGTACGAAAACCAAAATGTAAAAATAAGTCTTGTGTTATGGAGCCCACACACGTCCACGATTTCAATGCGCAAGCCTAAAAATACGACTATATACAAATTCTTTTCACTGAGGCTTGCGCAAGCCTTGCACAAGCTAGGCTTTATTCCTCTCAAAAACAAAACTCATATATATTTGGGACTAACACACAGAAAGGTTTCGAAACTGATTATCCATGTGTTGTGTGGAAAAAATCGCTTTCTTTAGCGATAAGACCACCCAATATACATTAATCTGTGTCTCATTTATTTTTATTTGGCTACATTATTGTATTTTTAGAATTTTAGGAAAACTTCCAGCTAGCCAGAAAATGTATTTGAGTAGAAAATAAACACCAATAAATGCTACTTATTCTAAGAAGGCCAATTAAAAGTTTCCGCAGATAAGGTAAGAGATGAATAGTATTATATAAACAGGTAAGACGACACATAAAATAAGAAAAGAAATTAAATAGAGAAAGAGATTAACACATACGAGTACACGACTTTGGTTAAGCGCCTAATCTATATATTAAAATAATTGTCACTAAGTAAGCGTTTAAGCTTACTTGTTTTTGCGTTGAATAGATTAACCTCCATATTTGCCTTAGCCATTTTGTTGTACCTAGCTTGTAAGGTATTCTTTCATTCACCCTCATTATGCATCGGGGCTCAAAAATGTTGAGTTCCGTTCTCTTATCTTTTATACTTCTTCGATCAAAAAGCGCCGTTTATGGCTTAAGAAAATAATACGTCAAATAAGAGTTTTTACTCAACATGGGTTCCGTAACTAAAAAAATGTCAGCGGATTTGTATTAACATTGCAGTATTGCAAGTATTGTAACTAGTTCTCTGAAGTAACGTTTCAATCCGTTTTAACTCGAAAACATTATAAACTTATGCACCAAACTCATACAATAAGCCAAATCTTAATTAATCAGGTAGCAATATTGAAATTAAAGCGCTCGTAGAAGCGGCGTTATCGCTCGCACCACTCCACCACTACAAAATAGAGATGTTCTTCCCCAAGGAGTTTGTACTCCGAATCTTATTCCGAAATCAAATTTATAACTGCGAAAAGTTTACAATTGTAATTTTTTTATTCACGTCGTTTATTAATTTATATCCGACAGAGAACCAAGGTGATCGACATAGCTCAGAGGGTCAGCAAGCTAAAGTGGCAGTGGGCCGGACATATCTGCCGCAGAACCGATAACCTTGGGGGTATACGCGTTCTGGAGTGGAGATCACGTCTAGGCAAGCGAAGTGTAGGACGCCCTCCGGCTAGATGGAGTGACGATTTGCGTGCTGTGGCTGGCAAGGATTGGATGAGAAGAGCTGAGGATCGGGCTCAATGGCGCACCCTGGAATATACCTACGTCCAGCAGTGGACTGTTATAGTTTGATGATGATGATCAATTAATAACATTAAAAAACTACGAAATATCAATTTTAAAAAGGAAAAAAACAAACAGATAAATAATTCTTTATTGCACAATATAAAAAAATATTATGCAAATTATGACAATATAAATCTATTTTATACTCTTACTACTAGACAAGCTATGTTTGGGGTTTAAATGGAAGGTTTTAGGAATATGTTGCCTTTTATTAAATCGGCTAACTGTTTGTTTGTTTATAATTAGAATAATTTTATATTAATTTAATTTGTTTTGTTTCAGGTATGTACTCGTTGCCTACTCAATACCTACTGAGTAAATTCACCTTTATAGTTAGGGTAAGTGAGCTGTTTGTTCCTGGCATTATTTTGTAATTCACCTACACAAAAACTAAATACAAACTCTTCAATCCTGAAGAAGCTTTCGGAGTCCGAATGTTTTAAGCCCAACAAGACCACTTCCCCAACTTATTTATTCCCAATGTTCTTCATTAAGACTCTAGATTATTGTTCGTTATTAAACGTGGTGGATAAATGTATTACTAGGTATAAGTTTTACTCAATGATTTGAACTTGAAGCTTTTAAGCATGTAGTGCTCGAAATACTTCGCACGCGGGGTATTTTAAACGCGCAAATGACGCGTATTTCGCGTGCGCGCGTTTACTGCGCCGTAGATTCCCAAAAAATCATAGTTAGTTAACAATCGCGTTTGAACCGTGTGCATAGGCTCTAATGTAAAAGTCGCTTCAAGACGCTTTCGGAGTCCGAACCCTTTCCCCGTCCCTTTCCTAACACCGCTAAACCGAACCGTTATTTATTCCTCATATTCTCCACGATGGCTCCGGATTATTGGCCGTTATCGGAACTGGATAAATTACTTTATTACTAGGGGGAACCCTTTTCCCGTAAAAGTGGAAGCAGTGCCGCCATTTTGAAAAGAATTTTCGCTCAGCTTATAAGGAATTTACTTTTAAATTGATGGGTGTTTCCGGTCGGGTGATGTGAAGTTTGATAAATTCAAATTGGATGAAGTAAACAAAACCAAAATAGAAACTTATAGCTTTTCTCTTTATCTTCCGTCTAACAAATTTCTTTGTTATCCATATTCAATATTATAAATTCGAAAGTAGCTCTGTCTTTGTCTGTTTTATGTATTCACGACTTAACGGCTGAACCAATTTCGATGAAATTTTGTATATAGATAAACTACGACCGGGATTAGCACATAGGTAACTTTTTACTGACTGCGCGGGAGAGAGTAATGTTTTTATTGACAAACCAGGCGTGCGAGGCCGCGGGCGGCCACCATTCTTTCAGGTCCATATACTAAAAATGCTAATTTTAAAAAGTGGTTGCGTCCTCAATTAATTATTAGCGAACTAGAACCCTTTTTGTCCGAGAGTAATAATAACTAATAGAACTCCGTCCATCTGGTTTATGATCAGCGTAAGCAAATTGAACTGACTAAAGTTTTTTGATTTAAAAAAAGGAGCGTGCTTTAGACCACACGACTGAAGTAAAACTTCTTTTACAAAATTTTAGTTTATAAAATTGTTTAATTACAAAAATGTCCACACTTCTACAAGTCGATCAGTCTATGTTCATTCTGGACAGACGCACTCGCACAAAAATATACGAAACGTAACTCTCTCTCTTTTTATCTTCACCAACATATATCTCCCTTTCAACTTTTGTTCGCACTTTTCATATCGCATTCACCAGCTTACTTCCCAAGTCAAGCGTGCGTAAAGAAGTTTTACTTCAAAAAACTTATATGTATATATATAAGTGTGTTGTAAGTATGGTATATGTGTGGGCAAGCCTTCTTCGTCTATTGTATTGCATAAGCATGTCATAGGTACTACCACAAAATAAATAGGTACAGAAAGCCAGCACAAGCCGATCTTGATTATAATTATCCGTATTACCTCTATGGCTGGCTCATATAATATTCTACAATCAAATACGTTGACGCGACCGACTTGATCCGCGATCGTCGTACGCGTGTGTCGATCACATGTCTGGTTTCTCAGTAGATGCGCTCATGTTCATACTAGAAAAATGTTATATCAACCACAATCACATAAAACTCGGATTGAAACTCCATACGAGAAATCTCGGTCCGTGAAATCTCTTATAGTATCGACCCGGCTTTTGAATGGGACTATGTAAATATTACCAGGGGTGTTGGTAAGAACCTGTTCACTCTGGACCTGAGTTCAAGATTAAACTACGTTTTGTCATTCACGAAATTAAATGAAAACACGGACGGGGCTAAATTCTAGTATTGTTGTAAAATAGGTTTTTGAAGTAAAACTTCTTTTGGAGAGTAAGCTGGTGAATGTGTTACTAAAAGTCGAACAGAAGTTGAGAGGGTGATTAGTGAAGATAGAAAGAGAGAGTTACGTTTCGTATATTTTTAAACGTTAATGTGCGAGTGCGAGTTGCGTCTGTCTAGAATGAACATATACTAATCGACCTACAGACGTGTGGACAATTTTGTAATTGAACAATTTTATAAAATAATATTTTGCACAAAATGAACATTATATGTACATAAGGTAAACTTTTCGCTAGTAACCTTTGTGTATTGGGAAGTCCAATAGGACATGACAATTTTGACACTATGCGGATAAATAACTTAGGGTGAATCTCGCCTTTTGTCATGTCCTCTATATCTGTATATGTATTTTCTTGTGAACAATTGTTAAGGTTTGCAATTTGAATTGATAGAGAAAGTGAACTGTATATTTGATGAGGAAGGAATTCGAAAAGGGTATGGGACTCATCAAATCTCGAAGCCGGCTGGAAACTGTTTCTTCATCGGAGGGGCTCCCCTTGGTTGATGGTGATGGTAGCACTCCGTTTTTGTTAGATGCTTGATTTATGGTGGGTTAAATGCTTTGATGATATGGTTTGAGGACACGGTGATGTGAGGAAAAACACGCCCTGGTTACGCTGGGAGACGCGGACATGAAGTGAGTGGAAAGGAATGATTGAATGGAATGGAGGAGTCGGAACGGATGTTCAACAGTTCACTCACCGATTAGTCGCGCATTCGCGCGTGAAATACTGCGCGGGATATTTAAATGACTTGCTTTAACAACAATAAAGAATAAGAAAAAAAATGACTATAAAAACATTTAAACACTGGAGGCCCTACCAACTACATTACAGTGTACTTAATTTAATCAGTATTCATACTTCCATAAGCACACTCTACATCTTGTTATTACTCCGGTCCCTGAGCTTTTAACCTAGTTTTCTGTAACTATTTTATACTCTGCGACCTAGGGGTATCATTTATCTTTATAAGTGTTTGGGGTAGCATTAAGGGGTGGTAGGCATCTAAGGAGGGGGGGGGGGGGGGGCTAGGCCTTAATTAGTGGGTTAATCCACCATTCCGCCGTATTCCGCTCTCGGGTCCAAATGTCATCCGTGGTCATCAAAATTTAACAGAATGGGTTCCGTCTAATATTTATGCTTTCACTAGCTTCCTCCCGTGGCTTCGCACGCGTTGTTTGTCAACAAAAAGTAGCCTATGTTTTAATGCAGGTCATAATCTATCAACACATTAACACAAAATCACTTCAGCCATTACGACGCGATTGAGTATTCAAACAAAAAAAACGAGTGTGTAAAACTGAAGTAAATCTTTTTTTTCAAAATATTAATTTATAAAATTGTTCAATTACAAAATTGTCCACACGTCTGTAGGTCGATCAGTCTATGTTCATTCTGGACAGACGCAACTCGCACCCGCACATTAACGTTTAAAAATATACGAAACGTAATTCTCTCTCTCTTTCTATCTTTTCTAACTTATATCTCCCTCTCAACTTCCGTTCGCACTTTTCGTAACGCATTCACCAGCTTACTCCCTGCGTAAAGAAGTTTTACTTCTATAAATATACAAACATCCAAACGCTCATATTTATAATGTTAGTATGATTTACGATCGCGTAAGTAGTTTAGAGTTTAATTAGACGCGTGAACTCGATTATCGTTCGCTTAGCTTATTTGCAACTCTATGAGAAATACCAAAAGTAGCTACCAATAATTGTAAGTCGAGTTTAGGAAGCCATTTAACGGAGGTGGAGGTGCAAAGCTTGAACAGTTGTCAGAAGCATTTTTTTATTTCTTCTATAGTCCGCTTATTACGTTAATTTATAAGTGCCTAAGTACCAGAGCAACAGTTACGGTCAAAATGGAACACTGACCAAATAAATACATATAAGAAAGTTGGAGTCCTTTTAAAAATGTAGCTTGGGTTCTGTGCGTCTTTGGTTTTTGATAATCTAAATAAAAAATAATACTTATTGAAATCGGTAGGTTTATTTGACACTAGCTTCCGCCGGCGGCTTTGCAAGCGTGGTTTGTCAATAAAAAGTAGCCTATGCGTCAATCAAGGTCATAATCTATCGACTTACCAAATTTCATCAAATTGTTTCGGTCATTATGCCTTGATTGAATAACAAACATAGATAGATAGATATAGCCTTTATTTGCACCTTCGAACACACACATACATACTATTTACAAAAAGACTTATTAACAAACAATTTATACATATACAAAGAAAGCACGAAACAGACAAAAAATATAAAAAATGAACATAACTAAACATAATATAATAAAATATGTGCGTTGCGGTGTCACAAATTGGTTAGCGGATAATTTTGCTCTAGGAGCAAACACTGGTTTTCAGTCATCTAAACTTTCTCATATGTATATAACATACTAGCTGCCGCCAGCGGCTTCGCACGCGTGGTTTGTCAACAAAAAGTAGCCTATGTGTTAATCCAGGTAATAATCTACGTTCATACTAAATTTCATCGAAATCGGTTTAGCCGTTACGACGCAAAAGAGTAACAAACATCCACACATCCAAAAGTTGTCTGGAAGAGATCGCTGTGTTAAACGATAAGACCGCCCATTATGCTTACTTTTATTTTTTTATTTCTATAAATCTGTAAGGTATAATAAAGAATTTTCATTCATTCATACATACATCCATACAAACTTTCGCGTTTACAATATATAAGTCGGATTATTGTGATTTTGAGTTGGCCTGATAACGAAACTCATGTAATGAAACCATTTATTCCATGGTGCCTTCGCCCATGTCGCCTGCTTCTTAATCCAGAGATTATCCCACTTACCCAGCTTAATCAATTTAAATGGCGGCATTGAAGTCTTCTAATAATCATTGTTTACGTTTAATTCGGAGAAACAAACAATCAAATACCGGCTTCTTTAATGGCACATTGAGATTTTCCCCAAGATTTCACTTTCACTTCAATTTTGTAGACGTTTCTTTGTTATACCTCTCGATATTCATTAATCTATTTGATAAAGCGAAGCGAGATCTCCAAATCAACTTGGGCAAATCGGCGTTGTATGCATGTATGTATGTTTGTCTGAGGATAACTTTTGAAGCGTTTATCCGATCATCGTGAAATTTGGTATATAGGTAGGTAGTATTAGCACAATTTTAGTGTGACTACATTAGCTAAAAATGTGGGGGGGTTGCTGGGATATTAGCGTTTAAGAGGGGTACAAAAAAAACAAAATGGGACTCTCCAGTCAAATGGCATATCTAATAAAAGATCTTTGTAAGTAGATGTCGATCCTGTTTTTATGTTTAGTTTAATCCTTGTAATATTTAAGTTATTAGCCATAGTAAAAATGAACTTTGACAAAATTCACAGGGCACACCAGTGACCCAATAGTGCTGAAGTTTGGTGTGCGTGTAGCTTTAATGAGACAAATATTGGCAAAAGTCTGAAATCCAGAATACATGCAATTTCTACCACAAAAAAAATGAATCCAATTAACATGAACTCCGTTACTTGTAATTTGAATGAAACTTTAGGTCAATTATGTTGATTTTCATTTAGTGACTAAACATGTTTAAATTTTACATATTTGTATGATTTGACAATTCTTTAAATCATATTTAGCCACTAAATACGTTTGGACATCGTTGCGAGTCACCCTAAGAATATATTTTTTGTGTTTTGGGAATTATATTTAGTTGTATTGTTTTGTGCTGTGCAATAAATAGTTACCTACTTATATATTACGGTTAAAGAAATTTTATTTTCAAAAAAGAATTATGCATTCACTTAATATGAGAACTTAAAAAAACTAAATAGGTGCTTAAAACTATGACAGTATGCGAGCGCATTAAATCTATACTATACTAATATTACAAAGAGGAAAGATTTGTATTTTTGTGTATATGTTTGTAATGAATAAACAAAAGTATTTTCTACAATATTAGAGAACATATCAATATCTACAAAAAACTTTGTTATATTATAAAGAGGAAAGATTTTTTTGTTTGTATTGAATAAGCTCCGAAACTACGGGATCGAATTAAAAAATTCTTTCACTGTTGGGAAGTTACACTATCTCCGGGTGCCACAGGCTACTTTTTACCCAACATCGGGGAAGGAGGGTAATGTTTTTATTAAAAAACTACGCGTGCGAAGCTGCGGATTGGTCAGCTAGTTCACAATAAAAAAGTAGGTACATTATTTCCGTTGGTTTCCTTCAATATTTGTATAGAGTGGGTAGTTTTGTATTACTCTCACAAAAACACACCACTATATTCTGCGATGACATTTCGGTTATTACGATAAGATATTCATTTATTTGCAATAAAATTATTCAAAATAGGGAAAGTCCGGCTAAATAAGTCCGTGGGCTAAATAAATTGATATACATATCTCTATCGTTGTGGGAATCTATGTGGCCTATGTTCAGCCACGTATGTCTTGTAACTGGTATAATTATGATTAATCACGCCGTATCATTTCCTGCACTTTAACTTCAAATTTCATCAGCACTCGTTTTTGACGTTTAGCCCCAAGAACCGCCGACAACTACACTCAATTTTAGACAATTTACGTAGGTACTTTAGATAATAGACAATGTGGGGTTAATGGATCGTTGAGGATCATCCGAATTTTAATTTGGATCCTGAGTCGTGAAGTTGAATCAAAATATCGCAACTCAATATTTGGGAATATGAAGAAGAACATATGGTTTTATCTCATTGAAATTCTATCGTATTTTTTGTCCTTCTTCCGTGCTCGCGATAAGCTTAAAAGGATAACATTTTCTTTTCACGTACTAATAGCTTTTAGCGATAAGGCCGCCCATTGTGCCTATGATTTAAAAGTGTATTTTCATTTATTTGCTTATCTTTAATGGTGTGCAATCTATCTATCTAATAATTATTGACGACCTCCGTGGCGCAGTAGGCGAATAGCCGACTGAGACGCAGGAGGAGGTCTGGATGTTTTTCTATGTATTATAAGTATGTATTTACAAAAAAATATATAAGTATTCTATCAGTTATCTGGTTCCTATATTACAAGATCTGCTTAATTTGGGGCTAGATAGCGCTGTGTGAAATGTCCAGCAGTATTTATTTATTATATAGATTAGGAATACTTTAAGTTTTTAGAACGGAGATTTCTCTTTTTGGCATTAAAATGAAGACAGAGAAAAAAGCGAAAGTGCTTTCACGTTTTCAACTATTTCATCATATCTATGGAGATACAGACAGGTTAGTAACACCCAAAAGAGTAAAATAAAATAATAGTTTTCATCATTTGCCTACGGAACCCTAAATTGTACCCTATGTAGTTAATTAGTAAGCGAAAGCATACCCCGCAAACGACTTAATTAAAAATAGAAATGCGTTATGAAATAATCATTCATTTCGCAATTCACAGCTGAATCGGTCGAGTAATTTTCTAGCATTCTAAATTAAACAAGCCAACAGGATCACTAAAGTCTAACTTTTTATTAGCTGCAGTAAAATGACGTTTTGTGGGTTGCCGGTTTTTGAAGAAAAATAAATAGGGATGTAGCTAAATGAGTGAATCATATATGAATAATCAGTTTGGTTTTTTTTTTTGAGATTTAATATTAAGTTGTAATGTATTTTTTTAACCTATTATTATTACTATACTAGAGGATTGATCTTTTTTAGTGGAAGTATAGGGAGGTACATTCAAAATGAAACAAAAACGTCATAATAATGTTATTTAATTAATCTTTTTCGAAATCACTGTCGCTGTCGCTTTCGGTCACACTAATAACAAATCTATCTGTCACTTCATCTATAATATGATCGAGGTGGCACATTTTATCTTCCTCTTTAATAGTGTGAGACACACAGTCACTCCACTTAGCCGGTGTCACTTTCTTGATTCCTTCTTAGAATAAAGTTTTCACTTCTTGCATTTTATACGTCTTATTATTGTTTGCGACGTGACTCTTTACCTGCGCCCATACCAACTCAATGGGGTTCAATTCACAGTGATAAGGGGGCAGTCTTAAAAGTGTGATACCTTTTTGTGCAGCCATCTCGTCTACGGCATATTTCTCAGTATGATTTTGTTGTTTCACAATATCTATGAGAGTGGCTTTGACCATATTTGGTTCAAACGCAATATTTTTAGTAGTCAGCCACTCTTGAATTCGTGCTTTCGTCCACGACATCTTCGGGATTGTTTCGATCTTCCGAGAGTGATAGGGCGCATTGTCCATTACGACTACTGCATTCGGCTTGAGTTTAGGTAGAATACCGCCGAACCAATCCTCGAAACACTCCGCGTTCATTTCATCATGGTAGTCTTCTGTACCTTTCTTTGCTTCAAACATAAGAAGTCCGTCGACCAGGAAGCCTTCTTCTCCGCCTATGTGACTAATTATGAGTCGTTTGCCCTTTCCTGTGGGATTTTTTAATCCCGTAGTCAGGCCGTCTAAAAATGCCTGTCGAGAAGATTTAATACTTCCGTCAATCCAGGTTTTTTTTGTAGTATGACCTGAAAAGAACAAAAAAGAATCAAAAGTTTCGACATCAAAACAAAAAGGGAACAAATAGAAGAAACTAAGAGTTGACACGTACCAGCGTTGACCCAGGTCTCGTCTTGATAATATATGTATTTTCCCTCCCTACGATATTGTTTAATTAAACGCAGGTAGCGCTGGCGCCATGATATGATATCTTGTCTATCAATAAGCACACTCTTGCGTGATCGAGTAGTGAATTCGAAATTAAGATGCTTCATAATTTTTCTCAATGTCTCTTTCGAGAAGTTGGGCAATCCTGGGTCATCATTTACAACTTGCAGCACCTAAAAATGATTAAAGTTATTACCTAATTGGTTAAGATTACACATGGGATGGGAGAAAACATACATAACGTATAATAAAAAGATGAGTGACGACATGTGTAAACTAACTTTTGCGATGGTGGGTATTTCATTTCTATGAAAGAACTGATGTACAATTCGTCTAAGAGCAGTGAATGTGAAATCATCAAGTTTATCTTTAAATGTAAGTTTTGGGCCCGTTTTTTCGGGAGGTTTTGGTGATTCGCTGTCGTTCTCCTTGTGCTCCTTTAAAACGGAATAAACTGTGCGGACGGATATTCCCAAGACTTCAGCCACCTTGTTAACGCATTTACTTGTTTTTGGAACTTCAATGTTTGATTCTGAAGATTTCACTTCAAACACATATTTGTAAACGTTTTGGACCCAAAGTTTTTCAGTTGCACTTAGAGCTACACGTGGCCTTTTTTCTTAGGAGATAAAAATGTGTCTCCATCTTGCGATGTGCTCGGCAGAGCATCCATGTCTTCAATGTATCAAACAAAAAAAAACTAACACGATTAACGAAAACAGGTAATGAAAAACAAACACAACGTAACATAAGTTTAACAATAATGATAACAAAAACAACGCGCAGTGGGCAAATCAAAGTTATTCATGCACTCAAAACAGAAGTATGAAGCCGAATGAGCGAATGACAACCGAAACAAAATGGCGGTCAAGCGTCATCGTAGCACCGTAACCAAAAACCAGTACTACCAGCTTGAGAGAGCGTTTTCTTGAGTGTTACCTTGTATATGTCTAAAAGGATCAACGTTTATACAGCCTTTTATTTACATTAATATTAAATAGAATTTAGTATGATCATTATGAGTCAGCTATGGAACGATTAGATATTCTGTAAACTTTTGTGAACTGAATCACATCCCTATTGAGATTAGGCTGTCAACATTATTTTACGGAATGACATTTAGAAACGTCATTTTACTGCAGCTAATAAAAAGTTAGACTATAGTGTTGTACACACGGCTACACATCAAGCTATACAATTCCAGTATTAAGCTGATCTCTCATTGTACGAAAAGCCTACACAATGCGAGGTCAGCTTATACTGGAAGTGTATAGCTTGATGTGTTGCCGTGTGTACTATCGACTACTTTTGGTCGAATAACCGAATTAACTTCGGAATTATAAGTTCGTTCACCTTAAAATTCCGCCGGCCGTACGCCAATTATTTTGAGACGCAAAAAAAGGTGTTACAAATTTTAAGCTTTATAGTTTGTCTGTCTTATCTAATGACTATCATAAGACCAGTATTAACGTATGGAAGCGAAACTTCTGCCGTAACGCAGAAGAACAGACATACTGTTACGAGCTGTGGGTTCGGGATAAATAATTAAGATGAATCTAACCAAAATAACACACTAATTCAACACTAAAATGCAAAATACACGATCTTAATCATAACACACTAATTCACAACACTATCGCACAATAAACCACTAAAAGTCACCGAAATGTTCGCACGTATCGCCAAATCCAGACTGAATCTGCGGACGTCTCTACGCACTATTTATACCGAGCATTATTTCCAGAACCTTCCATTAGTATCTAGAAAAGTATAGGTATTTCGATTGTCTACTATTTCTTAATCTGTGCAACGGTAGGTAAAAACGTGGTATGTAGGTCATTCCATACCAAGTATTACCTATTCTGTGACACAGTAGGTATAACTTCGAGAAAAACCGACTATTACTTATTCTGTAACAGCCTCGGCGTAACAATACCATCCAAGTCGCCGATGTGCTGATGTGCGGCGTCACCAGGCTCGATAAAATCCGTAACGAGTATGTGCGAGGAAGCCTGGGGGTGCGCGACATCGCTGACAAGATGCAGGAGAGTCGGCTGCGATGGTACGGTCACGCGAAGAGGAGGCCACCTGACTACGTAGGGAATTAGGAAACTACAACTTTCTATCCCCGGTCGAAGATCCCGAAGGTAGACCCAAGACAAGGTGGAGAGATGTAGTGTCAAAAGACATGAGAGAGTGCCAAGTTTCTGATGACGACGTCGAGGTTAGAGCGAAGTGGAGAAGAACAACCACAAAAGCTGACCCCACCACCATGTGGGATACATGGCTGGGAAGAGAGAGAGAGAGTTTGTCTGTCTTACCATCCAAAGGTTATCTGGAAGATATCGCTTTATTTAGCCGTATGACTGTCCATATACATGTTTTTCTTTAATTTTTGTTGTAGTTAGCTTGTCAGGTACAATAATAGTTTTCATGACACAGCCCTGGATGCTAAAGGAATGCATACGAATATGAATATAAATAAAATGCATATGCCTACGAACAAGGTTGAAAACCTACCTGAATTCACGGACTGTCTCGGTATGGTAAGCGCTATCATAGATGAGTACGGTGTAGAATCTGTTTACTTATTGGGTGATTTTAACGCGAACCCTTCTGAACTATTTTATAGCGAACTCACACATTTCTGTGACGATCAGCGATGGTCTTGTATCGATGTTGACTTTTTGGGATTACAGTCCGATACCTACACATTTGTTAGTGACGTATATGGATCATGTAGCTGGCTAGATCACTGTATAGTGACTCAATCAGCAAAACATTCTGTAACTAAAGTGTATGTTGATTATGATGTTGTATGGTCAGATCATTTTCCTCTTGTAATTGAATGTAATTATAGTATGTTAACCCCGAGTCTACCACAAATATTAACTACTTATAAGAATGTACTTTGGGGGGATAGAACAGAGGACGAAATTACTTTGTATGAAAATGAATGTCACATGAGACTGAAATGTATTGACTTTCCTGCTGAGTTCGTAGAATGTGGTGATCGTTTTTGTAATGATGCTGACCATAGGCGTATTCTTGATGGGTTGTATTCTAACATCGTGACTGCCCTTTGTACCGCTGCCGCAGCTAGTCGAAAGAGCACCGTAAAAAAGGGTAAAGTGAAGTGTCGTAAATTCGGTTGGAACTCACATGTAAAAGTGGCACATAGGGAGGCCAGGTCTAGTTTTCGAGAATGGGTCTTTGTAATAGACCTAAATCTGGTCTGGTTTAAGAAAAGATGAGCGAGGGCAGAAGGGTATTTAAATCACGTTTAAAGTGGTGCCTAAATCATCAGGACCAAATCAAAATGGATGACTTGGCCAGAAAACACGCAAGTGGAGATTTTCGTGATTTTTGGCAAAGTACTAAAAAGATGAATGCTCAGCCAGGTCGGCCAATGAGTGTGGAGGGGTTGAGTGATCCTAAGGGTATTGCCGACATATTTAGGAAACAGTTTATAGTCAAGTCGCCGCTAGGACCTGAGCAGGAGATGGCCACTGCTGATATGCCTAAAGATAAGCTTGAATATAGATTTACGGCTAGGAATGTTGCGAAAGTAATAAAAACGCTCTCCAAAGGTAAATCTGCAGGACACGATGGCCTCGGCATTGAGCATCTCCAAAATGCTGGCCCTCATACGGCTGGCGTCTTGGCCATGTTCTACACCTTGTGTGTCGGTCATTCCTACTTGCCAGTTGATTTAATGAAGACAGTTGTAGTACCCGTAGTAAAGAACAAGATTGGAGATATGGCTGACAAGTCCAACTACCGACCCATATCACTGGCAACTATTATTGCAAAAGTGTTTGACGGTTTGCTTAATATGCAGTTAGATGAATACCTAACCTTGCATGATAATCAGTTCGGGTTCCGCCCTAAACTGTCCACTGAAAGTGCTATACTGTGTCTTAAGCATACCGTCAGATACTATACAGGTAGAAAGACTCCAGTGTTCGCCTGCTTTCTGGACCTGTCCAAGGCCTTTGATCTGGTTTCCTATAAAATCTTGTGGGAGAAGCTTGAGAGCATCAACCTAACTCCTGAGCTTGTGAATATCTTTAAGTATTGGTACAGGAACCAGATAAATACCGTACGTTGGGCGGGCGCAATGTCAGAACCTTATCGGCTGGAGTGTGGAGTGAGACAGGGGGGGTTGACCTCTCCCGCTCTCTTTAACCTTTATTTGAACGAGCTGATCGTGGCGCTCAGCAGCCGGCATATCGGATGTCATATTGATGGTGTATGCGTCAATAATTTGAGTTATGCTGATGATATGGTGCTGCTGAGCGCCTCGGTCTGTGGATTGAGAGAGCTGGTGAGGACGTGTGAGGAATACGCCACTGGTCATGGGTTAAAATATAACCCTAAAAAGAGTCAGTTCATGGTCTTTGAGGTCGGTACGAAACGTCTTGAAAGTGTCCCAACCTTAAGTCTTAACGGGATTATATTAGACAGAGTATATACATTTAAATATCTTGGGCACGTTGTCACTACAGACCTCAAAGACAATGAAGACATCGAACGGGAGCGGAGGGCGTTGTCCGTGCGTGCGAATATGATTGCTCGCAGGTTTGCGCGTAGTTCAGAGGGGGTTAAGCTGACTTTATTTCGGGCGTACTGTACCTCTCTGTACTCGTGCAGCCTGTGGTCGAAGTATACGCAGGCGGCGTACAGCGCACTCCGCGTCCAGTATAACAATGCACTCAGGGCGATGCTGGGGCTGCCCCGCTACTGCAGTGCATCAGGGATGTTCGCAGCGGCGCGGGTCGACTGCTTCCATACCGTCATGCGCAAGTGAGCCGCGTCCCTGGTGCACAGGCTGCGGGCCAGCGCCAACACCGTCTTGGCAATGATAGCCGGCAGAGTAGACTGCCCGTACACCAGACATTGCTGTCATAGGCATGCTCTCAAAAACCCTGTATAAACATTAGTTTACTTATTGTGTTGAGCGCTTTCCTATATAAGCTACATAATTGCTTGAAATAAATGTATTTTAATTTATTTATTTTATTTAAAGGTATACATATAAGTTTGATCGTTAGTTGGAATGGAATATATCAAATAAATCCCACTAACGCGAAACTTTGTATGTATGTATGGATGTTTGTTACTCTTTCACGTCGGAACGACTGAACCGATAGCGATGAAATTTGGTATATACGTAGATCATAGCCTAAATTAACACATAGGCTACTTTTTTTGGCAAACCATGCATACGACGCCGCGGGCGGAAGCTTGCACAACATATTATAAGAAAACACTATTATAGCTTTTAGCGGTAAGACCGCCTATTTTACCCTTATTTATTGTATATTCCTTTTGTTACTTTATTTTTATTCGGTGTTCTTTAAATAATAATAGTACATATATCGTTTATTTCTGGTGTATTTCTGTGTGCACGTACAAAATATAACTACAAGGTTCATACCTATAAGTACCTACCTTAAAGATAAAACGTATATTATTTTTATTCGTTTTCTCTTTTATCTCTTTTTTTGTTCACATTTGTCGACTCTAGAAGTTTATTTTATATTTATTCGGTCTAAAAATAAGTACCTAGTCGGTTCACCACTGCCACACTGCTAATAGGGTTCCGCTCTTCACGGTACCCTGATTTACGCGAGCTGTTATTTTAACTAGATACACCTACAAACGAGTGGCGTAAAAAAGGGGGCAACTACAAGCGGTTTGTACTTTAACTCCCCTACTACTAGTTTCAGAAATCATTAGCGCATTTTACCCAAACTAGTTCAACCAACATTGATCTCGCAAAACCGCTCAAAGCCCCTGACTGAACTGATGACTGGGGACCGAGACACGAGGAACGAATGAATCTCACTTATTTGCGAATATTTTAATTTTTTATTCTTAATCTATACTAATATTATAAAGAGGAAAAAATTGTTTGTTTATATTGAATAGGCTCCGAAACTGCTGGACCGATTTAAAAAATTATTTCACTGTTGGGAAGCTACACTTTCCCCGGGTGACTTAGGCTACTTTTTACCCAACTGCGCAGAAAAAGGGTAATGTTTTTATTGAAAAACTACGCGTGCGAAGCTGCGGATTTGTCAGCTAGTCGTATATAAACTCATAGGTTTCATGAAAACTGCAAACAGATATTTACCGGTTTTTGTGTCCATCAAGATTTTCCCAAATATTGGACTCTTCACTCGAAGAACGTAGAACTTCGTAGAGAACTGTTCTAATATATTAAGTAGTAATTAAATTCCGAACGAATTCCTATCTTCAAAGGTTTGCTAAAAAGAAAACGCTTATATGTCCATTTGGTAAGCTTTTTTGCCTGTAATCTATTTGTGTACAATAAAGAATAAAGAAATGAAAACTACAAACTTCATGCATATTAATCTCAAATGAATTAATGACAGCTAAATACATAAACTTACTAGTTCTGACTAGCGATGCAACGTTTCACGAGTAGCATGTGAAAAATCATATGAAATGGAAAATCATTTGTCACACAGCTACTTTCCTTCTCATAACCTGCTAAAAAGAATTGATATGAAATCACTTTCGGTTTTCATTGTATGTGACTGCGTCAGTCGGAGTCATTCGGGTCTGCTACAAATCACAGTCGCGTCGTTCGCGCAACTTCAGAATTCGTCGAGCGTCGTCGAGCGAATTCGTTTGGAGCGTTTTGGAACATGTCATTCGTTTTTGCTCGCAAGACTTCGGTCGGTTTCGTATCGTGCACTGCTAATTTTACAGCACATTAAAAATCATTGCCTGTGATTTTTCATATGTGGAATAGCAATAGCAAGTGTGACATCATAATGAAAAATCATTGCCTGAGATTTTTCATATGTAAAATAGCAGTGATTAAATAATAATCATTACATCATATGAAAATGAATTAAAAATATTATTCAATAATTTCCATGCCTAGTCCTGACCCATATCGCTAGGATACATTCTTCCAAATGAATGAATGAAAACTACATTACTCGTTTCCTATGTGCTTTGTGAAAATAACTCGTTCTGTAATATCGCAGCGGCAGTTTAATGACGTAACTTGATATGCAGAGATATGCACGCTTGTTGTTGCTATGCGTATTCTAATATGTCTAACCGACAAAACCCTGCAGACTTCCCGCACGTTAGTTTGACTTTTGGCTTTAGATTTTAACTCGATTCTGTCAGAAATGAACATAAACAAGCTTCAGAGTAGAAACATAATTCATTTTAATGGTGGACAAGGAACATCATCAGAACTCTACTTAGTGTTCAGATCTGAGAGGACAGACGTAGTGCAGTTATGTAAGTCCAAAGTACATTTGGCCCAGTTAAAATGTTGCACGTACCTAATTGTTTAAAAGGTCATTGCTGCTTTTGTACACACGGCTACATATCAAGCTATACAATTACAGTATAAGCTGACCTCTCATTCTACGAAAAACCTACACAATGAGAGGTCAGCTTATACTGGATTTTATAGCTTGATGTGTACCCGAGTCAAGATAAACAGTGCAAATTTGTAGTTTATTATCATCACCCTAACAGCGATCTTGGATGCGGCCCAACGGCTCCCAGTATCAGGTTGTAAGCATTAATTAAAATTAGATTATTACCTACTTCATCCATTTCAGTAATAATTTTATAACCGAGCGAGATATCTCGTCTAAGTAAATAATCCAGATGAGTTGGAAATTCATAATGCAATTCTCAAGCAGATTTGCTAAGCCATTATCATTTTCCTGCACTGCATGCATATATCTATCCTAAGCAGAATAATAGTACAAAGACTCATAAAAAGATCTGTTGAACAAACAAACAGTGTGAAATCCTTACAGCATGTCGAGAAAATATTATGCTCGTTAGCATAATGCTGTTTGTGACTGTTTAATTACAACTGAAAATGTGCAATACTAAAGTTACAGTGAAAGCTACTCGCATGCCAGCTACTCGCTACCAGCTACTTACCCACTCCGCAACTTTCCCGCGTTGTTCGAGCAAGAATGACAAAGTTTTAAAAGCGTTCCACAAACAGAGACAAACGTAATTCCGAATGGATTTGAATTTGGAATGTTTTAAAAATTAAGTTGCAAATTGAATTCGGAACACTAGGTCCTGGGTCATTGTCTTTTTGTTACACCAACATAGTGTTTGTGCATTCTACCAGTTTGGCATTGGTATTATAGGACTGTTGTCACGGTTTTAATTAAAACAATTATCTACAATATTTTGTGAACGCTTCAGGGCACGGGATTCACTGGCATATACAGCTGGCACGTGCGCAAATATACCCAAATATAAGTATCATTAAATAATTTCAATATTTTACTTTTAACTGGTTTAAAATAAGTAGTATTGTGCAATGAAAATAATGGCATTTTAAAGCGGTGTAAATAACCACATTCAATGGACCGATGTCATAACGTCTCTGACAATAAATTACTGACAGATGAAATACGGTGCACCGCAATCCTTTATGATAATCAAATTATTGAAAACGGATTTCATTTAGGTTTAAATTGAATATTGTATTTTTAAATAACAGCTATTTATTCGATGTTAACCCACGACACAAAATGTAGATTACTATATAAGCTTTCTTCTGGCTTAAATTAAGTAGGTAAGTATATCAAGATGATATTGTAATATTAATGGAGCAGAATGCCAAAATATATTCAATTAAAAATCCATGGTCCATTTAGGTCAACAGTGGATAGGTTTTTGAAATTGTGTTACGCGATTTTTGGAGTAGTGATAGGTAAGGCCGTAAGCTTACCTTGTCAACTTGCCATTTAGTTCAAATGGCAGACCGTTGGTTGTCGTTAGATACCTCTTTGTTATCTGGAAACAAAAATATATTAAAAAATTATATAGGTATGTATTGTCGTAGAAATTAGCTGGTTGTCGGTGAAACCGGGCTCGCAGCCAGACCGCGCCGGAACTAGATTCTATCAGGCAAACACGAACAATAGCGAATGAAATCCTACAGAGACATATTCAGGCCTGGGGCAATATACATATAATTTCGAGGTATATTTGCCTGAAAATATACGCCAACAAGGCAACAACTCTTAAAAGATCCCCTAAAAACAGGCTAAATGATGAGTATAAAAAAAACGAGTGTGCTTTAGACTGAAGTAAAACTTCTTTTTCAAAATATTAAATTATAAAATTGTTCAAGAACGAAATGAAATTACGAAAAATAATCAAGCCATCACCGTTCACGTAATGCTAGCAAACTCGCAAACGAACTACTGACTGCGATATACATACATTTCATGCACCGGCTATGAGAGGAAGAGAGAAAGAAAATGTGCGCGCGCACTGCTCTTTCATGCTCCTACAGTGTGATACAGACAATAGGCCTGCACTGTGCCTCAAGCCTCCTCTACACGTCAACAGATGAGTCCGCAGACTCTGGCAGATGCGTCCGCAGATGAATGTCCACGAGCTGTCCACACGTAAGTCTATGTCAGGTCGATCAGTCTATGTTCATTCTGGACAGAGCAACTCGCACATTAACGTTTAAAAATACACGAAACGTAACTCTCTCTCTCTCTTTCTATCTTCACTAACTTATATCTCCCTCTCAACTTCCGTTCGCACTTTTCGTAACACATTCACCAGCTTACCTACTCTCCAAGTCAGTCAAGCGTGTGTAAGGAAGTTTTACTTCAACAACAATGGTTTTTTACTCGTTACTTAGCCTGTTTTTAGGCTTTTGTTTCTGTTGTTCAACTGATTTATAGCAAGGTGATTAAGAGGTATAAGAATCTTAGAACCACTTTTTGGTAGATTTTTGTTCTGACAATCGCTTGAGTTGTGATATATACAATTCACAATCTTTAATAATATAAATATGTATATAGGACATAATTACATTCATTAATTTACATTCTCAGTTTTGTGTCTATTCTTTTTAATTATTTAGTATTAGTTATGTTCTTAAACATGATTTTCCTTTTGTTTCCTTGATGAGTTTATTTCTGCTTTTCTGTGCGCACATAAGTTACGTTTCAAGCCAGATAAAATTGTTATTTTAGTTAAGTTATATTTCTTTGCCTGTAATGTGTGCCTTATAAAATAAAAGAAAAATAAATAAATAAAATTACAAAAATGTGTGTTGCCCCCTCTAAGCCTGAGTACAGCTTTCAAATCAAGTAAGACAGTTCAGTTTATAGCTAGTTCAACTGTAAACCTCCAGATAAGATCTCATTTCATTAACATAAATAGGGTTTTCTTAATCCGGGCCTAAGATCCAGGATTGTTCCTTCCTTGAAACGTCAAAGTTTAAAAAGAAAATGTTAAACTCTTCTCTCTATATCGCATAAGACTGAATTCGATCGAGAAATCAATACTAAATACGAGCGAGTACCACCTAGTAATAAGATTTTTACAGCCTTCTCGAGTTAAGGTTTGGAAGTCGTTGCACTATGTGTTATGCTCAAAGAGTTCAGAAAAAATCATACACCTATTTCTATGGTTATCGAGTTACACTTGAGTTATACCTTATACTGTCAAAAGTAAGTAGAATACATTTTGGCATTGTGAATTCGACAAAAAACAAAAATAACCAGAAACAATTTTTGGCTGTCGGGTTAGTCAGCCAGTTGGAATTAAGTTTTTTATCGGTAATGAAAAGCCATCGTTTGGCAACGATTGCAGCTTTTTCCAAATTTAAAAAAGTTTGATGTAGCCCTAACCTTATTGATGTGCCGAAAAAATAACAATTTGTTTTCCAAAGGATCCAAATTCAAACATTTTAGCGTGATTACGCTCCGTTCCCGCCTCATTCAAGATCACTCGACATAATTAACGCTCGCGCCTCGCATTGAGTTATTTACTCGCCCGCATGTGTCGGCGGAAACGGAACGCGGGCATCGAGAACGATTGACGCGCCTAATTCTTCATTAACACTATCGTAGACATGGGCAAGTCTGGTAAAACATTAGGCACCGCTATTTATCTCTTGGTATTTTTATTTTTATGTGTACTGGCTGACTGAGATGTTTTCTAATTTGAAATCAAAATATTAAACCGGTATTTTTTTATTTTCAAACTAACATACCTTGAGTAGTAGCTTAGAAGAATATAATATACTTTTACAGTAAGAACCAACTAGCATAGGCACTCTGCTTTTCAGGCGACTGGAATTAAAAGTAGTGCCTTTTTTAGTTTTCCCCATCCATAGACTTATAGTCCAATTATCATCTTATGGCGGGTTCCTATATCCGTCGGTAACCGACTACGACTCGTATATCCTTGAAAAACTGTCAAGCTAGTGTCAAACTTTTGGCACATTTTCAAGGAGAAACGGGTCGTAGCTGGTTACCGACGGATATAGGAACCCGCCACTAATCTGTTTGGCCGTTACGTTACGGGCCATCTAATAAGGTAAGTAGGCACAACTAAATACTTATAACACTCTTAATAAGTACTAAATTTCCCAAGGCATACAGCATAAAATAAAATCATGATAATTTGCATGTTAACAAGATGTAATCTCATTAAGTTCGACTGGATTTCTATTTTAATCTCATTTAGCAAAAATGCAATTTTCACACGAGCGCGCTTAAGCATATGCTGCATAATAAAAGGCCGGCTGCATTAAACTGCGCATGAACCAATAAATAAACATTAAACTAGCTGTAGAATTTATTTTCCTGTAACCTACAAAACGATCTCGTTTTTCCGCGATAAAATATTACTCTCTTGTTTATGTTTTTTAATCAAGTGCCTTTTCCGTGACTGCGACACTTACGACTACCGCCTGATGCATGAAACGGCATAATTGGATAATTTCATAATGTCAGCCTATTTATGCCCTGCTGCCATGAAATTTCACTGGCGTGTGTGATAACAAAGTGATTAAAAGTAAAAACATGTTTCTCTATAGGTACATAATAGAGCCTAGCCAGTTATAATTACATCTAGTCGTACAAACTACCCACATATTCCAATAAATTGCTATTATAATGTGCTACTAAACTTTCAAAAACAGCTCTCTTGGCAGCAGTTCATGTACGGAACTTGTCGATCGACAAATTGATGTGTAAAGATCATTGGGCGGTTTTGACCCACTTTTTTTTTTTCGCGCACAGTGTTCAAATCACTTTTAAAGTAAAGTATTCAATTCCACTTTTCTAAATATGTAAATTTTTTTTATGTATCTGCTGGAGGAAAAATGTTATGTAACAGTATGTATGTGAGTCTAACTATAATTCTATTAGACTAAAAACTAAAGATTTTACTGTCAGCATTGTGAAAATGTATGTACAAGCATAAGAAAAATGTTTGTATCGCATAACAGATTGTATGTCTCTCTCGCTCGCACTTTCGACAGGTAGAAAATAACAGTAAGGTATCGAAGTGCGCGTGCGACGCGCCGCCTGCGCCCCACCCGCTCTGACCGCCCCGCAGTCGTACGTCATCCTTCGTTTCGATCTGTGCGTTTAAACTCGTGTTTCCGATTTTTGCATTTTATTGATTACTTGAGCGTGTTTTATGGACCCCTGATTTTGCTTGACGATTGGTTTACATTAACATGGAAAGACAAAATAGTTGCGTGTCGTGTAATCGATCTGTTTTACGTCGACGAAAACACATATTGACAGTTCTCTTTTTGGAAAGACAAAGGGATCTTGTAGATTTATTATTGCAAGAAATAATACCACGTGAGGTAAGTACACTACACTGTCATCGTATGTGTATGACTCGTCGCGTGCTCTTGATTGTACAAATGTTGCTTTGCTCAATGTAATGGCTCATTTTACTTCTTGATAAATGGAGGAATATATATTTTTTTTTTTCAATTGTTTCAGATTACTTTTAATGGCTCACGGGCCATGTGCCATGCTTGTTGGTCAAGGTTAGATCGTCGTTTACGGAATCAACCCGTACAAAATGAACAAGTACAAAATATACCAGTACAAGATCAGCCAGTTGAAGAGCAACCAGTGCAAGATCAAGTACAATTGCAGCCTAGTTTTGTTACGCCTAGAGGATATAAGCGAGCATCGAATACAGCGAGACATTGTATTTTTACAAACTGTAGAAATGTAGTGGCCCATAATGTTCCACTATATGCTAAGTTCCAACTCTTACACAATCACAATTTTTATATACCAGAACTAGCTCGGGTTTGCAATGCTCATTTTATGAGGAATGATTGGGTAGACTTGCTCAACACTACATCCCACGAAAACTTTGACAGTACTCATGTTGTTGGTATGATGAATTTATATAAATGGGGTATCGAACAAAGAAGCAACCTTGATTTCGAAAATATTGAAGAAATAGAGGACAATGAATTTCACTTTTGGACGGGACTAACAAAATATCAATTTAATGTTATTTTGAACCAAACGCCTTCACTGGGTGATCGATCAGTTCATCCTGCCACAGTTCTTGGAATTTTTTTAACAAAAATAAGAACCGGTGAACCAGATGAGCGATTAGCCACTAAATTCAATATGTCGAGGAGAACCCTAGAAAGGAAGTTGGCGATAGCAAGAGAATGCTTAAGTAATGATTTTGTTCCACAGCATTTGGGCTTAAATCATATTACTAGGGAAGATGTGGTGGCCAAGAATCTTGCAATTCCAAGCCATTTTTTTGGTGGTAACTATAATGAACCGGCGGCCATTCTCGTATGTGATGGAACATATATTTATCTACAAAAGAGTTCGAATTTCCTTTTCCAGCGCAAAACTTACAGTATTCATAAGTTTCGGAACTTAGTAAAACCCTTCCTTATAGTATGTACCGACGGCTACATAGTAGATGTTACGGGGCCTTACACTGCGACTACTTCGGACGCAAGCATTATGCGTGACCTGATGCAAGAAGATTCTCCGATTCATGGGTTCTTGAGAGTTAATGATGTTTTTATATTGGATCGTGGATTTCGGGATTCGATTGATAAAATTGAGGAATGCGGGTATAATCCTCACATGCCGCCTACAAGAGTAAGAGGAGAACAACTGACGACACTAGATGCTAATAAATCTAGATTAATAACAATGATCCGGTGGGTAGTGGAAACCATTAACGGCAGATTCAAGAAAGATTTTAAAATCTTCCGCCATGTATATTTTAACGTTGCCATGAGAAACATGATGGTCGACTTCAAAATAACTGCGGCCATAATTAATGCTACTCGCCATCCATATGAGGACCATATGTATGCGGAACAATTCATAAGAATTATAAATGAACGAATGAATGAACCCAATGAGATGGCAGAATATGTGATTAACCATAATTTAAACAGGCAGAGAGTAGCGTTTGTGCGACTCGATGGCAATGATCCGGATTTTGATGACTTTCCTCGGCTTACATTTGACGAATTAATATTGTTTACGTTGGGATCATACCACTTGAGAATCGCAAGATCGTATTGCCACGAGAACATGCGTGAGGATGGTGTATACACTATCGAACTATACCGGCACCAAGAAATGATTGAAAATAAGATATTGATAAGAGGCAGAATACAGTCACGACACGTCCGTGCAAAGCAGTACTACACCTATATTTTAGTAGATCCTACCCATATTGGAAGAAATAGCATCCAACAGTATTACTGCTCGTGTATACACGACCGTCGCACTGTCGGAAGCTGTGCACATGTTGTAAGCGTCGTATACTTTCTGTCATGGGCCAGGCATCAAGACGTGATAGACGCGCCTGCAGCCTTTTTAGATGAATTAACTATAGATTTTGATAATGCAGAATAAAAATATTATTACCGCAAATTGGATTTTATTTTCGTATTCCTGGAAATTGTTCAAAACAACTGTTTTACAAAGTATTTTTACAGTCAGGCCAATAGTTTTTACTTAGTTCATTATAAAAATGCTATAATAATAATTTAAAAATGCTATAATAATTATTTTAAAAATGCTATAATATTAATTAAAAAAATTTTTTTTGCGGTTCTCCCATATCCTGCAATAATGCGACCCATACCATTAAGTAACATATACATTTAACTACATACCTAGCCCTGTTTCGTTTTTGTGCGCCGTGGGTCATATGTCCGAACAAAATGCCCAATGACCTTTGATAAAATCTTTATAACTCCCTTAACTTCTCGAATTCACGACTTAGTCGAGGTATTTTTACTGTTGTCGAATTAAAAAGTCAATTTGTCGATCGACAAGGTACTTGCATTGCAGGTCGTGTAAACCAAACTTTAGACTAGGCCTCTTAAACACGCAGAGAGAAATTAAGCTTTTTTATTCTGGTAGAAACGTAATTTTTGCTTGACAGTTTATTTTTTAATAATACGTAATGGCAAGACCTGGGCACGACATTCTACCAATCTATTTAATGCACGAAAAACCTTGCGTTTCCCGCCAGGCCATCGATCAGCTCCTTATCCGTAGCCGTCGCCTAACTACCGTTTAACGTACTTATTCCAGTTGATAGATCACCGCCGGGCGACACCCGAATCCATTAAACCGCGTCTAATTGATCGCAGCAAGAATTGAAAACGGCAAAAAGTGGTCGAGACTACCGTCTGAAGTATTTGCCGTGAAACTATTTGGGAAGTACCCGGATAGAGGGTAGCAAAGCGAGGGTTTCCTAAGATAGCGGCAACCCGTAAGAGCACCAAACCAACCTATGTAAAACGTCACGGGATTTACTAATCCCACAAATCATACTCACAAAAAAAACTGTTCGAAAATTAATTTACTCGAGCAGTTCTGGCAGAATAAAAATACAACAAGTTCTGTGAAAACCTGACTGACAGAAAATATGTGGTTATTTAGCAACTAATTTCATATAGAAAATAAATGTACCTACCTAATGTAGAATTGAACTAGTTGTGTTTTTCACTTTGTCTTGTATATTATGAATTTATGACTCTAAGAATTAACGTCAAATGACGGTCGCTACAATATCCTATAGGAAACCCCGGTTTAAATGTATTGGGGACCGCTCCGGTCCAAGTTAAACATTGCTGAGTTTTGAAAAACTTTCTCGAGCGAGACAGTTGGAATTATTTTATTAAATCTTTGTACGGCTTGTTCATGACTAAAGAAGCGCTTTTCTTGCTATTCGCAATGTTAGGTATTGTTATTAAGTCGTATTATTGTTCTGGAGATTTAATTCAGTTTTACAGAACACATTTGTGAAATATCATACCTAAGTAATTCCTCAAAAACAGATCAAAGCTGTTTTCAAAACAGATACTTAGCATTTTTCTATGGAACGAACATAATTTCTTTAAGATGTTAATGACTGTTTATTATTCAAAAACTGTACCAATTTACATAGAATAAGAAGTAATTTTAAAAAGAGTTTTCAAGGGATCATCAAAATGTCACGTGTATTCCACAAGGCCCAACACTAGGGCCCATCTCATTCCCTGTCGGCTCTGTTCGTGTGTAAATCGGCGGCGCGCCGCAGCGAAGTGTGGCATCGCACTTCATACCTCGGGACCGCAGGTCGCATACCACCTACTCATGCATGATGCATCGTCAAGAATGTATCGCAGATATTGTGGCTATGATCGGTACTCGGTAGCCAAATCGATACGATTGAATGAGTTCTAAATTCTAAACTGAGTCTTTGTATGGTATGGAGCAGTGGGCAGGACCGCGGGCTGCGCATTCAACTATTCATGCTAGCATTGCTCAAGAACTTGTTATGATCGGTCGCTGAATCAATCTTTTTCTTCTGACGTTCCTAAACTATTTTTGAATAGTATTTTACCACATCTATAGCATTGGGTGTGGCCTTGTTGTTGGCATCCCTTGTGCAGGTGGTAGGATATAGGGGACAACAGTACATGTGGGACACTGGGACATAAACTGAATGGGAGCTTCGCAGTCGATACAAACACGGGAATCAGTAAGTTCTAAATTCAAAATTACATCACTCATGCTCTGAAAGTTGGTTATTGTTAGCTCGATACCTGATGCGTAGTGGTAATTTGCGCCCCTAGGGGATCAAGTAAATTTGAAATAGAAAGAGGCTCATTGTATAAATAAATAAATAAATATTGCTGGACATTTCACACAGAGCTATCTAGCCCCAAACTAAGCAGAGCTTGTACTATGGTAACCAGATAACTGATAGAATATTTATATACATTTTTTTTTTGTAAATACATACTTATAATACATATAGAGGAAACAACCAGACCCGGAACAAATATATGTAGATCATGCAAGCATTTGTCCCACGGCGGGAATCGAAACCGCTGCCTCCTGCGTCTCAGCAGGCTATTGGCCCACTGCACCACGGAGCATTACATTCATAATATACTAAAATACAACGTCCATGACAAATTCTTATTTATATTAAATAAAAGAGGCCATAGTTTAGTAGTGAAAAAAAAACAATGTATACAGGGAGGGAACGCAAATTTTATTTTTACCAACAAACTGTTATATATAACTTACTAACTAGAATAGAATAGAAGACGCTTTGTTGTATTAAAAATACCACACTTAAATTAAAAATCATATTTAAAACACTTAAAACTAGACACGCGATAGTACAATGGGCGGTCTTATCGCTAAAAGCGATCTATTCCAGACAACCTTTGGATCCCCTTTGGATAACAAGCCTGTGTGACCCCACTGCAGGGCAAAGGCCTCCCTTCCTTTTTTCCATTCTATGCGATCTTGAGATTCCGCTGGCCAGTATACCGAAAAGGCGTCAAGTTCGTCGCGCCATCTCCTCTCTCTCTTTAACTCTGTTAATAGACTATTTCAATTTCCTCGCATTCGTGATGTTCATTCGTTCATTATGTTTGATAAAGTCCGCTCGACTACAAATCTTTTATTTCGTCGATGGTTTCGTAGTTTGACGGAAATCGTTCGAATGCGCACGGCAGTCCGGATTTCCTAGCCTGTATACTCAGCAGTATTAAACGGAATGTGTTTGGAGTCGGCTAGATATAGACTAAACTTGTTAAAAAAACAACCGCTGGATAATGGACCACAATTGTTTAATAAGCTTCCATTAAGCGTAAGACAAATCACCTGTGAAAACTCTTTCTGTAACAAAGTCAAACTACTCCTACTTACTAAAACAATTTACAATGTCAGTGAATATGTATTTGGAAAATGACTAGAGTAACGTTAATTTCAACCAGGAGACTGATGTTAGCTAAGTAAAAGTTATGATTATATTTATAATATCTTGGAATTAATTATTTTATTAATATGATTTTAATTAATTATTATATTCCTTCCAAAGAGGATGTTGGGAGATAGCGACAGATAGGGGTGCTTGGAAGGACTTGGGGGACACCTTTGCCCAGCAGTGGGACAAGATAGGTTAGAAAAAAAATTGACGCCCCTTTACAGCGGATATTACTTTTATTAGTAGATTATTAACCAAGGGAATAAAGCAGTGTCTTCTGTCGCGGGTGACGATTTAAATCGCGAGCGTAACGAAGGACTCGAGGTTTACTCCCGAGCGTAGCAAGGGTGTTAAAAACTTAAATCACGATCGAAGCGAGGGATTTAAGACGAGTCCTGAGTGTAGCGAGGGATTTAAGTTCACCCAAGACTAAGACAGCTTTATCACCGAGGAAAACACTCTACTTTTCGTACCATTTGTGAAAAAATTAACACAATAATAATATGAGATAAGCATTTATTAAAAATAATGACAATTAAAAGTAAAAGTTAACATTCGAAACATTGGTCCAATTATTGATAGAGAGAGTTACATTTTTGTTTGGTACATTTATTGTTGATGAGTTGATTTGAGTATTTTAGAACATTAACTTATTTATAAAAATAAATTAAAATAAACTTAACGTTTATGTATTTGAAGAAAACAAAAACGCGGCAAATTCCTAGACTAATATTTTTTTGTCGGAAAAGCAAAGGCATCAAGCTCATTTTATTTAATAATCATAACTGCATAATAAATGCGTATTCCTTTTTCAAAAAGATGTATAATGCTTTATATACAAACTCAATGGTGTAAACACAGATGTAGTTCAGTATAAATTTCGGTAAGTATTCCAAATTTAAATCACATTCTCCCCTAGAGGATGAATGAAATTCAGTACAATTTTCTTTCCCTGTTTTTAACAGATTAAAAATGACTATTGTTATGTTCGCTTTTTGTGGCATAGAATGTCACTTTTTTGAGCAAGTGGTACGAAAAATTTATTTATTGACAATTTTTTTTAAATGTAAGTAACTAATAAGAATTATGTTTTGTATTTGTAAAATAATTAAAATAATTATAACAATGTTGTTATTTGATTCTGACGAGAGACTGATGTTACGCTAACTTTGTTAATTAATGAATGTTATTGTGTTCTTCCTTTTCAATAAGTGATATTCTATTCGTAAGTCGGGTAGTATAAGGGACGTAACTCATCCAGGATTCTCATCGAACAATCTCGTAAACAACAGCTATTTACCTATTCCGCTATAAATGGCCGATGACAAATGAAAACAGATGCTTGTTTGCTTAGGACCGTCTGCCTCATTAATCATATGAAAAACAGGAACCCTTCTACTCATCCCAAGATAGAGTTGAGTCATACAATCGCGCCTGATTGTTATATCAGGATATACATATATACCTAGTCAGGTCATAAATTCTGTCACATGTTTAATATAAAATAATTGAAACAAGTTTATTCATTATGTAACCATTTATATACCAAAATGAACTTAACAAAACATAGATTCTTATGACACTAAAGTTTATTCAAAATGACCTCCGTGATTTTGAATACAGGCCTTCAATCTACGCGGCCAGTCGTCTATCGCAGCACGAACGAGGTCCATGTCAATATCGGCGGCTGCCTTAATCAAGGATGTCTTGAGTGACTCCAAATTGGAATGAGGCTTTGAGCACGCCTTTTCCTCCAAGTGTTGCCATATCTTGTAGTCTAACGGATTCAAATCTGGACTGGAGGAGGGCCAGTCTTCGTGCCGGATGAAGTCGATTTCACGCGCCGCCAGCCAGTCTTGTGTGCTCTTCGCTCTATGAGCTGGCGCCGAATTTTGTTGGAATACCCAGTGCCTGTTATTGAACATGGTATGAGAAACAGGTTCCACAAGGTTCGTCAGGACTGTATTTTGATACACAACTGCATTCGTTTTTACACCTTTCTCACAAAAATGTACCTCTGTTAAGCCCCAATAAGAAACTCCCAACCATACCATGAGCGAGGATGGAAAATGACCTCGTTGGACACGCGGAATACGGTTGCTCGCTTCTTCACTACTGTGTGCGTACACCTTATCATTTTGTTTGTTGTAGCTCTCTTCTACGGGAAAAATTTTTTCATCCGAAAAAAGAATTTCCCGATATTTTTTTCCCGCGTACCGCTTCAACAAAGCGCGGCATTTCTTCAGTCTCAGGTCCATTAGACGAGAATTCAAACGATGTCCTGTTTTTCTTCGATATGCCTGAAGCCCTAAGTCTTCATTTAACACCCTTTTCACAGTGGTTCTGCTTAACCCCATCTGAAGGGCCAACAGTTTCTGCTTACGTTTGGGATTTCTTTGAATTCGCGCCTTCACAGCTTTTATCACTGCTGGAGTCCTAACAGACCGAGGGCGACCACTTCTTGACCTGTCATCTACACTAGAGTCGTCATTGTATCGTTTGATGGTGCGATAAACGAATCTTTTGGTTATATTCAAATTTTTCAGTAGGTCAAAAATTTTAATTGGCGCGTAACCGCAACGATGCAACGCAATAACTGCAACACGGTCTTTTTTAAGCGTCCACTCCATATTTAAAAATGAGTACAATTCTAAAAAGTAAACATTTTTATTTTCATGAACAATTCGAAATTCGAATTCTATAAACTTTTTTGTGGCCAGCATTATAAAAGAAAAGTTTTTACTGTGTGACAATACTTATGACCTGACTAGGTATATATTTTAACCGGCTACAAAACAAGAACTTTAAACAAAAAGCTTCACGCGATCTTTTCTACCCCATACTTGCAAGATGTGGAATGAGCCACCATCTGAGGTTTTCCCATTAGACTACGACATGGCACGCTTCAAGAGAAATGTAAAGAGGTTTCTACAGTGTAGGGAACGCATCGACAATACCCCGGGTGTTGCCGGTGTCAATAGGCAACGGTGACCGCTTACCATCAGGTGGGCCGTAAGCCTAAAACCCCACAAATAACATTAAAAATAACAAAAAACAAAAATATAATCGACTTCAGATAACAGTAAAAACCAGACTACTCTACCATCTAAAGTATATCCTAACTAATTTTACAAACCGGTTGATATAATAACGGAGTTCTGAGCTAACAAACATGAGAATAAAAATAAATATTAAACAAATTTAAGACTTGTCTCATGGATGCATCAGAACTTTTGACTGGGTGAAACTACCCTACCAATTTTGATGAAATTTCTATGGGATCAATCTAAAAGTATATCCTTTCAAATAAAAAACTAATTTTCCAAATCGGTTGGTATATAACGGAGCTTCTGAGCTAACAAACATAACATAAAAATTAAACAAATTTAAGACTTATATGGTTTTCTCATGGATGCCGTTGTCAGAACTGGACCAAATGGAAATGGTCACACGGGAAGCACCAGCTTTCAAACAAAAAAGAATCATCAAAATCGGTTCTCACAGTCGAAAGTTCTGAGGTAACAAACATAAAAAATACAGTCTATTTGAGAACCTCCTCCTTTTTTGAAGTAGGTTAAAAAGAGGAAATTTTCAATTCGGTTGTATTTTTTTTGTAATGTTTGTTACCTCAGAACTCCGTCATTTATCAACAAATTTGAAAAAAAACTTTATTGAAAAGATATAACTTTTTGAATGGTGCCATAGAAATTTTATCAAAATTGGTTCAGTTATTTGTTTTTTTCTGTTTTCCGAAGTCGCTTATATGTTTGGTAAAAATTTGCATGGATGACAAAAATATCTAAATAACAATAATAATAAATATTGCTGGACATTTCACACAGCGCTATCTAGCTCCAAACTAAGCAGAGCTTGTACTATGAGAACCAGATAACTGATAGAATACTTATATACTTTTTTTTTGTAAATACATACTTATAATACATAGAAAAACAACCATACCTGGAACAAATATCTGTAGATCATGCAAACATTTGTTCCTCCTGCGTCTCAGCCGGCTGTTCGCCAACTGCGCCAAGGAGGTCGTCAATATCGAGCATTTATGATAATATTAACAGCTATATTAGTTTGCGAAACAACTCGTAACTAAGAGGCCCAGAAATTAGATATGCAATGCTCAAAACGATTCAAAGATTCTATTTACAAATTACAATAATTATTTAAACAAATATTAACATTTAAAAATAGAAAGATTAAAAATAATAATTCTAAATATAGGTACAATAAAATGATGTGAGTTATTGTGAAAACAAAACACGGGAATAAAAGAGGCTGTCTATGGGCGTATGATATAGTTTAGAAAAAAAAGAGAAAACAATGAAAATACAATAATAATGAGGCTTTACACCTGTATGCCTCAAGTTGATGGACGCAAGGCAGTGCATCATAGGGCACGTTTCTAAGGTGCGTGACCTATGAGGCAATACTTTTTTATAGGCGATGGTTATTAATTAACATCGGGTGGGGTATAGGCTTGTTCCATCTCCAGGAGGTACAAAAGAAAATTGAAGTAACAAATTATTGGCGATCTCCGTGGCACAGTGGGCGGATAGCCGGCTGCGATACAGGAGGTGGCGGATTTGATGCGCGGAACAAATGTTTGCATGATCTACAGATATTTGTTCCGGGTTTGGTTGTTTCTCTATAAATTATAATCACATACAATAAAAAAGGATTTAAGTATTCTATCAGTTATCTGGTTTCCATGGTACAAGCTTTGCTTAATTTGGGGCTAGATGGCGTTGTGTGAAATGTCCAGCATTATTTATTTATTAATTTACTAGCTGACAAACCCGCAGCTTCGCACGCGTAGTTTTTCAATAAAAACATTACCCTCCTTCTGCGCAGTTGGGTAAAAAGTAGCCTATGTCACCCGGGGATAGTGATACTTCCCAACAGCGAAAGAGTTTTTTAAATCGGTCCAGTAGTTTTTTAGTTTATCCATTACAAACATACACACAAAAATACAAATCTTTCCTCTTTATAATATTAGTATAGATTTACAGTTATGTATCAATTTATTGTGACAACAAAACACTGGAAAGCAAAATAATAATATAGCTTAGGGCCCGAACTTAAAAGAACTTCATAATATTACGTTTGAATGGCGGACGGGTTTTTAGGCGGGCTAAGAATACAATAGTTTTCCTAGGTTTTTGCAATAGGAAGTTCTTTGATAGTGACGTCCAATTGTAATATTTTAAAGTTATCGACGCTGTCTAGTAAAATATTTAAAGTAAGTTTTATACATCAAAAAGGCAAAAAGGGTTTTTTTGATGAGATCTCAAAGAACATAAAGTACTTTAATTAAGAAAATACGCAGCTAATTAAACACAAAACGCATTAATAATTTGCAAAGGATTAAGTACAGTTTCAAAAATACTATAGCAACGCCCCTTTCAATTAAAGAAATCACACTTATATTAAAAATGGGAAAGTTTGGATGTTTGTTTATTTATTTGTTTGTTACTCAATGACGTCGTAACGGCTGAACCGATTACGATGAAATTTGGTGTATTGATAGATTCTGACCTGGATTCAAACATAGGCTAATTTATACTGACAAACAACGCGCGAGAAGCCGCTGCGGAAGCTAGTCATACATAATATAAGATAAGATAACTTATTGTAATTACCACACATAAACAATATACCTAACACTAAAATAAAACTAAAAAGGCAATATATGGGCGACCTTATCGCTGAGAGCTTAATATAATTACATAATGCGCTTCAAAAGTTTGGAGCACGTTTCTTTAACAAGTTCACCTTTCATCCAGACAGGTTAACGAGTAGGTATCTTAGGTCACTTAGACCTGAAACTACACTAGCTTAATTTAACCTTTGAATAGCAAGGACCGAATGGACTTTAAGACCAAGAGTTTATATCTAGTTTACGGTCTGGCTGCAATAAGTAAAAATTGCTGGATTTTTTTTCTTTTAATTTCATTTATTCCTTTTAAATCTAGGTACAATGTTGGTAGGAGTTTTATATAAGCGCTAGATTTTGCCTTCCGGCGTACAAGTAATTTTGTTTGATTTTGATTGATTACGATTTTGATTGACATAGCATATCTTTATTCAAACTTTGGGATTTCAATGAACTCTTAGTTAGTACAAGCTGACAAGCCTCCTGTAAGGGGGCGTCCATTAATTATGTGAGACGTCCCCCCCCCCCTTTTCTGGCGAGATGTCGCGAGGTTTGCTTCGACCTCCCCCCCCCCTACCTTGTATCTCACGAGAGATTTTTCAAAAGTTGTATTCATAGGGTAAATGCGTTGGACATATTTAAAAAACACAATAGGCTTCATTATTTCAAGATTGCTTCTTTCGTAATCTAGATTTACAGTGATAAAACTTTTTTCCTTCTCCCCCACGTGATATTGGGCGAGATGCGGCTAGACAACCTGTAACCATAAGCCTGTTTTATTTTAAACTAGCTGACCCGCCCGTGGATTCGCACCGCACGCGTAATTTTTTAAATATTTTTTTTCATATCTTCTGATATTTACACCAAATATTTACTTAAAATTCGTGTTTTAATACTTTTAACCCTTAAAATTTTCATTAATATTCGTTTCAGAGCCTAACTTTCAGATACAAATATTCTAAAAATGGTCATTTATGTATAGGCAGCGTATAAATAATATACTTTTCACTTAAATTTTGGCATTTATTTAAAGACGTAAGTAGTCGTCGTCATATTTATTTTGAAATCATATATGTATAGACACTTCAATGTTACTACTTGTATAAATGTAAACAAATGTTCTATTATTTTATAATGTATCTTCAGAAAATATCATTTTTGAGCTTTTCATCAAAACACTAGTATTACCTAGTCAGGTCATAAATTCTGTCACATGTTTAATATAAAATAATTGAAACAAGTTTATTCATTATGTAACCATTTATATACCAAAATGAACTTAACAAAACATAGATTCTTATGACACTAAAGTTTATTCAAAATGACCTCCGTGATTTTGAATACAGGCCTTCAATCTGCGCGGCCAGTCGTCTATCGCAGCACGAACGAGGTCCATGTCAATATCGGCGGCTGCCTTAATCAAGGATGTCTTGAGTGACTCCAAATTGGAATGAGGCTTTGAGCACGCCTTTTCCTCCAAATGTTCCCATATCTTGTAATCTAACGGATTCAAATCTGGACTGGAAGAGGGCCAGTCTTCGTGCCGGATGAAGTCGATTTCACGCGCCGCCAGCCAGTCTTGTGTGCTCTTCGCTCTATGAGCTGGCGCCGATTCTTGTTGGAATACCCAGTGCCTGTTATTGAACATGGTATGAGAAACAGGTTCCACAAGGTTCGTCAGGACTGTATTTTGATACACAACTGCATTCGTTTTTACACCTTTCTCACAAAAATGTACCTCTGTTAAGCCCCAATAAGAAACTCCCAACCATACCATGAGCGAGGATGGAAAATGACCTCGTTGGACACGCGGAATACGGTTGCTCGCTTCTTCTACTACTGTGTGCGTACACCTTATCATTTTGTTTGTTGTAGCTCTCTTCTACGGTAAAAATTTTTTCATCCGAAAAAATAATTTCCCGATATTTTTTTCCCGCGTACCGCTTCAACAAAGCACGGCATCTCTTCAGTCTCAGGTCCATTAAATGAGCATTCAAACGATGTCCTGTTTTTCTTCGATATGCCCGAAGCCCTAACTAAGTCTTCATTTAACACCCTTTTCACCGTGGTTCTGCTTAACCCCATCTGAAGGGCCAACAGTTTCTGCTTACGTTTGGGATTTCTTTGAATTTGCGCCTTCACAGCTTTTATCACTGCTGGAGTCCTAACAGACCGAGGGCGACCACTTCTTGACCTGTCATCTACACTAGAGTATTCATTGTAGCGTTTGATGGTGCGATAAACGAATCTTTTGGTTATATTAAAATTGTTCAGTATGTCGAAAATTTGAATTAGCGCGTAACCGCAACGATTCAACGCAATAACTGCAACACGGTCTTCTTTAAGCGTCCACTCCATATTTAAAAATGAGTAAAATTCTAAAAAGTATACATTTTTATTTTCATGAACAATTTGAAATTCGAATTCTATAAACTTTTTTGTGGCCAGCATTCTAAAAGAAAAGTTTTTATTGTGTGACAATACTTATGACCTGACTAGGTATAAATGCGAAAGTTTGGATGTTTGTTACTTAATCACGCCGTAACGGCTGAACCGATTTTGATGAAATTTAGTATATACGTAGATTATAACCTGGATCACCACATAGGCTACCATTTATCTCATCATTCAGTTCCCATGGGATAAAATTAGGATGTCAAAGTTTATATATGTATTTTGCACCCCATAAAAACTCAGACGAAGCCGCTGGCAACAACTAGTTGTAATGTAATCACAATCATAGGAAAATTAAAATAACCGGTCTATTTAAGTTAATATAATTACAACTATAATATTCTCAATTAATATAATGTAATCACAATCATAGGAAAATTAAAATATCCGGTCTATTTAAGTTAATATAATTACAACTATAATATTCTCAATTAATATAATGTAATCACTAATCAGCGATAATGAATTACTCTCGAGCCATCATATTTTATTATAATTAAAACGAAGTTCGTGCTTTTATGTATTTAATCTATACAAACGATTATCCGTAAAACTGAGTTACTGTAAGAAGATATGTTTTAATGATTGTTTTACTTATTGATGTAGTGGCTAAAACAACAACACAAAGTATATTTATTCCCTAAAAATGTCCTTATCATGCCCAAGTAGATATTTATGATATTAAATAAAAATAAATCTGTTCGCTTCACTGCAGTAACTCCAAAACCTGTCGCCGCCCTATGACATGCCCGAGCCATTGCACCAGAATTATTTACATGCTAATGCTCACTTAATTTAGGTTACACGCTCGTTCGGAACATCGTCAAACGCATCGGGTGGTCCGGCCACCCAACGCATCGCGCATCATCGATAAACGCATCGCGCATCATCGATAAACGCACCGCACTAGAGATAACGCTGAAAGATGTCTCATCCGTATTTATTATTTTTTATCTGTGGCACGTACGCAAGCGATATTGATACTTATAGTGGGTCTATGACAGCTCATAATCCATTTGAGAAAAAAAACTATTATACTATAGGTAGGCCGAAATTCCGCGTGTCACGAACTATACAAATATACATAATGGAGTGCACAAATTTGATTTTCTTTAGGTGTTTAAAATTTGACTGATTCTATGATCGATTTGGGCACGGTTCGATCTAATTAATACGAACCCTAGAGTCAGTACATACTCGTACGATGTGCATATTTTATTGATAGAGCGCAGCGAGGCAACTCTGGCAAATCAGCGTTGTATGTATGTATGTATGTAAGTTTGTTTGTCCGAGGATAACTTTCGAAGCGTTGATCCGATCATCGTGAAACTTGATACATAGATAGGTAGTGATGGCACAATGTTGGTGTGACTAAATGAGCTAAAAATGTTGGGGGGTTGTTGAGATATTGGGGTTCAAAAGGAGTAAAAAAATGAAAATGAGACTATTAAGTCAAATAGGACGTCAAATGAAAGGTCAAATATTAGTCATTTTTATTTTTAGCCAAGTTCTTATAGTTTTTGAGTTATTAGCCATTATAAAAACTGAACTTTGACAAAATTCACAGGATACACCAATGACCCCACAGTGCTGAAATTTGGTATGCGTGTAGCTTTAGTGACACAAATATAGGCAAAAGTCTGAAATCCAGAATAACTGCAATTTGTACCCCAAAAAAAGGTAACCAAATAACATGAAGTTTATATAGTTATAATTTCGTGGCACTATTTTGATAGTCAAAGATTACAAATAATATTTTTTTGTTTTATTTGGAGACTCGCGAGATCTCAGTTCGGGGCGAACCACTAGTATTAAGGCGGGCTTGTTTCGGAACTTTAGGTATTTTACGCTACCTCAGGCCCCGCCAATCTAAACGTATCTGCACTGCACTAATTTGAAACGCGGGGGAATTTTGGGAGATAAACGGCGTGCGTCCGATCTCGAAGACGTCTCGACGGGCACTGGGCACCCGGCGCGAGCGCCTGAACGAGTAGATTTTGATATTTTTGTTTCACAGAGATTAATAATAACTGAATTACATATTGTTTTTTCACAATTCCTTAGTTAATAATAAGCTCTATCTTTTGGTATAAATTTTACATGATTTCAAGAAGAAACCTCTTAGTATCGACCGTTTAAATATCAATTTAGTGTCAACTTTATGATTTTTATTTATCGAGAAAAGTATTATTAATCATGTTTCTATCTTCACAAAGCGGTATATGTTTAATTTTAATAAAATATGTTTTTTGTGCATATTTTACATTTCAGTAGAGATACAGTTGTTAAATAAAAACCTAAAAGTCGTCACCCTTCAAACTTCCCCGCCTTAAAAACGAGTAGAATGACACAAGGCCAGAGGCTGTACGACAGTGCGTTTTATACGACACGTCGATTTTATCATGAGCTTTAATTATGATAGGTAGCCGCCGCGCCTACTTATCGATAGAGGCAGAAATATGAGATAGGGACAAGGAAGCTTAATGCCCAGATAACCTTCCCGCCGGTTATTTGGACGTTTTCTATGTGATAAATTGTGATTGTCGATAACGAACTTTGTAATTTATCGATGTGGAGGCAACTCTTGAGATAAATCTTGTAATGTTGCTCAACTCGATTATTTTATCGAGGAATGTCCATACTTTACATAGTTGTACAGTTTGGCGAGGGGTCGTAAACTTGAAAGCCGCAGTAGCCAGGTAATTTTTTTTTTATACATTATAGGCTTGCGTTTTACCACGATCTCGCCTGATGGTAAGCGATGTCGCCGTCTACGATGGTACACGCTTGCCTAGAAGAAACCTATCCACTCGCGACTTAAGGATACCGACCTCCGTGGCGCAGTGGGCGAATAGTCGGCTGAGACGCAGGAGGTAGTGGGTTCGATTCCCGCCGCGGAACAAATGTTTTCACGATCTACAGATATTTGTTTCGGGTCTGGTTGTTTCTCTATATATTATAAGTATGTATTTACAAAAAAGTATTCTGTCAGTTATCTGGTCCCCATAGTATAAGCTTTGCTTAGTTTGGGGCTAGAAAGCGCTGTGAGAAATGTCCGGCATTATTAAAAAAAAATACCATTGTTGTAGCTATCAGAAAACACAGACTCTGGCAAGGCGTTCCACTCTCTGGCGGTGCGCATAATAAAGGTCGAAGAGAACCGCTTTGTACGAATGGGAGGTATTTCTACCATATAGCGGTGGCGCACCGCAGAGCGTCTGGTTGTCCGTTGATAGAATGGGGATGGTGGGATCAGGTTGAAAAGTTATTCCTACTACTTTTCTGCTTCACACGGCTTTTGTACTTACCATTATCTCATAACAAAATAATGCTTGCAAGATTTATAAAAAAAACATGATTTTTTAATTCAATTTAACAAAAAAGAGGAGGTTTTTGATTCCACCCCATGTTTTTTGACCTTAGCTTATTACTGGCTAGGTGTATGGTTTATTTTTGTCCCATTATATTATGCACAGACGTCAGTTGTTTTTATGACCTGGTGGGTGACGGTACAAGCATATGGCCTCCCTAATGTTAAGTGGTAACCGTCGTCTATAGCAAAGTATTGCCTCGTAGGTCACGTATAGGGAATGCAATCCCGATCTCGCGAGATCTCGTGTAATTTTTCGGGATCAATCCCGACGCATCATATGACGAGATCCCGTTCGAGATTGACGGGATTGGGCGGCAGTGGTCAGCGACGCTACACACGTCCACTCGGGGCGCAAGCGGCGCGCTGACAGACGGCCGCGAGCGGCAGGAACGCCAAACAGCGTTAGAAAACTATTCCGACTATTTCCGAATATTAGCGACAGGTGACGATAATTATTTAGTTGGTAAGATTAAAGAATAAAGATTTTTATTTTCTTTCGAGTAATATGTTATTTTAGTTAACCTCACTATTACAAACAAGCAGTTATTAGCTTTTTCAGTCTTCAAAATTTAACATTTTTTTTAAACTAGACGAGATCCCGAAAATTCCGGGATCCCGCGGGAATGATATTTCTAATCCCGCGGGATCTCGAATTTGCAATCTCGAGTCGGGATTGCATTCCCTAGTCACGTACCTTAGGTGACTTAGGAAGCACCGCTCTGCGTCCATGCCTACAGCCTCTGGCCTTGTGTCACTCTACTCGTTTTTAATACTAGTGGTTCGCCCCGAACTGAGATCTCGCGAGTCTCCGACTAAAACAAAAAAATATTATTTGTAATCTTTGACTATCAAAATAGTGCCACGAAATATTAACTAAATAACTTGACTAACAGTTTCATTCAAATTACAGGTAACGGGAGTTCATGTTATTTGGTTACACTTTTTTGGGGTACAAATTGCAGTTATTCTAGATTTCAGACTTTTGCCTATATTTGTGTCACTTAAGCTACACGCATACCTAATTTCAGCACTGTGGGGTCACTGGTGTATCCTGTGAATTTTGTCAAAGAGGCATACAGGTGTACATGTCTCATCATGCTCCTGTAATTTCACCGGCAACCATACCCTTCAAACCGAAACACAGCTATGCTGCTTGGCGGCAGAAATAGATATAGTGTACCTAAGTACTGCCCCGGGCGAGATATTTCACATGGTAAGTAGGTATTTTATTTGTCAACTTATTTATTTTGCTTTATCCCATTTTTTTATTGAAAAATTTATGTTATTTATTTCAACAACTTATGAATTATACATTCAAGTAACTTGAACAGTCAAAACAAAAAGACTTGAAGAAACGCCCGGGAAAATTAGGGACCTTTACGATTCTCGAAAACGAAGCCCAAATTCGGCGCATAAATTCCGTCTGTTAATTAAAAACAGGAATCGAATGCCGTCTGCGATTCCGTGGGAGCCCTCCGTAATCGACTGTAATCCGCTTTTAATTACTGCTAACAAATCCTGGACAGCGTGCAACTATTCTGTAGCCCGTTTGCGGACACCAAGCCAAACTCAGACACCCTTAAGGTATAAATAAGCCAAACAGTATTGCTGCTCGTCAAGTATCAAGCCAATACAAATTTTTGTATGGTTGTGAGACCTGAGCAATTACATGGTATGTCATCATCATCATCATATCAGCCGTAGAACGTCCACTGCTGGACAAAGGCCTCCCTCATTGATCTCCAGGAACTGCGGTTGGAAGCGGCCTGCATCCAACGCCGACCTGCGGTTCTTACCAAGTCGTCTGCCCATCTTGTGGGTGGACGTCCTACGCTGCGCTTGCCGGTCCGTGGCCTCCACTCGAGAACCTTTCGGCCCCATCGGCCATCTGTTCTGCGCGCTATATGGCCTGCCCATTGTCACTTCAACGTGCTAATCCGTCGGGCTATGTCGGTGACTTGAGTTCTCCTACGTATCTCCTCATTTCTGATTCGATCCCGTAGAGAAACCCCGAGCATAGCCCTCTCCATAGCTCGGTATGGTATGTATCCCGGTGAAATTAAATTATATATATTTTTTTTTTTTTTTTTTTTTTATTCTTTATTGTACACAAATAGATTTACAGATAAAAATAGCTTACAAAATGGACATGTACAAAGGCGAGCTTAACCCTAATAAGAGTTTTCTTCCAGCAAACCTTTGAAGATAGAGATATTTGATTATAGAGGTGGGTACGTGCACAGAGAATGACATTGGAGTAGAATACTAATATATAGCATATACTATAATAAATACAACACTTAACCATATTAAAAAATAATAATAATACCTATATACTATACCTACATTAGAGATAAACATAATATATTATACAAAATATAAATAATATACCTACTTATACATAATAAATAACCTAAAAGCTTACAAGGACAGGTAATGCTCTTTGACTCTAAGCTTAAAAGTGCTTAGTGATGGACTTGCGCGGATAGAGTGTGGTAGAGAATTCCACAAGTTGACTCCATGGACAGTGAAGGAACCGCCATAGCCATATTTTTTTTTTTTTTTTTAATTTTTAATTTCCACACAATACAGAAAACAGATATTTTGTTTCAAACAGATACAAAATATAATTATAAACTTTGAGACCTAGATTGTATCCCAAAGCATATGTATACCATCATAATTCTAGAGCAGTTCTGTGTAGACTAGACTATAAACAAATAAAGTAATAACAAAAATGAAATAGCATAAAATAATAAGATATATTAATAAATTAGCAGAAGCGACTTGATTTTATACCATGTAAAGAAAAGGTTTTATTGAACTCGATTCATACTTTACAAGTGTAACAAACAAACAAACTCACTTCTTCATAATATAATATGATTTTTACCTACCAACACAAGAATTTCTCATTCCCCAATCAAGTCTCATTTCCCAAACGTATCGATCGGTATATAAATGTATCGATACCAAGAACCCCATCGCTAACGATAAGGCCAAGGCCCCGAAATGCCCCCCGAATGCTTCAAAGTATCTTAATTGCGGCTAATAGCAAGAAAAGCTCCATTAGAGCCCTCTTCCGAAAGAGTAAACGAATTAACAGATAGCAAGGGTTGAGATGTATCCGGCATTTTGTAACACCATCCGGCCTATTTATTCACTCTATGAATTATTTAGAATGAACTGTATACCTCAATGTGAAGGACATTATATGCGATGGTCACCACTTAACATCAGGTGGGCTTGTTCCATCTCCAAGTGGTATAAAAAAACATAAAAATGGTTTCTGTAAAGTCGGTTTACGCACGATAATTATACGTGATAACGAGTGGAAGAGAGATAGATGCGTCACAAGCCGAACGCTTAGTCCGATCGTCTTCGCTTGTTCCGTGCTCTCGCTTGCACGCTCGGCTCAGGCGGAATGTGACACTTTTTCTTGCGTGCAGCCGGCGTTCATCGTTTTATAAGACATTTATCACGTCAAAAACTTAGTTCTATAATGGGGCCGCGCACTGGAAACCGCAGCGCAGGACGGCCTCGCACTGGATAGAAAGACGGCCTGTTAAAGGTTGCTGGGAGCCGTTGGGTGCAGACCACACAAGATCGGTTTCTCTGGTAATCTATGGGGAGGGTTCAGCAGTGGACGACATGGTAGATATGATGATTACAGATTGAAAAGTTTTTAGTTTTTATTTTCCGGCTGTTTTCTTATATATGCGGTAATTGTAAAACTCTACCAAGAAGCGGTAAATTCGTTTTAAACAGGGGCTCAGGTGTGAAAAAGTCTGCTGGTAGAATAGATTACAGTGGTTTTTTGCTAAAATACGCGACATCCTACACAATACGCGCCAAATAAGAACACGTTTATAATTAAAACTGCATACCGTGAGAGAAACATTTTAACTGAAAATACAAAATACATTTTTAACAAGACTTAAAAATACAAGTCTTCTGCAATATTTTGTGTAAGTTTGGAGTTTTTTCTTTTGTTTAAAAGAATATGAAGGACATTGAAAGTCCGTAGATAAAGCTCTACCGTACCTAGTGTTTAGCGAAAAAAAAATATGTTTGGGTATTGTAAAAAAGAAAACGTGAATAGGAAGGATAAGAAGATATAACTTTAATAACGGCGCTTTAGTCGTAATCTGAATGAACTCACCAATTTCGACCCTGACGTGACAAGAGCCCGGTAGCACAGTTGGATAGTGCATCCTCGTATCAAGAGGAAGGTTACCGGTTCAAGTCTCGTCTAGGTTTGGAAATTTTATGGTTTTCTAAATCTTAAACCTGAAGGAGAGTAATGCTTATTCATATGTACGAGTATGTATATCGGTTCATTTGGCGCATCCAGTAGGCCAGGGGTCCCAAAGTGTGCGCCGTGGAGCCCCGGTGCGCCGTAGAGAGTAAAGAGGGGCGCCGTGAGGCGCTCTTATTTACCATTCTCCGGAAACTTAATTTAGGCATTCGCGGTTATAAAATGAACAATCAAAGATCAATGTGATGCAGGAAATAAGAGTAGCGGTGTCAAGCCTAATACCACGCTTTGATAAAATGTGTGGAGATCACCAAGCTCACACGTCACATTGACTAAGTTGCCATTGTATTTTATTTTCTATTTTTCTGAAATAATAAATGTTTTCTTGTATATACATATCTAGCTAGGGCGTCGAGACAAAATACTAAACCTGTGCGCCGCGAACAGAAAATGTTTGGGAACCCCTGCAGTAGGCTTAAACTGCATGACGGATTTTGTCGAGTAAGGTATCATTGGAATCGTCTAAATGACAAGAGTGATATTTACTAATATAATTCTAAAGTAACTCTGTCTGTCTGTTTGTTACGTTTTCACGATTGAACGGCGTTACCGATTTTGATTAAATATTGTATACTTATAGATATACTCTAAGGGCGACTTGTGCAACGATGCCTAGTCGTAATTAGACGCCTAAATATGATTAAGAGATTTGTCAAATCATACAAATACGTCAAATTTAAACATGTTTAGTCGCTAATTACGTTTAGGGATCGTTATGTAAGCCGCATAAATCCAAAATTGTATAAAAAAATAAAAGCTTTCTTTTTTTATTGTGCGGTTTTCAGAATCTGAATTTATGATAATTTTTCATTAATACAGATTCTCCGATAATTAATAAAAATGTGTGTGGGGGGGGGGGGGGTCTAAAGTATCAAGACGTATCACTAAAGGGGGATGAGGGGGTAAAAAGTGGCCGAAACAACCTCACTTGATTAAAGGAGGACCCCTTATATCAAATGTCAGACTTCTCTATTCTTCCATACAGATATACTTAAACTATGACAGTCATACTACAGTAGTGGGGGTAGCTTGAAGTCAGTTCTAAGCTACGTGCGTTTCGTTTCTACTCTGCACCGTTAATGCGTTAGTTAATTGACCAAATCATTAGCAGCACACGATCGTCGGCATCTTACGATCAAACTTCCCAACTTACTCTTAATCCGTACCGCTAAGGTTCAAACTTCTATAACAATTTTATGATAACGTGGAAGTGTTATAGTCGTGCGAACTGCGTTTGGTTTCCGCTCTCGTAAGTTCGATAACACCATTAGAACTGCAGTGAGCAGGTGCATTGCAAGACGCTGGATTTAATCTGAGGTGGAGTTATATCTCCGACAATACCTTTGCTTACCACTATACAGAATGTCCCGGAACTAGTATGGGTGATCCCGACTAGCGATGTGTCGTTGAGGCTTTTTCAAATAACGAAACGAAACTTTGAGCAATTTCAATCAACGTTGGAATAACCGTCAACCTATCTAAGTTAATTCGCGCCCATTATTAATTCCGACCATGAAAATAAACAACTGTTCATAAAATAAAAACCGACCAAATGCGAGTTAGACTCGCGCACGAAGGGTTCCGTACCATTATCTATAAAAACGGCAAAATAATAACGTTTGTTGTATGGGAGCCTGCCTTTAATATTTGTTTTATTTTAATTTAATTATTGATTTTTAAAGTGAATATATAACTAAATATTCTGTGAATATTTCAAGCGTTTACCTGTTGCCGTTATCCATATCGAGCTAAAACGAGCAAAAAAATCACGTTTGTTGTATGGGAGCCCCCCTTAAATATGTTTTTTCTGTTTTTAGTATTTGTTGGTCTAGCGTTATCTGAAATACATCATCTGTGAAAATTTCAACTGTCTAACTATCACGGTTCATGATATACAACCTGGTGACGGACGGACAGACAGACAGACAGTGGAGCCTCAGTAATAGGGTGCCGTTTTACCCTTTGGGTACGGAACTTTAAAAAAGTACTTATGTACGCACGTAAGAAGTTATAAGTACTTCTTTGGCGTAACAGAACAAAAATAGCTAAATATTTATGCCACAACTCTTTGTTTGTAAAAAGAATGATTAATTAATAAATATAGTTATGAGTTTTCACTGAAACTTGAGAGACAGTTTTCAGCTAACTTCATCATGTCGCTTTTTTGCTGTCGGTGTGCGCGCGCATCGTAAAAATTTTACTCTAATATTTTATCCAAACGTGCCAAAAGAAGTATAACTTCAAAAAAATAATTTAAATATATTATGTTTTCGTATAACTTTCTTCATCTTTTTAGTTTGACTATAAATCAGATGTTTTTTAGACACTGCGTTTTTCCTATAACGAACCTTATGCAAACGTAATGCTTGACTTACAGCCAGTTGTTGGTACGCCAATCAAATCGCAAATCAATTGACATAGTGTTTAACTAACTACTTGTTGAATCAAATCGAGTTTCTTGAAGGTTGATTAATGAATAATTAGCAAACCAAAGGATCATCTTTTGATCGTCAAACTAGTGTTATTTTTATAGGGTCACACCACCTTAAACATTATTTTAATTCAATCATTCATTCCTACACGTCATAAATATGCTTATGTCAATATCTACAGGTTAGAGTATTTGTTGAAAATCAAAAGTACAATTTGAATGTGTGGAAAATAAATTTATTTTTGTCGTTTAAGGTATTTGACTAGTAAAAAGAATTTAAACCGAAATTAGCAAACCTGCTAGTGAAATACCTTAAACGACAAAAATAAATTTATTTTCCACACATTCAAATTGTACTTTTGATTTTCAACAAATACTCTAACCTGTAGACATTGACATAAGCATATTTATGACGTGTAGGAATGAATGATTGAATTAAAATAATGTTTAAGGTGGTGTGACCCTATAAAAATAACACTAGTTTGACGATCAAAAGATGATCCTTTGGTTTGCTAATTATTCATTAATCAACCTTCAAGAAACTCGATTTGATTCAACAAGTACTTAGTTAAACACTATGTCAATTGATTTGCGATTTGATTGGCGTACTACTAACTGGTATCAAGTGATTCTTCAATAAAAATTATCGAATTCACAAAAGTCGTAAAACTTTGATTAGTTATTCTCGCAATTGAAAATCGCCCCCCTCGGGATAACATCGTCGCTGTTTTGACTAAGTGACGTAACTGACATTTTAGAAAATATTACTAAAAGTCGTAAGTGTACTTAGGACACTTCGAATGATTTATAATTTTAAGATATGTAGATACTTCAAACATATATCTAGACATAGGTAGAAGATACAGATACGCCGATTAAACAGATCGGTTCGTCTTCAAAAGTAGTTAAAAGTAACACTACAAATGTCAGTTTCGTCAAAATGTCGGTTACATCACTACATCACTCAGAACAGCGACGACGTGGGTTCTGGAACAGCCTGTAGATCGGGCTAACTGTAGCGATTACCCTAACTTAGCAAGCATGTGCGAGAGTGAGATAGGTAGATAAACAATTAACTCCTGTGATTAACTCTGTTTCTCTTTCAGTCTATTTGTTACGTTTTCACGACTTTTGGTATATATGTAGGTAGATTATGACCCAGGATTAAGTGAGGCAGGCTACTTTTTAACAGACTTCAAAAAAGGAGGAGGTTCTCAATTCGACTGTATTTTTTCCTTTTTTTTATGTTTGTTACCTCAGAACTTTCGACTGGATGAACCGATTTTGAAGATTGTTTTTTTTATTTGAAAGCTGGTGCTTCCCGTGTAGTCCCATTTCCATTTTGTCCAGTTCTGACATTGGCATCCATGAGGCAATCGTATAAGTCTTAAATTTGTATAATTTTTATGTTATGTTTGTTAGCTCAGAACTACGTTATATATCAACTGATTTAGAAAATTAGTTTTTTATTTGAAAGAATATACTTTTAGATTGATGCCATGGAAATTTCATCAAAATTGGTTGAGTAGTTTGGTTTTTATTGTTATCTGAAGTCGGTTATATTTTTGTCAAAAAGTTACTTGTTGTTGACAAGCCACGCGTGCGAAGCTACAGACGAATGCTTGTTACTCATAAAACCTTTGTTTAAAACTTGCTCATTACATTTTACGGTACAAATTGTGTTTAGGTATAATATTATGTTCAGTCATTTAGTTAGTGTGCCACTGTAATAGCCGCAAACTGTAAAGTTAAATGCCGGTATACTACCAAGGTAGTAAAGTACCGGTACTATACCGGTTTTATCGGTATACCGGTACGATAGCAACGTACTCGGAAGCAACGAGCATTTGCCATAATGAAACGCATTCGACAATTAACCGGTAATAAACTGAAGTGTAGATAGAATTCCTGCTGCAATTTTGCTAATTAACCTATTAACTCTTAGACAAGTGGCAAATCGTTAGCGATAAACGAAAACGAAACAGGAACTTGTATATTACCCGGTGACCAATATTTGACAAGTAAAACGCTTGTCCAAACAAAACGCGCAAAATTATGATCAAGGATTATATTGTAAAATGTTATGTTACTGTAATATGTATATATTACGTGTTTATTTATTTTTTGTTTTAATTCTTGTTTATTATTTTTTCTGCTTTTCAGTTATGTGTATGTTCATTTTAGTTACTTAGTAGTAGTTATGTCCTTGAACATGCTTTTCTTCTAGTTTCCTCGACGAGTATATTTTTGTTTTTCTGCGCGCACATAAGTTACGTTTCAAGCCAGATCAAATTGTTATTTTAGTTAAGTTTCATTTGTATGGCTTGTAATGTGTAATGTGTGCTTATTAAATAAAATAAAATTAAAAAACGAGTGCGCTTTTGATCACAAAACTGAAGTAATACTTCTTTTTCAAAATATTAATTTATAAAATTGTTCAAGAACGAAATGAAATTACGAAAAATAATCAAACGAACTACTGATTGAGATATAGGTATATATATATATATATATTTCATGCACTGGCTATGAGAGGAAGTGGGAAAGAAAATGTGCACGCGCACCTCTCTCTCTCTCTTGCTGCTACAGTAATATATAAAACGTAACTCTCTCTCTTTCTATCTTCACTAACTTATATCCCTCTCAACTTCCGTTCGCACTTTTCGTAACGCATTCACCAGCTTACTCCCCAAGTCAAGCGTGTGTAAAAAAGTTTTACTTCAAAAATAAATAAATATGAGTTTATGCAAGGTCCAGGATGGGGAAGCCTAGCATTAAATTTTGCTTGAAAACATTACGATTGATGTCATTGACATAAGGCAAGGATTGTCTCGAAGGTATAAGAAATATTTATTAGGACAGTTATAACTATTTATTACATTTGTATTTCCGTGTCTTACCTCTACTTACAGTACATTTACTGTAAATCTATACAGTAAATGTACGGTATTATTGTATAGCTTTACCTCTCGCATAAAAAACGTAAAATGTTCAAATTATTTCATCAGAATCGTGATCGTCGCTACGTACTTGTTGTGTTTTTCAAAAGCTATTTTTCCGTCGAAACGTCATCGCTCCGATTTCAAACTTGCAACTTATCTACGGTCAGTAGGGGGTCAGTTACGTGTTTTCTAGGACGAGATTTCAATACCACTGGTTTATTGATACTGCCGACTATTACTGTGAGCTTAATACTTTATGCATTGGACTGCTTTGACTGCATTTATGATAAGCAGGCTTTTTATTGTTTTGATTGAATTAGAGGTGAGGGTTGAGAAAGGTGTATTTTGTTAATAAGAGAATGGATGAAAAAATATTGACGAAACTAATATATAAGGCGAGCGTGTTCCCAGTTGGAAGGGGTAGACTGAAGTTCTAAGATTGTCCCTTACAAATATACAAACAACAAACTTTATCTGTTTTATAAGTCAATACTCATATATATTCCATGTATAGCTCTTACAAACTTTCATATATTACACCTAAACTATACCTACTTGTTTCGTCCATTTCCTCCATGACAGTTTTCAGTTTGAATTTCGTATTTCCACAACACATTTCAGCAAATATATTACCATCAATTCCACTCTAACCATATTTCATTCCCTCCACTTCGCACAGTCAACTGTGGATCCGAATTCAAAACAAAGGCTATTTAGGTCGCACGTAAATTACATCTATTACTTTGGGTCCGAAGATATTCTAGACATCTACTCTACCGCTAACAATACAGGCTGTCTCCTAGCTTGCGGTGATTTTAGAATTATTTTTGTTCTACGACTTAATGTTATTTTCACTTTTTGACAGTAGCTCTGACACACATCACAGTCGAAACTATTTATTTATTTAATACTTTCACACAAAGCAGAATAGTGCTAAGAGGACTTAATGATAATTGCATTATCTACCAGTCATCCTGATCGTGCTAAAAGAAGGTAAGCCGTGACACAGGAAAATAGGTATTTCAAAGCTAATAATAAAGACAGACCCTAAATGACTAATATATATATATAAATCAAATAATTACATATAAACCCTTAAACTAATTATTTTTCAATTTTTTTATTTATGAACCATATAACAGTGAAAGGTTAATGTATATTTTTTTTATTACCGGTTAATTGGCGAGTGCGTTTCATTGCTATACAAAGCAAGTCAAAGCACAATACAATATAGAAAAACGTCAGAGTTAGAAAAGAATCTATACTAATTGAACAGGCTCCGAAACTACTGGACCGATTTAAAAAATTCTTTCAACGTTGGAAAGCTACACTATCCACAGGTGTTATAAGCTATATTATATTTTCAAAAAATTAGGGATCCCTACCAAAACTCCAATAATGTAACCCGAGGTGTAAAAAATTTACCTAAAATATTCCTTACATCGCGTGCGCTGCGAAAACTATTGAAGATAGAACTAAATAATGTACTACGACTTTGCAGAACATATCACTAGCTACAAAAAGTGTCGCGACAGCTTATGTCCAGCTATTATAGTTATGTCACAATGAGTGTTCTTTTGTAATATTATAAAGGTTTGTATTTTTGTATGTTGGTAACGAATAAACTCAAAAAATGCTGGTCCGATTTCAAAAGTTCTTTCACCATTAGAATGCTACATTAGTAACATAGGCTACTTTTTACCCAACTGCGCAGAAAGGGGGGTAATGTTTTTATTGAAAAACCACGCGTGCGAAGCTGCGGATTGGTCAGCTAGTATATAATAATGATAATTCAATAAAATATAACTTAAAACTTGTTTTACAAAATATAATACTAATTAACGCGCCGGCTAACCCTGAGCGCAACTTCAATTTGGCCGCGTCAAAAACTTCGGCCTGAATATCGCTATCCCTGTTTAGTGACGAAGTTTGGCCACGCAGAGCGACAGTGATAGCAATAGAACGATTCTAAATTTGATTAGATTTTGACCGTGTTCCGTAATACCAAAAATGATAACAGAAAACTTGTTGTAATTTTCTCATTGTGTTGTTATTCTGTAACTAGACGATATAATCTATGTTCCCATGACTAGGATACGTAAGATGTTGTTGTTTTTAATATGAAACAATTAGGTTGAAAACAGGTATTTTATGACGTAAAAACATGCAGAATGCAATACGCTTCTATTTCATTTTAGGTAAGTATTTTAATCTAATATATGGTTGGGAACCTAGATAAATACTATTCAAATTAAAATAATACCTTATCAAGGTAGAAATATGCTCCAATTAGAAATGATCTTGGTAGTACGTGTTGTATGGGCGATTGTCCCTCCGGTGTCCCCTTAAGATGTAAAAATTATCTAAGTTGTTTTATTGAGAAAAGAGCATTCTAGTTTTTTTATGTTATTATTCTAATTCTACAGTGGGTTGAATCAGATCTCCACTGACATGCCGCACAGGGGTGTATTGTGCATTATTGGAACAGACGCATCTGGGTTGACGGCAGCAGTTTTCCAGTATCCCCGAGTTCGATTTTGTCGTCAAGATGAGTTCAAGCCGTCTCGTCTGTAGCATAGCACATAGGCCACTATCTCCTGTTATCACAAAATCTTAATCTTGTAACAAACAATTATTAAAAACAGATCTAAACCGATATCATTTTCCCAATTTATTTCTAGTTAGAAAATAAATAAATAAAGCTGGACATTTCACACAGCGGTATCTAGCCCCAAAGTAAGCAAAGCTTGTACTGTGGGAACCAGAATGCTTATTATACTTTTTTAATACTTATAATATTGTATAGAAAAATATACCCAAACCAGGAACAAATATTTGTAGACCATGCAAACATTTGCCCGCTGCGCCATAGAGGTCGTCATAACAATGTCAAAAAACAATGATTTCATCAGTAGTCTCAGTTGTCAGATTTTTTTTGTCCTAACTGTTTGGATTTTGTGAGTGAAATGTCTTAAGAAGCCGGCGAACCCCGAGCGCAAGTTCAATTCGGCCGCGTCATAAACTTCGACCTGAATATCGCTATCCCTGTTTAGTGACGAAGCTTAGCCACGCAGAGCAATAGAACGATTCTAAATTTGATTAGATTTTGACCGTGTTCCGTAATACCAAAAATGATGACTGAAAACTTGTTGTATTTTTTTCATTGTGTTGTTATTCTGTAACAAGACCATATATATTCTATGTTCGCATGACTAGGATACGTAAGATGTTGTTGTTTTTATTACGAAACAATTAGGTTGAAAACAGGTCTTTTATGACGTAAAAACATGCAGGATGCGATACGCTTCTATTGCAGTTTAGGTAAGTATTTTGATCTAATATATGGCTGGGAGCCTAGATAAATACAATTCAAATTAAAATAATACCTTATTAAGGTAGAAATATGCTCCAATTAGAAATTATCTTGGTAGTACGTGTTGTATGAGCGATTCCCCTCCGGTCTCCCCTTAAGATTCTTTTTCTAAGTCAAAAGTTCCAATATTGGTTCCTTTGTAATAATATCGGCTATTGATAGTCCGGACGGACAGTACAGACACCCTTTATACACAATTAGGTAGGTATACGTAAATTGTACCTAACGAATCAGCCGAACTTCGAAACGGACCCGTCTTAACTCAATAAATAGACTATCTAATTCGTATTCATCAATTCGCTCTAACAAGTATCATAACTTAGTTTTGATTCAGTGCGGTCGTGGTTTGTTAGAGAAAGATTGGGTTTGTTAGACTTCATTTAAATGGTCGGGAACTTATGGACTTTTCTTAGAGGCTGAAGTGGTAGTGGGTGGGCACACAGCTCGAAGAACTAACGAGTGTTGGGGTGGATAAGCTCTCGAGGTTTCCCACTAGATGGAAAACGACCTAATAGGTAAAAATTGCTGGGAGTCGTTGGATTCAGGCGCATAAGAAGTATGTGTGGGAAGCCTGTGTTTAGTAGTGGACGTCCTGTAGTCAGCCACATCATGATGACGATTTAAAAACCAATCGCAGTTGGAAATCAATTTACGGTTAGTTATGTTATGTTGATGAGCACCCCTTTCCGCATTCTAACTATTATGCGAGAGGGAGTTGACTATAGGTACAATACAGTTTATTTATTCAATCAGACAATTTACAAGTCCATTGGTGTAAGGTTAGTTAGGTTAGATTATAAAACTTAAATACCATCTCATCATCATCATCATCATCAGCCGGGGGGCGTCCACTGCTGAACATAGGCCTCCCCCTTAGATCGCCACAACGAGCGGTTGGTAGCCGTTTGCGCCCAACGGCTCCCCGCGATTCTTACAACTAGCAAGTCGCGCTCTCGAAATTAGCAAGTTGAAGTGGCAATGGGCAGGCCACATCGCTCGTAGAACCGATAACCGTTGGGGAAGATAGGTTCTCGAGTGGAGACCACGCACTGGAAGACGCAGCGTAGGCCGGCCCCCCACAAGGTGGACCGACGATCTAGTAAAAAAATACCATCTATGTTAGTAATATTAGTATTATTCATATTTCATTTCATAGTAGCATGTATTTTGTTAATATTTTCATTCGTATCCCAACCCAATAGCCATAAGGCTATATGATCAGGATCCGAATGAAAGATTGAATCACAGGCAAGTCATATCTATCAAGTATGACCTGCAGAATGCTGTTGGAGCTGGCCCGTACTCTGCTTAGCAATGAGGCCGTTTTCTTACGGATTATGGCATGGAAACAATATGCCATTATGGCATGGAACTATAGATAGCTAAGATCGACCAGTTGCAAGAAGTCTTGTAGGATCTTCGCAGTCTTTATAGAATAGAATAATCATTTATTTGGTACACATGAAACAATTATAAGGAACAGTAGATACAATCGAATCCAATAAAACAGTTCGACTCATGTGTATGCGTACCAAAATGGCGTTCAGCTCAGTATAATGTTGGATGTTAAGCACCCGACGCTGATTTTCATCTGAAACCAGAAGCGAAGGTAGTGCAGCAGCTACGAATTAAACTAAAAACTAAATAAAGAAGTGAGTAAATAAAAGGTGTGTGCAGTTTTATTAAAATTTAGATGTCAATTTTATAAACATACCTTTCCAAAATAATATTATACAGTGTGTGTTTTTTAAACTGGGACAGTACGGCAGCACCCATAACCAGAGGAGATACGTTCTCTTCGAAAACGAGCTGATGTTTTAAAAGAAACTACACCTGTATCTCCTCTGGTTATGGATGCTGCCGTACTGGCCCAGTTAAAAAAAACACACTGTATATATTTATATATATATATAGGACTTATGTATCTTACTTATGAATCCAAAGGTTATGAAGGTAAATAGTTATATATTAATAAATATAGGTGACTATTTAAAATATATTGATTTAGATATACTTATGTAAGAAGAGTTATTGGATGACTAGATCAAAGAGAGGTCGACATTGATGTTACCATGTTGTATTTGGGCTTCCATTAGAAATATTTTTAGTTTTTTTTTCTAAAGCTGTTGCCACTTTGAGGAAGTGACCTCGGATTTTTGAGGATTTCTGCTCGTTATTCTGTTCTTCGATCATGACTGTCTTCCCTTACAATCAAAGAAAATAAGAAAATGTTCTGTTAAATTTCCTTACTTAGTTTGCAGTTCTCTACATAAAGCCTATAGTGTACTCATATAGGTACCTACCTGAATAAGCACTTGGCATAGGCCTGCCGGTCTAATTAATTCCATATTCCTAGGATATGCGCTTGCACCGTATACATGAATACTAAGCCTCTGATAAAATGCTAATTCCTATGCATACATATTTATCGTGGGACTAAATTAGAGACCAGATAAGGCGGGCAGGCTAATAAGATAGCGAAATAGATTAGACTGGTTAATATGTGGTTTGCATTTAGATTTGAAGTTAGCTTTCTTCACTGGCAAAACATTGACAATAATCAGCATACTCTTTGTTAAAACTACGAATGATCCAGCCAACGATAACTGAATTAATCACTTCGCAACAAAACCATCAGAACTTCGTCAAAGCTAAACCTTGCGTCTCACCGCAAAATACCTTAAATTATACCGGTACAATATCGGTAAAATACCGGTACAATGCCGGCTTTGTTTTTGCGGTATTACCCCATTAATAACATTAACAATGCGGTAACCGTTAATTGAACTGGGTCCATCTGTTATCTTGCACTAATGAAATTATCTCTAGACTAATTAAATATAATCAATTGGGATAACTGCGGCTAACTTTCTCGGCAAAATCGGGGTATTGAATCCTGTGGGGAGACTAAAGGTAATCGTATTATAAGTTGGAAGGTTGGTCTACATATTTTAATGTTTGTTAAACATTACCCGGAAATGTCCACATAAATTGGCACAATCCACCAATGACAACCGCGAGTTTAACCAACCCTGAGTTAGACCAACCGTGAGTTGGATGAATAAGAAAATAGTCCAGCCGCAAACCGGTGAATTGAATTCATGAGCGCTGTAGAAGCAAGCGAGTACTCGACTAATAGCGGGTTCCTATATCTGTCGGTAACCGACTACGCCTCGTATCTCCTTGAAAAAGTGTCGAACTAGTGTCAAACTTTTGACAGGTTTTCAAGGAGAAACGAGTCGTAGCTGGTTACTGACAGATATAGAAACCCGTCAGACGCAAGTGGTTTCGGGTTAGATTTTTATTTTTGCATTATCTACATAATATATTTGATCTGTCTGGATATGTTTCTATTATATTTCATGTACATAGGTATGTATTTATGCAAATTTTCCAATCTGGAGCCAAATAGCGCAAGACAGAGACAAATGGGCATCTTTGGAGGCGGCCTTCACCCAATCTGGGGTTCTTGCAAAATAAAAAACTAATACTAGGATAATAAAAACTAAGTAATAATAATTAAATAAAAACTAAATATTAATAAATAACTTTACTTACCTAACAATTTAAAATTCCTAATTAATTAGTCACATGTGTAAAAAATGCAAGAAATAAAACGCTATTTTATTTATTTATGCAAAATTATATAAGTAGCAAGTAGGTATTCTATCAGTTAGGTATCTGATTCCCGTGTAACAAGCTTTCCTTAGTTTGGGGCTAGACAGGGCTGTGAGAAATGTCCAGCATCGTTTATTTCTTTTATTTAGGTATCTACAGGGAAATGTGTGGAGTCCGTAATACGAGTGACAGTTGGAAAATGTGAAATTGGACACAATAAAAACATGAATCTTCTAATTTCATAAGTAACAATAAATAAATACCCTACTTAAAAACAGAACTACAAAAACAAAGCGACACGCCAGTGGAACTAAGGGTGTAATTGAAACAATGCAGGCTGCTTATTCGTACTTCGCGAAGTGCAGGCGACAATCTACTAACTATTCATTTGAAAATTGAGAATCTGAACTTTTTTCTGGAAGAGATCGCGTTTAGCGATAATGCCACCGCGTATTCGTTTTTACGTAGTAGTATTTGTGGATTTCACTCACTATGGGCCTCTTAAGAAGGCTTAAGGTCTCTCAGCTTGCTATGGAAAGGGCTATGCTTGGTATTTCTTTAATCAGATAAAGCGAAGATTAGAGAGTAGGGCCACAAAATAATTAGCAACAGGCCACACGCATGCAAAAACTCGTGCGAGGATCTGTGATCCATTTGTTCGAAGCTTCGAAGGACTTGATCCGAGATTCATGCGCGCTTCTATTTTTGCGGTAGGCCTGAGCTCTACTAGATGGAAATACCTGATAAAAATATCTGGGAGCCGTCGGGTGTACGCTACACAAGATCCGTCACTCTGGAAATCTATCTGTTTATCATTATACTAGCTGACCAATCCGCAGCTTCGCACGTGTAGTTTTCCAATAAAATCATTACCCTCCTTCTGCGAAGTTGGGTAAAAAGTAGCCTATGTCATCCGTCATGAGTTTATTCCTTAAAAAACAAATCTTTCCTCTTTATAATAACTGTATAGATATAATATATATAATATATAGATATGTATTATAGATAATTAATGTTCAGCAGTTGATGTCCTTGTTGATATGATGATGAAAACTTGTTGATAGTATAACTAGTAGAAATAACAATAAAGAGTAATCTTTCTAATTTGACATCGAAAAGGTTAGATTAAATAAAGGCATTTTAAGCTTTTACGATTTATAAAAAGTTAGATTTAACCCCCTATGCAAAATAAAACCAGCCAAGTGCGAGTCGTACTCGCGCACGAAGGGTTCCGTATCATTATAAATAAAAATGGCAAAAAAATCACGTTTGTTGTATGGGAGCCCCCCTTGTATATTTGTTTTATTTTAATTTAATTATTTATTTTTAAAGTGAATATATAACTAAATATTCTGTGAATTATAATTTCAAGCGTCTACCTGTTGCCGTAATTAATATCGAGCTAAAACGAGCAAAAACATCACGTTGGTTGTATGGGAACCCCCTTAAATATTTATTTTATTCTGTTTTTAGTATTTGTTGTTATAGCGGCAACAGACATACATCATTTGTGAAAATTTCAACTGTCTAACTATCACGGTTCATGAGATACAGCCTGGTGACAGACGGACAGACAGACAGACAGCGGACCCTTAGTAATAGGGTGCCGATTTACTCTATGGGTACGGAACCCTAAAAAGGGAGTCGTAGGTTTATAAAATTTTGTAGAAATTAACTTGTATTAGGTACTTTTTGACAAATAACGTGACGGACAGCCCTGTTGAAATAAAACGCGTGTGGCGTAAGTAGCCGTACGTAAAATGGTAACACAGTAAATGTTATTTTTCCACATTTACTAGTATTCCCGTCGCTCCGGTAATCCCGGGATCGTAGGCATTCGCGATACATTTCCCAAATTGTCTCCTTGAACTCGCAATTATTTAAAAACTCCCTTTTTGGTTGAACTTTTGGTAGAATAATTCTGACCTATATCCAATGCGTGTGTTTCTGACACTTTTCATAATACCCTCATAAAAGGAGCCAAAATAAAAAACCGCTTTGAAGTTTAGAACTCTGTATCTAATGTAAAAAAAGAAACTGATAAAAATTAGGACAATAATCTAGTGTGGTTTTCTGCGTGTTTGGCGAATCTTATATAGTGGAAAGTGTACAAAAATTATAGATATTCGCTTCTCTATTTTCAAATCATTTGTTTATTTCAACTAACTAAAAGTTACATTTGTTTACTCTCTTATTCAAAATCTCACAAGCATGAATATTCTTAGTTCAATTATCTTTATACAAATTTCTGGTGTGCATCTGTATGTAATTCTTCTCATAAAGATTTAAACTCGGCTTGTCCGATATGAATGTTTTTTTGTACATAAGGGGTCACTTGGGTGGTCCTAATTTGTCGAGATCCAGAAAATTGGCGGAAGGAATCGCGAATTCAACTCTCTAATATAATATGATATCTCTAATATGATATTTATTTATTTAAAATTATTTATGTACCTAATATGTATGTATATAACTAATTTCTTTTTCTATTATTAAGTTTATTCTTTTTACACCTCGGCCAATCTTCCATTAAGCAATGATCCTCTTCATTCAAAGTTTGTCTGGAAGAGATCGCTTTGTTAAGCGATAAGACCGCCCATTATGCTTACTTTTATTTGTTTTTTTTTTCTTTAAGTCTGTTGTGTCTATCTTTTAAGGTATAATAAAGAATTTTCATTCATTCATTCATTCATTCTAATTTTCTTTTCACCAATAATGTGATAAAACACACGAAGCCAGATGGAAGACGGGACTGCATGAACTAATCGAGTCATCTTCGATGTGAGCATCGCGCTTGGGGACTCTGGGAAGCTGCTGCCATCAACATGCCATCAACCCAACGTCCATACTTCAAGGATTTAGGATGGCTGGGGTCAGGTTAGAAGGGGGATAATTCACAATAGACCCCCATGCCGGACGTCAGTGCAGATCTTATTCCTCCACCCTAGAATTAGAATGTGCTAATGAAAATAAACAATGGCATCGAAGAGGTTCATGCTCCATCCAATCAATGCAGTACGATATCTTTACAACTAGGTGAAACTATTTAGCCTAGAGTCTCGGAGCGAGAACTGCTAAGATAAGTTGAACAACATAAAATAATTGTTTACTCAGTCGCTACAAAACTGAATCGCAACAAGATTGCATCGCGAAATGGAAACACCGAGAACAAGACAAGTCATTCGAAATAAACTTGCAACATCACTACCATCATCTGTTGTTTTACAACCTTATCCCTTTTGTTCTAAAGAACATATTCATTTGTAGATATTTCTGTCCGCATCCAGGGCACCACCTCGTGATTTCCCAGCGGGCCGTATTTTTAAAAATCCACCTCAACTTTAAAAAGGTAAATTATTGTACTTGTGAATTTTGAATTGCCGACTTCCTTGTTTTTCCCCTACCTTTTCTTTATATCTGACGTAGTGAGATCATTAACGGGTAGCCTTCAGGGCACTACAAACTTGAAGGTGAGTAGTGCGGGCTTGTTCGTAATCAGATGGGGTAAGCACGGCGAGGGTCGGACTCGGCTCCTGAGCGGAGGGATGTCTAAGCCGGGATATATCCATCTGGCTTTGGCGCCGGTTGGTTTGCGCGTGATTTTGATTTTTGGATATGTCGAATTAATTTATGTGATTTCCCCTGATGGAGGCAATTTGTGTGAAATCAAGCGCCGGGATACAAACTCGGTTCGATTCAACGATTGACCCAAATTGCGGTACACTGTCGTTCGGTTATAATATTAGATCGAGGTCGTGATTTTTCATGTTTATGTTATCAGCGTTGGTCTTTTCCATTTGTTTCCTTTTGCATTTTAGATTCTGGAATAATGGCTTCTTACAAAGACTTTTATGTTAACCGCCTTTTATTTCAAAGTGGTTATTCTTGGAGTTCAACAACGGAACTGGTATACTCTTCAAAGGACAGATAGTATTTAATTATTTGGCCTAAAAGCTCGTTCTTTATCCGTTTCACTGATCCTTTTTATTTGCTTTGCACTAGATTTTGGTGGAGTGTTCAAGAAAAAGTCTTTGTGGTCAATCCGAATCAATTCCTTGATTGAAGTTTTTTTTCGCGTGTGGGTATTATCATACCATATTATACGTAGTTACCCACGACGTAGGGTATTCTAGTCTACGAACTTCATCATCGCCATCACTACAGCCCGACCTCACCCACTTTTGGGTAAAGATATAGTATTATAGATATTTATTAGCAGTCTCTATATTCGGAGTGGACTTCCGTCGTATGTTTTTCCAAACCAGTATAATCTTGGAGCCTTCAAGTCCAGAGTGAATAGGTTCTTTCTAGGCAAGCGTGCTCCATCTTCGATCACACCTTCACTTACCATCAGGTAGTGGTCAAGCGCTTGGCTATCATCAATAAAAACAAAAAAGTCTTGATTTTTTCCTATATAAAACAATTGATCCAAGCACTAAGCGTACAGCCTACAGTCAGTATCGGAGCGTCACGGAATTGAAATAAACTGCACCAGACTGCAGCGATCTAATCAAATACAAGCTGCAGTGTTCCGGCAGTTTAGATAGAACTATAGCCGAATAAATTATAATAATATGCCGCATTGTATACCAATAGCTTTCGAAGTTATTGTTTCCGATTGCGCGCAAACCAGTCGGGTTTGATAACTACTGATAAAAACGTCATAGAGTAGATAGAATTTTGTATTTTAAAATGTGGCTTTCTGGGATTTGTATTAGATACGGTGTCGTGAGACTGCTCATAAAACGAAAAGGGACAGAAAGCAACTTGCCGTAATGTTTTTGATTGGTCCTAACAAATGACTAACAAAGGTCTTTGGAATACAAATTATGTAAAATATGATTTTTAAAAAACGCCGCGTTGTATCTATAATGGAACGGTCAATTAAACTGCACGTGTCCGGGTTTTAGTTTTAGGTAAGCAATTTCAACGCCTTTTGTCTCCGAGAGTGTTAGAATCTGTTTTGATTTGAGCCTAAATCAGCAGCGGCAGCATCCTTCCCTCAGTAGTGGTACTTTCCACCAGTCGCTGTATAATTCTGTCATCTTATGGAGGCATTCCACGAAGAGCAACGATTTTAGAGCACCTATTTTAAGAACATCAATTGTATTCCACGAAGTGCTACGATTTATATTTAGGCTGAGTGCTCTTCGTGGAATACTAAAAACTATTTTAAATGTTTCCACAAAGGGCACCTACAATGTAGTAGCTTCTAGTGGGGTATTGGTGGCGATTCTGTTGTTTACGCTGACTAACTAAAATTGTGTAAAATACGAACGGTCTTTTAAGTCATTTTTACTAAGATGGCGTGTTTTCGGGCTAGTTTTAGCACCAATTTGACTGCTGACTAAAACTAGCCCAAAAACACGCCATCTTAGTAAAAAATACCTAATTTTAGAAATGTCACTTCAAATGTCATTCTAATTTGATATTTAGAATAAACAAAATAAGACCGTTCGTATTTTACACAATTTTAGTTAGCGTAAACAAAAGAATCGCCACCATTGTTTCAATTAAAATATAATTGTGATTTAAAAAAAAAATATTTTTGTTAGTATCACAACCAGTTTAGTTTTTTCAAACTTAAATCAGCCGTATCTTGGAAACTAGACGTTCTAGGCTAGCGGTGTCTTGGGACAAATGGTAGGTATCAATGAGATCTGCATTTCTGATGCCAGCTGTCAAACTTCAAACAGCTGTATCTTGGGAGCTAGACAGTCTAAACTAGCAGTGTCTTGGGACAAATGGTAGGTATCAATGAGATTTGCATTTCTGATGCCAGCTGTCAAACTTCAAACAGCTGTATCTTGGGAGCTAGACAGTCTAAACTAGCAGTGTCTTGGGACAAATGGTAGGTATCAATGAGATTTGCATTTCTGATGCCAGCTGTCAAACTTCAAACAGATGTATCTTGGGAGCTAGACGGTCTAGGCTAGCGGTGTCTTGGGACAAATGGTAGGTATCAATGAGATCTGCATTTCTGATGCCAGCTGTCAAACTTCAAACAGATGTATCTTGGGAGCTAGACGGTCTAGGCTAGCGGTGTCTTGGGACAAATGGTAGGTATCAATGAGATCTGCATTTCTGATGCCAGCTGTCAAACTTCAAACAGATGTATCTTGGGAGCTAGACGGTCTAGGCTAGCGGTGTCTTGGGACAAATGGTAGGTATCAATGAGATCTGCATTTCTGATGCCAGCTGTCAAACTTCAAACAGCTGTATCTTGGGAGCTAGACAGTCTAAACTAGCAGTGTCTTGGGACAAATGGTAGGTATCAATGAGATCTGCATTTCTGATGCCAGCTGTCAAACTTCAAACAGATGTATCTTGGGAGCTAGACGGTCTAGGCTAGCGGTGTCTTGGGACAAATGGTAGGTATCAATGAGATCTGCATTTCTGATGCCAGCTGTCAAACTTCAAACAGATGTATCTTGGGAGCTAGACGGTCTAGGCTAGCGGTGTCTTGGGACAAATGGTAGGTATCAATGAGATCTGCATTTCTGATGCCAGCTGTCAAACTTCAAACAGCTGTATCTTGGGAGCTAGACAGTCTAAACTAGCAGTGTCTTGGGACAAATGGTAGGTATCAATGAGATTTGCATTTCTGATGCCAGCTGTCAAACTTCAAACAGATGTATCTTGGGAGCTAGACGGTCTAGGCTAGCGGTGTCTTGGGACAAATGGTAGGTATCAATGAGATCTGCATTTCTGATGCCAGCTGTCAAACTTCAAACAGCTGTATCTTGGGAGCTAGACAGTCTAAACTAGCAGTGTCTTGGGACAAATGGTAGGTATCAATGAGATCTGCATTTCTGATGCCAGCTGTCATACTTCAAACAGCTGTATCTTGGGAGCTAGACAGTCTAAACTAGCAGTGTCTTGGGACAAATGGTAGGTATCAATGAGATCTGCATTTCTGATGCCAGCTGTCAAACTTCAAACAGCTGTATCTTGGGAGCTAGACAGTCTAAACTAGCAGTGTCTTGGGACAAATGGTAGGTATCAATGAGATCTGCATTTCTGATGCCAGCTGTCAAACTTCAAACAGATGTATCTTGGGAGCTAGACAGTCTAAACTAGCAGTGTCTTGGGACAAATGGTAGGTATCAATGAGATTTGCATTTCTGATGCCAGCTGTCAAACTTCAAACAGATGTATCTTGGGAGCTAGACGGTCTAGGCTAGCGGTGTCTTGGGACAAATGGTAGGTATCAATGAGATCTGCATTTCTGATGCCAGCTGTCAAACTTCAAACAGCTGTATCTTGGGAGCTAGACAGTCTAAACTAGCAGTGTCTTGGGACAAATGGTAGGTATCAATGAGATCTGCATTTCTGATGCCAGCTGTCAAACTTCAAACAGATGTATCTTGGGAGCTAGACAGTCTAAACTAGCAGTGTCTTGGGACAAATGGTAGGTATCAATGAGATCTGCATTTCTGATGCCAGCTGTCAAACTTCAAACAGATGTATCTTGGGAGCTAGACAGTCTAAACTAGCAGTGTCTTGAGACAAATGTTAGGTATCAATGAGATCTGCATTTCTGATGGCAGTTGTCAAATTTCAAACCACTGTATCTTGGGAGCTAGACGGTCTAAACTAGCAGTGTCTTGGGACAACAGGTAGGTATCAATGAGATCTGCATTTCTGATGACAGCTGTCAAATTTCAAACAGCTGTATCTTGGGAGCTAGACAGTATATACTAGCAGTGTCTTGAGACAAATGGTAGGTATCAATGAGATCTGCATTTCTGTTGACAGCTGTCAAATTTCAAACAGCGGTATCTTGGGAGCTAGACAGTCTAAACTAGCAGTGTCTTGAGACAAATGGTAGGTATCAATGAGATCTGCATTTCTGTTGACAGCTGTCAAATTTCAAACAGCTGTATCTTGGTGTAAATACCCTTTTAAAGACCTCTACTTTTAGCCAAAAAATATAAATCTATTAACAGAAATAATATACAAATATTTACATGACTTTACAAAATACAATAGAAATTGTTGAACAGACTGTTGCAAACTATCTATAGATAGATAGCTCAACTGCTCCAGATCACTACCAGGCGGAAGTGTCCCAAAGATACTGGCCACATTGCCCCGTTGAATTGCAATGCATATGTGTTGACCCAGATAAGCGTCGGCTCTCGGATCACACGTCGCTTCGACCAGAAGCCCAAAAAAAATTTGAAAACGCGATGGACTGAGGGTCTCGACCCCAAATGGCTCTGTCAATACTGCCATACCATAATAACGCCGCTTGAGATCTTTGCCCGAAACAAAATATTAATCTTTTCTCACGCAATCCCGTTTTAACAGAAAAGCGGTATATGAGTTACGCGCAGTCATACCTCGCCCTTGCCCTTTAATTGTGATAAATCACCTCATATCCCGATAGTCCCAGGCTGTGCTAATGGTTCTCAGCCCACTTGGAGGCATTAATAAGGACCTTTCGACAGTTCTACCGGTCAAGGGTGTGGGCGGTGTTGAAATGGTCGACGACTAGGAGCCCAATTCTAAATATACTTAATGGACAAAATATCATTATGTTAAGGAAGATTGATATTTTATCTGTTAGCGTAGCAATTTAACCTCACACACATATTACAGCTTAACGAAATGGACAACCAACTTCCGAATAAACGAATTTTTATTTTGATCTGCCTAAAGCAGAAGAATGAATATCACACTATTATTTAAATGCGAAAGTTTGTATGTTTGTATATTTGTTACTTAATCACGTCGTAACGGCGTAACCGATTTCGATGAAATTTTTTATGTACCTACGTAGATTATAATCTGGATTTACACATAGGCTACTTTTTGTTGACAAACAACGCGTGCGAAGTCGCTGGCGGAAGTTAGTAAAATAAATAAACGAAGTTACTTATTGTTCTCAATTCATGCTAAAAAAGCGAATATTATTTAGAGATTAAAAATAACATTAAGAACTTTATTCGTACCGCTATGCACTCTTAGCAGAGGGTTATAGTAATAGATAGGTATTGATTTATAAATAAAGCAACAATACGAAGCTATGGCGAGTAACGCTGCCGGTCGACAGCAAAGGAAAATAATGTGAGTAAAAAAACTCATCAAACAAAAAGTTGCAAATTAAGAGATGTCTCCGACCTAACAATGAAATACCCTCCAGCTAGACCCTCGCAAGTTCACAACAGGCCCAGAGAGTGGACGCGAAACTTGTAACGATGTATTATTGAAGGACCTCCTTTATAATCTGTGGTCATATTTTTAACAAGACGGGGCAAATTGTAGGGAAATGGGGCAATAAGATTCGCCAATAGCTTGCAATTTGTTTTTAATGAGTGGAAGGTGTATTTCAATGTATTTTTGGGATTTTTTATGTGTCAAATATCATCGATCAATAAAAACATACACATAGAATTAGCAGTTTTTCTAGTGGTTTCGAGTGGCTTACTAACTATTTATTCAATGCCAAATAGAGAACCTCTTCCCGTTTTGTTAGAAACTACTTATCGTCCGAATCAAAAGCGACTTAGGGTCTAATAAAACTAGATTCTTGGTCAGTCCTAAACGTAGGCTAAGAATATAGCTTTTATCTACAGTCAGTAGACATGCAGAAAAGCTGAACCAAAAGCTATTTGAGTCGAATACTGGTTTATTACCAAGATAAGATCTTCAGAGTTATATTATTTGACTTTCAGTTCGAACTTCTGAAGTCACCGACCGAAGTGACAAAGAACACTCATAAAATACCCACTCTCCCAATAAATTTAAGTTTGCTCGTGAATTTTACTTACTTTCCATCAATGCATTTCAAAATGTGATGAGGGAGAGTGCCTCTTTTGGGTAAAAAGTCTCAATGAACACTCAGCGGATGAGTAATAACAGACAGGGGACGCGATCCTTTTCAATTCTTAAAAGTTCTAGAGTTCGTGGCGTTACTTCCCTGAATATTCTCGAATCAGCATGCTAAACATTTGTGTGCCCGTAAGTGGCAATTCCTCTTGACACCATACCTTTCTTTTGCATAGTACCTAGTTAGAATTCCATACGTTCCAAACTTGCAAGACTTGCAACCTATGAAAGCCTGCGCTTTCGGAAGCTTTTCATTTTCTCTATTTGCATAGAAACCGCTGAATGTTCGTAGTCTTAAAAGATATGACGACTTTACAATAGCTTTCGCGATAAGATTTTACAAGTCCAACAATGGAAACGCGTATGATGTAGATCTCGCATCTACGCACGGAGTTCTCGCGCTAAAAGCCTTTTGTTCCTTACGAAAACCCGTTGTAACTCATGCAGTAACACTTGAGACAGTATTGGCCCAAGTTACACGCTTCCATTTTACATTATGTTCTTTGTACTGTTTGTACTCAGGTTGACTTTTAACAACGTTATAAGCGTCAAAATGGTTGAATTGCCGAACTAGTAGAAGTAGATACTATCGCGCTTTACTGACGCCCACTATACCTTTGCTCTGAAGTGTATTGTAAAAGCTTGATATTTATTTTCCTCTCTATAACAAAAAATGAAGCGTGTTTTATAGATTTTCTAGCAGAATGAACAAGTGGAAATTCAAGGATCAAGGCCACAAAATGTAATTTTCACTGACATTATTAAATCTGACCTAGAATTTTCAATTATGAGTGCTATAGAAACGATAATTAAATGGCTTAAGCAAAATAATTTATTAATTAATTTGAACAAAACTAATCTTATGACATTTTCTAATAAAAATTGTAAGCAATTGGACATTAATGTAAATTACTTAGGACATAATATTAATCAAGTTGAGACCCCTAAGTTTTTATGATTAAATTTAGACTACAATTTAAATTGGAAATCACACGTTGACACTATATGTAAGAGACTTAATCAATTTTCGTATGCAATGTTCATGCTCCGAAAAATTGTTAATGTGTCTGCGGTGATAACTGCCTATTATGGATGCGTAGAATCAGTATTAAGGTATGGAATTATTTTTTGGGGCAACTCCACGTGCAAAGAACACATATTCGTCTCTCAAAAGAAGTGTATCAGAGCAATATGCAAGTTGCAGAAAACTGACAGCTGTAAGCCCTATTTCACGGAGCTTAAGATTTTGACTCTCCCATGTCTGTATATCTACGAACTCGCTACATTCATTAAAACAAATATGGACCTCTTTATAAACCTTAAGAGTAAACGGCATCATAATAAAATTTGTCTCCCACCTAACAAGACAGCCTTGTTTAATCAGAGTGTGATGTGTATGGCTCCACGTATTTATAACCACCTACCTGAGTCTGTACTGGGTTCTTCAAGTCTGAATGTTTTCAAGAGAAACTTAAAACTAATATTAATAAAAAAGGCATACTACAACATAAATGAGTTTCTTAGCGACAAATTCCTTGAATAATTTTATTAAATCTGACATTTTATTATTAATTCTCTATTTTAAGGTTAGAGCTGACATGTTGAATATTGTAAATAATTTAATCATTAATTGATCGTTTCTAAGTAACCACTTGTAAGACTAACTGAAATTGCATGTGCTAAACGCTGATTATGGACGAACTCAAACTGTATCACTAACCACCTGTTACTAACCCATATTCGCAATAAATAATTTTGATTTGATTTGAAAACAATTTGCGAGTAAAACTTACATGTTGTGATAGCGTTTTGCTATTTGTGTAAAAGTTCCCATAAAATTTGAATAAGCCATTCCAACGGCACTTTCGTGTTTCAACCAGAATTGAATGCTGTAAACATGCATAGTATATTCTTAGAAAAGTTTCGTTGAATATGCTCCGCTCTTCGCTTGCGTTAGACTGCGCTGAAGGCAATTTCACCCTCTCTTATCTCATGGTGCCTTGGTAGCTGTGCGCCCGTGACGCGAGGTTATTTACGCGAGGAACCGCCCCTAATCCGCTATTTATTCCCGGAGATGTATCTGAAAATTAGGGATCACATCTACGGGGGGATCCGCGTGGATAGTTAATTTGCGGCTCCAAGATTCCGCCGAACTGTAAAGCCGATACGACACCTGCAGTGTTTCAGCTACAGTTCACAGTTTTCTACGTATTACTTTAGAGATGCTATTCTTTATCTTATTACATTATGAACGTTTTCTTTGTTTCCGTTCCTTACGAAGTTACTGTGCGTCGATCTATTTCGCTGCTACAGTCAGCATTAAAAGGAAATTTCGTGTTTTCTCGTAGATTATAGTTTTATGAGTCGGTTTGAAGTTTAGTTTTATGAGAACTTTATTAAGAAGTTTTTCTGCTTTGAATATACACCGACTGAAAGCGGAAATCGTCGAGATTCGAGCTGTAAGAATACAACAGTGAGACAAGTCGTTTTATGCGGAGAAAATTGCTTTTACGTTTCACAAAATACAATAAATAATTGAGCATTTTTACAAGCTTATATTTTACTTGCCTTGTATCTCGTATTAGGTTAGTACTTATGTAAATATGGATGGTTTAATGTTAGATAAAATCTTACAAGCCGGTTTAACCCATTTTCCCGATAGTGTTAAAATTTTGCATAGGTTGACCAGTTCCAATGACTAGAATATTCTGATAAGCAATGGTGATGTCGGATATCGTGAACTGAATTCCTCTATGGATAATAGTTTGCTATGACAAAGGTTTTCAAACAGACTTAGTCACAAGATATTTCAAACTATTGAAGGTATATATTTCCCTCTACACTATAAGAGTGGTTTTAAACTAAAATGGAGCAGTAAGTACCATTACAAGATGTAGGTCAGAACCGCATTTTACCGATACTTCTAAAGCTCTTACTAATACAATCACTCGTCGCCAACAATCGCAGTTCGCAGTAACAGTAACCCGTCACATTGCGCTCTCGAGTGCCGCCATTTGAACCGCTTCCAATGTTCCAAGTTCTCTGAACATATCCATTTGGCCGTGAATGGCCGTTTTAAAACACTTCCCGTGTGTTTAGGGCTGGGCCAATATCGTGGGGTCGTCGGTCGCGCGCGGGGGTAGATGATAGTGATGTGACACTGATTTCTACAAATTAGGTATTTTTTAGTTAGAGATTAAAGAATCTTAGAGCTTAAACATCTAACAATTGAAGATTCAGTGAAATGAAGCTCCTTGATAGCAAGACTTTGTCATATCTTTTCAGTGCTGAGTAAAATAGTCTTAAATATTGCTCTGTGAATCAGTAATATCAATATGAACATCACGATGACTTCATTTATTTTTAGATATAATATGAATCATTCGAGAATTTATCAAGTTTAGTCTTAACTGAGTCATTCACTTGCAACCTTCTATTTCCGGTCGGAAATATATTTCACATTATTCATTTTGTATAACGATTTATACCTATATTTGACACAGTACCTGTTTTGCTGATTGTTTTAGGAAATCATTAATTAATTAACTATACCTAAGCAGAAGGCTCAAGGTCGCTCAGCGTGCTATGGAGAGGGCTATGCTTGGTGTACAAGATAGAATCAGAAATGAGGAGATTCGTAAACGATCCAAACTCACTGACATTTTTTATCGATATACTGATACCGTAATCGTCACAGTGTCGATCGACTACTTATTAGTATCGTCCCATCACTACTCCATCAGGAGTACGTGACGAGAAACCTTCTTCGTGCCTTTAACGAAAACCTTTGAGGGAAGGATTTTCAATTCACAGTGTGAATTTTAAGTGCCCTCCAAACGTGTTTAGTTTACAATCTTGAAATGGATTAGGTACCTACCTATAGCGATAGCTACTAATCGAAAATCTTGACTTTCTTAGAATTAGTAGCTGTCATATAACGGCCATTATCAAATATTTTCTTCTTTTTCCGCTCTTTCGTATAGGCTTCTACTTTTAGAAAATGGCTGCCATTATAGAAGACCAAGAAGGCAATGATTTGACGAAATCTGCGGCAAGGTGGGTGACTAACCGACTTATCAAGAGCTTACGTTCCGCTCCATTGCGAGCACTGCCCTTGATCAAGATGTAACACGTTAGGTAAACTACTGGACTCAGCGCTGCGGCATATAGCATCATGCTGAGCTGAGTACCAATTCATCCCCACACAGAGCTTTTTAAAGTTTGTTTGCGCTTAAGTGAGATGTTTTTGTTGCTGCGTTTTTTCTTTCTTTTTCTGTGTGGTTTTGAATAAAATGTTTTCTTCTTCTTCTAACGGGTTCGTGTTTGGGTTCGGGTATTGTTTGTTTGACAATTTGTTACTATTCTGGGTGTTGCAGTACCATACAATAGTAGGTACCAGTTGTTCCTGTTACATCACATTGTATTTTTATTTCTGATGTCAACGTATAATGTTTAGGAAACATAAGACGTGCTAGAGTAGTGACGTCGAACGTCGCTTGTTTCGGTCTCCTGTCGCGTTTGCCGAAACTCCACTTTAACCTTGGTTTAAAGACACAGTGTCTACTGGTTAATCTGTGGTGGGTCTGGCTCGTTAATTACAAGCTTACATTGTCTAAGTAAATTAGATTAGGCTAAACAGCTGATTATGTAAGCTAAAAGCGCTGTCAGGTCTGTAAGCTGCTGACAAGGTAACATAGAATAAAGAAACCCTCTAGAATCAAGAAAAATCTATATACCTAAGATGGAAAACCTCTAGAATCAAGAAAAATCTATACCTAAGATAGTGTGCCAAGATTCCGTCAGTCCTTATTACATTTTGTGCAAGAAAAGAGACGCAATTAATATTTCACCACTCTGGTTTTCTGTAGGTTACAATTACAAGACTCTGTTCAAAGACATGTCTGCTAAAAGTACCTCACAGGAAGAGTAAACACCCACAGAATTCGCTAAGACTTACTGTAAAGTTGGTCTAACCCTTCGGTTAACTTATTTATAAAGAAGCAATTCGATTGCGATTATGCCATTCACCGGACAGCCAGTAACAGAAACATACAAAGAGATAATCTGGTTTTTCATTCGCTACGCGGGACACTAATAAATGTTGAAGGATCCCCAATCCTCTTAGGGTTTACGAGTACCTCACTTAAAGCGCGACGGACACTCGCGACAAAGACCCTTGGAGGGTAGGTAGGTATACCTACTCGGTAAACACATTTCCCATTCGTTGATAGGAACTGCACGTTTGCTTTATCTCCATTTAGGTATCGTCTTAGTGAAACGGGTGGAACGAACTTATTTAAAGAAGTGAAACCCTTTTCTAAGAACCTCTTTACCAAATTGAAGCTTTTATTTACAGAGGCATTGAGCCCATTTGATTTTTATTCCCCTTTCTAGAATACGAGTATGTGAAAAAAATAACGAATTGTTAAGTTTTCCTAAAACAAACGAAAGTAAACGAAAATAACGTGGAATTGTGGAATTTCGTCGGTTGTTTTGGTAGTTTGGTTTCATTGGTTAATTCTTGGAATGTTATCGAGCCTATAGCGGGCATTAGTAAACACTAAAGTTGGAAGTACCCTCAATAATCTCACCGCAGCGGTGATGCCGCGCTCATTCCCGTCAACCGCAATTAACACAACTATTCCGCTCGTTTTAATATAAACTTCACAAAAGCAAATAGCTTTAGAAACCGCCGACTGTTATCCCCAGAGTATCCAACAAAAGGCTCGTCGGTAAAAGTAGAGCGTTTTTAAAACTAGCGTAGTCATTACCGGCCGTTTTGTTTTGCATTCTCAATTCGCAAAATACGTTTCGTTGTTCCCTGAATTCGGCCGCTAGTGACACAGCAAATTACTTTAAAGCGGAAATTTCGCGCGCTCACTGTTGTAATGACCGTTCCAGCCGCAAACAAACCGACGCCAACTAAAAGTTTTAAGTTTGGAACTTTGCCCCGACGAGTTGCGTAATGGTGGAACCTGGTGGAACGGTTTGGAGCGCTGATGGCGGTTGCCGAACGCCTTATTTCCGACGCCCGTACCGCTAATGACCTATCAATAACTCTTTGTTCGACACAAATCGAAAGACGCGAGAGAATGCATCAATACCAAAAGTCTAATTTCCTGAAATCATCTAAAACAGCTTGAGATTAAAATAATAACTTCTCTAAAAGAAAACGTTACTATCATAATATTTTACAACACTTTTTAAAGTACCTTTTTTGGTTTCCCGAATTGCATCGTATCGCAGTCGCAGTCTGAATTTCTTAACGATGTGGTTTTTTGAGAGTTCATACTAGGTTAACCACAAATTAATTAAAGATCTATTAAGCCAAGTTTTGTGGCCACTTCGTCTGTTAGCTAAGAAATAGGTTCAAGGGTTTACTTTCTAACTAATAATACATTTCTAAAGATCGGACGTGGTTATTATATTTGAAAAGTGGCAGATTTGGAGAAGTAACCACACCACTCCAACTTATTATTTGATTCCACGGAGTATTAGCCAGTTCAAATTTAAAATAAAAGTCAGTAGGTAAAGAAAAAAAAATAAATAAAAACGTCATTCTCTACATAGTTTTATTCTTTCATATTATAATAATCATCATCATCATATCAGCCGTAGGACGTCCACTGCTGGACAAAGGCCTCCCTCATTGATCTCCAGGAACTGCGGTTGGAAGCGGCCGGCATCCAACGCCGACCTGCGGTTCTTACCAAGTCGTCTGCCCATCTTGTAGGTGGACGTCCTACGTTGCGCTTGCCGGTCCGTGGCCTCCATTCGAGAACTTTCCGGCCCCATCGGCCATCTGTTCTGCGCGCTATATGGCCTGCCCATTGCCACTTCAACGTGCTAATCCCTCGGGCTATGTCGTTGACTTGAGTTCTCCTATGTATCTCTTCATTTCTGATTCGATCCCGTACAGAAACTCCGAGCATAGCCCTCTCCATAGCTCGTTGAGCGACTCTGAGCTTATTCATAAGGCCAATAGTGAAGGACCACGTCTCGGTTCCATATGTCATCACATCATTATAATAATGATTACGTTTTATTAATGAAGAAATCAATCGACGGGTAGGTAACAGACATCCTCCAAAAAGTCAGTAGGTAAGCAGGCTGTAAATATGTATAATAAATAGGTGCACATATAGCACACAATCTCCCGTGCAATCACGTTGAATATTTACCGAGTCACCAGCATTAATAAGTTCCCGTGCCGTCCACAACAAAGCCTTAAAATCTACATAAATATAGGGTGTTATTTTAAAATTACCATCAAATTGCTGCCATGAGAAAGTAACAGGTTAAGCGAATAATGCTTTCCGATCCTTTAACCAACGTTTCCCTGCAATTACTTTGAATTGTGACCGAGTTTAATGAAATTGTTATAAACATAGACGGTAACGGCATAATCGTAGGCCTAGTGGGAATATCGCCATGTGGGGGGTTCTGGGAGGCGTGCTCGCCTGGTTAGGTGAGGCTTACGTAGTAAGATAAAGCGTTTATACAAACCGTTATATACAGAGAGTTTTTTCTAAGTGTGCACAATTTTGCACAGGAGGTTCAGACTCTGTAGTATATGCGATTATTGTAATAAAACCAATATGTTTTATTTTCAAAAAAAAATACCATTTTATTCCTCAAAACACAGAACTCGTGGACAATGCGAAAATCATTCATTAAATTTTACTGCGCACGCACACAAACGTAAAACTAAACACTCACGGTCGCAGAATTAAAAGGGTGTCCATAAATCACGCACTTTTTTTAAATATTTTCAAATGAAAGTAATTAACTAATTAAGAGTTAAATTAAATATTTGACTTTTTATAAATAACATTATTTATGTCTAGAATGTTATATAAAAATTTGTGCACACTTAGAAAAAACTCCCTGTATAGAATTCAAAGATTTATCTTTTCTCTCCTATCCCCACCCTGGCAACAGCCCAAGCCGAGGTTCGTACCTAAGTGGTGCCCTTGCGCTAGTTGTCTCATCAAAACTTACAGGGCTGAGCGCCTTCTGCGCTCGCCAAAAGCTCGGTTAAGCTGCAACGGCCTCAGAGGCCAACAGCGAAATAAGTCCATTCGAAAAATAAATATCTTCACTCATTTTGTTAAAGCATACATTCAGACAGGTTGTAACATAATTCACATCTTTACATAGTATAAAATGAAGTCGCTTCCGCTGTCTGTTACCTTAGATTGTTTAAACTACTCAACGGATTTTAATGTAGTTTTCAGAAATAGATAGAGTGATTCAAAAGGAAGGTTAATATGTATAATACATACATAGTAACTGCGAAAGTAACTGTTTGTTTGTTACCTTTCATAACCAAACAGCTGAACGGATCTTAATGAAATTTGACAAGGAGATAGATTATATCCTAGGGAAGGACACAGGCTACTTTTTACCCGAGCGCGCAAAAGGAGGGTAATGTTTTTATTGAAATGCCACGCAGCGAAGCCGCGGGCGGGTCAGCAAGTAATTAAATAAATAAGTTGTAAGTTGTATACTTAATTGTTTCTTTTTTCATATTTATCCATAATTTTACAGTTGTATTTTAAAACCAACTTCGTATCAATTAAAATCAATATGTCTCGTATATGTTATTGAAACGTACTTAATCACAAACTCCTAAATTATAAAGACTTATTAGCATCATCGCAATACTCGCAGCTTTGGCTCTACGAATTTACTAATCCCTGGCACGAATGAATGAATAAATGAAAATACTTTATTGTAAACAAAAAATTACAAACAAAATAGAAAGTACAAAGTAAATAGTACAATGGGCGGTCTTATCGCTTAGAAACGAACTCTTCCAGAGACAACCTTTGGATGAAGAGTATTTACTCGAATTTACACGTTAGACGTAGCACGAAGCGAGATCTCTAAATTAACTTTGGAAAATCGGCTTGTATGTATGTTTGTTTGTCCGAGGATAACTTTCGAAGCGTTGATCCGATCATCGTGAAACTTGATACATAGATAGGTAGTGATGGTACAATTTTGGTGTGACTAAATTAGCTAAAAATGTTGGGGGGTTGTTGAGATATTGGGGTTCAAAAGGGGTAATAAAAAATGAAAATGAGACTATTAGGTCAAATGGGACGCTAAGTAAAAGGTCTTCATTAGTACATTTCGACTCCGTTTTTTTTTAGTAGTTATTATAGTTTCTGCAGTTATAAAAACTGAACTTTGACAAAATTCACAGGGTACACCAGTGACCCCACAGTGCTGTAATTTGGTATGCGTGTTGCTTAAGTGACACAAATATAGGCAAAAGTCTGAAATCCCTAATAACTGCAATTTATACCCCAAAAATTTTTAACCAAATTACATGAACGCCCGTTACCTGTAATTTGAATGAGACTGTAGGTCACGTAAGTTGGTTATTTATTTCGTGGCACTATTTTGATAGTCAAAAATTACAAATAATATTTTTGTTCTAATCGGAGAGTCGCGAGCTCTCAATTTGGAACGAACCACTAGTTATAATATTTAACCAATGACCGAAGCGTCAATGTGCAGTTATCATCAAGTTTCATGTAAATATTCCAGCACTGCAGTGCTCAAAACATGAAATTCTGTTTTTTGCTTAACTTGTTTCAAAACACTTACCTACGTACCTCCCAGAACGTTTTATGGCCTGTGCAAAGTAATAGGCCCATTTCGGTTTGACGAGTCGAAGCAAATTGTACACGACCAGTCCAGGAATTTGCAACTCAAACAACCACCAGCAATTTGTCGGATTGAATTGAAATTATTGAGTGCTTCTGTTAAAACTACTATTGCTGGTGCATTTGTTCATTTATGTTTTTTTTTTATTTCAGATGACGCCTGCACCCGAGCGGTTCGGCCGTCTCGTAGCTTGGCTGACCTACAATGCTTCTCTGGTAAGTTACCTTTGAAAATACTTATAATACTTACAAACAATAATTTAACATTAATTATAAATAACGAATGACTGTGCAAGAGCAACCGCATAAATTCGACCAAGATAAGTAAAAAGTCACACTAAAGAGCGAGTGCCTTGTTTCTTGCCTTTCTTTCCTGGCTTGGTCGCGAAGGAACAGGCAGTAAAATTGACGTTTCAAAGTGATCCTTGTGATTTTAATGAATAAAAGATTTTGACTTTTTGCGTGTTTATCAATATGCGTAGGGTCCGTTCACACAGACCGGCTCGGAGAGCATCGGCGCGCATTTTTCTTTTCACACAGACCGGATCGTATACGCTTTTAGTTGGTCGGAGCGGAGCCGCCAATAGAGAATACAATCCCGAGCATGTTTTTCAATCCCGGGCTTACGGGATTTTTGAAGCCTTTTCCCGGGATCCCGGGCCTATCCCGGGATTAGACTATGTGGTTTCTAATTGGGCTAAAATAAAAAACACGAGTAATTAAAAAAAAATGTCTTTAATGTCTTTGCACAACACAAATCAGAATAATAATAAGAAAAGAAAAAACACAAACCAAAAAATACTATACTTTTGCAAGAAATTAAAAAACAGTACAAAATAACTATTTAGAATTTCGAAAATATAATCGCAGAAATATCAAAGCATCCAATGTTTGACTTCCGAGCCTGCTTCGTAGTTTATTGCCAACATAAGCAGCAGCTGAAAACACTCGTTCAGCTTCTACGCTGGTTGGAGGAATAGACAATAGATACTTATATGCTGTTTCTAAGTGATATCCACGAACTCCTCCATATTCGAACAGGCTCATTTCACGTCTAATACTATTTGCCAACCCCAATTCATTTTGTACTTGTACTTCAGGATCTGGGGATTTCATACTCTTGTTAATTTCCAGCTGTAACTTTTCCTTTAATGTCAATTGGGGTTGGGAGGTTTCTGACCTTAGCTCATCATCTGTTTGTGATCCTGACCTTGCTTCTTCTTCCGTGTTATCTCGACTATTAAGTCTTTTAACAATACTCTTTATTTGCTTCCTCACTAAAGCCTGTGTCGGAACTGGAAATAAGTCGTGCCATTCCAAATCCGATAACAACTGATTTTCATCATCCATTCGTGGATTTTGTAAATAATTTAACACGCTAGTTAAATCATCACTTCGCCGTTGCTTTATACGTTCCACTAAGGATGTTTTAATTTTTTTTGGGAAGTGCTGAGTTTTTGCTAGACAGTTGTTTTATATGAAATTTCAAAGCGGCATCAGCTGTGCATAAATTAGCATCTCGCTGACAGATTGCTGCTACTGTCAATTTAATTGGGGTCAGCACATCAACAATTTTATTTACCAATTCAAAAGCAACATCTTCTAAACGAATTGGATGATTGAGATCTATAAGAGCTTTTGAATGCATGCTTTTAAAAGATAAAATCGCTCCAGCATTGTTAAAAGACTATTCCACCTGGTTTTACAGTCCAAAAGAAGTGACAACTCTTTTCCATGTTTAATTTTCACATATTTTTGAAGCACTGTTTCATTTTTCAATGGAGATCTTTTGAAATACACTACAACTGCGGATTTTCTTTATCAGCTCATTAATATTTTCATATTGTGTTAATCCTGGTACGTGTTCTAGCGCAAGATCATTTTGTGACATTACGATTAAACCTGATTCTGGACAGTCTAAGTCTTCTAAATGGTGTTCATCATCGCTGTCGTCCATATAATCAACAGTCACAGCTGGTTCATTTATCGTCATCTGAGGTAGGGCTATCTTGCAAATTATTATGTTTTTCATAAAGCACATCACAGACCGCCAAATTGATACCATGTGCGAGACACAGTTGTTGTTCAGTACAAACAAGCCGCCCCACCTTTATCATAACATTCGGTCCATCGGTTAAAATAACCACGATGTCAGTTTCTAGGGAAATGTCAAATTTACTTAGACGCTCTTGCAATATACGAAGAAAATTTTCAGCTGTCATACTATCGTAAATAGGAACAAGTCCTAAGTTTCAAAATTTTTTATATGAATGAACGTTGACCGCCATGTATCGTTTATTGGAAGTTGAAGTCCACTCGTCGAAAGAAAGACTAAATCTTTCACCTGCACTTTTCAAATGTTTTAATTCTGCAGTTACTTGCTTTCTGATTTTTTCACTGTAATTCATAACACGTTTTCGAACAATGACGGCTGACTTTGGTAAATCCGTGTATTTTGCTAAGAACAATTCTCTCAAATCATCTGAGGTTATGAATACACTGAATAGAAATCCATCTAATGCAATCATTCTTGCCAAAATATCATCCAGGCTATTATCGTCGGCACTTTTAGTAAAATAATCATCTAACTTTTGCTTGGCTGGCGGCGGTGCTGTGTTCAGATTTTCAGAATCTTGACTTGTTGAAGCTGATATAACCTTGATGTTATGTTTTGATAACAAATGTGTATGTAATCCCTTAGTTGATCCACCCAAAGTCTTGAGGATGGCTGGGCATCGCTTACATTTAGCACTATTCCCGTCCTTCGCAACTAAATAATAACTCCACACTGACGTCGTATCACTGTCTTTTTTATGTTTAACAAAGTCTCCCGCCATTTGAAATACTTAATTTCAGATAATTGACTTTTAAATTTTAATGACGTAGCCTACGTAACCCGTCGTCACTGACGTAGCCTACGTAACCCGTCACTGGCAGAACAATAAATGAAAAAATAAAACCTGATTTGCATATTTATACTTTCGTACAGGGAATCCCCGACGGGAAATACCCGCAACAATATTATGATATGAGATGATCGGGTGATTCCCCTGTTGGTTCGTTGGGGAATTACCTTAAGAGTATTGTATTAAAGTATTACGAGTGGGGAAGTCCCTTCTAAGTTCTACGACAAACATATTATTAGGACTGTACCTGTGTAGTAAATAGTGGGTACCTACGTATTGTACGAGTTGCGTTTTGTCGTAATGTATTAAAATAATCTAGGCAAGGTTATTTTCAAGGCGCAACGGACTACGGAATCCAAACTAGACTTGTTTGTGGCAATCCCGAAAATTCCGAGATTAGCCAAGTACAGTCCCGGGATTTTCGAGGCCAGAAAACGGTCGGGATCCCGGGATCCCGAGATTTGGGATCCCGGGATTGTATTCTCTAGCCGCCAACTATTTCACATAGACCGGCTGGAAGCGATCTGAAAGCGGATGCACTCCGAACGAGTAAAAGTACGCGATCGGAGCCGGTCAGCTCCTCTTATTATTTCACACCAAGCGCGTTCAAGCATTCTTAATGACAAAAGCAGTGCAAATGCAAAAATAAACCTTACTACAAATACTAAAAACTCTGTTTTCGACGTGATAAAAATCTGCTCTCCTCTCCGAGCCGGTCTGTGTGAACGGACCCTTAAACGATAGCCAATCGTTCGTTATTAAATTAATAACAGCGAAATCTATTTTGCATCCAGTAATAATTCCACAAACCGTACACACTCAACGCTTTACCAATTACGAGGGCGCGCCAATAAATCGCGATGAAAATATTGATAACGTTACTGATGGAGAGCGCGTCGCGGCCGCCGCCCGCGCCGCGCCGCCGCCGCCGCCGCCGCCATGAATTACCGCGCAAACAACGCCATCCGTGTAATTTATCCACAACGTTTACGTAATTAAATCAGTTTACCGAATTATTTGTCTATTCGAGCGGTTACAAATCGGGCGAACAATTAACATGGCTCGTTTGGATCGCTCGGCGTCGGACGCTCGCAGTCGCCGCTCGGACGCGTACAGTATCTGCATTCTGCATAATGCCACTCATTTGCCGTTTGTAAGCGACAAATGAAGCGGGCAGAGGGAAATGTTTAAAACGGCCAGCGTAGCCAGAGCCGTGTCTTGGGAACCGCAGCGGAAGCGGCGGTGTCACCGGTGCTGGTCGGACGGAGGCCGAAACGTGCCGAAACGCAAATATTCGCGCGACCGCACGTCTCTAATAGCGCGTGAAGCCGGGTGATTGTTCGCTTCGGGTGGCGCATGCCATCCGCTTATTTATTTTACAAATGAACGATTCCTTTCCGATGCTTCCGATACAACGGTACTTAGTCAAAACTTTTTTACGCATGAGACCACTTTATATAAATATAAATAAATATATTGCTGTACATTACACACAGCGATATTTAGCCCCAAACTAAGCAGAGCTTGTACTATGGGAACCAGACAACTGATAGAATACTTATATACATTTTTGTTTGTAAATACATACTTATAATACATAGACAAACACCCAGACCCGGAACAAATATCTGTAGATAATGCAAACATTTGTTTCGCGACGGGAATCGAACCCGCTACCTCCTGCGTCTCAGCCGGCTATGCGCCCGGAGGTCGTCAAATGTATGTAGCACCCAAGCCCACACAAAAGTATCGTTATAACATCTCGGTATTGTTTCCGTCACGCGATATGCGATAGATCCTGGATTTATTTTCCGTGACATTTGGTAATATCATGCCCTAATTTTAGATGTCATAAATTTTTTTGTGGGTCAAACGACGAGACACTTTGTCATCGTAAATGTTTTTTTTTCGAAACTAATTTAACTAAAAGCCTATTCAGAATAAAAAACTCTGTCTGCGATGGACGTATTAAATAGGTGTTTGTCAGCTTTTATTTTTAGAAAGAAAGATAAAAAGGTACATAAGTATTACAAAATATTCAAAGTTGGAACCAAAATCTTCGATCATAGTTTTAGGAAAAGTTGTTATTGTTTTTCCGACACACACGCTCGTAAAGTGAGCTGTACATCGTTATTAGGGCCATAAACCGAACTATAAGTAACACACTAGTGCATAATAGAATTATCCCTACAAAGTTAAGTTAGTACCTAACTGCAAATTACATGCGAGTAAACAAAGCATTTTCAATTTAACCGGGTAATACAGTTTTTGTAACAACAAAGAGGTTTTATGCCGCTGAAAATCCTATTACATTTTTGGAATAAATAAATGTATCCCTAAATTAGACGAAAAAACATTTATTATTATCAAATTACTTATAATTTGTTATTATTTGCATTTTATCACTAAAATTATAATTTTGGAGTAGGCTGTGTATATGTAATCAATCACCTTCCATTTGCAACGTGCAAAAAAAAAATTTTGCTCGCCATTTCCCAGTTTTTTGTTTGTATCGCATTTGTTGCTGTGTGGTAAATAATTGTAAAAATGTCAAGCTTTAGTACAGAAGATTTGTTTTTTCCCCGCAAGTGTGTTGAAAAAGTGCGTATGAAACTCGTGAGCAACTTGCTCACTAGACACTCGACTGATTTACGCCCTCGCCTACGCTCGGGCTGCAACCCACATCCTCGTGTATAATGAGCAACTTAGCTCACTTGTATCATAATATACTATTTCCGAACTCTGGGATATACAATATTCCAAAGCACCTTTCTTGTATAGGCAATAAAAGCATGAGAAAAATTCATCATGAGGTTTCTAGCAACATACTTTATCTACCTAATCTATTTACTCGTAATTAAAATGAAGAGAATAATAAATAGGCAACCATATTGAACATTAACAGCGATAACGTCGCGCAATGTTTGGAATACACTCCAGAATTAATTAATAGATGATTGGTCTAGATATCTCTATCTAAACCGAATATATATCATTATATACATACGCACATGTTAATGTAGGGAGTAGGTATTCGCCTAACATAACTGACACTGAACGTTGATTTATTTGCAAAATTCAAATTGGCTTGTAAATAGTTAATCTACGTTCCATTATCAGATTTACTAACAAAGCAATACGAGCTCTATTATAGAATAATTTATTACTCAATCAAGAGATGAAATGATTAGGTGGAGATGAGCTAAACATGGCTGTATTTAGGTACTAATGATTTGCAAACATGAAAAAATAAAAATGAAAAATATATTACAGCCAAAAACTTATCAATAAGATTAGGTAACATAAAGATTGCTCGGGGTTTCTCTACGGGATCGAATCAGAAATGAGGAGATACGTAGGAGAACTCAAGTCACCGACATAGCCCGACGGATTACCACGTTGAAGTGGCAATGGGCAGGCCATATAGCGCGCAGCACAGATGGCCGATGGGGCCGGAAAGTTATCGAATGGAGGCCACGGACCGGCAAGCGCAGCGTAGGACGTCCACCTACAAGATGGGCAGACGACTTGGTAAGAACCGCAGGTCGGCGTTGGATGCAGGCCGCTTCCAACCGCAGTTGCTGGAGATCAATGAGGGAGGCCTTTGTCCAGCAGTGGACGTCCTACGGCTGATATGATGAGGATGATGATGAACATAAAGATAATTTTTGTAATTTAACTAAGATGCCTGGTATAACAGCAATATACATTTTACATCATGCAAATGTTATATCACAAATATTTGGTATGTTAGTAATTGCTATAGCAAATATTTGTGGATTGAGGCTGGAAAGCACAGTGCAGAACGGCCCCTACTAGATCGATACTTTTCACATTCACTCGTATCAATGAAAGATAAATAAATAGCGCCTGTCAATAAGTTGCAGCACTAGCTGTGTGAAACGGCTGGAAAGACGACCTTCTTTCTTTATTCTTTATTGTACACAAGAAAATACATTATAAAGTACAGAAATAGAGGACATGTACAAAGCGAGCTTAACCGAAGAGTTTTCTTCCAGCAAACCTTTGAGGCTAGAGAGAAAGATGATTTTAAAGGTAGGTGCGTGTACAAGAATCATAAATATGTACATATATCTTAAACAAATAAAACCAAAAGGAAATAATAAACTAAATTGTACTATTTCTGGAAATTCTTGGTGCCAAACCTCCCTTCCTATACGTTTTGGAGGAATAGGCATCCGAAAAAATTACGAGTGTTTCATTACCAGCATTTCTGTCTTCTGTCCACAGCATCGCTGGACTATACCATAAAATTATAAACCCATCTTTAGGAGACGTTCTGGTCGTATGCGCGGCAGAAGCCAGAAACGCTTGGACAGTAGCTTGTCCGGGTGAGGCGTTTCCAAAAAGCCTCCGTTCCCAGAGGCAATGGGACGAGCCTCTTTGTAAGTTAATACAGAAGTCCCTTCTGGTCAATTGTATTAACGATTCAGACCGGACTCGTCTCCTTGCCACAAGCAAACGCGAGGCGGGCTACTGACTGCAAGCTGTTCCTTCGGCGAATATTGGAACTCTACTTGACGACAGCAGTTTTTCAATTGATGTTGGTCTGCGTCTGGGCATTTCCAGGACTGAGCCCAAAAACGTCATTGTGGTGGCAACGTAGATCGTTTGGGTTACCATGGTCTGTCTTGCCGCCGCAGTGCTAGTCGACTCTCACGCCACGCCACCCTGAACGACGTCATCCGTCGGGCGTTTGTCACCGTAAACGTGCCGGCTCTGCTCGAGCCGAACGGTATTTCACGAGACGATGGCAAGAGGTCTGATGCTTTGACATTAATTCCGTGGAGTCGTGGGAGGTCGCTGGTGTGGGATGCAACTTGTGTTGACACACTGGCGCCCTCTCACCTTCATAGTACTTCCCGGGTGGCTGGTGCGGCAGCAGAGGCTGCGGAGAACCTCAAACGGAGGAAATATGATTTCCTGGGAGATCAATACATATTTCTTCCCTTTGGGGTCGAAACTATGGGTCCTTGGTGCTCGAGTGCCCGAAACTTCATTAAAGAGCTGTCCAGAAGCCTCTTAGACACCACAGGTGACCAAAGAGCTGGAACCTACCTCAGTCAACGGATCAGCCTAGCCATTCAAAGTGGTAATGTTGTTAGTTTTTGAGCACCTTACCTGCAGATGGAGACTTAAATGCAGTTTTTTATTTATAGGTTTATTTTAAATTGAGTTTTAGTTATTTGATTTAATTGTAGTTTTTATTGTTAATCTGTTTGATACTATTTAGCATATTGTATAATAAATATATTGTAAGTAATAAACTGAATATAATAAATAAAATAAATAGACTAATATATACAAAAATAAATATATACCTACAATTAAATAAAATTAAAGAGAAACATAGAGCTCTTTAACTTTCCGTTTGAAAATGTTGAACGATGGACTAGCGCGAACTTCATGGGGCAGGGCATTCCAAATTACCTTAGAAAGTTGCTGGAGTGCAGGCTCCCCAAGATAGGTCGCAATGGAGATGAGGAGGGCTGTATTTAGCAGTGGACGCCATACATACCGCTGATAAAATGATCTAAAGAGAATCCTGTCTTTTTAATTTTAATTTCTCTAAAAGGGTTTTAAAAAAGGAGGCCCTTGTCAGTCCCTCAAGACTATCAAAATAACAAAGACTGCATACCTGCTCTGTTTTCTCCAAACTAAGATAATAAAGTGGCAGTGAAAACCCAATCTCTACCAAAAACTCTGAGCAAATGCTCTCCGTAAGGCCTTACGCAAATTATTTTGGTCTAAGTAACCGAGCCATACGCTAGTAACCAACGTTCGGCACGTCGCTGGATGGTTGACCGTTTGTGGCATTTTCAGTTGAACTCTCCAGTGCCTCGGAGGGCACGATGACTGTCCCAGCTACAAAAGTCGGAGGCCTTTGGGCGGCCTAAAAACTCCGACAGTGTAACTAGCTAAGTAAAAAGCTATTTTAAACCTATGTATGTACTTGCTCTAGTTACCACATCGAGGCCCACATTAGGGAAGTCCAATTCAAACTTATCGAGCTGAAGAATCTACACGTACAGTTGTGCCAACTTTAATTCTAACATCAGCGAGCCACTTCCTCATAATTTATTATTCCCGGAATCGTATTTTTAATCAGAAGACCCCTTTTTGCTAATTTGAATAACGGACAGTGCTTGTGGCCAGTAAAGGGACGACGTCAAAATCCCGAAGGGTATTTCCTCAATTTCTACTTTGTAGAAAATTATTTGCCAATTCTCATTTTGGATGAATTTCGATTACATGTACAAGATTTTTGAAACTTCTCCTCGGTTGCGAATTTAAATCTTCTGGTTTGTTATATGTGGGATGAAATGAAAGGAAATCAATTTGTTTTCTAAAACACGGTAGAATACATAGTTGTGTATGATTATTTATATTGACTTGTCTCTATTGATATCCAATTTTATTTTTTGAAGTGAAAACTTCTATAGGCGCGTTGGGCATTTTTTGAGATGGGAAAAAACCATTGAATTCGCGACACTGTTACCGTTACCGACACCTCTGTATATAAGTATCTCGTATTTGTTCAAGTTTTCACTTCTGTCGGCGCTCCCGGACGTGACACTTTTCTTTTATTACTTTGTAGAACTTTTATATATTCTGCTTATATTTACCTAATATTGTAACGAGTATGTACAAATGTTTATAAATTATGACGTGTAATATTCTTACCAAATAAATGATTATGTGTTATGTATAGGAGGAGGAGCTTAGTATTTGCTTAGTGAGCGTGCAAATCCTACTAATATTATAAACGCGAAAGTTTGTATGTATGGATGTTTGTTCCTCTTTCACGCAAAAACTACCGAATGTATTTTAATGAAAGTTTACAATAATATAGCTTATACATTAGAATAACACATGGGCTATAACTGTTAAAGATAGTGTGTGAATTGTCCAAAATATAACGATAGTCAAGTAAGTCGGAACAAAATCTGCCATCTGCGAGCTATTCTGGCGTACACTGCAAAAACGGTAGAGTTTACACGTATATAAGAGAAATGTTTAACTTAATTAGTCCTACAAAAAAGTCCGCGACAGCATATATCTAGCTTTTATGAGTAAGCCATTATCGCCAAAAGAGTAAACCATAAATCCAATAAAAATTGATAATATATTTGTAATGCACATTTGGTAGTAACAAACGAAGCTGCTCGAAGTACTTACTAATCCTGCGCAGACGAAGTCGCGGGTACCAGCTAGTGTATTATATGTATAGGTAATAATAGGTGTAACACTGATAAAAATAAGAACTTTGTGTATGTACATAAATTAGTTAAAGATCTCTATATGTATACAACATTAGTTAGGTACTTATGCCAAATAAAAAATATAATCATTTAAAATTACTTATAATTTGTATTTTTTGTATGTGTCTAATATACTAACTAGTTTGCTCAATTTGTTCGGTCAATTGATGCAAAGTAATTAAACTGCACCAGCATAGATTTTGATATCGATCTGGAACTACCATGAAATCAATCATTATGAAATTTGAATGTGTAAGCAAAGTTTTAACAACTTAATGTTAAGAGTTGACTATACCTCAACCCAAACTCGAATTTCACCCCCGCTTCTCCGCGCGCCGCTGCACGTCATATCTCCCCGTGGTTCATATGTTTGCCGGTATTTTATCATTCAGTCCCTTCATTATCTTGTTGTGTTTATTTCTCATTACTGCGTCTTTACAAAAACCAACTAAATATAAATTCTACCTAAGAATTACGTGTTCGTTTGGAGCGAAAAGCGTCACGGGTACCCCGTCTGAAAGCTGAGGCCAGACTGAATCGCGGAACGGGCGTCCGGAGCGAATGGTTTCATTAGTGCGAAACTTAGATATTTTCATTTTATGGTAAAATGAAAAGGTATTTTGAAAATTTAAAACACAGGTGCACTTATTTATGTTGTGTAGAATTACTGTATTACGTTTCAAGATCTAAATTGTAGGTCTAATTCATCGCATAAGAACGGTTTTAAGATACATTTGGAGTCATCTATGGTTTTTTTTTCGAATCAAGCATATTTTACGGAATCGTGTTTTCACAACGAAGGCGCTCTAGCACGTATCCTTAACTATAACATATATGAATTACAGATTGAAAGCACATAATTTGTTGAACAAAACATTGATTCTCAATAAGCGATTTAACGTCTCCCCAGGTATAGTGCGCCCTTAACTGCTGAAATCGTCAATCGGCGTTTTGCGCATGTGATTTAAAATCGTTATTTTTTTCAAAATAGAAATTTCCAAAATGATGTTGTCAAAGCGCATTCGTTTTATGTAAATTTTATTTGAGATGAGCGTAGTCCGCCTTTCGAAAGAAAATTAAAAACAGGGGCAAAAGGGCCCTTTGGGGTGCTATTGAATGAATTAATTAAATAATTATTCGCAGAAAAAGGGTTATTAAAATTAGTAATTAAAATATTTGTTGTTCCATTAATTCAACCAATATTAGTATGCGAATATTGGCAAAACATCACACTAATTATTATAAATGCGAAAGTTTCGATGTTTGTTTGTTTGTTACTCAATCACGCCGTAACGTCTGAACCGATTTCGATGAAATTTGGTATATAGGTACGTATAACGTATACGTTTGGTATAACTTGGATCACCACATAGGCTACTATTTATCCCATAAATCAGTTCCCATGGTATAAAAATGGGGTGTTAAGTCAAGTTACAACAGCGAGTTTAGCTTTATTTCTAGGTTACCTACACATTTAGTAGTGTAACGCGTACGAAGTCGCGGGCAACAGATATTAATTAAAATAAATCTAGTTTTAACCATGAATGATAGTAAAATATAATGATTCAGGTATCAAATGTCAGTAATAAAATAGAAAATGTCAGCTAAGCAAGTGTCAAATTGTACGTATGTCAAACTCAGATGTAATTATCGATTTCACTGTTTACCGCGAGGATATTGTTGCAAAGGAATAGAGGAACACAATATTATCTGCTTACAAAGCATAGCGATTCACCTAAGTTCACCTAACCGGATCAAGTCTAAGGTAGCTTGAGTGACTACTAAAGCTACCTTAGACTTGATCCGGTTACAATCATATTTTTTGAATTTCTTTCTTATTTTTTATATACTAGTTACCTACCTGTAGATGGAACAAGCATATGGCCCACCTGATGTTAAGTGGTAAGCATCACCTATACCAGAAATGCCTCAGTAGGTCACGCACTCGAAACTTACCCTACGATGCGCGCCCTGCGTCCATCAACTTGACGTATACAGATGCAAAGCCTCATGTGCCTGTAATTTCACCAACAACCATTCCATTCAAACCGAAACACAGCAAAACAGCTTGCTTGCTTTTTCAATTCATATCAACGAAAAATTAATTTACTTCCAAACTTTTTCTTAACGAGTTATTCTGCCAATCGTTGTCAAATATTCGGACAGTCGGAAAGGACAGTAAGGTACTTACACAAAAGGGTTCATACAAAGGGGAAAGGGATAGCTTAATAAACTCTTAGACTAGGATAAACTCTGGTTTTGCATTTTAAGTGGCATCTGTTTGTTAAATCGTATTCCGCTCTTGTGTGATGATTTATCTTGAAAGCTTGAATTAACTAATTTGAAGACAAGAGACAAGTTTGGCTAATTCTTATAAAAAGTTATTTTTGTAGATATCCAAATAACTTGGATAAAAGCTTCTTATTTAGAACTTTTTAAATTTTCGCGAACTATACTCATGTTTTTAAGACAAAACGGGTCTTTAGCGCACATATTTATATCAAAATTATAATTTTGACTAATCTCGACATTTTGGCCAAGTTACATCGGCCGTGGTCACGAGAGACTGAAAGCGTGCGGGTGTCATTGCCGGGCAGCGCGAATGTTGTCACCAACTACCCGCACTTGGTTTTCTGAATCGCACGTATCACTGTTTCGACACACTATACTAACAGTATCTGAAGTTACGCGTGGATCTAAATCGCGACGTGAACACCTAACTATAACTAGATTCCACGATGCAGATAATCTAAATCAATTAATGCATTTTGATATAAATCTGTGCGCGAAGACCCGTTTTGTCTTAAAAACATGAGCTTCTCATTTGTACAAAAACAACAACCTTAACATTTAAACTTTGACATTGACATTGACATTAGGGGCAATTATGCAAAAGAATAGTTTGTACGTATTAGAGTACATACATTATTTGCAAATAAATTTTCCGGTCTCAGGGTTTGATGTCCCTATTTTTCCAACAGTTCGTGTTGGGAACCCGCTATTACGTGATTTGCATACCTATCTACCCTCCTCGGAATACGCCCTCTAAATACCTAATTGTAACCCAGAAAGTAAGCTGTATAAAGTGATCGATAGATACAATGCTTGTTGAAAATGTTGGGAACACCGTAGCCACTTTACTTTGTGAGCATTAGGTAGAACCTCTTTTAAATAAATTGCCGTATAAAAATTTCTGAAGTGGCAGTGATCATCGATCTAGAAAAAACAAATACGACAGGCGAGCGAGACTGCCTGAAATACCCCAGCTTTCTAAATAAAATATGCCATTTCCATAAGAAAGCACTTCAAAAACAGTGACGAATGACTGCATCCTCATCAACAAAGTCCGAAATATCTCTCTCTAAAATGCAAACCACTGCGCCGCCGGTCGAAAAGTCGGCACACGTAGGAGCGAGCCCCAGTTATTGGATTTTAGCGGAAATTTCACCATATACGAGCGAAACGAGCAAAACATCTCACTGTTTGCGAATCACACAGCATATCGAATTTTGATTCTGATTTGTATAGCGCCGTGGCTGCCAGTGTTGCCCGAAAATGCCGATTTACCAACGCTCAGCTCGCAGATTGTTAGATAACGCATATAACTGTCTGGAAATTCTGGTATTTTCTGTGCTAACTGGCTGAGACTGTTTGCCAAAAATATTTAGACACGGAATAGTGCTAGGAGGACTTAATGCTAAAAGTATTTTTATATATAGGTATTATTCAAAGGTTTACTTAATTTTCTCTATGTTAAAAACATGTAGAGTTATCAAGATATTTATCGGCTGTTGGTTTTGGTTATCTACCATGTACTAAATAAATATTACTTTCAACGTACTTCTACTCGATGTATTTTAGAAAATGTTAATGTTCGTTCCTAGATGTTTTATTGAACTTAGAGCCGTTTACTCCACAATATTCAAGCTCAAAGTAATTTTCAAAGTACCCACGTAATGAATTGTCAGAATCCGGAAGTTGGAATGGCAACACTACTGCCAGACCCCAGAGCAAATGGGCCGGCAGATATGCGTAAATGGAACGCAAAACTGCGGATGTGGCGGGCGCAGCTGATTCTGCCGCGTTGCTAGGCACAAACAAAGGAAAAAATATTACCTGTTTTTTGTTTGTAGCGCTGCTTTTTTGGTCAACTGCCTTTTAGAAATGCGCAACTTTATAACGCTACTTTGGATAAATAAGATAATTGTTGGTAAAGTCGGTCCCCTTCGTGATGGGTAGGGGCGTAGCTGCTTCAGGACAGATTAATTAATGGATTAATTATGTTACATACCATAACAATTATCGTAGTTGTCTGTAACACATCGTTTTGTCCGAAGTAATCAAAACTACGATCATTCTTGCTTGCTTGATTGCTAATGCTAGATAAAGCAGGAAAGCCATAATAACTACGATTAGATAAAAGGCTACCCAAGAAATCAGAAATCGTAAACGAGCGTAAGTAAATAAGGAAGTTCTCATATTTCTTTGTTTCCAAGTAAATTAGATTCGGAAAGCGCGCCATCAACAACTCAAAACTCGGTCGATGCTATCTTGGACATCCAATCGAGTTTCATCCGACGCCGCTCCCTCCCTATAGAATGCTAATAAACCCACTTAGCCGACAAACTACTGGCAGCTTTGTCTTTTAAAGCTCTCAGATTATCGTCGTTGCATCTATCAGCAATCCTGTAACAGAATTAAACTCGGCTCTGTAATTCTAGCCAGAGTCGAATCTCGACTCCACTCAGATCTCGTTGCTAATTGTCGGAAAGAGGAAACGTAATAAAAGTGCTAGTCTTTGTAGCAAAGAAGCCGGTACGAGCGCCTCCGAAGAGCGCATTTTAATAAATTAAAACTGCGCAAAATTCTCATTCCAATATCATTTTATTTTCTCTTTTCTGCCCGTTCCGTGGAGCGCGCCCGCCTTACATTGATTCTATTTCACCGGCAGAACATCAGTTTAGCTAAAACATGCTCCGTATTAAAAATATACTGTGTATTTTCAGAGATGTGTCTACTTTCGTAATTGAAATGATTCGTATTCAGTTTAACGTGCGCCGACGTAGAACACAGTCGAGCGAGACATTTGCGGTCCAGTTGATGTTAAAAGCAATGGCTCCGGCGGCATCCCGATAACGTTTGCCTAACGTGCAGGTAGTCTAGATCCCACGAATGGCTAAGCTTTCAACGGTTTTAACGGAATTCGAAGCTGAAGTCGCTTAGTATATTTAAGCAGGTAGTTTTATTTTATGCGAGCCTTTTGTCCGTGCGGTACCTATTTTTTTATAGTTTCTAACTAGTTTTTCTTTTTCAATTTCAGGTTTTCCTGGTATCGCTTATGGTCCTGACATCGCAGAGTGGAGCGGCGGCCTTGGCGAACTGTCCAAGCGGCTGCAACTGTAACGATGACACACTCGTCGTGGTCTGCGAGGAGAGCCGCCTCGATGTCCTTCCCATCGCTCTAAACCCCTCGATACAACGTCTGATAATCCGAAACAACAAGATTAAAACCATCGACAGCTCTATGCAGTTCTATGCGGACTTGCAACATCTTGACCTCTCCCAAAACCACCTTGTCAACATACCCACGAAAAGCTTTGCGTACCAACGCAAACTACAAGAACTCCATCTAAACCACAACAAGATATCCTCAGTAACCAACACCACCTTCCAAGGATTGAACTCGTTGACTGTGCTAAACTTAAAGCGGAACTTCCTTGAGGAACTTACGAATGGGGTGTTCGCTACTCTGCCCAGATTAGAAGAACTAAACCTGGGACAGAACAGAATATCCAGAATCGAGGCCAGAGCTTTTTCGGGACTGTCTGCCTTGAGAATATTGTATTTAGATGATAACCAGCTGAGTTCAGTACCGACAACTTCCTTCAGTCTTCTGGGAAGCCTCGCGGAATTACACGTAGGCTTAAATGCCTTCTCGTTTCTACCCGACGATGCCTTTGCTGGTCTTAACAGATTAGCGGTGCTAGACTTGAACGGTGCTGGACTCTTCAACATTAGCGAATACGCATTCAGAGGTCTGCCAGGATTGAGAAGTCTAAATCTCTTCGGAAACAGACTTAGCGTAGTGCCAACTCAGCAACTGTCTGGTTTGACTAGGTTAGAGGAATTGTACATTGGCCAAAACGATTTTCTTGTTCTGGAAAGCCACTCTTTCAAAGGCCTTAAGAATTTGAAATTGCTTGACATAACGGGCGCTACACAATTAGAAAGAGTAGAAAAAGGGGCTTTTGAAGATAACATAAACTTGGAATCCGTGTTCTTAGTGAACAACAAAAAACTGGCCATTATAGAAGACAACACGCTACTGGGCCTGCCGAAACTAAAGCATGTTTCTCTAAGAGACAACGGTATCATAACTTTGGGGGAAACTGTTTTCATTGGCAAGGAACTTCGGCAACTAGATTTGACAGACAACCCTATGTTCTGCGACTGCCAACTGCTGTGGCTGCAAATGTTGCTCAAAGATAAAAGCAACTTCACGCAAGTGGAATGCGCGACCCCAGAGCACCTGAAAGATAAATACTTGAGAACACTTAGCGCTGTCGATTTAGGCTGCGAGCTCCACGACACACGACAGCAGACTATAATCTGCATAGTGGTAGTCGCGTGCGTCGCCGCCATCGCTACGCTAGTGCTCCTAATTTACAGATACCGCAAAAGCATGCAGGAGAAACTGAAAGACTACAAGTGGAACAAAAGGGGCAAGAACCTCGACTACCACAAGCCGATCTCGACGGAGGAGGACTGCATCGTGCGTGGCATCCACCCCTCGCAGTACCCCGTCCCGCCACCGCACACCCCCGGCCTCAGGCCAATTCCGGTGACGGAACTGTAGCTAGAGCTTTACGCCTCGCCGAGCGTATTCTTCATGTCTGGCGGGCCTGGGGCGCGCCGGCCGCAGCGCTCGGGAGGCGGCGGGGGAACCCTCCCCGCGAACGGTTTCACGTACATAGGCGGCGACACGCGCCCGCACCAGCCGATGACGCTAAACAACGGAGCGCCGGCGCACCATCTCAACAACGGCTCACTCCGGTCCCTGCCGGACAAGAAGAACAACCGCAGCGCGGTGTGCCACCCGGAGAACTTCCAGCGCAACGTGGATACGCGATACGCGCGCAAACAGGAGAACGGCTACTTGCGCAACTCGGAGACGATCATCGGCTTCGGGCGCAAGGAGCGCGAGTACGAGAGGGCGCACGCGCACGCGCAGTGCGAGTACAGCGAGCCCGAGTACTCCGTGATCCCGGAGAGCTACGCGCGCGCGATGGACGACTACCCGCGCTCCTGCTCGCACTCCAACACTTTCAACTGCTGAGTGAAACCGTCAAAGAACTCTAATACGTTTGTGATCTTGAAATTTTAGCAATAATCCTTCATTCCATTAAGTTTTCTATGGACTCGTGACGGGACGTAGTGCTCTAGAGCGGTTAGTGACTGTAGATATTTCGGTCTGGTCTCGGCCGGCGTGAACTTTCGTAACGGTTTAAGAGAGTACCTACCTTATTTGTAAATTATAGTTAAGTAGTGATGGATCTATTTTTCGATTGGTGTGGGCGAGAGGAGTATGAAAGTGAGACTTTCGTGGAGCGTACAATGTACAGACTAGTCGGTGGAGCCCGGGGGGGGCGCGTGCGCGTGCGCCCTCGTTAAGATTTGTATCATAACGTACATAACGCATGTGATTTGTATTTGTTTCTACCAGTGCGGTGGATTTTGTATTTGTTTGTACAAAACCATTCCATAAGAAATATCTTATTGTCGTAATATTTTATTTATATATTAATGTAAGTGTGCGTAAAATAAGACACCAATATGAAAACATATTAGGATTAATTGTAAATATATTTATACGATATTGAGATATTTATAAAATTTAATACGATCTTGTTCTTCTAAATTAACATAAATTAATTCGGGATATTGTATGGTTTGCTTCGTCGACTGTCATCCTAAATACGAGATTTCTTACACCTTTCATTACTGTGTAAGTATAAAGCACTCATTCACGATTCTATGCCACTATGCTCAACTTGAACTTTCATTGTAATTTTCATTCCTAGATATTAGCGACTCATTTTCATTGATTATTGGGGAAAATATGTTTATAACCGTGACTATAGATTTGACGTGTGATTTATCAAAATATACATTGTACCTATATAAAAAACTGTTACTTAATCTGACTTCATCAAGTCTAGTGGCTAGAACTAAACAATGTTAGTTAGTTCCTATTTGATATAACAGGCAAAGATGGCAGCACTAATACATTCACTGAAAGAAACTGAAACTGTTTTTAGAGAACAGCTATTATTATGAAATTGTCAACATTGTTGGTCGTAACACTGACAAAATGAAACATAATAAATCCCGTATGCTAAATAATAATTTAAATAAATCATAAAAGTTCTTTAAATAAAATGTTACAGCTTCTTTCATTAAATAAATTATACAACCGGTTTTTAGTTATTTATTTTATTTTCTTCGGAAAACATACAGTGATAAAATACTTAATAATTAGTTTATACTTATAGCTAATCACCATTTAGACGTTTTCGCATATTGAGTCTATTTGCTACCTTGAATGTTAAAGAAAAGATATTACATGTTATTTAGACAAGACATACAAAAGTGAGTAACGGACAGTTAAGAAGTCACATCAAACCAGTTCTTTGAGATTATATTTTTAAATGTATTTGGAGATGAATTAAATAAGTCAATTTCGGGTGAGTCATCCAGTTTATTTATGAAATTTGCTGATCTAATAAAAAACGAGTTCTGCCTATAGTTCGTTGAACAAGAGGGAATGTGCAAGTAAGTCTGATGCCTGACAGACCTTGTAGGTACTCTCAGACTTATCTGAGAAAGGAGATGGGGAGAGTAGATTTTATTTTGAATTAATTTAATGAATACAGATACGTCAGATATGTTGCGTCTTATATAAAGTGGTAGTATATGATGTCTCCTGCATCTTGATTCATAATCACGGTCATATTTTTTGCATTTAAATTGTAAGTGTTTCATAAATCTACGTTGTATAGATTCTAGCCTATTAATGTAAACATCGTAAAGCGGATTCCAAATGTGTGAGCAATATTCGAGTATACTACACACATATGAGCAGTAAAGGGTCTTAATGAGCTTATGTACGACATTCTTTTAAAATACACATCCGGAATCGTAAAAATTGTTTTTAGAGGTGGGTTTAATACCGGTAGCTTGAATATTTATCGAGTAATCTCTGCATTTCCAATAAACAATTTTTAACGTAAATAGGCGGCGCCTTTGCGACGATGCCGCTAAGTCAGTTTAGCAGGTACCTACTTACATGATGAATGAATATGATTTGTTTACCTATTGAATACAGGCTGTTTCATTTATATTTTTTGAAAATGTTGTCGTTGTTGTTATACGAATGTTCTGAAGAGCTGTTCAATTTAATTCCTGCTTCCCACTTCTAACATAAAACTTCCCGCAACCGGCAACGAGCTCACCCACATATTGTAGATGCGTGGAAGTCTCACACGGTGCGTTTCACCCGCTCGTTTCTTCCACGCACCTGCAAGATGTGGAATGATCTTCCTCCGGAGGTTTTTCCGGTGGGCTTCAAAATGAACGCCTTCAAGAGAGGTGTAAATAGGGTATTAAGTGTTAGGCAACGCGACTGCAGTACTACGAGTGTTACAGGAGTTTATAGGCGGCGGTGACCTCTTAACATCAGGAGGCCCGTCAGCTTGTGTGTCTACAAGATTAATATAAAAAATATATATACAATTTTATATTGTAACAAATATTAAAAAAACCTTTTTACAACAATACTAGCCATTAACCCTACCTGTGTGTTCATTTAATGTCGTACATATATAACAAATCGAGTAGTTATAAACTTTGCAAATGATTTAGCCACATGCCTAAAACAAACGTGTACCTACTTGTACCTACAGTTAGCGCTCTTAGAATGAAGTCAATTTTAAAATCCAATTTATTATTTACTTCTAACAATATTGGTTATTTTGATAAATCCCGCATCAAATTGCTCTTAAAATGTGCCTGAGACGTTTGACTAAGATTCTATTGTATAATTCTTCTCTTGTTTACTATTATTGTCCAATCTTGTATAAAGGCTTCCATTAAGACAAATACTGTATGCGTTATGTAATATTTTGTCCACTTTAGACGTATGCTGGTCATATACACTGTATTCATTTCAACGAAAAACACATGATGTAGTTGAGTACTTACATGTTTTTGTAAGAACGTCTTGGCTATAAAGTATATTTGGCTTTCTCTCCCAAATTATAATTAGAACGTTTTCCTAGGTCGAGATAGATATCATTGCTTAGTACGTGCTCAGTCGCTATCCCTCTTGCTCGCGTGGTTTGTCAAAGCAACAGGGATAGTGGCTGTGCTAAGCACTGGCTAAGTACCTAAAGGTTGCCTGGAAGAGATCGCTTTTAGTGATAATGCCGCCCATTGTACCTTTGATTTAATTTTGTATTCTCTTTTGTTTGTTTTATTTTTAATGGTGTGCAATAAAGAAATTATCTGTCTATCTATCTATCTAATATTTATTTACCTTATCCTAGTAATTATGAATTGGGAAAGTTACACAAAATAGCAGCGTGTGGCGTTCTTCATTTATTCAGTCTTGTCTTGATGGACTCTAGCGAATTTGAACCTAATAATTTAACTGAACTCCTAAATATTTCGTGTCCACGTGTATATAAGTATAATGGAGGAAGTAAAGACTAAGCGATTCGGCAAGGTGCCGATATTATGCCCTAAATACGTATACAAGATGGAATACATATGAAAATTGTGATTAGATATTTGCATTGTAATAGAATCATGGTCATTTCTGTATTTTATTGTAGTTATTACCTACATACAAACTCGATAAATATAACATACCTCAAATTTATAGTGTGTTTTTAAATGCATCCTGATTATTCCTAACATCCCGCCCTTGTATTGGTAAAACATAGTTTTAATTTAAACTTTGAAGACACCGCCATACACCACACTAGGTACCGGTACTTAGTTATCCATGGGATAGTGTGCTCATGTCTTACGATGGAAATTGGAAAAGACAAAACAGAGTATTTAACTATTCCAAAGATACAGCGAGGTTAGTAAAACGGCTGTCAAGACGTAGTAAGTATAAATAAATAATCGATGGTAAAAACATCTCGTAATTGGCAGAACCAAGTCTTTCTGGACTTAGCATCAGGAAAAGATGCCTTAGGTGCCCAGTATGATATGTATATATATATATGTATGTATATGTATATATATGACCCAGTATATATATGACATACTAACACATTAGTCCTACAAATTACGTCTAGTGAGGCCATTTTAATAGGTAACATTTGACAATTCATCCAAATTCAACAACGTAACCTTGTAACGGCGGGCACAAAATAATATATTTTTTCGTTTTGTTAGAACTGCACAGTTGCTTAACTTTTTTCAATTACGATTACATATTTATTGTAATGATGACCGATACGAGTACGAGTGCGGTATGAGTTGTACCTAACTGACAGACGTCATCAGACGTCATATGTTACCTATTAGAATGGCCTGACTTTATTAGTAGAGAATGTTACTTGGTAGACTTGGAATGTAAGGTATTTTAATTTTATTAAGAATTTCCTTCCCAGTAACTGATTAGACGTTCAAAAACAAACTATAAATAGTCTAACAAGAGGAAACTTCCAAGAAATACATAAATACAGTCAAAATCTGTTATAACGAATTCGAAGGGACTACTCATATAGAGTCGTAAAAACCGATAGTTGTAACAACCGGTGACAGGTATTAATAGGAAAGATAATATATTCATGTAGGAAATTAAACCGCATTTTGTTTACTTCAATACAAACGTATAATATAAAAGAACAATATCATTTTTCCATCATTTTTGTATGCATAAAATCTGTAATTTTAGTTTGTTTGAAACACTTCTGTCGTGCATACACATTTTGTAATTCACGTTGGATTTTAATCAGCGTATCGTCACAATTTCCCTGCATGTGGAACTCTTCATTAAAAAGAACAATCTTTCGTAATACACTAACAGCATTGAGACCGTCAATCAAAGTTGGCACTGTAAATTGTTCTTCCGAGTCTTCCTGTTCATTTTCCTCTTGAACTTCACGTACAATATCATCCTCCGTAGCTGGTGCACAAATTGCAATAGACTGATCTACATCAATGAACTCGTCTGTTTCAGTAGTAGATAAAGCAGGTCGTAAATTTTGGGCTAATTGAACCAAAGAAATATTGTCCTCTTCATCATCGTCAATCACATCATCTGAGGTTCTTGTTATAAGACTTGTAAGATCTTTAAAACCTGCATGCCCAAAGCAGTTAGCTATAGTTTTTTGTGAAACTTTTTCCCATGCTTCTGATATCATCAAGATGGCATCAAGAACCGTAAAGCTGTTCTGATTATTACTGTCAATGCTTTGTATTAACTTTAACACTTGCAGTCTTCTATAATGAGGTTTTAAACATCTTATTATACCTTGGTCCATAGGTTGCAGTACAGATGTAACATTTGGTGGTAAGAACACGAGTTTAATACACTTCAGATTAGTAACAGCCGGATGAGCAGGACAATTATCAACTAAAAGAAGAACTTTCTTATTGTTTGCTTTTAATTCAGCGTCACAGTTTCGTAACCATCTTTCAAAAATTTCCGATGTCATCCATGACTTCACATTGTTTTCATACGTTACCGGCAGTGAGCGTATGTTTTTAAAGCATCTTGGTTTCTTAGATTTCCCAATAACTAAAAGCTTCCTTTTATAGGATCCTGTCATATTTGCTGCAACCATGATCGTTAGTCTCGTCTTTGACATTTTTCCTCCCGAACAATTCTCTCCTTTGAATTTTAAAGTCCTGTCTGGTGTCATATTGTAAAAAAGTCCGGTTTCGTCTGCGTTATAAATGACTTCTGGACTGTAGCCTTCGCATAATGTAGGCCACTTTTGCGTAATCCATTCGTCTACAGCATCTTTATCCACACTGGCAGCTTCACCTCTCATTTTCCCGCCGACAATGCCATGTCGAGCCCGGAAACGTTGAATCCAACTAGACGAGCAAACAAAATCTTCACCAAAACGTTGAGCAAAATCGTTTGCTTTTTGTTGAAGAATTGGTCCATTTATTGGCACATTATTTGTCCTTTGATATTTAAACCACTTTAACAAAGCTTCCTTAATCTTCGTATGCCGCGTTGTTCTGGCACGTTTCATTTTCAAAAAATTCTTGTCGTAAAGGATTTGAATTTTCTCCCTTTCTTTCCAAATGGTTGAAATTGTCGAGTGTGATACACCATATTCTTTTGCCAGGTCTTTGTTTGGAATTCCTTTCTCTAGCTTTGAAATAATACGCGATTTTTCTTCGATATTGATTTGTTTTCTTTTTTGCGACATGTTACAATTTTCACAGTTAACTCAACAATATGTTTTGGTGCGTCTTGTGTAAAGATAAGTAACAAACTGACTTAAGAGATATAACGAAGCGGGCCTTGAGGCTACGGCATGCATGTGCTTTGTTTCTAAGAATTACAAAAGACCCTAAACTTTGTTTACTTTTACGATAATAGCCATTGACTATTATACTGTGCCAGATGTGGATACAGTTACCTATTCAAATTGTTTACAATACAGCTGAGCCGGTCGTTCTACAGATATAATTCTCCGAAAACATTAACCAAATGTGGTCGCTTAATGCGGTATGTCGTAGTAAACAATGTCGTAAAAACCAATGTTTTCGATAAGGCGGTCATATAACATTCAGCCAGGACCTTTGATTTTGGTCAATTTAACCGATATGTTGTTCTAAACGATGTCGCCATAAACGGTTTTGACTGTTTATATACTATATAAATAAACTTTACGCAGTTACCCACTTTTGTTTGTAACTTAATTTGCAAGGAAATACATACACTACCAATAACTGTGACCAATAAATATAACTGGAAAGGAAATTCCTAGCAATCATCCTACTAGCGTAGGTATATCTGTGCTACCAAATCAGGTCATTTTAATAGGTAACATTTGACGTGTGTCAGTTCGGTACAACTCGTACTCGTATCGGTCACTAATAGAATAAATATGTAATCGTAATTGAAAAAAGTTAAGCAATTCTGCAGTTCTAACAAAACGAAAAAATATATTATTTTTCGTACCACTTGCTGAAAAAAGTGACATTCTATGCCACAAAACGCGAACATAACAATAGTCATTTTAATCTGTTAAAAACAGAGAAAGAAAATTGTACTGAATTTCATTCATCCTCTAGGGGGAGAATGTGATTTAAATTTGGAATACTTACCGAAATTTATACTGAACTATATCTGTGTTTACACCATTGAGTTTGTATATAAAGCATTATACATCTTTTTGAAAAAGGAATACGCAATTATTATGCAGTTATGATTATTAAATAAATGTACTCGACAAGCCATCGGCAAAAATAAAATTAGCAATATGCCAAAGGAAATTGCTAAATATTTAAAACTTAAAGATGTTGAACTCTACACCGGTCACTGCTTTAGAAGAACTTCGGCGACTTTCTTGGCGGATTCAGGGGCGGATATTACGTCAATAAAAAGACACGGTGGTTGGAGCTCTGATAGAGTAGCTGAGGGTTATATCGAAAGCTCAATGGCGAATAAAACCATATTAAGCAGTCAAATTAACAAAAATATAAAACTTAATCCATCAGAGCCACAACCATCAACTTCCGGCATCTTATCTTCGTCCGTAAATCACGATGCACCACCACCACTATCTCCGACGTATACTATCTACAATGAAACGCAAGTTCCTCAGACGCAAGAACAGAGAAATACTCAAATCAACTCATCAACAATAAATGTACCAAACAAAAATGTAACTCTTATCAATAATTTGACCAATGTTTCGAATGTTAACTTTTACTTTTAATTGTCTTTATTTTTAATAAATGCTTATCTCATATTATTATTGTGTTAATTTTTTCGCAAATGGTACGAAAAGTAGAGTAATTTCCTCGGTGATAAAGCTGTCTTAGTCTTAGGTGAACTTAAATCCCTCGATACACTCAGGACTCGGCTTAAATTGATTTAAATTGTCACCCGCGACAGAAGACACTGCTTTATCCCCTTGGTTAATAATCCACTATTATGCCCGCCGTTACAAGGGTACGTTGTTGAATTTTGAATTGTCAAATGTTACCTATTAAAATGGCCTGACTTTAGGTAGCACTAGGTGATAGCTACAACCTATGGGGTCTTCAAGTCGCGAGCGAATCGGTTTCTCCCAGGCAAGCGTATTCCATCGTAGACTGCATTATCGCTTACCATCAGACGAAATCGTGGTAAAAGCTACCCTAAAATTTATAAAATAAAGAGAATATTTTTGGTAAGACCAAAAAACTAGGCAACGGGCCGCCCGGTTGAAAGATGCGAGTTCGAGTCCCGCAGTATCAGATAATTTGGGTTTACTTATTTGATTTTCTAGCAAATTAGAATTCTACATATGTACCTACAGACATTCATAAGTCCTTTAACATACTGCTTCAGAATGCTACATAACAAGAGGCAATCTAAAACAGATTTTTACTTTTAATCGGTGTTCTAATCCATCTAAACTAAATTAGAAGTTGTGTCTGTCTGTGGCAGCTTCACAGCTGTACACCAATCTCTAAAAAAATTGGCACAGAGACTACTAGCATGATGGATGTACTTCTTTCTAACCTTCGAAAATAGCTAGAAATAGGTCTAATCAGTGGGAAATAGCTAGTACCTATATAAAAGAAAATAGACTTAGATAGTTGTTCAGTTATTTAATTATGCAACATTAAATTACAAAATTGTTCAGCCTTGTTGGTAGCAGCCGAGCCGGTTTTTAGATTTGAGAAATTATAAATAAATTAGTAGTTGGTTGAGGCGCCTTGTATTGGAATATATGAGTATATCACTATGCAGTAAGCTTATAACTTAGAACTTCTCTTCTTCCAGGCCGTGTTTGAAGAACATCATGATCGGGATTTGGGTTCCGTTAACATCTCTGTAACAAGAAACATTGTTTATCATTTGTTTCTATGAATATTCAATTTTGTGAGTGTATTAAAAATAATAATGTTTTTTTTATTAAACAATAAAATATATATTGTCCATTCTAAAGTCTACATTCATAGTAAAGATTTACTACAATGCAATGGTACAATAGCTATTATTTTATTTTAAAATAGAACTCATTTTATAAACAACTAGCTGACCAATCCGCAGCTTCCTTCGCACGCGTAGTTTTTCAATAAAAACAATACCCTCCCTGTGCACAGTTGGATAAAAAGTAGCCTATGTTACTCAGGGTGAATGTAGCTTTCCAATGGTGAAAGAATTTTTGAAATCAGACCAGTAGTTTTTGTGTTTATTCATTATAAAATATACACAAAAATACAAATCTTTCCTCTTTATAATATTAGTATAGAGTATAGATCACTAATCAAATTATTGCCTTGTATTAGAGTTTGTTGTTGGTGTTTGTTGATCATCAAAAACTCAAAGGCTGCATTACAACCCTGCAATTATTTTATTACATCGCAACATGGTATGAGCAGATACGGCAGATGGGGTATGGCAAATTTTCATACATAAAAGGCCATTACCATTTTTTTAAAGCTAACATGGTAGGTTGATTATCATAAATGTATTATAGATAAACTTTACAGTAAAACCTTAAGAGATATTTTATTATAATAAGTTTAGCCTTACCTAGTACATGTTTTCGCTAAATGCTCGATTTAAATAAATACCGTACATAAAAAGGTCTACTAAGAGATTTGAAATAAGCCCTAATTTCCAAATCTCATATTAGATTATAGATTCCAGACTTTTGTACAATTTAGGTATCATAAGGAGGTGTAAGTGATCTTTCAGTCTCAAATTGGGTGTCAATTTATTATGCCCAAGTTCAACAATCTTTCATGGGATCATTTTAAAGCATCTTACTGTGAGTTAACTTCATGTAGACATGTGGGAGAGGGATGCAGTCTCACACAACATTTTCGATAACTTATCAACTCTAAAGGACTCTAAGATTTTTGTATGGAACCTTGAGAAGGAATGCTATTAGTTTCAATTTAAAACCAGCAATTATGGATAAATATGGTTGATTAAAATTGGTTATTATGTTTATACTCAGTTCCTACAACAATAATATTTTGTAAAATGGTGGGTTTTTTTGTCAAGAACAATTGACTGATTGAAAATGGTGGTAACAAAGTTACCCCATAGCTGGTTACAAGCTGATGATTACTGTTTATCAAAAAAAAATAACTACACATAAAAGGGTAATACCTGTATTCGCACATAGCGACCATGCCATCACAGTCCATGGACTCGCCGGTGAAGAACTGTAGTTCCTTAAACCTGCCGAGGAGTTCCTTCATAACTTTGTTCATGTTGGTCTTGAATACATCTACTTGGTCGGGTGCCTTCTCTTCCAATTTTGCTACTAATCTGAAAACAACAAAACAATACATTGTATACTTTATTCTAAGTTCCAACTAAATTGAGCATAGATTCTAATAGTTATTATATTCAAAACCATCAAAAATCATTCCTTAAGTTTCAATTAATCCTTGAGCAGTTAAAGGTACATTTTACATTATCTTAGAGGTCTTAGATCAAAATGTCAGCTCCCTTTCATGAACAAGCACTATGAAAGTGAATGTTTTTTCATAAAAGTTATTTGATGTTGCATCAAAAGCTCCAGAGGTTGATATTGAATTATCAGCCCAGGGTTTTAATCAATGATGCAGTAATAACAATAATAATTAGTCAGCATAGGAAATCCGCTGCTGAATATCCTACTAATATTATAAACAAGAAGGTTTGTATGTATGAATGTTTGTTACTCTTTCACGCTGGAACGGCTGAACAGATTGCGATGAAATTTGGTATGTAGATAGATCATCCTACTAATATTATAGATGCGAAAGTTTGTATGTATGGATGTTTGTTACTCTTTCACGCCGGAACGGCTGAACCGATTGCGATTAAATTTGGTATGTACGTAAATCATAACCTGGATTAACACATACGCTACTTTTTATTTGCAAACCACGCGTGCGAAGCCGCGGGCAGAAGCTTGTATAGTATATATTTAAATATGTTCTCAATAGATTTCCAGAGCAACTACTCTTGTGCAGCACACAATGGCTCCCAGAAACCTGTAATAGATCAAAAACAAAGCATATTTCAAGTAGCTAGTGCCTACTTCTGAAATGTAAGATCTCTTTGTGAAAATTACAGAACTTAAGGCGTGGCCCAGATAAATTGAAATTAATTTCAATTAGTCTTAGATTGAAACGTTTAAGTATGAATCACCAGTTTTCTAGTAATGTAGTAACTTAATAAAATGTGTTGGAACATTATTCTGAATTATAGCTAGTTATGCTACTCATGTTGTTGTCTAAATAATTTCTTATCTTAGCATTGAGCTTGACTGATAAGAAATGTCACATTGTTGTGCCATTTCGAAAGTAAATTATCAGTTTAATACAAGTACAACAATTTAATATGTATAATTTATGTGTAAGGTGGGGCTCAGGTTTTCAACCCTCTAAACACCACATGATTTCCTGCTCATGTATAATTATTACATTGTAGTAACAAACTAAATAAAAAAAATATTAGTTACAGAATAGATATAAATATTTAGTTCAGAAACCAACATTCTAAGGCTGCAAAGAATGTTTTCTGACCTCATACTGACTAGGTCAGCCAGCTCACTTCATGATTCATCATAATTTCAAGTTCAATGGCACAAAGAACATTCACACCATCAAAGACGAATGTAATCACGTTCACTTTGCACTTCTGTAAGCATAGTTAAAATAAACAGATTAATTAAGCTTTTCACTCACTTTTTCATATAATCTTTGAGGTATAATGTGTATGATTTTTTGTCACCGAAGGCGTAACTTTCGACTAGCCTGTGGTTCAAGACTATGTCAACACCACTTTCAACTGCGGCGTCTGTGCCCTCATCGGCTTCCTCAGCGGAGGGGTTGAACCCTTCGATTTGGATATCTCCTTGTGCTCTCGACACAAGTTTGCCAGTCACTTCGTAAAGGACTTCATCGACCAGCTTCATTTTGTAGCTGTCCGAGAACATCTCGTCACCTGAAAAACACCAGAAAACATTCTGAACTTCACACTCAGATCAACCCAGATCAATGCGAGATAAGTGCACACTACATGAAAGAGGTAGTTAGAAATGCAAGGAGCAATCTGGACCAAAGGAGATCCCTTCCGATAAAACGTCAAAAAAACCACTTATCAAATTATCACTGAATACACGAAATATTAACACAATATCAAATTTCAATGTACAACAAACGTAATTACCGGTAATAATATCCTTATAAATTCTCATATTTGTTGGATTAAAGGCGATTAAAAAAATAAAAACCGAAACTACGGCTACTAGCCCCACGAACTAAACCGGAAAGGGCTGTCAAAAACAAAAAAAAATGACAGCAGATGTATGTGTTGCCAGGAAAAATATTCTCTAAGAACACATACACCACATTGGCAGAGTAGTCACGACGAGTATTCAATTGACGAACACGAGTGTGTGGAGAAATTGGGTTGTCTCGTCTACGACTCTGAGCTATTGCAAATTAAAATGTTTGACAGTGCGAAGCCTCTCGGGAGAAGCCTTGTAAAGAGCAGAGATTAGAATCTTAGAATAAAAGTCAGAATATTTTAGTAGTGGTAAATGTGGTAATAGTAGTAATGGGACTCAATGTCTGAAACTTGATGGACTTTTGTGTCATGTTTGGCCAAAGACCTTATACCTTATTACCAGTGATCGGACTAGGGTGAGCTATTTTGTGTACTTGCCATCATATCAGCCGTAGGACGTCCACTGCTGGACAAAGGCCTCCCTCATTGATCTCCAGGAACTGCGGTTGGAAGCGGCCTGCATCCAACGCCGACCTGCGGTTCTTACCAAGTCGTCTGTCCATCTTGTGGGTGGACGTCCTACGCTGCGCTTGCCGGTCCGTGGCCTCCACTCGAGAACCTTTCGGCCCCATCGGCCATCTGTTCTGCGCGCTATATGGCCTGCCCATTGCCACTTCAACGTGCTAATCCGTCGGGCTATGTCGGTGACTTGAGTTCTCCTACGTATCTCCTCATTTCTGATTCGATCCCGTATAGAAACCCCGAGCATAGCCCTCTCCATAGCTCGCCTTATATAAGAATAATATGGATATTCCCAAAATCCCGGGATTTGCTTTTTAAGTAGAAAAATAACAAAAAGCTATTAAACAAGCCAGGGTCAAAAGAAATTCACCTCACAAAAAAACAACAGGAAGCAAACAAGCGCACTCTAAGAACCGAAGTTATCGAGTGAGACATTTGACAACAAGTTACTGTCGGTAAACCATTGAATAGTAGTGGTGCAGAAAGAGACAAAACAGGTGCGTCGCTCCGACAGAAACATCCCGCTATTGGGTTCGTTATCGGCGTATGCGGCTATATCACGAGTTTCAACAAAGCGGCAACGTGTTGCTGATGTAAAATTTACAACGTCGCTCGGGCGCTTATTGGCTTACATAAAACATTTTTTATACTTATTGATAAAAATAATTATCCCGGATAAATCCGGAAAATTCCGGAGGATTAGTCGGAATCTGATGGAATATCCATATTAACATCAATGTTTGCGGTCAATACACCTAAATAGCTCTACCTACTCCGACCAGTGCTTATTACGGTAATAAGTCTTTGTGTTTGGCCGACAGGCCAATTTGTAGAGATCTAGCGATTGTTTTACCGCCGAAAATTTGGCTGGGCTGTCCCAATTAGTAAGTTGTATGTAGTAATATATGTAAGGTACTCGTGATTTTTAATACAGTAACTTATTTTTGCTGTAATAGTTTGTGACATTAAGCAAGTTTATACACTTATAATCGAACAACGAGGATTAAAATTAACGGTATACTCATGGTATACTTCATAGGCTCGTACTAAAATAATGAGAAACTTGCATATTAAGTAGTTGCATGCAATGAAGTTGGTCAATTTTGATCTAGCAAGTCTAAAACGCTTGACATGTTATTCTTATTAGTGACCGTGCAAAATGTTACTAGAATACGCTACTTTATTTATGGTACCTACCTACATTTTGCTTGAAAGGCTCAAAAGAGCTTAAATCCATGGTATAAAATATAATGTCAACGTCATGTTGAGTTGTGTCACTTAGTTAGTTCCAATAAAATAATAGGTAGGATATAGATGGCGCTTTCTATCCTAAAAATGCGATGGAAGTCGTCCTGTATAATTCCACTGTTTGTAGATTATGTGGAGAAGAGAATGACAATGGAACTTTTTTATATTCAAGTGAAGAAAATAATCAAAACATTAGTGACCTAGTGAATGCATATTTGCCAATCAAGGTATCTTTTGTACTTATAATGTGACTGTATTGACTCGCCAAAACCCTACAAAATGGCTGACCCGTTTTTGTAACTACATTTTCATAACTTATTATTATACCTTTACTTTAAAAAGATAATGATTGCTAAGACCATGAATCAAATTATGAATGTTATTTCATAAATTAAAATTTAGAGGCATCACTAATTTATGGAAAAAACTTAGAGTGAAAGCCAGGAAATCAATTTAGACAAACAGCTGATTTTGTGTTAGTATGTTTGTTGTTGTGTTTCTCTTTAGGATTATTTATATAGAGAATATTTATTTTCTCTAGGTATCTGATGATGGGCAATTACCGCGAACCATTTGTCCTGGATGTACAATTCAACTTGAAGCCACGGTCGAATTTATTAACTTGATTGTCACTGGTCAGGTAAGTAAAAGTTGAAACAAAAAAATCTTCTATGACATTATTTTATTTGTTGCAATAGAACTACTAAATATAAGTACATAATAATCTACTCATTCCATAATGTTCTCTTTTTAGAAAGCAATACGTGGCCTCTACCAGAGAGAGAAAGAATATAAGAAAAATTTGGGCAAAGGACAAAATGATTCAAATGAAACTGTTTTTGTTGATGGTAATTAATATTAATTCTTGTCTGATCACTACTACATCAGAGCCAGTATATTTAGCCTATTTATGAAGGATTATATCAGGTTCTAACTTAATAGTTAAACACTCATTAATTCATTTATTTATGTAGATGAAAAGAAACATCATGACCAACTCCTTTCCAAAGTTTTTTTTCTAGTAAATTTTTTGAGGCTTTGTAAGCGCTTGTGGCGTAACTTGGATGGTGGTTCATATTATATATTATGGACCAACTCGGCTATATCAACAAGCCAATAGTAGAATTCTTTAAAAGGTTTTTTATGCCATTTCTGACCTGTTATGCTATAATCTGATACCAGACCTATAAAGTCTACAATCAATGTTAATTACATACAAACTTACTTTAATATAATTTTCCACATGTGTTCGGATAACACTATAAATAAAAATACTATTTGAAACTTTATTCATCAGTAGTTCCACTCAGCACTAATGGGGCATACCAAGAGGAGCACCCCATCTCCCTTCAAGTGGCCGGATTAGAAAAACCAAAGCGCAAACGAGGCCGACCTCCTAAGAAGGTGAAGTCTCCAGAAGAGCAGGCTCTGGAAGCTGCGGTTATTAAGGATGTTGTGGTCCAACCGAGGGATGAGGAGCCTACTGGAAAAAGGAGAAGAAAAACTCCTGAGAGGTTCAAGGAGGTTGTTCAGGTATAATAAAGAAATATATATATTAGAGCCTCTGTTGAACTAGAAAGATTGGTAATATACAACATGTCTCCTCTAATTCTTCCTAATTTTTGATTTTTAAATATTTTTTTCTAATTCCTCTAATTTTCTAATTAATTCTAAGAAACTTTCTTCTTAAAGCTTAGGCCAGTGGAGGCAATTCTGCTGACACAAACCTAAATTTGTTAGATGTGTGCCAACCAAATTGCCCCAATGTCATAAAAATTATAAAAGTAAATACATAGGCTGCTATTTAAGAATCCGGAACTGGCCACTGCATAAATAATATTTAAAAAGAAGTTATCACGTTTGAAAATGGAACTCTTTGGCTGTAGAATGCAGGTTATTTCGTCCGTCTGTCAATTGTTTTCATTGTGTGGCGCGATTTCAAAAATTGCGTGTCATTATCACAATGGATTTATCTCGAGAAAATTTTCGTGCGATGATTTTTTATGATTTTCGACGTGGTCTAACTCAACAGCAGTGTATCGATCAACTCAGTTCGACTTTTGGGGATAAAGCACCATCGAAGACTACTGTGTATCACTGGTTTAGTGAGTTTAATCGTGGACGTCGTATGCTCACGGACGAAATTAAAGATGGTCGGCCTAAATCAGTTGTTGTCCCACGAAACATCGACGCAGTGCGTAAACTAATAATGCAAGATCGTCATGTGACATATCGAGAGATAGAGGCGATCTTGGGCATTAGTATGACGAGTATACATAAGATATTACACGAACACTTGGCTGCAAAAAAAGTTTGTTCGCGTTGGATACCGCACAACTTGACAATAGATCAAAAACAGGCTCGTGTCGATTGGTGCAAAAAAATGATAAAAAAATACAATCGTGGTGCATCAAAAGCTGTATATAATATCTACACAGGTGATGAATCCTGGATTTATGCATATAACCCCGAAACTAAGCAACAGTCAACAGTTTGGGTCTTCCAACATGAGCCGAACCCAACAAAAGTTGCTCGTGCGAAAAGCACTTTGAAGCAAATGGTCGCCTGTTTTTTTGGTATAGATGGACACGTGGCTATTGTACCCCTAGAAAATTTTAAATCTGTTAATTCAGAGTGGTACACGACCATTTGTTTGCCAGAAGTCTTTCCACAACGCAGAATCATTCTCCATCACGACAATGCAAGCTGTCACACTTCGGGTGAAACGACCCGATATTTGGAGGGTGAAACGGTGGAATTAACGGGTCATCCGCCATATAGCCCTGATTTGGCACCCAACGACTTCTTTTTATTCCCAACCGTGGAGAATAAATTACGTGGTCAACGATTTTCAACCCGAGAAGAAGCCGTTGAAGCATTCAAAAATCATGTTTTGGAGATACCGTCTTCCGATAGGAAAAAGTGCTATGAAAACTGGTTTCACCGAATGCAAAAGTGCATTGATCATCATGGCGAATATTTTGAAAAGCAATAAAACCATATTTAACAGTCAATGATAGTTATTTTATTTTATTCCGGATACATAAATAGCAGCCCTCGTAGAAGCTCTATTGTTGCAATAAAACAGCATTGCTTATTTCTGCAATGAAAACTTTAATCTACTGACTACCAGTTTCCATAATTTTTTCTCAATCAATAATTTCTGTATTAACTAGAAAATCCAAATTTTCAGGGCAAAGAACTAGACCAAATATTCAAAGAAGAAGGTATGACGGATGGGGAAGAAAGTGAAGGGGAACTGAAACCAGAGAAAATCAAGCCTCCTAAGGATCAAGCTCTGAAGGTGCCCGAGGTAATCGGGCACACGTCGGTGTCAGGAGAACTCGTGGTAGTTGTGAAGGGCAAAGGACGAGGCAGACCTAAAGGTAAGATGTAAATATTAAAGCAGACACTCAGACAAAAGCGTGCCGCTATCCCTCAAACGTCCACAGGTAAACAGTAGGAAAGAGAAGGCCTAGTGTGCTTCATCTCACTCTTACAAATATAAGTACTTATCTACCAAGGTAAATAAACATGTAACTATGTTCTAATCGTGCGTCGTCCCTAACAATGTGTGTGACTATAATTGTACTTAAATTGATCCCTATCACAATTTCCAGGACGCACGAAACAAACCCGTGAAACATGCGCCATATGTGGCAAGAACTTCTCAAACGCCGGTCGTTACATGTCCCACATCGCTCAACACGGCCCGGTGCTGTACCAATGCCAACAGTGCGAAGTTAGCTTCTCTATACGACTGGACTTTAACCACCATCAACAGGTAACATAGAAACATAAAATAGACAAACGCTGGCCGGTATTTATCAATCGTTAGTCGGTATTATGTCACATTCCGGTCGGTATATGTCTCGCGTCGCACAACACGGTCCGGTGCTGTACCAATGCCAACAGTGCGAAGTTACCTTCTCTATACGACTTTAATCATAGTTTACGTATCTATGCAGGACACAAAAACTAGCCAAATGCCGCCGCCGCCGCGCCGGCTGGTATCGAATATTTTGCTGGTATTTTGTAAGATTCCGGCTGATAATGGTTTTGTGCCGGTATCAGAAGTGTAAAGAAAGAAAGAAAGATTCTCAATATGACTACTTCAATTAACAGCCATCAATATGCAGATGTATGTGTAGGATACCAAGACTCTTAGAACGTCAGCCGGTATATGCAAGCGCCAGTCGGTATCTACCAAGCTCTGGCCGATATAATGTGATAAGCCCGCTGTTACATTCTGGGTCAAAATATAAAAATAATGTAAGTAACAAGAACTTAAAAGTAATATTATTTCAGGAAACCAGCCATCAGGGTATGAATGTGCTACCCGGCAAGAGTGAGGAAGTTACTGTAAGTTTATTCTTAAATATCTTAAATTGCCTGTACAAGACAACATTTTGGAGGATTTGTAAAACTAAACTTTACTCGCTACGAGGATTAGCAAGTTGAAGTGGCAGTGGGCACATAGCTCAAAGAACTGACGGCCGTTGGGGCAGAAAGGTTCTCGAAGGACTATTCACTGGACAGCGTAGGTGGCCCCTCACTAGATGGAAAGATGACCTGATAAAGGTTGCTGAGAGCCGTGCAGGCTGCACAAGATAATTCATAATTTATAATAAGAAATCTATGGGGAGGTATATGTTCATCAGTGGAGGTCTTTTACCGTCCTCTTGGTTAGCCGGCTATTCACTTACTGCACCACGGAGGTCATATACTCATTGTGTCAGGTAAAGTAGAGGACAAAATCCTCTACTTTACCTGACACAATGAGTATATGACCTCCGTGGTGCAGTAAGTGAATAGCCGGCTGAGACGCAGGAGGTTGCGGGCTCGATTCCCGCCGCGGAACAAATGTTTGCATGATCTACAGATATTTGTTCCGGGTCTGGTTGTTTCTCTATGTATTATAAGTATGTATTTACAAAAAAAAGTATACTGTGTGTCACCGCATTTACGACATTAATTTAAATCATGGGTAGGGCTGATGGCTATTTTAGTATAATATTATATGGTTTTTTATATAATATATGTTCTTTTTTTCTAATTCTTCTGTATGAGTTTTTTTTAATTTTCAATCTACCTTAATTTCAAATCCTAAAATATCATTGAAACAGTCTGTATAAAATAGGTAAACAAATCATAGCCTTACATCATGTAAGTAGGTAAGCACCTGTTAAACTGACTAAGCGTCATCGGCGCAAAATTTGTTTATTAGAAATGCATCGATTACTGGATAAATATTCAAGTTACAGATGTTAAACAAATCTCTAGAATCAGTTAATACGATCCTGCATATGTGTTTTAAATTAATGTCGTGTATGCGGTGACAGACTGTATTGCTTATTACCTTTTTCAGGATTCCGAAGAACCGACCAGCCAAGAGCTATCCACATCTGACCCTGAGCAGTCATCGCCAAAGCTATTCACGGTGCCGGATCTCATTCCTATTGAGAAAATCGAGGATAATGTAGTCGCTCCAATGGAAGCTCTGCCTGACCTGAACCCACAGCCGGAAGAACTGAGTGTGGAGTTATCGAAGCTGCCGGACTTGACTGATGAAGGGAACGAGAGTGAATTGAAAAAAGGTAAATCACGTTATAAATACTAGTCTGAGCTTGTTGTTTGTGCTAAGGAGATACACAAAAGGTAGATACAGTAGTTAGTACGAGTGAAAACAGTCGCACGCACGCATAGACGCGCGCGAACGAGGATCTCGGAGTTGATCCGAGATCGTTGAACTAAACTTAACATCTGTCATATCTCATGTGGTCGAAAGTAGGGATGGAACGTTTCACGAGTACCATGTTAAAAATTATTTGATTTTAAAAATGTCACACATACTTTCCTTCACATAACCTGCTATAAATAATGTTTCGTAAACTTAGCAATTTCGGAACGAAACTTCTTTCCTCATTATCTATGTATTTTATTACCCAGAGTACCCTCATTTTCTACCTGTCACTTTTTTCCTTAATATCTGGGGTAGCGAGGACTTTTCCCTCTTCTGACGTTTGCCTTTGAGTCGAGCGGACGCGTCGCTCCTCAAGACTTATAATCATCCGGCAACTTTACCAAATCAGCATAACTCAGTTTTAAAGTGATCAGAAGTGCATCATCATCATCAACTATTAATCAGCGCCCTCCGCCGAAATCATCACATCAACTGGCTGGGAATCAGAGGAAACATTTCGACACGTGCATCACCATCACGCACATAAACCCCGAGATCCAGGTATTCCTTTTTCTCTCTTTTTCTCAACCAAATAATTCAAATTAAATCACTTTTGGTTTTCATTGTATATCGGTTGCACTTATTCGGGTCTGCTACAAATCACAGTCGTTCGCATTTCTTCGAAATTCATCGGGCGTTTTCGTTGTCTGTGATTTATCACATGTGAAATAGCACTAGCAAGAATAGCAAGTGTGACATTACGGCATCATAATGAAAAAATAGTCGATGTTTCAAATATTAAGACTTTGTTTTAATTATAAGATGTACAACAGTTTAACCTATATACTGCCTTTGCTGCTCAATTTATAGGGATTTTTTTGATCATTATGGATTGACTTGTTATTTAGTATACTCAAAAAGTTGACTCGTGCAGTTTTTTAACAAAATAAAATATAGGCTAAAGCACTCGGGGTTAATGTAACTTCCTATTTGTGAAAGAATTTTCAGAATCGGATCATTAGTTCCGAAGATCCCTACATCCAAACAAACAAACTCACAAGCTATATATATACAAGCTGACGCGGCCGTGGTTTCACACGCGTGGTATGTCAATAAAAACATTACCCTCCTGCGCACTCGAATAAATTCCGATCATAATCTATCTATATCGCAAATTTCATAGAAATCGCTCCAGCCGTTCTTTTGGTTATAAATGGTGTAACTAACCCGAATTTGTTTTATATATTTAGATAGTATAGTTAGATAAATGCTGCCGAGACAATCTAGCCAAGTGGGGCTACATCGACCCATTCCGGAGTCAGTGCTACTGTGGGGCCGCCTTACAATGGCCCACCTGCTCTCACGTCCTCTGTGCCCAACCACCTGCACCCGAGAGGACTTGTACCAGGCAACAGCAAGGGGTGTGGAAATTGCTCTGTATTCCAATCTAATCTAATGAGCCTTTCCCTTCTTCCATTCATCCCAGTCTAGGGCTTCTGTCGAGCAGTTCGCACTGTGCGCGTCAAGTTCGTCCCGCCGTCTCCGCCTGGGCCGGGCACGCGCCTTGTGGGACTCACTCGGTGGTTATCTTAGCCCACAAGTCATCGTGCATCCGACATACGAGTCCTGCTCTCTATTGGGCTAATAATATTTAGAAGTCAAACAGCCATTGACACGAATGAAGAAGGTCAATTTTTTTCAGATTTGATCATACCTGATGTGAAGAAATGTCCAAACGATGATGTTCCAAAGAAGCACAAGCTGAAGTGCCCGCACTGCGACAAGAAGTACAGCAGCAGACAGGCCAAGTCTATGCACATCAAGGTATTACTAGCTTTGATAGCTTCTAACTTCTCTTGATAACTATACTACGTGTTTTGTTATTATTATTATGGTAATCAGAGATTTTCTCTACTCAATTTTCAAAGAATCGATAATAACTGGGGGCCACGGGCCTAAGCCAAGTGCACCTCAGTGGTCCGAACTTCGCTAGGAAGCTCAGTCTGTAGGAACTTTCTCACGATCCTACACGTATTCAAAATAGCTGCTTTTTGTAGCAGAATGTAAGTGTGCTTCGGCAGGTCTAAATATTCTAAAGATTGGGATAGCTGTTTAGGAATAACACCGGTTGTTGACAACACTATTGGAACAATGGAAACTCTTTGCAGATGCCACATGCGAGTTATTTCGTTTTTGAGATCAATATATTTGGATAGTTTCTCTGCGATGGTGCTCTGAAGGTTGTGAGTATTGGGGATGGCGATGTCAACAAGGAGTGCTGTTTTGTTGGTTTTATCTATAAGGGTCAAGTCTGGTCTGTGTGTGGTTTTATCAGTTAGGATGGCCCGATCGTAATACAGTTTGTGAGTAGCGTTCTCCAGCACGGTTTCAGGGGTATATAGGGTAATAGGGTGTTGGTTTTACGGTTGTGCCTAGAAGTTTATATTTTATTGCTAAGCTTTGGTGGATTATGTTGACTACTTGATCATGCCTAAACTTGTAATCAGTTTGTGCGATAGCCTTGCATGCCCCCGTTATGTGCTGGATTGTTTCCGAGCTGCTGTTACACCTTCTACACATTTCTGTTGGTATATTCTGTATTTTCATGGTATGCTTTTGATAATTGCGCGTTTCCACAACTTGGTCCTGTATTGCAATCATGAATCCTTCAGTCTCGGGGAAGAGTTCACCTCGGCGGAGCCATTCGTTCGACGCTTGTTTGTTGACGTTGGGTTGACTCAAGTCGTGGTAGTGCCTTCCATGGAGTGACTTTCGGGCCCATTCAGTTAATAAGGTATTTTTGTCTGTAAGGTTTTGGTTGCTCTGGTTATTGTGGTCCTGTAAGTTAAGCGGTGTAAGTTTTCGGTCTAACTCGGCTATTGACTTATGCATCGTAGATGTTTCAGATTTAGAGTGAAAGTATGATCTTAATGTTGTTATTTGTCTGTTATGTAATTTTTGAACGTCGATAATTCCTCTCCCTCCCTCTGAACGTGGCAAAAATTGTCTTTTAAAGCAAGCCCGCGGATGATGCTTTCTGTGTTTTGTCATGGAGATATTTATAAGGCGCTGTAGTTTTCTTAATTCCGTTTTAGTCCAATTTATTATTCCAAATGAGTATGTAAGAACAGGAATGGCGTAAGAATTTAAGGCAATCGTTATATTTTTTGAGTGCAATTGTGATTTTAATATTTAGTTTAGCCTGTGTTTAAAATTTTGAGATAGTTTGGTTTTAATTTCTTTATAATTAATTTGTTTTGACTGGTGGTAACCTAAGTATTCGTTTCGCAAAGAGGATCTATAGATTCTCCAGTTCCCATCTGGTATACATGTTGGAATGTTTTCCCTTCTCTAATAGAACTGATCTTGCATTTATCAATACCAAAATTCATTGCGATATCTTGTGAAAATTGTTTTGTAATTTTTATGAGATATTCTAAATCAGTCTGCGTAGAGGAATACATTTTAATATCGTCCATATATAGAAGGTGGCTCAATGTACATTCTGTGTTGTCAGTCCGTCCGTCGTTTAGTTTGTTTAGTGAATAGCCTAATTTAGTTGAATTGAGATTGTTAGATAGGGGGTTTAATGCCAGGCAGAACCATAAGGGATTTTTATAAGCCAACTATGTGGGACGGAATCAAAGGCTTTCTTATAATCAATATAAATGGTAAAAAGATCTTCATTACATTTTTGTACCCTGTTTAAGACCACTGCATCTATGGTAAGCTGTTCTTTGCAACCCTGACTGAATTTTCTGCAGCCTTTTTGCTGCTCTGCTAGTATATTATTGTCTTCAATGTGTTTATAAATTAGTTGGGACAGACAGGCTGTCATAATTTTGTAAAGTGTTTGCAGGCAAGTGATCGGCCTATACTTAGCAGGGTTTGCAGTGTCGTTTGTGTCTTTCGGAATCATGTATGTAATCCCACTTGTGATGTAGGTGGGCATTGTTTCAGGGTTCTTGATGAATTGGTTAATATGATTGTAAATATATGGGTGAATAGATGTGAGCTTTTTGTACCAATAGCTGTGTATATGATCAGATCCTGGTGTTTTCCAGTTTTGGGTAGCTTTCAGCACTTGGTGATATGTCTCTATGGGTATACTATCATAGTGCATAGAAGTTACGGCTTCAGAATTTGCATACTCTTTCTGGATCCATTCAGCTCCATTGTTTAGTTCAGCAGGGATTTCCCATATATTAGCCCAGAATTGATGTAGCAAAACAGGATCTAAGCTACTGATATGGTTTTCGGTATCATCGGTCTCAGACTGCGTAGGTCGGTTGGTTGTAGATTTGGCTAAGAATTGGTAAAATTTCTTTTCATTGTTGTTAAACTGGTTGTTCTGCGAAAGTTTTACGAAAGGAACAAGCTTTGTACCGTCTGAGACGACTACTCACTACAGAGAGTTTTTGTTTCAAGGTGTCCCGGTAATGAACTGGTTCTGTATTTGGTTGCTCATGTTTTGGGTGTGTTTTATATTTTTCTAATATTAGATTGACTTGTTTATTCAGGTTCCTACTTCTATTTCCATTAATAAATTGTGTCAGTCTTCCAATCTTTTTCCTTAAGTCCTCTAACTTTCTTTCCAGGCGTTTCTGCCAATTCGGTGTAAAATTACGCTGTCCTTGGTTCGATACTTCTTCTGGTGGTATTTTCAGTTTAGATCCATTAAGTTTGCCTGCTGTCCATGCCACACAATAAACAATGGTTTGGAGGGTTTTAAAGTCAGTGTCGATATTTACCTTATCAGGCAAAATTGTATCATTTATGTAGCTAACAATCTTTCCAAGCTTTTTTGACGTTCTTTGTTTGGGAATAAAAGGTCTTTCTTCAGGGTTCACATCGTTTAAGTATTTTAAGGCTTGATCAAATACTAAGTCAGCCTCTTGATTTCTAATCTGATTATCTAAATTAATTTGTGTAGTGTAATATTGTGCATGTGGTTGTAGTGTTCGTCCATCACCATCGTCATTATTGTCATTCATATGTGCAAGTGCATCATACCAAACTGTGGTGTTAAGGTCCTTCTCCGTTTCATTAGCTGTTTGTATACCTAATTCATCGGTGATTTTCTGTTTTATGACGTTGAGCATATCATCATCAATCAACTTGTTTGCTGCGATGACCCTTCTCTGGTCTGCCACTCTTTGCTCAGTGATATGAGCAAGGTGTGGAAATGTGCTAATGAAAGATTGATGCAATGGTTTTCTATAAGCTGTTTTATTTGTTTCTAAATGTGTGATTCTGTAGTATTCTCTGATTATTGTTTCGTTCTGTTCGGCTGTCCAGCGCATTCGCTGGGTTGCGTTTGAGTTGAGGGTGGTTGTGCATTTTGTTGATTAGTTAACAGGTAAGTCTCTGCTTCCTTTCGTATCTCATTCACATTAGTTGTTGATAGTAGCTTACTACGAATGATTGTTCTACGCTGGTCTCCCACTCTCTGTCTACTTACATCCATGTCAGGAAATCGTTGAATGAACTTATTGTGGAGCTCTGTAAGGTAGGCTCTAGTCTCCGTTTCAAGTTTTGTTACTATGAAATATGTGCGCAGGATGAATTTGTTCATTTCCTCAGTCCATTTTTTGCGCGCACGTGCTTTGGCTTTGGCGGGTACAGGACTACTGACAATTGTCGCCTGTACAACGTCCTCGGCCATTGAAGATATTGATCTTCGTGAAAAAGGAGAAATAGAAGATGGTTTAGTAATAGAGTCAAGATAAGAAGGCGGAGAGGAAGAAATTGAAGAGAAAAGGGATTTTGGTGAAGATGTAATGGATTGGGCTTCCTGGTCCTTTTCAGCCCAATCTATTCGGCTTGGGCCCCTCTCCACAATAGAGCCTAGCCGCGTTGCTCCCACGTCAGCTGCACTCGTGCTGCTGAAACACTCGGCGCCGGCTCGTGATGTGCTCCGGCTTAATCTTCTCAGTGGTCGTAGGTTGTACCTTCTGTTGGACTCACCTTTTTCGGGTTCCCCGGCAAAGGGCCGCCCATTACCCTCGCCACCGATGGCTTGCATGCTGTAACGTCCAGCATCGGCTCCAGACGTGCCCCGGCGATCACCCCCGGGACGCGGCCATATACGTTTACTTTTACTATTACTCTCCATCTTGATGGGTTTGCCATCGCCCTTTTAGTCACCTGCTAAGTTACTTCGTTGCATGCGTCTGCCCCTCACGTGGCATAGATGGTCAGCACGGACGTGGGGTTGGGCTTAGAGGGGATTATTATTATTATTTGTAATAGACAGGCAGCTCTTAGAGCTGATGCGTGTATATCTTATTTATTGTCAGTGCGCTTTAAATATTTGTCCAGTCTGTTTTTGAAAGCGTTCACTGAGGGGGCACTGATCACTGACTCTGGTAATCGATTCCAAGTGTCCAAGTGAGTTATGTACGACATTAAATGAAAACATGTGTATGGTAATAGTATTATTGTAAGTGTTTTTTTTTTCAAGTTTGTTACTATAGAAAATTTTCAATTTTCAAACAACCTTAATATCAAGTCCTTAAATATCAATGAAATACCCTGTATAAAATATATATATAGGTAAACAAATCATATTCATTCAGCATGTAAGTAGGTAAGGTACCTGTTAAACTGACTAAGCGGCGTCGTCGATTTACGTTAAAATTTGTTTTTTGGAAACGTATAGATTACTGGATAAGTATTCAAGCTACCGGTATTAAACCCACATCTAAAATCAGTTAATACAATTCCAGATGTGTCGTTTAAAATGTTGTACAACAAAACACGTAGTATAAAAAACTAAATGTTTTTATTACAACCACAAGATTCATCAATATATCACACTTATACAAACCCATTTGGCACGTTTAATTAAATTTTTAATAACAAATATGGAACTTTGATATCTGAAAAATAAATGAATGATTTAATGGATATCATCATATAGGCCTCAGAACGTCCCAGCAACCCTTATCAGAGGGCTTAGCCAAGCTACATTAGATTAGCGATGACGCTAGTCGATAAGTCCGAAAATGTATCGGATTTGACACATGCTACGGAAATACCACGTGATATATCGACACCAAACCTGTGTAGAAATCGAATCTATTCGAAGCGAATGTATTTTGTAATCGGGCCCAGGTCGTCTTTCCACACCTCTTAATATTTGTGAGAAAAAAATGGTTTTCAGTTTGTTATAGTTTGTTTTCTTTCGGTCTATCTTATGAGAAATAAAAGGGAGAACAGTTCAATCGCGATTTAACTACATTTACAGTAAACTACCCCAGATTCGTACGGATTTTATTTAAAAATAAAGTATAATTTAATCTATTTAAGTATTTTATCTACTCTAGTAACATTTGACTCGTATTCAATTACACAAAAATAACAATAAACTAAATACAATTCACACAAAATACTATCATCAGTAGTATAGTCAGGCACTCTCAATCACAATGTTCTTTGGAAGGCCTTGTGTGGCACATGGAGCTAGCAATGGGGATATATGACTCGGGTATAGTGTAGCTTTCTATCAGTTAAACAATTATTGGAATCGGCTTGGTATTTTTTGAGATAACCCACGAAATTTACCTCTTTATGGTGTAGAGTTCCTACCCAGGCTTCAAATAAAAAAGCTCGGTATTCAGCAGAATGGACTGTATTTTCTTTCTTCTATGTTCTAGATTTTTACAATATAAAGGCGCGTACTTGATGATCACTATTTTCTGTGAAATTAACGCTAGACTTATTAATTTCTCGCCCTAGCGCTACCGCGCAAAACGTGTGTACAATTTCAGACATTTCCACAAATATAGTATTTAAGGGGAGACCAGAAGGGAATCGCCCATACAACACGTACTACCAAGATCATTTCTAATTGGAGCATATTTCTACCTTAATAAGGTATTATTTAAATTTGAATAGTATTTATCTAGGTTCCCAACCATATATTAGATCAAAATACTTACCTAAAATGAAATAGAAGCGTATCGCATTCTGCATGTTATTACGTCATAAAAGACCTGTTTTCAACCTAATTGTTTCGTATTAAAAACAACAACATCTTACGTATCCTAGTCATGGGAACATAGATTATATCGTCTAGTTACAGAATAACAACACAATGCGAAAAATACAACTAGTTATCTGTCATCATTTTTGGTATTACGGAACACGGTGGTACTAGTCGTGGTAGAGCTATTGTGAACGAGCTCGAGGAAGTGGGCACCACCGCCTTACCTTTATCGGCCGCCAAATAGCAGTACTTGTGCTGCTGTGTTACGGTTAGATGGTAATGGTATGTTCCTGTAATTACTGGCACATAGGCATAACAGCTAAGTCCTATAATATGGCAACGTATCCACATAGAGATCAAGACAACATAATACCTTTTTAAATTTACGCGAACTATACTCATGTTTTTAAGACAAATTCAAGTGTCTCTCGTGACCACGGCCGATGTAACTTGGCCGAAACGTCGAGGTTAGTCAAAATTATAATTTTGATATAAATCCATGCGTGAAAAGACCCGTTTTATCTTAAAAACATGAACATAATACCTTGTGTTGAATTCTATGTGCATATCCATGGGCTGCAGTAGCCACTTAAGATCTGGTGGACTGCATACTCGTTTGCCATGTAAGTTGTATAAAAAAACACGGTCAAAATCTAATCAAATTTATAGTCGTTCTATTGCTATCACTGTCACTCTGCGTGGCTAAACTTCGTCACTAAACAGGGATAGCGATATTCAGGCCGAAGTTTTTGACGCGGCCGAATTGAAGTTGCGCTCGGGGTACGCCGGCTTTTTAAGGGTCCAAATGACAGTTAAATGCTTAACAGAGAAATGTATATACGACCAGCAATCTCGTTCTTGACCGTCCGTTACAATTAGTTAAGACTTCAAGAGCAATCTCCAAAATCAGTTCAATTCTTTATTCCTTGATAGTATGATTAACTGAACTGAACATTTTGCAGGCGGCGCATAAAGGCGAGCGTCCATACATCTGTAACGAATGCGGCGCTTCCTTCTCGTACCCGCGAGCGCTCACTCTACATGCGATCGCGCATCGCAGGAGGAACACTTCCAAGGGATTCGCGTGCGATCTATGCGGAAAGGTAATTTACCATCAATCATGCCTGGCACCTTACTGACAATATTATTTAGGTATTATAGTGTGACCATTAGTGCTGTGCACTCCCTGAGGTATGCGCGCAGCGAGACGGGGGGAGAATCGGCTGCTGCGCTCTGTCAGTTCGCCGTCAACGCTCGTGGCGGCAGGTAGTGTTATTTGTATCGGACTGTCTATGTCAGACGCACATGAGATAAATATTCAAAGATGGGTCGTGCGTTATCTCGTGATATGAAATGGAAGATGAAGTTGAAACAGAATCTATGTCAGAATAACTTTCGTTAGAATATATAATTGTTTGTAAATATAAAAAATGTTCAATGAAACAAGTCCTTTGAATTATAAGTTTAGTTCTTATTTATCACCTGCATATTTTTAATAAAATATGAGTATATTTAAGTTACATTTTAATCAACTAAGTAAGTATAATATATTACAGATAGATAGCCTCCGACCATCGTCCCGCCACAAGTTTTGCCTTAGAAATGCAAACTGATATCGTAAGATATGTCCGACATGTATTGATCTCATGTGAACTCATGCAGTTTTTTCTTTGCCTCCCACCTCGCCGCGCATACCTCAGGGAGTGCACAGCACTAATGGTCACACTATAGTTACGCGTTTAAGAACCATCTGAGCTTTTACACGGGAAGTCTGTGGGTCCGACATACCAAATATCTTTGGATGTCCTACGCGTCCAATATATTAACATTTTTTTTTATTTATTTATTTACTATTTAAACAAAGATTACAATTATATGTTACAATTATAGCATCTAAAAACCAGTGAGGTTTGTGCCGGTACTATTGAAGGTTTACATCACTAGGTGTTATTTACTTAGCAATAAAAACCTATATAAAAATGTAAGTAGGTAACTAAGCAGGAGCCAGGTAAATACTTTTGTTTATGGATTAGTTTAGTAATGTTATGAATGATCAAATGAAAACTAAGTAAAACTATACTTGACTCATAAGGTATTTCCTTAGCTTAAATTTTATATTTTTAGGTGTTAAATTATCACGTACGTCAGAGGGTAGGGTGTTGATAAGCCGAGGAACAAGGTAGCTGGCCGTCCGTTCACCGTAGGCATTGGTAGCGCGCGATGTGCAATGCCGATTCCTAGAAATAGCTCGAGTGTATACTGGGTGTTCGATTTTGTTTTTTAATGATTCATTAAAAAAATGTTCTCTCAGCAGTAAATAATGAACCTGTGTGTGAACTGGCAAAACTTTGCAATAAATGAATAGAACACTGTCATTTTCATGAAATTGATTTTTAATTGTAGGCGGCACTAAAGTTTTTAAAAATTTTAACTGTAGTTTATAAATATCATCGAGATAGGTTTTGTAGGTTCTACCATAGCTGCTGAGACCATAATGTATGTATGACTCTGTCAGTGCATTGTATAGCATTATCTATTATCACATCTTCCGGGTGATGTTGCCGCTGCCCCGATACTACAGTGCATCGGGGGTGTTTGCCCATTATCACACAGATGGTTTTCACGCCATCACGCGAAACAAACTGCATCACTGATGAACAGAGTTCGGGACAGTCGCTAGGAGGACGGTGGCTGAGTGCTGCACATCTTCCGCTCTGGAAGTGCACGTGCGAAGGAATTATAATGGAAATAATTTCCTCAAATAGTCATCCTTGGCACAAAATGGTAGCATCTATTTCCACCCAGTCCAGTTCAGGTCATTTCTGTTGTATTTTATTTCCAGTGTGTGTTAGTTTTTTTTATATTGACTAATTCATCATCATCATCATATCAGCCGTAGGACGTCCACTGCTGGACAAAGGCCTCGCTCATTGATCTCCAGGAACTGCGGTTGGAAGCGGCCTGCATCCAACGCCGACATGCGGTTCTTACCACGTCGTCTGCCCATCTTGTGGGTGGACGTCCTACGCTGCGCTTGCCGGTCCGTGGCCTCCACTCGAGAACCTTTCGGCCCCATCGGCCATCTGTTCTGCGCGCTATATGGCCTGCCCATTGCCACTTCAACGTGCTAATCCGTCGGGCTATGTCGGTGACTTGAGTTCTCCTACGTATCTTCTCATTTCTGATTCGATCCCGTAGAGAAACCCCGAGCATAGCCCTCTCCATAGCTAGTTGAGCGACTTTGAGCTTATTCATAAGGCCAATAGTGAAGGACCACGTCTCGGTTCAATTGACTAATTAATTAATTGTTAATTTGTTAATTGACTAATTATGTTGTCTGAAATAAAATATGTTTATATTAGGCAAGGCGAACTGCATACATCACTTCTATTCAATTCTATTCTACGTTTGGACTTGGCTCTGACGCACTGAGTACGGAGACTTAAACCTACATAGGAAGATGATCCAAGAATGAGGATTGTTAATGAGAAGCTATATCAAATAAATAATGCTGGACATTTCACACGACGCTATCTAGCCCCAAACTAAGCAGTGCTTGTACTCGATCCGGCCGTGGCTTCGCACGCGTGGTATGATAATAAAAAGTAGTTGTTTGTCCAAATAGGTTCAGCAGTTACGAACGACGTGAAAGCTTTCGCATCACACTATAATGCGGAATTTTGGATGTATGTTTATTTATTTGTTTAAATTCAATCACGTCGTAACTGCTCATTCGATTTCGATGAAATTTAGTATGTACGTAGATTATTACCTGGATTAACACATAGACTCATTTTTATCCCACACATCAGGTCCAATGGGATAAAAATGGGGTATCAAGTCAAGTTGCAACAGCGAGTTTAGCTTTATATCTAGGTTGCTTACACATTTAGTGGTGTCACGCGTACGAAGTCGCGGGCAACAGCTAGTTTATAATATAAGTATGATTTAGTTAGTATTGATGGCAGGTGCTGAACCACCCGTCGTCGGTCGCGTACCACAAGCAGGCGGAGCACGCGAACCAGCGCTACGTCTGCAACAAATGCGGGAAGCACTTCAAGCACAAGCAGCTGCTGCAGAGGCACCAGCTGGTTCACACGCAGAATAGACCTTTCATTTGCAAGGTAAAACCAGCCTTATTACCCGACTACGGCAAATCCAAAAGGAAGGGTTATGTTTTTAGTCCATGTATGTACATATGTATATTTGTATTTATCTATGTTCCAACGTAGCGCCTGAACAACTCATCTGATTTTGATGAATGAGGTCAATCGATTGGTTATTCTATAATGACATGTTCGGGTGACATGACCATAGGTCTCAGTTTTTAAACTTATGTAGGTTGTAAAAGTAACAGAATGGGGAACACATCTAGGCCATAACACACCCACTCAAATTGTAACTTTCGATTCAGTTTGATTCAAACAGTCCACTCGTTTACATTCTCTAAATTTTAAAAATTTACTTTATGTCGCACTTATAAAGTTCACATTTCAATGCTTTACATTGAGTCGAGTCGGTGTCGAGTCGATATCATGTGGTATCACCTACTATGTGTACTCAGTCCACGTCCCCACTTCTGGGCAAAGGCCTTCTTGTCACGCTACCCTCCTGTCCTGTGCCAGCCGCATCCATTGCCTCAACAACTTACTCGACGACGTCCGTCCGATTTAGCGGCCACCATTGTTACTACCGACCAAATTTAAAAGGAATTTATATGTACGCATGTCCACACATCAAGCTAAACTTATGGGAACTTACACGGAAAGCCTACACGATTCGAGGTCAGATACTGGAAATGTGTTTGATGTGTAGCCGTGTATAGGGAATGCAATCCCGATCCCGATCTCGCGAGATCTCGTGTAATTTTCGGGATCAATCCCGACGCATCATATGACGAGATCCCGTTCGAGATTGACGGGATTGGGCGGCAGTGGTCAGCGACGCTACACACATCCACTCGGGGCGCAAGCGGCGCGGCTGACTGACGGCCGCGAGCGGCAGGAACGCCAAACAGCGTTAGAAAAATATTCCGACTATTTCGGAATATTAGCGACAGGTGACGATAATTATTTAGTTGGTAAGATTAAAGAATAAAGATTTTATTTTCTTTCGAGTAATATGTTATTTTAGTTAACCTCACTATCACAAACAAGCAGTTATTAGCTTTTTCAGTCATCCGAATTTAACATTTTTTTTAAACTAGACGGGATCCCGAAAATTCCGGGATCCCGCGGGATTGATATTTCTAATCCCGCGGGATCTCGAATTTGCAATCTCGAGTCGGGATTGCATTCCCTAGCCGTGTATACAAGTTTCACAACTTATGTAATTGAAGGTTTTGGCTTTCTGCTATGACTTTTTGTTAGATATTGTGTGGCTTGCTTCGCTCAATCCTTTACTATATTCGAGATCGATATGCTCATCCGAACATATCGACATTTTGTTAGATCATAACTTTTTTTTTATCTTGTAGGTGTGTAACGCGAAATTCAAGACCAAAGCGAACTTGCTAAACCATCAGATGCTGCACACTGGCATCAAGAAGTTCTCGTGCGAAGAGTGCAAGCAGCGGTTCGCGCACAAGACTAGTCTCACGCTGCACATGCGCTGGCACAGGGGTGAGGGAACACATTTATTTATTTGAACACCAACATAGTAGACATTAACACGTTATAATTAATCAATTAATATTTGTACGAGCTAAATGTTACTATAATTACAGGTGAAGACTACATTACATAATTTATTGAGCGAGTAACATAAAAAAATACAAATAACTAAAAAAAATGCAAAATACGCTGAAATTAATAAAAGACAGAAATTAATTACAAAATCAAATTCATTCCTTTTCTAGCCTATCTCTCCACTATTTTCAATCTTGTACCAAATCCCGCCAGCCCCATATAAAAAGCGGTCCTAAATCATAATAAACTAAAAAATAATTAGAATTAATTAAATTTAAAATTTAAATTATAAGACATGTCAGTATATCAAAGTTTAGAGTATAATTTATTACAATTAATTATTATTCTTTACTTTCTTACTTAGTAATTTTTTATTCCTTCAGTAACTGTTCCTTGTTTTTTACCCGTTATTGGTGTTTCAATTGTATGTTGTATTAACGCGCCGGCGAACCCTGAGCACAACTTCAATTCGGCCGCGTCAAAAACTTCGGCCTGAATATCGCTATCCCTGTTTAGTGACGAGGTTTAGCCACGCAGAGCGACAGTGATAGCAATAGAACGATTCTAAATTTGATTAGATTTTGACCGTGTTCCGTAATACCAAAAATGATGACTGAAAACTTGTATTTTTCTTGTATATGTATTTTTCTCATTGTGTTGTTATTCTGTAACTAGACGATATAATCTATGTTCCCATGACTAGCATACGTAAGATGTCGTGGTATTTAATACGAAACAATTAGGTTGAAAACACGTCTTTTATGACGTAAAAACATGCAGAATGCGATACGCTTCTAATTTAATTTTAAGTAAGTATTTTGATCTAATATATGGTTGGGAACCTAGATAAATACTATTCAAATTCAAATAATACCTTATTAAGGTAGAAATATGCTCCAATTAGAAATGATCTTGGTAGTACGTGTTGTATGGTCGATTGTCCCTCCCGTGTCCCCTTAAGTGATTATCTTTAAGCTTGTATTGGAAGTATTGGAACCCTGACTTATCTTGTCGCGGAGGGCGTTTTATCCGCGAGACAGTATTTATGACTCATGCGGGTGTCATCGTTTTCATTTTTGTAATTACACCCTTGTTAAATTGTTTCAAATAAAGATGATTATGATTTTTTTTACTAGCCCATACTGTCCCACTGCTGGGCAAAAGCCTCCCCCTCTTCCTTCCACTTATCACGGTCCAGAGCCATATCCCGCCAGTCTCTTTGGAAGACGTCCAAGTCATCGCTCCAGCGCTTTTTAGGCCTTCCTCGGCGTCGCTTTCCGTCTTTAGGAGTCCATATGCTTGTCTTGTTGGCCCACCTATCGGGTTGCATACGGGATATTACATGACCCGCCCAGTTCCATTTCAGCTTTGTAGCTTTGATGCCCACGTCAGCGATGCCGGTTTCCGAGCGCAGCCAGGAGTTTGGAAACCGGTGGATCCGCTTTAATAAGATTATTGTGATTTATTAATTTACACTTATTTACATACAATAGTATTACATACTATGTACTACACTAGCGGTTGACAGGGTTAAAATAAAAAGAAAACAGATTGTTGGATTACTGAGACTACGTTCCGGACACAACCCGACAAATAAATTTAAATTCCTAATGAAAGTATCGAGTATCCAGATTGTTCCGACTGTGCCACCGTGCCACCAAGATATGCATCACGTGTTGTCGGAATGTTTCCGGAACGCCATACTTTTGTGTTGTTTACCGATAACAGCGTAGGGACGTGTAATAGTTTTTTCACCATCATCCGATGAGGCCAAGGGAACGCTCAAAATTGACCTCTCTTTGCTGGAGGGGAATAGGTAGATAGGTGGTTAATTGTTAGTTACTTCTGTTTTTGTTAAAGTGGATATAATTGGTTGAGCAGACTTACGGGAGTGACATAACTGTTGTCTGGTTAAAACTCCCAAGATTAAAATAAAATTGAATACTCTATTAGACAAGGTCTCAATTAATTGAATATGAATATAACTCACTTTTTCTCAAAAATTTAAAAAACAAAAGTTTGTAGTAAAAAGACTGAAAAAGACACTGACGTCCCGCATTGGGGTGTATTGTGCACCCCACTACTTCTAAACCCCTTTTCCCTCCCCCCTTATCGTTTAAGATCACAAAATTCGAGAGTGCTTGAACACGCTGCTGATACACTGCAATTTTAATTTAGCCGCTCTGTACATGCGATACTATTATAAGTATATTTCCAGGTCAAAAACCGTACGCGTGCAAGATATGCGACAAAGCGTTCACTCAGAAAGGCAACCTGTCGGAACACCTTCGCATCCACACTGGCGAGAAGCCGTTCCAATGCGCTCTGTGCCCGCGCAAGTTCACCACCTCGTCGCAACACCGCCTGCACTTGCGGAGGCACGAGCCTAAACCGCACAGGTAACAGATACACACTACGCTCCTCTTCATGCTGCTCGCGCTTGCACACACAGCTCTCCTCGCGCGATCAATCATCGTAGTCTACGCGCGGCATAATTTTACCAAATACCAAAACGCACGTGCTTAAAAAATTTCTTGCCCCAATCTAGGAGGACCGCACTGGTTAATGCGTTACTCTTACCCATCCTAGATAATGCAGATGTGTGTTATCCCGATGCTACGGAAGAGCAACTGAACAGGTTGGAACGTCTGCAGAATCTCTGTATTCGCTATATCTACGGCCTACCAAAATATGTCTCGGTATTTCGTCAGCAGCTAAAACGGCTTGACATCAGAGCTCGTCGAGATGCGCACATGCTATCCCTCTGTTTAGTATTCTTCGCAACCCTCTATCTCCCTAGCTACCTCAGAGAGCGATTTGCGTTCGTATCAACTGAGGACAGAGCCGTGCGATCGTCTCGTCGTTTCCAATGGATTACGCCATCCTACAGCATAACACAGCTACTTACTCTGACTTTTACACCATAACCGCTACTCGTCTCTGGAATAATATGCCACCAAACTATTTCGAGGCTACTTCAGTGGAAGCATTCAGATTGATAATCTATAGGCACCTTCTCGGTCAAACCGACCAAAAATGAGCAACTTAATCTTTCCTTATCACTTCTTCTATTGTTATGTATGTATGTATTTTTATTTGATAATGGTATAGTTTAGTCTATGATATAAAGTATTTAAGTAGTATGTACCTATGCTATTTTTATTAGTCCTGTGCAAATTTTCATTAGTTCTCTTTCCTGTGCACTACCTACACATCTTTATCTACAATACACAAAGGTTATCTGGAAGAGAATGCTCTTTAGCATTAAGTTCGCCTTTGTACTAGTTTAGTAGTGCAATAAAGTATTTTTAATCTATCAATCACGTGCTTCCATTCCGAGCGTTCGTAGTGGTATGAGGCGCACGATATGCCCTCTTTTAGAACAACTGACGGCAAACCCACCTTAGAGAAAACTTTTGTAGACAGTGCTGAAGACATTTGGGTGTAGACTTTATACCGTTTGAGATGACAGAAAAAGCTAATATGTTATCGGAAGAGAAAACAAAGCTTTGTATTAAGAGGCTGGTAGAAATGAGCCCTACATTTTCAAAGAAAGATTTTCACTGAGCGCCCTTCGACCTTAAATCCTTTAGGAAAAAGGAAAACCTTTTTTAAACGAACAACGGACAGGTCCTTATTGATTGATGGATGGAAAAAAAATATTGCACAGAATAAATATATCTGTATTACAGGATATTTGATAATATACAAAAATGAAAGGGATTATTTTGATGAGCATAATAAATAAATTTGTGAAATGTTTACCATAGAAATGGGATATTAATTTTGGCATGTAAAACAAAACATGCTTGCCATCTAACCACAGATACTGTATTGGTGACGTCTGGGATATTTTTTGTTGTCCCTTTCTAACCCAAAACCCGCAGCCATTTCCGAAAGAGATATCAAATCGGCCTTTATTTTTGGATGTCGATTGCAAGAGTAGGCAGTAAGTTTTATATCGAATTAATCACCTAAACGTAGTCGATTTTTTTTAAATTTGATAATATGACTACTAGTTTTTTTTTCGAGAAGTCTTTTTTTATGTTTTGAGAAACCGTCACTTGAATATCGTCAGTATATTACCAAACACCATGTATAGACGAACTTAATGCTAGTAAGCGAATGATTACGCTGGAAAAATTCTCTTTCATTGTAATGTGGAAAATATATTTTGTTTTTGCACTAGATTTAGCAAAAAAAGCTTTAAAAATCCGAGGCTATGTATAAATTGTTACGAAATCATTAAATCATAAAAAAAGCAAAACTTTTCTCCACAGGATAAACCAGCCCCAAAGAACAGAAAAAGAAGAATCCACGACCACCATAGTGGGCGATGACGGCAGCCTCATACACCTCACCATCAACTCGAGTGACGTCACGAGCAGCACTGAACACACCGCCGTCGTTAATGTCGTCAGCTCTACTAGTAAGTAACTATACCAACACCATGGGCGTACAAATTAATTTTTATAAAATTACTAGCTGACCCGGCAAACGTTGTTTTGCCATATAAATAATTGCTATTAAAAATAAGGGTTGATCGTAGAAGGGTGAAAATTGAGGATTGTATGTATTTTTGTATGTTGTATCATAAAAAAATAGAAATTAAAAATTTTGTCTAAAAAATAAAAATTTAAATTTAGGGGTGGACTACCCCTAACATTTAGGGGGATGAAAAATAGATGTTGGCCGATTCTCATAGATACCGGATAAGCACAAAAAATTTCATCAAAATCGGTCAAGCCGTTTCGGAGGAGTATGGCAACGAAAACTGTGACACGAGAATTTTATATATTAGAAAAACCCCCCCCTATTTTTGAGTCGGGGTTTCAAAACTGACAGCTAATAATAATAAATATTTATTTCACGTAACAATGGAAAAATTAAAGATGTTAAAACTTATTCTACAGCCCATATAAATATATACCTTAGTGACTAACATACATATTATAAATATTTGCTGACACGTAAAGTCGACACGTGTGACGCACTTGCGCTGCGTTATGTAGTCGCCCGCGAAAACTCTTCCTTTGTAAAGGTTGAAAAATCTGCAGTTGGAACACGCTATACAAAATATTTGAAATCATTGAGGCGCGATTTCAACTGTTCGACCCATAACTGTACGTTGGCCTTCTCCTTCACATATTCCACCACGTCCTCCGCCTTCTTGGAATAACCACCCCAATTAAGCTTGCTTTCTATAAAAATCGGTCTGAATCGGTTAAGGAATTAAGGAGCTACGATGCCACAGACAGAGAGGCGTCAAACTTAAACCCCCCGAGGTTAAAATTTTGGCGCCACGACGCCATATTGCTTACGTATATTCGTCGATCTATGTGTACGTGATTTGATAGACGGTAAACTTGGGTGTGACACCGCTCAAGGACGCCGATCGGAGCAGTAAAATTAAAATATCCATTATTTTGGTGTCTTGGATATACACAATGATTATAACTTAAAATTTAATTTCACCCAATGTGGTCGAATGACATTTGTCAACGTGACTGAAAAACAACGGACAAGACTCGCAGGAGATCGAAAATAGTATTGTGATAAAGAGGAGGCTTGTACTAACAGTGGGTGCAGACGGGCTTCAATGATGAATATGATAATAATATCTATTATTAAAATTGAAAGAAATAAATATTATTAAATCAAGTGAAATATGTAATTTTCTAGGTGGTGTTGGTAGCATGTTGTCGAGTAGAAGCAGCAGCAGTGTGGCTGGCAGTAGCGGTAGCAGCGCCGCGCACAAGTGCGCGTGGTGCGGGCGCGCGTGCGCCTCGCGCGCCGCGCTCAGCAAGCACGCGCGCCTGCACACGGGCGAGAAGCCCTTCCAGTGCATCCACTGCAACAGATTCTTCGCGGACGCATCCAACCTCAACAAACATAAGAAGGTACCAAAAAACACAAAATTCTAAAATGCAACGTCAATTTTACTGCATATTTCTCCGCGACCAGTAGGTCTATTAAAATCGACTGACGTAGCCTAGAGGATAGGCAAGCTGAAGTGGCAGTGGGCGGGGCATCATATCTCGAGGAACTGCCGGCCGGAAGTTCGTCTGCCTGCAGAATCGCCCCTACAGTTAGGCTAATGTGGTCGACTACTGCGCTAATGTGTGCTTGTGTGTGTAATTGTGGATGAATGTTGATGCGTATTGGTGTATAGAATAGAATAAAAAATTATTTGCAACATAGAAACACAACATTACACACAGAAAAAGAATGACGTACAAAATATAACTTAAAACTAAACAATCTTTTGTTGAAAAATTTAAGTTTTCTTATATAAATAAAATTTTTGTAAATTGGTAAATAGTATAATTGTATATCAGGAACGTCAAACTCATTTAATTGTATGTACGGACACTGGAAACTGCGACACAGTATTTTACTAATGCATTTTCCAGTGTTCACATTGTTTTAATCACATGTAAAAAAGTTCACTGAAAATAAATAAATCACAAATAATTTAAAAAAAAATCTACCATACAATATAAGTGAGATTATGCAGTATAGAGTGTGCTGGTGCACACTACAGTGTGTGTTGGAGTGTGGTGCATGTGGGTGTGAAGTATGTACGAAGGTCGAGGATGTATGATTGAATTGTGTTGTTCCAGCAAATGCACAAGCAGACATCCCTGCTGTCGGCGGGTGTGGTGTCGGCGGCGGCTCCGGCAGAGCCGCCGCCGCTGTCGGAGCCGCAGTTCGTGGTGGAGACGGAGGACGACGAGGAGCGCGTCATATACGTCACGTACGACGTCGACGACCACGAGCCCGCCTATCAGATCATGGACGCGCAACAGGTGAACATCGTTACTGACAATACTTCACTTTACAATTATCCTTTTAAACTTGTTGTAGTTAAGTGGTAACCATCGCCTATAACAAAGTATTGCCTCGTAGGCACGGACTTCACGGGACGCGTAACGTGCTTAAAACTAATGAAATCACCGTCGACCGTTTTTTGCGGGGCTCGGGGGAGTGATTATTGCTGGTGTACTTCCACATATAGCGTTGTCACTGTCTAACAGTTACTGTAGATTGAACACTAGTGCTTGGTGCAGTCGATAAAATAGTATCGATAAAAATGAATGAATGACGAAAAATTAAAGAGTATGACTAACCTACTTTTTAAAATTGAAATCGTGATCAAATTATAAGAAGCTTTTATTTAACTTGCCATGTTTGTTGAATTTTAAACCAGTTCCCCCAACCAATTGAGCTGAAATTTTTAATACAACGTAACTTAGGTGACAATGCAATAATTTGGTACCATAGAGGTGGTTTCATGATGGAGACGGATGCTAGATAATGTACATTCTGAGTGGATACTAGTGTACTAGGCTACTAGTGTTTGGGCTCATTTGAATCTGCTTGCGGTTACATTATGACGTAACTAAAAATCCAAAACGGTCGAAGTAACAATAAAGAGTTGCAGGTTAGGTGTTTGCAGTTCGTTAGCATTGCATGCGTTGATGGCGAGTCAATAACCATTCAGGAATGTAGAAAATCACAAGAAAATAACTAAAGCATTTAACATTTCATATATTTTTTATTTAGATGGAGAAGAAGTCAGCTATTCACGAAAAATAAAAAAAAAACTCCTTTTTAGCAGTCTGGTAAAAAGAAATTACAAAATCAAAACTTATTACACTAATATTATAAATGCGAAAGTATGTATGTTTGTTTATTTATTAATTTGTTTGTTACTCAATCACGTCGTAACGGCTTAACCGATTTCGATGAAATTTAGTATATACTTAGATTATAACGTGGATTAACACAGGCTACTTTTATCTCATAACTCATGTCCCATGGGTTTAATACCGGTAGTTAGAATATTGAATAAATAAATATGGCTGGACATTTCTATCTAGCCCCAAACTAAGCAGAGTTTATACTATGGGTACCAGATAACTGATAGAACACTTATATACTTTTTTTTGTAAATAAATACTTATAATAAGCATATAGAAAAACATCCAGACCCGGAACAAATATCTGTAGATCATGCAAACATTTGTTCCGCAGCGGGAATCGAACCCGCTACCTCCTGCGTCTCAGCCGGCTATTCGCCCACTGCACCACGGAGGTCGTCAAATAGTAATCAATTTACGTGAACTCCCGTTACCTGTAATTGAATGAAACTGTGGGTCAAGTTGTTTGGTTATTTATTTCGTGGCACTATTTTGATAGTCAAAGATTACAAATAATATATTTTATATTATTTTTATGTCAGACTCGAGAGATCTCAGTTCGGGGCGAACCATTAGTATATTTTGTGGTACACTTTTTATTATATTATAGTTCATTTTATACCGCAAATCTGATTCGGTCCTATAACGGAAGAGCAGCGCGGGTTGTTATATTCGTATTACAACCCGCATCATGCTGAGTTAAGAGTCCTTTTAGCAGCATATGACAGTAGATTTTTTAGGTTTAAGTTGTATCTATGCACCTTTATCTCCTTTTGTATATTTACTGTGTTGCAAATCACACTAATATTATATATGTGAAAGTTTGGATGTTTGTTTGTTTGTTACTCAATCACGTCGTAACGGCTGAACCAATTTCGATGTAATTTGGTATATACGTAGATTATAACCTGGATTACCACATAGGTTACCTTTTATCCCATAAATAAGGTCCCATGGGATAAAGATGGGGTGTCAAGTCAAGTTGCAACAGCGAGTTTAGCTTTATTTCTAGGTTACCTATACATTTAGTAGTGTAACGCGTACGAAATCACCGGCAACAGCTAGTAAATTATAACTATAGTACCTGTTGCCAGCGGCTTCGCCCGCGTTGTACTGGAGTGCAAAAATACATGTAGAAACTTTGACATACCATTTTTATCCCATGGGAACTGATTTATGGGATAAAAAGTAGCCTATGTGTTAATCCAGGTTATAATCTACATACATACTAAGTTTCATCGAAAGCGGTTTAGCCGTTTCGACGTGATTGAGTAACAAACAAATATATAAACAAATATCTAAACTTTCGCATTTATTATTATAGTGTGATTGTATATGTTTGCAGGCGGAGCTGGAGATGGAGTCTGTGAAGGACTGCGAGCTGTACTCGGGCGAGTCGCTGCTGCAATCCAAGCCGCAAGACGAGCCCGAGCACATGTCGGTAAGGGAATCGCCAACATAAATACCAATTTTCGCTCACCAATTTCAATCTACACGCTGCACAATATTCTTATTTCTATTAAATAAAAGAGGCCATAGTTTAGTAGTGAAAAGAAACAGTTAATACCGGGAACGCAAATTTTCTTTTTAGCACCAAACCGTTATAAAGACTTAATTACCTTGCATTCGTGATGAAAAGTTATGTGTTATACTCGGGTGTAAGCGATCAATAGCACCCGATATATTTTGGCATACGAGCGATCAACGAGTCGAGGGTCGGGCCTTGTAAGTACATAAGTAGTAAATAAGAACGTTTATTAAAAATACTGTATAACTATATATATTTGATGTTTGGGTATTAATAACAATGTATCGTAGTTTTTTTTTCTTAATCTTTTCGTGCTACTTGCCGTGCACTACCTACAAAATATATTTTCCACATTATGCAAAGCTTAACTGGAAGAGAATGCTTGCTAGCATTAAGTTCGCCTATGTACAGATTATTAATTTTGGTCCAATAAAGAATTTTCAATCAGTCAATCAATATATTCAAATTTCTTAGGAGCTTTACTCACCGGAAGCGTGCGGTTAGGAACCGCCTGCACTGCTTCCGGTGTGCGAAAAATTACTTTTTCAAAACAAGCTTTTATACAATTTATACAAACCAGAAAACATCCTCCGCCATCTTGGAGGGCCCGCCATATTGGATTTATAGTATACATCTTGGATGGTCCCCCAATTTAATGTGATGTTGTATTAGTTTTCGTGTTCTCCTCAGCAAGTCCTTTCATTTCATACCCATACTGTGGTAGTGCAGGAAAAATAACTAGTCCGCCATCTTGGATGATCTGCCATATTGGAGTTAGAATGACGTCACATAGCTAAGCGTGTATACCAAATTTCAGCTCAATCGGTTAAAGATAACTGATAAAATTCAGATGCAAGATTCCACCCATACATACATACATTACATTGTAACATACACACATTGTATCTTGAAATGTATGAAACATACATACATTTCAAGTTAAATAAAAGCTTGTAAAAAAGATATACAGCATTATTCCTTGCCTGTTAGTGTCCTGAAAGCGGGCTTGGCGTGGTTTGTTTTATAATCCCCACTGCTCTGCCTTATCTACTAGTGGGGATATTGAAACAAATCACAAATTGTGCTATCATAATCCCCACCGCGATCAATGTTCAAGCGGAGGGGCTAACCCCTAGACTGGCGTAAGGCCCGGCCGAGCCACGCCTAAAATTATGCACCAGCGCATAGTTTTTATAGTTCCATCTCTATCTTGTCGGTGTGTGAGAAGAGTACTGAAAATGTATTAGCCCGCGTGTCTAGATTAGATTTGTTAATTCTTTATTCCACTAATAAAATAAAACACAGGCGAACTTAATGTTTTTTTTTATTTTATTTTTAGACTTTTAGGAAAACTTACAGCTAGGGTTGCAGAAGAGGTATTTGAGTAGAAAATAAACAACAATAAATGCTACTTATTCTAAGAAGGCCAATTAAACGTTTCCGCAGATAAGGTAAGAGATTAGTAGGTATTATATAAACAGGTAAGGTAGACGACACATAAAATGAGAAAAGAAATTAAATAGAAGATATATCAATACACACACACATACACGTCATCGGTTAAGTGCCTAATCTATATATTTAAATAATTGTCACTAAGTAAGCGTTTGAGCTTACTTATTTTAGTGTTGAATAGATCAACCTCTTTATTTGCCTTAGCCAATGAATTAAAGGAGTGACAAGCTCTCACCATAAAAGAATTTTGCCTGTAATTGGTTGGAACCCTTGGAACGTAAAGAAGGTTAGGATTTCTCAATGCAGCTTTAATAGTTCGCAGTCCTATTAGTTAATTAGCATTTTCTTCCAGCTAACCTTTGTGTAGTGATTATGTGGTCGTGCTTTCCAGAAAATAGATAAACAAACTTTTAACTGTACGAGCACTTTACGTCAGCCATCAAAAGTTCTTCAGTTCGCGTTTGGTCATTAATCCGAGCACGCGTCTCGTATCATACCATTTAATTATCAATCAAATATGTATCTCTAGTTTTACTGATATAACTATCATCTCTTACCAGGGTTTGCGGTCCACACAGATACATTTACAAAAAATTATAGAATAATATATATTTGTAATATAAACGAAATACATAATCATAATATGTGTGCCTACAGGCGGTAAATGATCGTTGTGATTGTATGAGTAATTGTTGTTGGCGCGCAGGTAACGGACGAGCAGGGGAACCCGTTGCATTTCACGATGCAGGACGGCACGCGACTCGCCATCACTTCGCTCGACGGACACTCTTTGCAGGTAATTACCACTATAGAAAGCAGACTCGATGTAAAGCGCCAGTTACGTAAAGAAATACCTAAGCCCTCCTATACCTACACGTATACTGATGCAGGCCAACTACATATATAGTGTGTTTGATAATATACGCACAAAAATGAAAGGAGTTATTTTGATGAGCAATATATAAATTTTTGAAATGTTTACACTAGAAATGTGAAATTTATTTTGGCATGTAAAAACAAACACTTTATTAAACTTATGTCGTGCTATTGCATAATGCTTGCCATTTAACTACAGATACTGTATATGGTGACGTCTCGTGATATCTCTTGTTGTCCCTTTCTAACACAAAAACCGCAGCCATTTTCGAAAGATTTTCGGCCTTTATTTTTGAATGTCGATTGCAAGAGTAGGAAGTAAGTTTTATATTGAATTACTCACCTAAACTTTGTCGATTTTCTTTAAAATTTGATAATATAACTTTGTAATTTTTTTTTCGAGAACTCTTTTTTATGGTTTGAAAAACCGTCACTTGAATATCGTCAGTATATTACCAAACACCCTGTATTGTCATTTGTGCAATAGGATTTTTAAAGCTAAGTTCGGTCTTGCCAGCCATATTAGGGCTCACGCTAAAAATATGTAAATAACTAGTTGTTGCCAGCGGCTTCGCCCGCGTTGTTCTGGGGTGCCAAATACATATATAAACTTTGACATCCTATTTTAATCCCATGGGAACTGATTTATGGGGTAAATGGTAGCCTATGTGGTGATCCAGGTTATAATCTACGCATATACCAAATTTCACCGTAATCGGTTCAGCCGTTACAGCGTGATTGAGTAACAAACAAACATCCCAACTTTCGCATTTATAATATTAGTGTGATTTCTGGTTAGTGATGTTAGTTTTATAAAAATGGAAATAATGTCCTAGTTTATTGTTAATTTTGTTTATCGTCACTTTTATTAATCTTAGGTTAGTGTTTCTTAATTAGCTGAGGTCGCCATCATCGAAACCGATGTGGAGGACTATATACACGGTGTCCTTTAAATGATTGTTTGCAGGTGATAACGCAGGACGGCCAGACGATACCAGTTGAGATTAATGGATTCACGCAAGATGGAGAGGTAACACAATTTATTTATTATTATTATTCGATGGGAACGCTGCGTAACAAATATTTGCATAATCTGCAAACTTGCAATTTTTTTTGTAAATCCCTGCTTATAATATTAACAGAAACAACCAGACACGGCACAAATAGATCACTGTAGATCATGCAAATATTTGTTCCGCGGCGGGAATCGAACCTGCAACCTCCTGCGTCTCAGTCGGCTATTCATCCACTGCGCCAACGGAGGTTGTCAAAAATAAGAAAACAACTCATAAAAAAAACCATCGTTTTAGTGCTGTCATAGAATTTCTTCCAACGCGTAGCGACTCGTTGAATGGGCCCGCTAATGTAGTATTCTGATGTAGATTCTTCGTACGTGCCTGAAGTGCGGACGCTCGCCCTGGCTCTATCAAATCTAAATTTAGATTAGTTTTTATCAACAGCCCCTAAAACAATGAGACTTACCACAATAGTTATTTGTTATACCAGAGTGCAATGTTGCTTTTTAACCGCGTGCTCAATTTTGATGACCGAGCAAGCGTTCTAAAATTCTAAAATTAGAATTTTGAGCGTTAGCGAGGGAATCAAAAGAGCACGAGGTGAAAAATCTTTGCACTCGAGTGCAACACGTAACGTTTCATCCCATCTCAGCGAGGTAATTACCTCGCTGAGATGGGATACTAAATGGAAACTACATGGATACTAAATGTAAAAAAACAGTAATACACCAAGAAGGTTCCGAGTCTGAGTTTTTAAAAAATTAAAAAAGGTTGTATGATAAATTCGACACCATGGAGGTAGAAGTAAATAGGTTTAATGATGTTTTGAATTTACAAACTTAGTGCACACGATGTTCTAAATTCAATTTACTTTATTCTCTAGCGGATAAAAACGGCTTTTGCACTTAGATATCGAAGAGCAAAAATACTCTTTCCGAGATGGAGGGATGAAGAACATATTTAATACTGTGTAGCTGGTGTTCCTATACAAAAAATAGTTAGGATTTTTTTAAACATATGTTAAACAGTAGTTTAACTTTTATGTGGTAACAAGGAATGTTTTTAAATGATATGTTACTTTCAGGAATCTCCAATGGAAGATATCGCAGTAGATGAAATAGATGTAAAAGACGATGAGCCCAGTTCTCAGGTCACCCACTACTACACCATCGTATAGCTGTTCATACAACACTAACCTTTATTACGATCGCATTAAGATTTAAATTAATATCTGTATGTAATCATTATTATAAATACGGGATTTATCACGTACCGTTTTATCGGTGTTACGACGGCAATAAAAGAAATAAAAATAAAATGTTTTTATTCATTAAGATCACAAGAATCACTTTAAAACGTCAATTTTACTGCATGTTCCTTCGCGACCAAACCAGGAAAGAAGGCAAGAAACAAGGCTGGTTGTTATATTTTCTTTTTAATTATCCTTTTAGGATACATAACAATAAAGAAAATAAATTACGTCTAAATTTTAACATTTTTGAACGAGTTGTAGCAAATTCTATCCCAAGCTTCTCAATCATCTAAATAATCCGACATGTTATAGTAGGCTTTTTTTCTAAAAATTTTGTTTAATTACGTTTTTAAATTTGATTATTGACAATTTTTGTACATCACTCGGGAGTTTGTTATAAAAGCATACACCTTGCCCTTTAAACGATTTACTAACTTTATGGAGTCTACAAGTGACCAACGATGTTTCGAGACGAGGATGAGTGCGAGGCGAGACGTTGCTCGGAGCGGGTCGCACTCACCCTGATGAAGGTTCACGAATTGAACCGAAACATTGTCGGTCGTAACACCGATTAAACGGTGCGTCATGAATCCCGTATTTATTAAATAATTGAAATAAATCACGAAAGTTTTCTGTAAAAATGTATATTATTATGTAAGTTTGTAGATATAATTACCTCACATTAACCCAACGCAATGCCGTCTCCTTAATATGATTACTTCACTCAATACTTGTTAATTTTATTAATAATAGTTTATTGTTATAAAAATGGATTATAAAAAAACTGGCATTGTTTTTGAAACAGTTCCGTATTTTATATTTTTGGATCGCATTTGAAACTCGATGCAAAAGACAAAACACGATGTAACCTTGGATAGTGTGAGTTTATTAGTAACGCGGTATTGTTCTAGTAAATAACGCCACTTTGACCTTATTTCAAATGACGGAATTAAATAAGGACATAGAGGCCGTTAGTTCTTTGCTAATTGAGAATTTTGCTATACCGACGTACAGAAAAATTCTCAATGAGGGCTTTTCGTTTTCGATTTAAAAAGAAAAAAACTAGTTCCAACTAGCGTAATAGATGGCGCTGTCCGGAGATGCGCTGCCAAAAATATGGTTTATATCCCGAAATCTCAAAAGACAATAACACAATTAGTCTAAAACAATCACACTTTGTCAGACAAACAAAAACAAATGTTAGTTTATTTATTTAAAGTTCCTCGAAAATAATATTTGCACGGCAACTGACATTGACAATTCATTTTCCTTTGTCAATCAGAGCATGACAGAGCAACGCCATCTGTTAGCAGTTTAAGGGCCGAAACACATAACCGCGTTGCGGCGCCGCGCCGCTGACATCGGCAGTTTGCGTTGCTGCGTCACGAAAAAAAGCGTTTTACTATCGTATGGTAGGGTAACCAGTTCCTCGTGATTTTTTATTGTGAATGGATGTTGAAAGAGTGATAGAAACCAACTGAATCATTGTCAACAAGTATAACGTCATAATGCTGGAATTTGAGCCGCGTTGCGGCGCCGCACCGCTAAAATCGGCAATGGCGCCACTGGCGATTTCAGCGGCGCGGTGCCGCAACGCGGTTATGTGTTTCGACCCTAAAAAATATGACCGTGAAAACCACTCAATTCGCACTAAAGGTAAGACCGCATTAGAGCGGTGCTGCGCAGCGCAGCGCACCTTTTTTGCTTCTCCACCGAGCGCAATACGCAGACTGACGCGACGCGCCGCTTGCTATGTCGCATTGAACGTCGCTGTATCGCGCGGCGCGGGCGGCGCGTCACTGCACGTCACAATATTATTTTGGAGGCAACTTTGCCGCGACGCGCAGCCACGCCTACTGCAGCGTGGCTCTAGTGCGACACGCGCCTTTCTAAATCATTAAAACAATATTTTGGCGCGGCGTGCAACACCGCGCAGCGCCGCTCTAATGCGGTCTTACCTTAAGAGGTGCAGCGTAGGACGGCCGAGTAGAAAGATGACGAAAACTAATGTTTAAAGGACGTAACGGTTGATGATGATGATTCTAAGGCTATATCCGTACATAATCATAACCGAAGGTAGGCCATTTGTTTCGTCATGTTGATTAAAAAAACGCGCTGCACGCATTCTTATCAATAACAATATTGTATGTATTGCAGCAATGTAATGCTTATTGATTACGATTGCAATAGATCGATCTCTCTTATAGGTTTTAAAACGAATTGTAATTGATTTTATAAAAGTTAATTGGGAATATGGTATTTAATTTATAGCAATAAGATTGAGTCACAATTTAGCGTTCATTGATTTTAAGCCAGTATTAGAATATTGTTACAATAAATAAATTAATCTTAAATATTTTGTTTATTTTTTCATTCAAGATAATATTAACCCTTAATTTTTTATTTGCAATTCTATTTTGCATTCTATTTAATTACTATAGACAAACTAGTCTGCACTAATAAGCACTCGATATAAAAGTATATCTCATCCTCAGATCTCTCAGTACACAGCCATGCGAAGATATCGCACTAGGAGTAGCCAGTGGTAAGTCCAAACATTATGTTTGAAACTGCCTACTTTTTGCATAGTAGAGTCCATAATTTTGGATTCTAAGGTATAACGGGTCACGGGCCACACGTAGTAATCTGGTTGACGCGCAGACCGTTGGGCCCCATGCCTTAGCAATCTGGTTTCCATGTCAACGTAGCTATGATTTTTGATGTAAAACTTCTATACGCACGCTTGACTTAGGGGGTAAGCTGGTGAATGCGTTACGAAAAGTGCGAACGGAAGTTGAGAGGGAGATATAAGTTAGTGAAGATAGAAAGAGACAGAGTTACGTCTGTCCAGAATGAACTAAACTGATCGACCTACAGACGTGTGGCAGTTCATCTGCGGACGCATCTGCCAGTCCGCGGACGCGTCTGTTGACGTGTAGAGGAGGCTTAAGACATAGTGCAGGCCTATTGTCTTTATCACTGTAGGAGCAAGAGAGAGCAGTGCGCGCGCACATTTTCTTTCTCTCTGCTTCTCATAGCCAGTGCATGAAATATATATATATATATGTCAGTCAGTAGTTCGTTTGCGAGTTTGCTAGCGTTACGTGAACAGTGATGGCTTGATTATGTTTCGTAATTTCATTTCGTTCTTGAACAATTTTATAAATTAATATTTTGAAAAAGAAGTTATACTTCAGTCGTGTGGTCTAAAGCAAACTCGTTTTTTTATTGCGTAACACTCCTATTCCCTGAATTCGAGTAGTCCATGTTTCTCATAATGCCCAAAGCTCGTTAGGTTCAGTCTCGTAATAGTTTATTTTAGTTAAATCATTTACCTACTCTTCTCACATAAATGAAGCAGCAATACACAGCAGAGCCCCATTCACTCAACTAAACCCTATAACGATTTCCATTCCATGTTTTTCTTCACACGTGTTATACGCACATACATTTTCCCTCTACTTTTCGGTGGCAATAGTCGCGTTGGCACAAATCACCGAATTACTGATACTGCAGGCGTGATCTTTCGAGTGGAAAATATCGCGATATATCTCAGAAAGAGACCCATTTTCATAGGCCTAAAATTAATTATGTCTATCAAAGGAAAACGGATATGAATAAAACAACAGAATATTATGAAATTCAATATTATTTCGTTATGCTTTTTAATAGAATATATTTAGCATACCATATTTTACTATAGGTAGTATATTATTGATGACCAATCATTAAACAATGAAAATATGACATACATCAATTCTCGTTTAACATTCTTTTAATAAATAGCTGTATACAAAAACAATTATTTACAGGATAAGGCAGTACAATTACCACGTAACATGTGCCTTCTCTTAATGTTAGCTATACAAGCAGTAAAAAAATGGAAATTGAATAACGTTAAATGAAGGTCAGTAAACAAAATACAATAATCATCTTAATATTAACTCCAGTCAAATAATCTCTAACGAGTTACACTATTACAATAACAAATAAGCGATAATTAGTTTGTGAACTTGTTAATTTAATAATTTTATAATGTGAGGGAAACCTTTTTCACTATAAAAAATAAGGTATCTAATCGAATCGACAATCATCGAGCGGCTACACTTGAGACAATCTCATTAAAATTTGGAACGTATCGACCGTCTCACTAACACATATGGCAAACATTACACTCATAACACATTTCAAATATCGAACAAGCGCAGCTACATCGCGCAGCGCACGCGCACGCGCACAGAGCCATCGAACGAAGCGAGATAAAACCGTGTGCCTTCTCTCGCCTCACATATCACAGCGCGGGTCGAGCGGCACACGCAGCCCGCGGGTGCGCCGCGACAAGCTCGACACATCAAATAAATTACAAAACAAAACACATCGACCATTCAACATTATAAACTTTCAAACGAGCCGCGAACCTAAATAAAATCCCTAACCTGATTCGAGTTTACGATGTAACCGTCCGCGCGTCAGAGCGTCTACATCTAGCACTTGAACAAGTACCGATTACAAACGTGAAGATAAAATGCACTAACCGATTTAAATTAATTGGACACTGGCACTAGTGGCACTAGGCGTTGCGGAAGAGACACCGGCGACTAGAGGCAGCACGCTGCGCTATATGACTAAGGCCATGTCCTTCTTGCTGGGGAGCTGCACCTTCTTGCCCTGCCAGAGGGAGTTGTGTATCGTGAACGCGTCGATCGTCACAGTCAGGTGCTTCGTATGAATTTGCGAGAAGCATTTGCTGCCCGAATTATATCTGCAACAATTAACAATGTGGCTAGGTAACATTAGGTAAAACACATCACTTAGTCCGAGGGATGTCCTAAAAGGTTTATATTGAAAACATACGACAAAAATCTTGAAAGCCATATAAATAGAACTTTAACAGGCGAAGAAGGCTAATGATCTTATTGTCATAATGAGCCCCTTAGCTGAATTTAGGGATCTTGAAAATGGGAGCAAATTTTGGTTTGGGTTTAGGTATCAATTTGGATCAAATGTTTTCGTCTTAGCTATGTCACCGTTTCTTCTATGATCATATATAAATATAGTAAATAAAGTAGCAGATTTTTGCCTAAGCATAATTTTCCATTGATCCTATTAAGCGTCAATCGAGACTCAGGGCGACTTGCGCAACGATATCTAAACGTATTTAGTGGCTAAATTAAATAGTTGTCAAATCATACAAATACGCCAAATTTAAACATGTCTATTCGCTAAAGTTTGGGCAGCGTTGTGCGTGCAAACACTGCAAACCTTACACAGAGATTTTTTGACAGTTTTTATTTAAGAACCGCCAAAAAACTATGCGTCTCAGTCTAGATTTATGTCAGACTTGATTTTAATTCTGCAATATGGGCCTAAGACTTGACTTCTTTTTGTTTCGTGCCAATGCCCTCTCTGTTAGCTGGTGCAAGACAGCAGAAGTTTACTCACTTGAAGAATTTGTCGAACATCCTATCGTTAACGTTTTTGGGGCCGGTGCCGTACAGCTTGGTGACCTGGTCCGAGTCCGGGCAGTAGCTGTAGAGCGCGCGGAACTGGCAGCCGGCGTCCCGGAACAGGACCAGGAAGTGCTTGCTCTCGGAGCGCGCGATTTCCTCCAGCACGCGCCGCTTGGCCTCCGCGTTCACGGCGCCGGGGAAAACGCAGTATTCGACCGCGTTCAGCATTATACCGCGATTGGACTTCGTGGTCGGTTGCTTGTATAACCGAGGACCTGCATTTTAAAAGACTATTATTCTCATATTCTTAGAAGTTTTCATTTTGAAAGCAGTACTCCACTTAATTACTGATTTAAACGAGAATTTATCGCGTACGTACATTTTTTCTTTATTCTTTATTGTACACAAGAAAATACATTATAAAGTACAGAAATAGAGGTACAAAGGCGAGCTTAACCCTAAGAAGAGTTTTCTTCAAGCAAACCTTTGAGGCTAGAGAGAGAGATAATTTTAAAGGTAGGTGCGTGTACAAGAATCATAAATATTTAATTTTTATTTATTATCATGACGTTTCGACGGTTGCAACATCGGTGTCTGCCCGCGAGCACCCGGCCCCGCGACCGGGCGGTCGGTGCCCGTGGTGGCGGGCAGACACGGCTGTTGCAACACAGTCGAAACCTCGGGATAACAAATAAAAAAGATACATACGTGATAAATACCTGTTTTAATCGGTAATTTTGTTCAGTGATCGCTAAAGTTTCAAAAAATACTAGTACTCGACTTATTTGTGACGAAACTACTCCTACTTTAAGTTTCTGTTCAACTCTATTGTCTAACTAGTTTGTCTAATGGGTATATGTGGAGCCTTCACAGTTTTAGGCATGTCTTTAGTAATTTCTCTGACTGCACTGATTTACGAAATGGGATTAAACTTTGACTTTGAGATTAAGAATTGTATATTTACATTTAGTATTGTATTAGTTGCAATGCGTAGTGGATGCACAAAATAAATGGAGTGCCGTGATACGAGTGTTAATAAACTTTTGTGAGTAAGCGAATGTCGATGAAGCAAACTCTTTGTTAGATCAAAATGCTTTCAAATTCAAAACCATGCCTTAGGAATATTGTTAAACTCATTTCGAAACTTGTTGGCATGACATCGCTTTTCGTTCAGTTACTCGTGATCTTATTCCTCGTCTAGTCTATATACGTGTCGTGTGAATGTTAACTAGCTACCTATCTATCTACAAGTATTGTAATCGAAACCTTTGCCTGAGCTTCGATTGGATCTACTAGATCTTGCTATGGGGACAAATTGAAATATCAAAGGTTTAGTTTGCGTTCACAATCATGATAATTATACGGTAGGCTGACAATCTTTATACTGAGAAATCTTCGTATTCGTATGCTGTTGAATTATTTACTAAGAGTTAATAAAACTAACTTAGGATTTACGTACGAATAGAGGAAGCCGTGTTAGATGCTAACGCAGCATCCTCTATTTAGATGATGATACAGTTCAATAAGTAAGTAAACAATAGAAAATTATAAATTAAACTCTTCGATCGACAAGTTGAAGCCGCAGTAATAAAAATAACAGCAAGATCATCTAGTGAAAACAGAATGTAGAACTCACCCGAATAATCCATAATAGAAGAGTGCGTGGAGCTGACATCGGAGGCATCATCGGGATGGTGTCGCCGCTTGCCGATGGCGCCGGGCAGTGAGCCGGGCCCCGAGCCCGCGGGGGAGCCCAGCGCGCGCAGCCCCGGGGACGCCGCGCGCCGCGGGGGCGTCGCGCGCCCCAGCCCTGAATCTATACCCAACACGGCTCAACCTATCATTGTGCTCTTCACTTGTACTCCACCACCAACCTACCCCCACCCACCTAACCCTTCTCAGATATTATTTAAAAAATTAAGCATCGAGTCGATAGATTATTATTTATCTAATCATGCATTCTAGTGATGATCGTCTTTCTGTAGCACCAGGAAGGTCGTGGGTCCGATTAAAATAATGCTAAGAGTACCTTAGAAACTGTACAATATCCTTGGTTACGACAGTTACTGGTAAACATCCACCTTTCCTTAGATTGTTATCTGTCTAAGCACAGTCCCGTCTAATGATAATCCAAGTAGAAACAAAATGTTGATGAAATACCCAACATTTACACAAAATACGATACTGTCATTCAAAAGAGACATAACGTTATATTGAAATGGGAATTATTTCACTATGTTATGCAAATATCACAAAAGTATTAATTTCTTGTTCCTAAAACTAGGAACATAATTTAAGAATCTATACCGTTATTATACATACACTGAAAGGTCAATTTTATAACAATATTTACCTTGGTTAATAACATTTTTTATTGTTATTTATCGACTAGCATATCAGTAAAGATATAATAGAAAATTATTTAAAATATTATATATCCCTATATTTTTTTTATGTGTCTAATTTTTATTAAAAGCGTAAAATACTAAATGTCTTTGTGTACACAAACTACATAGATAAATTACATTATATTGTATGTTCTATGGCCAAGCAAAATAAAAAGGCAAAAATCAACATAACAAGCACAACATTTTGTATTTTACGCATAAACATACATACATACATCTAGCTAGTACATATAACTAAATATTAACTATTGGGTATAAATATATTTAGCTTATAAAAGCGTAAAACACATTTACAACCGTCTACAACCGAAATAGTCTTGGCCAACTTGCTAACTCGACTGCCAAAATGACTATCCTTTTATTCCAAGGTAACTTTACCTACTTATAAACTTTTATCTAAACCAGCCTTTGAATCTACCAGCTTCGATTTACGAAAAAGTTCAGCTATTCCACAACAGATATCAGGCAGCAGCAGAAGTTTTACTTCAGTTGTGTGATCTAAAGCACACTCTTTTTTTGTGTTTTGGGAGACTCGCGAGATCTAAGTTCGGGGCGAACCACTAGTAATAATAGTATTTAAAATATAAAATAATTTTATTGAAATCACTTTCATTATAAAGAAACGTTGCTTTTAATTTTGTCCGACAGAAAATGATTGAAAGGTTGTAATGTGTTTTAAAGGAATACCAGACGATGTCATACCAACACCATAGAAATAAAAAGTCATGCTCTAACAACGAACCAAATAAATAGAAAGACACCGAGAACCGTACATAATACCACAACCATATAATAATATACGTAAATAGTTATATAATTGCCGATGACCCAAACAGAAAATAAATGTAAACAAGACGAAAACACACTCGGGAGTTGACCACCCATAAATAATGCACTTGACTCATAATAACAAGCTTTTTATTGTCTGCTTACAAAGGTTATCTGACTGAGATCGCTTTCGCTAGCGTTACAATTGCCCATAATTAAAAAGTTTATTTTCTCACATTTGTTGCATTAGCGTGTAAGGTTTAATAGAACTCTCATTCATAATAAGAGTGTTTTTTTAACTGTAACAGTACGACAGCACCCATAACCAGAGGAAATACAGGTGCAGTTTCTTTTAAAAGATCAGCTCGTTTTCGAAGAAAAACATTTTGGCTTTAAAATTTTTTTGGTCAAGTGTGAGTAGCGCCCTAAAATGAATAAAGTTGGAAAAAAAAAATTTGATGCCGATCGATGCAGTCCTTTGTATGGATCATATTATTGTATCGGATGAAAAAAAACTGAACAGCGGAAGTTAGTCAAATTTTATAAAAAGTATTCTCATACAACAGGACAAACAAAATTCCTTCTACAAACATTTTATTAGATTCTAATTGCACATTAAAGAAGTATTAATAATGTAGCGATTAAGAAGTTTAGGAACTTCATGCTCTCATGAGCAATTCAAAAACATTTCGTATTTCAGAACAATTTTGAATTTCGGACATGGTTCTTGCACCTGTCGGACTTTTATATCAGTCAATGCATCATCTTATTTGTCCTATCATGGCATTGTCAAATACGCAAAACTTAATTGAAGCATACTTCCTCAATCGCAGTCTGGGTAGCGTTCCTGATACCACTTCAGCGCATTAGTTGGGCTTCGTCGGTTAAGGAAGTATGCTTCAATTAAGTCTACTTTTTGCGTATTTGACAATGCCATAATTGGACAAATAAGATGATGCAATGACTGATATAAAAGTCCGACAGGTGCAAGAACCAGCTTCGAAATGCAAAATTTTTCTGAAATACGAAATGTTTTTGAATTGCTCATGAGAGCATAGAGTTCCTAAACTTCTTAATCGCTACAGTATTAATACTTCTTTAATGTGCAATTAGAATCTAATAAAATGTTTGTAGAAGGAATTTTGTTTGTCCTGTTGTATGAGAATACTTTTTATTAAATTTGACTAACTTCCGCTGTTCAGATTTTTGTCATCCGATACAATAAAATGATTCTTACAACGGCTTCATCAATCGGCATCAAAAAAAAATTTACTAACTTGATTCATTTTAAGCCGCTACTCACACTTGACCAAAAAAATTTTAATGCTATAATGTTTTTCTTCAAAAACGAGCTGATGTTTTAAAAGAAACTGCACCTGTATCTCCTCTGGTTATGGGGGCTGCCGTACTGTTACAGTTAAAAAAACACTGTATATATGTACAATCATTTTTATTTGTCAGCACATTTTTTGTCGCAGCTTTATACAGAATCTGGACATATAATGTATGAATTAGTTATGATTTGGTTTATCAGAAATGTCTACTTTAATGACTCAAGGTAGGGCAAAAAGAATATTTTAAAATGTTTTTCTTTAGTTAGTTTAGTAAATGTAACCTCGAAGTCGACCTCCCGAGCGCTTGGAGCAACATAAAGGAACCCAACGCACCAAAGCTATCGTATCACCGGCACCGGTAACCAACGTGAGTCAAGCTTTATCGAGTGTTCTCTCAAACTCTTACCGCACAAGTTCATAAGAGAGCTTGACTTCCGTCCAGCCTTAAAGTTATTCTGGTAACTCGTATATTTAGACCTTCCACGTGCCGATTGAGGTTCCTCATTCACACGCTCTGAAATGTGTCCTATACATGTCAGCACATGCACCGCTCCGCTCTCGCAAACAATGCACTCGGGCGCATGCATCGCTCTCACAAGCTGGCTTCGCTTTACGCAAACAAAATTAATCTATAGCGCGATATATAATCTGCAATTTACAAATTGTACACTGGAACCAATTTTAAATGCGCGGAAGGTCTGTTGGGACGCGTTTTGAAATTTGGAAAAAAGCTCAGAAACCTCCGTCTTGTCTAAACGCAAGCTACATAATAATATAGCCAAAGTATAAGAAGCATAATGCGAATCGGAGTCTCTATAACTGTATGCGTTGCTGGAACTAATGATACACATATAAAATATCAATTCCAAAATAAATAATATGTAGACCAAGCTTTCTACTAAAATAAAATCAAAAAAGCCTCGTAAACCAACTGTGGGACAATCGTAAAGAAATACATTCAAAACCGGTGTAATTGTTTTTCAAGCCAAAAAAAGGGATTTTGCGATGGAACACTTGTTTCAAAATTACTTGATATCTAAAAAATCTTGAACACTTTTAACTTATAACTTTTGAAGACATATAATCAGAAAAAGCAATTTCTGGCTTTCTAATAAGTTCAAGATATTTTCGACATCTTCATTGAAAAACATCAGAAAAACTCAAAACTAGAAAACATGTTTGATATCAAACTGAAAACTTAGATTTTTATAAAATAATAACTTGGAATACAATTTGATATCAAACCAACCATTGAATTCACTCAATTCTTTTCCCTTTCTATTTATAAATAACTTTTCAAGCTTTTGTAATGTGAATTCACCAAGAAACTGTGACATAAAAGACAAGAAATTACAGACAAAATGATCACATGATGATACAGTTATTTACTGTATTTTCTCTTTGACAATCACATGACCTTGATATGTTGTGTGGCTGAACGTTAGGTACACACAAGTGTAATAGTTAAATCATTTTGACCGTGAAGTATGAATGTTGTCGTAAAACGTAAGCACAGAAATAAGTGGTCCGTTTTAAAACCGTCTCTCGTACATAAACATGACTCCTGAGATAAAATGCGTCTCTTACAAGGCTTTTATCCAATTTTTTATAAATAGAATGGGCAGGGACAGCAAAAAGCGATCGCCGTTTGTTAGTGGGTGTGAGCGGGAGCCAGAGGTGCTTGCGAGAGGGACACACATACCTCGCGAGGTCTTGCACGAGCCGCGCCGGCCGAGCGGCCCGCTGGACGCCGAGCCCGGCGACATACCGCCCCGCTCTTCCACCGGGGAATCTGGAACATCACGGTATTTAAGATTAACATAAGTATTGGACTAGTTGTATCCCCTTAGGCGCAAACACGATAAAGTGACATGGACGTGGCGTCGTCGTAAATTCAAATACATTTAAATCAAGATAATTTCTAAACGAACAATGTTACCGTAAACAAATGTTACCGCCTATGCCTCTGCGACCAAGCCAGAAAATAAATCATATGGAAGTTACCGAAGGTTCAAAAAATATAGACGGAGAACAAGTTGAAAATAACACACTCAAGAGTGCACCGATTCGCTCGTATAAACATGACTTTAAGCACGTATTTGCAACACTCGCGCCAATCACCGCCATTGCACTATATGACAGCACCGTTAAATCTGGCACACATCAATCACCGTATACATCCATAATGTATATTTTTTATATATTAGAAGCGTAAGTCGCGCCACAGCCAGTGAAAGAATAGGAGTGGCATACGTCCGTACAACTTCAACTTTGCGATACGTCTAGGAGGTAGAAATAATTGAAGATCATAATTAAAACAAGTGTTGATTCAAATGCGGAATTTGTGTGATAGGCGTTGCAGAAAATTAAAAGATAAGTAGCATGCAAATTAAGCTTTAAGCGCTTCAGGGATAAAGGGTATTATTTTAGAGTCATCAAATTACTGGATAGTAAAGCCTGGTCGAGAAGTTTAGCCACTATAGCAAACATTTTGGCAGGGTTTGTATGAAGTTTTTTAGTTACGTTATAGTCCTAAACATTCCAGCCAAGCTATAACCACCCCTGTAATTACCTCGATAGAGTCCAGCTCTCTCTGCCAGGCTGTCCTGCGAGCCGCGGTAGTAGTCGCGTCGCATGGTGCCGCCGCCTTCACAACACACGGGAACCACGCGGGAGGGGAAAGGGGGAAAACAAAAATAAAACGTAAAGGCCTGTTCAGATATAAGGCCGTAGAACACCGTAACGACTCAATACAGACTCTACTCAAAGTAAAGCATTAAAATATGAGTTTTATATCATGTGACTTAAAGTAAATTGTTTAAAGTAGGCAAAGCGCTTTGCCCACGCGTCGTACATCGGGGATCGAAAGTTGGTGTTGCGTCGTTGTGGTGTGCAATGGCCTATAATCAGCGAATACTCATATCTGAACCGGCGCTACCATGAACTACATATTGCAATGCAAAAAAAAAACTATTCAGTACATTTGTATTTTTGCTTTTTATGTCAAGAGGTAGTTTAACAAAATACTCAGTAAAACAAAATCAATAAACCAGTTATTCACTGAATAGTTTTTACACTGTATCGCAATGAGTACGCCGTGGTAGGCTTTATGGGATACGCTATGCTGATGTTTATGGAATAAAATATATTATTAAAGTTACAATTCGTATTGATCTATGGATCCATTGACATGCTCAATTAATAACACTACAAACTTTTATGAAACTTACTTATTATGAAAAAAGTAGATATTCCTAACATGTTCTTATATTTTTGATATTGGACGGATGGGTATAACGTAAGGAATAGTATCAAGTCTAGAAAACTCTAATTTCAGCTAAACGTATCGCATTAATAAACAACAAAGGCATTTGGCTAGCTAAATAACATTGGAATAAACGAAATAACATCTAGTGCGATTATTTGGCAGTGTTAAGGTGCAAATAAAAACATTCAGCTATCAAGCCTAGCTAGATAATCATGTGTCTGTAATTGTCTGGGTTATGATAAAACAATTACCTTGAAATGTGTAAAATGAAATTAAAAATGGCAAGTATTTTACAAAGCGTCTCCTGCAGTGTTTGCACCCGCTTCAACGAACTATAGTCTAACTTTTTATTAGCTGCAGTAAAATGACGTTTCTAATTGTCATTCCGTAAAATAATGTTGCCAGTCTAATCTCAATAGGGATGTGATTCAGTTCACAAAAATTAATTAAATAACATTATTATGACGTTTTTGTTTCATTTTGAATGTACCTCCCTATACTTCCACTAAAAAAGATCAATCCTCTAGTATAGTAATAATAATAGGTTAAAAAAATACATTACAACTTAATATTAAATCTCAAAAAAAAAAAACAAACTGATTATTCATTTATGATTCACTCATTTAGCTACATCCCTATTTATTTTTCTTCAAAAACCGGCAACCCACAAAACGTCATTTTACTGCAGCTAATAAAAAGTTAGACTTTAACATGTTTGCTTCCATATCAACATATTAATTTGACACAACTTTTCTATAACTTAAATTGTGCTATGAAATAAATATGAACATGTAAAGTTAGATGATTAAATATGTCTAAATAGATTGACAAATAATATTGTGTCCATGTTCATTGGTTATGTTTGCTATTTTATTAAGCTATTTGAATTAAACTGTAAATTGATGTATATTTTTTGTATACACTTATCACTTCATCTGATTGTACATTTACTTATAGATCTTTTCGACTACCCTTTAATAGAATATCTTACGGATCTGAGTACCAAGTAAAAGATTCGAAGATATAGATAGAAGTAGAGAATAACTAAATATGTATAATCAATAGCATCCAACAGTGAAATATCATCTTACACTAGCAATCTATCGTAGATATCAGACACATCACCCAGACCAGGAACAAATATTTGCAAAGAACATTAGAGAGCAATCGAGCCCGAAAACTCTTAATTTCAGTTGGCTACTGTTCTCTGTTTTTACCCGCCTTCAAAAACAGGAGGAGGTTTTCAATTCGATTGTATTTTTTATGTATTGTTACTTCAGAACTCCGTCATTGATCAAACGTTTTGGATAATTATGTTTTTTGAAAGGATATACTTTAAGATTGGTCCCATAGAGATTTTATGAAAATCGGTTCAGTATTTTGGTATTTTCTGTTATCTGAAGTCGGTCTTTTGTTAAAAAGTTTCCTGATTTATACTCTGTGAAATGATGTCTGCTCTGTGATAATGCGTCAAATAGAGTGTAGTGTTTAGTATGTTACCTGCTAGATTTGTAGAAGAGGGTTGTTTAGTGTGCAGCATGCCCTCGGCGGCGTGCAGCGCGCCGCTGTCCACGTGAATGGTCTTGGGTCTGGCGCGCGGCGCGGCGGGCGTGCGACGCGCGCGCGGCGTGCCGGCGCCCGCGCCCGCGTGCCGGTCCAATGTACCCGTCTTCAGGACCTCCATATGCATAAACTCCTTGTCTAGCACCTTGCCCTGAACAACAAAATATCTTTTTTGAAATATTTTCCAGTAAAAACGTCATCACACTGGCGATTTCTAAACGTAAAATTGTAACACCGAAATGACTTGTGGTACGTGTCATTAGCGAACACAGCGAGCTATCACTGAAAATAAAAGGAAAACGACCTGCCCAAACAGTGAGCGAAGCAAGTCGTCTTTTTTTTAAATTAAACTTTAAAACATAGTTTGGTACCTCTCTCTCCACGACCATCAAAAAATATACAGAAACTCATGACATAGACTTCATCACCATGTGAACGTTGATGCTATCAAGCTCCTCGACAACAGGGACATGTGAAAAGACTCAAGAGAACTAAGCCTTTTGAGTTGATGTAGTGTAAATAAATAATAGTGTAAAATAGTAAAAATATTAGTGCTACCTGTAAAGAACACATCAACAAAGTGTCCACAAACCCCTCAAGTGTCCCTTAACTACTGACAGTAAGAAAAGTGCTATAGAACACATTCTTAGTTTGAATTATGCTAAAAAACTAGGTCGAAATGAAATTACTCAATAGCCTATACATGGCTAAATTGCATTAATATTACTAGGATATAATTAGAATTGTACACTAGGAAATTAAAAAAGAAAGAACCTCTCTCTCCGCCTCTTCGATAGCCTTCTTCAGTTTGTACTGCTGCAGAATAGCCTCTCGTCGCTTAGCCTGCTCCTCCTTACGCGCCGCCTTTAGCTCCAGCGCGGCCTCCTCGCGCGCCTTCCGCGCGGACGCGGCGGCGTCGGCGCGCGCGCGTGCCTCGTCCGCGCGTTGCCGTCGCTGGAGGGACATCAACATTATGCGCTCTTTTTTACGCTCCATCTCTTCTGCTGAGTTCTGGAATTGCAAGATGTTTTATGAGTATAAGTTTGCAGTGACATAAGGGAATCCAATATGCGTACACACACAGCTACAAAATCAGTTTTATAATGCATCTTAAGATTAAAGTGACCTACGAGGTGATGCTTTGCTATAGGTGATGATTACCACATAATATCAGGTGAGTCACTTGCGAATTCCATCTCAATTAAAAAAAATGTGTTAATATGCAATAAACTGAGATTATCAGTGGTTTTACCGGGTTAGATTAGCGTATATTTGAATAACTGGTATCAACCAAAAATATAAAGATATGGGAACTATTATCGACCAAACGGCTTTGCACTTTAGAAATCGTTAAAAAATCAGGAACACCAACCATCTAACATAAATGACCTGTATTCAGAATAAGCGTCTTATTCGTTCTGAGACAATAATCCAAGACGATTTTTCTAGGCTGGTTATAGCTCTATGAAATAATCCAATTGTTTGTTTAGTCGTGAGTGACACAAGTAAATCTTACCGGATCAATATTAAGATCTCCGATGAGTAACGCGGCGGGTTCCGGCGCCGGCGCCCGCTGCGGCCGGTCCCGAGGCGGATCCCGCTCCAAGTCGTCCGGCCTCGCCATGTCCCTCGCTGTCCTGTGCACCACGAACTGTTCCTCTTCCGCCGGCCTCAGTCTCTCGTTCCTATTATCCCAAGTATTCTCGGGGCTCCTTTCTGGACTTTGATAATCTCCAGAGCTTTCTTTTCTAGGTGAGCCTTTTTTTCCTCGTAAAGGCGGTTTAGGTCGCTTAGGCTGCTCGTTATCGAACGATATATAAAAACCTTTTTCGTTCGTTTCCTCCGGTTGTCGGAAGGAGTTGCGCGCTAAAGACGGTCGGGTCGGAGACGGGATTCGATACGTTCTAGTTCCAGACGATATATTGAGTCGGTCGATGCCTTGTCGCAACGCGTCGTCTTCTGCATTACCGATGAATGAGATATTCTGTGGTTCCATATCGTCGGGGGTCGACCGGGGTGCTACGGGCGCGTGGGGGGAATGTAACTGGTGTAACGCGACGGGTTGCTCCCGCCTCGGTTCAGGGAGAGACCCTTGTCTTTGAGGTGTTGGAGCACGTCTTTGCGCGGGAGGACTACCAGAAACCGTATACGATAAGTGATTGTTAGTTTCTGCGCCGTTTTGGTATCTGTCTGTTCTTTCGGGTGGGTAGTGCACTTGGAAGGGTTGGTTGCTGCGCTCGTGAAGGGTGAAGCCCTGTGGTTGCCAGCGGTCGGCTGGTTGGGGAGGTGGTTGGGAAGGTTGGGGGGAGGGGGAACGCCAGTTTCGCTGAGGGCTTTCGCGCCCTTGTTGGCCGTATTGATGGTTCTGTTGGTGCAGCTGAAAGTACAAATTGTATGTTGCGATATTTACATGATAACTTCACTTTATTTAGTTCTAGTGTTAGAGCCATCACCTGGTAAACCTGTGCGTATTGCAGTGTATAGACAGGTGTAAGACGAGAAGTGATGTTATTTTACAATCAGAGTAATTTAGATCGTTTGGTGGAAAAGTGTGAATTTCGTGTGAACCGGGTTTGGTTTACAATTGGAATAAGAACACTTATAGTGTCAATATTACCTACCATTTTTCTAGGTTTAGCCCTAAACCAGCTCCAACTTCGTTGGTCGATCCCCCTTTTACAGATCAGAGTACTAGTTACAAAATAACAAGAATACTGATATTCACAACTTTTCTAAAACCCACATCAGCATAATTAATAATTTTATTGTGTATGCACTTACAACCAACGATTGGTTTATAAATAACACAAGATCGGAGGTCTTTGGGCGACCTAAAACTCAGACACAGTTGGCCGCTAGCTCATATAGACGTATGTACTTATTTAGTTGTCATCAAACATTTGAACAAAAATTTAAAATAATCTGGCTGTTTAATAACCGACCTGCCACCCCCTCAACTCCTGGCCCTGATTCTCTTGGTGCGCCTGCGCATGCTGGGCCCAGGTGCGCCGCTGCGGCGGCGGCGGGCTATCGTGCAAGTAGAACTGCTGGCGACTCGCCGCGTCTATCTCCCTGTAGCCCTGCGTGTACTCCTGGTAAGGCTGTGGTTGGTAGAACTGTGGGATGTGTGGCGTGGAGCCGAAGTTTCCGTGAGGAAGGCGGGAGACGTTCTGCTGTGAGCTGAATTGGCTGTGCTGGAATTGTGATGGTTGTCAGCATTGCGGGGTGGATACTATAGTCATCGTTTCTCAACCTGGGGGTCGCGACCCCTAAGGGGGTCACGTTTAGTATTAAACGGGGTCGCAATCTGTCTAAAAAATCATTCGTGGCGTATACAGAGCGAGCGTGAAGCGCGAGGGTTATTTGTCAAGTTCGTTCAAGTACAGCGTATGTCATGGGTTAAACGTTAAATTTGATCAAATTATTATAATATAGCAAAGGAGTCGCAACGTTTTTTTACATCAACGGTCGCGACTCGCGATACTAAAAATGTTTAAAAACCATGCTATAGGTACACACGGCTACACATCAAGCTGTACACATCAAGTATAAGCTGGCCTCGCATTGTGTAGGCTTTTCGTAGAATGAGAGTTCAGCTTATACTGGAAATGGATAGCTTGATGTGTAGCCGTGTGTACATGGTATTTGATTAGGCGTAATGAAAGAAAGACAATATCGGGCGGCCATTTTTAATGCTGAGCATTGCCAGTTTGACTATTTTTGGTAGCGATATCATAATTAACTATGAGAGGTTTTCAGAAGCAATTCAAAAAGAAAAGTTTAGTTCCGATTATCTAGTTAGATGGCGCTGACTCTCAAAACAAAGGTGTAATTAAATAGGATTACATATTTGGATTTTATTTACTCAGTTTGATTCGTCTCGTTTATATGTAGCCAGTGATTCTACACGATACCAGTCCTAGTATAATAGGAGGATGATATAATAATAATTACATGTTACAATATAACCTTGACATTAAATTACTCGCAGCGCCATCTATGAACAACACTGGAAGCTTGAAAGACGGCCTTGAATATCGCTAGCAAACCGTCACAATCAAAATTTTTATAAATTCTTAATCTCAAATTGCAAGATATATGCCGGAATAAGTAAAATGCGCTCTTGACATCTGTTTTACAAATTCAAAAGGTTTCAATTTTGACACTTGTCTTATTAAAATGCATTTTATAATACAGAGCTAAACACTATCTATAGTATTAATTGAAGGTGATGAGAGAAAAGCATGTGCAGCCTTTCAGCCGCGGATAAATATTAATATGCATAACATTTGGTGAATGTAAAGCTGACCATGAGTATTTGCAATTATGACCAAATATTACAATTAAAATTTAGCAGAGTGATAAGATGCTCTTGTTAAGACAATCATCATCAGTGTAGCAGGCAAATGCTGTGCTGTTTTTATAATACATTATACACATACATAAGGCGAAAAAATATCTCCACAATGCCTTTACTATGACAGATAATGCATGAAAAATAGTTGGCAAATATCTAATACTGTTTTTTCTGTTAAGGATTCTGTAAATAAATATAAAAGTTTTTCTAGGCAAAGACCTCAAACAGTGTAGACCACTCTTTAGTTACAATCAGAATCGACTCAAATTAAATCAAAAGATAACTTACCAACTGTGGATTGTTCTGTGGATACTGCTGGTACGGCGACTGAGGCATCTGTGGTTGGAACAGCTGATTCGTCTGCTGTTGCTGAAACAGTTCCTTCGCCTGTTGTTGCTGAAAGATCTCCTTCGCTTGTTGCTGTAAGATCTCTTTCTGTTGCTGTAACAACTCTTTAGCCTGTTGCTGTTTGAACAGCTCTTTCGCTTGCTGTTGTTGGAATAGCTCTTTCTGTTGTAACTCCTTCGCTTGCTGTTGCTGCAACAATTCCTTTGCCTGTTGCTGTTGCTGATACAACTCTTTTGCCTGTTGCTGCTGTTGGTACAACTCTTTCGCTTGCTGCTGCAACTGTTGTTGCTGTTGCTGTAGCTGCGCTTGCTGTTGCTGCTGTTGTTGTTGCTGTTGGATCTGGGATTGCTGGCTGGCGAGTCGCGCGATGTCACTCTGAATGTCCTGCAGGCTGGAGTTCATTCTGTAAATGTATTGTGTATTCTTCGAAAGAGGATACTTGGGGGAGCATTTGGATGAGTGCATGAAATGGTTGATAGAAATAGACTTTATTAAAACGTAAACCGACGAAGCCCAACTAATGCGCTTAAGTGGTATCAGGAACGCTACCCAGACCGCGATTGAGGAAGTATGCTTCAATTAAGTCTACTTTTTGCGTATTTGACAATGCCATGATAGTACAAATAAGATGATGCAATGACTGATATAAAAGTCTGACAGGTGCAAGAACCATGTTCGAAATTCAAAATTGTTCTGAAATACGAAATGTTTTTGAATTGCTCATGAGAGCATGGATTTCCTAAACTTCTTAATCGCTACAGTATTAGTACTTCTTTAATGTGCAATTAGAATATAATAATAAAATGTTTGTAGAAGGAATTTTGTTTGTCCTGTTGTATGAGAATACTTTTTATCAAATTGGACTAACTTCCCTGTTCAGTTTTTTTTCATCCGATACAATAATGTGATCCTTACAAAGGACTGCAACAATCGATCATCATCAAAAAAAAATTTAACCTACGTGATTCATTTTAAGGCGCTACTCACACTTGACCAAAAAAAGTTTCATGCCAAAATGTTTTTCTTCGAAAACGAGCTGTTTTAAAAGAAACTGCACCTGTATCTCCTCTGGTTATGGGTGCTGCCGTACTGTTACAGTTAAAAAAAACACCCTGTATAGCCTCGCTATCCTAACTGATTTGTTTCTTTTGTAGTTGTATACAATCTCTCAGTTCAATGTGCCTCATGGCAAAGGCCTCCTCAATCATTTTCCCTTGAGATCTGATCTTGGACAACCCTTCTAAAAGAAGCCGCCCATCCACCGAAGCTCTATAAACCTGCGAGCTTTACTATGCTCTACACTCTGTCTTACTCATAGTGTTCGCCAATCGAGCATCTTCGTATCTCAGCGGTGATCAATTTAATTAGCTACACCGCTGATTCTCGGAAATAGGTACAGAAATATAATGATTTATTGAACCCTGCGATAAAAGCAAGTGATCGGAAAGTTTAAACAAATGAATAAGGTTGAAAGTTTCTTACTTGGCGATGGACTGTTGGTATTGCTCCAGAACAACATTGTCTTGTTGATTTGGTGGATCCACAACCATTTCCTGTACAAATAGGTAAACATAAATTCCTAACTTCCGAAATGTACCTCAAAATGCTAGAACCAGTAATAATTTTATATATATAAATTAAATTTGTTTACATGCAAATTAAACACAAATTCATGCCATTTCTGAACTCTTTACTTACACATGAAATCGAATGTTAAGCAACAAAACGCTAAAGATGTGGAGAATAAACATAGATTTAAATCATAAAAATTGATAAAAGCAATAATAAGTAACAATTATTCCGATATTCATGAAAAACAACGTTCAATCTAATCCATTTTTATTAATTTTCTCTACGCGTTTAAAAGTATAGACCCCACAATTTTACGATAGGACTCTCAAATAGCTACAGTTACACAAAAAAACGGTAAACAATCATCGATGCTTAGTCAAACTTATAGCATGCCCAATTTGGCCAATCATTTTTCTGCCAGCGTCACTCGATCCATGGCCGAATCGGCTAACTAAGACATTGCCGATCGGAAGCGAAGCTGCAGGTTCAGTCCTGTTTGATAATAAGTGAGTTATTACCTGATGGTGTGCTTGGCCCTTGGCGTCGTCCTCGGCCGGCGTGCGCGCGCCCTTCCCCTGAAACACGCCCGTGCACCCTCCACCGTAACACAACGTCGCAACACATGCACCACATGTCTATTGGTATGCAGGATTTAAACATTTTAATGGACTTGACAATGGAACTTCAGAAGCTAGATAGATGGCGCTGAGTATCAAGGGTGACTATCAATATAACATTCTTTTCGTTTTATTCATTAATTTAGTTCTTGTTTTTCTTGCTTTTGTATGAAGTGACTCTACAATACCGCTGCTAACAAAGGATCTAAAAATGATTGACATTAGGGTATTAGAGTATTCATAAATCCATCTTTGAACAACATTGCTTCTTAAAATTCAGCCTTGAAAATCATTCATTGACAAGTATTATGACATTAATCTAGGGCTTACGTTATATAATACTGATAACCCGCTGATCGGATTTCTGTGGATTTTAGTTTACTATAAAAGCCGTCCATATAGGCACATTTTAACCATCACTTGTCGGACAACAACAAAAATCAAAATCCAGCTTGTCGAGCGATACTGAATAAAAGATTAATATTCAAAATAAACTAAGCGCCAGATTTAAAATATAACAATTTTTTTATTTAAAAGCAAGCCAATTGATCAAAAGTAATTTATAAATGTAACAAAATATGTTCCTTTATACCAATAGACTATCATGCTCTCAAAAACAGTGTAAAATGAATCATATTCCTACGGCCAATGTGCTTATTTTGCAACAACAGGTTCTATCGTGGTATGTGGTTTGTGAGATATAAAATTGAAGGAATTTGGAAATAAACTGTAATGTTACTGCCAATTTTTACATAGCAATGACTAATTTGTGAAATCTGTGAATACTGAATTGATTATGACCATCGTACTAAAATACAAGAAAAGTTATGATTTAAACTGTAAAGCACATATCCTCATCTGGGAACACGGCAGTGCCCCCAAGTTGAGCTACTATTGATTCCGCAGCTATTAAAAAGCTCGGCCGAAATACGAAATTATCAAAGTAATTGCAATGCGCTAATTTTTTAAAAAGTATGTCAAAATTACAATTCGAATGGTTTTAACGAGTGTTTAAATCTAAGCTGTGTAAGCATGTAAACTAATCAATAAGTACATTTAACGAAAAAAAATATCGAAATCAAAAAGAAAAAATCAACTAAATGGGGTCATAAATCCGGCCACTCACCAAAGAGGCCAACTGGTATTGCAAATATGCATCCTAATGAAATAGAAACAAATTATTTTAGATCCTCAGAAGACGAAATAAGACGGACATAATATTAGTAACAGTGTGCAACTTTTATAAAACCATAAAAAAAGTACTAGATTGTTTTACAGTTTTATAAAATGTGTGTAGTCGTCTCGTTGCCTTATTTAAATAATTTAGTCATATTTTATTTATGCGTTTAGTTACTACTATCATAAACATGCTTTACAAAATAAATTAAGGTAAAATAATCTCAACAATTCAAACCATTTACCCACTTAAAACTACATCAAACTGTTCATTCAATCTACTATGATTACATTCCTTATTCAACTGATTCAACAAAACTTTATTATGGTCGCCTCAAAAGCGTACCAGAAAACTAATATTCCAATACGAATTCAACTCTTCTCTTATACCAGAAAAGAACAAAATAATAACCAGAAAATAGTATTTTCTCCAACAAAACCTACTGAGTATCAGAAACTTCCCCTAAAAATAAATTTACCCTCACAAAAACTACTACCACACAAATTCCCCCTTAAAAAACTTCTCCAGAAACGCAATTACTTCATACAAAAACTACTATCACACAAATTACCCTTACAAAATGTAGTACTCACTCTTGTAACAGCTTGCAAGAACGCCTGCTGTCCCAACTGTTGCCTCTGCCTGTTGACTTGCATCTCCATCCGTCTTTTGTCTTGCTCTATGCGTCGTCGCTTCTCCTCTAGCTTCAGCCTTATGTTATTTAGTTGCGCGGCCATTGCACCGCCAGCCGGCGCTCCTGACATGTCGTCTGTTAGGTCGTCACCGTCTACAAAGTTTGAACCTATTATGAACTCCTTTGTCCTTTAAATAATCGATTGAGAGCTTTGATGGAAAGAGATTTACTAGACGCATAAAAACCGCCAGTTAATATTATTAATACACTATTTGCATATGGTCTACCTGCGCTATTCGTATAGTTAATTGATGATAAACCATTTTGGACAAAATAAGAATTGATATAGTTAACGGGACCACGAATAATATGCTACATTTATCCGCGGGCCAGTGGCGTAGCGTAGTAGGGGCGGCAGGGGCGGCCCGCGCCGGGCGGCACCTTTTGGGGGCGGCAAAATTTAACATTAAATAATAATAATATCTCATAAATATTTGAACATATTTTTGTCACATAAGCAATGCCAAGCTGTGAGAGAAGTTTACCAAAATTAAAATTGATCAAAAACTATTTAAGATCAACAATGAGTACTTTAAGGCTAACCGATCTGGCTATCCTGCCCATTGAGTGTGTGATGCTATAGACATTGCTAGTGCAATAAAATAATCTGCTCATAAAAAAGTAGACGATTAAAGTTTTAGTTAAAGACAGAATTTATTAGTCCATTAAATTGAAATACCTAAATAAGAAGGTGGCAAAATTTTCTTCCGCCCCGGGCGGCTGACACCCACGCTACGCCACTGCCGCGGGCAGACAGTATCGCTACCCTATCAGTTATCTGGTTCCCCTAGTACAAAGCTCTGCTTAGTTTAGAACTAGATAGCGCTCCGTGAAATGTCCAGCAATATTTATTTATTTACCTACCTGCCACTTTCATATGACTCTTCATATTCATATGAGATGAATGGCGTCTTCTACACAAAACTAAAAATATTGTTAGGATAACCACAGACCTACTACGACCTGCTTATTGCGATCCCTCTAGTTCAAAAACTGATCAGTGTCTTGTTTTTTTTTTTTGACACTTTTACAGAGAACTTTATTAAACTTAATAATTGATCGAGCGAAGCGATATCTCTAAATCAACTTGGGCAAATCGGCGTTGTATGTATGTTTGTTTTTCCGAGGATAACTTTCGAAGCGTTTATCCGATCATCTTGCAATTTGATAAATAGGTAGGTAGTGATGGCACAGTTTTGGTGTGACTAAATGAGCTAAAAATGTTGGGGGGTTGTTGAGATATTGGGGTTCAAGAGGAGTAAAAAATGGGGCTATTAGGTCAAGTGGGACGTCAAATGAAAGGTATTCATTAGTACATTTAGACTTTGTTTTTATTTTTCGTAAATTCTTTATAGTTTTTGAGTCATTAGCTATTTTAAAAACTAAACTTTGACAAAATTCACAGGGTATACCAGTGCTGTATACCCTGTGTGTAATTTGACCCCACAGTGCTGTAATTTGGTATGCGTGTAGCTTTAGTGACACAAATATAGGCAAAAGTCTGAAATCCAGAATAACTGCGATTTGTACCCCAAAAAAGTGTAACCACATTAAATTAACTGCCATTACCTGTAATTTGAAAGAAACTGTAGGTCAAGTTGATTATTTATTTTGTGGCACTATTTTGATAGTCAAAGATTACAAATAGTATTTATTAATGTAGAGACAGAATAAAAAAATACTCTGCACAAAATATGCACTGAGAAGTTTTTAAACTAGATCGCAAAAAAAGGCGGTTGTCTTTGAACACTGGTAATATTGGTGAAGCCAGGACCAATTCTACTAGTAAAATCTACAGTTTCGCTTACTCGGTTGTTCTTGTTGCATAAACTGCTGTTGCCAAGTGGTGGTGTTAGGCGGAGGGGTGGAAAACGTGGTCGTTTTCCGCCTGTCTTGTTCACCCTCACTATCACCGAACTGTGACTGTAGACCTGAATACAGTCGATAGTGAGTTTTAAAGATTGAATGAATAGAGACGATAGTTAGTCCGGCCGTTTGTGTAAGTCAGCACAGATCCAAAATAAGAGCCAAGAAAATGTTCTCTTTATGTTAACGTGTATAAGAACTATTTTCAACCGATGGAGTTACGTCGAAAATCGCGGTAATGTGATCTGCGCTGACTGTTTAGCAATTTCGTGACATAAAAAGATACATTTCGGTTAAAATAATACTTTTGGAATAATTGTATTACATATTAATATCGTCAGTGGGAATATGTGGTCATAGTTTAGCGGCCAATTTACAGACAGAAGATTTTAAAATGTTTTAGGGTAAAAGTGGCAATGTGCTGATCTGTCTCATAAGTGGCACTAAACAAAAGCGAATGCAACATACATAAGCGTTGATACCGTAAGCTTACTTTGCTAGAAATACGAGGACAACGCCACTCATGCATCAAGCTAAACTAAGCAAGCGAAACTTTAACTTTGAATACGTGAGTGCGTCTATTTTGACGTGAATACGTCGGATCGTCTGCAAAAAGTGAAATTAATCAATAATAATCTTTGGAAACATATTTCTGACATCTTAGGACTCAGAAACTTATTTACTTAAAGCAAAAGAACGCTGTCATACTTTTTCCCCGTAAAGTTATAGGTATGTAGCCTTTATATGTATACATAGTTACAGAATACTTGGAATCAAAACACAATCGAAGTTCTATTGTCTCGAACAGATCTGTGTTTCAGCATACCTAAGGATAGATAGAGCCTGTTGTTTTCATAAAGTTGGGTTTGTTTTCGAAATAATAATGTTAATATAACATCTTTTATTGGAATTATTTTTATCAACTGATGCGTCATTTTCTTGATTCCAAAAATCCAATATGGCGGGGCGTTGACGTTTGTAAGAGCCAAGATGGCGGATGCCGCGCTGCTGTAGCGTTTGTGCAGATTAGTTTAGGCAAATTTTATTATAATTGTTAGTTTGTTGTATATTAGGGCGGTGTGTCCTCCTATTTCCGCAAGCTAGCTGTTAGTCACAAACCTTGGTCACCGTTGCTTTTGATCCTGTTGAGGTCGGCGAAGCTCGTTTTTGTTCCGTCGCCGTCGGTCGAGTCTCGGTCGTTGAGGAGAAATCCATCTCCGCCCCCTAAAGATACAAACATCTACATGAAACACTCCCTAAACAGTATTGATTTTTTTTAACCTATGTGTTCATTAGTTAGTTATTTTATCAGAAAACCATACGAATAATATAGCATTGTGCTTGAAGTAAATTGTATTCAACAACGCCCAAGACTATACAGATGGCGTGTGCTCGGCCGTTCGAGAAACTAGATGGCGCTACAATGACAAAAAAAACTTGAGAGGTGTCAAGGGACACCCGGATGGAACGAAGTTCCTTTCGATTAATAAGTGAAGGAATTGTAATAAAATTTTATTTATTTTAAGTTATACTTAATAATATTTTTTTTATTAATAACAAATATAATGTAATATAAAACTTAATCAGTAGGCTCAATTTTAGTAATAATTGGCTTGTGGTAACTGAAGTAGGAAACATATGTTTGGGATTCTATTTTATTTAAATGTCTTGAAAAAACTGCATCGGTGGTAGTATTATATTTTGGTGTTGATTGTTTATTATTTACAAAAAACCTGTATACACTCAACAAAAATAATCGTCGCGACACCACACTGTTCAATGCGAAATAGAAAGACGAAACGAAAATAACTGGCTTGCTTTCTATGAGATAGAGAGAGAGACAGACAGAAACACGCGCACGCCGCACGGTTTACAACTATAGCAAAAAGTGTCGTTACAACTTTTGGTCTTAATTTATTCCGTCTAGCCCCCTTTCGCCACGCGCGATAAGGAACTTCGTTCCAATAACTTCACTAATCAATAATTATTTATTTTTCACAAAAGTTTATGAATATGACATTTATATTATACCTTTTTACGTAAAATGACTGAGATTAGATGGGATAGTGTCGCATTCTACCTTCAGACAGAGTTGTCGTTGCAAAAAGTAGATGGCGCCACGAACGTGTTGAAACGTACGTAATACTTACGTTAGTAAATTGGCTGGGGTTAGAGGCAACAGTGTCGCTGCTATTCTATCCCTGCGCAGAGTTGTCGTTGAAAGAACTAGATGGCGGTACAAATGTCGTGTCACGTACCTTTATTAGTAAATTGGCTCTGGTTGGAGGAGATAGTGTCGCTGCTATTCTGCCTCCGCACAGAGTTGTCGTTGGAATGGGTTGAGTTCTGCCGCTCGAGTTTGCGGTCGTCGGTGCCGTTCGTGAAGTCGTTATGGAGGAATGAGAATGAGCCGCGGATGTCTTGTTGGGATGTGCGGAGAGGCGGGTTGTAGTTGTCTAGTGGACCTGGAGAGATAAATCCATACTAATATCATAAATTCAAAGTAACTCTTTGTTTGTTACGTTTTTGCGACTAAACGGCTGGACAGATTTTGATGATATTTGGTATACAGATAAATTATGACCGGGATTGAGATACACTGCCGGCCAAAAGTTTGAGACCACCTACATCAAAGTAGGAAAATGAAATAAAACTCAAAATACAAAGCAAGAGGTTTAATTATGAATTAAAATACTTATTTCCTAATACACATACATTATGAAGAAAACAAAAAAATCAAGAAAAATCAACCATTTACTTTAAAAATGTCGCTCATATTTTATACAGATTTTTCGTCGAAAAACCCTCCCTTGCATTTTATTACTACTTTCACTATTCTTGGCATACGAGCAATCAATTTGTCGATTGTATCTTGTGATATATTGTTCCAGCTTTCTTGTAAAGCCTTCCACATGTCTTCTTGCGAAGTGGGACAACAACTGCGCACATTTCTATCAAGCTCTTCCCACAAAAGCTCAATCGGGTTGAGATCCGGACTCTGAGGGGGCCACACCATGTTTTTTAAAACCCCTTCTGTTTCTTTGTGTTCTAAATAACCCCTGCATAATTTTGAACTATGTTTTGGGTCATTATCTTGTTGGAAAAAAAATCCATCTCCAATTATTCTTGAACCAGACGGAATGGCATTTTGCTGTAGTATTCGTTTATATTGCTCCTTTTTCATGATTCCTTCGACTCGTACCAAATCTCCGGTTCCATGGCCCGAGAAGCATCCCCAGACCATAATGGAACCACCACCATGCTTCACTGTTGGCACCACACAGTCTGGCATCATCTTTTCCTCGACGTTACGTCGAACAAAAATTCGTCGTTTTGAACCAAATATTTCAAATTTGGATTCATCTGACCAAAGAACTTGTTTAAAGTCTTCTTCAGTCCAGTCTCGATGGGTAAGGGCCCACTGCATCCGTTTCTTTTTGTTTTGTGGCCTTAGTAGTGGTTTTCGAACGGCGACGCGACCAAATAACTTAGCATCTCTCAAACGTCTTTTTACTGTAGTCAATAATACAGGTTCTGATCGGGATTTGTTCACTTCTACGCGGATTTCTGGTGCTGTTAGGCGTCTATTCCGCTTGCTGGTAGTGACGATGAAGTGATCCTCGCGAGAAGTGGTAGTTCTCGGCCTTCCCGAACGCGAACGATCTTGATTACTGCCAGTCTCCTTGTATCGGGTTATTGTGTTATGAACACAAGTCTTCGACAACTTAAGTTGAGAGGCAATCGCACGTTCAGATTTGCCTTCGCCGTATAAAACAACTATGGCAGAGCGAGTTTCACTGCTAATTTCGCGAACTTTTCCCATTTTAAGATGTCTTCACTGTAACAACGACGAGCTCAGACTAATAAGGTAGAAAATAATTTACTCCATAAAAACTTAGGTACTAAATATGTTTTAGGAAGCTAACATAATCCCTGATATCGGTTAACGCGAAACAAACCCAAAACAATAAGTAATGAGCAGATCATAAAAATATTACAATGACTCTACCACCTGGTCCTTGCGCGGCGCTCATTGATGTTTTGAAACAATAGACCTTTTTAGGATGATAACTTAAACAACAACATAAATAATGACTCTTAGAAATTCTTTAATAATAATAGAATACGCAGGTGTTCAAATTAGCTCATTATCATATGTGTACTTTGAAATATTTTGTTGGTGACAAAGATTTTTACAGTGGTCTCAAACTTTTGGCCGGCAGTGTATATGCTACTTTTTACTCGACTGCGCAGAAGGAAAGTGAATGTTTTTTTTATTGGCATACAACGCGTGCGAAACCGAAGCCTGGTCAGCTAGTGTTAAATTAAATTGATCGGTTGTTTGCCTACTCTATCTAAAGAACCAATCTTAGGTTTCCTTTCTAACAGAGATGTGCTACGTTGCTAAGCTACGGTTGTGTGGCAACCCAATAGGATTGCTTCATTTGCCTCGCATAACCCAGCTATCTGTGGATTTTTTGCTCGTTCACTGCATAGCTTCCTCGCACAGCTCTGCTGTAAAACCACCATTAGGCTTGTTATTATAAGCAGCCTATCGCGTCGGTGTTTACAGACTAATTAAGGGAGATATCATGGATTTGGTATAACCAGAACCAATATTTGAAATGTGCTCTTCAAGACACGAAAGTGTTTAGCTGTTGTAAAATGCTTGGGTGATGTTTATAGATGCAGTAAGTCATTTCGCGACACTTTTTTTTACTTAGAGGATCTGTTAAGTACTGCCATGCAGGATGATAAAAAGCCACGACAGCATTAAATCTATTTTTATCATCCTTTTCAACTAGAATAGAGTACCAAGTTACCTGAAGGTGCAGAAATCTTCCTAACATTAGCCAGAGTCGCTAACTCTTTCTCGGGGTTCTTGCCCGCGAAGTGCAAGCGATCCTGCGAGCCGCCAAAGTTCTCTACGGTGAGTTGGCTGTCCTCTGTTATGGAGGACCGTCTCGAACGTCGACCGGCGAAGGAGCTTTCACGGGACCCAGCCCAGTTGGACGGACGGCCGGCGGTTCGGGTTTCTACCACTGTGAAATAAGAGACTTAGTAAAAAAGTTGAACACAAAATTACTAAGAATATATAACGTTTGAAACTATTAGATATAATAGGTTATCTATTTTCAAAAAATTGCTCAAAAGTTTGTCGCACCACGCACAGTGACTGGTTTCGTAGTCAGTACGGATGTATTTATGTCATTTCAAAATACAAATTTAATTTTGCAGTTATTTTTGGCAATTTTGTATGAAAATAAAATGATGAAATTATTAGTTTTTTCAATTTAGTTTCTTATTATCACCCCCCTTTTTGGAACGAGTAGATGACAAAGTTATCTAAAAGCGTCATTGTATATTAAGCTTTTAGTGTCAGCGTGGTAAGCTTACCATGTTCATCGTCTCTCCTTGCCATCGACGACAGAGTAGTGACCTGCCTCCCCCGATGCACTACAAAGTCATCTCTTTGAGGGCTGCAACTTCTTCGCTCGGGCGTCGAGCACGCGGACCGGCCGGACACGGCCCGGGGGCGGGGCCCGCATGCAGACGGCGAACGCGGCACTGGATATTGACAGTTATTGTTAGAGGTATAGGCTTCAGAATAGCAAGCGTAAGTGTGTCAATTTATAGAGGAATGGGTTTGATGTTTCTATTATTTTGTGGGTAGTGTAAACTTTTCGAAATATTTAATCAGGCTGGTACTACATGGAATTCTAGAGTGCATAATTACTTCAGCAAGTTAACATCGAGCAGCTAAAATACATCGACGAAAAAACGAAACAAAACTCAAGTTTTCAACTTCAGCATCAACACACAAATCTGAAAATCTACTGAGTAAATACATTTTTCAATAATATGAGATACAGTTCTTCTACGAATGAGTCATTTTACATTAAAATTGTGCAACTAATGCAACTAGTTTTCAATCAATCTACAGTGTTCCAAATCTGGGAGTCCTGCGGACATAATGTCAACGACTCCAAAAAAAACAAATTAAAAAAGTTGATAATTTGAAGGAAAGCTAAAGAAATCCCATGCTGAAGCGCGAATCAAGAACCAAAGCGTTGTGGCAGAATGAATTATTGCATTTTGTTATCGAAGCGACAAGTGTAAATGCACAGAAAGTCAGAAAAATAAACATAATGTACAAAAGTAAACAAAAATATACACACACACACACACACACACACACACACACAAACACACGCACACACTATAAATAAAATAAACACATACGCAGGACACAAACGCACACAAGTGGATGATTCGTTATACTGTCATAATGATGTCTGATTTCAAACGACCACGGGGTAAGGCAATGGGCAACTTTATAAAGTTTTAGAGACTTACCTTAGGTTATAAGTACATAGTAGACATAATCTTCTATATAAAAATATATTCTTAACTATTCTATCCTAAGTTTCTTATTTAAAAATGTAATTATGTTCATGTCTTCATATGACAAGTACTAATAGAACTGATCCCCACGTTACACAAATATTTATGCAGATTTTACTCAAAGAACTTTACAGTAAATAATACTATAATCTAGTATTCTTTTGCATTATTTACAACAGTATCTAGTTTGGATAAGAACTATGTTGCTAAATGAACTCTTGAACAGTTCTCCGCCTTTAATTTAAAATCAATGTAGTTTGAACCCGCATCTTTTAATTAGCGAAGTTCTCTGCTTGGCCTGCGCTTACCAAGCCGATCTCGATATATCCCTAAGTGGCCCAGCCTTCCCCATACACAAAGCGACATCACATCACGTTACACCTGAGTGCACATGTTACCTGCAAAGGGCGGCATGTTGTCGTCGCCCCTGAGGTCCGGTATGGCGGCGGGCGGCGGCGGCGGCAGGCAGCGCTTGTGCCGCACGCCGTGCGCGTTGCACGCGTCGCGCGCTGCCAACAACGCACGTCAGCCACGTGGTACCACGTCACCCTGCCTTACCTTACCGGCTGTATATATACCCAGTGGAATGTTTTTGAACGTACCCGTTATCTAACGCACTTGACTCTGTATTTTATAATATATTTGAACCTGTAGAATGTTGTTTGAAAGGACCAGGCTTTTTTTAGCCAGGGCAACGGTTTTTATTATATTACATCAGGGTAATTTTTTAACGCACTCAAATTTGTATTTGAAGTCAAGGCAATGTTTGAGAAGGTGAATTCGAAATGTATGCGAACAACATTTTTGTACATGTGCGATTTCAAAACCAGGCCAGGTTTTTCAAACTACCCGAAAGAAAAACTGAACGAATCTTCGAGTAAAAGTGGAAACTAATTAAGTTGGATTAGTTCTTGAGGAATTTAAAAGTTGCAGTTTGTGTACAGTCGGGTGCACAAACGTTGATCTTTTAATCTTTCTAAACCGCTTACATATTTATTTTGCACCTAATATATTAAAACATACACCTTATACCCCGAAGCTCAATTCCCTGGGGATATGAACGCGGTTGACTCTTTACAAAACAAATTAAATACGTGCATACAAGTATCGTGACCAATATAACATTCCCGCAATAAGCTAATTGCCGGAGCTCCATTGCAAAAGCAAGACAGGGTGACAACATAGAAAAATGAATCTTACGCTCTAAGCAATACCGTCCAAATCAACTTACCTCACACACATCATCAATATAAAACCTTCGATAACAGCTCCTGTCAATCTCGCATAAACATTTGATAAAATCACTAGTTTATTCTTGAGCGAAGGTTGAATTTTAATAAATTAATTAAATTAGTAGGCAAATAATCTTTGATATTATGACCACATACTCCCATTACGAGTCTAGCATGCAATAGAGGGCGAGGGTATTCAGGGTAGTGTTTGAACTCACCGCTGCCGGGATATTTGACGGCATTCACCGGGTGCACCTCCAGCACGTTGAACAGGTCCGCTAGCAAAGCTACTAGGTTTTGCCGCATTGATCTGGAAAATACAGACAAGGACTTCAATTTGAGGTTTATATGAAACAAGCTTCCACCCGCGATTTCGCACGCATGGTGTTTCAATGAAAAGTACCCTCCTTTTGCACAACCCGGTCATAATCTTAAATTATAAATAAATATTGCTGGACATTTCACACAGCGCTATCTAGTCCCAAACTAAGCATAGCTTGTACTATGGGAACCAGATAACTGATAGAATACTTATATACATTTTTTTTGTAAATGAATACTTATAATATATAGCAAAACATACAGACCCGGAACAAATACCTGTAGATAATGCAAACATTTGTTCCGCGGTGGGAATTGAAACCGCTACCTCCTGCGTCTCAGCTAGCTATTCGCCCACTGCACCACGGAGGTCGTCAAATTATACATTCCCATCGAAAATCCGGGGCTCTTTAAGGAGTAAATAGGTGTCTTCTAGATCTTCGTGCTTCATCTTAGACCACATCATCGCTTACCATCAGGTGAGATTGTGGTTAAACGATGATCTATCCAGTTTAAAACCAATAAACAATAAATCGGAATTGGTCGAGCTGTTTAGTCGTATAAACGTAACAGACAGACCTTTCGAATCTGTAATATTAGTATGGATGAAGTGGTAAGAGGACAAGAGAACTATTATTTATTACAATTTATCTTCTAAAGAGGTCATATTTAGCGCTAAAATTTGTCGAATGTACTGCCTGTTTTTAACCCCCAAAGAAAAAGAGGGGTGTTATAATTTTGACACAGACACTCACAGCAGGTGTGTCTGTCGGTGGCATTGTAGTTCCCAAACGGAATGACCTATTCGGAAGCGGTTTTTTTTAATAGAAATCTAGTTTAACTGGGTTGGTGGTAGCTAAGAAGCTATGCGCGATGAACATCTGATTAACCGATCTGAAGATTACCAGCGCTTTACCGGTTTGGTGAAGAGATCTCAGCTGTAAAATGGAGATTTTTTGGGGGTTTTTTACGTGTATAAGTGTATATCACAACCTCCGAGTAACTTTAACTGGCTGATAAAAATCATTTGCTCTTTATCTGTTTTAATGTGAAAACAAAAGACGTACCTATATATTTTTTATTAGTTAGATAGCGTCTCAGAGACAGACACACAGTCAGACTTAGTCGTCAAACTTAAAACACCCCTCTTTTTGGATCGGAGGTTAAAAATCAAGACTCACCCGCGCATATACGTCACGTCCTCAGGCAGCATATGAAACACGTCATGAGGCAACGCACTTCGAGAGAACTCCCGAACCAACATGAGATTGTGCAGACAGTCTTGAATAGACGTCATCCGTCCCACTCGCACCCGCCGCCGAGGCAGGGCTTCGGGGCAGTAGAAAGAGACGAGCGCAGCTATCGCTGTACCGTCGCATAGCTCCTGCAGGTTGTTCACTGTCGGGACCTGCATACATGCTTCCTCCTGGAAATTATTTAAAATACCGACTGTTACATCTATTATTGAAGATTAGCTGTATTTTTGACCCGTGAGCAACAATTTAAGATAGACCAATACAGAAATATGATAAGAATCAAAACTAATTTCAAAACTTCCATAGTTTTATCATACCAGTGAACCAGGAAAGTTTGTTCCCAGTCTAAACAAATAATATTTAGAAAAGTCAGATAAGTCTAGGCAAAGCAATCGTGCGTGGAATAATCATGAACGATATAAAAATGTATAGTTTTAGGAGAGAGATGGTCGCTTTATTATAAAGATATTATTGCTTTGTTACCAAATAAATCTCGAAAAAGTTTTATTTTAAAATCGCAAAATTTATATCAACTTATATTACTAACGCTCGTTGGAACTGAACTCTGTATTGTGTGTCATTTTCTCTGTAAAAGTGTGGTGTGGCCTAAGTCATTTTGAAAGGAGTTTTTATAACGTAGAATCTACGTTATGAAAAATCCTTTGTGATCTAAGACTAGATAGATCTTATTTGACCACAAAGATCTAGGTAATACCTATTCACTCTTACCATCAGAGAATCAGATTAAAGTTTTCAGGAAAGATGACAATCATCATCATCATATCGGCCATAAGTCGTTCACTGATGAACATAAGCCTCCCCCATAGACTTCCAGAGCGACCGATTCTGTGCGCCCTGCATCCAACGGCTCCCAGCATCCTTTATCAGGTCGTCATTGCATTTAGTGAGGGGCCGTCCTGCGCTGCGCTTTCCGGTGCGTGGTCTCCACTCGAGAACCATTCTGCCCCCACGGCCGTCAGTTCTTCGAGCTATGTGGCCCGCTCACTCCCACTTAAGCTTGCTAATCCTCTTAGCTATGTCAGTGAACTTAGTTGTCTACGAATATCCTTATTTATGATTCGATCTCTTAAAGGAACACCGAGCATAGCCCTCTCCATAGCATGCTGAAAGACCTTGTGCCTTCTAATGAGGCCCATAGTAAGAGACCACGTTATTGTGTTTTTTTAATGCTACTTGAGGATGGAACATGTTTATGGCCCACCTGATGTTAAGTGGTAACCATCGCCTATACCAGAGAATCCCTCGTAGGTCACACCTTAAAAATATGCCCAACGATACATGTCCTGCATCCATCAACTTGAGGCATACAGATATAAAGTCTCATGTGCCTGTAAATTCACCGGCAGCAATCCCCTTCTAACGGAAACACAGCAATGCTGCATGGCGGTACAAATAGGCATGGTGGTACTTATCCGGGCGAGCCCTTTCACAAGGAACTCTACTATTCTCTTACTTAATACTAAGGTATGGAGTTATCAAGGTCGGGCGTCAGATGTTAGGTTACCTCTGCTTTGTTGAGCGCCGCGCAGGCCGAGTTCACCCAGCACAGGATGCCGTCCTCATGCGGTATATTGGAGCCGACCGGTAGCGGCTGGCTCGTGCCGAAGCGTTGCGCCGCCGCCGACACCCGGTCCAGCGTCACCACCTCGCGAGCGTACAGCACCATCAGCGCTTCTATCACAGACATGTGTGCGCCCTGGAACATTAAGGTTTAAAGTCATACGTTATGCAGGAACAGTGAGCGGTTATATCAAACTGTCTTTTTGACGTTAAGCGGAGAGGTAAAATAAATAGTGACGTGAAAACATTAACAGTTGATCTGACAATTCATTGGCTTAGTCAGGTCCGTAAGATCAATAGCAGTGTAAACTAAAAGTTTAAGCTTAAATCATCACTATCAAAGAAAAGTTTTAGTTTAAAGTACAAAAATGTATGACGGAAGTCGTAAAACCACGGCCGAGGCCCTCTGGCAGCATAGAAACTCTATCCCCAGGATTGACCTCTTACTTTAACGAACTTAATTATATTTGCACGCACGCCGACGATATTCCCGACTTAAGAACATTGATATCGATATAATTGAGGAAGTAAAAGGTTAGTCAAGATAACAACAATTTAATTAAATTCCAGAATCTTGACTCATATACCGGAGTGCTTGAGCTGCGATCGCTATCGCATACTAGAACTTTACGCACCTTGATTTTAACTAGTAACAGACTTGGTGCTGCAAGAAAGCGTCAGCGGAATGCTCTTGTGGTTGACACGGGGGTAGTTCTATTAGTTTCTACATTTTTTTTATATAAAATTTTAACAAGTGTTTGGTCCACCAAATAAATTAATAAATTAATGAATAAAAACACTTTATTGTACACATTAAAAAAAATAGAAATTACAGACACAAAGCAAATAGTACAATGGCAAATATTAAGTTGTAACCAACGCCTACAAAAGAGCATTGCCTCGTAGTTCAAGCTCCTTAGGAACGGGCCCTACGATGAACTGCCCTGCGCCCATCACCTGAGGCATACAGGTGTAAAGCCTCAGGTGCCTGTTATTTCACCGACAGCAAAGCCCTTCATACCGAAACACAGCAAAGCTGCTTGGCGGCAGTAATATAGATGTAGTACTTCCCCGGGCGATAGTACAAGCCAGCTAACGTGTACTAAGACCAAACGCACCGATTATCGAATATAACCGGTGTCCTATTACCGCCGACTAAAGCGCACTTCCAACATACAATGTCATTATAAATGTATGATCTATCCTTTTAGCGTCCTTAATCGTATATCTATACTTATCTTATACAATAAGCGGATGGATCAAGTCGAAATATGAAAAGTTTTACTTGTATTCTATTTGACGACCTCCGTGGCGCAGTGGACGTACAGCCGGCTGAGACGCAGGAGGTAGCGGGTTCGATTCCCGCCGCGGAACAAATGTTTGCATGATCTACAGATATTTGTTCCGTGTCTGGGTGTTTATATTATAAGTATGTATTTCATCATCATCATCATCATCATCTCAGCCCGTCTGCACCCACTGTTGGGTATAAGGCCTAAGTAAGTAGTATGTATTTACAAAAAAAAATAAGTATATAAGTATTCTATCTGTTATCGGCTTTCCATAGTACAAGCTCTACTTAGTTTGGGGCTAGATATCCCTGTGTGAAATGTCCAGCAATATTTATTTATTTATTTCGGCCGACTTTTGTCGGTCATCTGCGATCAGCCTAAGGCGCAGGCAAACTACATAAGGACGAGCCAAAGACGTGGCACCCCTTTAATATACTTTCATACAAAATACTAGTACAAAATATGTATGCATATAGAAGCATGTGCTTGCGTTTTCTCTGCATTTTGTATGAAGGTACAAAATAGAGGCGCTACGTCTCCGCCTCGTCCTCGTATTGCTGTCTAGCATGCGTCGTCTTAGACAAGTACAAAAGGTATAACTAAGACTTGCCATTTTGAGCGGGTTGGTTTGTATGAGCACGGTCTCGGTGAGCGCGCAGTCGGGCGGGTCGGGCACGTGCACGCCCTTCCGCGCGAGTGTTTGGAGTATGTTCCAGTGGTTGAGGCTGTGGTAGTTCTGGTCGGAGTACATGTTGGCCAGCGCTAGGCAGTACAGCTCGGCGTTGGCGAGCCCGCCGCATATCGGTGGCTTCAGGTGCTCCTGATCCTGGAAGATGGACAACATTTCTAATGAGAATCTAATAGAAAACTCCGCAATAATGGCACAAATTCAATATTCATATAGGACATTGGTCATTACGATAACGCCTGTATCTCCGCGACCAAGGAAGCGATCAGGGAAGAAGGCTCTTCACAGAATACCTTCGAGGATCCAAGTAGATATCGGGGGGGTTTCACGCACCACACGCTTCACGCGATCTTTTCTACCCCATACTTGCAAGATTTGAAATGAGCTACCATCTGAGGTTCTCCCATTAGGCTACTACATGGCACGATTCAAGAGAAATGTAAAGAGGTTTCTACAGTGTAGGGAACGCATCGACAATACCCCGGGTGTTGCCGGTGTCAATAGGCGACGGTGACCGCTTACCATCAGGTGGGCCGTAAGCCTGTTTTCCCACGAATAACATAAAAAAATATCCTATACAAGGATTGTATTTAGCCTACGTACGAGTATCAATTAATTTAGATCATCAACCAAAACAACGCAGAGCAAAAAGGTATTCCAAGTAGACCTACTTTTTCTGGTTCATCTCTCTTTATTGTACCTTCTGAAACAATTAATAATGACACCATAGCGCTTATCAAGAGAGACAATGGAGGACAAAAATAAGGTAGATAAAACTACGTCATCTAAGGTACAAGTAGGCTTTATCAGTGATATTACACAATAATGCACAAAGAACAATGTTATTGATCACCTATTCATCATCAAACAAAATCATTCTTATTCCAAGTAAATTCTTACACGTCACTAAAATAACTATTGATAGAGAGTTAAATTAAGTATTCTGTAGAGTATTGCAGCTTATTTTGTCACATGCGATAATATCTATGCGAATCCAGACCATTGCTAGGTCGCGTCCTATTTTTAAATAGAACAGAATGCCTAGTGGTTTGTATTTGCTATCAGTTCTACTTTCAATAGCCACTTAGTAAGGTCTCACTTTCTCGATACGTTCACCAGACAAGGACTTAGACACTTGAGCTAGAACGAAAGCGTGCATAACTTTTAATGACATGCAACCTTTTCAATAAAATTCGAATACCTAAAAGATTTTAAAAATAAATGTTGTCTAAAGCTTAGATTATTATTAGTTGACCTTGAACTGAGCCAATTAGTCATTCTTTTTATTTATTTAAGACAAGTCAAATCATTATTATAACCGTTAGTCAACATTAAATAGGATCCACAGGAAATAACTAACCATACAATTTTATAAAAGAAATTATAAAGGGCAATAATTGACGCATTACAAGGGGAAAAGAATATCAGAAAACATTAACCTTGCCAAACCGGGTGCGGTCGAACGAGCCAGACGGGTCGTCATTATGACGCCATCATGAAATTACAACCCCTGCTCTACAGCTGGGTTAAAGCCTGGCATATGGGTGGGAATGCGGCATTATAAACGTGTAAATGTATCAATTTTGAAACCTAATGAAATCTAGATTTTACGACTTCCAAACATGGATAAGGCAATCAACTAACCCAATAAAAGAATATTGCGTTTTGATTCGATATTCTCGTTCAATTTAACGCTAATAATGAATGAACGATATGTTAAAGAAAATAACAGATACATTTCGAAACAACTTAAAATTCCATAAATAGAAGTTTCACCAGTCAAGTTAGCCATATGAAGTACAGACGGCTACACATCAAGCTATACATTTCCAGTATAAGCTCCAGTATAAGACCTCGCATTGTGTAGGCTTTTCATAGAATGAGAGGTCAGCTTATACTGGAATCGCATAGCTTGATGTGTAGCCGTGTGTACATAAAAGTCTGAAATGTGTGTCGCTCGCGACTCGCGCGCGTGCCTCCAAACCAGCCGGCGCGGCGGGCGGGCGGGTAAACGGACACGTGAAAAAAAAACTAGTTTTGTTGCAAAATCTAACAAAATACAACATTAACCATGGCTCGGAAACCTCTAAGCGACACAGAAGTGTGAAGTATCATTTCATTTTTCATTTATTTGTTCATAAAACAATGAAACAATTGTATTGAAACTACATTATACATTAAACTATACTAACTATACATTAAATTTTTAAAAATAATCATCATTAAATACAAAAATAATCAATAAAACCGACACAATTCAAAACATAATAAAAAACACAAAAACAGCACTTGGGTTAAAAAACACAAATTAATTGAATAAATAAATTATTTTGAATTGCATTGTAACTTTAAATCATCCACTGAATAAAAACACCCTTCCAGCAAAAGCTTTTTTAGCCTAGTCTTAAATATAATATCAGACAATATACGGCGATATCGACCTCGTTAGCTCCCACTTTTCGCCTAAACTTGTAATATTATCGATTGTCGATTACAGCATTTCGTTTACGATAGAACAGTAATATCGTGCGAAGAAATAATTATTTATTTCACTAATCGCTCAACTGTTGAAGTGCTCGTTGAAATTCTTACACACAACAAATGGTATTTGAATACACGTACATACAATTATTTCTAGGAACAGGATTTATCGTCAATTATTCTGCTCTAATTCATGTTACTTGTGATGATCATAATGTCTCACTTTTAACTTATAAGAGGTCTCGCTTGGCAGACCATTAGCCATTATAGTGAATGGATAATTAATTACCCTTCAGGAAATACTTGGGAGATATAAGACCCAGATATGACTGGAGTTGAGGGAGAAGCCCAGTAGTGGGCTACTCGAACGAACAGTTAACCTCATAATAGTCACATAAACCTTTGGGAATAACATGTTCTTGATCACGTTGAGCGGTACATAATAAACTGCCAACAAAAATTGTAAATTTAGAATATGTTTTAGATTTTAAACATAAAATCAAATGGTTTTTTGAAAGACATGCTTTTTATTGTTTAAATGAAGTTAGGTATATTTTCTTTTATTATAATTTAGTTTTGACATACCGTTTTAGTTTTTTTTAGTTAGGAACCTATCATTTTGTTTTATGTAGATCGACCTACCCTACCTATCAGTTTTGTTTTTAATATTTTGTTATGACATGATTTCTAATTATATTATTTTAATTTAATTATTTTTTTTAATGTAATGTGGTTTTAATTATTTTAAATGTTAATGTAGTATTAAAATGTACAAATTGACATGCCTGTAACAACCAATGTTATAATTAAGGTGAAATAAATAAATCTGAAATACCTTCATGATCACCAAAAAGCACCTTCGCATTACATATACTATGATTGTGTTGTGGTTTGGTGCTGTATGGAAATCCAAGGTAATTTTCAGCTTTATTACTCATATAATACAAGAATACACAATCGAATTATTTGTCAACATAAATACAATTTCTAAGCCAAAATGTCATAGAGTGCATTCATTCAGACGACCTCCGTGGCGAAGTGGGCGAACAGCCGGCTGAGACGCAGGAGGTAGCGGGTTCGATTCCCACCACGGAACAAATGTTTGTATGATCTACAGATATTTGTTCCGGGTCTGGTTGTTTCTCTATATATGATAAGTATGTATTTACAAAAAAAACTGTATATAAGTATTATATCAGTTATCTGGTTCCCATAGTACAAGCTTTGCTTAGTTTGGGGCTAGATAGCACTGTGTGAAATGTCCAGCAATATTTATTATTATTATTATTTAAGTTCAACAAACAGGTCGACGTACTTCAAAACACAGTCAACTGTACAATAGCGGGTTAACTTACAAAACGGGCAAATAAGCACATTACCATTACAGTAATGGAGCCATCAGACTGGCATATTTTGTCCCCATGTTACGTTCAACTTTCAGTCACACGCCGTTTTCTCAAACGCATTGTCACAGGTCTATCATTTTCAACATTTAAACCATGATCCAAAATCTGGTTTCTATGCATGATGATGCTCATCATGCATGGATCTTACATTAGTAGGGTACAGTAAGGTTACATTGGCATACTAAATGTGAGTTCTAAGGAGTTATTAACAATTCCGCGGAACTGTTGGGTTAGTTTGAGATATTTAAGCGAACATTACGGTACTCTTGAAAAGCGAGAATAAAAAACGACGATAATAAAGTCAATATTAATGTTCTTTTTTACGAGGATCGTATTTAATGTCAATAATGCTGATGCTGTGCCTGTGTGCCCCATATCCAGTAAAGTGAATTACACTGACAGTTGCGTGGATGAGTTGTATAAAGTAGTCTGATGAAAGTGGTTCATAAAGAAAGATTAAAATAAATTAAATTCATAACTTTATACTGACTGTTCCTATAAAATTATGAATCTACTTTATTTTCATTCAGAACACTCTCCCGAAAGAACACTCAGTCGAATCACCATAGGCGCTCGTGAAATATAACCTAGGTGTAACAAAATTCAGGATATCGCATTCATAATCATACTCAGAATCATTCAAACTACAGTACTAGGCCATAAATAATGCTGATCGAGCTTTAGGAAAAGAATATCGACCATAATCAACCTTCAAGTTTGTAGAGCGTTGTTCCTGTCGCACAAAACTCTTAACAAAACAACTAGGTAGGTAGGTACACACGGCTACACATCAAGCTATACTTTCCAGTATAAGCTGACCTCGCATTGTGTAGGCTCTTCGTAGAATGAGAGGTCAGCTTATACTGGAAATGTATAGCTTGATGTGTAGCCGTGTGTACTTACAAAGCGTCAAAAATGCACACAGCTATGACTGACAGAAACGACGCTCTACAGCGCTAAAACTAGCCGATTGTCTTTTTCTGAAGCTCGATCAGTATTATTTTATGGCTATACCTGTACATCGATATCTACAGAATATCTCTAAAATACATTCCAGACACGGGTGACCAAAAAGTTCTAATCTCTAGATGCCGTGTACGTAATTAGTCTTTGGAACGACAAAACGAATGAGACAAGTAAGAAACAAACCTACAAGTATCAAGACGTCTTGTCGCGGGGTCAAGGAGAGTGGCGCCGACAGCGGCATCTTAGTACTAACGACTTTATAACTTGGTCCTTATTTTACTATTATGCTGCTTTAAATCCTTCAGCGCTTATGGTAATGAATCACGATAGAGATAGATGCAATTCAGTAAAAGAGACGTTGAGTCATTGACAATGAATATATGTACGTTACGCATTGATTGAGACATTAATTGCCAACTCTACAGAATTGATTTAACTTGCAGACGCATAAAAAGTGAAAAATATACAATACAATGTAAGGAAGCTCTTGATCAAGATATCAGTTTTTTTTCTAATCTTATAAATGTAAGTACTTCGTTTGTACAAAGTTGAAAGCATCATCAGAAACAATAGGAATAACACCAACACACAAGTTAATGAAGAATATTGAATGGAGGTAAAAGGCAAAGGGTCATTGACTTAACATAATCACACACTACCGCAGTCCGTAGTGTTTTATATTCACAAACTAGAGGCACATTAAAATACAAATAGGCCAACGAAACGGCATCACAGTACTAGGTTCAGCTTAAAATTAACAACAAACATGCAGATATGCAAAGCTAAGTATCTTTGCATGTAAGTATAACAAAACCAGGAGGCACACGGCCATAGACAACAGATGAACAGAGTCAACAAGAAAATAACAAAAAGATCACAGTTTCCCAGAGGCGGAAATGGCACAGACTATTTTTATCGGCGAACTTCAAAAACCAATTTTCATAAATTCCGTCCGAGCTAAGGGATATTCCACTTTGAACCTTCCATCCTTGCGCATTAAGATGGTTTAACAATAATGTTGGAGCAAATTTATTTTGGGTATGATTCGAACGAAAGTTCATTCATTAGGAACTATTTCCAACGCGGAACACGATTTAAAATTACATGGACGATGCAGAACACCTCAGATTATGATTTTAAAGGATGTGAGAAAGTTTACATTTCGATTGAAACTGATGGACTTTTACCAGCAAGGATGAGAGCAACATGAGAAAAGGATGTGATGTTTTTTTTTTGCTCAGCAATTGTTCAATAAAAAGAATAGATTCTAATAACTAATTGATCCGCCCTGGTCGTCGAACTTCAGACAAAGACATATTGCGGTAACCTCTGCGGGGTTCAACCAACTTTGTCGGCAAATTCTATGAAACAGGACCGAAAATCTGTCTCAGTGTAGAGGTAACAATCCTTTTAGAAACTCACTCACACATACACTAAAGAAGAAGATCTCAGATCAATATGTCTGTCTATGAAATCTGTTAGCAAACAATTCCGATAAGAGGAAAATTCAATTACTGTTATGATACATTACGCGAATCACCGACGCGTATAGACAGTTCAGGTATGTATGCTACTAGTTTCAGGGATCGTTTCATCCGTGGCTAAAGTTAACCGCGACAGTGTTCTACATTGTTTGAATAAGTATGGCATTGTGAGAGAGACATGGCAAAGGAGAGATAAGGCCTACGTTTGTTACATGAGCTATTCTACTATCCGTTATCTAATAGGGAAATATTAATGTGCTTTCTAATCAAGAAAAAACTTAAGAATTCGTGCGAAAGTAACTCTTTATGGGAACTAAACTGTTTTCTGGATCTTAAACTCGTTCGCAACAACTGTTAATAGATATCCGCTGAGAGAATGAGTTCTGATAAACGCACAAACTTCGTGGAATCCAGCTGCAGTCCAGACTAAGCAAAGTCGAAAATAGCAGATGCAATCTAACTTGTTTACTTTGTACCTACATTGGTCATCATCATCTTCGGCTGGATCTTGATTTCGTAGACGCGATATATAGGAATAGTTACGTGATTTTCGTAGTCTTTGTTTTGTGACATCGAATTAGGAAGAAAGGCGAGATATGTTTTTGTTGAGCAAAGAATTACAGAACAGTAGTTAAAAGCCACCGTACCGAACGTATGTTTTAAGTTCGGTAGAAAAGCCGTGAAAGGCAAGCCTTACTTTGTCTTCCCCATCCCGCTCCCGTCTAGTAACCGCCATAACACAAAAAATACCACTGACAAAAGGTACAATTACACACGATCAGATTACACAGGGCACTCCCAAATGAGCATTCCTCCAGCACTGAGCAGCTCGCGTGACTTCCATTCCAAGCCACGTAACCATGGATGGCTCCGATCAATATAAAGCTTCAACATAGCCTAACTTTTATTTCAAGGTTTGAAAATTCTGACGATCCAGTAATCATAAAACCGATATTCTAAAGAATAAACAGAGAACTAGGTCATACAAAAGGCAACATATTCAGATAAGTTTTAAGAAGTTAAGTATACTATAAACGCATACGATCCTCATTGCGGTTTAATAATATTTGTAATATTTCACGAGCTTTTAATGAACCGCGAGAAAGTTTCATTCAAGTTATGTAAGCAAAAAATCTGATCTTTAAAACTGGTCTTGACCCGTTCATAAACAAAGTCACTTATTATAGGATTTAACCAGTACTTTCGTAATATATTTCGCAATAAAATTAAGACCAGCGCTAATAAACCTTATAACGTGGACTAATTTGGGCGTAATCCTAATATGGAGATAACAGATGGCACAACATCAGGTTTTATTAAGAAAACCCTCACAACTGAAGATATGAAAACAAAAAGGCCACAAATGAAAGCAATCTAATCGGTGAGTACACGGTAGATATGAGCCAGCCTAGCCAATCTCACCCTTTTGTCTCACAGCCGCCCGGATGTCTGAAGCTCGACAAAGCAGATCGGACTATTATTAAACTGGAAGCTAAAAAGCCTAAGAACGGCAGTGCCTTTTGAGAGAATAAACTTATAACAGAAGTGACCTCAAAACCTTACGTTCAGTATCTAAGAATTCGTATCGAAAAGCTATCAAAAACAGGGCATTATGTAACACTTCAACAAAGATTTGAAATATGAGCTCGTAGCTGTTTGTAAGAATAATAAATACTGGTTATGCAACGAACAAATTGCAATATAAACATGAATAATGTTCAAACATAATCGTACGTACATATATTATAATATCCTAAACTATATTCACTACTAGTTTTACTTAGAAAACTTTCGTGATTGATTTCAATCATTATTATAAATACGGGATTTATCACGTACCGTCTTATCGGTGTTTCGACCGACAATGTTTCGGTTCAATTCGTGAACCTTCATCAGGGTGAGTGCGATCCGCTCCGAATAACGTCTCGCCTCGCACTGCAGTGCGAGGCGAGACGTTATTCGGAGCCGAATTGAACCGTAACATTGTCGGTCGAAACACCGATAAGACGGTACGTGATAAATCCCGTATTTATAATAATGATTCACTACTAGTACCTATGCTACGTACGCACAAGTAAGTAAAACGATGTATTGCTAGTTAATAAAAGACTTGAGGAGGAAATGTCCCAAGTGTGTATTGTCTGTTTAGTGTTTACATTTAAAGGAACTTGTTTGGTTTAGAAACGTGTACAAAAAACTATTTGTTTACCAACAAAGGTATCATAAACGTTATAGATAAGTATCTGTCTCTGTTATCTCGTACTGCATTTTATTGGTATCATATACTTGATCTGTAGAGAATGTCGTTGACAGCAGAAATAAATAACAAACATAGACCGTTATACATTTCATTCGTTGTTTTTTTTTTCGTAACTCTGCATTAGAGTCAAGTTTAGTGTGACGATAAAATAAAAAATTAGGTAGTAGTAACAAAGGGTAAAAATTACAGGGTGGTGAAAGGATTAAATGCGAAAAACATATTTGTATATCCAGTGGAAAGATCAACTTACCTCATGATCCCTGTAGAACGGCTCCTGAAGATTCTCTGGGACCCTGTTGTTGAACGCCTTTGATAACAGCCATTTAATCGACGCACGCTGCTTTGACTGCAACAAACGAGAGAAAACATTAAGACACATATTATCAATGTATAATAACAAGATAAGTAATGTGCACCAGATTTATTTCGGACAGTTTAACACAGTTCCCCCATCTCATTTGAATCAACGCAAACCAAAAAATCGTAGATTCGAAGCCACCGAACACATACTAATCACTTTTGCAAAAAGGACCATCTAAAATTATTGGTCGTAGATATCAGATGATACATTAGTATATGATATATCTACATAATGCAATGTTGCACTTGGATGGGCGCCTAGTCTAGACGCCAAACCTACTATTAGAACGTAGCGTTTACGTTGCGCGTGAACCAGTGGGTGTTTCAATTACTAGAAGAATAGCTTTGTAACAAGTATTTCACATGTTTGTCTCGTATCTTACCATTTTCCCTCCTTGTTTCTTGGCCATCCTTCAATCAGGTTTTAGATTGAAAAAAGAACCAGCATTAAGTCATAAAAGCTGTTTTGTATTGTAGTCCGGAAAATGTTGTCTCCTAGTCAATAGCAAGCTCTATAACAAAATGCATATCCCTAGTCTATTGGACTATAGTCTAACTTTTTATTAGCTGCAGTAAAATGACGTTTTGTGGGTTGCCGGTTTTTGAAGAAAAATAAATAGGGATGTAGCTAAATGAGTGAATCATAAATGAATAATCAGTTTGGTTTTTTTTTTGAGATTTAATATTAAGTTGTAATGTATTTTTTTAACCTATTATTATTACTATACTAGAGGATTGATCTTTTTTAGTGGAAGTATAGGGAGGTACATTCAAAATGAAACAAAAACGTCATAATAATGTTATTTAATTAATTTTTGTGAACTGAATCACATCCCTATTGAGATTAGGCTGGCAACATTATTTTACGGAATGACATTTAGAAACGTCATTTTACTGCAGCTAATAAAAAGTTAGACTATATGAGCGGTGTGACGACAATCCCCGATAGGTACTATTATTGTGAACCGTCAACCAGTCTTATGGCGAACGTCCGCTTATTGTGATCGCGTTGATCAATAACTGGAACCAAACTGGATCCTTGTCCTAATTTGTTTAAATGCGACTCACACAATGCAATAAGTGAAAGATTGATGACATAGAAACTAGTTCGATATGGATGAAATAAAGTGTCTGAATTGAACATCATTTAAATTAATGACGAGTTGACGATATTATGGTTAGTAAAGATAAGATTTTTTTATTGGAATTTATACTTTTATTTACAGGTAAGTATATTTTAAAATTATTACTAGTAGTAGGAGGAACAAATTGCACACAGCTTTAACAAATCTGTGTTTTCATCATTTTAAAAGTTTTAGGCGTAGTTAAGACCAACAAGTAACACGAATTTCTCTCTTTAGAATTTCAGGCACGTAAGACATCGACTTGGCAAGACGTGGTGATGACAGGTGGAGCAGGGTAGCAACTGAATGGTGGCCGAGGAATGGCTGTAGAAAGGTAGGACGTCCGGCAGCGAGATGGGTGGACGACATCGTTAGAGTCGCGGGCCGTCAATGGGTGAGACAAGCGCAGGATCGTGACGGATGGCACAAACTTGGGGAGGCCTATACCCAGCAGTGGTTGAAGTCGGACTGTGGATGATGATGATGATGAAGAAATCGACTTATCAACATTGTCAAGGGCAGTCAATATCACATTCTATAATCATCGATACAATAACGACGCAGAAAACATACTGCTACCAAACAAATACCATGGATTCCATCATTCCGTCTGCCACGATTACCGCACATCACACTCGACACGCAAGTATGAAAGTACGCACGCAACTGATCACTCTCTGTTATTATTTTGTTATAATCAATGTCTAGGGGTATGCAAAAACTCATCGAGATGAAAACTAATGTGAGAAAGCAATTTGTAATAACGTGTTGATGCCAAATTAGTCACGGAGTCACGGATGATCAGACGAACATGAAATACGAGATTTCTGTGAGAGTCCAACGCGAAGATGTGGAGCTCCAGGTGGAATCAATCAGAGATTTATGAACGTCGAACGCGTAAACAGGAACGAATTGCAAGTTTACCATAACCAAAGAACACTAACAATTACTGCGTACCATTACAACCCATTTCCAAGTCCAAAATAATGGCACCATGGCTTTCCGGTTTGAAACGAGAAGTCTAAATTTAGTTTTCCAGAGGCAAAATGATATGGACATCAATTATTATTAAACTGACAATTGCATTGGATTCAATACGATAAGAAGACACAAAAAATTCTGTAGATAAAAGGATTATGATAAAAATATTAACGTTAAGTAGAGAATACGTATAAGAAGAGAACATCGAGGAGTCAATCAATATGTATAAAAACGTCGACAAATCATAAATCAGAATGGTCGGAGCGTGCCGCCGCATACCTACAGCTTTAAAAATAGTCGACCGGAGGACAGACGCTCCTGAATAGGAAACCATTTTGAAGCTAGAGATTCGTCAAAAATAAGCAAAAGGTATTAGTATGGATTATTGCATTTACTGATGGAAAGTGTGACGGCACAGGAAAATGTCAGGACAAATAATAACTTTAGTTCTTAGATACACGACTCTCTTGAGCTAAACTATTCGGCATTACGACCTCCGACCTGCTATTGACGACCTCCGTGGTACAGTGGGCTGAGACGCAGGAGGTAGCGGGTTCGATTCCCGCCGCGGAACAAATGTTTGTATAATCTACAGATATTTGTTTCGGGTCTGGACGTTTTTCTATATATTATAAGTATGTATTTACAAAAAAAATTTATATATAAGTATTCTATCAGTTATCTGGTTCCCATAGTACAAGCTCTGCTTAGTTTGGGGCTAGATAGCACCGTGTGAAATGTCCAGCAATATTATATTATTATATTAATTACATTTATGTTAGAAAATAAATATTAACTTTGCCTAATCGGAATAGAATAATTTATTCATGAGAGCCATGCAATGTTTATTTGAACCGGAGACTACAATCTAATACAATTTTGCACTGAACGTGAGAGCGGGACCGATTAGCATTTTATTACCCAAGCTTAAGCCTTAGAAGGCATTTTCCGATAAAAATTACCACTTCGCAAATACATCTTTCAACATAATGGCATACTGTATTTACTCGTAAAGTTCATTCACGAATTCTATGTGCACGTGAATTAAGGTTGTGTGTGAGGACTCGCAACGAGTGCCAGTACTATAAAATCATTGTAATTTGTAACCGGTTCTCTTTGTAAACAAAACGCCTGTTTAATTTGATATTCAAAACATTTGTAGATGTTTGGAATGCAGACCAAGACAAGAATTTGTACGACAAATATGCCTTTGTAAAACAATTAGTCAAACGGCCTCCACCTAAAATCTGTTTTGTCGGTATCCGAATGTGTAGGTAGACCTAGTGACCTTTGTGTAGTCCATTTCGTTCCAACTAAGTTTTAAATGGCTTAAATTTGAAAAAAAAAACATCTACATTCAATGAAACCATTATGTATGGTAGGTACTTCAAAAGACTTCTTCGCAATTGTTGCCGAAAAGTAATAGATAAATTATTTGGTATAGAATTGATTTACAAACAATATCCCAAGTAATCCTAAGCTTAGAAAGAAAAACCTTTAGAAGTTGGCGTTGACAGAATACGGATCTCAGTCTGAAATAAAAAAATATAAACACAGTCAAGGCGAAAATTCAATTTGCCAGCGTTTCGCTCGTAAAGCGCCCGACGGCCGTCTAAAGTACTTTCATGCACCACGCTATAACATATAACAAGTGGAGCGGGCAGGCCACTCTCTACAATTCGTACTAGTTAATTTGTCAGTAATTAGCGGTAGCCACACTCTCCTGTGAATCCTAGCTTCATCCGCGCACCTGGAGAAGCGTTATCTACGGAAGGAAACGCCGATAAGTTCTTACTTGTCTAAAGCAATGTCAATGGTATCCGGAATATCGCCTTATCTTTACCGACCACTATGATTACACAATATGAGAAATGAAGGGGCAAAATCTGTTACCAATGAAACACTCACAACAAGATGAGGTTGGCAAGAGGGATGGCTTCAGCCCAGCACAAGGTGAATGCATGCTGTGATGATGTTAATATCAAAAGTAACTGTAAATTATTTATTAGGTAAGTATATAAACAAAAAATAGCCTGAGAATTTGGAAAAATCTAAACAGTAGTCGCGAGATAGTTGACAATGGAAAGAGGTTACCTACTGAATGAGCTTTTTCATATATCACACGTACCTAGGTATGAATAATGTGCGTATGTACACTAATACAAAAAATCTTTTCACGTGTTCAACCACATAACTGTAGACGAGAACGAGGAATCGTCTGCGAATGGTATCATTTGCCCTGGCCATACTCGTAATTAAACTTGACAGGATAACTATGTTTAACGACCTATAAAAGATTGCAAAGGCTATAACTACTGCCGGCGTGCCAGGATCGATGTAATTCCAAATGCAGTAAATGACCAGATACTAGTAAATTACGACAGGAATCTAATAAACATCAATCACGGTTAACAGGCTGGTAAACGTGAACAATGGTGGACAGGTACTGAGATTACATGCTGGAGTCGAAGCCGGCGTGGAAACTGGAAAGGTGCGTTGGCACCTGCAGCCCACGCAGAACGATGAGGTCGCGCCCACGTTGCCGCCTCCACAGCCTCAATATCAGCCTAGGGATCTATCAGTCCTGCTTCAATTACATGCGTGTAAGCTAGACAACAAACTGTATTTTGGCACTTAATTATTCCTATATGGTTAGAAAAGCTAAACGCCAACCAAACAAATGGGCTATTTGCTATTGCCAAGCATCCTTCTATTATGTAAGAAACAACACTGTAATGTTTGTTCATACATAATATACGTTCTTTAATTTTGTTGTGCTTACTGGTAGAATGAAATATCTAATCCGAAAGTTACGTACGTACTTGAACGAGAATCCGAGAGAAAACAAGGTAAATGATAATAAGATTAAAACATAATATAACGTCGACTAGCTCGTACGTAATTAGAAACTCCGTCTAATTACAAATTATCATTCTTTCCGAGCAACACGGCACATCAAATGCTTTAACCATTACAAAAATGGATGTTATAAAAATACTGGACAGTATTGTTTCAAGTTTGACATCTGCGTAGCGTACTAGGCACCGGTTAATCACTCGCTCACTATTGGACATAGATCAACTTTTTGTTTCAACTCATTGCACCTGCCAATAACTTTGTCTGAACAGCTGCGTTCATGCATAAAGCACGTTTGTTTTTGAGGTCGACAAGACACAGGAAGTTTCAACTGCGAAACTTGCCGGCTCCAAAAGCGAATCACAAAGCTCCGAAACGTGCTATCCACGTACTAAGTAAACATACTTAGTATGTTCAAGAACATGAAGTGATTCACTTGCACACCAAGTAAGGGACAAGTTGATGCGAGTAAAGGGGAAAAAGAATTTCAATATCTCGGAACAACTACACAGATACATAATTCATGGGATACGCCAAACTTGGGCAAACGATCGAGCTAATTCTTAAACATCTTTGAATGGAACTTGCAAGGTTTCTAATAAACACGATCTGGTCTCGTTTATGGGTATGTAGGAAATAAATGCCTAGGATCACGATACCTAAGTATAGATGAACAAATAAGAGAACTCAATGGAATAGACAATAGACGTGACTTGCCGATTAACGAACTATGCGTAAAAAACTTTTTAGAATTCAACATTTATAACCTTCCGTCCGGCACCTAGAAAGAGGAAACAGGAAATACAAAGATAGCATATAATTTTAAGTATGGTTTCTGTATATAACTTTTTTCTGGAAACCATAACTCAACTGATAAAGAGTGGAAGCGAAACGCGACTTGTGTTGAAGCTTTCGCGTCTAGTGGAACTAATGGAGGTTGGAACACACAATTAGTCCGCGGCCAGGAAGCAAAAATGATTAGCTTAGCTACTGACTCATTGCAAGACGTCCGATTTACCTACCTGACCACTGCCGGCTGCTTACTCATATTTTTCTAGTTAAACTGACCACTTTGACACAAAATCAAGAGAATGTTTAGTGAATACAGCTAGGTAGGTAATTGAGTATGATGAAAATCAAACGCACCTAAAAGAACTGTAATAGGTGTGAACCATGATCGTATCAAAAATGTCAACAAAGCGAGGCTACGTGATGAACTCATAACTAACGACAACTATAAATACATCAGTCAGACTGATCATCAGACCCACGCACATATTAGTTTTATTGTGCAGTAAATCCTTGTAAAGGCTTAATGTAGGAACATAATTTCACATACATACTGAAACTATGACCCGCTCCAGATACTGTTATTTGGCTGAAGCTAAATTGTAGTTCTTTAAAACAAGACCGGAACTATTGCGGTGACTGCAATTATTTCATACTTGACGTCAATTACACGGATGACTGTCTGCCGTTCATCAGAATTTAGTGCCATCACTGACACGCAAACATTTGACAATGATTATAGTGGCCTAGAACCTACGCGATACCAAGCACTGCCAAGGTTCATCGTGACCATTTTGATTAAAGTAAGGAGTAGAAATTTGAGAAATGAGAGATATGGAGATAACAACAAAATCAACATTATTTATACCAATTTGCCCGTGACGAAGTTATGAGTGTCTTCATCGCTGTCGAAGATAAATACACAAGTTTGGACTGCATATGTCGGATAAAGTTTCTAATAATGAATTCCCATAATTCAAAACATATAAATAATTATTAAACCACAATCGCTTTGAAGGTGATCAATTGTAAATAATCGAATGATTCACAGTCGCAGCTTCCGATTATATACCATCTGCCGTGTGACCCAGTTGGTATTCAACCGAGCTAGCTACTCGGTGAAAGTGAGAGATGGAGTACCTGAACCTGTGTGCAGGCCAGAGTAGCTAGCCATCTACCAAACCAATATAAACATTTCGTAACCGTACTCAAAACTATCGTAGATCGATATTACCGAAACGACGGCATGCTTGACGATTTCTTGAGCATTACATAGTAGGTTACGTCACAGTTAGCCATAAATATTTGTATGAGAATATCACACTTTACAAGAGGCCATCAACAGGAAATATTCTGCTTGAAAAATGGGCAAAACTATAGGACAATAGGTATTCTACGCCCATAAAAGAAAGATATATTCAATATTCTAAACATGAACTTTTTCATCAGAGCGGGAGGTGTGTTTTATTGTAGGAATATTAAGTAAATACAGTGGAAGTGTGGAACAAAAGAGACTTCTGGCCAGGACCGACACGACGACAGCTGCTTGAAGAACTTTTTGCCAAGTACTAGTCAGTAGTTTATTGGCTCGCACGCAATGTAGAGAAATGTGGCCTAGAATTTATATCGTGTGCCTCGTATGTGTTATAATTAAATATTATTAGGTTGTACAATTTGAGTATATTTGGGCAGTTGGTGATATAAATTGTTTATTTTCTGTACGACCTTAGAATATATGGCTTTTCAACACTATTCTCGTGTATATTAGATTCGTTAGAAATATAATATGCGATTCGTTATCGTAGGACATACCTACCTGTATTATATAGGCCTCTTAAAGCTAGAGAAAGTTCATCGTGATCTTTCCAATGAATGGTATGGCTGTCTAATACAAACTTTAACAAGTTATTCTCTGGTAGGCACTGATAGCCTAGTCTACCTAGTCTATTTGTAGTATGTTCGTAATTATTAAACCGCATTTATAGAGAACGCTATTAAATTCGTTACACAGGCATGACCAAAACGCACAGGCACTGTTCAAAACAGTCAAGGTCTTATTTTTAAGCTGATGGAGCACGGGATCAAAACATCGTCATGGTAATACGAATAAGCCGAGCTTCGTCTCGAATAGAATCGAGTGTTGAATTGATGCGACCGCATTTACCGGGGGATATTTTTTTTTAATACATTGTAGGCTTGCGTTTGACCACGATCTCGCCTGATGGTAAGCGATGATGCAGTTTACGATGGTACACGCTTGCTTAGAGGAAACCTATTCACTCGCGACTTAAAGATACCCAGGTTGTAGCTATCAGGAAATACAGACTCTGGCAAGGCTATTCACTCTTTGGCGGTTCAATAATCGTGAATTTTTTACAACCGTATCATCGAAACCATCGAAACCTAAAACTTGCGAAATGAGGCATGAATACATAGGCTGCTATTTAAGAATCCGGAACTGGCCACTGCATAAATAATATTTAAAAAGAAATTATCACGTTTGAAAATAGAACTCTTTGGCTGTAGAATGCAGGTTATTTCGTCCGTCTGTCAATTGTTTTCATTGTGTGGCGCGATTTCAAAAATTGCGTGTCATTATCACAATGGATTTATCTCGAGAAAATTTTCTTGCGATGATTTTTTATGATTTTCGACGTGGTCTAACTCAACAGTAGTGTATCGATCAACTCAGTTCGACTTTTGGGGATAAAGCACCATCGAAGACTACTGTGTATCACTGGTTTAGTGAGTTTAATCGTGGACGTCGTATGGTCACGGACGAATTTAAAGATGGTCGGCCTAAATCAGTTGTTGTGCCACGAAACATCGACGAAGTGCGTAAACTAATAATGCAAGATCGTCATGTGACATATCGAGAGATAGAGGCGATCTTGGGCATTAGTATGACGAGTATACATAAGATATTACACGAACACTTGGCTGCAAAAAAAGTTTGTTCGCGTTGAATACCGCACAACTTGACAATAGATCAAAAACAGGCTCGTGTCGATTGGTGCAAAAAAATGATAAAAAAATACAATCGTGGTGCATCAAAAGCTGTATATAATATCTACACAGGTGATGAATCCTGGATTTATGCATATGACCCCGAAACTAAGCAACAGTCAACAGTTTGGGTCTTCCAACATGAGCCGAACCCAACAAAAGTTGCTCGTGCGAAAAGCACTTTGAAGCAAATGGTCGCCTGTTTTTTTGGTATAGATGGACACGTGGCTACTGTACCCCTAGAAAATTGTAAATCTGTTAATTCAGAGTGGTACACGACCATTTGTTTGCCAGAAGTCTGCAGAAATCAGGAAGAATAATCCACAACGCAGAAATATTCTCCATCACGACAATGCAAGCTGTCACACTTCGGGTGAAACGACCCGATATTTGAAGGGTGAAACGGTGGAATTAACGGGTCATCCGCCATATAGCCTTGATTTGGGCACCCAACGACTTCTTTTTATTCCCAACCGTGAAGAATAAATTACGTGGTCAACGATTTTCAACCCAAGAAGAAGCCGTTGAGGCATTCAAAAATCATGTTTTGGAGATACCGTCTTTCGATTGGAAAAAGTGCTATGAAAACTGGTTTCACTGAATGCAAAAGTGCATTGATCATCATGGCGAATATTTTGAAAAGCAATAAAACCATATTTAACAGTCAATGATAGTTATTTTATTTTATTCCGGATACATAAATAGCAGCCCTCGTATTTCACACAACAGTATAGAAATAGGTTGACCAGTAAATTGAACCAATGATATTACGTACCGTAACGTACACACGGCTGCACATCAAGCGATACAATTCCAGTATAAGCTGACCTCGAATTGTGTAGGCTTTTCGTAGAATGAGAGGTCAGCTTATACTGGAAATAAATAGCTTGATGTGTAGCCGTGTGTACGTAACTCAGTTGATTTTCAGGTTTTCGAACTAAGTATTCAAGTCGAGAGCTTACGATGCTTCTAAACTACGATTCATTTTAAGCTTTCTTTCCCATAAACCGATAGATCTTCTGACCTCAGTAATTAGGTCTCAATTGCCACCATTAATTACATAGTTTCCATCGATTCCAGCCTCAAACTTAATATCGCCACTGCGGCCAACTCGTGTCGTCTAGTTTACTTATGCATGCGCGGCCCACTTCCGAGATTTCCCACGTCGGCAGCACAATACTCCCAGGTTTGCGTAGCACCGTATCGCGACACTGAAGAATCCCAACCCACAGGCTGGTATTGCACAATGATGGCATCTTGAGGAATATGCGAAACGTTCGCTCTCGTTTATCTTACAAATAGATAAGATCAATGAGAATTTTCAAACAGCACCAATTATTTTGAAACTAGGTACGTAAAGTACAAAGCACAGAAGGAAATCTAATAATGATTTCTTTTGATCTACTTTGAAAGGAATTACGGAGAAAGACTTTTCTGTGGTTCGCTTGATCCAGTTTCAGTTGACTAGGCTGATTGTTTGAAATAACTAACTGCTATTATAAATGCATTACAAACAAATGGAATCGAGTGGTGGACAGCGGTAGATAACGGCGTGATTCGGTACAATCTTGAGTTTTCGCCGAGACTATGCTACACCGTTTACATTAATAGTTATTGGTGGAATTGATGACGAAATAAATCCGAGTCAAGCAATTTCAAATAAGAATGCCTAAATACTTACTTAAGGGGACACCGGAGGGACAATCGCCCATACAACACGTACAACCAAGATCATTTCTAATTGGAGCATATTTCTACCTTAATATGGTATTATTTTAATTTGAATAGTATTTATCTAGGTTCCCAACCATATATTAGATCAAAATACTTACCTAAAATGAAATAGAAGCGTATCGCATTCTGCATGTTTTTACGTCATAAAAGACCTGTTTTCAACCTAATTGTTTCGTATTAAAAACAACAACATCTTACGTATCCTAGTCATGGGAACATAGATTATATCGTCTAGTTACAGATTAACAACACAATGAGAAAAATACAATAAGTTTTCAGTCATAATTTTTGGTATTACGGAACACGGTCAAAATCAAATCAAATTTAGAATCGTTCTATTGCTATTACTGTCGCTCTGCGTGGCCAAACTTCGTCACTAAACAGGGATAGCGATATTCAGGCCGAAGTTTTTGACGCGGCCGAATTGAAGTTGCGCTCAGGGTTCGCCGGCGCGTTAAAACGCATAACAAAAACAAAATCTATACTAATATTATAAAGAGGAAAGATTTGTTTCTTTGTTTGTATTGAATAGGCTCCGAAACTACTGGACCGATTTAAAAAATTCTTTCACTGTTGGGAAGCTACACTATCCCCGGGTGACATAGACTACTTTTTGCCCAACTGCGCAGAAGGAGGGTAATGTTTTTTATTGAAAAACTACGCGTGCGAAGCTGTGGATTTGTCAGCTAGTAATATATAATTTCAATTGAATAATTATCAAAAAGTATCCAATAAAGAAGCCTCGATTGACAAAAATTGTTCGCATTGTTCAGCTAAGCCATTTCAGATAATCTCCTCACAAACACCCAATTTGCGTACAAGATGTAAAGATCTCTAGTTATGTGAACTCGATACAAAGATACGGCGACGCGAGAACATCGCGATAAACCGATAAATGGAAACATTACGAAGATAAAAAACGCCTTGTCTTCTCATGACAGCTACTTTATTTGAGAGAAAGTGAATTGTAATATCTTATTGTGAACTTACGATAACCTTGTGTTGTGGCTGACAGACAATTATTTTTCTTTTAGTTTTAGAGTTAAGTAATACTTGTCTCAGTTGTCGTCATGTCCACAGTGCATTAACACCTGCACCATACTGTACTGTATGAAGCCACGGACATTGATGACGACGATGCTCAATTGTTTCTAATTTAACATAATGGAACCATCGACACGAGAAGTAACAAATAGTAGATCTCAACTCAAGGGATATCTACGCAAAATGTTAAGTTTTTGGCACGTTGATACCGTATTCCTATATACCGATAGATTTTCAGTGATGATTCAGTCTTACAAAATATTTCTCGATTTGTGTGTTTAAATTGTTTGATTGTATTTGAACAAATATTACTGCATCCGGTGTGTACAATTTCACTTTCAGCAATTGTCGTTCTACGAATGTTTAAAACATCCAGTGTTTGGTTTGTCGTTGTGGTTTCCGCTCATTCTTATATTCAGCACGTTGTCGATATTCTTAATAATTTTGTTATTCAATTCAACAACGACCTCGTGGCAGACCGCGGCGAAGATGGAGGACCGAAATTGATGCGTATTTACAGGATTGGTCCACAATAGCCCAAAATAGAGAAGACTGGAGAGAGGGAAGGGAGGCCTTTGCCCTGAAGTGGGACACTACGGGCTCTTAATAATATTAATAATTAATCAATATGACATAAATTAAGTGACGTAATGATGCATGGTTGCAATACGACACAAACTGGAATCACGCCTACAGGAAAAATTAATTTAAGTTACTCGGAAGTCTTGGAACCCAGAATAGTTTACAGACAGAATAGTTAATGAGCAAGTAAGTTTGAGACAAATTTTATCACTTTGTAATTGCAACAGCTGAACTGAAAGACAGGTAGAGATTAAAAACGATGCTCGTCCCGCACTAGGGCACATTAGTTTCGCAACACAGTTTCGCCAAGATCGATGTGGCTGCATGGGATTGTCTGAATTTGTAGGTAATTTGTTCAGCTAACATTAAACTTGTGCCGATACCTTGGGCCGAAACCATGTTGCAAAAATGTGCCCTAGTAGGTACATACGTAACTAGCCTTAATACGAAGTGGCTACTGATTCATTTATGAACAATACGATACACCACTTCGCAGTTATTAAAAGGTAATTTCTGCCGACTAATATTCAGACAACATAAAGCTCGACCACATGAAAGTAACCGCACTGAGCATTCCGCTTATAGCTTTCTCTGCTTCAATCAAAGCGGACTTATTGTACAAGTAGGTACCCAGTATTATCGGGTACCTCAATATACCAGAATTAATAGTAAAGTAATAAAACTATGCAACCGCATTAGAAATTAAGTAATGGGCTGTAATAACCGAGGAAGATGGTACACGCCTTACATTCTGACGTCATCGGACAAGGTATGCCTTCTTACGAGTACCTATTGAATGAACATAATTTTTTGGTTAAGGAAACAAAAAAGGTATGACAAAATAGCAGATGGCAAGCACTAAGGACATTAGGACAAAGCATCAGTTGAAAAAGTAGTATCCATGACGTCAGATAGCGATCGGAACGATAATCGATTTATTTATAGATCCACATTGATGAGCTGAATGATATTAAATACCAATAAATGAAGCGTATCGATACAAATTTAACTTATATTCGTTTGTAAGAAAAATTATACGTGCAATAAATTATCTGCCGAACCTCTACAGGTTCGGCAGATAATTTATTGCATATTATATATTAATATATATATTAATATATTATTATAATATTATATATTATTGCATATTGATATTTAATTTATCTTCGAGTACATTTCTTCATTGATTTAGATGACTTTTAAGATCGATTGCAATGGCTTACGATTTATGTCCTTCATTCAGACAAATTGCTTTGATCAGTTTCGAAAATTCAATAAATGATGAGGGATAGGTACGTAAGGCACAGCATGCATTATCTTACCTTATTTTAGAGCTTTTCGATAAGGAAATATAATTTTATTGGTTAGTTTGCTGTGTCGAGTGCTTACTAACGGACCGAATTTTATCATGTTGTAAATCGGAGTTTAGCTGAATTAATTGGTATAATTGAGGACTTTTAAACTGCAGCAGAAGTGAACCAAGGACCAACAAATCAAAAACGCATTAAGACAATCAAGATCTCTAGGAGATGTGGGGGATGTGGGGGAGATGCGGTGAGTTTAACGGCAAGGTGATACAAATGATTCTATTTCAAAATCTAGTTAAGGGCAAAATCCATCAAGGTGATATTTGTCTTGCAAAATCTGGTATGCTAAGGTTTACCTATATGGCGACAAGGTCCTCTCCTTATTGAGTTGCCTGGTGGGCGGAAGCGTGCACCGGAGCTAACAGTATGCCGTGGCGCAACCAGTTTGGTCACATCTACAAGTGTGCCACCCAGTTTTTGTAGAATTTATGACACAGGTTAGCAATTCCAACTATATTTACCAGAATGGAATAGGGCATGGAATAAATATTAATCTGGAATGGAATATTATGTTCCCACAGCAAGTGTGTGCTTAGACTATGGAGAAATCATCAGGGAATGCAGTTTGCACCGTAACAAGCAGCTGGACATAAATGTTGGAGTTCTGAGAAATGTGAGACAAGTTTCAAGGATTTTTTTCTATGTTATTTGTGGGGAAACAGGCTTACGGCCCACCTGATGGTAAGTGGTCACCGTCGCCTATTGACACCGGCAACACCCGGGGTATTGTCGATGCGTTCCCTACACTGAAGAAACCTCTTTACATTTCTCTTGAAGCGTGCCATGTCGTAGTCTAATGGGAAAACCTCAGATGGTAGCTCATTCCACATCTTGCAACTATGGGGTAGAAAAGATCGCGTTATTTTTATATAATGTTAATATAAGTTGATGAGACAAAATTATCAACCACGCGTCCAGTGGTTTCATAGACTTTAAAAAAAATGTCAACCGCGCGTGATACGGAAATTTAATAAAAAACAATATCAAAGTAAATTGAATGCGATTTGCACTTATAACGAGTAAAGCGGTCTTAAGAACAATACACAGATCTTTTAGAACACCTCATAAATAAATAAATATTGCTGGACATTTCACACGGCGCTATCTAGCCCCAAACTAAGCAGAGCTTGTACTATGGGAACCAGATAACTGATAGAATACTTATATATTTTTTTTTTGTAAATACATACTTATAATATATAGAGAAACAATCACACCCGGAACAAATATCTGTAGATCATGCAAACATTTGTTCCGCGGCGGGAATCGAACCCGCTACCTCCTGCTATTCGCCCACTGCACCACGGAGGTCGTCATAAGTGTGAAGTTTGACCAAATATACAAATTGAGTAAGCTAGGCGTCCATGCGTAGTGAATGGGTTATTCAAATTCATTTTATCGTTAAAAAATAACGGGTGAGAAAAGAAACTGCAGCGCACAATCAGTTGAATTACGGCTTTCCGTTTCCATTGGCAGCCTATTATTACAGACAAATAACATATTCGATTCGTGTTTTCTCTACCTCACATTGCATTTACTGTGTCGTTAGATATTGCCTACTTTGACTTGACCCTAGAATGACGGAGCCAAGAACGCTAACACATTATGCACGATGTGGTTAAGGTGTGATGAGCACACTTGGAAAAGTAGAAACAATGCTAGTTAGACATGTCGCTGAGCAAATGGCACATCACTTTCAATTTTGCTAATTTGAGTCAACACGATTTTATAATTTGGTAAGGTAAAGAGCGAATAAGCGCCAGAGTGGCTCGGGTCGGCCACCACACCGCATGGCTCCTTTCGCGGATGGGTAACGAGCCGTGGATCTCGAGATGGCCACGGTCTGCCGCCCTAACCTTGGCCGTAGGTACACCTCCCGCGCGTTCCCGCACGGATCTAGGTGACATCACCAACGACAATATTCTAATGCTCCATGCGAGGCCAAGGCCGGAATTTCCATCGATGTATTAACACGGAATAATAAAAAGGAAAGTAAGGTCGAAAACCTCTCTGTGGATGATGTAGTTACCACTAGATGCCGATGGACTCTTCCTGATTCTTTTTTTAGATGCCAAAGTGCGGTGCCGAACTAGTTTCGGAAATGCTGCAGTGAAAGAAAAAGTTCGACGTGCCGACTCCATCTAACCAAATTACGATTTAGCTGGCTTGCTGAAATTAAATTGTTCTTTATTTTGCGCAGCAGTCGCATGCTTTGATTTTAATACGCGTAGACATTCTAATGGAAATTGTACAAAGCCACTTTCTAATGCTGTATAAAAAATATCAATTACAGAGGTAGATTACTTGAGTAATCCATTATCTAAGAATTTAATTACCAGTGTTAATTGTTTGTTTACCGATTAATTCCTTAGGTAGGACCTTGTTGAATTAAAATACGATACAGTACTGTTGTCAAGATCATGTAAATTGCCATCTGACCGTGGGTAACTAATGAATGTTGAATCAAGTCGAATACATTTGCAAGTTTAATCGTATCGGGTCATTATCAAACAAACACATATACTTCGTAGTATGAAACAGCACACCTTGCGACGCGATAAGTAGGTAAGCTTGGATCATCAACATTCCTGGCGCATAACGTTCAATGTTAACTGTTGCTGTGGTGCAGGTGTCTTGCTTAGGCCGTTTCTCGAACGACTTTAGGGGGCATTTTACGCATTCCGCAATCTCGGGCCGAACTATCATGTACTATGAGATGAGATACCGTAGACAATACGCGGTTTGAGAAAACATCCCTACAAGAATGTGTGTGCGTGTGGTGCCCAGCATAGAAGAGTTGGCATGAGGTATGCCAGCGTTCAACTTTGATGCCGGGTGGTGTAAAGGCCAAACACTACGCAACGCAAAAGTCGGTTCCTGAAACCTGGCGCTAAGAATACCACTCACACGCGCCTGAACATTACCTAGTTCCAGGTATGAATGAGTTCAGTCACCTAGATCTAACAGTTGTTGCTATCGCTTACCGAGACGGAAACAGAGGCACTAGGCATTCCCTCATCAGATCCTTGCCCCTCAGGCGCGCTCAGAAACCGGCGCAGAGTGCCATATCCTGACGCGGACGCTACCATCGCTACCATAGTGCACAATCACAACACTGGAACAACTGGTACTGATGACATCACGTGCGTGGGCTCGAACTTCGGCCTATTAGACCTTCGACGTTCTACTAGTAGTACCTAGTTCGAAAGTGCGCGCGCGGCGTCCTGCGCGCCTGACTTGACTATACTGCCTGCTGGCTGGCTGGCCTGCGCCCGCGCCGCCCCCCCACTACGCGATAAACTTAGATAAGCTTGTACCTTGTCACAGAATAGAGAAGTGGTGCTTTTTGCTTTACTTCCGTCAAGCGTCTTCGTATTTTTGGGATGATGGTATGACTGAAGCTATCGAGTTTATGTACCTAAATAAGTTTTGCTTTAGTTTAATGGAGTTATTAACCTCCGAGGCAAAAAGAGGAGTGTTATTAGTTAGACGCCTATGTCTGCCTGTGTGTTTGTCTGCGTGAGGCAGCGGGTGGACCGATTCAAACGCGGTTTCACACATTACCATCTAGCACCAAACTAAGCAAAGGTATAAGGCTATAAGAATCAAATAACAGATGAATACTTATAGGTATACTTTTTTGTAAATATGTACTTTTAACACTACAGTGCACGCGCCCCTTTATTTTACATGGGTGCTCGCGTGCTCTACCATAGTAGAAAACAATATATCAGATATTTGAAAAATGGGTAGTTTTAAAATGATAAAACTAAATAATATGTGTCAACTATTTATTACACACAATTATTGCAAAAAAATCACATTTTTAATAGAATACACATTAATTAGGAATAATTTACGATATCAAAAAGATAATCAACATTTTTGGCATGGTTGTTGAGATCAGCTCAAAAAAAATATCTAATAAGCGATGACTATCTTATTAGTCACTATCCTCGCATTCGATACAGATCACAACTTGGTGATCACGACAAATCCACCTAGCACATCCCTTATACCACTTTACTTACATTCAGTTTTATTACGCCAATACTCGCATGTACTACAATGGTAGAAGCCGAACTTAGACACCTAATTACAAGAACATGCGCTTACGCTGCCAGTGGGCGCTGTACCAATCCGTTCCGCGATTTTGTCGACGAGGCTTATCTAGTAGCGCGGGCAATCAGGTGTAAGAACGAATGAATAGTGATAAAATAAGTAAGTGCATTCTACTATAGTAGAGCGCGCGTGCACTCTAGTGTTAAATTATAATATAAAGAAAAACAACCAGACTTGGAATATGTCTGATTGATGACCTCCGTGGCGCAGTGGACGTATAGCCGGCTGAGATGCAGGAGGTAGCGGGTTCGATTCCCGCCGCGGAACAAATGTGTGCATGATCTACAGATATTTGTTCCGGGTCTGGTTGTTTCTCTATATATTTTTTTTTAGCTAGCCTACATTTTTCCACTACTGGGCAAAGGCCTCCCCCAACTCCTTCCACCTATCACTATCCTTGGCAGATTCCCACCATTCCTTTTCGAATCATTTCTATATATTATAAGTATGTATTTCAAAAAAAAAATATATTAAGTATTCTATCAGCTATCAGGTTCCTATAGTACAAGCTCTGCTTAGTTTGGGGCTAGATAGCGTTTTGTGAAATGTCCAGCAATATTTATTTTATTTATTATCTGTCGATCATGCAAACATTTGTTCTGCGGTGGGATTCGAACCCACAACCTCCTGCGTATTGGACGGCTATTCGCCCACCACTGTAATAATTATGATAAAGCTTATATGGCTTTTGGCAAATGGCAAACCAATTAATTAATAAAAAAATCAATTGTAAATAACTCTGAATGAAAAGCTTTATCTATCTAAGTATTTACTTTTACAGTGAATTGTTTTAGGTACATGAATGCATGTAGTATGGCAATTTTACACAAAAAACACTTCTTTGAGCACGGAATTGGTTAGGTAGGACCTACTTGATTAGAGATTTTTGTCAAGAAAAACACAGCTCCTAATAACGAAAAACGGCATGTCCTAGAACCAAAAATTTTGCCATTGTATGTATTCTATTAAGTGGCGATGGGCCTGCAACCTGCTTAACTTCTATGCGGAACGTAGGCAAGTATCAAACGTAATGTTCAAACTTGCCTCTGACGATGTGTGTAATCATTCAAGGGTCTGTGTACTGAGTAAGAGATCTGAGGTCTTCTATCACAGGGATCAACCTTCAATGTCAGCATAAACCTCGGGAACACTAGAAAACTACAAGTCCTACTCCACTACTTTAAGGATTTGTAATGTCAGGTTGGATGCGTCAGGTTAGAATGGGGATTACCCTAATCTAACCTGATAGGCAATATAGATCTGGCAATATAGGCTGATAGTGCTAATGCACAATACACTCCGGACCTATTCCCTATCAGTGCAGATCCTATTACCCCCCCCCCCCCCCCCTCCCCACTTTTATTACTTAGATACTACTTTCCTTATGATAAAACAAATGTATGAAATAAATGAAACTTTAACAATCACCAGCCAAAGCAATACAAACAGACCATAGTTCTTAAATGTTTTCAATAGTTTTTACAGAAAAGGAGTTGTCAAATACAGTTGGTACATATTACAGACACTTATAGTTGGTCCTAATAAGGTGTCCACAGCTCATAACAATGTTCTAATGCCAATAATTTATTCAAAAATAGTGTGGGTAGCAAATAGCCTCGCCCACCTTTTGCCTTGCTTTGTGCATTCTATAATTAAAATTGTCTTGAACAATAATGCCACAAATTAGAAAGCCACCACCTTTCCACAGAATCGAAAGAATACTGGATTTCACTGATCTAAGATAACAGTCTCAGCAGTTCACTTGCACCTTATGAATCACCACAAATTTGCATTGAAGCATAACGAGTGGCTGAATTCCAATGCAAATTTGGCAAGTAGCAAGGCAACACGAGCAAGGCAAAGGTGAAAATGCAGAAAAACCGGCAGGTAATTATCCACAAAGTGCTCACCTGTTTGGTGTCCACAAAGTCATTAGCCTCCATGTTTGCATGTGTGCGCTCCTGCCTCTCCATGACTTCGAAAACATCAGAATCTCTTGCACCAGCCACTGAACAAGTAAAAATCACACGGTCCTAGCATAAACATAACAATCGCGATGGGCACAGCGAATTTCGACGAAACAATGTCAGTGATCACACCTCGCGTAAAGGCACTTGGGAGACTTTTTTGTTACTTAAAATGGTAAAAACTTTATGTGCGCACTGTTGCCAACATTTTTTTAACTTATCAATTAAGTTTTATACAACCAAAATGGATTTTTTCAAGCAAATCATGAAAAATACAGTTGATCACCATCTTAAAAATTTTCACACATTCCGTCATCGAGGCCGACTGACGGTCGCTGCCCTAATATGCGTTCCTTTGCTGATCCCGTAATCGTATGGTTTTCTTAGTTATCTGCAAGATTATGTTGTTTTCTTATATACACAATTAAAATATCCCGAAAAATACAATTAATTTTATCACTTTCTATGCCCAAAATACATCTTTTCGGTGAATTTTCCCCAAAAGTAGAAAAAATTAAAATTCTAATAGTGTTAAAACTGCGTAGAATGAAACTGTTTAGCAGCGACATCTAGTTTTACAGATTAATAACTTTTGACATTGACATTATTAGCAATCAGCTGCTTGCTTGCTTTTCAAGTCGCTTTCACACACCGCCTGTATTTGAGTGAGAATCAACTGAGAATACTGGCTGGATTGACGACTGGATGGAAGCATTTCATTCATTCATCCATCCAGTAAGACGTGTTGTAATAATATAATAATAATAATCCTCCTAGCCGATTTCGGCTACAGAGACTTGACTTTGTGATTATTGGCCTAGGTGTTTAGCCTGTATGTGGCTGATGTACCCTATTTTTGCGCTAAAAGTCCGGTTACAATGAACACAAGTTAAGGCGCCATTAATGTAGTTGTAATTGATATTAGCCGGCGGTCGACTTTTAAGCTGATCTCGTTTTAAGTCTAGTTCTTGCCTCCTTTCTTCTTCAAACTCGTACACTTTGTCCTGAACATGACGCCTCCATTCAGGTCGTTTTTCAGCGAGAGCCTCCCAGCGCGACGGATCGATACAACACCTCTTCATGTGCCTCTTCTGTACGTCTTTGAAACGTAGGAACTGACCTCCGCGTTTCCGCTTACCATGTTCTAGTTCACAGAAGAAAATGCGTTTCGCCCTTCGCTCATCAGACATCCGAGACAGGTGCCCGCACCAACGCAGCTGACGCCGCATCAAATATGCCTCTATGCCACAGACATTAGCCCGTCGTAGAACATCGGTATTACGGACCCGATCCGACCACTTGATGTTAAGAATGTCGCGGAGGCATTTCAGATGGAATCTGTCTAACGTGCGTATGTGTCTGCGATACAGGCACCATGTCTCTGACGAGTACAAGATGTTAGGAAGTACAATAGCCATATACACCTTAATCTTGGTACTCAATTTGATGTTATGGGAGCGAAATACCTGGACTCGTAGTTTACCAAAAGCAGCCATAGCGGAGCCAAGTCTGCTGTTGATCTCCGAGTCAAGGTCGCATTTTGTTGTTATGCTGCTTCCCAGATATCTGAATGTATCGACCTGTTTTATGGGCTTTCCATCGATTTGCAGATTCAGTGGAGCTTGGTTAACAGTGTCCATGGCCATCACCTCTGTCTTTGTAATATTAATTTTGAGGCCAAATCTACAGCACGCAGCGTCAAGCCGAGTCATCAAGTCCTGGAGTCCCTCAGAAGATTCCGCAACGAAACATAGGTCATCAGCATACATCAATTCGGTAATGAGGTCATACGATACCTTTGTGTGCGCTTTTAACCTAGCCAGGTTAAAGATACTGCCATCTGTGCGAAAACGTATGCGGATCCCTTCGGTGTTGGCTTGTAAAGTCTCCCTCACGACAACGGAAAAGTACAGAGCAAAAAGAGTGGGTGCTAATACACAGCCTTGTTTTACACCACAAGTGACAGGGAAATGTTGTAATGTAACGTGAGTGTGTACACAATAAAGAAGTGTTTTCACTTTTAAGGATTTTATCCTTTTTTTTGGTCGAAACTAGATATTATTATGAACCGTTTAGGGCTATTTTGTTTTGGCAGAGGTGTAGGGAAATTTGGGGTAAAACCGAGCAGTCAGCTTGAGTTGCTATTTTTGTTAGAAACCTCTTGATCCCTATGAGTTCTATAAATGCATTTTGGGTTTTGATAAATACTGTGAATAGATATGCATGCTTTTTGGGATTTTAACGCAAAGCTAGGCAAAAAAGGTGATGATGGAAAGCGTCCAAGATCAAGTTCATCCAAGATGGCACAAAAGTTATTTTTTCTGCACTACCACATTATGGGTACCTATCAAATTAAAGAGCTTGTTGAGAAGAACACGAAAACCGATACAACTTTACATTAAATCCAAAATATGGGGGAGCATCCAAGATGTATACTATAAATCCAATATGGCGGGACCTCCAAGATGGCGGAGGATGTTTTCTGGTTTTCTGAGGGCATTATCAGCTGAATTTTAACAAAAATATGCCTTGGTCGACTTTATTCTTTGACTTGTGTAATTTGGCGAGATAGGCGTCAACAGCATTGGTTTACAATCTATCTAGAAGAAGGATATTGCTATAAAGCCCAAAGTCGAAATATTTTATTCATTAAAATGACAAGGATCACTTTGAAACGTCAATGTTACTTGCTTAATGTACCAAGCCAGGAAAGAAAGGCAAGAAATAAGGCTGGTTGTTATTTATTGATCCTTTTATAATACATACCAATAGGTTCAGAAAATAAATTACTTAGGTATTACTCGTGCGCGATAACTTGGGACCTGCTAGGAATGCGACTCCCCGACCGCTTCCCCTGTACTTCCCCGATGGCGCCCATATTGTACCGTTCGCATCACTATTTTTTACTAGGGTTTTTAGTCTCGTACTGGCCTACGTCACGTAACGACGCGCTCTGGAATTCTTTTAGTTTTCGTTTGTGTTATTGTTTTGTTGTCTGGAAAAAAGAAGTCAACCATGTGGACAGGCTTCGACAAAAGTATTGGGACGATGACCTCTTACAAGAGACGAATGAATCGCAATTAATTGTAAATTTATCGGATACCTCTTCGTCAAGTGATTATAGTGAGACTGAGGACGAAGAACAACCTCTAGAAGGCATAAATCCACTAAGTAGTGACGAAGATGAGATAATGTAAATAATAGATGAAATAAATGTATAAACTTAAACATTGCATTTTTATTTTATTCAAATAGTGTAAAAAAGATTAGATAAAAAGCAGCGTCCTCCCTGAGTAACATAATAAAGTAGGTTAAAAAAACAATGACGAAGCCGCGGCCGGCTGCTTGTTATGTTCGCTTTTTTGCGGGCGGTACAAACACGCCAATATGACGTCACCGCGCTCAGGTCCCAACTTATCGCGCACGGGTAATAAGTATATAAACAAAAAATAGCCTGAGAATTTGGAAAAATCTAAGTCTAAATTGTAACATTTTGAACGAGTTGGAGCAATTTCAATCTTATCTTCTCTATCATCTAAGTAATCCGATATTTTATAGTAGGCTTTTTTATAAAGATTTTGTTTAATTATATACATTGTGTAGGCTTTTAGTAGAATGAGAGGTCAGCTTATACTGGAAATGTATAGCTTGATGTGTAGCCATGTGTACTTAGTTAGTATAAATCTAACACATTTTATTTTCTTTTCACTTAGAAGTATATTGTTTACATTGAACCATTTTACGACCTTAGAGATTGCATTGTTTACATCATCAAAATCGGTTTGTCGTCGCTTAAATTTAAATAAAAGTGACGTGTCATCTGCAAACAATACCTAAAACCTCATGATTGTTCCTTTACAAGATGGGGAAGATCATTAATATAGACTAAAAACAAAAATGGTCCCAGGATTGATCCCTGTGATGTGTACCACAGGGATCAATCCTGGGGCCATTTTAATCAGAGACTCCGGAGAACGCTTCCCATTCACGTCAACTCTTTGCACTCTGCAACTTAAATAAGAAGTGAGAAAGTCTAGAGCAGGGATCCCCAAACTATTTTGGACAAGTGACCCCTTTTCCAAAATGAACTGTTACCTCAGACCCCCATGGCCAAATTACCTACTTTTAAGATCAACCCCCTTATTCATAATGGTCCGCTAACTTAAAACAGCTGATACAGATGTAACAATTTATATTAATAAAGAGATATAAATAAAACCATGTATGTGTTTCAATACATATAATTGTCAAAATAAGAGAAGTCGGTAGAGCGGGTAGGTTCGTTACGTTTAATTCCTTATACTTGTGGCAAGATCAACAGAGGTTGATAATAAATAACTTGGTCTACCGATGGTACACACTTAGATTACAGATTACAATTATGATATGTTACAATGAGGGTGGTACGAACAGACGTTGGCTTGAAGAGCACAGATTCCTAAGGCTTATGGCCTATAGCGCAGCAATTACAATGTGTTGAGCACACCTAGTACAACAGATTTTATTCAATATAATAAAGTGAGGTTGGTACCACAATGGGTCGGCTGGAAGAGCACAGGGTCCTGACGCTTATGGCCTATAGTGCAGCAATTACAGAATGTGTTGAGCACACCTAGTAGAATAGATTTATTTAATATAATAAAGTGGGCGCCATCTGACGAGAGATTCAGAAAATAGAGAAACGTTTCTGGGGTTCAACCCGGATAAAAATAATGGAATAGATACACCTCGTGTTATTTTCGTCGACTAGCAGCTAGCAGGTTGGCGGACGAACGACCTCGTGGCGGTAGGCTTCGTGGGAAGGCGTGGTCCCGGTGTGCGTCAAAGCAGCCAGCAGGGTGGGTGACGAACAACCACGCTTCTCGACGGCTCAGATGATAGGTTCGACGGGTGTCAGGTGTAGATACGGAGAAGTAGGAAGAAATACCAGGAGCGAAGATCGAAAACGACTTCCCGAATTGAAAGTACTGTAGCACGAATTTACAATAAAAGTATCAGGGATACACTGTCCAGAGATTAATTCTGTAGAGCGTTGATTAGAAGTTCTCACTGATGTGTCTAGGCGTGGAAAAGAGGCCGAAGACAGACGACTCTGCCCTTATATACCCGAGCACTTCCACCGTCTTTTAATAATTCGTAAAAACCGATTCTTCCTAGACATTCTAGAACAAAAATCTGATGCAATCTTTTTGGTGATGCCATAAAAGAAAATTTGACGCATCCAGCGTCACTCAAGACAAAATTATTGTTTGCATTACTTTGCATCAGTCAAAGACAAATAATTGAATGCGGTCTTACTATTATTTAAGATTTTTATTTTATTATGATTCTAAGAAGCAAGGGATTATTTAATTTAAGTTTATAAGAATGTTTCTGATAATTTAAATTGATTATCGATCAATAAAAATATGTAGTCAATTGCTTTGAGATACGTACAACGCCATCTGCCATAAACATGGCGAACTATGATGAGAACACGCTTGGATTTCAGAGTATTGAAAAACGAGGTATCAAGTGTTTGTGCAGTTAGTACGCCGCCATGTCGCTAGATGTCGTGGTATGTAGTGTTATATAAGTATAGCGTTATGTTAAATTAAATATGTAACGTGTCGTAAAATCATACACGTTACACAAAGTGTTATTTTTCATTCTGACTTAGGTCAATAGAAGACAGAGTGAGAATTAGCAATGTTTTAAATTAGTTAGCAGACTATTATGAATAAGGGGGCCTATCTTTCGTTTTTTCCTATTGATACAAAATACCTATGTACTAAGGTACCAATTGGAAATCTTTGCACTTGGTTAAGTGAGTAAAGTTGACTTCATCAAAATTTAACAAAATAAAAATACATACAATTCAGTAAATATCAAGTTTAATTTATAATGATTATTACAAATTAAGTACTTAAAGAATCTTAAGTAGGTAGGAAATTATATTTAAAAAAGTATTAATTCGCAAAGAGAAAATAAAACATTCAGTGTGATGGATGAACCTGGTGACTATCTACCAATCTAGCTACATCCGGTTCAATATTAGTGAGTTGTAGCCTTAAATCTCCACGTTCGTTGATTTTCAAACGGTTTCTTTGTTTCGTCAAAATGTTTGTTACCACACTGAATTATTTTTCAACTAGGTATAATGATGGAAAAGCGATAAGGTATTTTTCAGCAATGTTCCACAATGTAGGATACTGTGTTTCAATGTTGCGTTGCAACCAGAACTTCTGATAGCCTTGGTTGAACTTCTGCTTAAGCTCTTCGTCTGTGCTGATGGTAATCAACTCTTATTGCATTATCACATTGGCTTCTTCTATGGCTGTGGTATTGTACGGATTTATTATCCATTGAGGAATTTATAAATTTAAAAGATCCTCAAACCTCCCCGTAAAATCCTTGTGTAATGCGTCCAAGTGAGTGACATATAATAAAATGTCATCATCTTGAAGCATTTTTAGTAATTTTGACAAATGCGGAAACTGCGAATATTCTTTTTTGCCTAAATTTTGTTTATAAAGGATTAGTTTACCCACGAAGGCCGATATTATTGATTTTGTTTTAATCAAGTTAAGATCGTCACCCTGCAGCTGCAAATTAACTTTGTTGAATATTCCAAAGATATCAGTCAAGTAATAAATATCTGTTTCACAATTGTGCAGATTTTCTTTAAAATTCTGATCTTTTTCATGTAAAAACTCCAACACAGATTCAAAAATGCCTGAAAATCTTTCTAAGCAAGAGCCTCTTGATAGCCAGCGAACTTCAGTGTGCAGAAGTAATCGAGTAAAGACTTCGTCGTTTTCCTGACATAGCTGAGCAAATAACCGAAAGTTCAAAGAATTGTTTCGAATCTTGTTAAGCATTTATTACATATTGTAAAGACTTATGCAATCTAGGACTCAGCTTTTTTGCTACTAAGTGCTGCCTGTGAATCACGCAGTGAATGACCAGTACATCAGGCAGTTGTCGCTTTAAGTGAGCCGTCTATGGTTGGTCGTCATCGTGGTTATAAAACCACGATGACGACCAACCATAGACGGTGCACCATCAGTCGCAACAGAAACAATGTTTTACCATGGAATAGCTTTGTCAGTAAAAAAAATTTCCACGGCCTGAAAAATCGATTCTCCTCTGGTATCAGTCTCTAAATATGTAGCAAAAAGCAGTTCTTGGCACATATTTTCATCTTTGATATATCGAACACATCCTAACAACAGAGCTACAGAACTTGTGTTAATTAAATAAAGGTCGATTTTTAGACCTCGTCGACCCCCAAAATCAGTTTTCGTTTAAGTCGATCCCTAGGAAACCGATATCGACCCCAAGGGGTCAATATTGACCACTTTGGGAATCCCTGGTCTAGAGCAACGTTCCTAATACCATAATGGTGTAGTTTCCTGATCAATGTGTCATGATCTACGCAATCAAATGCCTTGGACGAATCACAAAAAAAAACCTAAAGCGTCATGAGACTTCCCAGGCATCAAACACGTGCAATGAATACCAGCATCAGTGGTTGAGCAACCCCTGGTAAATAACGCCCAATATAGAAGCGGTCAAAACGCCTATACTTTGTACATAAAAAATAAAATTTTTATTTGGTTTGCTTCCACGGTGTGCCGTGCGTGTGTTTGGCTTTATTTGAATCAGCTTGCGGTTCTGATTATGAATTTAATAAAAGCTTGTTTTGAAAAAGAAATTAATTATGAAAAAAACTTATTAGAACCTAAGAAAATAAACTATCATGACTACGCCTTGATGGTTTTACGAAAAGTCAGAAATTGTGCAGGACGAAATTAATTATAAGTGTTAGTTTTGGTAATTAGAATAGTACATAGTTCTAAGAATATTTTTGAAATGTATAACAATGATAAAATTATTCGTAAGCCGGGCGGCTTGCTCAAACAATTTGGCTGTAATAGATAAGAAGAAAAGAGCCGATTTCTCACGCACGTATTATAGTTTTAGATTATGTATTATAGTATTTGCAGATGTTTGGCAATTGGTGTTATCCAGTCGTAATAAATATACAATAGGCCAGTCTGTTTATGACTAGGAAATATTGTCCTAGTCTTTGAATATTCTAGCAGCCCGAGTAATATAAGGCCGCTTTCTAGAAAATTTACCATGAGAAATATTTTGGTATGCTATTCAGGCATGGGGGCTGCCCAGGTAGTTTTGTATAAATATAGAGCCAATTTTTGTACGGGGTTCAGTTCGGTGGTACCATTGTTAAGGAAACGTTCTCCTCAATAAACGAAGAAATATCGACCCGGTGTTTCAATCTCAAGAAGAATCCAAGAAGCCTCAAGCGCCCTCCAATCCAGTAACTAGGCGTGCCGTTGCGCACATTTAATGGTCCTTGCGAGCCGGATCTACGAGGGTGCCGCAGATAGAAAATTTTGAACACGGTAAGAGAAGCATCGCCTAAGCCACTATGCCGGTCACACGCTCAGTCGGAAAAGGCCGTGAACAGACCTCAGAAGAAACCCCACTCTCGTCCGAAGGAACTACAGCGACTTCTGGAACCTCCGGGACCGGGACTGGGAACACGGTGGAAACCTCTGCAACAGAGATAATGGCAGAAACCTCCGCTACAGAAAAAACGACTAAAGAAGCCTCGCCAGCGACTGACAAATCTGCCGTGACCAGAATAACAATGAAAAGAGCAGCCAAGCACACATAACAAAGTACCACCACGCCGTCTATAGCCGTTCCTCAGAAAAGCGCCCCAGTCAAGCGGGTCGAGATAGTGAAAAAGGGTACGGCACAGAAGACAACACTGAATCCATGCCTGAGGGAAGGCATGCAACCGGACCTGCATATGCGAAACAAGCATGTAGGCTCCAAACAGTCAAGAACAAAGGCGTACAGAATAGCGAAAGCTAAGGAAGAACTTGTGCGTCTACAGGTCGAGCTAGCTGCAGCCCAGCTGGCTACGTTAGAAACAGAAGACACGGACGATGAAGAAGATGACAACTTCTCCGTGTATTCAAATATGGAATCCAATGCAAGAGTGGACACTTGGTTGAATAATTAAGCACAGACAACGATGTTAGCGATCGCCAGTGTACCTCATCGAACACTTCATGAACCAGCACCGGAACCAGCCATAGAAAAAGACAAGCCTGATCAACAATGTCAAGCCACGGTAAACTGTGAAGAGGCGCAGCGCACACCGGCGGGAATTAACGATCAGACGGACTTCTCACAACTGGCCTCTGCAATCACACTCGCCATTAAGGCTGGGCAACGACCGAGCTTCATCGAGCTAGCTTTATTCAACGGATGTCATCAAGACTGGCTACCTTTACAAGCAGCATATTGGGAAACAGAAAGCATGTTCTCAAGAGCCGAGAATATTAACCGACTGCGAAAGAATCTGAAAGGAAAAGGAAAAGAAGCCGTAGAAAGCCTTCTTATAACGAACACAGATCCATCGGTTGTCATGAAGACTTTGGAATCAAGATATGGAAGACCAGAATCAATCGCCATGTCAGAAATAGATACACTTCGGGCACTGCCTCGCCTGAATGAGATCCACCAAGGAGTATCTGCGTATTTACTACCAAGGTGACGAATGCCGTGTCTACTCTGAAAACTCTGAACTACTTCTACTACCTCTACAATCCAGAAGTCTCCAAAGCCATGGTAGATAAGCTTACTTCAACGCTTCGCTACAGATTCTACGATTTCGCAGCAACAAAACCGAAACAGGATCCAGACCTGCTGAAATTTGAGAAGTTCATGAAACGAGAAGCTGACTTGTGCGGAACCTACGCACAACCTGAAACTCTAACATCGCAGAACCAGACCACTCAACATAGATGTACACAGAAGACAAACACAATTATAGAGAAGCAGTCAACAGAAACAGCGAAATGTCCCGTGTGTGAAATAACGGGACACATTACAAAGAACTGCGGTAAGTTCAAGAATGCGGATGTGAACGCAAGATGGGACATCGCAAAGGACCGACGCCTATGTTTTCAGTGCTTACGATGGAGAGGAAGAACCCACAACTGCCGTCCGAAAACGTGTGGCATCAACGAATGCAAATATTATCACAACAGGATTCTACACTGTGACCGATCGGAAAAGGCAAATGTTATAGAAGAAAAGAGGACAACCGAATCCATCAACTCCGCTTGGACTACAAAAAAACAATCGTACCTGAAGATAATTCCAGTACAAGCAACGGGACCAAGAGGTACCATCGATACGTTCGCACTGCTTGACGATGGGTCAACAGTAACACTCATCGATGAAAGCATCGCCGAGTCAATTGGAGCCAAAGAACGTATCGAACCTAACGTAACCTAACCCAACCAGCGGCCTTATTGTCTAATTCCAAAACAAAAACAAGATGTCAAAAAATCGAAGTTCGTTTTTTCAACGTGATTACGAGACTAGCGACCGTGTAAGGATTTTCCTCTGCATCATAATCGGACCGAATAGTAACACTGAAGCAAAGTCGAGTCATTTCAATCAATGACGTTTCGTATGTGCTTTACTCGATGCTATACTATAGCACGTTCTAGCATTATGCTAATAAGCCATATAGTAATATAATAAAATAACTAATAATATTGACTAGCTTGAGCTAGATAAATTAGTTCCCCTTTCACTGGTTTTTCATTGCGTTTTCATCAAATAACCTGCAAAAAAGATTCTCCACATTATTGCGTTTACTTACAAAGAGTATTTTTCACTATAGGATTTATGAGTTCTGTGGCTAGCTTTTTTTCAGTGCTGCCAATTGCGGGGAATTTCCCCGATTTGTGGGGAATCGGTATCTAGAGCGGGGAGAGCACTGGAATTTACTAAAATCTGAGTCGATTCGAGCCATCCATTATAGCTTTATTGCATGCCAAACAAGAGATAGCCAAAAAGGGGAGATCTATAAAATTCGAAAGAAACCGGATAACGCATAGAGCGAAAGGGAGGAAAACAATGTTGAAAGTATGTAGGTACCAAATTGTAAAAGATTTTATTTAGAAATCATTCCAATGTTATTTTGTTACTGATTACACAACATTTTGTATGAAACAGGGTTTTATTCTTAATTGTTATCATTTCGGGGACTCAATCAGCGGCAAATATCAGGAAACCAAGAAATTTACATTGGCAACACTGCTTCTTTGTTTACATTTTATTTTTCAGCTCATCTTAAAAACTTGCAAAGTTTATTTACGAATTTGACTCAGATAAAAGCCAATATATGGAGATCATTAGACACATTTAAATTTCAAAACAAAAATATATCACTGTTAAAGCAGAGGTTTTGCACTTACTATGTGAGATGTGTGATGTGCTTACTATGTGTATGCGGGAAAATTACTTGAAGAAATCAAAGAATAGACGTACTATATTCCTTGGAATAGACGGCCGTTGGGGCAGAAAGGGTTTTTAAGTGGAGAGTAAAGGAAGAAGCCTTTTCAGCAGTGGACATCCTATGGCTGTTAAGATGCTGACTTGTGAAGTACCTAACTTACGGATTTAGTCATTTTTGTCAGCATTATACCAATAAAATGTACTTAACAGTATGGTGATCATGTAATATTTTTCAGCATGCCAGCCCAACAAATTGATATGGACTATGAACTTGTGGAACTCCTGGAAGAGAACCAAGCTCTTGCAGTGGGGCTTCATATGTTTGTTCATGCTTGGAGATCTAACAAGGATCATAACTTCTGCCTTGGGAATCATATCTCATTAATATACAAATAATTATGTACTCCTTTGTGTTGTTTTACTCGGGTTTATTGATTATAGAACTAGGCAAACATTTAGTAGAAAACTTAATGAGATGAACTTTCATTGTTGATGAAACAAACATCCAAACTTTCACATTTATAATATTAGTGTGGTAGGTAAATATAGGTGACATATAGTTACAGTTAAAACTTTGGTGATGGATGACAAAAGCTTTTTATACAAAATTTTATAAAAAAATATATAAGAAATCTTGTGTGTGTAGGTAGGTATTAAAAAAATCATACAATTACTGTATTATATAAAATACTATAACTATTCAATAAGTAGACCTACCTCATTGCAAAAGTGTATGTAAGAAAAATACAACTGAAATTTTTATTAGTAAAGTTATGATATTTAGTAAGCTACACTAATACAACATCACATAATTACTTTACTTAGGTAGATAAAGGTAATATTATAAAGCTTTTGGGTAAGTATACATGAATAAACATTGGTGTTCAGTCTATTATGTACAAAAACAGGATCCATTCAATTTAATTCTAGGGTAGGGGGAATAAGAGATTACAATGACGTCCTGCATTGGGGTGTATTGTGTATTACCCCCCTTCTAACATAACCCAAGCCATCCCAACTCTTTGAAATAACTAACAGAGAAGGACTGTGTTGGTGGCAGCAGCTTTTAAGGGTTCCCATGGATGTTGATGTAGTAGCGGTGTTGGTGGAGGATGAGGATTCGATAACCCGTTCTCAGTCTTGCATCGTTTGTGGCAGTGCAGTGGAGTAACCCATGCTCTAGTCTCTTCCTCTCAAAGGCATCTGTGACAAAGCCCACAGTCCGTGGCTCCAGTCTTCAGAAGGTGATGATTAAGTTCGTAGTGTCTCGTGATGATTCCCATCATCATCCTTAGATCTTCGCGTTTGTTCTTTAACAAGGTGTTTGTTGTTTTTCTGTTTTTTGCCAAAAGCATTGTTTTTGTTTGCTTGCAGTTGGCTCTATGTTCCCAGTCTTTCTGGAGCTCCTTTTCGGAATTCATTCTCAGTCTGTATCTGGAACCATGCACTTTCGTCCATTTGATAGTCACACTATGTTTTTCAGCCGATTTCTGTAGAGCACTATAGCACCCTGAGATAGATTTTGATCAAGTGTCGGGTCATCTGAGAGCGTTCAATTTCATTTAAATTACAATTCCAGTAGACATGCTTTGCAAAATTATTTTATTTTGATTCTGAAACAACATTAAAAACAAATATATGCGTTATTAATCACACAAACAAGTTAAAAATATCCTTTGGTGCACAGGCAGGATTTGAACCCACAACATCCAAACTATTGCATGTAAGGGTAGGTATATCCCAATATAAATAACTAGCTGGCATCGCACGCTTGGCTTTCCAATAAAAATATTACTCTCCATCTCCAGCGCAGTCAGTCTAATTAACATGAACTCCCGTTACTTGTAATTTGAATGAAACTGTAGGTTATGTTAGTTGGTTGTGCATTTCGTGGCACTTTTAAAATTGATTAGTCAAAGATTAAAGCCAGCTTGCACAACTATCCCTAAACGTATTTAACAACTAAACATGATTAAATTTGACGTATTTGTATGATTTGATATTTGCTTAAATCATATTTAGACACTAAATATGTTTAGGCAGTGTTGCGTAAGACACCCTAAGAATAATATTGTTTTAAGAGACTCGCAAGATCTCAGTTCAGGGCGAACCATTTATTTAGAACACCAATGCAGCCCTCTACACCAAATTTTTATGAATTAACATTTAGTAAATACTTATAATATTTTTTTTAGGAGGCTCGCAAGATCTCAGTTCAGGGCGAACCACTTGTTTATAACACCAATGTAGCACTATACACTAAATTTTTATTAATTAACATTTAGTAAATACTGACACAAAGATATGTTTACTTACACTATAGCCACACGAGTGTCGTCAATGCACCAGACTACTCCAGGAAATACCATTTTTTGTATAGGTAAGTCTGCAAAAAAAAAACTTGTTAATACTTAAGGTACTTTGAGGTTAAGTATGGTTTGTTTACATACATTTCTTAGGTAACTTTGCAGAAATAGTTACGGAGGCTAGTCTCTCCTAACTTACTTAGGTACCCGTGTCTTACGATTGGTAGGTAACAGTAACTGGAAATGCCATTATTTTCATATAAATAAACAACAAAAGTTTATTTCTTATATTTGAGTAGGTACTAATAAATAGACAAACAGCGTTTTGTCACGTTATTGGATATGACAAGAATATTTAGTCAAAATAAGTAGGACTTCCCTTGATTTTATAGGCAACAAATTTATATCAAACAAGTAAATATTAGGCTTATATGTTATGCCGCATTTAACTTAGTTTGGCTAAAAAATTATGTAACTGCATTCTAAATGTACACCACTTGGTATATTCGAGCAAATAAAACAGATTAAACTAAGAATAGGTAAGCAATCGAATAATTTATAACATATTTTCTATAATTTGGATTTCAAAGAGGCAAGTCGGAAGATCCCTGCTTCGTTTGACATTTCATTCGTTGTTCGGATGTCAATGAAGATGAGATAATTCTTAAGCAATTCACAATAATGCTTCAAAAGGCTGTTTTCAAGGTGTTTCGTTCGTTCATCTCGCTTTCGTTTTGACAGGCCCTTACACAATGCGAATTTGACAGTTGATCTTCGAAATGATTGTCAAAGTCGAAATCTGTCAGAAAAATCGAACATGAATTTTTTACACAATAACCCAGCCGAATGTAAAAGTGGGACTGATGTGCTTGATATTGACTGAATTGATAGAATGAAGGAAAGAAATGCATGAATTTGGTTTCATTTGTGGATTTACAAAAAAATCAATACAAAAACAAAGATTTTAGGAATTATTGAATCAGAAATAACCGAATTTTGTTGATCAACTCAAATGCCTCGCGAGAGAAGTCGCTATCGTGATCGACGGAGTTCTTCATACAGTTCAGAGTCCTCGTACGATCGGAAGAAATCCAAGAGCAAACACAAAAAACGGTCAAGATCCCGAGACCGTTCAGTTTCCAGCAGTATCAAACGAAGGCGGTCGAATTCCCGCACGAGACATAAGAGGAGGAGTCATTCTCGAAGTGTTTCGAAGGACCGTTACGAGAAGTCTAGAAGGAGGTCGTTATCACGGTCTCGGTCTAGACGAGAACGGTCTCGCTCGAGGTCTCGAAGCAGGTCTAAGTATAGCAAGAGTAGCAAAAAGTCGAAGAGATCGCGTTCTAGCAGTCGCTCCCGGTCCAACTCTTTTGACATCGGTAAAACATCTTGGGATTTTTTTTCATCTACAACTAAAAAAGTTGAGGTAGAATGGTTCTGGAATGGACAACATGGAGTAGCAAGTGCTCGATTTGCTTAGTTTGGGGTTAGATAGTGCTGTGTGGAATGTCTAGCATTATTTTTAATAAAAAGATTGTTGGGTGCAATTGGCTGAAATGATAATGAGATCTGTCAATACTCAATAGAATTTCTTGCTTTATTAATAAAATATAAAACTTTTAAGATTATTATAGTGCAGGTGATACTCTATTAAATAAGTTTCTACCTTAGAGATCATTACTAAGCATGGCTTGCATATCGATCCTTACTCCATATCATAACTTATTTAGCGACTAAACATGCTTAAATTTGATGTATTTGTATGATTTGACAATTCTCTTAAATCATATTTAGACACTAAAAACGATTTGGCACCATTGCCTTATAGTTACAACATTTTGTAACATAAATGTAACGTCTATTAGTAAACTACCACTTTAACCATTCATAACATTTTCATCCACAAAGCCTTTGCATTTCAGAGAGAGCCATTCCATACAAGAATATAGATGATACAGAAACTAAAGTAGAAAAGGCAATTAGAGCTGCTGAGGCGGCTGGTCTTACCATGACCAAGTTACCATCTTACGAGTACAAAGAAGTAGAAGTCAAGGAAGAAATGCCTACAATCCATGATCGTAATCTACTAGCTGAGCTGAACTGCGACTCATTTGTACAAAAGTCTTTTAAATCTTCACGAAGTAAGAAGAATATCCTTATTGATCTGAAAGCTGAAACTATTATGATACCAGAGACAGAGGTCAAAGTACAGAAAGATGATTCTATTATTGATTTCAATGTAAGTTTTAGAATATGATTTACAACTTGCCTGATAATCAATCCTCCTTCAGGTAAAACTTAATTAATTTCCACATTTTTATCAGTAGATTACCTGCTGCTTTTCTTATAATGCCAAACTAACCTCAAACATCCACAATTTATGGTCTGAAATAGCTGTGAAATAACTTTTTCACAACTTATTAGATTGTGAATTTGTAAATTGAAATCTGATTATTTTGCAGGAATTACCGAGTGAGGAAGAACTGAGAGAAATGTGGATCAAAAAACTTTATCTCTATCGCAAGAAAAGTGTGAAAGGTGAAATGTAAATTATATTAGGAGTTTTGAAAATAAAATCTTGCAAAATACTTTGAAACTTGTATTAACACAAGCACTATAACTACATAAATGTAACATTTCAATAAACAATAACAGTTATCACTTTCCAATGTTATAAGTACAGATTTTTCTGTAAAATTGTTCCAGCAATAAAAACAAGTAATAACCTAAATTATTTTTATTGAACACAATCTGCTGCAACTCGCAATGTGGGACATGCTGTCACTACTTAGATATATTTACACGGTACTGCAACGAAATTCAATCTTTACTTAGATGGTGGAACCCTCACATGTTGTTTCTCTCCCTCTGAATCCGAGTGCTGTACGTCCGTGAGACTAGGTTCCACGCATCCATATATCTGTCCATACACATAGCTATGCACTTCTGTTCCGAATTATCTAACGATGTGCCAGGTTTGCTGATGCACTTCTTGAAACATTTCTCTGACATTTTTGTTAGCAATTCCTGAGCATTTGCGATTGCAATTTGCTGCTTCACTTGATCCATCAACTCTTCTTTCTGTACTCCACTCAGTGAACCAGTAGTTAGTGAATCCATTTTATTTGTAGCCAGAGAAATTCAGATTAGCAGGTATTACCCAATTTCTAATAAATTTACAGCAAAGTAACCTCAAATTTTCTAAAGTGACATAAAGGGAGGAGGCATAGACAAGATAAACTGACTGACTAAAGTCTAAACTTTGACCGATTGTCGACAGATACCACAGCCCAACTAGATGTACACACGGCTACACATCAAGCTATACTTTCCAGTATAAGCTGACTTCTCATTCTACGAAAAAGCCTACACAATGCGAGGTCAGCTCATAATGGAAATTACAGCTTGATCTGTAGCCGTGTGTACTACGTACAGACACTTCTGAAAAACCGGTAGGATATCCGAAACATTACATTCAAGCAAGCAATGTAAACTTGTTTTATCTGTGCACCAAACAAGCGAGCAGATTTCTCCCCCAGCTAGCCAAACCCCCTCTGTCTGCTTTTCTTTCTAGGCAAAAATGGTAAACAAAAACAAACAAGCAAACGGAAACATTGTTACCAGATTTTTCTCTAATTATCAAGCATGTGCGATGAAAAAGAAACGACAGCTGGTTTAACGGTGGAAACAGAACCAGTGGAACATATAGCAAGCACGCTCTCACATGATGAATTACTTGAAATTACTCAGTCCTCTCTTTACACCCTAACAAAGTGCGATTCCCTGCTCGGTGATCTTCCTTCAGATATTATTCTCGAAGAGATTTTGTCTCAGGTAAGAATCCGACATTCCTGTCAGAGAGAGTCAATTGGGGCACTGAAAACTTTGTTTGACAATATTACCAACAAAATTTTTTTATAACATTGGGGTGGGTTGTCAAGGGGAGATATTTTATTATGGCTATTGACTTCTTAATTATATGTACATAATTGTTATTCAAAAGTCCTTGAGGTCAGAACTTGGATGGGTGAAAGTTAGTAACATTCTTAGCCTTTCGTTTCCTTGCTTCAGAGTGCAAGTTATGATGTCAGTCCCTGGTTATAAAAGTAGTTTAGTTGTCAAAGGCCTGTTGGCCTCCTACTTCAGGGCCATAGGCTCATACAAACTTGGGTGTAGACTCTTCACCATACAGTAGACAGTTAAGGAGATGGTTTATGTAATTTTTAATGATTCATGTTATTTTATAATTCTACAGATAGCAGTTGAACATGGTCAGGCAATAACTCTCTTTATATCGAGAGAGGATGAACCAGTATTGAATGTTATTGTAAGTATTTTACAACCATTTAGCTGGACGTTGTTTAGCCATAAAAACGTAACAAACAGAGTTACTTGATTTTCAGTTATTTGGTTCCCATAGTACAAGCTTCGCTTAGTTTGGGGCTAGCTAGCGGTGTGTGAAGGAAACAGGTTACATTAAAATATATTTTTTTTTGATCTTAACTAACATTACAGGTGCCACAAAATGCATCAGTGCGAGATTTGAAGAGAGCAGTAGCAAGACATTTCACAATTTACCAAAAGAGAAACCAAAGTAAAGTGAAAATATCGTGGAAGTATATTTGGAAGACCTACAATTTGTGTTACGACAGTACCGTGTTAGAGAATGATGATGATTGCATTCAATACTATGGTGTGACCAATAAAGTAACTCTACAGTTCAAGAAAAAGAGACGAAAGAAAATGAGAGACCAAACATGAGCTTAACATTATTTATTTTTCATCATTAAGTATATCTAAGTTATAATAATCTATTTTTGCATATTCAAAATAAACACCACAATGTAAGTAAACCAACAATTGTTGTTTTCCATAATTAGAAAGGGAAATTAACCTACCATAATAACCAATTAGATTAAACATGTTTAAAGACAATGCACTAGTGCAATACACCCAAAGCAGTATGTCATTTTAGTGACAAGAAGCTGAAACAGCTCGATCAACTAAAACACTAGGCAATGTAATAAGTTCAGCAGGACACACTTGGTATGCTAAAATACATAAATCAATTATAAAAATGAACTGTACATTGTAAGGACAAAAACCCTTTAGCTTGGTGTTGTAAGGATCAGAAATGTAAATTTTCTTCAATTCTAATCCTCAAATTGCAGCATCAAAATATAAACCAGATTCTTCTTAGCATATCAATAGCTCTACTTATATTGTGTTAGATAGGTACTTGGCTACATTGGTGGCGTCAGGAGAAGCCGTTTGTAAGTCTTCCATCGTGCAAGTGTTCGGGCACGAGGGGCACAATATCAGATGTTTCATTGACTGCAGGATCACCAACGCGCGTTAGGCTAGGCTATCCCTGAACCCCCATTTGCACATATTTACTCGGCAGCAACCAAGATTAATTGCCTACAATAAACACATTTGACAGCGACATAGCAATAAGTTTAAAGTTGTTCAAAGTCGGGCTGCGGCGGCGGCTCTTGAGGGAGCGGCTCGAAGTCCCCGAGGCTGTAGGAGGCTTCCTCGTGCCTCGGAGTGGCCAGCGGACGGTCGTACGCGTCCTTGAGGAGCTCCTGTTCATGCTGTAATAAACAAATCTGATGTTATTGTTTAAAACAAAAGTAAGTCATTTTATTAAGATGCATCTTAATAAAATGACTTACTTTTGTTTACCTACCTAATTGGACTGTTTGTCCTAGGTATACATACGCGTCGACAACTTCAAGAGCCGAGTTCTCAACCATAACTGGGGCAGGCACGACATGGACATTCGACATAATTTTCGTCTTGTCCATGTTCATTTTAAGTCCATAAATTATTTTAATGGCTAGTATTGTTGTAAAATAGGTTTTATTAAAATTCATTACCACAGAACATTTTAAATTATCAAACAACCTTAATATCAAGCCCTAAAATATCAATGAAACAGCCTGTATAAAATAGGTAAACAAATCATATTCATTAATCATGTAAGTAGGTATCTGTTAAACGGACTAAGCAGCACCGTCACAAAGGCGCCGCCGATTCACGTTAAAAATTGTTTGTCGGCAATGTATCGATTACTGGATAAATATTCAAGCTACCGAGATGGTTTGATTCTTAAACGAACAATCAGTACACATTCACTAGATAACTGAACAGAACAAATGTCCAAACTTGTCTCTTGAATCTTATTATTGTCGGCAAATCAATAAAAAATTTTGACGATCTCAGTGGAGCAGTGGGCGAATAGCCGGCTGAGACGCAGGAGGTAGCGGGTTCGATTCCTACCGCAGAACAAATAATTGCATGATCAACAGATATTTGTTCCAGGTCTGGTTGTTTCTCTAATTACTAAAAGTATGTATTTACAAAAAAAATGTATATAAGTATTCTATCAGTTATCTGGTTCCCATAATACAAGCTCTGCTTAGTTTGGGGCTAGATACCGCTATGTGAAATGTCCAGCAATATTTATTTATTTAATTACAAACTTTCATTCGTAAAAGACATAATAACTATAAAAAAGCACTTTTTTAAACCATTCACGGCATTCCTGAAATGTAACGACAATATCCAGATGCCGCCATACTGTGATTACATCCCGCCCATCGGCGGTCCCGGCATCTCGATTAAGTATCCTTGCCCGCCCATCGGCGTTTTCGGCATGAAGCTGTAGATTTCGACATAAACAGTTTAATATGTTCAGTTTACATTTACTGTACCGTGTGTAAAGCGTATATGTTTAGTTTTCTGCGATATTTGTGGCAAAATTGTGACAGTTTTATTAAATATTAGCTGAAATAGTAATGGAGCATGAAGGTAAGTCATAACTTTCAGTTAATTGATCTAAGATGAAGGAAAATTATATAAACCTGTGTATCAGATACAACTAAGCTAATATTTGTGTAAAGAAATCTAAAATGTTTTTTAAAAGCCTACATTTATGGGCTTTTATAAAAAGTCAGGTGTTGTCAACCTTTTGTACCTCTGTTGCATTAAATTAGTTAAAAATAGGTATATTATGAAAATATTTAAAATTAAAATTTTATCCTTCTTTTTTATTTTAGACAAAAATAAATTATTTTCTTTCTTTTTTCAGACAATAAAACTGAATTTGAGAAAGACGATATGGAAAAAATCAAACCACTAATAAAAGCGAAGATGAAGAAGATTAGCAGTAGACAAACAAATGATGCAAGTACCCAGACTAAATAAGATATTGAGTTGTCTCCATGTAATTGTAAAAAAAAATGTGGTAGCTATTTCCATTAGAAAACTAATAGAGAATGTGCCAGACAATCATCTAATGGAATTTCTAAATGACGTTGTAATTCTTGTGAATAATTATAAAGAAAATTTAAATCAGTCGTGTCATCAAACCTTTTGCGCTCTTTTTTAATATGAATAAATCTATATGTAATATATATTAATGTAAAATAAAACAAATTAATTCAATAAGTTTTATTACTACGACAAAGACTACCTTTTATCGCGAAAAAGAGGTTGAAATAGGGAATGAAAATTTGTATGACAGTTCGTCATTGTCGAAGACCACTGAACCGATTTTGATGATATTTGTTACAGAGATAGTGAAAGACTAAATCGACGAGCATGTATTCGGAATGTTATGAGAGTAAATGAAGTGCAAGAGGTGTATCAGGAACGTAGCAAAAGGATATCCGTAATCTCTACCTATCCCTCTGGGAAACAGGTGTGATTTTATGTATGTAGATAGACTAGACCTTGTGAAAAGACATAGGCTACTTTTATCGCGAAAAAGAGGTTGCAATATGGTATGAAAGTTTGTATCGAAGTTAGTCATTGTCTAAAACTACTGAACCGATATTGATTAAATTTTGGTACAGAGATAGATTAGACCTTGGGAAATGACACATGCTACCTTTTATCGCAAAAAAGGGGTTGCAACAGGAGATGAAAGTTTGTATGGAAGTTCGTCATTGTCGAAGACCACCGATCCGATTTTAATGATATTTGGTACAGAGATAGACTAGACCTTGGGAAAGGACATAGGCTACCGTTTATCACGAAAAGGGGTTGCAACAGGAGATGTTACTTATTTTTATTTTTCCCATCATGTTATTATAATTAGTTATTTAATATTAATATTACATGGGACTCATAACATAACTGGCGAAAAGTGGGTGTTACATTTAATGTGTGCACCTCTGCCTAGCCCTTCGGGGAATAAAAGGCGTGATCCTATATATATATATATATATATATATTATTATAATATATATATATATTATTATAATATATATATTTAGAATATATATATAAATTCGCGAAAAAAGGGTTGCAACAGGGGATGAAAAAACCACTGAACCGATTTTGATGATATTCGGTAAGTATTGAGATAGACTATACTTTGGGAAAGGACAAAAGTTACCTTTTATCGCGAAAAAAGGCTTAAAAGGGTTGCAATAGGGGATGAAATTTTATTGATGGATGTTTTTTTACTCTATCACGCAAAAACTCTTAAATGAATTTTTATGAAACTTTACAGTAATATAGCTTAAACATCAGAATAACACATAGGCTACACACCTTTTGACGCGATAACCGACACCCACGCGAGCGGAGCCGTGGGCACAAACTAGTATTATATAAATTGGAGCCAACAAATACTGAAGCGCATTAAAAAAGAATACCTACATTACTTAAAATAGTTTCGTTTTATCGGATCAAATTAAGCTCTAATTTTGATAATATAAATGGAGCCACTTAAGCGCTGTATATCGACACAGATCAACATACGACTTCGGAAACGGTATACAAACTGGAATCAATAAGTGTTCATGCATTTCAGAATTTTGGCCGTTACGGAGTCGGTTAAGTTCGAAACTGCAATGTTAAAAAAGCCGCGTATATCTCTTTCTCGATGAATATGTCTTGCCACTCCGTCACAGATAAATGCAACCGGAGTCGAGTAATGAAATGAGGCGAAAAAGGTGGAGTCAGGAATGCACGGTAGTCGGGAAGGATCAACTTGGTGCCCGAGTTGGTGTTTATATATACTTACGTAATTGGTTGATAAACTGTAAAAAAGCAAGTATTTGTTTCTAATATAATATTTAAAAAAAATACCGAGCGAAGCTCGGTCATCCAGGTATTATTAGATAGTTCTCTTATAAACATTTCGAAAAAGGTTTGAGAATCCTGAACCAGCGTTTTGCCCGCCTATGGGCGGGCTCGGCATGAAAGGTTGGAATTGACTTTTTTCAAAACCTTAAATATATGCAGGCCGTTTTGGTTACGAATCAATTTTATTATAACAATACATTCCACAAAATCTTCCTTTTTTCAAAAGGTTTTTGGCTTAGATATCAGAGTTTAAAATCCGACCGCCCATGGGCGGGCTTGGCGTGTCAGTTAAAAAGTTTCACACACCGATGGGCGGGCACGGCACTGAATGGGTTAATAACATTTCAAATAGGTATAAATGATGAATACTTAGTTATGATTATCTAAGTATTGATTGATTGATTGAAAATACTTTATTGCACTTATAAAACTAGTACAAAGCCGAACTTAATGCGAAAGAGCATTCTCTTCCAGATAACCTTATTCATATATATATATAAATATATATATATATATATATATATATATATATATATATATATATATATATATATATATATATATATATATATCAATATTATAGTATTCATCAGTATTCAGTACTATTATCAGTTCTATTAAGTTAATACCAGTTCAAGTATTCAGTTCTATTATCTAGTGAATGTGCACTGATTGTTTGTTTATGAAACGAACCACCGTAAGATTGCGTAATACAGACTAGCGGCGCCAGCGTCATGTGTTATCGTTTACCAGTTAACTTTGTTATTTATTCAAATATTAACTACTACTCCGGAAAGACAAAGAAACACAGTATCTTTACGCATCACCACATCAGTATCGATGTCTCCTTTAATCCAAGAATACTCAACTTGTGCAATTTTGTTATAGACAAATGGTTATGCTAACCAATGACTAAGAAATAGGGTGAATAGTTTTGTAGTTTTCTAGTCGGTTCCCACGATACAGGCCCGAGCCTAGTGTGGGACCATTGGGAAATAACGGACCACTATCACAATTATTGTGTTTTTTTATTCTATTCTCCCCAGACTTTATGGTTCCGTGCTCTTTTTTTATTTCTTTGTTTATTTGTGACCTTATTTATTTTTTAATACAATCTTATATTACTGAGACTTACTCGGTAAGGAAATAAATTAATGTGTTTTATCTGTGTTCGGTTTTTATTTGTATTTATGTGTTTTGTTCAAATAAATCAATTGAAATGGAGTAATATTACCTGATCGTTCTGACTCAGCACGGAAGGCGGCGCCAGGTCGTCGAGCGACAGCTGCGTGTTGAGCACGGACGGCGGCGCGTAGTCGGATAGGGAGGGCGCGCTATCCACCGCCTGAAACCAAATAATACTACATTTTTATACAAGAAAACAATAAATGAATGATGCTGGACATTTCATCCCCAAACCATCTAGCCTCAAACCATGCGAAGCTTTTTGGTAACGAATTTCCTTATCGCACGGTACGTACTTGGCGGATGAGGGCTAGGCGAAAAAAAGCGTAAGAGTTTTCCGTCACGACCATTTCTTTAGTGTAGAGTCTACACTGTAGACGATTATTCATAGCGCGTGTGCTATAAAATAATTATAAAATCGTTATTAGAATCTATACTATCTATACTAATATTATAAAGAGGAAAGATTTGGTTGTTTGTATTGAAGACTCCGAAACTACTAAACCGATTTAAAAAATTCTTTCATTGTTGGGAAGCTACACTATCCCCGGGTGACATAGGCTACTTTTTAGCCAACTGCGCAGAAGGAGGGTAATGTTTTTATTGAAAAGCTACGCGTGCGAAGCTGCGGATTTGTCAGCTAGTATTAAATTGTATACCTACTATGTATATTAAAAAAAAACAAAGGACCTTCGTTACAACCGAGTGTTCCACGACACTCACGACTTTTTTAAATTTATTTATTCCACAAAAAGTTGCATACTAATAGTAAAGAACTGTAAAACCAAAGGTTTGTCTCCGGTCTTAGAGACACTCGATACGCTACACATTATTTAGATCTTATAAAAATACGTCACCTTTACCTTTACTGCTTTTACTATGGGAAACAGATAACTGGGGACCAATTCCCATAACGTAAAATTCGAGTATCGATCTAGTCTAGTTATGTTAAGTTAAACGGTATTTTTTTTTAAATGTTATTTGTGGGGAAACAGGCTTACGGCCCACCTGATGGTAAGTGGTCACCGTCGTCTATTGACACCGGCAACACCCGGGGTTCACTAATTCAACCAATGCGCATTTTAATATATTTTACAAAATTAAATTGATTCATTGTTCTTCTGACAAATATATTGTACTTCGTTAAGATTGGCAGTATTGTCGATGCGTTCCCTACACTGTAGAAACCTCTTTACATTTCTCTTGAAGCGTGCCATGTCGTAGTCTAATGGGAAAACTTCATATGGTAGCTCATTCCACATCTTGCAAGTATGGGGTAGAAAAGATCGCGTGCAGTGTGTGGTGCGCGATACCCAATTGTCGATTATATGTGGATGAGCTTTATTACGTTGTCGAGAAGTGCGGTGGTAAAATCTCGACGACGGGATGATATCAAATAGCTCCTCAGAACATTCCCCATTATACAGGCGGTAGAATACACTGAGCGATCCGATGTCACGGCGTTGACTCAGCGGTTCCAGCCTGTCGGCGAGTTTGGGATCACCGATGATTCTAATGGCTCTTCTCTGAAGGGAGTCAAAACGAAGCAATTGGTACTTTGGAGCGCCGTGCCAAAGATGGGAACATTATTCTACGTGCGGCCGAACTTGCGCTTTGTACAACAATAGCCGTTGTTGTGCCGTAAAATACTGTTTGGCACGGTTAAGGACTCCAAGTTTTTTGGAGGTGAGCACAGCTTTTTCTTCTAAGTGACTCCCATACTGGACCTCATTAGAAATTTCGACTCCCAGAATCCCTATACTCGCCGAGACGGGGAGAGGAATTCACGTAACTGACAATACAATTATATGAGTTGACTGACATGATATTATACACTTTATTTATATCAAGCTAATATTGTAATATTAATGGAGCAGAATGCTAAAATATATTCAATTCATAATCCAATCTCATTTGAGTCAACTTTCACTATGGTTTTAAATTTGTATTACGTGAATTGGCCCCTATTTTTGAATTCGTTTTTATATTATATAGAGAAACAATCGGACGCGGAACAAATATCTGTAAATCGTGCAAACATTTGTTCCGCGAAGGGAATCGAACCCTCAACCGCCTGCGTCTCAGTCGGCTATTCACACGGAGATCGACAGACAAGGGGGCGTAACCTATAAATTGCACCCGTGATATTTTGCGTACAAGCGAGCGAGAACGCTAATGACATTCAGAAATTCAATCCGAACAGATCTGATGAATTTTTGTGCGTGTTTGAGTGAATCCCTGGATGGTTTACATTCACCATTGGACCTGTTGTCGTTGGTGGCGCTGTTGTCGAGATCTAGACAATTGCGGTCGAAGTCGCGGGCATACAACTAGTAAAAAATGAAAATAAATTGCCTAGTATCTATTTTACATTATTTAAAAGTGTTTGAATGTATACATACTATTAACGGTGGCTATAACACCGTCGTCAAAACATTTGTGTAGGGTGGTGAGGCTGAGACAGCAGTATAACTCACTAGTTCCGGGGCTGGTTCGTCGATGGTGGGTTTGAAGGTGGGTTCATCGGGGCGCACGGTGTTCGCGCGCGCGTCTTCCTCACAGCTGTAGGCAGTCTTGTGCTCGCACATCAGGAGATGGGTCAGCATGTCCGTACCTATGGATGGTTATAATAAAAGATGGCAATATTCTTATTTTACTTTTGATCGAGTTAATTGAGATCTCTGAATCTTAGGCAAATCGGCGTTGTATATATGTTTGTTTGTCCGAGGATAACTTTCGAAGCGTTTATTCGATAATCGTGAAATTTGGTATATAGGTTAGTGATGGCACAATTTTGGTGCGAATAAATGAGCTAAAATTTGGTAAAAAAAAACCAAAATGGGACTATCCAGTCAAATGACACGTCTAATCAAAGGTCTTTGTGAGTACATTTTGACTCCGTTTTTATTTTTAGTTTAAACCTTTTAGTTTTTAAGGAGGTTTAATTGGTTACTCTTTTTTTGGGGTATAAATTGGAGTTATTCTTAATTTCAGACTTTTGTTTATATTTGTGTTACTAAAGCTACAAGCATGCCAAATTTCAGCACTGTGGGGTCACTGGTGTACCCTGTGAATTTTGTCTAAGTTCAGTTTTTAATATGGCTAACAATTAAAAAACTATAAGGGTTAAACTAAAAATAAAACGGGGTCGAAATGTCCTCATGAATACCTTTCATTAAACGTGCCACTTGACCGGATAGTCTCATTTTGATTTTTTTACCCCTCTTGAACCCCAATATCTCAACAAACCCCCCTACATTTTTAACTATTTAGTCACACCAGGATTGTGCCATAATTACCCACCTATATATCAAGTTTCACGATGAGCGGAGCAACGCTTCGAAAGTTATCCTCGGACAAACTAACATACAAACAACGCCTATTTGCCCATGTTGATTTGGAGATCTCGTTTCACTCGATCAAAAATCTATGGTCTTAGAATTAGTTTTCTAAGCGATGTGGGCCAATTCCCCTAACTTGAAATAGTAAAAATCGAGTATCGATCTAGTCTGGTTATGTTTAATGTCCTAAACGGTATTCACGTAACTGACAATAAAATGGTATGGAGTTGACTGACATGCGATTGTAGACTTTATTTATATCAAGCTAATATTGTAATAATAGTGGAACATAATGCCAAAATATATTTAATTCATAATCCGTAGGTACTTAATTAATTTATTTACTTTTATTTAATTAATTTAATCTCTCTTAATTTGTCATGAATTTTATTTTATTTTAAATTTTCCATTCCATTTTATTCTTTTTTTTTTGTTATGATATTTTAGCTTTGAATTTTAAATTTTAGTGAATTGTTATTATTTTACTGAAATTGTATATTGTTGACCTGACATGGGCCTAATTTGTATTTTTTATTTATATATCTAATTATTACTTTTATGTCTTGTATATCCTATGGACGTTGTCTGAACTAAATGATTCTATTCTAATCCAATCTCGTTTGGGTCAACTGTCGTTAGGTATTTAAATTTGATTACGTGAATTGGCCACCATGGTACAAGAACGAATAATGAACTTGTTGAGTTGGTAGTAGTTTAGTGTACATACCGACTTTAGTAGAATATCCGCAGACACAGTGCGAGGTGTAGGGCGCGTCGCGCGGCGCGTCCTCCAGCGAGAGCGGGCCGGCGCAGCAGCCGCTGTGCTGCAGCATCGCGCGGTAGCACGACGTCGCGTACGAACACTTCGTACAACTAGTGCTACCTCTGTTAACAAAATATTCAAATATCAATGTTTTTTCGGTCTACCTTTACTGAGGGCTTTTCATTTTCGATTTAAAAAGAAAAAAACCTAGTTAGTACCAGCGTAATAGATGGCACTGTCCGGAGAAGCACCGCCAAAAATATTCAACTAATATTATAAACGCGAAAGTTTGTATGTATGGATGTTTGTTACTCTTTCACGCCGGAACGGCTGAACAGATTGCGATGAAGTTTGGTATGCACGTAGATCATAACCTGGATTAACACATAGGCTACTTTTTATTGACAAACCACGCGTGAGAAGCCGCTGGCAACAGCTAGTGGTATATATACCGAAGTGTCAAAGACTAAAATAAAGTTTGTATGAAACCATATCTCTCTTCGTCAGATAAACAAACACAAATGTTTGTTTTTTTACTTCAAGTTTCTCGGAAAATAATGTGGACACGGCAATTGACATTGACAATTTACTTTCCATTATAATCAGAGCATGACAGAGCAACGCCATCTGTTAGCAGTTATAATAACATGGCTGCGAAAACCCCACAATGTCGCGGGTCATGGGAGTCTCACCTCTAAAAGAAAATTCATAATCAACCACAGCCTGACTGACTGAAATAAATCTCAATAGATGGCATTACAGGTATCGATTTGTTATTGACTTTTATATACATGTAAGTAATGAACAGAATTTGGGTCCAAAATTATTGTTCTCATTAATAAAAACCCTCTAGAACTGTATAATCAAATAAAGGGCTCATAAATCGAATGAATGAATTGTTCATTCGCAGAAAAAGGGTGTACAGTAGTTGTTATTAAAATATTTGTCGTTCCACTAATTCAACCAATGCGCATTTTAAATATATTTTACAAAATTTAATTGATTCGTTGTTCTTCTGACAGATTAATTTGTACTTCGTTAAGATTGGCACGCTTTATTAAATATAAGGCGCAACCACATAAATCTGTTCGTATGTAGCTATCATTTACGGTAAAAGCCAAGCAATATTTCCCGAGCAGTTTTTGAGTGCAGATATCGGGACACGCAAGTACTCACAAATCGCTCAGATATGGCTCAGAACCATCCATACCTAGTCGATATACCACCCATTCGCAAGCACCGTTTTGGTTCTACGTTCTTAAGGGCGCACTATACCTGGGGAGACGATAAATCGCTTATTGAGAAACAATGTTTTGTTCAACAAATTTTGTGCTATCAATTTGTAATTCATATATGTTATAGTTAAGGATACGTGCTAGAACGCCTGTGTTGTGAAAACACGATTCCACAAAATTTTCTCGATCGAAAAAAATTCCAAAGATTACTTCAAATTTATCTTGAAACCGTTCATATGCGATGAATACTTCAAATTAGATCTTGAAACTTTATACAGTAATTCTACACAACATAAATAAGAGCATCTGTGTTTTAAATTTTCAACATATCTTTTAATTTTACCATAAAATGACAATACTTAAGTTTTGCATTAATGAAACCATTCGCTTCGGACGCCCGGACCCGGTCCGCGAATCAGTCTGGCCTCGGCTTTCAGACGGGGTACCCGTGACGCTCCAAAAAATCACTTAATTCTTAGGTAGAGTTTATATTAAGTTGGTTTTTGTAAAGACGCTGTAAATGACAAATACGCACAACAAGAAAATGAAGGGACTGAATGATAAAAAACCCGGCAAACATATGAACCACGGCGAGATAGGACGTGCAGCGGAGCGCGGAGAAGCGGGGGTGAAATTCGAGTTTGGGCTGAGGTATAGGCAACTCTTAATGCCTACAGCTAAGATATGGAACACTTTACCGTCGTCTGTTTTTAATGAAGAATACAATCCGAGCCTCTTTAAGATAAGAGTAAATAGGTGTATTAACCTTCATGCATCTTAGACCACATAATCGCTTTTGTGGTCTAACAAACATCTATTCATTTAAAATAATAATAATCAAGTTCAATAGTTACAAGAAATGTTTATCGCTGTCCATAGGTGTGTCGCACTCCCTGCAGATCATGCCATCCGGCAGCACCAGGGTCAGATTCTCGAAGGTATCATTGATGTCGTGATTTGCAGAGTCCTTCACTGGGGGGCGGGCTTTGTTCTGAAAATATAAGTAAATACATAAATAATGCTGGACATTTCACACAGCGCTATCTAACCCCAAACTAAGCAACCTTGTACTATGGGAACCAGATAGATAACTGATAAAATACTTAATTTTTTTTTGGAAATACATACCTATATAATTATAGAAAACTAGCTGACCAATCCGCAGCTTCGCATGCGTAGTTGTTCAATAAAAACATTACCCTCCTTCTGCGCAGTTGGAGAAAAAGTAGCCTATATCACCCGGGAATAGTGTAGCTTCCCAACAGCGAAAGAATTTTTTAAATCAGTGCAGTAGTTAACGGAGCCTATTCAATACAAACAAACAAACAAATCTTTCCTCTTTATAATATTAGTATAGAATACTCAAAACATAAACAAAAATCTGTAGACCATGCAAACACTTGTCCCACACCGGGAATCATACCTCCTCAGTCTCAGCCAGCTATTCGCCCACTGCGCCACAGAGGTCATCAAAATTTATACATTATATTGTAAATAAGATATATTTGAAACTAACTACTTTCTAAAAGTTTTGTTGGGTTGAAATACTCTTTAATTTGAGTAACTTTCATTATGGTCCAACCCATGTTGTGTTGATAATTCAGTGTTGAGTACGCCTGCAATAGGCATATTGTATCAGTCTAGACCTCTTATATTATACTTTTATATATCTATACTAATAATAAAAAGAGTTAAGATTTGTTTGTTTGTATTGAATAGGCTCCGAAACTACTGGACAGATTTAAAAAAATTATTTTACTGTTGGGAAGCTATATTAAGCCCAGGTGACATAGGCTATTTTTTACGCAACTGCGCAGAAGGAGGGTAATGTTTTTAATGAAAAACATAACAACACGTGCGAAGCTGCGGATTGGGTCAGTTATTCTAAAAATATGTATGTTGTTGGCATTCTTATCTATACATATATATAAAACAAAGTCGGGTTAGTTACACCATTTATAATTTAAGAGCAGCTTGACCGATTTTGATAATCTTTAATTTGTTGGATTTGTCTCCGCCCCGAATAGTAGAATAACTATTAAATTACCGGAAAAATACACACAAAAAAAAATTATGAAGAAAATCCATTTTCTCATACATAGATAATACAGCTAATAACGGCCGATTGGCAATTGCACCGGCGACGTACATTGGCAGCCCGCGTCATATGCATGTCAAGGCTGTACGAAGTTCCGCGGGTCAGCTAGTTGGTAATAAATAAATAATGTAAGCAAGTATTGACGATTATTTGTATACTTGCTACATTTTTGCATACTCAGAAATGTTTACACATTTATATCTTTTGAACATTTTGTTGTGTCTAGCTTGTAAGGAATTTTCCTTCATTCTGAAAATATGTACAGTAAAGATGCATTTTTGCCGAGTAAGTATTGAACAATTGTATATATGCAGATAATTTTTGGGGGCGTCTATCAGTATTTTTCTACTGTACCTAATATATTAAAAACTACATACTTAGACCAACAACATCAAATTCTACCAATAAACAAACAGATACACAACACAACATAATCTGAATCTGAAATAACACTAGCTATTTATTGCGTTCTTGCTATTGCTATTAGTAAGGTATAACACATAACATCTGATGTTTTGCTAAGGCAGTAATAATCTTATATATATATATATATATATATATATATATATACATATATATAAAAGAAAGTCGTGTTAGTTACACTATTTATAACTCAAGAACGGCTGAACCGATTTTGCTGAAAATTGGTAGGGAGGCAGCTAAGAACCAGGAGGACATAGGATACTTTTTATCCCGTTCCCGTCGTTCCCGTGGGACGTGACATAAAACGTCAAAGAGAATACAAGTCACTATAAAACGTATAACAAAAACGCATCTGACATGGAATAACAAAACAGCTATGACAGCAAATGACAGCTAAACGTAATTTTGTCTATGGTTAAGTATGGTTGTATAATGATGGCCGGGGACAAGAATTGACCATTCTACCAGGGTGACGTTTAATGACAGCCCGCGTTATATGCATGTCAAGGCGGTACGAAGTTCGGCGGGCCCACTTGTAACTAATAAATATTTTACAAATTTATAAATAATTTCCTCCCCAATCATTTCACATCCAATTTGGCTGAAGATAGTTAATTTTGCGTAATTTTAAAAGTAACATTTCGTCAAATATTCTACTTTATAATTTTAACCGTACATACGCTAATGCAATGTCCATGGTAATCTATGTAGTAATATATCTTTATAGAATACTACATGTTTGATCTTCACGCCTTACCCCCCCGTCGCGAAGGGGTAGGCACAACTTCAAAAGGCCGCATTTCTCGATACATCTGTATGGATAAGAGCCAGCTAACAAATTATAATATGTGTTTTGTTATGTACGACATTAAATGAAAACACGGGTAGGGTTAATGGCTAGTCATCATCATCATCATATCAGCCGTAGGACGTCCACTGCTGGACAAAGGCCTCCCTCATTGATCTCCAGGAACTGCGGTTGGAACTTTCCGGCCCCATCGGCCATCTTTACTGCGCGCTATATGGCCTGCCCATAACCACTTCAACGTGCTAATCCGTCGGGCTATGTCGGTGACTTGAGTTCTCTTACGTATCTCCTCATTTCTGATTCGATCCCGTAGAGAAACCCCGAGCATAGCCCTCTCCATAGCTCGTTGAGCGACTCTGAGCTTATTCATAAGGCCAATAGTGAAGGACCACGTCTCGGTTCCATATGTCATCACTGGTAACACACACTGATTGAAGACTTTCGTCTTAAGGCACTGAGGTATGTTGGACGAAAAGACGTTGTGAAGTTTCCCAAACGCTGCCCATCCGAGTTGGATTCGACGATTGACCTCTTTCTCGAAGTTGGACCTACCTAATTGGACTGTTTGTCCTAGGTATACATACGCGTCGACAACTTCAAGAGAAGAGTTCTCAACCATAACTGGGGCAGGCACGACATGGATATTCGACATAATTTTCGTCTTGTCCATGTTCATTTCAAATCCATAAATTATTTTAATGGCTAGTATTGTTGTAAAATAGGTTTTATTAAAATTCATAACCACAGAACATTTTAAATTATCAAACAACCTTAATATCAAGCCCTAAAATATCAATGAAACAGCCTGTATAAAATAGGTAAACAAATCATATTCATTAATCACGTAAGTAGGTATCTGTTAAACGGACTAAGCAGCACCGTCACAAAGGCGCCGCCGATTCACGTTAAAAATTGTTTGTCGGCAATGTATCGATTACTGGATAAATATTCAAGCTACCGGTATTAAACCCACCTCTTAAATCAGTTCATCCGATTCCGGATGTGTGATTTAAATTAATGTCGTACATAACAAAACAGGTTGTATACATTTCTTGGTTTTAAGGTAAGTTCTTCAGTTATGTTATGATAGAGTTAGGATTCTTTTGCTTAAGTTTAGCCGTTATATTGACTAAAACCCGTTTTCGTGCCTGCAATGAGATTGGGCAGGTTGGAAGAGAAAGAGGGATGTTTGTTTAGCTCCAGACTCTAGCCAAAACCATTGTTTAATTCTTAATCCGTGGTGGCATGAAGAAGAAAGGCGATGTTAGTCTAATGGCCGGTATCAACCAAAGCGGAGAGGAGATGAGTGAAATCAATCAATAGCAACGCCACGTACATGACGTAATATGATTATGATGTGATTCTATTGGCTTTGGGATACAATCTAGGTCTAAAAATTGATAATTATATTTACATGATGTAATATGATTATGACGTGATTCTATTGGCTTTGTGATACAATCTAGGTCTAAAAATTGATAATTATACATATTTACATGAGGTAATATGATTATGGTGTGATTCTATTGGCTTTGGGATACAATCTAGGTCTAAAAATTGATAATTATATTTACATGACGTAATATAATTATGACGTGATTCTATTGGCTTTATGATACAATCTAGGTCTAAAAATTGATAATTATATTTACATGAGGTAATATGATTATGATGTGATTCTATTGGCTTTGGGATACAATCTAGGTCTAAAAATTGATAATTATATTTACATGACGTAATATGATTATGACGTGATTCTATTGGCTTTATGATACAATCTAGGTCTAAAAATTGATAATTATATTTACATGACGTAATATGATTATGACGTGATTCTATTGGCTTTGTGATACAATCTAGGTCTAAAAATTGATAATTATATTTACATGAGGTAATATGATTATGATGTGATTCTATTGGCTTTGGGATACAATCTAGGTCTAAAAATTGATAATTATATTTACATGACGTAATATGATTATGACGTGATTCTATTGGCTTTATGATACAATCTAGGTCTAAAAATTGATAATTATATTTACATGAGGTAATATGATTATGATGTGATTCTATTGGCTTTGGGATACAATCTAGGTCTAAAAATTGATAATTATATTTACATGACGTAATATGATTATGACGTGATTCTATTGGCTTTATGATACAATCTAGGTCTAAAAACTGATAATTATATTTACGTGACGTAATATGATTATGACGTGATTCTATTGGCTTTGTGATACAATCTAGGTCCAAAAATTGATAATTATATTTACATGACGTAATATGATTATGACGTGATTCTATTGGCTTTGGGATACAATCTAGGTCTAAAAATTGATAATTATATTTACATGACGTAATATGATTATGACGTGATTCTATTGGCTTTGGGATACAATCTAGGTCTAAAAATTGATAATTATATTTACATGAAGTAATATGGTTATGACGTGATTCTATTGGCTTTGGATACAATCTAGGTCTAAAAATTGATAATTATATTTTGTTATTTTGTTTGATTGTATTGTTTTGTGTGCCATAATAAATAAATCAAATTAAATCTTCTCATTGTATCACACACATTTACGTCGTTCTTATTTAATACGCGATGATGTAGTCTACGATGTATCACGCTTGCCTAGAACAAGCCTGTGTGTGTTTTTGTCGTTGGTTAGAGTCTAAAACTGGTTGAAACATGCAGTGGAAAGGTATAATATAAACAGTGATTGTAGTTACCCTCGGCTTCACGACCATGTGTTCTTCAGCGCACAACGGGGAAGCATTCTCCACAGTGACGTGGTCACGAATCTGGTGCTCCTTCAATTGACCTGAACATAAATAAATAACAAATACTTAATATTATAAGTAGAGGTATATTGGCGGTTCGAGAACACTAAATTTCCAGTGTAACAATACACACGTTTTGTATCTATTTAGTTGTGTTTGAGGGGTCATGTTATGTTGGTCTTGGTAGCAAAATTGATATTTGAACTTTGTTTAGATAGTGTGATGTATGCAGCCAAGGGTCTTGAAGCTCTGAATTATGGTCGTATACATTGTAATGCAATCACAGGATGATATTATACCGATATCCAATAAAAATACATACTTTACGATAAAAGTGAAGCAAAAATATAAAATTTTTAGTCACTTTAAATGTCATGATAATTTGGTCTTTATCATAAACGAAATAAGAACGTTTGTATTTTAAGAAATTGAAGTTAGTAAACAACAGACTTGAATTATAGTTTTTATGTACAGCTTACCAAGATGCACAAACTTGAGCGTGCAACGAGTACACTTGACCTCCATATCTTTATCGCGATGCTGCTTCATATGGTCCATGAAAATGTGCACGTTCGACATCAACTCATTGCCGTCTACGTACACTGGGATCACCTGGAGAAATAGACAATTATTTTGGAGCTATCATGGTTATAAAAGATTTTTCACCAAACATTTTTTGCAACATTAAAACGTGATACATATTATGTTAAATGCAGCATCTAATTCTAGGGTGGGGGGAATGCGATCTGTGCTGACGAACGCGTTGTGGTTGCGGTGTATTGTGCATTATCCCCCCTTCTAACTCATCCCAGCCATCCTTACTCCTTGAAGTAACGGAGTAGGACTTTGGGCAGCATCCTTCCAGAATCCCCGTGAAAGTTGAATGCGGGATATTTGTATCACATTTTAATTGAAACTGTTCATTTATTTAAACTTCTGTGATACAAGATTTAACTGGAGGGGTTCGATCGATCTACTGTCTCGCAGCAGGCGCTGCTGCAGCGGTACGGCAGCTCCAGCGGCGCGTCTACATTACCTTGAGACAATGCACACAGAAGAGATCCCCGCCCCTGGCGTGCGCGAGGCGGAAGTGCCGCACGAGCGCGCGGTGCGACGACACGCGGTAGTCGCAGCCAGCGCTGCTGCAGCGGTACGGCAGCTCCAGCGGCGCATGCGACTTTTGCATGTGAGATGCTAGGGATAACACCGTACTGAAGCGGACCTGGGACACACACAAATCGTATTGATGAAGATGGTGCGATGCACAGACATTGGGGCGATTCTGTACGCACATACTAAACTAAATTTAGGTTTGATAGCACTATGGCAGGATGACACAAGAGTGGTGGTGAGAAATTGTTCCCTTTCCCCTTCGCCCTTTTACAAGGAACTCTTGAAAATATAGGGAAAATATGTCACAATGTTCAGTAGTATATTTTCACTAACCTCACAGATAAGACAAGCGAACGTAAACAGATCGGGCGACTTAGTGTCCGCTGGGTGGTGATGCTTGAGATGCAGCTGTAGCTCCCCATCGGACGCGAACCGCAGCGTGCAGTAGATGCATTGAGATATGCTGCCTGCGGGCGCGGTGGCGGCCGGCGGTACGATGTGTGTCACGAGGTGGTCTAGCAGGGATATGTTTTCGTTGAACTCTTGGTGGCAGTTTGGACACTGTGGAATATGTTTTTTTCTTTTGAATATATCTTCGTTGAAAGCGTAAGAACCGCAGGTCGGCGTTGGATGCAGGCCGCTTCCAACCGCAGTTCCTGGAGATCAATGAGGGAGGCCTTTGTCCAGCAGTGGACGTCCTACGGCTGATATGATATCTTCGTTTGAGCACAACCTTACCTGATGGTAAGCGATGATGTGGTCTAAGATGAAGATTTGATTTGGATCAAAACATAGGTGTTATTGAAGTCCTGTTTGAAATCACACTAATATTATAAATGCGAAAGTTTGGATGTTTGTTTGTTACTCAATCACGTCGTAACGACTGAACCGATTTCGTACGAACATAGCTTATAACTTGGATAAACACATAAACTACTTTTTCCCCATAAATCAAGTCCCATGGGATAAAAATGGGATGTCAAGTTGCAACAGCGAGTTTAGCTTTATTTCTAGGTTACCTACACATTTAGTACTGTAACGCGTACGAAGTCGCGGGCAACAGCTAGTTATTTTACATAGATAGATTCTAATATGTTTTCTTGATAAAATATACGTTTGTTTGATGTGAAAAATGCAAAGATTTTCAAAATTCATTATGTTTATAGATTAGTCAAGATAATTAAACTTGGTCCATAGTATCCTAAGAAACTTACATCCACAGCAATAGGTGTTTTCTCGCAGGCCTTCTCGCCGCCAATCTTTCCAAAATAGTATTTCTCCATCGACACCATTACCTCAGGTTCTTTTGGTTTTGTTTCCTTCTTGATGCTCTTGAGAGGAATATCTAGAAATTATAATATAATATATACATTTATTAACATAAATAATATACCCTTATTTACATTACCCTATATAATACAAAAATACCAGTTTAATCATCATAGATCCATCCTATAGCGAACAATCTATAGATAGCCCAACTTCTAGTGTTAATTGAATTATATACACGCAAATACATTGTCATGCAGTAAGTGATGGTGTCCACCTACAAGGTGGGCAGACGACTTGGTAAGAACCGCAGGTGGGCGTTGGATGCAGGCCGCTTCCAACCGCAGTTCCTGGAGATCAATGAGGGAGGCCTTTGTCCAGCAGTGGACGTCCTGCGGCTGATATAATGATGATGAAGTGATGGTGAAGAACGAAGCTGGATCACGCTTGCCGAAACCAAATTATAAATATTCTACGTGTTTGGTTAAGTACAACATTAAATGAAAACACGGGTAGAGCTAATAGCTAGCTAACGTTGTAACACTGTGACTCGGGTGTAACTCGTTGAGAATCCACCTTGTAAATAGGTTTTTAGAAATTAATTACCATAGAAAATGTTAAATTTTCAAACAACCTTAATATCAAGTCCTAAAATATCAATGAAACAGCCTGTATAAATTAGGTAAAATAATCATACTACTGTTAAACTGATTAGCGTCATCGTCGCAAAGGCACCGCCGATCTACGTTAAAAATTGTTTATTGGAAATGTACCGTAGAACCTTACAACATTGCCCTCGGAATACAATTTTGCCCAAAACCGAAAATTATCTAAAAGTAGTTGTACCCCTTTTTTTTTTAACGGCTACATTTTTCAACATTTCGTGCAATCTTCGACATCTTTATGGCCACACAAATTATCCGTTGTGTTCCTAACTTCACTCAGTTGGCTCTCAGCAGTTGTCCAAGTAAGGTCTACGCAGGTGGTGCCAATTTTGTTGATCGTGCTGAATAAATATATCGATTACTGGATAAATATTCGATCTACCGGTATTAAACCCATCTCTAAAATCAGTTAATACGATTCCGGACGTGTTTTAAATTAATGTCGTACTTAGCGAAACCGGTAGTATATCATCATCATCCACAGCCCGACTTCACCCACTGCTGGGTATAGGCCTCCCCAAGTTTGTACCACCTACCACCATCGTGGCAGTAATATATATTTTATATAAATCCTAATGCAAGCTCTTCCTACGGCCCTTTTGGCGTTTGCGATTTCGCTTAGCAAGACTTGTTTTGGGAGGCGGAGCTCATCCATGCGATGAACATGCCCAAGCCAACGTAATCGTCTTTCCTTGAGCATGCCGGTAAGACTGCCCAGTCTTACCCTTACAGTCTCACTGCTTACTGCGTGCGTTCTCGCATAGGGTCGACAGCCACATTAAAAAGTGTACCAACACCACAGGCATTACCTAAAGCATCTGAAATAGACGCACAGACCAATGATAATGATATATAAATCGTAAATTTGTAATATACCTAGATCTGGGTCATCGTCGATGTAGGTGCGGGGCGCTTTGCGTCGCCCGCGAGTCGGCGTGTCTTCCTTCTTAGGCTTCTCTTTGTCCTGCTCTTGTTTGATCTTAGTACGGCGCAGAGCGAGTGGCATCTGCAACCAAATTATAAAGTTACTAGCTTCCGCCAGCGGCTTCACACGTGTTGTTTGTCAACAAAAAAATAGTCTGGTCATCAACACACTAAATTTAATCGAAATGGTTCAGCCATTACGTGATTGAGTAACAAACAAATAAACAAACATTCAAACTTTCGCATTTAAAATATTAGCGTGACTGGTTGACCCGCCCGCGGCTTCGCACCCGTGGTTGTTAAAAACATTACCCTCCTGCGCAGTCGGTTATAAAGTAGCCTTTTAATAAATTTTTACCAACTGTACATAAGGACTGCATCTAAAGAATACCTCATCATTTTAAGCCATAACTTTATCCCCCCCCCCCCCCCCCCCAATCCCACACACATTTGGGGCGATTTTGCAAAAAAGTAGAAACACGTAGGTATTTCTTACCAAAAGCCTAAATATGAATTTTCAGATCCCTTAGTTGAGGAATCATGGAATTTTTTGAAGGTGCCTATGCCCTTCTCCATGATATAATCTATCTCCTTGCCAATTTCTTAACTGAGTTACTTTCGCATTTATAATATTAGTACGGATAGATATTTACTATATCCAATGCCAATTCTCCTGGCAGACGAGCTCATAAACCACGGGACAAGAGACGATGAAATTGCGATCTCACTAGCCCTTGCAGGAGATGTTAATGATGCGCCGGGTGCCTATCGATAATACTAATTACCAGTAGTTGTATTAACTTTTGAAACTATCATGGTTATGAACACTATTTATACTAAAAACGGGATATTTACCATGATTTGTGAGTATTTGAGTATCCCGATATTTCGGCGCAGTTGCATGCGCCATGATCACGGGTAAACATGATCATGGCGCATGCAACTGCGCCGAAATATCGGGATACTCAAATACTCACAAATCATGGTAAATATCCCGTTTTTAGTATAAATAGTAGTTGTATTGACAAGGAAACACACACATGTTTATTGGTTGGCCCCGTCTGCCATGAGTCTTGGCGTATACTATAGTTGCCTGCGTAATGGTCAATATTCAACCGTAGTTCAATATTTATTTTCATGTTATTTACTTATAGCTTTCTGCATTCCTTCGCTATAGTATTATAACACCTGTCGAATCCGACCTAATAGATTTCCACGAGTTTAGTCACCTTTTTCTAACCCATAATCATCTTTCACACAATCCATTCATATCGGAATGTGCACCTCCGACTATATCTTTGACCTAAATTCTCTCCACCTGAAGGTCTGGAAGAAATCGCTTCAAAGCGATAAGGACGCCCGTTGTACTGTTTGCTTTGTGTTTTCAATTGTGTTTGTAATTTATTTAATTTTATGATGTATATGTACAATAAAGTGTTAATAAATTCATTCATCTTCTTTGGCCTTACTCTACTCACCTCCTCCTCATCATCATCTTCTATATAAAGAGTTTTCTCCTTCTTCTTCCTCTTGACGGGTACGGGCGATGGTTCCTTCTTCTTGACTCGACCGCGCTTGGCGCGGGTCGGCTCCACTTCTTTCTCTTCTTCTCGCGCTTCTTGGCCTTTTTTCTAGACAAATAACACATAAACAAGTTATGAGATTCGTTATTGATGAGACCTCAGTCTGACTTGTATGAGAATACCATAGAAGTCTTAGTAAAAAAATAATATATAAATGTTTTACTTAGAAAACTTTCGTGATTGATTTCAATCATTATTATAAATACGGGATTTATCACGTACCGTCTTATCGGTGTTTCGACCGACAATGTTTCGGTTCAATTCGTGAACCTTCATCAGGGTGAGTGCGATCCGCTCCGAATAACGTCTCGCCTCGCACTGAAGGTTCACGAATTGAACCGAAACATTGTCGGTCGAAACACCGATAAGACGGTACGTGATAAATCCGTATTTATAATAATGATATAAATGTTTATTTAAATTGGCGATGGTCAAGCGCTTGACCACCATCTCACCTGATGGTAAGTGATGGTGCGAAGATGGAGCACGTTTGCCTTGAAACTAAGAACTAACGAAGACTATCACCGATAAAAAAAATACTTACAGCCTTGCCCGTGGGGTACTTCCAGTTCTTGAAGGGATTACCGGCTATTTTGTTTAGGCGCACTGTTATTACGTCTTTAGAGTCCAGTTTCGTTTGCTCCGCGATGTGGGAGACGATGTGGTCGAACGCTTGTCCGGGTGATACTCCAAACCTAAAAAAAAAAAAACAAATTGTTTTTATTTCAGACGTTTTTATCTATATTTTGTTGGTAACAATTAGTCCTTGTACTAAGTTAGTGACGCAATACATAACATATAACTTTTTAACAAAAATATAATCAACTTCAGATAACAGAAAAACCAAACTACTGAACAGATTTTGATGACATTTATATGGGACTGATCAGAAAGTATAAAAATAATATTCCAAATCCGTTGATAAATGACGGAATTGTTAGCAAACATAATAACATCCTTTTTTTTAAATCAATTAATTGAACCCGTTGCCTCGTGTGTCCCAGACGGCTATTCGGCCACTGTGTCACGGAGGGCGTGTTGATTGTGAATAATGACTCACTTCTCCCTCCAGACCAGCTCGTCGAGGAACTGCTGTATGATCTGTCGCGACAGGAGCGACAGCGTGTTCTGGAACATCCTCGGCACGATCCGCCGCAGGTACTCCATTATATTCCCGTTTGAGTTCTTGCCCTCAGTGTGGGACGACGTCTGGTGCACGTTCTTGAAGCCCATGGAAATTAGCGTACCTAGGAACAAAAATATGTTCTTTTTTTAACGTACCTAGGTATTCATTCGACCACAATCTCTCATGGTGAGCTATAACGTAGACTAATAATTTTACTTTGAAAACTTGATTTATTTCAACCTTTATTATAAAAAGGCTTCCGCCAACGGCTTCGAACGCGTTGTTTGTCAACAAAAAGTAGCCTTTGTTTATGATGCAGGTAATAATCTATCAACACATTATAATATTCACATTTATAATATTAGTATGAGTAGCTAACCCGCCACGGCTTCGCACTTATTTCAAAATTAAATTTTGAATTCTTACAAAAAGGTCTTATAAAACACTTTTTTCAGTTTTTCTAGAATTTATAGATTTTCCGGGAAAGTAAAAAAAAATTTAAATCTGTTCAGCCGTTCTCAAGTGATGCAAGTGACGGTTGGCTATACGTTTGGTTTGACACGGCCTAAAATATTAAGAATCCGGTACCTTTATCAACAGTTAGATCTGTGAGGATAGTGGAGGCCGGGTGCACCCAGGCGTGGAGGGGCTCCAGGATCTTCTGGAAGCGCTTCTTGTAGTTCTTCTCGTGTTCCGCTAGCGGTTCCACGGCGCGGAGACGAATCTGATACAAATTAAACACACAATAAACTCACGATTTACTTTTCACAAATACTTCTTAAACTACTTTAGATCCAGTTATGTCTTGGGTAGTTGTACATGTGTATATCTTAAAGGCCAAAAAAGAAAAAAATGCATGCACGTATAATTTTGTGAAGCGACATTAACAAATGTTAGCGAGCCAACAATGGATAACAAAAAGTTATAGGATGTTAATTAGCGTTATTATGGTGTTGCAAAATGTTGCTCCACAAAAATAAATTTGGTGTTGTATCTTTAAATTATTAAACACAAATCCAATCAAACAAAAAACACCGTTAGGGCAGTTTTACAATAAATATAATAAAAAAACTAATTGTAATAAGGTGTACAAGGAAAATATACCTAAATCGCCTAAAAAACCATGATAAACCCCGCTGGCAAGGGCATTGGTAAATACCCAATGGACACAAATCGACTGAAGAGCCCATGTATTTTACAACCTGCTATGAAACGAAGGAAGGACTAATTTGCAACCAGGCTAGAAACTTGATGTAGCGCTCACTTCAGCGTTTGAGAGACGCCGCCCCTAGCTACGACACTGATGCGTTCCAAATCAAATGAATAATTCATAATCATTAGGGATCGGCATAGGTAATGCTATTTTGGGTCAATGAACCTGAATGATAAGTTAATATGGATATGCCACGGGATTTATTCCCCGATTCCCGGGAATATTTTTTGAATGACGATGTAAATGAATTTAAATGTCGATGTAAATGTGTGCGTATAGTGAAACCGAGTCCTTACCTTACCCGCGATAAGCTACAAAAGCGTGAGGGAAAGGGATGACTTTAGTGACCAATACAACATGTATTTGCATAAAGCTGAATAGTTACTACGTAAACTACGAATTCCTAAAAAAACATGTTAAATAAAATAAAAATATATTTCCCGGGATTTAGAAGGCATATCCATGTTAAGTTAACGGTCACTAATTCCCGTGAAGCCCGTACGCCGATCAGTAATAATCATTCATTCGCATGAATGCATGTACAATAGTTCCCCATACTTAGAACTGAAACTCAAAAATGTTTTTCATCAAACCCATGCGTGCGGTGTATCTATGGATAGGTCTTTAAAAACGATATTGAGGTTTCTAATATATTTTTTTTCTAAACCGAATAGTTTGCGAGAGAGACACTTCCAAAGTGGTAAAATGTGTCACCCACCTGTAACTTCTAAAATAAGAGAATAATAAAACTAAAAAACATATATGATGTACACTTCCACCGAAAATTGGTTTGAACGAGATCTAGTAAGTAGTTTTTTTAATACATAAATCGTAAACCGCAATTTACCTTTCATTCAATCAACTCAAATATAAAAAAAGTTACAACGAACTACAAGAACTTTTATATTATATTACTTGCTGCTACGGAACCCTTCATGGTCGAGTCCGACTCGCACTTGGCCGCTTTATTTTAGAAGTCGATTAAAAATCATTAATTAGTAGGAAGTAGAACAGTTCCAACTTACGCATTTCTCCGAAGTATCCAAAACGCCCAACACTTCCACTTTCACCTGCCTCTGCGTGCCATCATGGCTAGTCGTCCCCAGCGATATCACCCCCACTTCCACCTTCTTCCCAGAGCCACCCATCAGCCCCAGATGCTGATGTATGGCCGACGTACACACAGCTCTCAGCCAGGTGAACAGACACTTCACGTACAAGTTGTCGACCTTCACCCATTGGACTACGTTCTGTACGTTGGTCTGACAGGCCCAGTGGTAGACCAGTTTGAGTAGAACGCTGGGGGGGAATGTGGCCCCTTCGAAGATTGAGCTGGAGAATACTGAGACGAAGCGTGTTGGGCAGCACTCGGAGATCCACACGTAACCACCAGAGTAGGGGAATTTTGTTACATCAGAGTACATTCCTAAAAAAATAACTCCAATGTAGGGAATGCAATCCCGACTCGAGATTGCAAATTCGAGATCCCACGGGATTAGAAATATCAATCCCGAGGGATCCCGGAATTTTCGGGATCCCGTCTAGTTTAAAAAAAATGTTAAATTCGGATGACTGAAAAAACTAATAACTGCTTGTTTGTGATAGTGAGGTTAACTAAAATAACATATTACTCGAAAGAAAATAAAAATCTTTATTCTTTAATCTTACCAACTAAATAATTATCGTCACCTGTCGCTAATATTCGGAATAGTTTTCTAACGCTGTTTGGCGTTCCTGCCGCTCGCGGCCGTCAGTCAGCGCGCCGCTTGCGCCCCGAGTGGACGTGTGTAGCGTCGCTGACCACTGCCGCCCAATCCCGTCAATCTCGAACGGGATCTCGTCATATGTTGCGTCGGGATTGATCCCGAAAAATTACACGAGATCTCGCGAGATCGGGATTGCATTCCCTACTCCAATGTTACTACGTATGTACGACATTAAATATTAACACGGGTAGGGCTAATGGCTAGTATTGTTGTAAAATAGGTTTTTTTAATTCATTACCATAGAAAATGTTAAATTTTCAAACAACCTTAATATCAAGTCTTAAAATTTAAATGAAACAGCCGGTATCAAATAGGTAAACAAATTATATTTGTACAGTCAAGGTACATTTTAAGCACACGCGGCGCTTTCCAACGCGCTCGTGATTTGTACTCGTATCATTCTTATTCAATAAATCAGTTTACGATTAGAGCTTCGGACTCGGGTAGTTATTGTTTATCCCATCCTTGCACTATCAATATCAGTAATATCATGAAATGGTAGGGAAGTCACTTTACAATATTCATACATCATGTAAGTAGGCATGTAACAGAACTGGCGAGCAGCACCGCGTGTATATATTACACGAACCATTTGGAGCCACTTTTTACCACCACATAACTCAAAAATTATTTTACATAAACATTTTAATTTTGACTCATATATTGAAATTTGCGAGATACATATGTGCTCCAAATTTCATAAACACACCTCAAACGGTTATTTAGATATTAACGTGTTAATATCAGTACTGTAATTTTTCTGAACATCTTTTTGTTGAAGTCACTGTTAACTATTCCAAAATACTGCTTGGCGTGTACTACCCTCCCTCCAGTAAAATTGATTACTTCTCCTCTCTGGAATCAAAACTTGAATCTTATTCCACTCTATACGATCACACTCTCTTCTCGGGGATTTTAATACATGCCTGCTAAAGGGTGACGTTCGTGCGAATAAACTTCTTTCCTTAGTCTCCTCTGTTAACATGCACGTTCTTCCTCTTTCTGCCACTCACCACGCTCCCCACTGTGCTCCTTCACTTCTAGATTTAATTATAGTCTCGGACATTGACCGTGTAGCAACATACGGCCAGTTGTCAGCCTCTTTCTCCTACCACGATCTTTTGTTCGTATCTTATAAAATTCGCTGTCCCAGGCGTAAGCCCAAAAATCTTCTCCTTCGTAGTTTTAAGGATATTAACATGGAGCGTTTAAAGGTGGATGCCAATAACATCGATTGGTCTCCAGTAGTCAATGCGGCAAGTGTGGATGATAAAGTATCTGTCTTAAACTCAATTGTCACTAAACTCTATGATGCTCACGCTCCGTTGAAACGCGTCAAAGTGAAACATCCTCCAGCGCCTTGGCTGACAAAACCTATTAAAAGGATGATGTCTAAGCGAGATAAGGCAAAGAGGATCTACAAGAAGATACCTTCCGAAGAGAACTTGGCAGTCTACAAAAAGCTTCGGAATCGGTGCAGCAAGATGTGTAGAAATGCAAAGAGACACCACATACATAGCTCCATCCAAAATTGTACCACCGCTAAAATGTGGAAATTTTTAAATTCACTTGGAATTGGTAAAGGATCAAATGACTCATCTATCTCTTTTGACCTTAACACTATTAATACTCATTTTTCTAAATCGCCTCTCTGCGTGGACGATGTCATAAAACGTTCCACTCTTGATCATTTATCTAACCTTACTAGACCTCAGTGTTCTCCTTTTATCTTTGTGGATGTTACTGAGACTGAAGTTTTGAAGTTCCTTCGTTCCATTTCCACTAAGGCCGTCGGTACAGATGGCATTCACATCCTTATGATTCAACTCCTTTCCTCTGAGCTTGTTCCTATAATCACTCACATTATTAATTATTCTCTCGAAACGAGCTCATATCCTGCGGTCTCGAAAAAGGCTTTTGTTATCCCTCTACCAAAGACATCTAATCCCACCCTGGTATCTCAGTTTAGACCCATCTCCATTTTACCAATTCTATCTAAAATTTTAGAACACGTTGTGCATAAGCAACTGTCCCACTTCCTTGCCCTTAATTGCCTGCTGAGTCCTTACCAATCCGGGTTCCGTCCAGGTCACAGCACGGTTAGTGCTCTAACTAAAGTGTCCGATGACATTCGCTGGGGCATGGATAACCAATACCTTACAGTCCTCGTATTGTTAGACTTTAGCAGTGCTTTTAATTCGGTTTATCACGACATTCTCCTATCCATCCTCTCCTCCTTCAATATTTCTCTCTCAGTAACTTCTTGGTTTGCCTCCTATCTTTCGGGTCGCACGCAGTGTGTACGTTCGGACGAGTCTTGTTCTGACTGGTGTGACATCACCCCTGGCGTACCTCAAGGTGGTGTTCTGTCTCCTCTCCTTTTTTCGGTGTTTATTAACGCCATAACCCACGTTCTTACTTCGCACTATCTTTATGCTGACGACCTACAAATATATCACCAGTTCAAATTGGACGAGGTTTCAATGGGTATTGACCAAATCAACTCTGATCTCAACCATATCTACTCGTGGGCAAAGGCTTTTGGTCTCCTGGTCAACCCATCGAAGTCTCAGGTTGTACTTTTTGGGAGCCCTTATATGTTAAATCTTGTCGGTAAGTGTAATCCTCCTCCAGTTTTATACGCTGGAGCACCGATTAGCTACTCGGCAAATGCCAAGAACCTTGGCGTCTATTTTGACAATCATCTGTCTTGGGTGCGGCATGTTAATGAGATTAGTAAAAGGGTTAACTACTCTTTTCAATCTCTTAAGCGCCTCCAAAAGTTTTTACCCTTTGAAACTAAAATTACTCTTGCTCAAACACTCATGTTACCCCTTTTAGACTATGCCGATGTCTGTTTTCTTGACGCCACCGAGGAACTTCTAAATAAACTGGAACGTCTTCAGAATTTGTGTATCCGATTCATATTCGGGTTGCGCAAGTTTGATCACGTCTCCATGTTTAGATCCCAGCTAAAATGGCTTCCCATTCGTCGTCGACGTGATCTTCATGTTGTAACTTTTCTCTTCAACACTCTTTTCAATCCTTTAGCTCCTTCTTACCTCCGTGAGCGCTTCGATTTTCTTGTCCTACCTGAGATGACTTGTAGGTCATCTAAGTCCCTCCTTCTCAAAACCCCTCCTCATTCCTCCAGTCGCTATGGCGGTTCCTTCACTGTCCATGGAGTCAACATGTGGAATTCTCTACCACACTCTATCCGCGCAAGTCCATCACTAAGCACTTTTAAGCTTAGAGTCAAAGAGCATTACCTGTCCTTGTAAGCTTTTAGGTTATTTATTATGTATAAGTAGGTATATTATTTATATTTTGTATAATATATTATGTTTATCTCTAATGTAGGTATAGTATATAGGTATTATTATTATTTTTTAATATGGTTAAGTGTTGTATTTATTATAGTATATACTATATATTAGTATTCTACTCCAATGTCATTCTCTGTGCACGTACCCACCACTATAATCAAATATCTCTATCTTCAAAGGTTTGCTGGAAGAAAACTCTTATTAGGGTTAAGCTCGCCTTTGTACATGTCCATTTTGTAAGCTATTTTTATCTGTAAATCTATTTGTGTACAATAAAGAATAAAGAAGTCATTTTTATAACTGCCTGCCTGACTGACCTATAGATCAAAACTCTAACCCAGTTCCAGATGACCTAGAAAGTTCAAATTTGGCATCCAGATAGGTAGTTGGGTGAATACAAAGGAATAAATCAGGAAGTAGTATTTTTTTATAATTTTATTATAATTTTTCAATTAATTAATTCTATTAGGAACACTTACTTATCAAAATTGATTTCTGATAGAAAATAACACAAAAAGACAATTATACCACGTAAACGTAGGAAAATACAGTAGATTAACAAAAACCATTAGATACTAATTTTATTATGAATAATTTTATTTTAAAGTACCTACTAATAATTTCTGTACAAAAAGTAATGATATCCCATCAAAAACATAAATGTGAAATGAGACCCCAAGTTCAATATTATGATATACAATGTATCCTTGGTTGTTGACTTCAATGACAAAAGTGAGATCTAAATGGGTGCCAAGTTCAATGGTCAGTCCTGAAATTTATTTATAACTTTTTTTTCCTAACCTATCTCTTCCCACTGCTGGGCAAAGGTCTCCCCCAAGTCCCTCCAAGTATCCCTATCTGTCGCTATTTTCCACCATCCTCTTTGGAAGGTGTCGAAATCGTCCCACCAACGCTTTCTCGGGCGACGTCGGGGTCGGCCCCCGACCTTCCGTCTTCAGGCGTCCATGGTGTTGCAATATGGGCCCATTTCTCGGAGTGCATTCGGTCAACGTGGCCCGCCCATTCCCACTTAAGCCCAGCCGATCTCTTCCCTACATCTGCAATGCCGGTAAGTGACCGCAAGCATGGTGTTACGCACTTGGTCGACACGTTTAAAGCCGAGAATGCTGCGCTCCATTGCCCTTTGACAAATCTTGAGCTTTGACTTCTGGGCTTCAGTCAGAGACCATGTCTCCGCACCGTAAGTTGGCTGGGCAGAATACACATGTCGATGAGTTGGCGCTTAAGTGTCAGAGGAAGGTCACCCTTCATGTCACCCTTATTTATAACAACAGAAAATATTTTATAACAACTTAGAATATCATTTCTGATAATAACTTAGGATAATTATATTGAAGCATAGTCTAAACTGGCTAGTTCTCATATAATGCGTTGCCAAAGCCGTCAGGAGACCTTTTGGTTCTATTTAGTGTTTTTAGCATATAGAGTTTGCACGCAATGTTAGGGCGTAACTGAGTGTCGAGCCTAAATGGAGTCGATTTATTTGTCGACTTCATAATGATAGACGATAGACTAGTATTCAGGATCGCACGCGTCTAAAAACCATACTACAAAATGATATTACTCACCCAGTTTCAATTTATTCCCCGAGTGTACTAGACACCACTGTTCAGAGCGCACCAATCCATTCTGTATTAACCACTCCGTGAACTTCATGGGGGTGTGCATGAGGACCGACTTCACTTTACTGTCCAGAGATGAACGGTCCGATGGCGGGGGAGCGTCTTTAGAACGTAGATATGGACGGGCCACTACCACCAGGGAGGGGAATGTTTTACCTGGAAAAAGAAGATAAGATAAACAATGGGCGGCCTTATCGCTGAGAGCGATATCTTCCATGCAAACTTTGGATGGAAATACATTAATGAAGTTAGAACAGAGGATGGTGTACTACAGATTATAATTGTTGAATGAATGTCCTATTTATAAAGTTATTAGAATATTATAGAAATTAATTTGCAACAACACAGCAAATACACAAGAATAAAAAATACAACGATGCAAAAGATACAACGTAAAACTAAACAATTTACTGTCATAAACTGCAAAAAGGACTCTAACTCAGCATGATGCGGGTTGTAATACGATAATTCGAAATATTGTTAGGTTAGGATCATGATGGCGTGCAAACTGAAGAGCCCAAATTCAATATAATTTCTCTCCACTTGAAACACTTCAGCTTAATAAATGACGACCTCCGTGGCGCACTGGGCGAAAAGCCAGCTGAGACTCAGAAGGTAGCGGGTTCGATTCCCGCCGCGGAACAAATGTTTGCGCATGATCTACAGATATTTGTTCCGGGGCTGGTCGTTTCTCTATACATTGTAAGTATGTATTTACAAAAAAATGAATATACGTATTTTATCAGTTATCTGGTTCCCATAGTACAATCTCAGCTCGGGGCTAGATAGCGCTGTGTGAAATGTCCAGCAATATTCTAGCTCAAGACTAGGCTTACCCACCCGGGGGCGGGCGATCACTAAGGTTCCCAATGATGCTGATATTAGCCGCCATGATAGATTTCCTCAGTACACAGACCCGTGAAGATTATCTCAGGATGGTAGTCAAAGGCAAGTCCCGAACATTAGGTTTGATACGTGCCCACTTTTTGAATAGAAGAATTGATTTTCGCGTCCGGACGTTTCATCGGATACTTTTTTTTACTCACGCACCACCTCGTACGGCATCGTTGAATAGGTCTTTCAAAAACACTATAAGGTTTCTTGCACACTTTTTTGATACAATAGCCCGTTTACGAGTTATTTTCAAAGTTGCTATTTTCGTAATAATCGCGTGACTTTGTATTTTAAAAGCTAAAGCCGTGCTGACTACGATCCCTTCCCTGTGCGTAGTCAGACTCGCACTTGACCAATTATTGCTTCTAGGACATGCTGGTTTCCTCACGATGTTTAACGCACGATGTGTAACATTTAACGCACGTGTAAATTGTTTAACTAATAAAAAAATAAATTTTGATTTAAAAAGAAAAAAACCAGTTCGAACTAGTTTTTTTTATTGATGATAGCCAAGCGCTTGACCACTACCTCACCTGAAATGATGGTAAGTGAAGGTGTGATCGAAGAGATGAAGATGCACCACCAATAAATATGGTTTATATGCCACGTTTAAAGCACGTGTAAATGCGCACATACATTTTTTAACTAATAAAAAAATAAATTTTGATTTAAAAAGAAAAAAAACCAGTACCAACTATTGTAACAGATGGAGATGCACCACCAATAAATATGGTTTATATGCCTAAATCACAAAGTGTGTCTTTGAGATCTTGGCATATAAAAATATCAAAATTTGCCTAAAACAAACTCACTTCGTCAGATAAACAAACACAAATGTTTGTTTTTTTTTATTTCAAGTTTCTCTGAAAATAATGTTGATACAGCAATTGACATTAACAATAACAATTCACTTTCCTTTTTTAATTAGAGCATGACAGAGCGACGCCATCTATTAGCAGTTATAAGAACATAGCCTGAAAACCCCTCATCCCACTACTTCGTACTAGCTTCCGCCAGCGGTTTCGCATGCGTTGGTTGTCGACAGAAAGTAACCTATGTGTTAATCCAGATTATATAATCTACATTCATACCAAATTTCATCGAAATCGGTTCAGCCGTTACGACGTGATTGAGTAACAAACAAATAAAGAAACATCCAAACTTTTGCATTTATAATAATTGCGTGTGATGTGATATGCTCTTCCAGATTGTATCTTACCCTGTAGCTTGTTGAAGGACACCTCTCTGGAGTCAGCCAGGTTTTTGTTGGCTGCACCAGCAGCGTCTTCCTTGGTCAGGTCGACGGTGGCGATCGTTTTAGCAGCAGAGCCCGTCAGCAACCCGCCGATAGCGGTGGCCTCTGATGGCCGCACGTTTGTAACGACGCTGTGCACATCTGTGGACACAAAATCCTGCTGTAATGGCGATATTACACGGTTCTCTTCTGCCTTTCTATTTGGATGATTTAACCAAACTGATTTATTTTAACTGTTGCAGTCGAAAGAACTGAGCTGATGTTAAGCTGAGCTTCTATAAGTTTAATGATGATGAATTTAAGAAGGAGTACTTACTAGAAGGAGCCAAAGTTTTGTCCTTAGTCTTGCCATCCTTAGACTCCTTGTGCTTTTCCTTGTCTTTGTCCTTGTCCTTATCCTTATCCTTGTCTTTGTCTTTCTTCTTCTTCTTGCTGTGGCGTGTTTCTGGTGAATGGACTCTCTCGGGTGACGGGGAGTATTCACGGTCTTCTTCGCGATTCTTGCGTCTACCTGAAATGTCAAGCAAATTGTGATGGATGGTTAAGAACGAGATAGCTAGTCGTATAGTTAGACTTGTCTCTGCTTAGCATTTAACGGTAATTTGGACGCTTAGATACTTATATTTGGCTAATAACTACCTAATATAAGAGATTACTGTAAAAGTGAATCATAAAACACTTTCAAGTGTGATGTAGGTAGACTGCAATGTTGCTCGTATACAACTAACTTGTCAACAGAGATAGAATCTCTGTTGACAAGTTAGTTGTATACTGTCTCCTGTGAGGTGTGCTGTCTCATATATAAATGAATGCAAAACTTTCAACCATGCGTAGCTCCTTACATAGATTGAAAAGAAACTCTGTCCTAGAAACACAATTTAATCTATACTTAAACATTATTCAGATGTAAAGTCTATTGTTCGTAGGGGGCAATCTCAGGAACAACTGAAGATTCTGAAAATAATTACACTGAAAGCTTCAATGCTATAGTTATAGTTGCATAATGGTTCGGTGCGATACGAAGGCGCCGATTTTTATCAAGTCAGGTAGTAAAAAATAAACAAACATACCTTTCTTAGCTGGCTTCTCTTTGGATATAGACATGGAGCGTGATCTGGATCGAATGATCTCAGCACTCTGCTTTTCCAGATCTTTGAGTACTGGTTGCCTGAAAAAAATGTTGGGTTAGTTACAGGTTCACTAATTACTTGCAGGTGATTGTACTATTGTGTATCTAGTTATATGTTTTGTTAATTATTATTATAAATACGGGATTTATCACATACCGTTTTATCGGTGTTTCAATCGACAATGTTTCGGTTCAATTCATGAACCTTCATCAGGGTGAGTGCGATCCGCTCCGAATAACGTCTCGCCTCGCACTTATTCGGAGCGGATCGCACTCACCCTGATGAAGGTTCACGAATATAAGACGGTACGTGATAAATCCCGTATTTATAATAATGATTGAAATCAATCACAAAAGTTTCCTAAGTAAAAATTATTTGTTATTACAGTTTTCTAAGTAAAAATGATTTGTTAATTTAAGTGTGTATACATTAAAGCATTTTCTATTCTATTCACTGAATTCTTTCATTATTGGTCTTACAATTACAAGATGGAATAAACTAGAATTGGATCAGAGGAACTAATTAGTTCTCTATAAACAAAATGATACTGTTTATTGGAATTGCACCCACATAAAATCAACCCAGATCATATCTGTTTATTGCTGAAAAGCCATATGCGATAAAAAATAATAATTATTATTATTAGGGTTGTCAAAACCCTTTAAAAGGCCATCATAACTTCCAAGCTGGTAACTGACCTATCAAAATGACCTTATGAAAACCAATGACATAGAGAAACAGAGAAAAGAAATAGGAATTGTAAATTATGCTGTGACATTTCAAAAACAATCAAAACACGAATTTTGAACTACATACAACTTACTTTCCGAGCAACTGGTAAGCAGTAAACTGATCACCATTGTACACTATCTGTCCACCTGTATCCTTCACCATTTCATCCAGCTTGTTCTGAATACTCTTGTATTCTTCGTCTGCATATTTATACGCTGCCAGTTGAGCTTCAGAGAGCTCTTCCTCCCAACAGTCCAGCTCAAGAGTGGGTATATCTGGCCCAAAGTACGACCGCTTGTACAGATCGGCCTCTATAATCTCAGCTTGAGGAGCAATAGGAGCATTGTCGTCGATAACAGCAACATCCTGGAAATAAAAATATTAAGAAAAGGTTACCAATTCGTCGGTGGCGGGCTCAGGGTAGGTTCGTAAACAAACCACTTTATAATTTTTTTACTCACATCGGTATCATCCTTGAGCTTTTTTAATTTCATTGTTATGATTTTAGAAACTATAGAACGTAACTTTATCCATGCAATAGGATAACTTTTGCCAATAAAACTAAAAACAATCTGAAAAAACGCCGCCGCAACGCCAAGCTTCGCTTCCACCTTCCATTCAGACCACAGACCACATAGATGTACTACGCATTCACTCACGCTTCACGCACGTATCCAAAACAATTTTATTACTTTTTTTTTTGTGGCGTCGCACGAATTGTGCATTTGCCATTTTATCCAGCAGCGCGCTAGAAGGAAAAAGTACAAAAAACAGCTTCCTGACCGAGGTACAAAAAAATCGCGCGCAAAAAAATAAATAAAAATTCCGCGCTTCGTTTGGACTAAGATTTCTCAAATTTTTTTTATCAGCACCGTATTAAAGTATTATTGTACTAAAACCTAGATAAAATAGGCTTTCTCAAGGTATAACTTTTATGCCTTTCTATTAATAAATTGTAATAAAAATCACAGGTTGAAAACAAAAACTCTTATGATTTTGTTCGCGAATTTCAGATTAAAATGCTTATGATTTAGAAAATATAACAGTTATATATGTAAATGTTGTTTGTTTTGATAGCTTAATATATTATTTATAAGGTTCAATCGAAAAAATATACAAAGTGTTCACAACTTATAATTACGGAACCCTAAACCACACGCGTTGAACAAGTTAGCAACAAATTGAGTTGAGTGGACGCTTTGTTGATAAGATTGTAAAGTGATGAATGCCCTTTTTTATGAGAGTGTCGAGTTTTTATGTAGCTTAGGGGCTGTAGTTTCATAATACAATGATTTCGACACTGTTTTGTTTATAAATACGAGAGTAATTTATTAAACAAAGCATTGCTAGACGTGTTTAGACGTTTTCTGAAAGTATTACCCGTGCGCGATAAGTTGGGACCTGAGCGCGGTGACGTCATATTGGCGTGTTTGTACCGCCCGCAAAAAAGCGAACATAACAAGCAGCCGCCCGCGGCTTCGTCTTTGTTTTTTTTAACCTAATTTATTATGTTACTCAGGGAGGACGCTGCTTTTTATCTTATCTTTTTTACACTATTTGAATAAAATAAAAATACAATGTTTAAGTTCATATATTTATTTTATCTATTATTTACATTATCTCATCTTCGTCACTACTTAGTGGATTTATGCCTTCTAGAGGTTGTTCTTCGTCCTCAGTCTCACTATAATCACTTGACGAAGAGGTATCCGATAAATTTACAATTAATTGCGATTCATTCGTCTCTTGTAAGAGGTCATCGTCCCAATACTTTTGTCGAAGCCTGTCCACATGGTTGACTTCTTTTTCCAGACAACAAAACAATAACACAAACGAAAACTAAAAGAATTCCAGAGCGAGTCGTTACGTGACGTAGGCCAGTACGAGACTAAAAACTCTAGTAAAAATAGTGATGCGAACGGTACAATACGGGCTCCATCCAGGGGCGTAGCTACCGCCGTATTTGCCGTATCAATTATACGGGGCCCCCGGGCCACGGGGGCCCCCAAAGTGTAAGGAAAAAGAATAAAAACTTTCTAATTTATTTTATTTTACAAATGACAAAATTCTATAAAGCAATTCCTTTTTTTCCCGCCTTAAGCGTGCGTTCAAAAGTTGGCAACACTACATCGTTATGGCGGGCTGCGGGACTTCCCCGTTTTACTTACTTCATCTTCAACTCAGCGGGGAATCCCCGGGAATCCTTCATCGATATCGCGATGTACGTGTACGTTGTTGTACTTTGCATTGGATGTTAAACCACGGAGTGCAGTGCACTGTTTATTTACGCGCTTTATATAAATGTGCATTACATTGTAATTCAGTACAAACAATTTTGTTCTTCTGGTTTAGCAGTATTAGTAACGATTTGTAAAAGAAATGAGTGAAAGGAAAAGAGATTATCCCAGCGGCGCTGAGAAAAGAAAAATTAAACAGAAAAGGGACGAGGTTATAAAAAAAGTGCCCAAAATTTCTTCATTTTTTCAGAGACAAGATACTGTGAGTGATTTAGATTGGAAAGGTAAGTACTACACTACTACCCAACCCATTTATTAGGGGCCCGTAGTGATAAACAAGGAAATCTTTTAATTTCGGTCTGTCCATCTGTCCGTCACAAAAAGTTGTCTCCCCCCTCGATTTTCACAATTATACTGTTTTTAGGGTTCCGTGCCTTGATTAAAAAAAACAAAATTCTAACTTATCTATAGGATCGATTTGTTTTGTTGTTTGTTTATCAGTCCGTATCGTATCGTTAATTGCGTGTTGAGAACTTCAGATGTGCAGACTCGCTTTCGGGTTCTCGTTTTGTATGGCCACTACACTACGCGCTGCGTTTAAATAGCACGCAGGTGTATAGTAATGCACGGACGGGCTGCAGGTGATTTTGTATCTACTAATAGGTACGAGCACAATCCGCGTAGAATCTGTGTGCGTCTGAACTGAACACTCTCTAACTGTGACCCTTAGTAACGTTATTTATTTATATATAACTCTTTTTAGTTTAGTATCAAAGCATTCGTATTTATTTTTTAACAATTACTCGTTTATTTTTAGATTCTTCTGAAGCATGTTCTTCGTCACATATCCATCCGGAAATAGAAGAAAGCCAAGCACATACTTTATCGGATGTCCATCCAGAAATCGAGGAACCCCAAGTCAACGATTCTGATATATCTGCAGATAATGCAGATTGTAATATAATTTCATCAGATAGAGGAAATTTTGGTGACAATTTAACTGAATGCGAACGAGAAATAATTTTTAAATTGGGTCCATTTAAACCACAAGGACCATTTCCAAAAGTTTCAGAAAATAACCGACCTTTTTCAGCTTATTATTATTCATATTTCAATCAGGCAGGCATAAAAATTATAAGACCATGGTTATGTTATTCTAACGTTTTAAACAAACCGTACTGTCACTTCTGTTGGTTATTAGCAGATCGTCAAAACAAATCGTACTCCTCTGCTTGGGTTAACGGTGTTTCGGTTAGAAGCAATTTCACACAAACTATTCTTGACCATGAAAAGTCACAGCAGCATATTAGTGCCTCACTCTCTTATAATAATTGGTTGCAAGGAAATACCATCGATACTCTATTGAAAAGTGAAATCGATAGTAAAATTACATTCTGGAGAGATGTACTGCATCGTATAATTAATGTTATAATTACTTTAGTATCTTGTAATCTACCTTTGAGGGGGCATGATTCTGATTCTGGCAATTTTATGGCAATTTCACGTCTGCTATCTAACTATGATGCAACTTTAAAAGAACTTTTTCTAAAACCGAAAGGTGAAATAAATTATTTAAGCCCTACGATTCAAAACGAAATTATTAGTTTGCTTGGTACTAACGTTAGGAACAGTATTATCTCAGAAATTAAAAAAGCTCCATTTCTGACAATAATTCTGGATACAACACAAGAGTTGTCAAAAATTGACCGACTATCTGTAGTTTTTCGATATATCTCGGTTACAGAAAATGATGATAATGTGCCTAAAGAAATAAAAATCTGTAAGTCCTTTTTAGGATTCATAGCAGTAACCGATTGCAGTGCTGCAGGTCTGAAAACTGTCATTTTAAATTTGACTAAAGAATATGGAATTGATTTGACTAAATGTAGAGGACAGGGATACGATGGAGCAAATGTTATGTCGGGTGTGTATGGAGGATTACAAACCCTAATAAAAGAGCATGCTCCAAATGCCGATTATGTTCATTGTGCTGCGCACGCTTTAAACTTGGTTTTGAACGATGCTGCGAGACATGTTCGTGAAGTATCGACTTTTTTCGATAATTTAGAAAAAATATATACTTTTTTTGGCAATAGTATAAAACGCTGGGCTATGCTAAGTGACTTTGTACCAACTAAAATTAATTTCAAATAAAAAAGATGAACGTGAAGAATGTAAAAGTATAATTAATATTTTAGAGAGTTTTGATTTCTTAGTGCTCGTTACATTTTTTTCTTCACTATTTGAAATTATTAATCCTGTTTCTAAAGCTCTACAGCATGAAAATAATGACTTACAGAAATCTAGTATTTTATTAAGTAATCTTTTAAATAGACTGTGCCAATTAAGAAATCAGAATTCATTTAATAGTTTGCTAAATGAATCCAAAGATTTAGCAAAAAAGTGGGGGGTAACAACTGTTTTTAAAAACAGTAGGCGAAAGATAACGAAGCGTTTTTTGATGAGTTATCACAAGATGAGAGAATTTCCGACCCGGAATCCTATTTCAAAGTCAATGTATACTATTGCTGTTTAGATATATTAATTTCTCAAACTAAAGAAAGATTTCAGAGCCTTTGCAACCTGAGTAGTATATTCGAAATATTACAACCGGAGAAACTCCTATCTTCTTCAAGCGAAGAGATATTAAACGCTTCCGGAAAACTGTCTGCTAAATACAGTAAAAACATCTCACTTAATCTTTGTGACCAATTAAAGGCTCTAAAAACATGCTTAAATTCTGAAATTAAAAAAAATTATTCCATTAAAGAACTCATTGAATTATTGCTAGTAAAATTCAATAGTCTTGCATCCAGTTTTCCCGAGGTAATCACAGCATGCTTTTTATTCTTGACCCTTCCAGTTACAACCGCAACGGCAGAAAGAAGTTTTTCAAAATTAAAACTAATAAAAAATTACTTAAGAACTTCGATGGGACAAGAACGGCTGTCAGACATCTCACTATTGTCCATAGAGGCAGAAACTTTAGAAAAACTAAAATCATCATCAGCCATAAATGATTTAATAAATCAGTTTGCCGATAAAAAGGCAAGGAGAGTGAATATTTAAAATTCTATTTTTATTTGTAAAATGGGTAAATTATGTGATAAATAAATATTACTTCTCACAATATTTTTTTTCTTTTGTGAAAAATCTTCACCTCCATATAAGGGCCTCCAAAAAAATTTTTATACGGGGCCCCGACAAGGCACGCTACGCCACTGGCTCCATCGGGGAAGTGGAGAGGGAAGTGATCGGGGAGTCGCATTCCTAGCAGGTCCCAAGTTATCGCGCACGAGTAATAAGTCATTATATTGATAAATTTTAACAGATTTAAAGTTAAAAGTTAGGTACACTTTTGCTAATCCGTTTGTTATTTTTTTTTCACAGCTAATAAAAATCGATAGTTCCGAAAACTTATTCAACGGGCTTGTTGCTTGATTGACCATTTGAACTCAGCTTTATATATTGTCTGACATAAATTGCTTGACAGTCTGACTGACAACTTGTCTGACAGACAGGGAAAAAAAATATAACACTAAAATGTCAGTTCGACAAATAAGCTAAATTGTGATGAAATTGTTTTAGCAAGAGATAATCTGTTTTTCTCCAGGTTAAAGCCACGGCAAGGATGGAAGCTGTTCCAAAATTGCCATTGATCAATTTCGAGCTGAAAACAAGTCCGGAAAACACGCATTTTGGCCCAAAATTGAAACAGGTAAGTAGGTCTCGTAATCTCTGCGAGTGTCTCACCATTTCTTTGTCCAAGTTTGATCTGGTATTTTTTTTGTAGTATATCGCGGAGGCCTATAGAGAAGACCCTGAAAGCTACACCAATGAGATTCATCAGATGGAATGCCTGCGGTCGGTGGCCGTGCGACCTACGATGGACGGGGAGGGACTCAGTGGTTTATACAAGTATTTTTGCCAATTGCGTTCTTTACAAAGCCGCTTTCCAATGGCTAAAGGTCAGCCGGCCGCCTGCTCGTTCTCCTGGTAAGTTAATCTCGTTAGTTTGTTATTGATTTGCTGAGAGAAATACTGCCTGTTAATTTCTGAAACAAGTGAATGAATCATTGCTTGCTGTGACATGTTTATCTAACACCAACTGTTATCAATTAACTCTAGGTTTAACACATGAAATTCTAGTATGTTTGTTTTATCTGTATTTCTTATAATTATCATGATTTCATATTCTGTTTGTAAACACTTTCAACAAAGGGGTTTACCTAAAATATCACTTCCACACTTTTACTATATTTCAAACTTTGTTTCCCAGGAAAGACCTCTACGCAAACATGAGTTGTTCTCTTCCTGACATAAGATTTGAAATGGCTTGCATACTTTACAACATTGGAGCCCTACATTCCTACCTCGGTGCCTCCGAGCCTAGATCATCAGCTGACAGCTTGAAAACTGCTTGTACCCACTACCAGAATGCAGCTTGGGCATTCCAGTATCTGAAAGAACAGTACCCACAGCCACCCGGTGTTGATGTGTCAACAGAGATCATGAGGCTGTTGCAGAAGATCTGCTTTGCTCAGGCTCAGGAATGTATCTTGGAGAAGAGCATTCAGGATACAAGGAAGCCTAGTGTTGTTGGTAAGTTATCAATACTAAGTTTATATGCAATAAAGAGTATGTTCTGAACTTTGTATTTGGTATTTTCGCCACTAGCTACAAGGAGTTTTTACTGGGTCACCCTATCTTAACCATCACAAAGCAAGAATATATTATGAGCTTACAAAGTGAGCTATTTTAGGGTAATGGTGAAAGGCCAAACTCTTATTTGGTACATTGAAATCTTTATTCTTTATTATCTTAATAAGAGTTGGTTGTGGATATGTAAACCTGAGTTTTGTGGTTAATAAGCCATTAGTTACTTCAACGCCTTCGCACGCGTTGTTTGTCAACAAAATGTAGTATTTATACTAAAAACGGGATATTTACCATGATTTGTGAGTATTTGAGTATCCCGATATTTCGGCGCAGTTGCATGCGCCATGATCACGGGTAAACTGAGAGTTTACCCGTGATCATGGCGCGGGTAAACTGAGAGTTTACCTGTGATCATGGCGCGGGTAAACTGAGAGTTTACCCGTGATCATGGCGCGGGTAAACTGAGAGTTTACCTGTGATCATGGCGCGGGTAAACTGAGAGTTTACCCGTGATCATGGCACGGGTAAACTGAGAGTTTACCCGTGATCATGGCGCATGCAACTGCGCCGAAATATCGGGATACTCAAATACTCACAAATCATGGTAAATATCCCGTTTTTAGTATAAATAGTGTTCATAACCATGATAGTTTCAAAAGTTATAAAATGTAGTATGTTTGAATCCAGGTATTAATATATCAACACACCTAATTTCATCGAAATCGGTTCAGCCATTACGACGTGAATGAGTGATAAACAAATAAACAAACATCCGAACTTTCACATTTATAATATTAGTGTGATTTTATTCTCTCTTAATGGTGTTGCTCCCACATGGAAAGACGACCTTAAAAAGGTTGCTTGAATCCGTAAATCTGTACAGCTGGCCCATGTTCAACAGTGGACATCTAATAGTTGAAATGATCACAACACTCTCCAGAACAAATGTTTGCAGAATATTTCAAATGAAGCTGTGTTACTACTGGTAGTAAGACTGGTAGTAACATGGATAACAAAGGATGATTACACAGTTCCCTCTCTGTTAACAGGTGCGGTAGCAACACAAGTGTTGCTATTCTACAAAAATGCCCTCGCAGTCCTCGGACCCTCTGCTGGCACTGACAACATACATGAGATAATTGGCACTAAACTGTACAACTACTGGCATAGATACCTCTCCTTCAAATCCTCATACATTGGATGCATTGTCTGCTTGTATCAGGGTGAGTAATTATGTTAATTGTCATTTATCAATTGATAATATACAAAAAGGTTTCACATAATAAAACAAAAAAGTTTTAAACATCGAAAATGTCTACCGGTATGCTAAGGATACACAAGCTAAATTAAAAAAACAACCAAAAAAAAATAGAAAAAACATTAATTTATTTGTTCCTACAAAAAACTCAACATTATGTGATAATGAGTACTATCCTTGCTTGACCCTTTGGATTCCAAAACTTGTTTTCTGCCTTGCCTTATCTTTCATTATTTATAAGCAGTTGCAAGAATTATCACAAGCGGTTTCTATAGATGGTCATTAAATTTAGGGATATTAAGTAAAACCTAAAACTTATGTGTGTTTTTAAACTCAATAAACTTTAACAATGTTTGGCATTTGTACGTTTGAGGAAGTTTAAAAAAAAATGCCGTTCCTGATAAGCTTCTATAACTATTTATACTAAAAACGGGATATTTACCATGATTTGTGAGTATTTGAGTATCCCGATATTTCGGTGCAGTTGCATGCGCCATGATCACGGGTAAACTGAAGTCTTTGCGAGTAGGTAGTTATTGGCAGATATAACGATTAAACTAAAGTAAAGTAAATCTTTATTATGAACAATAAACATAAGATTAATTACAAAAATAGAACGATGTTACCTGCACAAGTAATAATACTGTGTCGCAGATAGCAACGCCCTCCTCCACAACAAGGTGAGTTTGAGTTCCAGTTTGAGGTACTCGTAGAAGTGTAGCTTTAAGTAAACAAGTGACAATATAAACTAAAGTATACAATTAATTAATAATAACGATCTACCCTCTTTCTTAGTCTCTTGCTAGGAATGAATTCGCTAATTCTATTACTACCACCGGTTTCATTCTCGATCATAACTTGATTCCGACACAATACTCACGGTATCAGGACGCGTAATTGACACGTTTTTAGTATAAATAGTGTTCATAACCATGATAGTTTCAAAAGTTAGTTAGGCTTGTATAAACTTCTAAAAACACTATCAATCATAATTTTGGGTTCTAAAAACTTCATCGTCATCATTATCATCAGCCATAGGAATTGATGAACATACTTTTGATGAGAAGGCTCGACCGGGGAATTACTACAACCATACCTATTTCTGCCGCCAAGCAGCATTGCTGTGTTTGGGTTTGAGAAGTATTGTCGGTGAAATTACAGGCACATGAGGCTTTACACCTGTATGCCTCAAGTTGATGGACGCAGGGCAGTGTATCGTAGGGCAAAATGCGTAACCTACGAGGCAATTCTCTGTTATAGTCAATTATTACCACTAAACATCAGGTGGGCCATACGCTTGTTCCATCTCCATGTAGTATTATAAAAAAACAGTTTACAGAAAATTATGAAAACCCCAGCTTTTCATTCTTCAAGCTTACACAAACTTTTAACCATTCACCAGGCATGAATGCAGAGGAGCAACAAAAGATGGGTGAACGCGTAGCATTCTACCAGCAAGCCGTCGATCGACTAGCCGATGCCAGAAAGCTTGCCAAATACATTGAACCTGCACAGGTGACCAATGAAGCCCTAACATTCACCAATGACGTTGTGGAAGGAAAGAGAAAGGCGGCTAAGAATGAGAATGAGTTTATCTACCATGAGGAGGTTCCGGAGAAGGATTTGTTAATGGAATTGAAGCCGGTTTGTCTGGTGAAGACTATTCCAATCAACTTTAATGATCCTGAGGTAAGAGGGATATTTAAGGGGGATTCAAAGACGCGTACAAACTTTGTATCGATACAAATGCTGCAATCTGCTTTTTGGGTCTCGGAAGGCGCCGAAAGCGCGCGTCGTCTTCGCATAAAAAATACGCCGTGTACGAAGGATTTGTCACAAAAAATCACACTAATATTATAAATGTGAAAGTTTGGATTTTTGTTTATTTATTTGTTTGTTTGTTACTCAATCACGTTGTAACGACTGAACCGATTTCGATAAAATCTGGTATATACGTAGATACCTGGATTACCACATTAGGCTACAATTTTATTAACGCATAAATCAGTTCCCATAGAATAAAAATGGGGTGTCAAGTCTAGTTAGTTGCGCGTTTAGCTTTAGGAATAATCAGGAATAATCAATTTATTGGTAAAAACAATTTACAAGTCAAATTTAATTTATACAAAATTATTAAAAATAATAATAATAATAATTTACTTTAAAATAACAATTAATTAAAATAATAATTAATTGAATTAAATTAAAAAATAAAAACACATTGATTGATTAATAAAATAATATCGGTAACATAACATAATAAAATAAAAATTAGCCGACTTTGCAGACAAAGTCTTCAACATTGTAGAACGCCCTCTCGATGAGCCATGATTTTAATTTGTATTTAAATGATGTAAAAGCTTGGCGCCTCAATAACATGCTCTGGAAGTCGATTATAAACAGATGGTCCCAACACATGTGTAAGCTTCTCTGATTTGGCAAGTCTGTGGGTAACTGTGGCGAGCCTGCCAGCACCACGGGTATTATGGCATCTTGTGTGCCCATCGCCTCGCGTTTCAAAGGACTCGAGGTTTTGCCTCACATACATTGCAACCTGTAGTATGACAATTGAGGGTAAAGTAAGTAGCCCCAGAGATGTGAAGTACGGTTTCACCGACGTCTCCCGCGCCACTCGAGCGATAGCCCTCACAGCACGTTTTTGCATGCGTAAGGCGCGTTCCCTGTCGGCAGCGCGCCCCCACAACTCAGCTCCGTACTGGAGAATCGAGTGCACGGTCGCAAAGTAGCAAGTGCGGACCACGTCAGCCGACACTACACGCGATAGCCTGTGCAGGGCGTAACATGCGCTGCCCAGTTTCGCACACAGTTTGTCGACGTGCATACTCCAGGTAAGGCCTCTGTCAACTTGGAACCCCAGAAAGGCGGTAGATTGGACCTGCTCTATAGGAGTTGTAGAAATGGATACTGAAAGGCTTCTAACTTTGCGACCGGAAATGGAGAAGTGGATAAAGTGGGTTTTTTTGAGGTTCAGGACCAGTCCGTTCCATTCAAACCATTGGGCCACTTGTTGGGCAGCCAAGTTCAACCGTTGCTCAAGTTTGTCGAGAGTCTGGGCGCAGATGACCACGGCTACGTCATCGGCGTACATGTACACTTCACCCACCGTCACGTTCTCTGGCAGGTCATTTAGCAAAAGAGAGAACAGTATATTAGAAACCGAAGACCCCTGGGCAACACCCATCATCGTCCTTAGGGGATCAGACCTAATCTCACCACCGTCGGCCACTACTATCTGGCATCGGTCTCGCATAAGGTCCGTCAAAAGCGAATGCGCCTGACCATTGATGCCATAGTGCTGCAGCTTGTGAGAGAGAACGCTGTGGTCTGCGACGTCAAATGCTTTCGACAGGTCGCAGCACAGGACTGCGACTTGCTGTTTCTTCTCACAAGCCTCCATCACCCGGCGGATGACCTCACGGGTGAGCGACGTTGTCGAGCGGCCGGAGCGATAAGCGTATTGGCACCCGTCACCGCTAAATACTCGGTCAGGCGTTTACTTATCCCGTTCTCAAGGATCTTAGCGACAGCGGGAATTATCGAGACAGGCCATCCATGTTTTCTTGCTTCCCCTTTCCTTTAAACAGAGATGAAATCTTACTTACCTTAAGAATATCTGGATACATTCCAACCTCAATGCAGCGGTTGAACAACGATGCCAGCGGTGCCGCGGCGCTAGATAGTAACTCCATAGAGATATCGTAGATATCTTTAGTAGGCTTGCGAGGGATTTGTGATGTTATTATGCGGAACACCTCAGACGCAGTGAACCTAACTAGTCTTAAGGAGCGGTCTGACGGAGGGCGCGCGGCTTTGAGAGCAATGCTCACCCGTTGCAGCTGAGCGCACGGCGCGCCGCACGCAGCAGCTGCACCCACGAACCTCGCGTTCATAGCATTAGCGGCCGCCTTCCGGGATCCGAACTTCATGCCTGTGGGGTCTTTAGCGACGTCTGTAAAACTCGCGGAAGTGCACCTCTCCGTGTTTGCACCTCTTTCGATATTGACAACACGCCATATAGCCTTATGTGAGTTGGGGCTATTGTTAATAATTTTTTCATAGTAACGGAATTTCTGAGAGTTTACAGAATTCTCGTATTGCAAAGTGAATGCTTCGATATATGCGTCAAGTTGTGTGTTTGGGTATTTCTCTTTTAGTCGAATAGTGTCGAACACAAGGTTTTTTAAATCTAAAAGATCTTTCGACACCTACGTCTGTTTTTTAATATTCTTACGTCTAAGCGGGAAACAGACATGGAATTTACTTGCAATAATATTTATTACAGACCTCGCCAAATCCCCCACAGACATTGCATGATTAACAAATATGTCATCCCAGTCAATACTCATGATTGCCTCCTGGAACGCCACCTGATTAGCACGAGAGTACTGCCTGGCAAGTCGGGTGCGCGGCGGCGGCGCCACGCGCTCGCAGATGAGCTCGACTCTCACAGCATAATGGTCACTGCACCGGCTGACGATTGGCGCCGCCACTATGGACCCGTGCGGCATATTACTGTATACGTGGTCCAAACTAGTTGATGAGTCACTTGTTACACGTGTTGGAAAATTAACTTCATTTACCGTACTGTGTGAAGCCAATAAATCATTTAACTGTTTATTAACAGAACATAGATCACCCAAGCAGTCAATATTAAAATCCTCAACAAATACAAGGTTCTTACCTGTGTCACAGGCTCGATCGAGTATGGGTTCCAAATTTATTTCTATGTTACCTACACATTTAGTAGTGTAACGCGTACGAAGTCGCGGGCAACAGCTAGTTACTAATATTTGCTTGGTTGCGATACATATTTCAAAACGTACATACATATATACATTATTTGAGCCTACTGTCTGCATCTACAGCGTGCAGTGGGCTGAAATAAAACTAAGCAAAGGTTGTACTATGGATAGCTGGTAAAATACTTATAAATAAATAAATATTGCTGGACATTTCACACAGCGCTATCTAGCCCCAAATGAAGCAGAGCATATACTATGGGAACCAGATAACTGATAGAATACTTACCTATATAGATTTTTTTTGGTAAACACATACTTATAATAAATAGGGATATTATGTACTTTTTTTGGGTATATATACTTTCATTCATCAGTTTGTGCATTAATAAGCTTAGTCGAGGTATTGGAGAGTTAGCGCCTAAAACGGTGCGCCTGAAAGGAATAGAAAGTGGTTTTATTTCATGGCGAGGGATTCTAAAGGGTACCTTATATTTAAGTTTCTCAACTAGTTGGGGACAATCTATTTGATTTCTCACAAGTTTGTCACAAGAATTTTAAATCTACAAACTTCCACCTATTTTCAAGAGATGCCATTGAAAAGTGTTAGTAGTGAAAAAAAAAAAATGGATACCGGGAACGCAAATTTTCTTTTTAGGAACTATCTGTTATAAAGACATAATTTCCTCGCATTCGTGATGAAAACTTATGTGGGTACGCTCGAGTGTAAGCGATCAATAGCACCCTCGAGTCATTAGCGTCTTCGCTCGCTCGTACGCCACAATATTTGTGGTGCAATTGATTGCTTGCGCCTCTTGTCTAACGATGTGGTATTGCAGGTTTCTGGTCCAGACGTGTTCGCGCGCTTAGTCCCAATCTGCGCGCACGAAGCTTCTTCCATGTACTCTGAAGAGAAGGCCAAGGTCCTCAGGCACATCGTGACGCAAGCAGAGGCTAAGAATACTGAAATAATTGAATTCATGTCTTCCCTGCAACTGGATCAGCTGGAGGTCATTGACTCTGATCAGAAGTAAGTATGCTATGGAATGTATAAAAAATCTAAATATTTTTATTCATTAAAATCACAAGGATTACTTTCAAACGCTCAATTTTACTGCCTGTTCCTTCGCGAACAAGCCAGGAAAGAAAGACAAGAAACAAGGCCGGTTGTTCTTTTTAATGATCCTTTTAGAATAAATAAAAATAAATAAAGAAAATAAATTACGTCTAAATTTTAACATTTTAGAACAAGTTGGAGCTATTTCAATCCCAAGCTTCTCTATCTTCTAAATCTAAAGAATCGAAATAATCCAATATGTTATAGTATGCCTTTTTATAAAGATTTAGTTTAATTACGTTTTTAAATTTGTTAATTGTCAATTTTTGTACATCTCTTGGCAGTTTGTTATAAAAGTGTACACCTTGCCTTTTAAACGATTTACTAACTTTATGGAGTCTACAAGTGGCAACAGCGAGTTTATCCTTATTTCTAGTATTAAAATTATGATTATCGCCATTTTACTTAAACAAATTAATATTTTTGTGAACATACATCAGATTTTCATAGATGTATTGACAAGGGAATGTCATAATATTTATTTCTTTAAACTTATTGCGTAATGATTCTCTATGGCACATATTATAAATTGCAATGTTAAATTGAATAATTTAGGACAGGATGATGAAATAATTCTTCCGCGTGACGATAGATGTCGCTACACATATAATTAATAAAAAAAATGTATGTATTTTGTTTTGCTTCCAGAATTCCTCAAGAGATCGTGGACAGATGCGCGGCGATGAACGCCAAATCGGAGATCATACAAACACTGGTTGAATCCATGAACAATCTCGCTGAGATCATCAGTGACGTCGAGCATTCCCTTGCAGAAGTCAAGAATCTTATTCAGGTATTCTAAATATTGCTCGAAACTCATTTTTAAAGTACGCGTTTTATTATGTACACACGGCTACACATCAAGCTATATATTTCCAGAATAAGCTGACCTCGCATTGTGTAGGCTTTTCGTAGAATGAGAGGTCAGCTTATACTGGAAATGTATAGCTTCATGTGTAGCCGTGTGTACGACATTAAATGAAAACACGGGTAGAGCTAATGGCTACTAATGTGGTAAAGTAGGTTTTTTCAAATTAATTTCCATAGGAAATATTTAATTTTTGAAGAAACTTTTTGAAGAAACTGCTAAGAGTTCCCACTAAGACTTTATAAATAAGTCTACTAAAATAGACTAATATCGGATAATTTAGAAGTTAATAAAGCTTGGAACATAAATAGCTTCAACTAAAAAAAAAATTACAATTTAGTCGTACAGTGTAAACTCTATATAACGACACTCAAGGGACTGAGCATATTTTGACGTTATAGAGAGTTGTCGTTAAATGGAGAGAAGTAAAATCTGTATTAGAAAAAGAAAACGTTTGTTTCTGATTTGTCTTGTTAAATAGTACCTACAATAAAAATCTGTTTTAATTTTCTCTCCCGCCTCTATCACGCGTATCATCAAAACTTTTTCGTCAATACACAGTGATTTTCTCTTACTAGCCATGTTTACAATTTGAAAGTTTATGAGGTACTAAGAATATGACAACGTATAGATAAAATCCATCACTTCTACTAACAACAGTCTGTAGCTACACGTGCAAGCAATCCCATTTTGTAAACCAAAGAACGGATTTCTTAGAAAGGTGTATGATGCCGACAGTAGATTTTATTATGTTGGATTTTGTGAATAAAACCAGATTTACTTTTGGAGATAGACGGCGTATTTATTGCTAGCAGAGTGGTCAAGCAAGAAGTGCTTATTTTGTTTGTTACACATTGATCCGACAAAACAAGTAATCAGTCATGATGATTGACATCTGACAGTAGGACATTGACACTGACGTTAGATACAGAGTAAATAGAAGGCGCCAAAATTTAAATATTACAACACTCTGACCAAATTTAAGCCTTCTAGCTAATATTACTTAATTTTTACTTAAAGTACATACCTATCTATACATACACAATATAGAATTAAACATAGCAAGGTATGTATACAAATCAACGTCTCTGACCTAATGTTTAGACTAAAAATCTTACAAAAGTTTAAACAATCCATTGCACTACTAAATGCACTAACAAAATTAAATAAACTTACAAAACATAGTAACAGTACTTACTTATCTAGTAGTAGTACTAAACGTAATGAGAAACATAAGCTTATTTCAACTTAAGCAATCAGATCTTTAAGAGATAGTTTCACATTATAAACTAGTAACCTGTAAAATATACCTACATAGCAAAGTATATTAATCTTATCTTTCTATTTTACATATACCAAGCTTTGCTCTCAAATATTGAAATCTTTCTTTAGACAGAGCTTTTGTAAAAATATCAGCATTTTGTTCATTAGTACAGATATACTTTAAATCAATTTGTTTGTTTACATATTTTTCCTTTATAAAATTATATCTTACTTCAATATGTTTACATCTTTTATGATAATCTACATTTTTAATTACACAAATTGCACTTTGATTATCAATATTCAAACAAATAGAGTTCTGATTATATTCACCAATGTCTTTCAGTAACTGTTGAATCCACATAGCTTCCTTGGTTGCAGCACAGGCAGCCATAAACTCCGCCTCTGTGGTAGACAAGGCAACGCTTGCCTGTCTCTGACTGGCCCACGTCACAGCTGCACCATTCTTCATGAACACGTACCCTGTCATTGAGCGTCTCGTACTTGTGTCGTTGGCATAGTCAGCATCACTGTATCCAACCACCGGATTCGGCAGTGTGCTTGTATACCTCAGCCCGTAGTCCTTGGTTTCTTTCAAGTACTTCATGATCTTCTTCACAACGGCATAGTGAGTATGGTCATAGCAGTTGAGGTAGCGACTGACCAAGCTGACTCCATACATGATATCTGGCCGACTGACGATGGCCAGGTGCATCAGAGAGCCAACAGCTTCCCGGTATGGAATATTTTTGTCCTCCGGCTGCTCAGCCCTCTCCAACTTCGTGTGTGGGTTAACTGGAATTTGACTTGAATTAGCATTACACAAATCAAATTTTACAAGTACCTGTTCAATATACTTTTGTTGATGAATGAATAGATTCCCATCTACTCTTTCTATTTGTACTCCTACAAAATTATGTGGTTCACATAATTTTATCTCAAAGTCCTCTTTGAGACTTTTAATGATCCTGTTCAAAATGGTTTCATCATCTGAAATTAAAAGTCCATCATCGACAAACAATAGCAAATATGTCTTCTTCTCATTTATCCAAGCTGTGTACACACATCGGTCTGCATGGCTGTTGACAAAACCATATTGTTTCAGTGTAGAGTCAAATTTGTGATTCCAGCATCGTGGGGATTGTTTCAGCCCATAAAGCGATCTGTTCAGTTTACAAACATTGTTTTCAGGAACTTTCAGACCTTCTGGTGGTTTCATGTAGATGTTTTCCTGAATATCACCATACAAAAATGCAGTTTTAATGTCAAATTGCACCATTTTTAGGTTATGTTGAGCTACTTCTGAGGGAACCATACGAATTGAATCATACCTTACTGTGGGAGAGAACGTCTCATTGTAATCAATGCCTTTTTTCTGAGCACAGTCTTTGGCACAGAGTCTGGCTTTGTAAAGAGTACCTGATTTTTGTTCCTTGGTGCGAAATACCCATTTACATCCAATTATTTTTGTTTCAGATGGTTTCTCCACCAGCTCCCATGTTTTGTTCTTCTCATGCGCTTTCAGCTCTTCCTCAATTGACTTTTTCCATTCACTGGCCTCCGGTGAATTTACTGCTTCATTATATGTCTCTGGAATCAAAACTGTGTTCACATATGAACAAAAATATGAGTCTTCATTCTTATTAATTTTCCTTGACCTCGTTGTGACATTTGGATGTGGTTCCTCGGACCTTTTAGGTGAATCATTATTTGAATAAAATGATTCATCAGAATCAGTAGAACTGGAGTGACTGACTCTTTCAGTTTCTGAACTATGTTGTTCTTCAACAACTGCTACTGATTTTGAATCGATTTCATATTCTGATATTATTTCTGATATTGGTACTGTTGCAAAGTTTCTTTTTACTGAACTTTCAAGAAAAACAACATCTCTACTTCTAGTGGCTGTTCTAGTTTTTGGATCTATGACTTTATACCCTTTTGTATTTTCACAATAGCCAATAAAAATCATTTTATGTGCTTTTGAGTCCCATTTCTTTGATTTTTCTTTGGGAACATGCACCATTACTTCACAACCAAAAATTCTTAAGTGACTTACATCAGGTTTCTTTCCGGACCACATTTCCTCTGGAGTTGAAAAGTTTAGTGTGCGTGTCGGTGAGCGATTTATAAGATAAGCTGCAGTTGACACAGCTTCTGCCCAATACTGCTTCTGTAAATTTGCATTTATTAGCATACATCGAGCCTTTTCAACTAATGTGCGATTAGCACGCTCCGCCAACCCATTTTGTTCTGGAGTATATGGGTTTGTGGTTTGATGTAAAATACCTGAGTCTTTCAGAATGTTTGAAAAATTTTTACTTGTATATTCAGTTCCATTATCTGAGCGGAAAACTTTAATCTTTAAATTTAACTGATTTTCTACATTGCTTTTGAACTCTTTAAATTTTTCAATCATATCAGACTTGTTTTTCATGAAATAAATGTATACTTTCCTTGAAAAATCATCAATAAAGGTGACGAAGTACCTTGCCCCTCCAATTGACTTTACTTCCATGGGGCCACATATATCAGAGTGTACTATCTGCAGTAATCCATCAGCTCTCGATCCTTCACTTGGGAACTTCTGTCTGGCCTGTTTTCCTTCAAGGCATGATACACATATCATTTTGTCGACCTTGTCACTCAGTGTGATACCTTCAGCACATCCAGGCAGTTTCTTCAGATCCGAGAAGTTCAGATGGCCCATTCTTTGGTGCCATAAATAAGAATCATTTTCATTTATTTCTGATATGTATGCAACACTGCTTGTAGTGTTTAGCCTGTACATATTATTACTGAGTTTGGCTGTAGCCACTTCTTTATTCTGTTTGTTGATTATTTTACAACCGTGGCTATCAAACTTGACATGGCATCCTTTACTGATCATCTGGCTCACGGACAAAAGATTTGTAGCTAGTTCAGGAACATACAGTACATTTGTTACCTTCAATTTCTCTCCATTGGAAATTTGAATGTCAACACATCCTGAACTCTGCACCGGAAGGACTTTGTCATTTGCTACTCGAATGCTGCTCACCGGAGGACAGGTTTCATCGTATAGCCACTCCCTGTGCTTTGTCATGTGCATGGAGGCGCCCGAGTCGATGAACCAGCCATCATGATTTTGTTGAGTAGCTGAAAGCACGGCAATGAAATTTGCATTATCTTGTGATTTATTACCTGCTCTCTTAGATTTACAGTGCTTTGCAATATGTCCATGTTTATTGCATGCATAACATCTAGGTCCTTTAGTCTTTTGTTTCTGATCTTTCATATTATTTGTATATAATGCCACTGTGTCTGTTTTGACTTCTTGCAATAACTTTGTCTTTATCAAATCGGCTGAGACCGCTACACCGGAACTTTCCAAAGCCATAATCATCGGTTTATAGATATCGGGCAGGCCGGCCAATAATAGTGTACCTAACCACTCATCCATCTACTTTGAAATTGATGTTTCTGAGTTTGTGTGCAGTGCTCATTATTTTTGATACATACTCCTCGATGTTTTGACACCCGTCGAGGTTTGTGGTTATCAGGTCTCGCAACAAACCAACTTTCCTAGTTAGCCCTGAGTCATCAAATGCTTTTGTTAGGTTATTCCACACTTCTTGTGCGGTTTTGGCTTCCTCTATGTGTACATAAACTGATGAATCACATAGTAAAATGAGTTTTGACTTAGCTTTTAGGATCTTCTTCTTGTCGGTTTCAACGCTGGTAACACATTCCCAGAGTTCCTCATGCTCCAAGTATGTTTGGATAGCAAACTTCCAAGTTGCAAAGTTGGATCTTCCCACCAACTTCTCAATCTGCATTCCGTGTACATTGCTATTTGTGATAGACATCATAGAATTGCTGAAAAGCTGAAAAAAGAATGCCGGAATGCCGGGGCACCGGTGTGCATACGCACATGCGCGATTGACTTTTCGCGAACTTGAAAATAACTCGGAAATATTTACACTTTTTATTCACTGTGGCCTTTAGCGTGATTAGAAATGATTTCTGGGCCCATAACCTGTTGGATTTTGTGAATAAAACCAGATTTACTTTTGGAGATAGACGGCGTATTTATTGCTAGCAGAGTGGTCAAGCAAGAAGTGCTTGTTTTGTTTGTTACACATTGATCCGACAAAACAAGTAATCAGTCATGATGATTGACATCTGACAGTAGGACATTGACACTGACGTTAGATACAGAGTAAATAGAAGGCGCCAAAATTTAAATATTACAACATAATAAGATCTAGGATAATAAAACGACAAAAGGATATACACAGCTGCGCAGTTTTTACTAATTTGGCAACTGAAAAATAACTTTTTATTACAAATTGTTGTCGTTATTGAGAGTGGGTGTAATGCTATACAGAGTGTACCATTGCATGCAAGACAAGCTAAACCAACCAAAGCCGAATGATTTCGACGCTTTAGAGAGTTTGTCATTAAAACGAGTGACGTTACATGGAGTTTACACTGTATTTTAATCTTAAATTTCAAAAATTATATAAATGACGATTCAAAATAATCTTATAGATTTCATTGAATAAAGAAATTATGACTTTGATTTAAATTTACATTCATAGTTATAGTCAGATATTTAGGGTCTTACCACAAAAAAAATAAACACAAGTGGTGTTTAAAAAAATCCCATACGAAATTAGGGTAAGGAATTTTCTAAACATGCGTTAATCAGTTGTTTAACGTTTTTGTGGTTATTGTTTCATGATTGTTTTACAATAGATGTTGATCCAAAATGAGCTCCGCCCCGCTGGGGCACTACAATACAATAGTATTATTATGTACACACGGCTACACATCAAGCTATACATTTCCAGTATAAGCTGACCTCGCATTATGTAGGCTTTTCGTAGAATGAGAGGTCAGCTTATACTGGATTTGTATTACTTGATGTGTAGCCGTGTGTACATATACCAATATTTAGTAAAAAAAGTAAAATTAACGAACTATAATATAAAAATTATAGTTGAGTTTACTTACATAGGTAATATAACTCACATTCTAGGAAGAGACAATGAAAGAAAAGGAATACCAAAAGTCAATGGGCCCCCGCCCCCCCTCCATCGTCCAGACGGAGCTGTCTCGTGAATACCACAAGTACCTGGAGGCGCACACGAGGACGAACGAGAGTAACCAGGTGCTGCACAAAGCGATGACGCTGCACATCGCCAACTTGAAGCTACTGTCGCAGCCGTTGGAGGATCTACAGGCCAAGATACCTAGCATTCACAATATAGGTAAGTTCATTTAAAAAAAAAATTAATACTCGGTTGCAGTTCAAGTGCAACTATTTTTTTTTCTTGTAATTTTTTTATTTGTGGGACACTACAGGCTCTTAATATTAATCATATTAACTTAAAACCACACCAACTTTGCCCCTTACGCTGCCTTTTATTGGCGGCGATTATGGGGGTCCGTTTAGTGGATGGCTAGTCACCTCAATCATTCTTGATATTGCGGAATTGGCAGGTGCTGTATCTCATCTCTCCCATAGCCCAGCATTGATTCCATTAGCTCTGACAATAACCTTAATCCAATATTGCAATAGTTTAACCATCTGTCCCACCTCCATCTTGCAATATATGAATTTTATAGATACATAAGACTAATGAAAACAGGCCTCTTTCTCGTCGGCTCCGGCCCCGGTAATGCCTATGTTAAAGGCCCAGGCTTAGTGCCTGTGTTGTAAAATGAATACTTGGAATAATAATAATGTTCGTTACCTAATAAGTAATAACTCCGTCATGCACTTCCAAAAATAATATAAAAAGTAGTGTGTTAATTTTGTACAGAGGGTCTGGACCGGGGCACAATGGCTGAAATGCGGCGCGTCGTCGGCAAGGCGCGTGAAATGCAAGCGCAGCGCGATGCCCTCATACAGCACCTGCGCGAGGACATCACTAACGATGACATCACGTCGCAGCTGCTGGCGCGCAGCGCGGAGCCGGCCGACGATATATTTAAAGAGGAGTTGGAGAAACACACGCCTAAGGTATGCATCAAGATACATTTTTAATCCTCAAACGCAAAGGGCCGGGGGGGGGGGGGGGGGTCCGCACAGACAGCGTCGCTAACTCTTAACCCCTGTATATTAAAAATAAATATTGATGGACATTTCACACGGCGATATCTAGCCCCAAACTAAGCGGAGCTTTTACTATGGGAACCAGTTATCTGATAGAATACTTAAATACTTTTTTGTACATACATTATTTGGCGGACGATAAGTTGATAGTTGTCCGCCATTGATAAGGGGAGATCTCCCTAACGAGCGATCTTTGGCTCGGGTTCATAAGATCAATATTTGTAGATTGATAAATATGCAAGTGATTAAAAGCATTATTTTATAAAAAGTTTGTTTATTAAAATATAGATTTTATCCAAACACATGACGTGGAATTAAAACTTTTTTAAAATAATTCTTCTATAAGTTTTTATTTCAATCTTTAAACAAGCGCTATCACTTGGTGACGCTGTCTATTCTATAATTCCTGAATGAGGCTACCGTTATGAAGATGTGTTTTTAAGTAAAACTTCTTTACGCACGCTTGACTTGGAGAGTAAGCTGGTGAATGCGTTACAAAAAGTGCGAACGGAAGTTGAGAGGGAGATATAAGTTAGTGAAGATAGAAAGAGAGAGAGAGAGTTACGTTTCGTATATTTTTAAACGTTAATGTGCGAGTGCGAGTTGCTTCTGTCCAGAATGAACATAGACTGATCGACCTACAGACGTGTGGACAATTTTGTAATTGAACAATTTTATAAATTAATATTTTGAAAAAGAAGTTTTACTACAGTTGTGTGATCTAAAGCACACTCATTTTTTTGTTTGAAAATTGTTGTTTGTGAGATGGTTTGGTGGATACAAATAGATAGATAACGTTTTATTTTTCATCACACTTAAATAAAAAAAAAACAGATAAAAAGACACGCGGAAATACAAGTGGCGGTCTTCGCTAAAAGCTATCGCTTCCAGCCTTTGGATGAACTGGATTTCACGAGAACGTTATACGACGGTAGCTTGGTTTTGGTGCAACCGTTTTCGCCTGGCTGTGTAATGGCTTAGGTTGAATTGAGTTGTAAATGAGATGTTAATATTTCTGGCAGCTGATGCGGTCCACGCGAATTCTTTTCTAAATTTTCTGCCGCCTCAGCTTGCTAAATAATTGCATTTATTGGCAGGTTAAAATAATTGAGCAGAATCTTGTAGCGCAAGAAAATATAATCAACAAACTGACCTCGCTGTATGCTTCATACGGAGAGTCGCGGCGACTGCTCACTGATGTACTGAGGAAACGCGAAGGACTTATCAACGGTAAGTAACGATGATGCCTTCCTGAGGCTCAACTCTACTAATTTATAAATAAAATGATTATGCAGCCATAGCATTATTCATCATCATCATCATCATATCAGCCGTAGGACGTCCACTGCTGGACAAAGGCCTCTATAATTGATCTCCAGGAACTGCGGTTGGAAGCGGCCTGCATCCAACGCCGACCTGCGGTTCTTACCAAGTCGTCTGCCCATTTTGTAGGTGGACGTCCTACGCTGCGCTTGCCGGTCCGTGGCCTCCATACGAAAACCTTCCGGCCCCATCGGCCATCTGTTCTGCGCGCTATATGGCCTGCCCATTGCCACTTCAACGTGCTAATCCGTCGGGTTATGTCGGTGATTTGAGTTCTCCTACGTATCTCCTGATTTCTGATTCGATCCTGTAGAGAAATCCCGAGCATAGCCCTCTCCATAGCTCGTTGAGCGACTCTGAGCTTATTCATAAGGCCAATAGTGAAGGACCACGTCTCGGTTCCATATGTCATCACTGGTAACACACACTGATTGAAGACTTTCGTCTTAAGGCACTGAGGTATAATGGACGAAAAGACGTTTCGAAGTTTCCCAAACGCTGCCCATCCGAGTTGGATTCGACGATTGACCTCTTTCTCGAAGTTGGACCTACCTAATTGCACTGTTTGTCCTAGGTATACGTACATACCATTATTAAGCAGTTGTAATTATTGTTCCTGTCAGAAGCTGTCAAATATTATAAATTCAAAAGTAGGTAGATAGATAGATAATCCTTTATTGTTACACCAAATTACAATAACTTAATCTAGACCATAGACTAATACATGGTGGTACAATGGGCGGCCTTATCGCTCAAAGCGATCTCTTCCAGGCAACCTTTGGATGGACTGGATTGAAAAACGTGTGAGGAGGCGGTGTTACAATCAATACCTATTCATGTAGGATACAAATAAATACCAAAACCTAAAAAAAAAAAAAAATATTAAAAGTATTTTTGTGTGTCTGTCTTTTGTACCTTTTTTACTTGTTATCCTGATGTTTCGACTGGTACCGTTGGGATAACAAATTAACAAGGTACATACGCGATAAATACCTGTTTATATCAGTAATTATGTATAGTTGTCGCGTAAGTTTTAAAGGTATATTTTTTTTTATTGGTCAAGCGCTTGACTATTACCTCACCTGGTGGTAAGTGATGGTGTGATCGAAGATGGAGCATGCTTGCTTGCTAGGAAAAAATCAAATTCACTCTGGACTGGAAAACTCCGAGATTATTATGTATATATATACAGTGTAAACTCTATATAACGACACTCAAGGGACTGAGCATATTTTGACGTAATAGAGAGTTGTCGTTAAATGGAGAGAAGTAAAATCTGTATTAGAAAAAGAAAACGTTTTTTTCTGATTTGTCTTGAAACTTTTTCGTCAATACACAGTGATTTTCTCTTACTAGCCATGTTTACAATTTGAAAGTTTGTGAGCTACTAAGAATATGACAACGTATAGATAAAATCCATCACTTCTACTAACAACAGTCTGCAGCTACACGTGCAAGCAATCCCATTTTGTAAACAAAAGAACGGATTTCTTAGAAAGTTTGGTGTGTATGATGCCGACGTCGAGTTTATTATGGTCTAGGATAATAAAACGACATAAGGATACACACAGCTGCGCAGTTTTTACTAATTTGGCAACTTAAAAAGAACTTTTTATTACAACTTGTTGTCGTCATTGAGAGTGGGTGTAATGCTATACAGAGTTCTATTGTATGCAAGACAAGCTAAACAAACCAAAGCCGAGTGATTTCGACGCTTTAGAGAGTTTGTCGTTAAAACGAGTGACGTTACATGGAGTTTACACTGTATATATATATATATATATATATATATAAGACAGTTGTGTTAGTTACACTATTTATAACTCAAGAACGGCTGAACCGATTTGGCTGAAAATTGGTGGGCTTAGAACCAGGAGACGGACATAGAATACTTTTTATCCTGTTCGACCGCGTTCCCGTGTGACGTGACATAAAACATCAAAGAGAGTACAAGTCTCTATAAAACATGGTATAATAAAAAACGCATCTGACACGGAATAACAAAACGCAAATGACAGCTAAACGTAATTTTGTCTATGGATAGGTGGTTGTAAAATTATGGCCGGAGACAACAATTGACAATTCTACCAGGGTGACGTATATTGACAGCCCGCGTTATATGCATGTCAAGCGGTACGAAGTTCGGCGGGTCAACTAGTATATATATATATATTTTATGAGCGGGATTGAGACACGGGCTAAATTTTACCTGACTGCGCAGAAGGAGGGTAATATTTTATATTGACAAACCACGCGTGCGACGCCGCGCGCGACGCCGCGTGCGACGCCGCGCGCGACGCCGCGGGCGACGCCGCGGGCGACGCCGCGTGCGACGCCGCGTGCGACGCCGCGGGCGACGCCGCGTGCGACGCCGCGGGCGGGTCAACTGGTTACATATTATGTATTATTTATTTAATCTATATTTTCAGCTCTCATAACCTCTTACGACGCATACGAAGAACTTCTCGCGAAATCGCAGAAAGGTCTTGAGTTCTACAAGAAGATGCTGCACAATGTGAACCAACTCTTGACCAGACTGAAGGGAACCTGCCAGGTGCAAGAGGAAGAGAGGTCGCAGTTGCTGGCTAAGAATACCAAACGTAAGTGCCTAGGATTAAAAAAAAAGGTTCACACGTGATAAATACCCGTTAAAATCATTAATTTTGTTTGATATGTTATGTATTTAGCTTTTCCGCTTTTTATAGTATCTTTTCTCTGTTCTAAATGTTATTTTATTGTGTGCTTAAGTAATTACTTGGCTGGATACTTGGCTGAGTGTTAAAGAGTGTTTAAATATTAATCTTGTAGTATATCTATTATCATTGAGTGGCACCTGATTTGGTATCGTGAACGTGAGTGATCCGTACCTATAGTGTTAATTAGATTTTTCTGTCTTGTTTAGCAGTGTATATCATCATCGTCCAGCAGTGGATGATGATAAATAAATAAATAAATACTGCTGGACATTTCACACAGCGCTATCTACCCCCAAACTAAGCAGAGATTGTACTATGGGAACCAGATAACTGATAAAATACTTGTATACTTTCTTTTTTGTATATACATACTTATAATATATAGAAAAACATCCAGACCCGGAACAAATATCTGTAGATCATGCAAACATTTGTTCTACGGCGGGAATCGAACCCGCAATCTCCTGCGTCTCGGCCGGCTATTCGCTACTACACCACGGAGGTCATCAAGATGATGAGATGATGATGAACAATAATAGATTATTGTGTTCAATCCTGAGTTTTAACAAGAGAAAAGCAGTGGTTGGCAAGAAATAATAATAACAATAAAGCCTTTATTAAACAATATTATAAATACATATTTCTTACTAAACTAAAATATTTAACATCGACACTAGTTTCGCGAAGATTGTCTTGCTACTCAGCATATGCCTCCCCTAAAGCTTGCCATAAAGTGCGGTCTTGTGTTTTCCGTCTCCATGTGACGCCTGCTATTCTTTTTATGTCGTCTTCCCATCTCTGACGCTGTCTCCCTCTCATTCTTTTGTGTTGTCTTGGACACCATTCGATCACATCCTTTGCCCACTTGTCCTTTTTGTTCCTTATCATGTGGCCTGTCCACCTCCACTTTAGTCTCTTGACAAGAAACTTGTGTCAAGAAACTGAAGTGGCAAGAAATAGAACTCTGTAAATTCCGCTATCTAGCCCCAATCTAAGCAAAGCTTGTGCTATGAAAACCAGATAACTGATATCCGATTACCATTGTAAATACATAGTTATAATTACAAATACATTGTAAATACAAGTATATATAGAGAAACATCCAGACCCGCAGCAAATATCTGTAAATCATGCAAACATTTGTTCCGCGGCGAGAATTGAACCCTCAACCTCCTGCGTCTCAACCGTCTATTCGCTCACTGCGCCACGGAGGTTGTCACTAGTAGTGTTTTGACATACTGACTGAACAAGTAGTCTACAACATTCGTCTCACAAACGGAAGTAGATAGATAAACAGAGTCATTTGTACACACGTACAAATAACACAGTGTGTTTCTGTGTTTGTTACGACACAGTAACAAACACAGAAAACATACGGTGGATAATTAAATACAGGTGAACTTAATCGAAACAATAAAAGATGACCTCTCGTGGCGCAGTGGGCGAACAGCTGGCTGAGACGCAGGAGGTAGTGGGTTCGATTCCCGCCGCGGAACAAATTTTTGTATGATCTACAGATATTTGTTCCGGGTCTGGTTGTTTTTCTATATTTTAGAAGTATGTATTTACAAAAAAGAAGTATATAAGTATTCTATCAGTACCATAGTACAAGCTCTGATTAGTTTGGGGCTAGATAGCGCTGTGGAGTCAGGCTGCGGATCATGATGATCATGTTAATTAATAATTATATTCCACAGCCGCGACACCCACGCCCTCTATAACTCCAAAGGCCGACATGTCTGCCGCGCCCTCGCCCCCCGCGCCCCCGGGCGGCGCACCCAGGAAACTAAAGGATTACTTACCTTATATGAAGAATAGGTCGTCTAGAGGGGGAACACCTCAAGGTATGTTATTCAGTTTGTTTAGGGGGCGTAATATTTACAAAAGATATAAAAAATTTTAACATAATATTTGTTGGATCTTTACTCATTATAAATATAAGGTAGATGAATTCTGTTTGTCATCCGCCTTTTCTACGACTACCGTCGTTTTGAAAACGTTGGATGGGCGGCTCGGCCATAACCGCCGTGTCCCACCCCGCGCGCCTCTCCGCGCCGCTCCCTCGCAGCGCGATCGCCGAGAGCTTGCTTGTACAACCGCACCCTGTTGGTCGTGTTCTCATCCCTAAAGAAACTATTCCGTGATTAGACAAGTTTAATCCTATTTTGTAACTGCCGTGCTACGAGACGTTCCCTCGAAGTGATGTGCAATTTCAATTGTGTCTCAGAAGACATTCCATCATCAGGATACCATTACTGAACAAGTCCACGTCTAGGAACGTGCAGAATGGATTTGATAAGGTAGATGGTATGCTTTGTTCGTCTACTTTATATAATTGAGCAACGATTCTTCTGAGAAAATTACTAAATCTCATTTACCAGCGCCCTATATTCATCCCCAACAATATTATATAATAATTTTTCTTGTATACTTTTGCAACAAATTCTCTGTACCTACTCTTGAATGTCAATGTCTCCTATAGTCTTAAGTTTGGACACTGGAAAGTGCGACGCAGTTTTTACTAATACATTTTTAGTATTTCATCCATGTGTATTATATATACCTGTGTGTATTAAGTTTAAAATAAATTAAAGGTAATTAACTTGTTTCGCACGCGTAGTTTGTTAGTAAAAATATTACCCTCTCTTCTCGACAGTTGGGTAAAAAGTAGTCTATGTATCAATTTTGATCATAATTTATCTATATACCAAATTTCATTAAAATCGGTCCAACCGTGTCGCGAAAACGTATGAAATTTGGTAATCAATCCTGTTTTGCTATGTGCGACATTAATTTATAACACACATCCGGAATCGTGTTAATTGAATTTAGAGGTGGGTTTAATATCGGTAGCTTGAATATTTATCTAGTAATCGATACATTTCCAATAAACAAATTTTAACGTAATTCGGCGGCACCTTCGCGAAAACGCCGCTTAGTCAGTTAACTAACAGGTACCTACTTACATGGTGAATTAATATGATTTGTTTACCTATTTTATACAGGTTGTTTCATTGACATTTTAGGTCTTGATATTAAAGTTACTTGAAAATTTAAAATTTTCTATGAATTTGAAAAAAACCTATTTTACAACAATATTAGCAATTATTAACCCTATCTGTATTTTCATTTAATGTCGAACATAACAAAACATGTTAAACAAAACATATTTGAAAGTAACTCGTTCTCTCTGTAATTCTGTAACCGATATCGATGAAAATTTTGTATATATGTAGGTAGATTATGACCTGGATTGAGCCATAAGCTACTTTTAATCGACAAACCACGCGACCGAAGCCGCGGTCGGAAGCATGTAATTAATAAATAAATAACACACAAGAGTCAGATTGTCAGCTTTCAAAACAGTACTCACGGAGCCAACATGTCCTTTGCCGTTAATGACCATTGAAAGGCTTTAGCTGTAAGTTTAGCACTTCGAACGTATTTTGTATGGAACCTTCCATGTCATCGTGCTCGCCGCAATAAACATACTTAACGCGCTTGCAAAGATAAGTATCATAATCACAATCAGACTAGAGGGACGTCTGTTCTCATTTTCATCAAAATGTCTGAAACGAGGTATGGAAATTTGAAACAAAATTGTATTACAGCAATGGAGCCTATGCCAGCCGATGCTTACTACCCCGAATCAATGTACCCCACGTCTATACGCCCCGCGCCTGTGGGCTCTGAAGGTGAATATTATACCCGCAAAGCCTTTCTCACCATTTACCGATAACCTATATTCACTAGCTAGATTAACCGACAGATGTTCAGTAGTTCTATAGAAAATGCTTTATTGTACGCACGCAATTAAAAAAATAATATTAAATAATTAGACACGCAGAAACACAAGTAGAAATACATTTTGAATTCAGTATTCATTTATTCACCATTTCATTAAATTTCATAATATTGGTAGTTCAAAAATATATTACGAATGTCAGTTAACTATAGAAATAAATAAAAATAAACTATTTACAACTAAGCAGAGAGGCTAAGAGCTAAGATAACTAAGCTGAGAGGTTACAGCAGATACTACTCATGCAGCTGACGAAATGAACAGCTCATGTATTCATTGAAATGATAAAATGAATGGTTTTCTAAGAAGGACAATTATCGCACTACATTTAGATATTTGCAGATTGACAAATATCATTTCTATGTGTAATTTCTTAATTTATGTATTTTTATAACCAGAAATTGGCACATGTTAAACAGCATTGATCCTATTTAAGTTCTACAAACTGGACTAATCTTATATTGACTGACAGTTAGAAGAGGGGTAATGCGCAATACAACTCCTATGTGGGGACGTCAATGCAGATCCTATTTTCCCCACCCTAGAATTAGAAATATATTGTCAGCGCAAAAGAATCTAAAATAAAATTGGCGGATTTGGTCTTTCACTCAACCAGGCATAATATGGCATTGTGTGATTGCGACAAAGACAACTTTACACGTTCAAAATAACTTATTCATCTCACTTTATCGTACTAGTAAGAGGTGAGATGGCCCTCACAAATCTCTCTTTCTCTCTTTTTATTCCTAATCTTTTGTTTCAGCCACAGACTTACAAATGCAACTTCCCGACGGCGTACCGATGCAACAAACCCAGTACGATCGCTACGCTCCATACGCACCAGAAACTGACCCTTATGCCGCCCAGCATAACTACGCTTATCCCGCGACTAACAAATACGAAAAACCAGACGAGAATTATGGATACTCCTCACCATACACTCCACATCAATTCTCAGCCCATATGTCCGATCCAGCGCAGCAAAGTTACTCTAATCCGTACTACTCGGCTACTCATAATAATACTACTAATATCACCGAGTCACAAGGTTCTCTCCAATACCCACCGAATTCAATCACCCCCAACCAATTTACCAATCAATCACAAGCTCAAGCAAACGTGAACCTTAACTACAATACAAATCAAGCGACTGTAAACCCTAATCAGTACCAATACGATCCATACTCGCAAAACCAAGCCAACCCAGCTAATCCGATACCAGACGTCGTACCACCGTTCCAAGCAGATTTGAGTTCAAATTTCTCGCAAATGCACGTTTCGGGTCCAAAGTCGGAGTCTGCTGCTAACTTCGGTCCTGATTACACTCATACGTACTTCAGTGTGAATTATCCTCAGGCGACTACGCCCAACTATGCGACTTATACGCCATCTATGAATACTTCCTCGAACACTAATATGGTGTCGTCGCAAACTCCTTCTGATTATAGCTCGTTGAATTATCCTTATAGTAGTGATGCTACTTTGCATGGGCAGATTCCTAATGCGAGCAGTGCTAACGTTGCCCACTCTAACATGGGTAATCCTAACGTGAGCAACCAGAATATGGGTAATCCGAACACTGGCAATCAAAATATGAGCATTCCTAATATAGGTAATCCTAGCGTAAGCAACCAGAACATTGGTATTCCGAACACGGGCAATCCGAACATGGGCAACCAGAATACGGGTTATCCTAACATGGTCAATTCTAACGTGAGCAATCCGACCATTGGCAGTAATCCTTACAGTAATGATTCGATACAGTACGGACAGACAGTTCCCAACGTTGCTAATCTTAACGTAGGAGTGGGAAATGCTAGCGTGGTCAATCCGAATATATCCCATCCTAACGCAGTCAATCCTTATACTAGTGACTCGACTCAATATGGACAGCAGGGTATTACTAACGCAGGTAATCCTAATGCATACAATACTTCAGAACCTCAGTACATAGCGAGCAGCTCATACACCAATATGTCTCAAGGGTACCCCACCTACACAAACACAGAAAGTACTGTCACTTCAACTACAACCATCCATACAGCCCCCCCACCTTCAGGGACAGACCAAGCCTATGGGATCCCGGCTCTATCCCACCTAGATGATATAGACAAGCCTATCAAATCCCATGTGTCAGGACAAGCATTATCCTCAAAACACATAAGGGGATTTCAAAATTACGACCGCCAAAGTATACCAAGCTCCCAAATGCAGTCAGCCAACGAACAAAGCTATCAACCAAGCAACGCGTATGGATACCCAGACCAATCAAATGTGAGCTACAGCCAGGGATATCAAAACCATCCCGGTTATACTTTCAACAGCGCTTCAGGTGGCTACGATTACAGCTACGGATCCCAAAACGCATATACAAATAACACGTACGATGCCAATCATGGGAATATCAACCTACAGCAGGTGGAGAAAGACCCTGGTTGGCCTGGACATGGTGTTTATACCAACGCAGGTTCGCACGGTACTTTGCAATCACCCTCAGAAACGCCTCAAGGGCAATACGATCAGGCGAATTCAGGTAATAATCAGATCTATTATAATACACCGTACGGCTATATTACCAACACAAATCAAGCCCAAAACTCACAAGCCATTTCGACGAATTACGGAGCTAACATGAACCAGTCAACTTATATGCAGTCTGGACAAGGAAATAATACTAATACTACCAATACTAATTATCAAGGTGAGGTGGATTTGTTATCGTAAATAAGAATACTAATCAATTTATACAAATTAATGAAATAAATTTAGTGCAATAAAGTAGTTTGAAAATGTACAATTCTTTTATTGTCTTTTCCGTTTCAGTGCCGACTCCAACAGAAAATATTGAGGAGAATAAAATTGAGCATAACGCATACCCAAATACATACAATCAAACGCAGGTGCCAAATCGAGATCAAGCTTTGAATAATCAACCTTCAGACGGTAGTCAGAGTATTCAGATTCCTGAATCTACTAACGCATACACAAATGATAGCTATAACCAAAATGTTGGGTATACTCAAGATCAATCCGTAAATAATCAATCATCAAACCCTGCTCACATTCAACCCGAACCCAACAATCAAAATATAGCACCTACTCCTAATCAAAATTTTAACGGAGAAAATGTATCAGAAAATCAAAGCCCGGCCAATAAACCAGTTCAAGAAAAACAACCAGAAACTCCAGGAACAAAAACCGAACCTCAAGAAACAAAACCCGAACCTTCAGTGTTCGATCTCCTATCAGACATAGACTTCACAGTGGAAACCAAAACTCTAATGCCAGAGATCAAAGTGCCTCAAATCTCGGAAAGCGCTATCAAAAAAACAATTCTGAAACCGGAACCGATACAGAAACCGGTTGTCAAAGTAGAAGTTATAGAGCGACCTGCGAAAAGAGATCTTTTCACGGACCCTAGTTTGATGAATCAGTTTACGCAAGAAGTGAAGAATTTACAAAGACTGACTGAAACGCTGACGAATAAAGCAGGGTCGGGTTTCACCGTTTTAGACTCGAAGTGGAAGACATTCCAGGATTTACAAGTACGTATAAGTACCTTTACTACATTTTGCAACATTTAAGTAATGCAATCCCAGTCAAATTCTCCACTTGATTCACCAATATTGCAATAGTCGCAGGTGTCGGTGACTGGACCAGGCGTATAACTTATGTCGTGTTAATGATTAAGAAGGCCTTAATCTAGCTGAGCACCATTCAAGTATTACGTAAGCACTATAGTGGGGGGTCTATGCTTTGCTTATCTTTGATGACACATATGGCAACCCATACATTGTCTATGCTTGAAAACGAAACGCATATTAGGTACTCGCTTAGAACCGAGTAGGGGAATTACCGCGTGCTATTCACTTGTCTAAATTTCTTCCGTCAATCTATTGTTTCGTTTCGGTACTATTGACGATTTGACGTGTTGTAAGCAAAGCAAGTTTATGTTTTTGTGTTACTGTTGATTCACTTTCGCCATAGTTCAACATTCAATGTCATCAAAACTTATAATCATGGATTTGGGTGCCATGGACTCAAGGCTGTTAATTGGAATTAATATGTATACCAAAAGTTTAAAAGAAGTTTGTTTTTTTCGTAATATTACTCAAGATATTTTTTTCTTACTCTATGTTGAATACCGTGTCAATAAAGTTTGTTTAAATGAATATTATGTGCGTTGATGTCCTCTATCCTAAGCTTAATTTCTTATTTCTAGAATTATAACTGCTGCTCTATATAAAAAAAGCAGAATACTTACATTAAAAGAAAAATGCATATACCAATGTTTACGTAGGCATGTGGTGGGGTGGGGGGGGGGGGGGGGGGCTTTGCTTACTTTTGCTGACAAGAGGGAGGGGGTAAATAATTGTAATAAATCTGCTTACGTAATACTTGAACGGCCCCCTGGACATGTCGTAAGGCTGAAGATTATGATGATATCCATAAAACTAATTCGCTAGATGGAGGTGACTCAAAACCGTTCGTTGTGAAATACTATATTTGAAAGATCAATGTAATAAGACCAGCTCTTCTGTGCTTAATTTTTTTGTATTTTTTTCAGACTAAAGAAAATATGACACGATCGAAGACTGTTGCCATGCAGCATACATCTGGGAACATTGTCACTGAAGTAGTGCCTTATGACGACTCAAGACTGACTTTAAAATCTGACCCAGACGCTTATATCAACGCTTCCTTTTATAAGGTAAGTAATAAATAAATAAAAAATAATGCTGGATATTTCACACAACTTTATCTAGCCCCAAACTAAGCAAGCTAACGGACTATACTCTGATTTTAAACTAGGGATCTTTTATGTAAACGAAAAAATCACAGTTTTCAATGAGTGCGTGGGGGCTAATTCTCTCCCTCGCTCTCACGTTATTTAATTAATTGTCATTTATTTGTTTACATAAAAGAACTCGAGTTAAAAAGGAGAGTTATTGAACATGCAATACTCATTACAAATATAAGATTATTCTTGTGCTATCTTAAAAGTGAATGCAATTTCTTTAGTTAAATTAATATTCTTGAAACCAAAATACTACAGAAAACTATTTACAGAGGGTGCTAGTACTTGTCTAGGCTGTCAGTATTCTTGGTTCGTTATATTAGTAGCGCCTAAATTTTTTTAATAGTTTCACCAATTCACAAATTTACTGTGAAACACTACGTAAAATACGCACAGCCAAAACACAATCCCAGTTTAATCTTTGACTTGAAATAAGCTTTGTTTTTCAACATAGACTATTTATGTGTATACTTATTTATATTGCAGCAACTGGCTCCATGGTGCATTCCACTAGTAATATCCAAAAATCCAGCTGAAGAAGAGTATAGTATTTTCTGGAAAGCAGTATTAGAAAGTAAAATAAGTTGCGTTGTCTGTCTCCTAAGTGAAATTGAGGTAAGTGGTCCTAATTGAGGTAATTTGCAAACCATAATATTCAAATACTTTGGGACCTTGTCTAGTCGGCATTCAAATCTAACAAAACCGATGTTTACACAGTTGCCGTTATATTGATTGAAATTTAGCATACCTATCATGTCAACTTCCGATGATAATACAGTGAAAACGAGTCGCTATCTTACCATGACGTTTATTTTTAACCTAAAATAGTTCGCGTAATTGCAGGCCTAAACTATTCAGTTAAGGTCTGCAATAAAACGCATTAAGACGTCATGGTGGGTTACCCTTTCTGCGGTTGAAAATGGAAGATGGGCAGCGCGGCTTCAATGGGTAATAGTAGAACGCTTTGGCGATATTTTAATCAGCTTGTGGGTTCAATTATCTTGTCGTCAGACAAAAGAGCATGTATGAAACATTAAACTAATTAAAACCCTTTTATCACCAGATGCAAGGTAAATCCTACTGGCCGACTGCGAAAGGGCAGTCCCTAGAGCTATCCGGACTAAAAGTGACACTGGACGAAGTGAACTGCACCGTACACTGGACTGAGAGGAAACTCATTGTGTCCAGCGGGAAGACTGTGCTTGACGTCACCCATTATCAGATCAACGTGTTCCCTGCGAAGTACGTGTCTAAATCAATTTGTCTGATATCCAAATTTTTAGTGCGTGCAAATTTTTAGACAGAACAGATAATAATAAAAAGCCCTCACCTTTTTGAAACGCATCCTAGAGGGACTCCAACCCGATTATTTCATAATCTAAGTCAAGAGGCTAAATACAATTTTTATTTCCTTGAAAATAGCTTTCAGTGATATTTCAGCGTTTTTTTGGGATATAATCTCAATAGAGCACACAAGTAAGATAAATCTTAGAGATTAGATTTTGCCGACCTCTGTGACGCGGTGTGCTAGTAGGATTCCCATTTGCCACTTCGAGACAAATATTTGCATCATCTGCAAATATAGTTCTAGGTATTTAGGTAGGTTCTTTCTAGGCAAGCGTGCTCCATCTTCGATCACACCTTCACTCACCATTAGGTGAGATAGTGGTCTTTCTAGGCAAGCGTGCTCCATCTTCGATCACACCTTCACTCACCATTAGGTGAGATAGTGGTCAAGCGCTTTTTTTCCTTTATTCTTTTTTCTTTGGTCCTGCCTTTTTTTATTGATGATAGCCATATCATCAATAAAAAAGGCAGGACTCTGTATATGACAGTTTGGTAGTATTTTACACGATTTCATAGACCCATCCAACTTGGACCATTCCTGTGTACTGGTTCATAGTTTGCAAGTTAAGAAACCTTTTTAATAGTAACATATTTTGACATGGTCTAAATAAGCATTTATCTTTCAGGATCGTCTGCTCTCCCCTAGTGCTTCTGGTAGACAAAATCCTCAGTTTGACCTATGACAACCGCCTTAGCAACCAGTTGTCTGGAGCTTGGATACAATGCAGTGTGGGTGCGGGACGGAGCGCAGTTGTTGCTCTTTTGTGTATGCTCGTGTGTCAAGTGCGAGCGGGACAGCTGCTACTTTGTGGTGAGTTGTTTAAGAAATTAAAGGATAGTTTTGAAATGTGCGTGGAACTCCTATCTAAATTGTGTAGTGTTTTAAAACTGCCTGTTAATGCAAAAGACATAGTCTCTCAATTCAAGGAAAATTTGTTCTATTCTAAATCATTTAAGTTCGGTAGATAAATAAAGTTTTTTACCTAAAATTCATTACTACTTCAAAACGAAAAATAGCACTCCTAAACTTGATTTAAATCTTTTAAAGATACATGATGAAAAATTGAAGCCGTGGCCGTAATGTTCCGCGTTTCAAGTGTTCAAAACTAAATAATTGTATATAATGGAGTTGCTGATATCAAAACTAGATGGCGCTAGTAAACGCTTAAAAATAATTTTTCTTACTAGCGAACCAGCGGCTTCGCACGCGTGTTTTGTCAATAAAAACATTGCCCTACTTTTTCGCTGTCAGGGATAAAGTAGCCTATGTCCCAATCTCGGTCATAATAGATAGATAGATAACTCTTTATTGATTTACCACACACACATAAATTATACAAAAATAAGTATATAGACTAGAATATATAAGGCAATACAATGGGCGGACTATTTGATAATTATTACTAAAATACCCTGAATACTATATATAAATACTATTTACTTGACAGAGGAGATCCCAACCCATGTAACCCACAGTTCTAGTAAAATAATAAAGATTTTTGTTTTTTTTTATATTTGATCACAAAATTATACAAAAATATAATAATAATTATTGCTGGACATTTCACACAGCGCTATCTAGCCCCAAACTAAGCAGAGTTTGTACTATGGGAACCAGACAACTGATAGAATACTTATATGTATAATTTTTTTTTTGTAAATACATACTAATATTAAATAGAGAAACAACCAGACCGGGAACAAATATCTGTAGATCATGCAAACATTTGTTCCACGGCGGGAATCGAACCCGCCAACTCCTGCGTCTCAGCCGGCTATTCGCCCACTGCGCCGCGGAGGTCGTCTAGTAATAAGTATATAGCCTATATACCTAATAAGTATATAGGCTAGAATAAATAAGGCAATACAATACGCGGCCTTATTTCTGAAAGCGATCTATCTATCTGTATACCAAACTACATCGAAATCGGTCCAACCGGTTAGTCGTGGAAACTTAACAGACAGACAGAGACAGAGTTACGTATTGATCAGTAAATAGGGTTTGTCCGTATCAGTAGTAGTCGGGCTTTAACTTTTTGACCTTTGATTTGTTACAGACATGTTGGATGAAGGATGCATAAATCTTTGCAAGCACAGAAGCAATGTGCTCGAAGACACCAAATACTTAGCTGATGCATACAGGACCGCGTTATTCTATGTCCAAGGCGTTTTGTGCTCTGGTAAGTGACAATACAGTTAAATTTAAAAACAAAATAACGATAAATAAAGATCATCTGGTAATGCACGACATGCACAAACTTCTAAAATGCTCGCATAAAACATAATATAACAATATAATCCGTCCTTCATCATCATCATATCGGAAATAGTCCACTAGATATTAGAATAGAATAAGTCCACTGCTGAACCTAGGCCTTCTCCGTAGATTTCTATACCAACTGACAGTGTTGCCAGAACCTCAATCAGAAAAAGGCAACAAAAAAGGCAAGAAAAGGTAGAAAAGCTAGCTTTGTTGAAAAAGGTCGACTTTTGGCACGAAAGGCCGACATTGGTTGTTTTTCTATATAATATAAGTATGTATGTACAAAAAAATATATATAAGTATTCTATCAGTTATCTGGTTCCCATAATACAAGCTCTGCTTAGTTTGGGGCTAGATAGCGTTGTTACTTTCGAATTTATAACATTAGTTTAGCAAGTAGAGCTTGTATTATGGGAACCAGATAGTTATACTACTTAGTTTGGGGCTAGATAGCGTTGTGTGAATTATCCAGGATTTTTTTTTTATCTAGCCTACATTTTCCCACTGCTGGGCAAAGGCTTCCCCCAACTTCTTCCACCTATCGCGATCGCTGGCAGATTCTTATAAATAATTGAATATTTATTATTTTTTTATTATTATTATTGAAATAAAAAAAAACGTTATTTAACTAAACATATATTTTAATAGTTTAAAGAACAAAGACTGGACAGCCTTTAGGTACTTAAATTTTATTTTAGCACATAACATTTCTGGTGATGGCTCGAAATGTATTATACCACCACAGTTTTCTATGCCTGCAGTGGTAGTCATTAGAGAAGCTACCGTCTCCGTATTGAGACGAGTGCGGCTTTCAGTTTTAATCCTCTTGAGCTTATTAAAAACACAGTCAACACTCGTGTTTGAAAATGGGAGAACCAGAAGTAAGCCAATTAGTTTATGTAAATTAAAAAAATGGCGATATTCTGCTATATTTTTCAACTGAAAAACGGCAATGCTGTTGTTGTATTAATGGCGGGTAAAGGCCATAAAAAGACCGATGGCTGCCAAGGGCCGACATAACTTCCCAAAGGCCGATAATCGTATGGTATCGTACGATAATCGTATCGTAATGGTATGTTCCTGTAATTACTGGCACATCATACTGGCATACCAGCTAAGTCCTATAGTATGGCAACGTATCCACATAGAGATCAAGACAACATAATAGCTTGTTTTGAATTCTATGTGGATATCCATGGGCTGCAGTAGCCACTTAACATCTAGTGGACTGCATGCTCGTTTGCCATATAAGTTGTATAAAAAATAAAAAAAAATCTAGTGCGGCTTGCACCCAACGGCTCCCAACAACCTTTATGCGACCGTTTGATATTATTTATTTCTTACAAGCTTCCGCCCAGGGCTTCGCACGCGTGATTGTCTATAAAAAGTAGCCTATACCTCTGTGTCATACATAATCCATCATTATACCAAATTTCATTGAAATCGGTCCAGCCGACACAGAAGCTACTTTCGTATTTATAACATTAGTTTAAAATAAATAAATATTGCTGGACATTTCACACTGCGCTATCTAGCCCCAAACTAAGCAGAGCTTGTACTATGTGAACCAGATAACTGATAGAATACTTATATACTTTTTTATAATATGGATTTAACTTTCTTGTTCACAGGTACAACAAACTTCAACGGTGAAGCAGTATCTTCCACATCGGGCGCCTCAATCCTCCCCCCCGTAACACCAACCCCCACCCAACCCTCACTACCCAAGCAGAAGTTCTCGCGCGAATCCTTCGAAGAAATGAAACAATCGCCCGGACTCAAAAGCGGAGATATGAAAGATCCACTCAACTTTCTAGATCCGTTGTGGAGTTTGAAGAAGAAGTGAGGTTTTTGTATGGGGGATTTTGGGTAGGACGATTTTATTAGGATACTTTTGTTTAGCGATACCACTTCCAGTGTTAAGGCTCGTACAATCAAACTGTGCTTAGCTTTGAGTGATGATCTGGGGGCTAATTCACGTAATAAAATTTAAATACATAACTATAGTTGACTCAAATGAGATTGGATTATGAATTGAATATATTCCGCCATTCTTCTCCATTAATGTTACAATATCATCTTGATATTGATCATGAGTCGAACTGTCTTTCGATTCAATTGTATCTACTGTTCCTTAATTGTTTCATGTGTCATTTTATGTGTAGCAAATAAATGATTATTCTTTTCTTGATTAATTAAAGTCTAAATTCACATGAATACCGTTTGACATTTATCATATCGAGACTAGCGGCTCAATTCTGCTAATTTACAAGAAAAACTATTATGAAGCCATAACATTATTGATCGAATATTATTGTTGTTATGGAGTATCAGATGAGGGAAGTCACCAGGCGTGTTCAACTTGGATGGGCAGCTTTCGGCAAACTAGCTGACATATTAAAATCCACTCGTATTTCCACAATGTCTTAAAACACATCTCTATAACCAATGTGTTCTGCCAACTATGACTTATGGTGCCGAGACATGGAAGCTCACGAAGGAGGCTGTGTACAAAATAAGTGTAGCACAGAGAGCCATGGAGCGCGCCATGCTCGGCATCACACTCTTAGATCGAGTTCCCAATACCGAAATTCGCAAGCAGACTAAAGTACAAGACGTCAGCAAGCGAATATTGGGGCTCAAGTGGAGTTGGGCAGGACACTTGGCCAAGTTGGCCAGACGTAGTGACGGCAGGTGGACTAAGGCCCTAACAGAGTGGAGGCCGAGAACTGGGCATCGAAATAGGGGACGTCCACCAGCGAAATGGGTCGACGACATCCATAAGACCGTGGGTCGTACGTGGTTCAGACTGGCACAGGAACGGGAAAAATGGCAAAAACAAAGAGAGGCCTATGCCCAGCAGTGGGTCGACACGGACTGAAAATGATGATTGTGGTTCCTGTCATAAGCTGCCAAATTTTAATGGTTAATAAAAACAGATTGAGTTAGTAGAGTGCCAAATTGTATCTAAAGTGACGATTTTGCGACGACATTGTCACAGTAAAGCGATTGGTTTATGGTTAAAGAATTTATTCTCAAAAGAATATATATATATATTTCACTTCATGATAAACAACAGGTTTAAACTTCATAAATATTCAGTTCGCATGTGAACATTGTAGGTAGTTAAAATATAGGTGGTTAAAATATACCTGATAGCAATATTACCTACATCTTTTAAACTTACCTACTTTTGTAAACTGAAGAAGAATCATTATTATAAATACGGGATTTAGCACGTACCGTCTTATCGGTGTGTGCGAGGCGAGACGTTATTCGAATTGCAGTCACCCTGTTGAGGTTCACGGATTGAACCGAAACATTGTCGGTCGAAACACCGATAAGACGGTACGTGATAAATCCCGTATTTGTAATAATGATTGAAATCAATCACGAAAGTTTTCTATGCAGTCTAGAAGCCTAAAACACAAGTTTCATGCTTAGTTTGGGTCTCGCTGTCAAGCTCTTCAAAAAAAATTGTATCTGGTTTAAAAAACGTGGCAAATGATGTATTTTTCTTTTGGCAATAAACATTGTTATCTTTTTATCATATCTTTATCTAGGTAATAAACATTTTGTTTACATTCTCATTTTAAAGTGAAACTGTAATCATACAGGATGATCCTAGTGATTTTAATTAACATAATTACTATCGAGTTTGTAATCTAATACGAAAAGGAGCTTTGTAAAATATCAAAAACAACAATAATTGTTAAAATATGTGGGTGATTGCGGGTACGAGTTTAGTAGAATTGGGCCCCAGATCGATTCTTGAATTTTACTATTTTAAGTTACGTGAATTGACCTTCTGATATACGGGTCCTCAGAACATAAAAAAACAATAGAACTAGCATGATGAATTTTTACTAAGAAAACCAGTGTAGCTAAACTCACACATGTAAAAACTAGCACACTTAGAAATAAAAGTTATAATTGGTTGAAAGAGAACGTTCAAAGAGGCCTAAAACCATAAAACCAATTTAACGGATATAAAACCTTAGCTACTATGGAACATGGTTTAAAATTCAATAAAATAAACGTAGCAAAAAATTAAAGTTTACTTCTTCTACTCGGCAAAAGATGGCGCTTTAGAAAATATTTTTATTTTAGTCTCTTATTAATTAGATGTAAGACTGATTATGCAATGGCTGTTATTTGATTACCCACAAAACAAAGCCACTCAACAACAGATGTCGCTGTCGCTAACGATTTTTGTTATAGTCTCTTAACTGCAAAGAATAAGATTGATAATGCAATGGCTGTACAGCCATTGCATTATCAATCTTATTCTTTAAGTGAGTAGCGCTGTTATTTGAGCATGAGATTACTCTCATGCTCAAGAGTAATCTCATGCTCAAATAACAGCGCTACTAACTTAGTGATGTACTAATGAGCATACAAGACAAATGTATCGATATCGATTATCACCTACCTACTACGGGTAACGAAATAGGTACTTCAGGTTATATTTGTGGTGGTCGAAATAAAAAACTTTTCTTTTCTTTCTTTCTTAACATAATCACAGGTAACTCATAAATGCTTATTTAAAAAAATATTATATTACTGGAATATTATATACTGAATTATTATTTGAGGGGCACACTAGAAGTTTCCGGAATCAATAAAAAAAATACTAATAATGGTCAAAAATGAATTTATTGTTTCTCAAAATATTCTCCCTTTGCGTCAATGCACTTTTTCATAAGATTATTTTTTTTATGTCTTGCGCCTTGGGGAAACTGAAAACAGAAGTTATTATATTATTTCACACCATAGGTCTAAAATACATTCAAAAAATCATCAATAAAACAACAAGGAATTAACGCCCTAAAACTTATACACCTTTTAATAGGGGGTAACTAATTAAAGCTATCGATAACACATTCATCAGTATATTGGGGTCACATCCCTAATTGAGTAGCTTAAGTTGAGGTTTAAGAGAAACGCGACCTTAAGGCGTATGATTCACAGTTTTTGTTTGACGATTTTGCATTTTAAACAAAACTAACAAAAAACAATAAAATAACTTACCGGTGATAGAATATGCCCCCTTTTGTTAAATTTTTGGTTCGGCTATAATATTTACACTCCAAAACGGCACAATATGGCATTATTATATTTTTTTGAAGTACGTTTACCCCACCGTAATTGAAACACGACTGAAGTGAGCGAAGCTTGTAGTGCGCGGAACTCCGCGTAGTTGGTGTTACGCGGGCCCCGCCTACTTACGACTTCTATTGTTTTTTGTGTTCTGTGTACGGGTCTTAGAGCAGTGCGTGGAAGCAAAGCGGTGAGCGAGTGAAACTCTCCACCAATGAGATAGCTGGCAGGTCGTCTTGCCATCAAGTGTGTGGAAGGGGGGGGGGGGGGGGGGGGGACACGCTGTGCTTTCCAGTGCGCAGTCTCCACTCTAAAACCTTTCTGCCCCAACGGCCGTCAGTTATTCGAGCTATGTGCCCCGCCCACTGTTACTTCAGCTTGCTAATCTCTTGGCTATGTCTGTGACATTGGGTTTGCTACTAGATAAAAAGATAAAGGAAAGGAAGAGACATGATGACCTCCGCGACGCAGTGGCGTAGCCGGCTGAGACGCAGGAGGTAGCGAGTTCGATTCTTGCTGCGGAACAAATGCATGATCTACAGATATTTGTTCCGGGTCTGGTTGTTTCTCTATATATTATATGTATACATTTTTTATAAATACATTTAAAAAAAAATGTATGTATTCATTCAGTTATCTGGTTCCCATAGTACAAGCTCTGCTTAGTTTGGGGCTAGATAGCGCTGTGTGAAATGTCGAGCAATCATCCTCAGCCGGAAGACGTCCACTGCTGAACATAGGCCTCCCCCTTAGATCGCCACAACGAGCGGTTGGTAGCCGTTTGCGCCCAACGGCTCCCCGCGATTCTTACCTGATCGTCGGTCCACCTTGTGGGGGGCCGGCCTACGCTGCGTCTTCCAGTCCGTGGTCTCCACTCGAGAACCTTTCTTCCCCAACGGTTATCCGTTCTACGAGCGATGTGGCCTGCCCATTGCCACTTCAACTTGCTAATTTTGAGAGCTATGTCGGCAACTTTAGTTCTGCGGATTTCCTCATTGCGGATTTTGTCACGCAAAGAAACCCCGAGCATAGCCCTCTCCATAGCTCGTTGAGCGACCTTGAGCTTGGTCATGAGGCCATGATGTCGAGCAATACAATACAATAGGGTGCAGACCGTTGGGCACAAGATCGCCCTGGAAATCATAGGGCCTTTGTTTGGCAGTGGACGTCCCATACGATGAGGATAGCTGGGTTATGAGTCAAATGAAGCAGTCCTATTGGTGAATCTTCACTTACCGCTTAGCTAACACGCACATCTATTGTGGAAACGCATCCTTAAACGCGCCTTATGCAAAGTCAACCAATCTTTATACTACAATCAAAAGTATAATTTTGAAACGTCTTGTTATGTAAATTACAAGTGGGCGCGTTGGGTGGGCACGCAAATTTTAGTTCAAAATATCTCTAATTTCTTGAAACAAGATGTTAAAACAGATAACTGATCTTAAATCGATCAAATATTTGTAATGGCATTATACATTATTAACTAATCGTATTTGTAAACAAATCTGATTAAATAGACAAAGCTTTTGATACGTTGTTGCTATTATGTAATGAGACTGGAGTTTAATATTGTGCTTGCAAATTTAATACGGTAATTATAAAAAATATAATAGGTAGTAAAATGCATTTTGACATTGTTGTAACTAAACTCGTGACAATCTAATGGGTCCGATTTGACAGGTGTCAATATAACGAACAACGTACACAACATAACCAAATTATATAACATTAGAATATTGTCCTGCCGAAATACTGATCCAGGATGAACTAGTGTTTCTGAGAGTAATTTGTCAATACAAAATGAAACTTGGTGCTAATTAATTATAATCATTGCTATAGTGCATAGATACATATTAATTCTATTCTATTCTATCATCGGACAACCAGACGCTCCGCGATGCGCCACCGCTACATGGTAGACATACCTCCCATACGCACAAAGCGGTACTCTTCCACCTTTATTATGCGCACCGCCAAGGAGTGTAACGCCTTGCCTGAGTCTGTGTTTCCTGATAACTACAACCTAGGGGTCTTCAAGTCGCGAGTGAATATGTTTTTTCTAGGCAAACGTGTACCATCGTAGGCTGCATCGTCGCTTACCGTCAGGCGAGATCGTGGTCAAACGCGGGCCTATAATTTATTAAAAAAATATATTTGGCATTATGTGGTTGATTTTTTGATTTCTTGCATGCAAATTGATAGTCGGACCTATTAGACTTCCTTTACTGTAAATAATTGGAAATTAATTCTAGAATTAATGAATTTCTAGAATGAATTATGAATTCTTCGTCTCCTCCTCATCAAAAGGTTGTCTGGAAGGGATCGCTTCTAAGCAATAAGACCGCCCATTGTACTATTTGATTTGTGTTTTCTATTTTGGTTGTATTTTTTTTTACAATGTGTACAATTAAGTGTTTTCATTCATTCATTCTAGCTATGGTAAATAATGGTTTTGTCTATGTATAAAACTACTGTGTATTGTTTAACGTATGATCATTTAACAGTATTTATATTAGTAGGCCGCCGTAAATTTTAAGTTATTAGGTTATTTTCATTAAATACTAGTTAATAATTGTAATCTTATGAATCATTTTAAAATATCGTTCTATCAGTAAATTTTAAGCATTGGATAAGTGCGCAATTTTAGCTGGGAATATCTTTTACATATAAAATGAGATGTATTTATGTTAGAATTTCTTTACGGTTTTGTGTTCCAAAACTGCTAATTTGAACTAACGATATAAATTTTTAACTTAAATCTTAAGCCATTTTTAAATTTGGCCAAAGAGGCTTTTATTTTATACAACACAGAACACTTCTTTCAAAATGTATGGCTTCAAAACGATTAATTTGATGGAATGATTGATAATGTATGATTCTTAGCTTTATATGATGGACTTTTCAGCTTTGAAAGTCCACCAAAGGACTTATTATAAGTGATACAACACAAGTTACTTTTACAAAATTTTAAAACCCCGAGCAGTAGATATTTTTTTTATCCCATCTGGATGTGGAACAAGCATATTGCCCACCTGATGTTAAGTGGTAACCATCGCCTATAACAAAGTATTGCCTAACAGGTTACGCACCTTAGAAACGTGCCCTATGATGCCTTGCGTCCATTAAGTTGAGGCATACAGGTGTAAAGCCCCACGTGCCTGTCATTTGACCAACCATACCCTTCAAACCGAAACAGCAATGTTGCTTGGCGGAAGAAATATCTGCCGCCAGAAATTGCTGTGTTTTTTCTGTGTTTCTGTTTGATAGATAGAATTGAATAGTATCCTATTTAATTCTATCTATGAATGATTGCACCACGAATTTCCACCTAACAACTAACTAAATATCAATCAAAATTAGATTTTTTGAACAGGCCTCAAGTAATCACAGACTCTTTTCGGAGTTAAAATGAAGTCACTTTAAAAATCACACATCCATAATGATAGTTGGATATGCAAATAAAGTACCCAGCTTTCCCACCAAGTAGTGTGAGACAGTTTTATGCAAATATTAGCCCTGTTGCGACATGTTTTATACTTGGAAGTAGGGACATAGTTTGTGAACAATATGACATCATCTTCGTACGCCAACAAGTTGGAAAATGCTTGCATGGTGGTAAAATTTATATTCTCTTTTCCTTGATTCAACTCCTTGACTAACTAAAATTTAATATATAAAAAAATATATATTTTTATTCATTAAAATCGCAAGGATCACTTTGAAACGTCAATTTTACTGCCTGTTCCTTCGCGATCAAGCTAGGAAAGAAAGGCAATGCTAGCCTTGATACCTACACCGGTATTAATTCCCTTGTTACCTCAGACTTACATTGACTGACCGATTTTTGAAAACTGATTGTTAAAACTGTCGTAACCGAAATTCCAAAAATTATACACAGGTTGAGTCTGAGAATGAAACTGAAGAACAGAGTGAGGAAGTAAGGAGTGGAACTCACTTCCGTCCGGCGTATGTTTTTTGGAACCACTTTATTCTCGGGAGTCCAGAGTGAATAGGTGAATAGGCAAGCGTGCTCCATCTTAGATCACACCATCACTTACCATCGGGTGAGGTAGTGGTCAAGCGCTTGGCTATCATCAATAAAAAAAAGATCTTTTTATAAAACTATATTAAACAGATTCAAAAACTGTTTTCAGTAAAAAAATTACGAACTTGGTAGACAGCCTGCTCAGAACTGTTCTATTACCATAGGCATTAAGTTAAAAAAGGTCTATTGAATTTTTGCCAAAAATAGTTGAATTTACCAAAGTTTTTTATTAAAAAAAAAGACTTAACTTGTTCGACTAATACTAGTGACACATGTGAATACTTTTTCGGTTACGAAACTCGAAAACTAAAATTTACGAAAACTCGGAAGATACGAACGGGATAGTAAATATCTTTTTAATGTATAGCTAAGTAAGTACAGTGCGATTGACTTTACTCACCCATTCGTAATGTCTAGTTCTGGGTATTATGTATGTGAGCATATTATTAAGCAGCGCTTATCGCTCGAGCAGTTGGAGCGTTGTATGGTATGGCAGTGGATTCTAATACATTTACAGCCCTCTGCGTCCCACTGCTGGGCAAAGGCCTCCCCATTCTTTCCAGCCACTACTTTCTAGCGCCAAGATGGCCCAATTCGCTCGGAAATTAGTGAACTCGTCCCTCCCATCTTTGATGTGCCGCGACGTCTTCGGGCTGTATCGGGGTTCCATTCGGTGGCCAGCTTAGCCCGCTGATCACCCGACATACGGCCGGGATCTAATATCAATATTAGGTAATTCCGAAATCAAACTCTTATCTTATGCAAATAGCCATCGCAGTCAGAGTCCGAAACCGCACGTCAACAGATATCAGTTATCAAATGTGGCCTTGTGTGCGGTTGGAAGCGATATGTGTCTGGATTGACTCATTCTGGAAATAACTCTGGCAATAACATGGAATAAATCTTCATTATCTTATCCCAGCAAAAGTATGCCTGAAGTTGATGGACGCGGGGCAGTGCATCGTAGGGCACGCGGTGCGTTACCTAAGAGGCTTTGTTATAGGCGATGGTTAAACATCAGGTGGGCCATATGCTTGTTCTAACTACAGATATTATAAAAGTTAAATTACTGAATCTTTTTGACCTTGTACTTGCCTTATTTAGGGTTTCTTAGTTCAACTAGTCCAATCACTCTACTACTCCTGATAAAGTTAGATCATATCAGGGTACGCAACGCATATTTGAAGCCCATGAATGAACTGTCTATAAATACACTTAAATTGTCAAAAAATATTAAAATAAATAATTAGACACGAGGTATAACATGTGGCGGTCTTACAAGCGATCTCTTACAGACAACCTTCGTATAAAAGTATTATTAAATGGGAGATTGGTTCATGTATGCCTTTATTAATTTACTTACATATAAACATTCCACAAAACTGTGCAAGTATTATTTCATTCAACTCATGATCATCATTTCTACCATAGGTCGTCCACTGAACATAGCTTAGGCTCCTCATAGATTTCTAGAGCGACCTTTTTTAAGTCATCTTTCCAGATTCAAGAAACGTGTGATGGAAACTCAAGACCCACCATCCTCAAGACATCAATACCATTGTTATTTGCTGATATGAATGTTATGACGGGGTTATTGAATTAATTAGGTCACAAAATCGACAATGTCAAAGTAATTGTAATCATTATTATTTAATTTTAATTACTAAAGTACCGGGTATTTTTTTGTGTAACGATCTAAAAGATACCCCTATCCCCCCTAGGGGACAAATATTTATTGCATACACACAAGTTGTGAATGAATAGGGGTTTAAATGGAAACAAATTTCGCCTATCATCATGTTTCATTTGATTTATACGCAATGAATCACTCTGTATAAATGATAATCAATTTATTTTAGATCTCAATTTAAGATAGAAGCTACGTCTTTATAATTATTAAGTTACTTATTTAGTTTAAAATCGTATTATTATTTATCAGTCGCATTCCTCTAAGCATCTGACATAATTCAATGTTTATGACAAATTCACAAGAATGTGGCTCTAAGTTCACTCAAAGTAGGTTGAAAACTTAAAAGTAATATTTTAGTTTTTTGGGTCGCCAATGTTATTCGTGCTACCTGACCGAAAGATGTTGACTCGATGAGATAAGTAGGACATCTACTTGTAACACTTGTCATAAACTTAATACTTATACTTTAATCACACGGCCTTACCCAGAGACGACATGAATGAATTTTTAATTGTAAATGGGACAGTTGTATGGTTTGTTGGGGCTCTGTGTTTGGTCAATATTATTATATTATTGTTATAACGAGACATCCATGAATTTAATTAAAAGTTACTGTACTTATATAAAATAAATAATTGGACTGACATCAGCGTTTCATTGTTGATACCTAGATTAGTTTTAGAGGTACCTACCACATAAGTTTTTGCAATCTTATCTTTGTCCATTGGCAATGAAAGTGAAATTGATAAGCTGAGAGAGAAAACTCTAGAGAATTTTGTAATACAATGCAATAGTCCTTATCAAAGGATAGGGATCAAAGAAGAAACCAGGAAGCTAGTTCCGGGGTTTGGGAGGCTGCAAGCAAACTGCGAGCGCTTGCCGGCACGGCAGCTCGGAGCGCCAGTCAGGCCGGAACCGTTGTCGCGGTTGCACGTTGCCCTGCCTTCTAAAACACTCGCGCACGCGCGTTTAAAACCAACCCACCCGCTTGTCTTACCAAAACTGACAGTGACGTTTCGGGGGGTCGTCGCAACAATAACAATTTTATGCGTTTTTATTTTTAATTGTGAGAAATTTTTGTGTTTTTTATATAAAACTGTGGTTGTGAAAATGGATGGTCCACCGTGAGCGCGATGATGCGCAAGGATTTGCCCGCTACCGGGGGGACGGAGTTCACCCTGGACGGGGCGGAATGCATCAACCTTCAGCAGATTCTCCAGGCTTTCAACTCCACGATTAGTGAAGAGCATGCTTGGGCGCTGTTTTATCAGGCGGCGCGATGCTTCCAGAAGTGTTTGGCTGAAGGGGACACTTGTTACTTGATCACTGAGCCGAGACATGTGCTGCTTCACAAGGATGGGAGCGTCCATCCGAGGACACTGCAGCATTTAGGAGGTAAGTTACATTACCTGGTTCCAGAGTTCAGGCCTATGTTTGAAACATAATCGCATTATCTTCTATAGAACAAAAATGATAGAAATGTTTTGCTATTAATCTATGCGAAGTAACGTTATCGCTTACGTTATATTAATATAGTACATTACATTATGTTATCATCTAGGTAGAAGGTAGACAGTTGGTACTTACTAGAAATAGAAAATAAATAGCAGTGTTAGTATTTTAGTAGGTAATCTGATAAGGTAGGCGTAGAAAGCAGTTGGCTAATTAGCCAATTAAATTGTTATTACTAAAATTGATATTCATTAGTTAAACGATAGACTGTGAAAGATAAACTACTTATCACAATAACCACTAAATTAGTAATGTTAACAAAAAAGGGACTTCACGAACTGCCTAGGTACATCTTTCTAACATTTTTAGAGCATATGTAGGTGTTTTATGGTGTAACTTGAACCGGGCGCCAACGCGAAACCTTAGAAAAACATTATCAGACGATCTATTTTATAGATCTTGCAAAAGCGGCACTTCAATGGCAAGATCGTATAACTTGGTCAAGTTGCTTCCGACGCTAGTTTTCTATTGCAGTGTATCGTGATTCTTATCTTTGAATCTAGATGAATTGCTACTTCTTTTGACATCTTAGCTTAGTTGCACGGCAAGGCAAGCCTATTTCATCTAAAGTACGTACCTACCCTACTGTCTCAGGCAATACGCGGCGGTTACTTCACTTCAACTTCAAACTAATTTATTTTGGTACAAAATAAACATCATAGATACAAACATTACTTGCCACCAAGCACCGTATAAATTGTCTTCAGTTAATAGATTAAGGCCTATGTTTTTTTTACTTCCTATTTAGATTTACATATACTAACGTTTCTCATGTTGCTATTCAAGAAATTGCGATGATTTTACCATCCGTGACGATACAGATGTTTTTGTGGGAATCTCATTTAAATAGAATCCATTATGAAGTTGAAGAATACTTTTTAATCTGTATATGTTATTTTACCTACTTACATCTGCTTAAACTCTGGTAGGTAGGTACTGGCAAGTACTTTTTTTTCCTAACCTATCTCGTCCCACTGCTGGGCAAGGGTCTCCACCAAGTCCCTCCAAGCATCTCTATCTGTCGCTATCTCCCACCATCCTCTTTGGAAGGTGTCGAAATAAAAAAAAAATGGTAAGTAGGTACCTACTTAGGTAAACTAAAAGTTTCCCAAGCACAATGTCTTTCGGTTTAAAGATCTTTATTCTCAAAAGAACTTAATATTAGATACAGTACACTTATATGAGACATAGTTTTATAATACCTAGGTAAAACCTAAGTATATTTATAATAAGTACATATTAATTGGTCTTTAAAGTTAAAAACAGGAATTTTCAAAGAAGGTACATCATCTTGTGTTTTCGGTAAAAGCAATACCTTAGCGTTTCAAATGATCAAAATCATTGTACGTCAATTTTAAATGCATCGCGTAATGTGAATACCTATTAGTTGCGATCTATTTTCCCGATCTGTGTCAGACGCTGAACTTTATTCGGACTGGAATTAGGCTGCCTATAAAATATTCGTTGCATTTTTAAGGGGACAATGTTTTATTTATTCAGGCCTTGACAAATTGTCGACGACCAGAACTTCTGGTCCTTTGAAATGAACCATGATCACATAACTTTATCTGCACCCAATGTAACAATCGACCAAACGGACTTTTATTCCCCCATACCAGAAAAGAAATGCATCGCTAGTAATTGTAACCGATGATGAAAGAACCAATGTCGAAGAATACTACACTACTCTTTGTTTAATTTGACGAATCACATTCTATTTACAAATAAGTTAAATTCTGCATTTGGGTGAACTAAGGACTGTGGTGTAGGCGGACACTTCATGGCCCGAGCAAGGGCGGATCCAGGGGGAGGGATGCCCCCCCCCCCCCCCGTGGACTGGGTCCAGGACCTAGGTGGACCACTAATTAAAATTGTTAAACATAATGTTTTTTATATATTTTTTTGTCACAATATAGATTTTATGTAAGTACATTCAATATTTAATTAATTTAATATAATATTTTGGTTAGAAAAAATGATTTTGTTATTTAAATATAAGTATTTTTAAGTACAGTATGTAAGTGTAGTAATAAAATACCTACTTTTTACTTATCTATGATTATAAAAATTAAATTATAACTTGTGACTTAACCACGACTATGTGACCCCTCCCTGGCACCAAAGCTGGATCCGCCCTTGGGCCCGAGTCCGTTAAATGTGTTGCAACTTTACAAGTAAACAAACTGAAGTAAAGTCAAGGTTGATTTGTTACCTAAATAGCACCGAAGTGTTGAATCATTCAATGAAACGTTACAATGTCACTTCCGAAGTTGCGTAACGAAATATTTACAAAGAAGAGTTGGATAAAAAGTTTGTTTTTAAAAATCGACCGTTAGACAGTTAAGCTTCGGTGCTTCGGAGGGCATTTTAAGTGGTCAGTCTCGGCATATGAAACCGACGAAGGTTAAGTTATGTCAGTCTTTAAACTTCGTCAACAGAATCATTAATATATGAGTTTGTAATATTCATGCGTGGCCTTTTATGTATTTTGTAGGTGATAATTAATAACTTCTTTGTCATTCGTCATTCATTCGTGTTTTTGAAAGAGCCATTCAATATTCGACTGCACGATGAGACAGATTGATGACTTAAACATACTGTAACTTGGTATAATCCTATCTTAGAAAACGTGGTCACATTCATATACATGCAGAACAAGGAAATGGCACAGCACTCGCATTTAAAATAACATTGCTATCTTGCTTCCTCTAAGATTTTATGTGATGAATGATAACAATATAGACCAGATGTTTTAAGATATGATTCCTGCCTATTCTACCTCATATCAGCCACAGAACACCCACTGCATCACATAGGCCTTCCTGCGCTTTTCTTCCTACTCCAATCAGGCCATCAGGTTTTCGAGCTGTTCCCCACACATTGCCACTTCAACCTGCCTACTCGTCTTGTGTACCGGCAATTACAAAAGCAAGCTAGTCTCACGATGCGATTGGAATCTCAAAAAGGCCAACACGATTTGCACTTTTTCATCGCTACTTTGTTGCACTTGACTTCACAGAGTGCGATCATTTTCATTGATGCAGGTAACATAGTTACATACATTTGTACTCAGATCGGACTACAGTGGTAGACTTTACCGAATAGCTTATATTATAAGCTGTTCGGTAAAGATTGCCTTATAACATTATTTGAAATGATTCTAACGGATCTTGTAAGATAGGTTATCTTGATCAGAAGGTCCCTATCATCTAAAATGTTGGTAGCCGTAATAAATAGGTAGCAAATAATAGACCAGTGCTTGTTTGCAGTAGCGCATAGCGGTCCCAAGATCGATCGGTGGTTTTATCGTCAGACCATACCACGTCATACAATTTCCTTTATAGCCTCGATTCATGTTTGCTTGCTCTTAATATCCTTCGACATACTGTAGGTAAACGCGACAGAATTATGGAAACAGAAATCAGGCAACAAAAGTTTTACAACATTAGGTTTAGTACTTAGGTACAGTCAGTGACATAAGTTGATTAACAATTTGAGTTTTTGACACGATTTTTTTTGTGTTTTATCATAAAAACAGGTGTTTTTTTACACGATTTTAGTGACAGGGTGTACCTTCAAATACAGTGTCAACATTTTGTGTAAAATGTACTCACAAAACTCGTAGGCCGTATCGTAGAGGCAACGTAGCATAGCTGCATTAGCCGTAACGTAGAACCTTGGTCCCGTCATTGACCTAATAATGTCTTCTCTATGTTGAGAGCTTTATGCACTACAGTTTTTGCTTAGCCATATTTAATGTAAAACTTGATTGTTCTGTCGGTTTTCTCTCCGTCTCTCTGTGATCCGTGGGAAAGGGGTCTCTGTCCCGGAAGGTCTAATAAATCGCGTTATGAGAGTGCGTGCAGAAATTTAGATATTGTTTCTGATGTATAGGTAATTCTGTGATCTACTGTTAACACGAAACTCATTGCATCCTCCTGTCTTTGTTACTATCTATGAGCTAGCTCAGTGAACCTAATTCTCGTAGTTTTAACTTCGGTGTACTTTAGGCCTATTATATGGCAGCATCATCTTTCAGTTAACCAAGACATGATTACTAGTTCATTGTATTAACATAAGTTAATTTTATTAAGTATGGGCTTTTAGGCTGAATTATAGTGGTCTCACTTTTGTGATGATGAAATAACCAGTGTCAGGAAAGTTTCAAATACCTAGTAGGTACATTACCTAAGAAAATAATACGAGCTAGCAAATCGTTCAACTCATTGGTCAATAAAAATATTGATGTCGATTTATTTAACACATCTGCAAGTAAGCTTAAACGCTCGCTAATACTTTTATTTTATGTCCCCTTATGTTTTATATCTCCTGTCGTCTACATTCTTTTATTTTTATGTTATTTGTGGGGAAACAGGCTTACGGCCCACCTGATGGTAAGTGGTCACCGTCGCCTATTGACACCGGCAACACCCGGGGTATTGTCGATGCGTTCCCAACACTGAAGAAACCTCTTTACATTTCTCTTGAAGCGTGCCATGTTGTAGTCTAATGAGAAAACCTCAGATGGTAGCTCATTCCACATCTTGCAAGTATGGGGTAGAAAAGATCGCGTGAAGCGTGTGGTGCGCGATACCCAATTGTCGATTATATGTGGATGAGCTTTATTACGTTGACGAGAAGTGCGGTGGTAAAATCTCGACGACGGGATGAGATCAAATAGCTCCTCAGAACATTCCCCATTATACAGGCGGTAGAATACACTGAGCGATCCGATGTCACGGCGTTGACTCAGCGGTTCCAGCCTGTCGGCGAGTTTGGGATCACCGATGATTCTAATGGCTCTTCTCTGAAGGGAGTCAAAACGAAACAAAGCATTCACTGTGTTTTTGATTCTATTTATGTATTTACATATCTGCGGAAACTTTTTAATTGGCCATCAGCACACATGCGCTGGTACATACCGGCATGTATTATGTAAATAACTATATTTAAAACCTAGCTGTAAGTTTTCCAAAAATTTTGAAAATAAAATAAAATCTATACTAATATTATAAAGAGCAAAGATTTGTTTGTTATATTGTATTGAATAGGCTCCGAAACTATTGAACCGATTAAAAAAATTCTATCACTGTTGGGAAGCTACACTATCCCCGGGTAGCATAGGCTACTTTTTACCCAACTGCGCAGGAGGGTAATGTTTTTTATTGAAAAACTACGCGTGCAAAGCTGAGGATTGGTCAGCTAGTTACTTAATAAACCTAGATATATGTATAGTTTATTTACTTGCATAAGCTACAACGGGACGTCACTGAAATACAATGGTCATTTTTATTATATTTTTAAGGCCCGAATACTCAATAAACCAGAATTTAATTATTTTGCTCATCAGTTTATTCATTGAGAAGGTTTACCCGTTTCAATAATGAAGTTTTAAAATGAACTAAAATCTGACGCAGAATTTGTAACTCGCTATAAACAGATAGTCTTTTAAACGATCAAATAACTGTATTTATTGGTAGTTAAAGTATTGAACTAGATATTTCCATTTACGAACCGGTCTTTGATTTTGACAAAAATAGCTGTTTAACAACCTGACCCTAAAATAATTCTCAGTAGGTTAATTCAATTTTGTAGTAAAGTTGAAACATTCAACAATGAACGCGCCCATTTTGTGGATAATTTATTTCCGTTGTATCATTCTTGTTTTATATTGCCAATAAATCATAGCATTCGGATGAGCAAAACATAAGAGCGGTTTCTTTGACGTCTAAGTTTATAAATTTCCATAGGAATCCTTTAAAACGTCCATATAAATAGACTTTGCCTTGGAAGCGCGGCTTCCGATCACAAAAAATATTACTACAATGGGATCGATTCCAAGATTCTGGGTTCACAGAATAAACTACTTTGAACCTTGCTCCATCGTGATAAACGTTGTTCTTTTATTTACTTATACCTGGAACAATTTTCCTAGAAGCAGTAGGCTCCACTTTACCCTGCAGGTAGTTTATCTTAACAAGTGAATGACACCTCTCTGTTTACTCTTTTTATCATAGCATTTATTAGTATGTATTTACATACAAAGTTGCCACTGCAATGGGCTGAAATTACCTAAATAAATATTACAACAGTAACCTGCGACGATAAACTGGCGATGAATGAGTATGTCGTGCTTTAAAAATATCTTTTCAACACACTTGCTTGTAAAGTGCGCCATAGTACATCATTATTAAGGCCACAAACCGAACTATAACACACGCGTGCGTAATAATATAACACACTAGTGCGTAATAATATAACACACTAGTGCGTAATAGAATTATCCCTACAAAGTTAAGTTAGTACCTGACTGCAAATTCTAAGCAAGTAAACAGAGCATTTTCAATTTAACCGGGTATCACAGTTTTTATAACAACAAAGAGGTTTTATGCCGCTGAAAATCCTATTACATTTTTGTAATAAATAAATGTATCCCTAATTAAGACGAAAAAACATTTATTATTATCAAATTACTTATAATTCACAATAATTTGTTATAAAATATTTGCATTTTATCACTAAAAATTATAATTTCGGCTGTATGGCTTTATGTAATCATAATCAATCACCTTACATTTGGCGCGTACAAAAAAAAAACCTGCGCGCCATTTCCCATTTTTTTGTTTGTATCGCATTTGTTGCTGTGTGGTAAATAATTGTGAAAATGTCAAGTTTTAGTACAGAAGATTAACAATTGATAGATTTAACCCCGCCAGAAATACTAAATGCAGCACAAAATGCAATTGAAAGCCTAATACCTGCAAAATCTAGAGAAAAGTACTTAGCTGCGTACGCTAGATTCATATAATGGAAAAACTACAAAAAACCCAGTCATTTTCTGAAAATGTGTTTTAACGTATTTCTCTGAACTCGCCAATACCTACATACAAACCCTGCTCCCTGTGGTGCATCTATTCCATGCTAAGAAACATGGTTAAGCTCAAACATTGTGTTGATATCAAAACGTACTGTAACCCACAACCATGTACATCGTAGCATGAGTTATTTGGTGCCTTCTCATTCCAGTAATTTGTATGATTTACCTTTGTCGCCGACATTTACACAAGAAGTAAATGAAGATACTAAAGAAGTGGCAAGTACCCAATGTAACACAAACTGTGAAATTGCCATCAAAAATAATCCAATATCGTTTTGAAAATTGTAGATTCACCAATTGTTTTAATAATTAAATGATTTATGCAATACATGTTTGTTTTTTCCTCGCAAGTGTGTTGGAAAAGTGCGTATGAAACTCGTGAGCAACTTGCTCACTAGACATTCGGCTGATTTACGCCCTCGCCTACGGCTCGGGCTACAAACCACAGCCTCGTGTATAATATTAATGAGCAACTTAAGTAATTCACTTGTATCATAATATACTATTATATAAATAGAATTCCGCAAGTACTGTGGACTTAGAAAAATATATTTTGGTTGTAAAGAAATTATAACTTTCTAAATGGAGCGACTTTCTAAATGTTTTTCAATATTACTGCCGGGTTTCTTCTTACATGCCAAAGGTTATTGATAGATGTGGTGTAGGTATTAGTATTAGGCCTTAGGCTAAAAGCCACAGACACTGTAATCAACACGATGACACGTATTTCGATTAACCATTAAATATACTCGTACGCAGTCTTTCCAACCTCTGACCTGTCAATGGATTGTAGGTCGCCATTTCTGACCATAAATTTCACCAGCTCAACTCTTACCCTTTTATATTGCTATCATCCATAGAAAGCCTGGTACATAATGCACGGCTCATTGTGATAAAGACATTATTCATACATAGTGTTCTTTGTGAGATGAACGTGGACGAACGACTTCGTGACCCGACCTCACACGGGCGCCTCATACACTCATATTGACTTTACCTACTAGTGGATATCAATATCTACGTTTTTTAAGCTGAAACAATGTAGATTTCAACCGGTTAGGCGAGATTATTGGTAGAACAATAGCTGAGATTCTCCGAAGTTGATACGGCTATGAATTGAAGTAACAAGCTTGAAGTTATAGTACTTTGTAGGTATGCTAGACTGGCTAGCTAGATCGTACAATATTTCTTGACATGATAAAAAATGTCTTTCAATTCTTTAAGAGTTCTCTTTTGATTTGATTCTGTCAAGTTGCCGTGAGATCGCGCAAACATTTTCTAAAACTGAACCCATAAAAGTCGCGTAATGACGATGCTTGCCGCACTACATCAACTACTGCAATAGCCAACGTAATATCTCGCTCATATTTTCGTGTCAAAACACGAAGACAGGATGATTTATTTCACCTGATTTCACTGCATCTGCCAACTAAGCCGTGAAGATGCAATTTATTAAGACAATGCAAATGCTCCGGGGGGATGAGATTGTTTTGAATGGAGCTTTGTGTGAGTTAAGTAATAACAACTTGTTGCTTTTGTTTGATATCGTGGGATCTCTCGTTAGAATTGGTCAAGAGGAATTTTAAAATAATTGAGCGCTTGAGTAGAGCTTCAAGTTTGAGTAGCCATTTTAAGTGCCTTTCAGGCGGATATAAATTCGCAATCCCCGAAAGGAAGTGAAGCGTTTACTTCGAAGGAGTTTAAGACGACCTCAAACTTTATTTTCTTCCTGATTAAGTGAGATTGTTATACCAATTATAAAGCAATATGAATGTGGATGGATATAGATGTAGAGGAAGGCAGAAGAGATGGATATATCGCGTGAAAGATGATTATGGGTAACAAACAAGTGACTATTGGGATTACGGCTTATATATCATTATGGAGGAAAATGTTTACCAACCTTTCTAGTAAAACCCAAATTTAAATTTATCCGTATCTTTTTCTAGCTAGGATGATGATTTTCTAGCTGACCGCTGAAATAAACCAGATTTCGCACAAAAGGGATGATAACCACGGCTTTATTACCTATAATTTTTAGTATCGTCTCTTATTTGCTCTGTCACAAATAGATGTGCAAGCAACTCAATGACATACATTCGTCGCATTTATTACATCGAAGGCCTTCGCTTTATTTATTTGTAGAAAACGGGCTGTTCATGGTCTGTCAACAACAGTGCTATTAGGTAAATGTAGGTTATCTATCATTTTAATTACATCTGGTATACAGGATGAGTCATCAAACCTGGTGCAATATAATACGTCAATTCAATACCGTATGTCCCACCTGAATCAGATAATAACCATAACATCTAAACTACGCAAAATAGTAGATGTATAAAATAAAATATCTAAAAGTATAGATAGGTACCTAAATACTTAGAGAATGGAGTTTGAAATTATAAAAAAATATATCGTATTGATTTTATTTACACAATGCAGTTACAACTTGTATTACCATTATAACTATTATTATAGTTAAGTTATAAATTGTTTCTATTTTATAAAATCCTGTAATCATTACATTATCTATCCATTTATACTAAAAACGGGATATTTACCATGATTTGTGAGTATTTGAGTATCCCGATATTACGGCGCAGTTGCATGCGCCATGATCACGGGTAAACATGGCGCATGGCGCATGCAACTGCGCCGAAATATCGGGATACTCACAAATCATGGTAAATATCCCGTTTTTAGTATAAATAGTGTTCATAACCATGATAGTTTCAAAAGTTATTATCTATCCAGCCTCCAGCACCCACAATTGGGTATAGGCCTCCACTCTAGGACGCCAATCGTTCAATCATTACTTATTAAGTTATTATTTAAATGATTATGGAACACATACTTAGGCCGTGCTCACTTTGGACACGAATTTGTTCGTACGTAAACGTACGAGTACTGTTCGTACGTATTGAGTGCTCACACAGAATACGTTTTTCTCCGTCAAAAAGGCAGCGCACCGGTGATATCGCATACGTGAAGTCATCTTTGTTGCGATGAATAAGCTGTATCTTCAAGATAGTCTTCTTCTACTTCGGAGATTGCGACAGCGTCGTCGTTATCGAAGAGCTGAATGGGTGCGCGAAATATTTTTAAAAAGAGATGATTTCGGTGAATTTCATCATGGAAGATTTACATAATGACCCTAGACTGACCGTAAATCAAGTTATTTAACTGTTCTACATCCATTGTGTCCATTTTTTATGTAAAACTGAACGTACGACTGCGTGATAAATCCCAACAAATTCGGATTGTATTCGGACGTCGTAAGTAAACGTACGTATACGTACGACTGATCGCATGCAGTGTGAGCGCTCCCATACTCCTTGAAAGGTCGGGATCATTCGTGCGTACTCGTACGTTTACACGCGAATCATATTCGGATGAAATCGTATCCAATGTGAGCACGGCCTTATATGTTTGGAAGTACGGCCGTTGTTTGTCTACGCAATTGATTTCTCAGGAACTAAACTGTCTACTTGTACCTCGTTAGATCCTAGTTTGAATGAATCGGCCTGTAAGTATAGAATACAAATACATCTCACGCTGTGGGCGGTTGTGGGGTGCAAGTCCTTTCCTGGCCAAGGTCGATCGATAGGGAGCGGTCTACGTCATGCTCGGCTGTGACGTCACCGGGGTACCTATTGTTTGCAGCCAAGTGTTTATGACACGTAAGACTCGTGTAATTATCCTCCCAAGGGTTAGGTGCTACACGAGGAAGCGAACCTTTGGGATTGGTTTATGAACTATTGTTACAAATTAGATATGAATAGATAAATGATAAATACCTGTTTAAACCAGTAATAACGTAGTATTTTATCTTGATAATAATCCGTGCGAAACCGGGGTGGGTCAGTTAGTGTAGTAACATGCTTATGGTTCTTCCTTCTTTTGCGTTTGGTAGATTTTTTTGTGACACAGCGACAAATTAAAATAAATAAATATTTCTGGACATTTCACACAGCGCTATCTAGCACCAAACTAAGCAGAGCTTGTACTATGGGAACCAGATAACTGATAGAATACTTATATACTTTTTTTTTGTAAATACATACTTATAATATATAGAGAAACAACCAGACCCGGAACAAATTTCTGTAGATCATGCAAACATTTGCTCCGCAGCGGGAGTCGAACCCGCTACCTCCTGCGTCTCAGCCGGCTATTCGCCCACTGTACCACGGAGGTCGTCCAAATAATAAGTAATAAATAGTGCGAATGGTTATAAAATAGTTTGATAGCTCTTATATTATTGCAGAATTGATAAACTATCGGATTAGATAAAATTCTTGATGTAGGTAGTGTTTTATAATCGATTTCCTTTTATCTTGTAGCGACTACTGTAACGGAATATAAGAGAAGTTTAAATCTTAAATCATAGTCTTTTGAACTTGATTTAGGTTGCAGATAAAACCGCAAGTTGAGAAATTCCAGATAATTTCTCACTACTACAATCATATAATGATTATTTATTAGAAATGTATAGGTAGTTGATTGAGCGAAGCGAGATCTCCAAATCAACTTGGGGAAACCGGCGTTGTTTGTATATAATGTATGTTTGTTTGTCCGAGAATAACTTTCGAAGCGTTGGTCCGATCATCGTGAAATTTGTTATATGTATATGTAGGTAGGTAGTGATGGCACAATTCTGGTGTGACTAAATGAGCTAAAAATCTGGGGGGGTGTGTTGATGTCAAGTGTGGTAAAAAATAAATAAAAAGGGACTATCCAGTCAAGGTCAAGACTCAAGTGGTACATAAGTCATAATAGTAGATTATTAACCAAAGGGATAAAGCAGTGTCTTCTGTCGCGGGTGACGATTTAAATCGCGAGCGTAACGAAGGACTCGAGGAATACTCCCGAGCGTAGCGAGGGTGTTAAAAACTTAAATCACGAGCGAAGCGAGGAATTTAAGACGAATCCTGAGTGTAGCGAGGGATTTAAGTTCACCCAAGACTAAGACAGCTTTATCACCGAGGAAAATATTCTACTTTTCGTACCATTTGCGAAAAAATTAACACAATAATAATATGAGATAAACATTTATTAATAATAATGAGAATTAAAAGTAAAAGTTAACATTCGAAACATTGGTCCAATTATTGATAGAGAGAGTTACATTTTTGTTTGGTACATTTATTGTTGATGAGTTGATTTGAGTATTTCTCTGTTCTTGCGTCTAAGGAACTTGCGTTTATGTATTTGAAGAAAACAAAAACGCGGCAAATTCCTAGACTAGAATTTTTTTGTCGGAAAAGCAAAGGCATCAAGCTCATACGGCCTCGTCGGTTTTCGTAATTTTATTTAATAATCATAACTGCATAATAAATGCGTATTCCTTTTACAAAAAGATGTATAATGCTTTTCAATGGTGTAAACACAGATGTAGTTCAGTATAAATTTCGGTAAGTATTCCAAATTTAAATCACATCCTCCCCCTAGAGGATGAATGAAATTCAGTACAATTTTCTTTCCCTGTTTTTAACAGATTAAAAATGACTATTGTTATGTTCGCTTTTTGTGGCATAGAATGTCACTTTTTTGAGCAAGTGGTACGAAAATCATACATATTTTATTGTGTGCGTACTTTTCATGGTTTTAGCATATACATAGTTTTAGCAATAAAATGTGATTATCCTTATGATAAAATATACAATTAAAAAAAAAGTATCCATTCACGATGAAATATTAATTATAAAAATAATATTAAGAAAATGAATAATTACAGTAACGAAAAGGAATAATAACAATTAAATAATGAAAAATAACGAATGTCAAGATACATAACTGACTGGTGATGGCTGGGGCCGAACTTTTTAGTACCTACCCGCCATAAACTCATCGATATCATAGAATGACTGCTCGATTAGCCAGGGTTATAATTTGGACTTAAAGGTAGGCAAACTAGCAGCAAATGTAACGTTTTCCGGAAGCTTATTATACTGCTTATGTATACTGTCGGATCCATGACGTGTCTCAGCTTGAGGGACTTAGTTAGGGACCGGGTCACGGTCACCAACTTGCCAGAGTACCGGGTGTCACGTCTAATGAAAGGTAAGTAATTTTTAGTTTAATCCTCGTAGTTTATGAGTTATTAGCCTTAATAAAAACTGAACTTTGACGAAATTCACAGGGTACACCAGTGTACCCACAGTACTGAAATTTGGTATTCGTGTAGCTTTAGTGACACAAATCTAGGGAACAGTTTGAAATCCAGAATAACTGCAATTTCTACCCCTAAAAAGGTAACCAAAAATATGAACCCCCGTGACTTGTAGTTTGAATGAAACTGTAGGTCAAGTAAGTTGGTTGATCATTTCGTGGCACTATTTTATTAGTCAAAAATTATCACACTATTTAAAAATTATTATAAATGCGAAAGTTTAGACGTTTGTTTATTTGTTTGTTTGTTACTCAATCACGTCACAACGGCTGAATCGATTTCGATGAAATTTAGTATGCACTTAGATTATAATCAGGATTAACATATAGTCTACACTTTTTATCCCATAAATCAGGTCCCACGGGATAAAAATGAGGTTTCAAGTCAAGTTGCAACAGCGAGTTTGGCTTTATTACTAGGTTACCTACACATTTAGTAGTGTAACGCGTACGAAGTGGCGGGCAACAGCTAGTGGATCATATATTTGTTGTTATTTGGAAGTCTTGCGAGATCTCAGTTCTGGGCGAACCACTAGTACATAAACATTGTACACTCGAAAGAGTAATTTGTGTCTGGACACGTTGGTGTTTTTTTCTATAGAATTAAGATCTGTATCATACCACATTTACAATGAATAAAATGGTTTCAATAGTATAATTTTTTCACGTTTCATAGCATCAGTTCTCAAGGAAAAATATAAAAAAAACGAGTGTGCTTTAGACCACACGATTGAAGTAAAACTTCTTTTTCAAAATATTAATTTATAAAATTGTTCAATTACAAAATTGTCCACACGTCTGTAGGTCGATCAGTCTATGTTCATTCTGGACAGACGCAACTCGCACTCGCGCATTAACGTTTAAAAATACATATACGAAACGTAACTCTCTTTCTATCTTCACTAACTTATATCTCCCTTTCAACTTCAGTTCGCACTTTTCGTAACGCATTCACCAGCTTACTCCCCAAGTCAAGCGTGCGTAAAGAAGTTTTAATTCAAAAATTTGTGATTAGATACTGGCAAGTGGTATATAATTATATTTTCATAGCGGTAGCGATGTGTGACGCACACGCTATCTAAAGATATCGATACGACCTTTTTTTAAGATAACTAAGCTAGCCTAAATAATTCGTCACATTGTCGAAAAAAAAATGTGTTTATACAAACATAGATGGACGTATGTTTCGTTAGGACGACTAGGTACTTTTTACTTAGAAAACTTTCGTGATTTCTTTCAATCATTATTATAAATACCGGATTTAACACGTACCAAGATTTTTAAAACCATCCGAAAAACTTTCAAGCCTAGACGGAACTTGAACCCGCAGCCTTCCTCTTGATACGAGCATGCACTGCCAATTGTGCTACGGGCTCTTGTCGCGTCAGGGTCGAAATTAGTGAGATGAAGTTTTTGATGAAGTATTTTCCGTAAGTTTTTTTTTTATTGACGAAGTGTTCGGATAACACTATAAACAAAATAATACTAATAACACGTACCTACCGTTTCATCGGTACGAGTACGCACTGCGGCGCGTAGTGCGAGGCGAGACGCAGTGCGGATCGGATCGCACCCACCTTGATGATGGTTCACGAATTAAATCGAAACATTGTCGGTCGAAACACCGATAAAATAGTACGTGATAAATCCCGTATTTATAGTAATGAACCAGGTACTTTCTTTCCAACTTTATCTTTGCACTTGTATGCATTTCATTACTGAAGTGGTAGTAGTGTAGCTTGCTTAGCCGTTCTTAACGCGCCGGCGAACCCTGAGCGCAACTTCAATTCGGCCGCGTCAAAAACTTCGGCCTGAATATCGCTATCCCTGTTTAGTGACGAAGTTTGGCCACGCAGAGCGACAGTGATAGCAATAGAACGATTCTAAATTTGATTAGATTTTGACCGTGTTCCGTAATACCAAAAATTATGACTGAAAACTTGTTGTATTTTTCTCATTGTGTTGTTAATCTGTAACTAGACGATATAATCTATGTTCCCATGACTAGGATACGTAAGATGTTGTTGTTTTTAATACGAAACAATTAGGTTGAAAACAGGTCTTTTATGACGTAAAAACATGCAGAATGCGATACGCTTCTATTTAATTTTAAGTAAGTATTTTGATCTAATATATGGTTGGAAACCTAGATAAATACTATTCAAGTTAAAATAATACCTTATTAAGGTAGAAATATGCTCCAATTAGAAATGATCTTGGTAGTACGTGTTGTATGGGCGATTGTCCCTCCGGTGTCCCCTTAATAATGGAAATCGGTCTGGTGACGTCCGCGGCATAGTGGGTGAATAAGCCAGCTGTAACGAAAGTTTGCGTGTTGAATTCCACGAGACAATGTTACTAATAATTTATTTATGTTTACTTGTATTTTTATTTAGGTATTGCACTCCCTTCATCCATATCTTAAGTGCATTCCCGACCATATCTTTGACATTACTAAATCCTCTCCATTCAAAGGTTGTCTCGAAGAAATCGTTTCAAAGCGATAATACCGCCCATTGTACTATTTGATGTGTGTCTTCTATTTTGTCTGTAATTTTTATTTTTACTGTGTGTGTACAATGAAGTGTTTTCATTCATTCATTCAATGATTTATATAATTATCTGTATGTATTTAAACAAAAAAGTTATAAAGAGAATTCTATCAGTTATATGGTTCACTACTACAAGCTTGGCTTAGTTTGTGGATATATAGCTTTATGTGAAATGTCCAGCATATTTTATTTATAATCCGTTTTTGGCCGTGTGTTAAGCTTAGTTATAGTTTGTTTCTATAGAATAAGGGATGAGGATTTTGTTAAAAAATTAAATAAAAAACAAAATTACAAACACTCAATCAGTCACGTTTCATTTTATTAGTATTGTATTCAATTTAATTCAAATCATTCAATTCTTGTTATAAGTGCTACGAAGTGCTACGCAAATCGTCTACGAAAGTCTTGAGACAGCTTTTCGCGAAATATCATTGTGTGTGTGTGTGTGTGTTATTATACGATAAATAGAAATCATAAAAAAATATGCAAATTTTATTCATTACTAGCTGACCAATCCGCAGGTAGTTTTTCAATAAAAACATTACCCTCCTTCTGCGCAGTTGGGTAAAAAGTAGCCTATGTCACAGGGAAATATTTTTTTAAATCGGTCCAGTAGTTTCGGAGCCTATTCAATACATTAGTATTACCCGTGCGCGATTAGTTGGGACCTGAGCGCGGTGGCGTCATATTGGCGTGCTTGTACCGCCCGCAAAAAAGCGAACATAACAAGCAGCCGCCCGCGGCTTCGTCTTTGTTTTTTTTAACCTAATTTATTATGTTACTCAGGGAGGACGCTGCTTTTTATCTAATCTTTTTTACACTATTTGAATAAAATAAAAATACAATGTTTAAGTTTATACATTTATTTTATCTATTATTTACATTATCTCATCTTCGTCACTACTTAGTGGATTTATGCCCTCTAGAGGTTGTTCTTCGTCCTCAGTCTCACTATAATCACTTGACGAAGAGGTATCCGATAAATTTACAATTAATTGCAATTCATTCGTCAAAACAATGACACAAACTATAACAACAAAAACTACAACAACAAAACAATAACACAAACGAAAACTAAAAGAAATCCGAAAAGTCCGAATGACAATACTACTTTGAGCCCTCGACGCATAAAGAGGTGTTATAAGTTGGCTGCCTATGTATGTGTGTCTGTCTGTGGCATCGCAGTTCCCAAACGGATGGACCGATTCGGACTTGTTATTTTTTTAATAGAAAGTTCTTAGCTATGTGTGATGAAGATCAGATCAACCGATCCGTAGATTATCAGCACATATCATTATCATCACTACCACCGTGGTGCAGTGGGCGAATAGCCGGCCGAGACGCAGCAGGTAGCGGGTTCTATTCCCGCCGCGGAACAAATGTTTGCATGATCTACAAATATTTGTTCCTGGTCTGGTTGTTTTCCTATATATTATAAGTATGTATTTACAAAAAAAAAATGTATATAAGTATTCTATCAGTTATGGTTCCCATAATATAAGCTCTGCTTAGTTTGGGGCTAGATAGCGCTGTGTGAAATGTTCAGAAATATTTATTATTATTATTATTACCAACAGATAAGGTTTTTAAATTTTTACTCTTAAAACAAAGTTATACCTTACTCTTTCGGTTTAATTAGTCTCTCTTTCGGTAATGATTCGACACGTCTACAAAAGAGCAATCGACGCTTTCAAATCGATGTAGAATACATTGTGTCTCGAGTTTCACTTTCTTTTACAATCAAAGTTATTTTAATCCCTTTTACTTTCGTTCCTATACATTTTTGTGGGCAGTGCAATGGAACAATAGTATAAGAATACAGTAATAAAGGAAATACACAATTAATAATGGTGCACTGCGCGGTCTTATCGCTAAAAGCGATCTCTTTGAGCGAATCTTTGAATGGGCGGTAATAAAGATGGCGGTATACGCGTGACTATAACATATTATACGTATACATAACCTAAACAAATATAAAATAGTTTTTTTTTACTTTTTGGTTGGTTACTTTCTTAATCATCATCAACATCATATCAGCCGTAGGACGTCCACTGCTGGACAAAGGCCTCCCTCATTTTTCTCCAGGAACTGCTGTTGGAAGCGGCCTGCATCCAACGCCGACCTGCGGTTCTTACCAAGTCGTCTGCCCATCTTGTGGGTGGACGTCCTACGCTGCGCTTGCCGGTCCGTGGCCTCCACTCGAGAACCTTCCGGCTCCATCGGCCATCTGTTCTGCGCGCTATATGGCCTGCCCATTGCCACTTCCAACGTGCTATGCCGTAAATAATAATAAACCGTAATAAACTTTCTTAATAGTCGTGTCGAATTTAACATCATTAATTGAAACATCATCAACACAACCTGATCATGTCATCTTCCTAGCGTTATTTATTTACTATTTATGTCCTTATTTTATCTGTTAGTATAGTTTGCTATATGTATATACGTATATATTAGTCTATTTTATAAGTACATATATTAAGTATTAGGATTAAAACTTCATATTATTATTATATCTCAGAATATATTATGTGTAAATGTATCCTCTAAAGTACACCGCACTCCGTATTTTTATAAATTTCGCTCCATCCAAAGGTTGCCTGGAAGAGATCGCTTTTAGCGATAAGGCCGCCCATTGTATTGCCTTATTTATTTTAACATAGTACTTATTTTTGTATTATTTCTGTTTGTGTGGTAATTCAATAAAGAGTTATCTATCTATCTAATTTACCCCATTTGACAAAGTTGATTGCAGTTGGATTTTAGCTTATTCGCACTTACGATAATCTAAAATGCTGGAGAAACATAGCTTATTTACAATTCATGTACGGTACTTATTTTTGTATTATTTCTGTTTGTGTGGTAATTCAATAAAGAGTTATCTATCTATCTAATTTACCCCATTTGGCAAAGTTGATTGCAGTTGGATTTTAGCTTATTCGAACTTACGATAATCTAAAATGCTGGAGAAACATAGCTTATTTACAATTCATGTATGATACTTATTTTTGTATTATTTCTGTTTGTGTGGTAATTCAATAAAGAGTTATCTATCTATCTAATTTACCCCATTTGGCAAAGTTGATTGCAGTTGGATTTTAGCTTATTCGCACTTACGATAATCTAAAATGCTGGAGAAACATAGCTTATTTACAATTCATGTACGGTACTTATTTTTGTATTATTTCTGTTTGTGTGGTAATTCAATAAAGAGTTATCTATCTATCTAATTTACCCCATTTGGCAAAGTTGATTGCAGTTGGATTTTAGCTTATTCGAACTTACGATAACCTAAAATGCTGGAGAAACATAGCTTATTTACAATTCATGTACGGTACTTATTTTTGTATTATTTCTGTTTGTGTGGTAATTCAATAAAGAGTTATCTATCTATCTATCTATCTAATTTACCCCATTTGGCAAAGTTGATTGCAGTTGGATTTTAGCTTATTCGAACTTACGATAATCTAAAATGCTGGAGAAACATAGCTTATTTACAATTCATGTACGGTACTTATTTTTGTATTATTTCTGTTTGTGTGGTAATTCAATAAAGAGTTATCTATCTATCTATCTAATTTACCCCATTTGGCAAAGTTGATTGCAGTTGGATTTTAGCTTATTCGAACTTACGATAATCTAAAATGCTGGAGAAACATAGCTTATTTACAATTCATGTATGGTACTTATTTTTGTATTATTTCTGTTTGTGTGGTAATTCAATAAAGAGTTATCTATCTATCTATCATGTAATATTTACGTAGATTATTGTAAATTTTCTTAGTTACTTATTAAAAACAAACCAGTGCGATAAAGGTAGATAAGTGGTCGAGGTCAATGCCCTTCTACGCGTTGCACCTTGCTCTAAACTCGGTACTAACTATAATATTAATGCAATCAATCAGTTATTTAAATAAATGGTTGATCTTTGCACTGGAAATAAGTGAATTCGTTTTGGATGGTGATCGATATTTAATCATGTGTATGATGCAGTTGGGAAATATAACTATTAACTGGTACAGGATGCGGCATAGGTAGCACTTTCTCCTCTAATCCTCCAAATTATGTTTTATATGTGCAGGATGTATGCAATTATAGAGGATTTAGTAAGAAATTAAAAAGCAAGTATTGTTTTTATTATCTAAAAAAATGACCTGTACCTTTACGTGGACATTGCAGATTGACAGAGTAATTGTACCTACAAGAACAATTGCACACGACGGACCTCGGGGAAATCAAACAAACGAATGTACACGTAACAGGGTGTTGTATGAATTGTAACGTAGGCGTAAGTATAAATTTAATGTAAATACATATTTATTTATTTTATCCTTTAACAAGAAATTGCACGCGCAGTTACAAAAAAATTTTAAGTGTAGATACTTAAGTTGCTAATGGTCCCCGCACTAGGTCTAGCCTGTATCGCGGGAAACCGGATTACAAAGAAATATACGCTTACCGTCTAAACTCTGATTTTAAATATATGAAAATAACAAAATCTAAATTAACAAACAAATACGCATTAAAACACAATAGAAATAAAACCGGCCAAGTGCGAGTCGGACTCGCGCACGAAAGGTTCCGTACCATTATCTATAAAAACTGCAAAAAATCACGTTTGTTGTATGGGAGCCCCCCTTAAATATCTGTTTTATTTTAATTTAATTATTAATTTTGAAAGGGAATATATAACTAAATATTCTGTGAATATTTCAAGCGTTTACCTGTTGCCGTTATCAATATCGAGCTATAACGAGCAAAAAAATCACGTTTGTTGTATGGGAGCCCCCCTTAAATATCTGTTTTATTTTAATTTAATTATTAATTTTGAAAGGGAATATATAACTAAATATTCTGTGAATATTTCAAGCGTCTACCTGTTGCCGTTATCAATATCGAGCTATAACGAGCAAAACAATCACGTTTGTTGTATTGGAGCCCCCCTTAAATATTTATTTCATTCTCATTTTTGTATTTGTTGTTATAGCGGCAACAGAAATACATCATCTGTAAAAATTTCAACTGTCCAACTATCACGGTTCATGAGATACAGCCTGGTGACAGACGGACAGACAGACAGCGGAGCCTTAGTAATAGGGTTCCGTATTACCCTTTGGGTACGGAACCCTAAAAACAATAAACAGGATTGAAAAAAAAATACTACTAATATATCTCATTTTGGTCAATATATGCTACCATTTGTTATGTTTCTTAAATCCCAATTGGTTTTACCCATATAGAAATACTTTCTTCCGAACTCTTTGGTTTTACCATGTGACCCTATCGCGGTTGCTACAATTTCAAATAATATTTTGCAATTTGAGGGCTTCTGTGCTGGAAATTAGTATGCGGTTTTCTCCCAAAGGTTAATCGTCGTATAATTTTATTATCTATGTCTATGATTTATATCGCTCATCTATCAGACTATTTGGTCAGCCGAATGAGAAATGGCTTTTCGACCGATTTGATAATACAGATGTATAATAATATGTAAACTTATTATAGTTGTTATGTCATATATGTACATTGTTTTTATTTAATGAATTGGGCGTAAACGATTAAAACTTTCACAAGAAAAAGGTTTTTTATTACTCATACTCATTTATTCAAACCGTAGGGTCTGACTGACTGAAATGTAGGGATACGATGGAACACTTGGTTACGTCAGTAATAGACTAATAGTACACACGGCTACACATCAAGCTGACCTCGCATTGTGTAGGCTTTTCGTAGAATGAGAGGTCAGCTTATACTGGAACCGTATAGCTTGATGTGTAGCCGTGTGTACTATTACTGACTTAATTACATGTCTTTAACTAAATAGAGGTCCCAGAAACAGACAAGCATTTCATATACAATTACATTTAAGCTTAAAAATATTGATTATTAATTATGTAGGTACTTAAGATTATAGCTGCTGTAGAGGAGCATTGTCAAAGAATTATAATTATATATTGAAATAGATTATCTTTAAATATTAAGTAAGTTGGGCAACTAACGATTATCTTAATCGTGATACGTTATTAGTAAGTAATTCACTTTCGTGATGCATCGTTCACGTCCAAGTGCACCGAAATTAAAAAATTACGCCCAACGCAGGCTGCGTACTTGATATTTTGAAACAGTTCGTTGAACCGGAGCTAAGATTACGTAAGTATTTGTGTACGATACGTAATGAGGTATTTATATAAATTGATGAGCCACGAACATGCTCTTTCTCAATACAAGGCCGAATTAAAATGAGTGATGCTCTGAACAGTTACAATGACATTTTTATTGAGTCTGTCGGAAATCGTACGTGCGAGAGTAATGAGCGAGTTTCCCATCACTATTACAGGCACAGAGTATATTTATAGTGGATTGCCGATGTTGCGTCGGTAAATGACGTTTTCATTGTGAGTTATTGGATTTGCTGCGGTTCTTTTTAGGGTTTAGAGATCCGCATAAAATACCTTGTTATTAGGTACGCTACACGCCTTTCCTTTCTTTACTGCTGCGGTGTGAATGCTTTTCTTTTGGCATTGTATTTCACTTTTTGCTGCCTAGGTATCTACCTGCAATTTTTTTAAGTTTACCCATTCTAGACTGGATCGGTAATTTATACTAATATTATAAAGAAGAAAGATTTGTATTTTGTATGTATGTTTGTAATTAATAAACTCAAAAACTACTGTGCTGAATTCAAAAATTATTTCACCGTTGGAAAGCTACATTCACCCTGAGTGGCATAGGCTATATTTATTGCTAGAAAAAATTAGGGATCCTTACTAAAACTTAAGTAACGTAACCCAAGGTGTAAAAAGTGCCCTAAAACGTCTTTCGTCGCATGCGCTGCGGAAACTATTGATGATAGAACAAAAGTATGTTTTACAATATTAAAGAACATATTAATATCTACATAAAACTTCGTAATATTATAAAGAGGAAAGATATGTTTGTTTGTTTGTATTGAATAGGCTCCGAAACTACTGGACCTATTTAAAAATTATTTCCCTGTTGGGAAGCTACATTATCTCCGGGTGACACAGGCTACTTTCACAGAACTGCGGAGAAGAAGGGTAATGTTTTTATTAAAAAACTACGCGTGCGAAGCTGCGGATTGGTCAGCTAGTTATACATATTTGCATTGATTGCGATCAGTTTGAGGTAAAATTTTACAAAAGTATATGTCTAACTACTTCATTGGCGACTGATATCTTAGGCATAGTTTAATCAGTACCATTTAAATTTGCCTTTAGCGTAGTTATAAATTACGGAAACTCGTTTCAAATCTCTGGCGAACATAATAATTTAATGAAATTGTTTCGTAATAACTCTGAGCGTGTGTTATCTACATATATTGTTCATGGGAATTTAAGTTTACCAAGCTCTAGAGACGGGATTGCGCGTGGTTCAAATTAATTACAATATTTTATGGACATTAATGATTTAAGAAGAATAAGAATATTTATTTTGACAAAATGTACAAATACATAAATTCAATACATAATGGTTGTGTAGGTACATGTAACAAAAATTAAAATGATTATGTGACAACAATTATGTTCACCTCAGTTGCCTAAACAGTTGACTAAAAAGCCTGTATGATAGGCAGCTGTGCTCCCCCTGCTTAATATCAAGTAGAATAAAAAAACAATACAATAGTTAGATACATAAATATATACATAAATATATACGCTTACATAAATAAGACCAATTATTATTGTATATATATAACTTAAATACAATTGTGCAGAATAATATTTGATTTTTGCATTGGCTCAATCTCCGTCTTTAAGAGCTGAATAAATCAGTATTTTTATATGAAATATGTAATTATGATCACTGCTAGGTTACGATAATATTCTTCTTTCTGAATAATAAAAAGAACAACGGTGAAACAGTCAACACACACTATCTGGGTGAAGCCATTGAAAATTACGCAGCCATAATTTCAGTTCCGAACCCATTTAGGCAATTCAGGCCGAAATTGGCATGGCCTAGCCAGTGTAGATAAAAAATGTACCTCGGTCGTCATAGTCTATCATTTGGCGAGTCGACCGACCATGCTCCATTGCCCATCTCTAATTCAGCCGCGGTCACTTTACCCATTACTGTGCGGAGCCGTGGTTTCAAACGCTTTTATATTTTTGTTTGTAGCGACGTAACAAGAGATCTCACAATCGTGGGAACGCAATGATAGGTGCAAATTTTGAGCCACGACGAATCGCGTAGATCTCAGATAAAACCTCTTTAACTACAGTATAAGTATCTAAAACAGTGTAGTGCGGTGCGAGATTCAGATCAGCAACGGTCCGTTTCCTTTAGCAAAATAATACATGTTCATTCACCCTTTTACGTAATAATGAGTTTAAACATTTCCAAAAGTTGGCAAGTGGGCGAAACTATGACCGCTATATGGGCACGCTTCCTTTTGTTCTGACTTTATTTTTTGACTCTATTGTGAGATGAATAATAAGCTAATTCAGTAAACTGTGTGTAGGTGTTTGTGACAAAAGGTACGAAATTTTAGTGTGCTGTAAAAAAAATGTAAAAGTCTGGCAAATTTATCGTGGGAAGGCTCTTAAGGCCGGTAGGGAACGACCGTGAAATATGATCTTTGCCTATGCGGCTTTAGCCTTTTTGCGAGCTAGATACTAAAATTAGTATGCCTAAAAATATCCTTGAATGATTTGAAGTATATCTACGCGTCACAAACGATGAAGATGCTAAATAATAATAACATTTAGAAATATCGCTCGCCATACAATCCAATCCGCAGAAGAACTAAAGTTGCCGACATAGCTCTCAAAATTAGCAAGTTGAAGTGGCAATGGGCAGGCCACATCGCTCGTAGAACCGATAACCGTTGGGGAAGAAAGGTTCTCGAGTGGAAACCACGGACTGGAAGACGCAGCGTAGGCCGGCCCCCCGCAAGGTGGACCGACGATCTAGTAAGAATCGCGGGGAGCCGTTGGGCGCAAACGGCTACCAACCGCTCGTTGTGGCGATCTAAGGGGGAGGCCTATGTTCAGCAGTGGGTGTCCTCCGGCTGATGATGATGATGATACAAACCAATGTAAGATGAAAAATCTTTGCTGTGTGTGATGGTTCTTTGGACTGTAGGTACTTATAGTATAACGAGCGATTTTTTATCCTAACATAAAATATTATAGGATCTTCATCGTGTCACTTTTACTCTTATCTTGCTTAATTATCTCGTTAAAGTACTTACTCAATAGCCTTAATTATAATTTTAGTGAACTTTCGGTCGCATTTGGGCACGCATCGATCGATATTAGACTTGTATTTGACTAGATTTCGTTACGGATTTCGACGTCGCAGGTACAATGGAGAATGGATATATGAAACCGTATCCCCAGGCAGTAAGTAGGTGATTATTAGCAGAATATTATGAAGACGGTGACCGCTTTCATGTTGAAACGGCACATTTAATATTCGATGATATTGTAAACACGGAAACTGGAACGAAGAAAGCAGTAATCATCGTGCGTCGAAACATGATTTTGCAAAACGTTCAGATTGAAAATGCTTTCGCGAGAGATGTTTTAACAAGATTTCTTATTTATTATCTTAATCGAATTTCATTACGGCTTTCTGCTAATGCCGATAAGGTTTGTGTAAAACTTTACCTAGTTAGATGTAGCACTAGTAAGACCATACGTTATTTTCCATGCATTTCGTCATGGGGCTGTGCGGTTAAAACCCGAATGATTAGACTTGAAAGAGCCCAAAGAGCTGTGCTTAAGGTATTGTCTAAGAAACCCTTCCTTTTTCCTACCTCTGATCTTTTCTCGCTATGCCAAGTACCCTCGGTCCGACAACTTTTTATTCTGCAGACTGTCCTTCGGAAACACTCCCAACTTTATTATGATCCCGAGTTGACTAAATCTAAACGAAGATCGGACAACGTTTGTGCGATCGAACGTCGCCGCACAGCTTTAGCTAGTCGCCACTTCCACTGCATAAGTCCATCACTGTACAACAGATTAAACCAATTGCTTAACATTTATCCATTACCATACTACAAATGCAAGTTGAAATGTTTAAAATGGCTGATATCCTAATCCTACGATGACACTGAAAATCTTCTGCTTTTTGCTGAATAACACACATTCGCTATATTCACCCTAGACTACATTTTCCACACACTTACACATGCTTACATTCTTACACACTGCACACACAACATGTAATCTACTCTGTTATTACTTAAAATTCAAAATAAAATATAATTTAGATAATTAAAATTTATCATAGTTACTATTCTTGTTATTATATATTTGTATATCGTATCGATACTCGATTCTTTTAAATTGTCTGTTTAACATTAAATTAACCGTTAACTTAGCTTATCTCTTAGTCTAAATATTGAACTCTTTATTTGTTAAGGTTTATGGAGGCGGGCGTTGATGCCTGCGACACAGTATTTTTTACACCTGCAGGTATCACCGTTTTCATATTGTTTCTGTACGCTGTTTATGTACTAAATAAAGACATTTTGATTTTGATTTTTGATTTGGTACATCTTCTATAAGCTTAACTAACAAGCTTATGCCAGGGGATTCGCTCGCGTGGTTTGTCAATAAAATCTATCTATATACCAAACATAATCGAATTCGTTACAGCCGTTGCGTTGTGAAAGCGTAACAAACAAATAAACTTACTTTTGCGTTTATAAATTTGGTAGGTATGTAGTATGATACACAGATAAATTTTAAACAAAATAGATGAAATGGTCAAGGGTTTTAATCCAGATAACATTTGAAGATCAAGATCGTGGCGCTCAATATAGTAGCGGTACGTGTAACACCTAACGTGCAATTCATTCAACCAATCCATTGATGTATCTTACCTTCTTTAAGCGCGACCAGGATGACTGGCAGATAATGCTGTTAGCATTAAGTCCTAGCACTATTCTGTTTTGTGTGAAAGTATTAAATAATAATAAATAAGTATTTCACTCTGCTGCCATTCCATCTAAAACGTAACCGGCTATCAATCTCCGCATTACTTCACCGATCTATATTACAGTGCCACACAGTGCAGAGACAACAATGCCTAGTTACATTATAGGCTTACAAGTAACAGCTGACAATGCAAATTGGTAATAATGCCCCTAATGGCACAGCAGACGTCAGAGGCGTCACAATACGCTCCTTTCTCCTAACTAGAGCGTAGGTGTACGAACGGCCTTGATAGCCTTAAAACTTGTGCCTGATTCAGGCGAGGCGATAGAGAAACGCAAGCAAAAGGACTTCATCGTCATCATCAACCTATAACAGTCCACTGCTGGACGTAGGCCCCTCCCAGGGTGCGCCATCGAGCCCGATCCTCAGATCTTCTCATCCAATCCTTGCCAGCCACAGCGCGCAAATCGTCACTCCATCTAGCCGGAGGGCATCCTGCACTTCGCTTGCCTAGACGTGGTCTCCATTCCAGAACACGTTTACCCTAACGGTTATCGGTTTTGCGGCAGATATGACCGGCCACTTACGAGGATAACCTCGTAAAAAAAGGACTTGCACCTTGTTTATTGCGACGATATTAGTATGCAGTAGATATAAGGCTACTCCTGGTTCCTGAATCCGCGCGGTTCACTACTGGGATAGGTGGCGTTTACAAAGGGAAGCTACCATCATTATCATCCACAGCCTGAATTCACCCACTGCTGGGTAAAAGCCTTCCCAAGTTTGTGCCATAAAGGGAAGATATCAGAAATGGTTATTAATGGGCTGTGGAAGTAGATGATGCCGTAAGTTTTGATGAATGTTTTTGTCGTACGAACACTATTTTAAATGAATAGTGTTCTTAGAAGGAATCATTCAAAATGTACGCTTTCATTCTTAAAAGACTCTAGCTGACAAATCCGCAGCATCGCACGCGTAGTTTTTCAATCAACACATTACCCTCCTTCCGCGCAGTTAGGTAAGTTTAAGGCGCAGTTTCCTCTTTATAATATTAGTATAGAAGTATAGATATAAATTCGAAAAAATGAATATTCCAATGACATTAATACTAAGATATTTATAAATGAGCGAGAGAGAGAGAGAGAGAGAGAGAGAGAGAGAGAGAGAGAGAGAGAGAGAGAGAGAGAGAGAGAGAGAGAGAGAGTTAATGCTTTATTGTTAAACCAAATTAAAATAACTTAGAAAACTTAAAGACTAATACATGGTGGTACAATGGGCAGCCTTATCGCTTAAAGCGATCTCTTCCAGGCAACCTTTGGATGGACTGGGTTGAAAAAACGTGTGAAGAGGCGGTGTTACAATAAATACCTATGAAGACATGCAATTTTATTGATTTTGCGACGACGATAATAAGACGTAAGTTATTTGATTCGCGAATGTTTAGACATTCCTACTGTTCAGTTAAATAGTGGATCGCCACTGAACGTTTTTAAAGGAATCAAACCAACTTAAATTGTTCCTTTATCACTTTGCATGTAAAAATAGCGCGTAGTTCAATAGCTAATGCTGCATATCTCCTAGTGGAATTAGACCCGTTTGTAGGCGGACAGTTGACATTTTGATCTGTTGCATTCTATAAAGGATATTGTGCACTTAGGCTTTTGTGCTCACATACTGATAGCATTGAAAATGCCTATTTAGCTAGCGATGTTTGGTTTAGTGAATAGTTGTAAATCCCACGCGATTTTGTAATACTTAGATAAAATGTAACCAGAGTTTGATAATTATCTTTTAACTACAGGTGTTCAAAACGGTGCAATTTTTTTTAAATAAAGTTACTTTAATATGTTATACAAAATGCAAGTGCAATATTTTTTTAATAAAGTTACTTTAATATGTTATACAAAATGCAAGTGCAATATTTTTTTTAATAAAGTTACTTTAATATCTATATATAAAAATGAATCCCTATTTCCCTTGGTCACGCAATCACGCGTGAACGGCTGAACCGATTTTGCTAATTCTTTTTTTCTTGTATTTCTTGTTGTCAGAAGAAGGTTCTGATGAAAGAAAAAATTAAGAAAATTGCGCGCAAAATTAGAAAATTTAAGAATACTTAACCACCACATAAAATTATTTATAATCTAACCTTAGCGCTTTTATAATGTAACCTTCATAAGGTTTGACATAGAATTGACAGAATGCGTGCTGCAAATATCGTCAAAGAGGATGTAAAAAAAATTAATATCGTCTGAAACAGATGCTTCGGTCGGAGTTATCCCGAGATATTGTCTATATATATAAAAATGAATTGCTGTTCGTTAGTCTCGCTAAAACTCGAGAACGGGTGGAGCGATTTGGCTAATTTTGGTATTGAATTATTAGTGGAAGTCATTCATTTTCTCATACATAATGATGGCCGGGGACAACAATTGACAATTCTACCAGGGTGACGTATATTGACAGCCCGCGTTATATGCATGTCAAGGTGGTACGAAGTTCGGCGGGTCCACTAGTATGTTATATAAAATGCAAGTGCAATCTTTTTTTAATAAAGTTACTTTAATATGTTATACAAAATCAATCACGGTATTTTATGTAGATGAGAAGTTATACTTAAATTTTAACTAATGATCAGATCATACATAACGTTATAATCCGATTTACCGCTTCCCGCTGGCATAATGACTTCCGTTATGTAGGTACATAATTAGAAACGTAAACAGATAATTACAAAGATCTTTATAATGTATTTTATGAAAGGCGGTATCGCCAAAGAAGCAATAAAATTAAATAAATAATGGTTATTATTCATAACATCTTCATTAAATGAATTAGAAAAGGGTTATACAAAGATATTGTCTCAAAAGTATTTCTTATTTAATTTAATTGACATTACAAAATTTTATATGTAGTCCTCCTCATCGATTTCAAAGACAGCGACCCTAACTATATTTAAATTTAAAGAAAATGCTATTAAATGGATAAAAGTTACAATAAATTTAATTATACTGTTTTTGTATTTAAATTCTAGCGTGAAGCCTAATATGGCTTGCTAGAACAAGCTTAGTTTTCAAAATCTTATCACAGGTGTCACAATAGAGTTGGCCTGCTGCATTATAAATTTAAGTATGCTGGCTTAGGTCTTTCTTTACGTATCTGGCGCTTTATACCGAGTGTATGAAGTTGGAAAAAAAAAATACAAGATTTTATATCTCTTTAACGGTAAAAATATTTTCAGATAGCCTGATCTGATACGAAGTATAGATCTAAATTGTGGTGCTGTGCCACGGAGGTTGTCAATCTATAATTAGGCGGGCGTATAGCCGTCTGAGACGCAAGAGGTTGCGGGCTCGATGCCCACCGCGGAACAAATGTTTGATATACAGATATTTGTTTCGGGTCTGATTGTTTCTCTATGTATTACAAGCATGTATTTACAAACAAAAAGGAGTTTAACGAAGTTATCTTATCACCACTGATCACACATTACACATACACTGATAAGCAGTATTTTATGGAGCCGACAATATGTCTCTAGCCTCTCCTATCTAATAGAAACTTAATTCGGTAGACCAATTTATTGTAGTGAAATATTATTTACTATTGATATTATTGATTGATAAGCGATTGGTTTGCGATTTGTTAGGTTCATGTTTGACTAAAATTCCGAGCAATGATTGAAAGATAATGCCAATGAGCTAGCAATCAAGCCCACGGACCACCTGATGGTAGCCAGAGTCGTCACTCGCGCGCTTTTCCCTAATACATACAGAAAATAGATAAGTTGCGAGGATTGTATAGGTGGTAGGAAAGCCTGCGGCCTATACTGATCAAATGATCTTTTTTATGGTTCCGTACCTCAAAAGGTAAAAAAGGTACCCTTGTAAGATCACACTCTTATCCGTCTGTCCGTCTGTCACCACCGATTTTCTCAGGAACAGGTGGACCTAGCAAGTTCAAATTTATACCTGATACTGAGGTCTACAGTCCCTATTAGGTGTATAAAAATCAAGGTCCTGAGTGAACACGATATGAAAAGATATGGGCGTATTTAGATTTTAGCGAAAACTTGTAAGTACCAAAATTTACCTTAATTTTTTACTTTTTTTATTTTTAGTAATTTTTACTTTACTTGTGCTGTAAGACCTTGCTTTACATCGCCTTGGTTGACCTTGGTTTTAGGTCGAAAACCTATATGGTAGTTTCCGTTGACCTAGAATCACGAAATATGGCAAAAAGCAAGGTGAAGCAGCACAAATGAAGGAAAAATTAAGAAAATAGGTGAAAATTAAAGGGACCATAATTGACGTCAATTAAGATAGTCCTCTGAGTTGTATGGATGCTCATACAATTTAGAGCACTAGGTTAATCAGCACCAACCTGAAATAAGGTAAATAAATAAAATTGTGCTATTGTATAAAATATATGTATATTTAAGTGGGGCTTCCATACAACAGACATGATTTTTTTGCCGTTTTTATAGATATGGTACCTACGAAATCCTTCGTGCACGAGTCCGACTCTCACTTGGCCGGTTTTTTATAGATGTATGTGCGACTATATGTGATATAGTCGCGTCTTTTATGAGTTGTGCTTTTTAGTTTTCTCAACAGATTGTCGGCTAACCGATCTGAAGACGTGATTCTGCCGCGTCCGGTCGTCTAGAAATGATATGTAACGATCCGACAAACCGCATGGCGTATGCCTTGATACTCGACACTGCACCGCAAGGACGGAGGGAAATGCGCATCTTGCTTTAAGTAGGTATTATAAAAACTTAAGCCCTTACATCCGTCAATTAAAGATGATTTATACAGGACCTGGTTACTTATATTAACTGGGTAAAGGACGCGTTGTAATGCAGTAGACTTGATTGTCCTGTCAGTCAGGATAGCCAGGCAAGAAATGATTTTGGACAAAGCCAACCAGCTACGTGTTTATTAGCTATGTTTTCCTTCACCATTTAGAGCATGTGTAAAGACGAACATCATTTTTTAATAGAAAATTTCATGGATTCAAACCCATAACGAGGGTTTGAAACCTCGTAACATGACTTTCAATGAGAATACTAATTTGCTAGGATTTCCCGTTACGCTAGCCTTAAAGATATCATCCGCCGAGCTTTTTGCAGCGTCAATGTTCCAGCCGTTCTGGGACCGAACTGTCTGATACGTGACGATGGTAAGAGGCCTGACGTTATGACTCTTATACTGTGGGAGACGGATAGGCCTTTAATGTGGGACGCCACGTGCGTCGATAGGTAGGTACCCTTGCGCCATCTCATCTGCCTGGTACAGTACAGCAGTTGAGGCCGGTGCGGCGATTTCAGCCGAAGATCTCAAGCGGTGCAAATGGTCGAAGCAGCGTGTGATCCTGAGAGCTGGCGCTTATCTGAGTCAACGCATAAGCATTGCAATTCAGCAGGGCAATGCAGCCAGTGTCTTGGGGACACTTCCGTCTGGTAGTGATCTGAAGCAGTTGAGCTATCTACAGATCGTTTGCAACTGTCATTAGTTGCTTCAACTGTTTCTTCTGTATTTTAGTCATGTAAATATTTATCGTTATTAAAGGCATCCCCCCCCCCCCCCCAAAGTTGCAATGATAATTCTAATTTAGTTTATAAATTGGAATAATGAAACTATTAGAAACTTAATAACTAGTGGTATCCTTGACTATCAAAATAGTGCCCCGAAATATATAACCAACTTACTTGACCTACAGTTTCATTCAAATTACAGGTAACGGGAGTTCATGTAAATTGTTTTTTTTTCTGTAGTAATTGCAGTTTTTCAGCACTGTGGGGTCACTGGTGTACCCTGTGAGTTTTATCAAAATTCAGTTTTTATTATGGCTATTAACTAAATAACTTCAAGGTTTGAACAAAAAATAAAAACGGGGTCGAAATGTACTCACAGAGATCTTTTATTAGACGCCACTTGACCGGATTGTGCCATTTTGTTGGTTTTTACCCCTCTTGAACCACAATATCTCAACGAACCCCCCCCAGCTCATTTAGTCACACCAAAATTGTGCCATCACTACCTACCTATATACAAAATTTCACGCTATTAGGATAAACGCTTCGAAAGTTATTCTCGGAATAACAAACATATATATACATATATTCATAAAACGCCGATTTGCTCAAGTTGATTTGGAGATCTCGTTTCGATTGATCAATAATAAAAAAACTATAAAAATGTGAAATATAATGTTCTTAGTAGATTTTGTAAGATATATCTACAAGCAATTTATTTGAAATCGGGATAAATTCCTACAATCAATGTCAAGATCACAAGCGTTAAAATTGTTCCCCAGCAAAATAATGAAAACGCAATACTTAAAGTCTCCATAAAGTTTTATTGTGTTCACTTTTACGAGAAAAGCTATAATTATCATCTCGACTAAAATCCATCTTGACGTTTACAAAGAATGATTTTTGCCTCTGATTGTTGTAGAATCGCATCGTAACCCAAAACAACTATAAGACTTTTGACTGGAGTGACTCAGCTCTTCCCGCCTTTAGGTGTCAATGTCACGCTGAACTGTCATTAACTTGTGAGCTGGTTATGTGGGTGGATTACGGAAGACCTTGGGGGGTGGTAAGTAGCAATAACCTTGGCTTGCGTAATCTCTCAACAAGATTATCCAATTATTGACGCAGCTGCCTCGGGCCTGGGCCCATAGCCTGTTTAATATGAACGTGCTCTGTGTTCTTCGTATCATATTATTATCATCGGGAGTAATTTCTCTTGTTCGTATGATACGCAATTCTTGAGCCTTTTATACAGATTTATTATAATTTTGGTTCGAGTTCATTAGCCGGTAGAGATGCATCATTGTCAAGCGTGCAATCTTTCCGCGTTTTTGACCTTGTTTGGAGACTGCCTGTTTGATATGCTCAAACACAGTGACGAAGTCACTATCAGATTACTTTCCTAGGCTTTCTACTTGTAATTACCTAAATAATCTTTTATTGAATAGTCTTTTAATAAAAGTTTTATTTACAAATCACTGTACCAATATTTGTAAGGAAACGATGTGTTACTAACGTGTGCAATATTATTTCATCTAGATTAAAGTCCTTATTGATTTCAGTTCCCCGAGACAATTATAGATCATTCTAAACAATGTAACGACCATTTTGTCCAATCAAATATAGTTTAACTTCACTTTTTGTGCGATATTAAACTCGAAAGCTCACTGACCACATCAATCGAGAACCGCCGGTGGCCGTCCGTCGGTTTTTGTGGTCTCACTCCAATCAGCCGTGAAGTTCTGATGAGGCCACATTGAAGAAACGTTTAAACTTACAATCTCGCGTAAACACTATGAAAATCAATTGATTAAGTAAGAAAGTTGATTGATTGATTGAAAACTCTTTATTGCACAAAAATGAATATATCTGGGCATAGGCGAACTTAATGCTTTTCTTCTCTTCCAGTTAACCTTTGCGTAATGTGGAAAATATATTTAATAGGTAAAGTTTATTGAAACCGTGGCCAGCTCTGGTGCCAGAGTTTTGTAGGGAGCCTCTGACATGGCTTTTTCAGATTGTTGATTTAATGCAACTCTGCCTGGAGTTATGTATATCTATTGTCAAAAATCCCCGATTGACGTTAGAAGAAGTTTTGTTTTACACATTTTATGCGTAAACCAATCCATTTCAAATCTTAAAACACCAATAACCTCTGACTCTACCACCTACTCTTATTCATCACTTTCACCATCTCTCCCACGTGCCCTCCAAGTTACATTTTACGTAATTTCACATTATGTAACACATTTTTTTTGACCAGAACATGTCGCTTATGATTGATTGCAAAAAGAAGAAAGATCATTGTTGTTATGAAAGCCAGTCACAAAAGTGCCAGTTGGAACAAGATAAACAATAAACAACGTGTGCAGCCAATGATTGATTCACTCTGATAGCACAACATACCTAAACAATGATTTTGCAAGGTCCATTTGCGAATTTTTAAACCAATGACGCAGATTGTTATAATCTGCCAGTTTCAAGGACTGATAATGGAAATAGATCTCCTGATAAGATACATGATGCGTTTTGTTTGTATTGCAGTGGTGCAAAATACCTATTTAGGAGGCGGGTCTACCAAAAACGCCTTTAGATACGTAAAAGCATAACGCTACACCACTCCTAAATATTATCAGATCTCATTGGCTTTTAGACGAAAATAATTAGAGGTTAGATATTCTTGATTTGAATTCCCTGACTTTAAATCTATTAGAAATTTGGAAAAAAAGAAAAACCCGAGTCTTTTTCTTATGAGCATGCTTAAAAACATCGATATCGTAAAAGGTTAATAATGAATAATAAATAAATATTGCTGGACATTTTACACAGCGCTATCTAGCCCCAAACTAAGCAGAGCTTGTACTCAATGATAAAATGTTGTACGTTCTTGTATGCAAAAGCATAAGTTTGGTCCGTTTTACAGTATTTCTCCGACAGTAGTTCTTCCAAATCCTTCTTCTGGCTACATACAATAATTATATAAATCTATAAATCTATTTGTAAGAATTATGTTCTGTATTTTACTTTGGTGTACAATAAAGAGTTATCTTATCTTATCTTATCTTATATAAGCTCGCTATTAACATTATATTGTTTTGACATCGCTCTAATACATTGGATTAGATGTAATATTAGGTAGCTTATGAGATTTGCAGCACACAAAAACAATAATGACCGCCTCAATTTCTAGCAAAAATCCTTCAATGCCTGAAGACCAAGGTGTTTAACTATTACCCATTCTTACTTAAGGATCCGAGACATGGCCGCTCACATAATAATACATGCAAATCAAATGGAGAGTGCCATGCTCGGAATATCACTCCTAGATAGATACTCAATGTCAAAATATAGACTTAATGTCAAAATTTGATGTCGCAGAAAGGTATTCGGTTTAGAAGGCTAAAGTAAAGATGGGCGGGACACATTGGCTAGATGAGATGACGGGCGTTGGACTAAGGCGATAACAGAATGATGGCCAAGGGATGTTCGTAGATCAAAAGGCAGACCACCCGCCTGATTGTCAAATGACATTGTCAATGTAGCTGAGACATAATGGACGAGACTCGTGGTAGACTGAAGAGAATGGCGTAATAAAGAGGAGGCTTTTATTGAACAGTAGGTGCAGATGGGCTGAAATGATGATAACTAAGCAAGATGTGCTTACAAAATAACTATCGGCAAAATGAAATCGGCCACCTATCTGGGAGCTACGACACCACACACAGACAGATAGATAGCCAGACAGACAGACGGACGGCTTAAGACAAAAGCTTGTCACGTCATATCATCATCACCTGTTGACATCAATACAGTAACACCTGATAGTTCCATAATAACTACGTCCGAAGCCTCAATTATCTTATAACTCTCAATTCTCGTTCCACTTGTGTTACTTTCGAGTAACGGTACGCAGCTTTGTCTCAGGTGGACTGTGAGTAGCCCTTAGCCATACTAACTGCCGGCTATTCTGTGGAGCTGGTACAGCCAGAATCTTAACGGTATGGGGACATCTTCGCCGAATAATTTAAAGGCTTTGTGTAAGCCTGCGATTCGACCAAGTGATTTGTAACGTGAAAGTGATAACGGACAAGAAACACAATCGCTTTCAAGGCAACAAAATTCAGTCTATGGTGAAAATAATATTTCGACGATACAATTAGACTCGCCGGCTTTATTATTAAGTACAAATCTTCAGGTCAGAGTCAAGTCCAAACATTCTATTGATACCATGCCCACCTTTTGCATACTATTTGAAATACTAGCCTTAATAAAACTCTCTTCATACTATTCCTCTAGTACTCCATCTAAATAATGTTTTACCATAATATTGAATGTGTAAGGTACTTACCATTTAGATTTCCAATATTCTGTAACCGGGATGAAATCTCGAAAGACTAGGGAACTCGCATCAATTTTGTTTATAGGTACTAACTTTAATTTATGGTGTATTCGGAGGGTCGCTTTGCTTAATATCTGCAAAGTGCGGTCTCTCATAAAGGTTCGAAATGATCTAGAAATATTAGAAAAGTACAATCTTTCTCATATACTAGGGGTGATCCAAAAGTAGTGATAATCAGTTATTTCTAGTGCACACAAAAATACAAAAAAATATCAGTCACTTGCTCAGGAAAAAAAAATCATATAAATAGGCCACGATTCCCGGGAGCTACATTCATTTGAATACGGACTGTCAAGGAGTGAACATAAAAATGGAAAAACACGAAATCAGAGCTTTCATTAAATACCTCTGCTTGAAAAAAATGTGTACCAAAGACATACACAACGACTTGGTGGAAACATTAAGGGACTCTTCTCCTCCATATTCCACAGTTGCACGCTGGGCTAAGGAGTTTAAGCTGGGAAGAACATCGACAGAAGACGAACACCGCGAAGGACGCCCATCGACGTCCCTCACTGAAGAAAATGTGAAAAAAGTTGAAGAAGTTGTATTGGAAGATCGAAGAGTGACTATCAGGCATGTAGCTGAGGTCACAGGGATCTCATATGGTAGCATTCAAAGAATCCTTGCGAACGAATTGCATATGAGAAAGGTCTCCGCGCGTTGGGTACCGAAAATGTTAAACGACGAGCAAAAGAAGAAACGAGTCGACATGTCAAGAGCAAATCTCGAAAAGTTTCAGGCAGACAAAGATAATTTTTTGTCACGTTTTGTGACCATGGACGAGACCTGGATCCGCCATTTTGATCCTGAAACAAAACAACAATCGATGACATGGAAACGATCCGATGAACCGACGCCGAAGAAATTCAAAGTGTCAAGCTCATCAGGGAAGGTTATGGCGTCTGTTTTTTGGGACGCTAAAGGAATAATCATGGTGGACTACTTGGAAAAGGGGGCCACTATTACAGGCTCCTACTATGCAGAACAAATAAGAAGATTGCGGGAGGCTATTAAGGAGAAAAGGCGAGGCAAACTGCGGGCTGGAGTGCTGTTCCATCAAGACAACGCACCGGTTCACAAAGCTGCAATTGCCATGGCTGCCATTCAGGAAGCGGGCTTCGAGCTAGTGGAACACCCCCCCTATTCACCAGATCTAGCCCCCAGTGACTTTTATCTCTTTCCACGACTCAAGGAGCACCTCCGAGACAAGAAATTTGACGATGATAGCGACGTGATGGCCGCGGTTGAGGACTTTTTTGAGAGTCAAGATAAAGATTTTTTTTCTAAGGGAATTTTAGGTTTAGAAAAGAGATGGACTAAATGTATAGACTTGCTAGGAGACTATGTTGAGAAATAAATTTATTTTTTTATTTTATTCATTGTGTTTATTATTGATTATCATTACTTTTGGATCACCCCTTCGTACCTTAGAAATTGTCCGTAAAACATACTCACTATGGTTTATCTAATCTTAGATGTTGTGCGATTTACCCAGCCTTCGAAAGCCTTTTAAGCCTTCTAACGGTGAACGATATTATAATATTTCAGCGTTGCCGCCCTCTTTGGGAAAGCGGGTTCCTTTCTCAGACGCAGTCTTGTTGGGAGTTATCACTTGTGTATAAGAGAGCCCTTAAATGGTGATCGAATTAGACTGTTCGCCTTAGATGTTGCTTCTTTTAGAGTGGATCCCTCGTGGTGTTTTCGGTGCCAACTATAAAAGTCACCAAACTATGTTAGAATCCTTTAGGTGGCTTAGGAATCTGGATACCACCTACCCCTATTTTTAACCGACTTAAAAAAGGAGGTTCTCAATTCGACTGTATTTAGATTTTATATTTGTTACCTCAGAGCTTTCGACTGGGTGAACCGATTTTGATGATTCTTTTTTTATTTGAAAGATGGTGCTTCCCGTGTGGTCACATTTCAATTTGGTCTAGTTCTGACAATGGCATCCATGAGAAAACTATGTAAGTCTTAAATTTGTTTAATTTTTATGTTATGTTATGTTTGTTAGCATAGAACTCCGTTATATAACAACCGATTTGAAAAATTAGTTTTTTATTTGAAAGGATATACTTTTAGCTTGATGCCATCGAAATTTCATTAAAATTGTTTGACTAGTTTAGTTTTTACTGTAATCTGAAGTCAGTTATATTTTATTTAAAAAGTTACTTGTTATGTATCTTAAAAATCTGCCGGTAACTAATGTTTGAAAAGTAATCCTTAACAACTGCCCAAAAGATACTTTCAAAAACTGTCAAATGTTATTATGAATTGTTAAATCCCATTCGGTCACCAACTCTTGCCGGGTAACTTTAAGATAGAGAATAGGGGGGGGGGGGGGGGGGCTGAATTAAAAACGGTACTTCTAGATGATTGTGTTTCTTAAACTGAATCAGTTTAGGGAACATAATCAAAGACCAGCTTATATTACCACCGCCAACTGCGCCGCCATTTTGGAACCAAGTGGTCTCGTACGTGACGATGGTAAAAGACCTGACCGTCACATCTTTCCGGTACGCAAAATAAGACTGGTGCGGCGGCTGAATCGGCTGAAAACCTCAAAAGGCTTAAATACGGTAGTCTAAACACATGTTTTATATTTGAGCTTTTTGGGGTTGAGACCCTTGGTCCGTGGGGACCGAGCGCCCACAAAATTTATAATGACCTTTCAAAACGCCTGGTCGAAGCGACGCGTGACCAAAATGCTTGCCAGTATTTTGGCCAACGTTTAAGCATTGCCATTCAACGTGGCAATGCGGCCAGCATTCTGGGCACGCTGCCCACTGGCAGCGGCTTGTTAGATTAGGGTTTTATATATATTTTAAGTTGTTATAAAATATTTTATGTTGTTATAAATTCATAAGCTTTGACTAATAAAAGCTTACATTAAAACTCAATGGGTATTTACACAATCTATGCTTGAACGCATAGGTCCAAATCCATTGCGAGTCAAACGGTGAATTGTATCTAAGATCGTATCTTCCGAGATATTTATCCCAAATCAGAGCAAACTACATTTCTGCCGGAGTCTATTAATTTTATCCGCACTCTCTATAAAGCTGTCAAAGTAACTGTTATAGTGAGACAGGTGGTAATTACGTAACTCTCGCTTCGTATTTGTGTTTTTCAATGCCGCTGCTTTTAACGTCTGTATTGGTGCTAATACTGTTGACTTAAAACTCTGGGAGCTTAAAAAGGGTAGAACTACGAGTAGAAGTTTAAAGGATAGATTAATTGTGTCAAGATTTAAAGAACTTGGTCAAAATTTATCGTTTATTTTATTTTGTGTTTATGATGAATGAATTAAAATTCTTTATTTACAAGAGTTACAAGCTAAATACAAAAAAATGGATAATGCATAAAAACAAATAAATAAATTATTTATGTAGGTATATAAGATACTAGCTGACCAATCCGCAGCTTCGCACGCGTAGTTTATTCATAAAAACGTTACCCTTCTCCGCAGTTGGGTAAAAAGTAGCCTGTGTCACCCGGAGATAGTGTAGCTTCCCATCAGGGAAAGATTTTTTTAAATCAGTCCAGTAGTTTCGGAGCCTATTCAATACAAACAAACAAATCCGTCCTCTTTATAATATTACAAAGTTTTTTGTAGATATTGATATGTTCTTTAATATTGTAGAACATACTTTTGTTCTATCATCAATAGTTTCCGTTCGTTTCCGTTAGTTTCCGAAAGACGTTTTAGGGCACTTTTTTTACACCTTGGGGTTACGTTACTTAAGTTTTAGTAAGGATCCCTATTATTTTTTAGCAACAAATATGTATGCCACTCAGGGTGAACGTAGCTTTCCAATGGTGAAATAATTTTTGAAATCGGCACAGTAGTTTTTGAGTTTATTCATTACAAACATACACACAACAATACAAAAATACAAATCTTTCCTCTTTATAATATTAAAAGTATAGATGTACGGTATTGGATATTTTGCTGAATTCTAATGCCTATAGACACCGCAAATAAATAATGGCCAAAATAAAATAAAACTGCATGAATCTACGTAATGTTTAGAATATATCAATGCTCATATAAAAAAAAGTATTCTATCAGTTATCTGGGTCCCATAGTAGCTGTGCTTAGTTAGGGACTAGATAATGTTGTGTGAAATATCCACTATCTATTTATAATTTACTAGCTGACCAATCCGCAGCTTCGCACGCGTAGTTTTTCAATACAAACATTACCCTCCTTCTGCGCAGTTGAGTAAAAAGTAGCCTATATTACTCAGGGTGAATGTAGCTTTCCAATGGTGAAATGGTGAAATAATTTTTGAAATAGAACCAGTAGTTTTTGTGTTTATTCATTACAAAAATACACACAAAAATACAAATCTTTCCTCTTTATAATATTATTATAGATAGTATAGAATTATAATTAATTGTGATGTGAGTGGTGACGCTTCCATGATACGCACCTAGCTAGATAGTACTTCTTTCTCTCTCATTGTGTTAACAAATAGGTCCATAGAATGAGGCCATGAAATGCGTAATGACTTCTTGTTTTAATCACACGTAACGATACTCGCGTGTCAGGCAAGCTGTTTTTGGTGTATATTTATCATTAAAGTTAAAATAAAATGCGCAGAAACTTCACCCAGATGGTATAAAAAGATATCTATTATGTTTTGCTAAGCTTTCTCTAATCAATGACCGTTGTTTTCGGCGGAATTTGTGGTCGATAGATTGTCGAATCTTCACTAATGCTTTTCTCTAAATATACGTATTGGTGTTTTGTTGTTTTCTGTTCGCGACTCGAAAATATAATGAAAGATGATTTTAGGAACTCTACTTAATAAAGTAGTTATATAATTAACGAATGATCTACCTGAATGCGTTAATTGAGTACCTAACTTTTCTATGTGTACTGATTCTCATGTAAGTGATAATTGCTATCTTTTTGAGAGTAAATGATTATTAAACCTAAACTACTTAGTGCGACATCAAACGAAAATGAAATTTCACTTCACCTCTCACTTCTATTTTTTCGAGAGATTTTTTAAATAAACAAGTATTGTCTCTCTAATTATCGTCTTGTAGTTGCCACCTACACATTGGCACTAAAAACGTACTCGTACGTAGCTACGTCGGTCGCCAATGCGGCTCTCACGCTCCTTCACACTTGACACTCTTCGGAATCTTGAAGTAGGTAATGCAACCGATTTGTTGCAAAGCCTTCATCTTTCGTTTCTTCAGATGTAGCTGTCTTTTCAATCTGCCAGTCTTATACTGCAGTCTTTTGGATGTGAACTTGTGCGGTCAGCCTTCACGCCTACACCGGACGGTCCCATACCAGTTATGGTGCGAATTTATAGCATTGACCGCACTCAAACTGTTGTAAATCACGAGAGCTTGCTTACTACCGTTCACAAACTGTTTATTAACCTGGGACTGCGGTGTTTTGCCCGGTTTTTGGTAGTAACTGCTTGATATTCTGTGGTGGTGTCGCGTGACCGGCTTTCAGTGTTGAACACATCGTACTACCATGAAATTTCACTTTGCAATTTTAAGCTCTTTGTTAATTTTTGATTAGATTGATGATAGATATGCAATTTGGACATTACGCAAGACTGTGAGTTGTCATCTCACTGTCTCGTTGTAACGAGAAGAACTTGAATCCGAATTGATTGATTGAATGAAAATAATTTTAATAAATAAAGCCTTAATAAACAATCTTATAAAACACATATTTCTTATATGTATACTAAAATAAAGTATTTAACATCGACACTAGTTTCGCGAAGATTGTCTTGCTACTCAGCATACGCCTCCCCTAAAGCTTGCCATAAAGTGCGGTCTTGTGTCTTCCGTCTCCATGTGACGCCTGCTATTCTTTTATGTCGTCTTCCTATCTTTATCATTGCAATTATAAAACTAGTACAAAGGCAAACTTAATGCTAAAGAGCATTCTCTTCTAGATAACCTTTGTGTATTGTACTTAGATAAAGATGTGTAGGTAGTGCATAGAAACGGATACTAATGATAATTTGCACCTACTTTATATATTAGACTAAACTTTACCAATATAAAATAAAAATACATACTTAACAATAAAAGAAGTGGTCGAATGGGTCTAATATTGATAAAATTCAAAAGATTCTTGCAATATTCAGTACGCGAATCGCCTATCCGTCCAAACTGCTAATTATCCACGATATCACCCTCAGCCAGGGTGCCTGGAGCGGAACGCCCTGCGAACGTTCCCATGACGCCATCACCGTGCCATGGGAGCAGGTGCCATTGTCCCGGCTCTTGCATTATTCATAGCATTGTCCGTCTTTACGGTCAGATGGTGTTGGGGAATAAGACATTTCTTTGGTAATTAAAAGGTCACTTGAATGGATGTTTTGTGAGTTAAAGCGTTTTACAGGTACGATATTTTTTCATGATGTACGAACATACTTTGGACTTCCTTTTCTGTTTTAAGTTGGTTAACAAGCTTTTCTTGAATTAACTTCGATCGTCCTAAAAACTTTGCAAATGTATCGGGCTGCTTCTCGGTCTTGCTATATTTTTGTCTTTTGTTTCGTTTCCAATATTGTCTAAAAGCTTTTTTCTTTTCCTAAAATATCACTCTCCATATCTAAGTGTTTCTCCATACCTCGCAACATTGTAAAATTGAATGTATTTGTTTTTATGTTTGTGAATCGTCGGCACATTCATTTACTACGAATTCCTTTGTAAGAGAACGTTAAGCTCGTACTCAATAAGTTTTATTGTGTGGCAGCTAATAAAACAAAGCTAAAAGCGGTTAGGCACTAAACAGTTAAATAGTTTTTCTGAAGAAAACGTTTGAACAGCAGAGGTTTGTGGTTTAACTGCGGTATCATAATACATGTTTATTGGTCAAACTATTATTCTCTAAAGGACGTTATTCTATTAAAACAGATACACCGCCTCTATCTTTCTCTATACAGTAAAAGCTCCTTATTCGCGCTTCCTTCATTCGCGTTTTCACTATACGCGGATTAAAAAAATGCGACCCAATTCCTGTATTCGCGGCGAAAGATTTCTTTATTCGCGGATCTAAACGGTATATCAGTACAACTTTAACTGCAAACATTTCTGAAATTGCGAATGGAATAAGACGAGATGGGTTCGAACACATAGAATCAATGACATTCAGAAGTTGCTTAAAACAAAAGATGAAGATATGACTGAAACCGACTAGGAGGAAATATTAAATTCACAGCCCATTAAAGAAGAGGCTTCGACTAGCACTGGAAACATCACATTTAATTTGAAAAATCTTAGTGAAGGTTCAAGAATGGCAAATGAGCTTGGTGATTTCTTTATGAAAATTGATCCGTCTATGGAACGAAGTCAAATTTTTAAGAGGCAAATTGCTAATGCCACTGCTAAATATCAGTCCGAATTGAAGAAGCTTTTAAAAACTGCCAAGCAAGAAAAACTTACGAAATTCTTTAAGTTTAAACTATTGCCTAAAACTGAAGAAAATAACTAATTAATATGGTCAAAAACTTCAATTAAATAGATTTTTTTATATATTTCTTTTTTATTTTGTCGCCTAGGAACGTATCCCCTATAATCCCATATAAATTGCCATTCAATATTCACGGTTTCTGTATTCGCGGCATGTTTATGGAACGTATACCCCGCGAATAAAGAACTTTTACTGTATTAAGTAGAAAATTAGGTCGAATTATTCTCTTTCAGAAAACACTTACCAACGAATCCTATTCCAACGACTGAAGGTCCTAAGTTATTTTCCAGACTTTCTCCTCGTTAAATGTAATGACTTTTGATTAATTTTGCAGATGCTTTCATGCCCTATGTGGTCTGTGATTAATTTAGGTTATAGCTCAAGTCTTAGAACTATCGTAATAAAGCACTCGCAAGAAACGGGATCTTATTCAGTTATGCGAACATCTGTTTTTGTTATAACGAGGATTAATACCCTTAGGTAGGTCTTCGTTGTGGTTCTTGCTTTGAACATTTGAATGAAAAGATAACCTAAATAAAACCGGCCAAGTGCGAGTCGGACTCGCGCACGAAGGGTTTCCTTACCATTATCTATAATAACTGCAAAAAAAATAACTTTTGTTGTATGGGAGCCCCCTTTAAATATTTGTTTTAATTTAATTTAGGTAATTATTTATTATTAAAGTGAATATATAACCAAATATTATGTGAATATTCCAAGCGTTTACCTGTTGCCGTTATCAATATCGAGCTAAAACGAGCAAAAAAATTACGTTTGTTGTATGGGAGCCCCCCTTAAATATTTATTTTATTCTGTTTTTAGTTTTTGTTGTTATAGCGGCAACAGAAATACATCAGCTGTGTAAATTTTAACTATCTAACTATCACGATTCACGGTTCATGAGATACAACCTGGTGACAGACGGACAGACAGACAGACAGACAGCGGAGCCTCAGTGGTGCCGTTTTACCATTTGGGTAGCCGTTGGATGCAGGCACAATACTGATCGCTTTGGAAATCGATAGGTAAGGCCTATGATAAGCAGTGGACGATCTAATGACAGGTTAAGTTGTCGGTTCTCGCTAAGTCGTATCACAGGTCTTTTGCGACCTTAACAATTGCTTACCCAGGATGCAGATCCGCGAAGGGTAGTCATTCGTAAAACGCGTCAGGTTGTAAGCCCATAGCCCATTTATTAGAATATTTACCGATGGTACATGCACCGTGTCTTATCAATAAAACAAAATGCCAAAGTTTCCTCAACGAATTGGTTTTATATCCTCACTTAAGGGGACACCGGAGGGACAATCGCCCATACAACACGTACTACCAAGATCATTTCTAATTGGAGCATATTTCTACCTTAATAAGGTATTATTTTAATTTTAATAGTATGTATCTAGGTTCCCAACTATATATTAGATCAAAATACTTACCTAAAATGAAATAGAAGCGTATAGCATTCTGCATGTTTTTACGTCATAAATGACCTGTTTTCAACCTAATTGTTTCGTATTGAAAACAACAACATCTTACGTATCCTAGTCATGGGAACATATATTATATCGTCTAGTTACAGAATAACAACACAATGAGAAAAATACAACAAGTTTTCAGTCATCATTTTTGGTATTACGGAACACGGTCAAAATCTAATCAAATTTAGAATCGTTCTATTGCTATCACTGTCGCTCTGCATGGCTAAACTTCGTCACTAAACAGGGATAGCGATATTCAGGCCGAAGTTTTTGACGTGGCCGAATTGAAGTTCTGCTCGGGGTTCGCCGGCGCGTTAAACCACAAGAATTGAATTCTATAGCGCCGTGGCGCAAATAGCCACAAATGGCTCACCTCTGTCTCCCTCCAAATTGCAAGCAGTTGCGACCATTACGAGGCATTGTTCAACGGAATGCTTTGACTTATCGTATCTTATGTTATGACCTTCGAATAATGGTTGGACCTATCTGGTTAGTACCGGAAAGGTATCAAACCCCGTTTGATAGCTGCACCATCTATTACATGCTTACTACATGGCAAGTTCATTATAATCCGCATGACTAATACTTCCTTAAATTCTAGGTTTTCAAAGGTTTTGTTGGCTGAAAAGCTCAGTAAGTCATAATAAAAGAATGAGTAATGAAAGTAAAATGAATATGCACGCTAAATTTTAAAATATTAGCATGGTGGCAGCCCTAAAATTAGAATGAAATTTGTTATTTTAATACCTTTCTCGTTCTAGCTTGACTAAAGTAAAACTTACGAGAGTTATCATCATCATCGTCAGCCCTTCTCATCCCACTGCGGGGTATAGTCCTCTCTTCGTTGTCGCCATTCGCCTCTGTCCTGCGCTGTTCTAACCTACGAAAGTTATAGGATATAAATTAACACAAGCTGGGGGCTTTCGCGCGTGAAGCGTTCGATACTTGAGACTTCTAAGGAGCTAAATTTTCACAATATTTTGAAACTGACCTGCGTCTGTCAAAAGTGGCATCATAGCTTGCCAGTACTGTAATAGGTGAAATTGGTTGGAGAGCACAATCGTGATTAACTATAATGTTACTTTCTTTGTTGTAACGTATGGTTAGTGGCCAAATCGTTTGGACAGATCTTTTGGAAGGGGACACAAACTATTAGGTTGGATGAATTATGGTTTCTTGATGTACACGATGACTATGCTAGGTAATGGATAGTGATATGAGTGAACTAAGTAATAACTTTCTCACTTTTTGGGGTGCTTTGAAACACTTTTGTTATTTTTTAACCTGTGTGTTTCCTTGGCTCCCAAACGAACTGATTTATTTGTAATGCGGTATTTTTAATTTAACTTTAGCTGGTGTTTTTCAGATTGCTCTTTGTTGGGGGAAACTGATGGATGCATCAGTTCGCTGTTTTACATGATGTGTTTGTGCTAGTCTACTTACTTTTTGCAACGGTCATATAAATTAGTTCCTCTGATAGATTGATGACTCTTAGTGAAGTTTACACTTCCTTGCGCTATATTAGTCCTAATAAAAGAGATCTATCGTATATATAAATTAGACTGCTTTTCCAGTCTCCAACTTCCCTACAAATTATCAGTGTGTAATAGATACCTTGCGCAGTAATAGAGAACATTTCTATATTTTAATCCTTAGCGTCATTGGATATCACAAATTGACGTGAACATTACGTGAATGTGCAACTTTATGCGCGCCGTTAATCCAAGACTGCTATTACGAAGAAACCAGGTTCCTGGAGACATATCGTTGGAGATTGTCTAGAAGCTTTGGAAGCTTTAGATTGTCTAGTGGTCCAGAAGCGAGATAAATAATTAATAAAGCTGAACATTTCACACAGCGCTATCTAGCCCCAAGTTAAGCAAAGCTATTGAAATTAAATCTATATAAATAAAATAAAGTCGTGTTAGTTGTTTATAACTCAAGAACGGCTGAACCGATTTGGCTGAAAATTGGTGGGGAGGTAGCTTAGAACCAGGAGACGGACATAGGATACTTTTTATCCTGTTTGAACGCGTTCCCGTGGGACGTGACATAAAGCGTCAAAGAGAATACAAGTCACTATAAAACGTGGTATAACAAAAACACATCTGACATGGAATAACAAAACGCAAATGACAGCTAAACGTAATTTTGTCTATGGTTATTGTATGGTTGTTAATATATATATATACAAAATCGGGTTAGTAATGTCATAGATGGGTAATGGGTAAAAACCCATTCTACCCATTTGGGTTATAACCGAGCTGATGTTTTAAAAGAAACTGCACCTGTATCTCATCTGGTTATGGGGGCTGCCGTACTGTTACAGTTAAATAAAACACTGTATATATGTACAATAATTTTTATTTGTCAGCACATTTTTTGTCGCAGCTTTATACAGAATCTGGACATATAATGTATGAATTAGTTATGATTTGGTTTATCAGAAATGTCTACTTTAATGATTCAAGGTAGGGCAAAAGTAATATTTTAAAATGCAATTTTTAGTTAGTTTTGTAAATGTAACCTCACAGTCGACCTCCCGATCGCTTGGAGCAACATAAAGGAACCCAACGCACCAAAGCTATCGTATCACCGGCACCGGTAACCAACGTGAGTCAAGCTTTATTGAGTGTTCTCTCAAACTCTTACCGCACAAGTTCATAAGAGAGCTTGACTTCCGTCCAGCCTTAAAGTTATTCTGGTAACTCGTATATTTAGACCTTCCACGTGCCGATTGAGGTTCCTCATTCACACGCTCTGAAATGTGTCCTATACATGTCAGCAGTGCTGACATGCATATGACACATTTCAGAGCGTAATGATGGCCGGGGACAACAATTGACAATTCTACCAGGGTGACGTATATTGACAGCCCGCATTATGCATGCCAAGGCGGTACGAAGTTCGTCGGGACAACTAGTAACTTATAATAATACTTATTTACATTTTGTTTTGTAAACGCATAGTGTGCTGCGGAAGTTTTCGACCTGATCCACCATCCCCATTCTATCATCGGACAACCAGACGCTCCGCGATGCGCCACCGCTACATGGTAGACATACCTCTCCCATACGCACAACGCGTTACTCTTCCACCTTTATTATGCGCACCGCCAAGGATTAGAACACCTTGTCTGAGTCTGTGTTTCATGATGACTACAACCTAGCCAACAAATAGGTTTCTTCTAGGAAAGCGTGTACCATCGTAGACTGCATCATCGCTTACCTTCAAGTGAGATCGTGGTCAAACGTTGGCCTATAACTTATATAAAAAAAAGTTATTTTTTCATCAAACATTTTCTCTAGGTCATTCTTACAAGGAATGGTGATGTTTTAGGTATATGGCTAGATTCCTCTAGGCTTCGCGAAAATCATTCATCGACTTACTTAGTTTCAAAAATTATTCTCTTTTTGTATCTTCATAACTTGTGAAAAGAATAGCAATTGAAATCAAAAAGTTAAATTAGTTTACTAGTATAATAACTACCACAGTAACCAACTATTTATGTAACTGCAGCCTAACAGTTTCCTTGCGTGCGCGCAGGTTTGTATAGCAGTTTGCGCACCACCCTAATGGCAGTTGCGCACGGAAGTCTCGTCAGAAGTGAACTTTCCGACCTAACCAGCCCAAAATTATTGGTCTTAATCGTAATATTGCAACTTGACTTTCTAAATGAAACTCCGCGTGTAACCGGGTAAGGGTTGGATCTCGTAAAGCATACAAAATGGCGCCGGCGCCAGTTGTCATTTCATATTAATTTAATTTAATTTCACTAGAAAGGCCATCAACATCATAAGGGCCCAGTACAAATATGCCTACCGGGCTCTTATGATGTTGCCGAGATACTGCATGCAGTGCGTCGAGAATGTTCTCTGAGGCGGGTGTTCCCGACTTTTTCGCTGTCATCCGAACTCGCGTAGCGTCGTTTTAGAGTAGGCTGAGTCGCTCCAACAAAAGCGTACTGAGGGCTGGCTGTCTCTGATCAGATATATAAAAATGGAATTTATAAGTATTGGATTTCCGTCCACTTGGACGGAAATAAAAAATGACTACACTGGAGCATCTGCTCCGTGGCATATTCTGTATTTTTAACCAACTTCAAAAAAGGAGGAAGTTCTCAATTCTGTTGTATGTAGTGTATTTTATTTTTGTTTGTTTATATTTGTCGGGGTCGGCCAAGAAAGCGTTGGCGAGACGATCTTCTTGCCTTCGATCGGGAGTGGTGGAATGTCGCACAGGACAGAGATAGATGGAGAGACTTGGGGGAGACCTTTGCCCAGCAGTGGGACAATATAAAAATAAAATAAAAATATTTTATTTCAGACAACTAGAGTCCATATCTTAAGACTAACATACACACAAAAATATATATATAACAACAAAGAAGAACAGCTAAATATACAAAAATAAAAAATAGGCACTGGGTGAAAATAGAAAGCACCATTTTGTGCCAAGGGTGACTAACTGAGGAAATTATTTCCTTCATTAATCACCCTCCGCACAAAACACTTCCAGAGCGGAGATGTGCAGCACTCAGCCGCTGTCCTCAGGATGCTGTTGCGACTGAATAGGTTGACAAAAAAAATATTTGTATGTGATATGGGTCGTATTTTTTGTGCCTGCAATAAACGAATTTTATTTTATTTATTTATTTATATACGGTTTTGTACAAGACAACTCCAGTCGCAGTAGCTTAAACCAAGGAGTGTAATGGAGCATGGTGGTCGTGGAGGTATTCTAGGTCACGCTAGATGGAACACCACCAAAAAACATCACAGTACACAAAAAAAGTGCACTATGCTCCATATAATACTATACCCCTACTTATCATCATCATCATCATACACGTGCACCAGCACGTCCACTGCTGAACATAGGCCTTCCCCATAGATTTCCAGAGTATTCTTTCAGGTATTCTTTCGCCCACCTCAGCTAATCCTCTGGGCTATATTAGTGACCTTAGTTCGTCTACGATACTCGTACTACTGTGCACTAATCTGTATGAAATGCTACATGATGTATTTTGGTACAATATAAGAAGTTTCAATACAGATTAGAATCCTTAGAATCCACACTAAAAGTCCAATGCATCCCTCACACACACGAAAAAGAAGGGGCCATCACATACTCAATATTTCTTGCAGAACCACCTTCATGCAACACCAGTTTATCTTTATGTCATCTTCATAACAAAATTAATAAAATCTTAAATATACTGACTTTAAATGTACATAATTGCAAGCGCACTGTAAAATCCTGGCTTCAGAAATTATCATACCATGAAACGGAGGATTTGCTAACAGTACAAAAATAATAATTCAGATACCTAGCTTTATAAATTAAATTTAAATTTACGACAAAGTTTAAACCAACTTAACATTAATCAAGGTTATTACTATAAGATAACCCTCGTTTGTCCAATGGAAGACGTCAAAAACTGGGATACAGAAAATCTAGTCCGGTTTCTGACGCACCATTATACTGATAGTACTTACTTAGGTACTATGTAATATATATACTTTAGGTACTTATATCTTAATTGATTTGTTATAGATTTGTATATAATTATTCGTACGCCAGTGTCTAGTTACAAATTGGCTACTTGTATTTACTCTTATGTAAACCAATAAATCATTTTTCATTTCATTTTTCATTTCAACTTTACTATTATAAGCTAGTGCTTCCGCGTGCTTGAGGTTGGAAAGTTTCCGCAATAGAATATGGTACTACCTATCCCATATTGGTAGCAGAGGAAGATTTGGTAATTGCAACATTAGTCAATAACCTTGATTAGGTATAATACCGCCTTCTGCTGTCTCAAATTGGTAGCACAGATTTGCGATAGATGAGTTAGTGTATTGCAACATCTCTATATTCTCTCGCCGGATTGGGAGAGACTTATGTCATGACACAATAAATAAGCATAATATTGCAACTAATGTTGGTAGTATCAACAATACTAAACAGATGTCATTTAATGTATTGCTAAGGCACGGATTCGTTAGTGCGCTTCGAGGGAAAGCTTGGTGCTCTCATTATACCCTCTATATATCTATTTCACGAACATCACATTTATGCAAAGTATAACTTAATGAATACATTAACTTCACTTTTTAAGAGAGGTCCCTGAAGTTCCCACACGTTCCTGGCACTGTTACCTTTTATAAACTTGGTGTGAGAATTAAATATAAAGACTCATCACTGGAAATGTTTCGTGAACTTGCAATGTTTAGACACTGTAGCTATAAAGTTTATACTATGTAGAAGGTTGTTGACCGATGAGAACGGCTTTGTAATCTGTACTAATATTATAAAGAGGAAAGATTTGTATTTTTGTGTGTATGTTTGTAATGAATAAACTCAAAAACTACTATGCCGATTTCAAAAATTCTTTCACCATTGGAAAGCTACATTCACGCTGAGTGACATAGGCTATATTTATTGCTAGAAAAGATTAGGGATCCTTACTAAAACTTAAGTAACGTAACCCAAGGTTTAAAAAAAGTGGCCTATAACGTCTTTCGTCGCATGCGCTGCGGAAACTATTGATGATAGAACAAAAGTATGTTCTACAATATTAAAGAACACAGGCTACTTTTTACCCAACTGCGGAGAAGGAGGGTAATGTTTTGATTAAAAAACTACGCGTGCGAAGCTGCGGATTGGTCAGCTAGTTTCTTCATAAAGTAAGTTGTTTGATGGGAACATAAATATAGTCTACATAGGTCAAGGTACCTACTTTATTAGTTGAAGTCTATGCTGATTCTGATTATTGAGCTCAAATCCTACAATTTGGTACTTTGCTAAAAACATTCAATCATCAACATATAAGAACGTTCACTACTAAACATAGGCCTCCCCCGTATACTTTTGGGCTGCACCTAACGACTCCCAGCAACCTTGATTAGGTCTTTTCATCTAGTGGGGTCTGTCCTACGCTGCGTTTTCCAGTGCGTTACAAAAACATTGCTTTTAGGTTACCTATCTATTTCATGGTGATTTTTCACTTGGTACATTGCCTTAACCGCTTGACTTTGCCAATTAAACAGTCAGCATAATTGAATGAATGACTGAATGAAAATTCTTTATTATACCTTACAAGCTAAACATAATAGATATAAAGAATTAAACAAATAAATGTAAGCATAATGGGCGGTCTTATCGCTTAACAAATCGATCCCTTTCAGACAACTTTTGGATGGAGAGGATCATTGCTTAATGGAAGATTGGCCGAGGTGTAAAAAGAATATACTTAATAATAGAAAAATAAAAATTACTTATCTTATAGTAAAGTTATATATATGTATACATATTAGGTATATAAATAATTTTAAATAACTAAATATCATATATAAAATAAATAAATATGAATTTACATACATACACCTATATTATTAATATTAGAGATAAAAGTTTTTGAGTCTAGCTTTAAATACGAAACGCTATTTTTTTTTTTTGTTAGGGGGATTTCCTAATGGAGACCGGCAAGGCATTCCATAATCGAACAGCTTGAACGGAAAAGGAGTTTACATAGAAACTGGTTCTATGCGTCGGGGTTTTGAGAAGGAGGTTTTCAGAGGATCGGTTTTCAAATTAGCTTCATGAGACGTCTGTGGGCCTGTTATCAGTGCCGTGTAAAACATCCACCTTCAAACTGAGTTTGCTGCAAACTCTAACAGCGGATATGGTCACTCATAGGAGTTGAGTAGGATGGAAGTTACATTGCGTGCTGTCTGTCACTGTGCTAACTTAACGTCCACAAAGTGTTCTCACTTGTTCAATTTGATTCTCACAGTTTTTGTGGGCGATTACACTTTCACTCCAAGTCCTTATTAAATTAATGGTCAGATATTGTTCAACGTTCGTTTTCGTTGTGTCGCCCCCGGCTTGCGTGGGTTTTACTCGTGTTAATTTAGTGTTTTTGTTCATTTAGCTATGTACTAGTAATAGTCAGCTTTTTTATAGTCATTACAAACATAAGTCTGACTACTGGATAAAACAAAATTTCCTTAGAATCAAATTTATAAAAGGCCGCTTGTGGATCTTATTTTGGATTTTTAAATTTTAAATTTGTCATCATGATCATATCAGCTATACGACGTCCACTGCTGGACATAGACCCTATAGACTTCCAGAGCGACTTATATTGGTGTGGGGTGCACCCATCGGCTCCCAGCAACATGTGAGAATCACTTGGTATTAATTTTTTAAAGTGCTTAAGGTGCTTGTAAGTAGGTAATTACTTGGATTATCAATAATATACTTAGTGTGAGCATAATCAAGTGTCTTTTACTACATATAAGCACTTATCACTGTTATTATTCGTAATTCTCTTATCATGTGAAAGTTTAGTGATTGTAATACTAATGGATTGTAGATGATAAATCAACAGTGTCTACGGAAATCAAAATGACATTGAAAATAATTATAGTATTATTTAGTAGTTACTATTATGTTCATTAAACACATTACCAAAATATGTATAATGGGGTTGTGATCTAAGGAGTTGCTTGATATGGTTGCCTGTCTGTAGGTTCGTTTTATCACCGCACCGCTCGCCATCAAGCAGGGAATCCATCCACACACCTTGGAGACGATCTGATCGCGTTTTTTTAGGTTATTTGTGGGGAAACAGGCTTACGGCCCACCTGATGGTAAGCGGTCACCGTCGCCTATTGACACCGGCAACACCCGGGGTATTGTCGATGCGTTCCCTACACTGTAGAAACCTCTTTACATTTCTCTTGAAGCGTGCCATTTTGTAGCCTTATGGGAAAACCTCAGATGGTAGCTCATTCCACATCTTGCAAGTATGGGGTAGAAAAGATCGCGTGAAGCGTGTGGTGCGTGCTACCCAATTGTCGATGATATGTGGATGAGCTTTATTACGTTGTCGAGAAGTGAGGTGGTGCGTACCGTGAGGTTCCAAAGGAATTTCCTCCCGCGAATACTTCGCTTGTGGAATGGTCTCCCTGCCGGGGTTTTCCCTAGGGACTACTGTATGGGGTTCTTCAAAAAGAGCGTTTTGGAAATTTTAAAGGGTCGGCAACTCCATAGGCTACGGTAACCGCTTACCATCAGGTGGGCCGTTCGCTTGTTTGCTTTCTTAGTGGTATGAAAAAATGTATCTTTTGAAATCTTATATACAGTGTAAAATCTATATAACGACACTCAAGGGACTGAGCATATTTGACGTTATAGAGAGTTGTCGTTAAATGGAGAGAAGTAAAATCTGTATTAGAAAAAGAAAACGTTTATTTCTGATTTGTCTTGAAACTTTTTCGTCAATACACAGTGATTTTCTCTTACTAGCCATGTTTACAATTTGAAAGTTTGTGAGCTACTAAGAATATGACAACGTATAGATAAAATCCATAACTTCTACTAACAACAGTCTGCAGCTACACGTGCAAGCAATCCCATTTTGTAAACAAAAGAACGGATTTCTTAGAAAGTTTGGTGTGTATGATTCCGACAGTCGAGTTTATTATGGTCTAGGATAATAAAACGACAAAAGGATATACACAGCTGAGCAGTTTTTACTAATTTGGCAACTTAAAAAGAACTTTTTATTACAAATTCTTGTCGTTATTGAGAGTGGGTGTAATGCTATACAGAGATTACCATTGTATGCAAGACAAGCTAAACCAACCAAAGCCGAATGATTTCGACGCTTTAGAGAGTTTGTCGTTAAAACGAGGGACGTTACATGGAGTTTACACTGTATATCTGAGACTGACCGTGACATTAAAGGCGACAATTATATAGGCATTTATGTTACATCATTCTTAAAACTTGTATCACGATAAAATATATAATTAGGTAATGTCTCAAGTTTGTTATTATTATGCTGTTTTATGGTCCTGAATAATTTGCGAACTGGTGTTCATAACTCCTTGAAAGAAATATTAACATTTTATGACTCAATCACCTGTATTACGACTACTCATACATACTTACATTATACATTCTAATACATACTTATATTATAAATAACGACAAAATTGGCACAGTAGCCCGAATCCACCTTGTTAGTTGTTGCATTTCTACTGTTACGCCGAGGCTGTTACAGAATAAGTAATAGTCGGCTTTTCTCGAAGTTATACCTACTGTGTCACAGAATGGGTAATACTTGGTATGGAATATACCTACATGCTACGTTTTTACCCACAGCGGCACAGAATAAGAAATAGTATTCAGTCGAAATACCTACACTTTTGTAGTAACTAGTAGAAACGTCGAGAAGGGTCTGGAAATAATGCGCGGTATAAATAGTGCGTAGAGACGCTCGAGAGAGTCAGTCTCGATTTGGTTATACGTACGAACATTTCGGTGACTTTAAGTGGTTTATTGTGTAACAGTGGTGTGATTTAGTATGTTGTGAATCCCTCTGACTAAGATTGTGTATCGTTTATCATTTTAGTGTTGAATAAAAGTGTTATTTTGGTTAGATTGATTTTCATTATTTTATCCCGAACCCTCAGCTCGTAACACTACATTTCTCTTATTAAGCTCCATACATAAGCTCTCGTAGCAATCTCTGTGATAGGTCTTCATTACATTTCAAATGAAATCTCTAGAAAATGTTCTGATAGATACGTGTGAACACGGGGAGTCTGCGATATCATGTTTTCTAATGCAATAAGCAGAAGCTTCAAAAGCTAATTTGTAATGTGACAGATAGGTACGATGGACACAGGTAGGCCTGGCCTGCGAGCGGATCATGCAGTGGAAATACATGAGATGCAGTAGCTTTGCTTCGTACGAAAACAACACGCGTTTGGCCCAATCTTTGCCTAATAACAGAGGCTAAGACCTTATCCACCCTTTTTTAAATTAGGGAAATCCTCATGGATACCTGTCTATTGCGGAGGCAACCGACAGGTTATGTTATGCCGGACTGTTACCGGCTAAAAGCACCACTTGTATTTTCTCAAAGTACACCTGGTGAGACAAGACTATGGGAGCGCTTGTGAACTCGTCCCGAAGGCGTTGGCCACTTCAGGGCTACTTCATCTGGGTAATTATTTTATCCTTACCTCAAAGAGGCACATGGAAAACACCGTGCGCGCCATCTCGAAGTCAAGTTTAGCGGCGACGGACACCCCCATGCCCGCCACGTTGGCCTCTGTTATGGGGGTCGAAGAAGGGCGTGATAAAGAGTTCTTCGACGCCCAGCTCTCCAGTTGCGGATTGGGAGGTTCGTTGTTATTTCACGCTCCCTCTACGCAGCTTCCTTTTGCGTTATGATGTCTTCGCAGAAGGAATTGACTATGTTCCAGGACTCTTCTGATCTCAGTATTGCTTTCACCAATTGTGGGAGCGAAATATTAGTACCTACTTTCGCAACGAGCTCCTGGCGTTGGAGTGTCCACGCAGTACATTGCTGCACCGTGCGTTCTGCTGTATCCTCAGCGGACTCACAGTGATGGCACCTTGTGCTAGCTTCCCTTCCGGCTATACGACACAGGTACCGTCCAAAACATCCTTGTCCCGATAGCACCTGCGTTAGCGGAAAGACCTTCTCCACCCTAGCTTAAGTTTACCATCACATAAATGGTGTAACACATAAATGATGTATTAGATCTAATTAATATATTTAAAATGGACGCCAACAGCATAAGTATCAATACATAGATTCTTACATTACATTAAAAAATAGTTAATAATAGTCTATAATGGGGGGGGGGGGGGGGGGTCCAGTTGTTAGGCTTTTGGATGTACTAGGGCACAAATAAGCATATTTAATTTAGGATTATGCTTTCTCTTAAAACATAAATAGCTTTGAGTCAGCACAGCCTATTAAAGCGAACATAGAATAGTATTGTTGTTGTATAATTCCATTCAACTAAGCGGGCGTATTGTATATACATAGTTAAAATACTGAATCCCCTTACTTGTCTCGTGTGCCTCGAGGCTTCGGCGCGAGGCTTTCCCCTGTCACTGGAAAGCGCGCTTTCAGACCCTGATTATAGACTTGCTTCTTGATTAGCACATTTAGTCTGTTCTGGTGACGTTGATGTGCAGTGTGATTTGTGGATTAATGTAGGTAGTCGGATGATAATTGATGAGGAAATCATCTATGAAGCTGCTCTTTGAAAGGATTTATTTCTTGCTGATTTCCTGTAGAATATAGAGATTGCAGGTTAGATTTGCTGGTAGTGTTGACTATTCGTTGAAAACTCTTTTTTTTAAATGTCGTAATCAAATAGATACTTTTTTATGAGCACCTCAATCAATGGAGCAAGGGGAACTCCCCTTTGAAATATTGTTGAAAGAAAGTCAAATTTTGAGTCGTATTTTCTTCAGGACCAATTGCTTTAGTAATTATACCTAGTCTCAGTCATCAAAATCTTAAGTTAACTTCCTTGGATCATACATAGTGCGTTCTTATAAGTTGAAGTAACCGAACGATTTGCTAACTTCAGTCTTCCTAAAAACTGATTCAATATTGCTTCATTCGCGAGATTCGAGTCACGAGCAGGAACGCCTAGGTAATTGGGCATTGCTTTAGTCAATTAGTCTTAGGCATCATCATAAACCGGTAGATATCTGTTACTGGGTAAAGTTGGTCTCCGCTAGGAAGGCTCTACCTAGCCAAATGCGCGTAATTTTTACTTAGTCAACTTTCGGTTGCTTTACGATCTTTAGAAGCTAATAATTAATATAACTAGTGGTTCGCCCCGAACTGAGATCTCGCGAGTCTCCAAATGTAGTCTCCACGCAAACCAAATGAAATCACTGTGGGGCCACTGGTGTACCCTGTGAATTTCGTCAAAGTTCATTTTATTGGCTAATAACTCAAAAACTACAAATAAAAACGGAGCCGAAATGTACTAATGAATACCTTTCATTTGTCGTCCCATTTGACCTCATTTTTAATTTTTTTACCTCTCTTGAACCCCAATATCTCAATAACCCCCAACATTTTAGCTCATTTAGTTACACCAAAATTGTGCCATCAATACCTATCTATGTATGAAATTTCAAGATGATCGGATCAACTCTTCTAAAATTATCCTCGGACAAACGAACATACATACATATATACATACAACGCCTATGCCCAAGTGATTTGGAGATCTCGCTTCGCTCGATCAATAATAAATCTATACTTATACTAATATATACTAATACTAATCTATACTAATATTATAAAGAGGAAAGATTTGTATTTTTTGTGTGTGTGTATGTTTGTAACGAATAAACTCAAAAACTACTTATCCGATTTCAAAAATTCTTTCACCATTAGAATGCTACATTATCCCTGAGTAACATAGGTTACTTTTAACCCGACTGCGCAGAAGGAGATTAATGTTTTTATTGACAAACCATGCGTGCGAAGCCGGAGACAGGTCAGCTAGTAAATAATAAATTGAGCCATATTTTTTTCCTTTCCAAGTGGTATATGTGTTTTAGCTGACCATTGCATGCCATGATCAGCTACCCATCCATCTACCATAAAGTACTGTCCATCATAAACAATGTAAGCGTGTGCTTACGCCGTCAAGAGCCGCACTTCTGCGGCGCTCTGATTGTACACACGGCTACACATCAAGCTATACATTTCCAGTACAAGCTGACCTCTGATTCTTCGAAAAGCCTACAGAATGAGAGGTCAGCTTATACTGGAAATGTATAGCTTGATGTGTAGCCGTGTGTACAGTGCAGGCTTACGCGCTAATTTTACCTATTGTGATAAAAGTGATACCAGCTGATAACTCCGCAATAACCTAAACATGTAGTTTTAACAAAGGTATTGAGAATCAATCAAGTCTTCATTCAGTGTGTGTTACCAGTGATGACATATGGAACCGAGACGTGGTCCTTCACTATTGGCCTTATAAATAAGCTCAGAGTCGCTCAACGAGCTATGGAGAGGGCTATGCTTGGGGTTTCTCTACGGGATCGAATCAGAAATGAGGTGATACGTAGGAGAACTCAAGTCACCGACATAGCCCAACGGATTAGCACGTTGAAATTGCGATGGGCAGGCCATATAGCGCGCAGAATAGATAGCCGATGGGGCCGGAAGGTTCTCGAGTGGAGGCCACAGACCGGCAAGCGCAGCGTAGGACGTCCACCTACAAGATGGGCAGACAACTTGGTAAGAACCGCAGGTCGGCGTTGAATGCAGGCCGCTTCCAATCGCAGTTCCTGGAGATTAATGAGGGAGGTCTTTGTCCAGCAGTGGACGTCCTACGGCTGATATGATGATGATGATTGAGAATCAATTTGTCAAGAATTCAGTTTACTTACCCTATCTTCTTGACCACCATTGCTTTTATACTTTATAATTAGTAGACTGCATTCAGTAATAATTTGCTACAACATAATGTACATAAATCAATAGTATATTTTTGTGGGTTTGAATCGTAGTGTGACAGGTTATACAGGGATACAGGGTGTTTGAATAAACTCGTGAATACTGACGATATTCAAGTGGCGGTTTCTCAAATTATAAAAAAAGACAGATGGAAAAAAATACTAGTTATATTATTAAATTTCAAAGAAAATCGACCAAGTCTAGGTGATTATTTCGATATAAAACTCACTGCCTACTCTTGCAATGGACATCCAAAAATAAGGGCCGATTTGATAACTCTTTCAAAAATGACTGCGGGTTTTGGTTTAGAAAGGGACAGAAAGAGAAATCTCGAGACGTCACCAATACATAATCTGTGGTTAGATGGCAAGCATTATGCAATAGCACAACATATATACATATAATAAAGTGTTTGTTTTTACATGCCAAAATAAATTTCACATTTCTATGGTAAACATTTAACAAATTTATTAATTACTCTCATCAAAGAAACCCCCTTCATTTTTGTGCGTATATTATCAAACACCATATACAGTACTCCAGTTTTTTACAATAAAACATTGGAAAATCAAACCATAAACTCTGATAGGATATTTATTACTACTACATATCTACCAGAAATAATTGTGTTCATCATTTCGTTTGCCCAACTTGGAACAAAACTAGAACCCGTTCAAACAAGAGTTCTATAACCCAATGTCTTTTACTGTCGCGTCAAGCTAAACATAATCACTTACTAGTTAATTCCTGATAAGAGATATGTCACAGGAAAGTTGTAGATAGCTGTACCTACCTACCTATTATCAAAATCTGCCTATTCCGAGCCTACTGTACTAGTTTCTACACGAGCAGCCTGTGGGTTAATTATACGCAAAAACAGTACAGCGCCCTACGCGTACAATACAATAACGCGTTCAGGGTGCTGGTTGGGCTGCCCCGGTTCTGCAGCGCGTCGGGGATGTTCGCCGAGGCGCGAGTGGACTGTTTCTACAGCACCATGCGCAAGCGGTGCACATCCCTGGGGCGCAGAATTCGGGCCAGCTCCAACGGTATACTGAATACGTTCGCAAACAGGTTCGACTGTGAGCATCTAAACCATTGTTGTATGGTACATGCGCAGTACCTACACTAGATGCTCACATACCACATATATTGTTATTTAATTGTTGTTATGTCACAATTGTACTAACCATTTGACATGTATAATTAAGTTTACTAACAAATATGGATTTTTGACATCTGAAATAAATGAATTAAAAAATAGCGTATTGAATGTAACTGGATGTAACAGCGGGAAATAGCTAGTTATAACTGTGACTATTGTCTCTCGGTAACGGATGATGTGTGATTTTTTTGCCAATGTGAACTGGGTACTGGTTCTTGGAAACTGTGATGTCTATCTTCGGTTTACGTCAATTATAGTTATTGCGATTGACGTCGTTGAGAAACTTTCTTTAATATTGAAGAAATCGTCTCTGTGCTTTATTTTTCTCAAGTTTAGATAGTTTCTCGGTTTTATGTACGATACGCTTGCAGCAGATTTTGTTTCTTCGGTGTCAGTGGCTATTCTATTTCTGTTTTCTATTTGCAGCCATTATTGTATTGTATTGTATTTATTCATCCATAGACATATTCCCATGTACTTAGACTAGTCATATAAACAGAAATATAAATTATCAAAATTAACAAATTATTAGGTACTGAACATAATAACAATATTAAATATATAAAAACAATAATTAATTGGTTGCAGCAAAAGCATTGTCAGATTGTATAAATTTAAATAATTAAAATTAATAACGTAATAAATCGTATTTACAATAATATGTCATGAATATTAGATTCAGCCTGACTAATAAACGAATTATGTCACAATCAATTATTTATATCTACTCAATATTTTTAAATACATTTAAACATTTCCTTATCTGCAAAAGCTTCATCAATATTATAATAACTTTTGTCAATTAATATGTTTCTTATGTAAGATTTAAAGCTAGCTTCTGCCATTTTCCTAATATCCATCGGTAAAATATAGTAAACCTTGATTCCAGTACAGTAATAACTTTTAGATACTTTTGTAAGCCGTGTCATAGGGACAACCAGGCGATCTTTGTTCCTAGTGTTAACATTGTGTATGTCTTTCTTAGTCCTAATACTACCTATGTTTTCTCTAACATACACTAAACTTTGAAAGATGAATTCACCAATCATCGTCATAATGCGAAGTTCTTTAAAACGCTGTCTGCAGGATCTGTTTTAAACCTAATATATATCTTACTGCTCGTTTTTGTAATATAAATATTCTGTTTGCATCAGTCGCAGTACCCCAAAATAATATCCAAATAAATCATCAGAGTGTGAAAATACGCAAAGTATACATCTCTAGCAGGTTTTATCCCTCCTAACTCTTTAATTTTTTTGACGGCGTATGTTGCAGAGCACAACTTCTTTGCAACTACATCTATGTGGATGCCCCAGGTCAGCTTACTATCTAAATTTATGCCTAAAAATTTCACATTATTCGTCGGAGATATATTAAAATCATCTAAAGCATGTTGAAGGCATTCCGATGTAACTTTGTTAGGTCTTGAATCTAATGCAAATTCAATTACATTCGTTTTGTCAACTTTTAACAGTATGTTATTGACTGAAAACCACTCATTAATATTAAGTATTGCTTTTTTTAGCTTTTCACTCAGTAATTTGATATCTTTGTCTTTAATAATTAAGCTAGTATCATCAGCAAATTAAGTTATGTCAATATCCTTAAAAAGTACAGATATGTCATTCGTATAAATGATAAACAAAAGAGGTCCTAAGATCGACCCTTGTGGGACTCCTAAATTTATTTTACACTTATTAGATCTAGCATTATTTACTTCTGTTACTTGAAACCTATTGCTAAGGTATGATTGCAGTATGTTTAGTTCCTTTCCCGCAACCCCATAATGAAGTAACTTTCTAAGAAGAATTTCATGAGCATCACAGTCGAATGCTTTGGAGAGGTCACAGAAAACTCCGTATGTTTTCTGTTTACTCTCTAGACCAGAAAATACATCTTCAATTAGTCTAGTAATCGCATGTTTGGTAGACTTAGCTTTTTGAAAACAAAATTGCCTTGTGCTAAGTAGTTTTTGGTCAATCATATAGTCCATAAGTTCTTCTGTCATATATTTTTCAAGAATTTTGCTAAAACTAGGTAAAATTGACACAGGTCGATAATTGTTGCAAAGGTTATACTACCCTTTTTATGAATTGGGACAACTTTAGCAATTTTTATTTGATCAGGGAAATATCCCTGCTCAATACAGTTATTGATGATACTTACTAACGATTATGTTTCACTGCTAGGCAAAGCCCTCCCCCATTCCTTCTAAACATCACGATCTTGTGGCACGTCAGTAGCTATACTTACCTATATTATTTTATTTAATCAATATAGAGTGCCTTGTACTCATATCTCCTCTGTATGGTTCAAGTTTTCTCACTGTAGATTCTCTCTCTTCCCAGCTATGTATCCCACATGGTAGTGGGGTCAGCTTTCCTGGTCGTTCTTCTCCACTTCGCTCTATCCTCGACGTCGTCATCAGAAACTTGGCACTCTCTCATGTCTTTTGACACTACATCTCTCCACCTTGTCTTGGGTCTACCTCTAGATCTTCGACCGGGGATGGAAAGTTGTAGTGCCAAATCCCCTAGGTAGTCAGGTGACCTCCTCTTCACGTGACCGTACCATCGCAGCCGACTCTCCTGCATCTTGTCAGCGATGTCGCGCACCCCAGGCTTCCTCGCACGTACTAGTTACGGATTTTATCGAGCCTGGTGACGCCGCACATCCACCTCAGCATCTTCATTTCGGCGACTTGAATGGTATTCTGCTTATGTATTCTACTTATGTATGTTCTTCTGCGTTACGGCCAAAGTTTCACTTCCATACGTTAAGATTGGTCTTATGATAGTCACGTTGTTAAGTAAGTAAGTACGTAGTTAAGTTTTCTCGCTGTAGATTAAAACTATATGTTTTTTTAGCTTTTGTTAATTGTTGACCTCATGAAGGTTTATTTACTCCATACTTTATTTTCACCTCACATCGATCGCCTAGTAATTTCACTATAAATGGTTCAGTTTCAATGCCACCTACAACTAAAGGTGAAGTTCAAGTTCACCTAAAGGGCGGTGTAAATAAACGCTGCATTTTTACATAATTAACTATCCAAAATATTATAGCGTATATAAAAACGTTATCGTAGAAAGAGCAACATAAACATGAAATTTTTATTACTAATTTATCACAGTTATGTAGTTTATTGCGAAGTAATGCCTAGCAACTAGGTACTGACTGCTAAATACGCATGCGTAGGCGATTTGATAAGTTTTAGTCGAATATATTTTTCAGTTTCTTCTGACTGAAGATGATCGAAATGAGCAATTTTTTGTTTGATATTTTCAAGTGTTTGTATACATAGGTCATCGATTACCAATTAGAATTGATGAGTCTCATAAACGACCTAAACACTGCCAGTCTACTCTTATCCATCGAGTAGTTTCATGGTTTCCATTTCGATTTAAAACTGATATGTAAAATTAAAATTGTCTAATGTTGCATGCTGATTAGCAGACTGAGGATAAACACAAATTTTGTTTTGAACCCATTTGATGAAAATATTTCTGGTTAGAAACAATTTATTCAATCCTATCAGCGTAGACAATAGTTTTCCACACCTTTGTTACCCTTTGTAAAGTGTCCACGTGTAGAAACGAAAAGGTTGGGCATATGCCACACAATTTGCGAAAGTATGTTTGTTTTGGAATTTGGGTGGAATGTTTGCCAATTTGTAAGTTGTTAGGAATGCGAAACCAAACAAAATCGAGTTCGTTCCAAAAGTTTAACCTTTAAAGTTATCAGAAGAGGAAATATGTTTAGATTTAAATTTAGAGGCCATCACACTAATATTATAAATGTGAAAGTTTGTATGTTTGTTTATTTATTTGTTACTCAATCACGTCGTAACGACTGAGCAGATCTCGATGAAATTTGGTGTGTTGAATGACCTGAATTCAAACATATGCTACTTTATATATATTGATGACAAACAATGCGTGCAAAGTCGCTGGCGGATGCTTGTTTCTTATAATTTTATGCTTTACTTCAGATTAGTTTTTGATGATACATCATTCATCATCATGTCGTAAACTATACTTTTTTCGCAGTAGAGTGTACAACTTTTCGACCGATCATGGGGTATAAAAACAACAACACGTAACAAATTTCATGTTAGTTTCGCTAATAAATAACAGAATCCTTACTTTCCAACACTATTTAATATGTGATCCGAGAGTTCGTGTATATATTGTTATTCCTTTATAAATTTACAGTTTTTCTACGGTAAATGATCTCTCTGATATAATTTCTCCTTATTATTGTAAATTAGTTCTCTTTCTTTATAAAAGAGGTTTCCTTTATAAAGGAAAAGCAATCTCCGCGGAAAATCAATATAAGTTATTACGGTCTGGCCTTGGGGCTACTATCAATACAAACAAACACCGTGTTGTCAGTTTATACTGTTATCTTATCAACATCGCTGCATGTGGGTCAGCTGACGAAACTATGGAGCCTATGGTTATTACTGGACATGTTGGGTTGTAATTTGGATGACCTAGTTGACTAGAATCATATTTAAGAATGACTGACAGTAGCACAATACCGAACGAATTGGAAGAAGGAAAGATAGGCCTTGCCCAACAGGAGGATAATCTATTAACTCCATGATTGGCAAACAAAAAAGATTCGACTATTCTGCCAGGTGGCCAAGAAAACAAACAGTGGCACGAAAAACAAGCTCACATTGATGGTTAGAATAAGACATCAGTTTATTTTCAAAGCAAAGCATAACTAACGTGGGAACTAATCGATCTTCGCGTGAAGCTATTCTGCCTTAGTAATTTGAATTACAAGAGCTTCTTTTACATAAACAACTATCTAGATTGATGAAAATATCTAGATTGATGTATGAAAATGTTAGAAAAAGAGTCTAGAATAAACAAGAAGACTTTACTTACGTTTTCTTACACTTTTATAACTTTAGGTACAGGTAAGGTACTTTAGGTATCTTACAAGCGAACTACTTGCTAGTTTAGGAAAAAATGTAGACCAAATTCATTACTTTTTATGTGCTGTCATTGGTTAACATTGATGACATTGGCACTTAAGACGCAGACATTGCATTAATATATTAACATCGATTCATCTAAAGAAAATATTCGTACTATCAGATCAAAACTTCAAATGTCGAAGCTCTTCCTACAATAACATACCTATTACCTAAACTTTGTAGCACTAGATACTAGATACTCTCGAATAACTATTGAAAAGCGTTTCACGTGCCTTCAAATACCTGTTCTCTATAACAATACGCGTGTTTACAAAGTTCGCAATATTTGTCGTCTAGTCGAAACATTAGTAATGCTTGTTTTAAATCGCTTACTGGTGTTATGTGAGCACAACAGTTTTAAGAACTGTATAGCCCGATAAGAATTTCAGGAAATGTAATCTTAGGCTTCGCTAAAATACGCAGTCAGTAATTTTGCTTATTATAAATTAAAATAAAATAGAAGCGCCTTCTGTATAGAACCACCTTAAGGAGAAAAAAATGAACTAAACGGTACTGAATTGAATATCATTGTACAAATCAGCTAAAACGCTATGACCGTTTTAGCTACAGCTTTAGATAATTAATTGCACTCAAAATTGCCTAGAGATCATGAAGCAAGCACTTGACATCTGATTCAGTATTTCTAAGATGATACTCGTAGTCTAGCTAACTCGCCATTAGTCACTTTATCTCTTTTCGTTCTTTGGTTACTGGTTATCAAAGCTAATACAGATGTACCAGTAACTGATAAGCTATCTGGAGACAAATTAAATGCAGTTACAACTGTTTAATTTAGAACTCAACGTCTGATAAGAAGACTTTACTTTCACACGATTTTAATTTGGGAATGCAAAAATTGTGACACAGTGGCATAGTTAGATATTTGGGTATGTTTGAACATTGTCTTGATGAGTGTGCCCTAGAAACTGGTAGCTTAGTGTCTGTGAAAGTCGCATTTTTGCAAATGATAGTAATGAAAGTTACTACATTACCTACTAAAATGGTTGTGAATCCTTATTCTTTAGTTTTTGATGACATTTCATAATAAATATTTAGAGACAGGTACAATTAAGTTTCCGTTACAGTTAAAATTATTAGCATTTAAATTAAGCACTATTTAAAATGTTTATAGATGCACTTATAAGGATATAAGACTTTTGCTTTTTGAATAAATTGATCTTATCGATTTTAACATAGCTAATAATGACGAGTTTATAGGACTTTGACCCCGTTGTACTGATTATTCTTGGTGCAATTTCAATCTGCTGTTCACTCAATGTCGATTGGTGATAAATTCAGTAAGGTTGTCCATAAAATAATACCGGCAGATGGTAAGAAAGGATTATGATTTACTGGGAATTCAGTTATAGTGCATACGATTATATCATAACGCGACTCGTGTAATCTAGATATGCCGAGATATAAACTTTTATGCGAGTACGTGGATTTAAAGTCAGGTTTGTAAACAACCCGACAAAGGCATTTTACATATATAATGTTCTAAGGAATTGTTCTAGATGAAAGCGTGAGAGCTTCCTGCGAACATAATTTTATTGATTGGAAGGAATTGATTCTCACTTTAGTTCATGAAGTTTATGAAGGGCAATAAGCTAGGTTGTATATCAACTAGAGAGCAAAATGATCAGAGAATTGTAGATTGATCAGAGTTGGATGACCTCTGTAGCGAGGCATGTCTGTAAATATTTGAATGTTGTATTTCTCGTAGTTTTTTAAAGAAGACAGGTCAGGAATCCTGATACTTATACCTTACTCTTGGGTGATTATTTTATTTACTGAGGACCGTAAGATCAATGGCAGTTTAAACTAAAATTCAAAACTTAAACCATCACTGTCAAAGAAAAGTTTTAGTTTAAGCTTAGAATTTTAGTTTAAACTGCTATGATCTTACGGGCCTTATTGTATTGATTTATATAAATGATCGGGTTTGATTTTGGGTGAGGTGATAGTTATAAATAATGACTGGCGCTATATTAACGACCCTATATTTTAATCAAAATCATTGTAGATCGTAAAATGTAAGTACATTAGTATAAACAATTCGCTGAACAGATAAACTGGGCCTGATAAATCTGTAAGCTGATATGTATAGGCGTATGAAATAATGATGTCATTTGGTCTAACCGAATCAAAAAAGATGAAAAGAAAAGTGTTCTGAATGAAACAAAATTATGTAAGTATAAAGCCAAATCTGGTGGATGGATGACAGTGGTCGGACGACATCGCGAGAGTTGCGGGAAGGCAATGGTTGCGCTTGGCACAGCACCGGAGAGAATGGCGTGATAACGAGGAGGCCTATACCCAGCAGTGGGTGGATGTGGGCTGAGATGATGATGATGATAATCTACATTGATAATCTTTACAATAAAGTTTAACTACGATTTTTTCTTACAAAATAAAAGAAACTCAATCGATAAAGTAGATTGTTACCCTAAACAATACTAAAATTTAATTCAGTGTAGCAAATGTAAACATTAAGACATTTTATTCGTCGATAATGATCGTAATTTAGTCAATTCACGCTAATATCAAGTAAATTAGGACGCAAAGAACTAACAGCAGCAAAAAATGCTATTAGAGATAACGAGAAGGCACTGAACTATTTGATGAAACGGTTTTATACATGCGTGGTTAAACGTTTTTTGCATAATCAAAGAAATCAGATTGTGGAAAATTTTTGTTTGAAAGAACATATTATTTTTATCAGTACTTAATAGGTATTTGAATCAAGTAATTTGTGTCTTATGCCGTTGGGATAAGTTGTACAGAAAGTGTTGGTCTATCTAATGTGTAATATTGTTACGCCAGGATGGGTTTGTCACGCGCGGAAGGGGTGAATGCACTGGGCAAATATTCGTCCCGTTAAGGTAAATCTTTGATTGCACGGATGGTATGGTGCGGTGATGGTAGGATTACTGAAAAACTTTTAGAAACAACTCAAGAAGTAGTTGAACAGAGGCTGAGACGCAGGAGGTAGCGGGTTCGATTCCCGCTGCGGAACAAATGTTTGCACGTTCTACAGATATTTGTTCCGGGTCTGGTTGTTTCTATAAGTAAGTATTTACAAAAAAAATGTATATAAGTATTCTATCAGTTATCTGGTTCCCATAGTACAAGCTCTGCTTAGTTTGGGGCTAGATACCGCTGTGTGAAATGTCCAGCAATATTTTTTTTTAAATTTTAATTACATATAATATAGTTAATTTTGTAAACTATTTTGTTTTATTACTTAATTTATCATACCATACTCACCATACTGACAGCTTAACAGCTTTTTTAGGGTTCCGTACCCAAAGGGTAAAACGGACCCTATTACTAAGACTCCGCTGTTTGTCTGTCTGTCCGTCTGTCACCAGGCTGTATCTCATGAATCATGATAGTTAGATAGTTGAAATTTACACAGATGATGTAGGTATTTCTGTTGCCGCTATAACAACAAATACTGAAAACAGAATAAAATAAATATTTAAAAGAGGCTCCCATACAACAAACGTGATTTTTTTTGCTCGTTTTTGCTCGATATTGATAACGGCAACATGTAGACGCTTGACATATTCGCAGAATATTTAGTTATATGTATATTCACTTTAAAAATAAATAATTAAAATAAAATTAATGTTTAAGGTGGCTCCCATGCAACAAACGTGATTTTTTGCCGTTTTTATAGATAATGGTACGGAACCCTTCGTGCGCGAGTCCGACTCGCACTTGTTATTTATTTCTTTTCTAATGAATGCTCTGAAATGTATCATAAACTCTCACTTTTATTCAAAAAAAAATACCCTCAAAACATTCGTATAATCGTTTTACATGACTTTATCACCAAATTTATGAATTTCACCTCGCATAACCTTGTTTCTTATCTTAGCCATTCCTCGTGATTTGTAAAACACTATAATAATGGTCCACTCTCACTTATTCTCTTTGAAAAGGTTTTGTTAAATGGAAAGTTTACAGAGGCTTAGCAAAATAAGGAGCAAGTGTAACTTGCTTCACTAATTGACTAACGGGTGTACGTTTTGGTATGTCTATTAAATGAAATATTATGATAAATAGCATTACTCTACACACTGGTCAATGAATCTACTCATATTTATGCTTATTGCTAATTTTACTACATTTTACCTATTTGTTCTCACACTATCTAGCCTATGTAATAGTATCGACTTTTATCAGTAGCTAATAATATACTCAGATACGATTGTTTGTAACTCCCGTGGCCTCTACTCTATGATGTTAGATAATTGTGGACTATCAGTGATAGATACGAATTCTTTTTTCGAAATACGGGTTTGAAGAATAACTATAATATAATATAAGTTGATTATTTCTTTTCAGTTGGCAAGCAAGGTAGGACCTACGGTAGGAAGCGGTACGCTTCCACCTTTATTATGCGCACCGCCAAGGAGTGGAACGCCTTGCCCGAGTCTGTGTTTCCTGATAACTACGACCTAGGGGTCTTCAAGTTGCAAGTGAATAGGTTTCTTCTAGGCAAACGTGTACCATCGTAGACTGGCATCATCGCTTACCATCAGGCGAAATTGTGGTCAAACGCTAGCCTCCATTATAATATTCACAAATCCTCTATCAGTCTTTGTAGAGTGTATTTACCAATCGGCTCCATCTTATTTTCGAGGCAAAGACTATTCCTCACCAAATCAATCTTAGCGGCATATCAATTATCTGGAATTTTGAAAGTGTCAACCCCATTCCGTAAGACTCTATAACACAGGCATGCAAAAAGTGTTCAACGTAAAATTGGGCTGCAGGCCGATGACCTCTGAGAAGTACGTTGACATTCTGACAGTGACAGGTGACATTCGAAGAGTTGCTCGTCTTGTAGTTAGTAGACTGTGGCGCTATTGGTGTGCAACGTACCAAAGTGTAATCGAGATGCGTTTTAGTGCAGAAAATGCGAAATAACCAAACCAGGTCAGGACAACCACTTACGCATTCAAATATACCTAGTTTTTTTTAAATAAATATGTATCTGCATTGTTTCAGATGACAGCAGTAGAGAGGAGGTTACGTCAGAACAACAGGTATGCTGTAATTATTAATCCGTATTGAGAAATATGAATAAACCACTATCTGTTTGGAAAGACGTGTGCAAATAGTTCGGTGGGCGAGAAATGACACCATTTGTATTTTTTAATGATGACGTGAATTCCAATCGCTGAATGCCAATTTCAAGTTCGTTACCGAGATAATTTTGATGTTAATTAACATTGACCTACATTTTTATCGATAGCTATTGAACTTAAATAATGCCGATTAGTTTACAATTAATGACTAATTAAAAGTATTGCCCTTTTCGTTTAAAAAGTTACCTATTGTTCTCAATTCATTGCTAAATATTTATGCAAAATGTCACATACCGCGTCAAGGACGTTTGACATTTTTATGATGCAATTTTTTGCTTGTAATTTACATCGTTAACAATAAAAGGGAAACGAGTTTTTTCATTTATTTTTACCGATGGGCTATGATGCGATAAAGACCTTCGTAGTCTCTAAAATACTCGCAGTTTAATTCTAAGTATAAATTATTTTTAAAGTGTTACTCGACACCTGCGTTCTATTTTTGAGATGTTTTTGAATTGTTTAATACTACCCAAAAAAAATACTACCAATACAATTCTTTATTTGATCGTTTTTTAACAAAAAGTAGGTGCTGCTGATTGGGCGGATGATGTAGGGTGGATGTCTCTTGCACATAGTTTTGGGGACTGGTAAAGACCAGAATAGGCCTATATTTATTAGTAGTTGAAGTACCACGGATTATGATTATGACTTAAACGTATATAACTACTGTTCTAGCTGTCGATCGATTTTAATTTACTTTTGAACTGGAAGCTTCTTTGGTTGGTTTTTGTGACCTATAATTGCTATTTTGCATGTCGACATTGGCAGACGAAGACCTCTCAAGGATGCAACGGTATCTCCTAGACATACTGTCTGTACATCCATCAGAATGATAGACGCATTACGCCAATTATCTAGGACTTCAGACTAGGAAGACATTGCTGGACAGACGGCTGACTCAATTAAGATGTTTGAATTGTAGCGCGGTGGGATAGACCAGACATGTAGTACAGACGTAGACGGTCAGTTGTAAAATTTATGTAATTTATAGAACGTACGTTAGGTATTTCTAGTATACTTTTATTACACACTTGGTTTAGATTTTCTTCCGGGTAGTAAATAGCTTATTACCCTTATTATTCCCAAATACTACCGAATAGATATTACCCTCACAAAAAAAAAGTTGTCAGATTTACTCTAAATCAAAAGTGAAATCTAAAAACAAAAGTGAAGTGGGACTGGGCAGGACACGCGCGATATGTCGAATGCGCGATGACTTGTGGGCTAAGATAACCACCGAGTGGGCCCCACAAGGCGCGAGACCGCGTGCCGGCCCAGGCGGAGATGGTGGGACGAACTTGACGCGTCGACAGAAGTCCTAGACCGGGATGAACCAGTGGGCTCTTTAGATTAGATTAGATAGACACATAAATTACACTACGCGGACCCGCCCCGGCTTCGCACGGGTAATTGGGTAGTTGTAAGTAGTTGAGTCTACTTTTACCTATATGTTCCCATAATTTTGAAAAAAAATTGGGACATCTCTCCTGGCGTGGCATGTTACTTATGCAGACACGACTTTTTCTACATTTTTTTACTTCATTTTTCTTCTTTTTTTCTACTTTTGGACAGACTTTCTTTCTAGTTCTGTAACTTCCCACCAAACGCTGTACCTACTTATTAATGTAAGTAATGCATCTAATTTTGATGTATTCCTGTTGTCCTCAGATGTTAAGTCTTAAGTGACTAAAGACGCAACCTTAAAAAAAACATAGGCAATCTTGCAATTGCAATGAAACAGCGCGAAGAAGGTGCTCCGACATGAAATAAAAAGTATTACCCATAAAAAGCTCGCCTCGGTACTAATATAAATAAACGCGCGCAACTGCAGAACTCACATCGGTTTATATAACAGTGTTCAATCGCGAATCGCTACATTCGCAACCAGTTTTCAAGGATGCGAGCGGGTTCAGTAACACTGCTCGTGGTGAATGAAAGGCGTCTTCCGGAGAGCTCTGGCAAGAGAGTTTTGTCACTAAGGGCCTGTTTCAGAATTTCTTCATTAGTTAATTTGACCAAAAAATAATCTATAGGGTTTTTTTATATTTTAAGTATTAGAAAGTAAGTTTATTGAAATACCTTGTGTATGTATAAAACTAAACATAGACACATCTAGGTTTAGTTTTGTATTATGTATCTTGGAATTTAATTAAACTTCTCCCTCTACCAAATATGCACTACCTACAATTACGGGTTTTCCGCATTAAACTAAAGTTAACTGGAAGAGAATGCTATCTAGCATTTAGTTCGCCTATGCACAGATTATTTTTATTATTTAATTTAATTCCTTCATTCTATTTTCCTATTTACATGTCAGAAAGAAACAAGTATACATTTTGTGAGAGCGTTATCAAGGCTGTGAAATAGGCATGAAGATTCTTACTCAGCGTCAGAGCACGACAGATCCAGCTGTCGGTCGTGACTACAGTAGGTGATACTGGATGTCCTATAAACTTCAAATCTAGAGTTGGCAAGGATTTGCTACAAAAAAATTAGCAGTATTTCAGAAAACTAAAAATATATATTCTCAAAGTAAAATTATATTGAATAAATAATCCAATAATGCTGTCGGATGAGACGTAGTCAAAAGCAACGTGCGGTCAACATGGAATGATGCGCTTGGGAACAGTTCTCAAAAAAAACTGTCCAGACCAATAAGAAAGCAAACTAGACAGTAGTTTTCAGCCACTGCGTGATTTACAAGACAGTATTGTTATAGGTAACCAAGGTTATTCTTATTAGTTATTGGTCAAACTTTGTTTTGGCAAAAGTCATTGATCAGTGTGTGTTACTAGTGATGTCATATGGCTTAGAAACGTGGTATTTCACTATGGGCTTCATAAAAAAGCTCAAGGTAGCACAGAGTGCTATGGAGAAAGTTATGCTTGCTACTTCTTTACGAGATTGAATCAGACATGAGGAGATTCGTTGACAAACCATAGTCACTGGCAGAGCCCAGAGAATTAGCAAGCTGAAGTGGCAGTGGGTGAGGCACATAGCTCGACGAACCGACGGCCCTTGGGGCAGAAAGGTTCCGGAGTCTCTTAGTGTAAGCGCTTCTGGTGAGGTTAAGTTTGCAGTTTCAATATCGATAGTTATATCGGAAGGACTAAAAACCTTCGATACCACGGTTGGCTTCGCAGATATTTTGTTCCCGGAGGATCTGTTAGATAAAACAATTGAGTGGGTAACGAGACGCTTCTGGAGGGTGAAGGAAGTTAGAGTTGCCAGGCGGGTTTTTGCGATGAGAATCGATCGTGAAAGTGAATCGATTGCTACTATTGATATCGGACCGCGAGTGCTGCTTCAATGTCGATTTAATACGATAGAAAGGATTATAAAGAGTGTTTTTTTGTCTAAAGCTTAAAAATGAAATGAATATGATGAAAATAATGGTAGTGACCATGGTAGGCTTAAGGTAATAGATAATTTTATTAAATTACCTATTGTTTAAATCTCTGGCATATAGCACTGACTGAAATGAAGAGCTATCCAACTTTTGATGACTTTTTCTATACAGGAAATTATATCGAAATGTCAGGACTAGGTATGTATGTGGTTATTGGTCTGTTATGTTACAATCTTTGATTAATAATCACTCAAGGTTACTATTATATATAGGATTTTCACTTACGGAAAATTATCCGAGTAGGTATAATATGCTTTACAGTGTATTTCTTCTACTATATATATATATATATATATATATTTTAGTAATGATTTTGCGAACGCGTATTATGACAAACAAAATATGGTTTGTCAGATATACAGGAAGTTTCAATGGACGATAAGTGTGGCATATTTAGTAGTTTTGGTATTGTAATGTTTTTACAGTTATATTCTGTCCATCGTCTTTGCCGCATAAGTCAGAATAGCATTACAATCAAATTAATTCTAAAACATTCAAAGTTTTATAATAGGTACACTATAAATTGCTTTATAATTCCTACAAATTACAAGAGCATCAATCAACAAGTCGGTTTCAAGTAAATCTGCATACGCATAGAAATCTAACGGACCGCGATAAAAGTTAAAATGCGCGGTAAAGTCGGGAACTCACTAGCGAGCTGGTTACCAAGAAATCATAGGTGCTATAGTAACGTCACTTAAAACCAGGCATGAGCTTGCCTTAAAGTGGATATCGTCTAACATATTGAAATAGCTGCCTTTCCATAACTATATATATAGATTAGATTAGATTAGATAATTTCTTTATTGCACACCATTAAATACAAACATATAAAAGAAAATACAATTTCAAATCATAGGTACAATGGGCGGCCTTATCGCTAAAAGCGATCTCTTCCAGGCAACCTTTGGATGGACAGGATCTATATGAACAAATAAGGACGGCGGCATAAGATTTTTTTTAGAATCAGTTTTTTTTTTAAATAAGCATATATTACAATTTATAAAAAATATAGTTAATATAAAATAAAATAAAATGCTTAATTATATCAAATAATATAATCATAAAATTACATAAATATTAATATTAAGATACATAAAATACATATATATATATATATATATATATATATATATATATATTGTCATACCTACATACATAAATTATAAAAATGTATAAATAAATTAATGGCCTAGTGAGCAATGGATGACAGAAAGTGTTGTCTGACCATGTTTTTAAAGATAGGGAGAGATTTTGCATGACGAATTGAGACAGGTAGGGCATTCCAGAGTCTGGTAGCCTGCAGAGTAAAAGAGGTACTATAAAATACTGAGGTATGGTGGGGAATTTTTAATTGAAGGGTTTCAGAGGAACGTAAGGATCGAGAGTTGGAAAGGTGAAGAAAGTCAAAGCGTTCTTTGAGGTAGGACGGAGTAGAAGGGATGAAAAGGATGCTGTAAAGGAGGGAAAGGATATGCGCATTCCGGCGAAGGCGGATGGGTAACCACTTAAGTCTGTGGCGATACTCAGAAATGTGGTCGAACTTGCGCAAGCCAAATATGAATCTAATAGAGAAATTCTGGAGACGCTCAAGCTTGTTGAGTTGGTCTTCAGTTAAATCAAGATATATATATATATATCTTGATTTAACTGAAGACCAACTCAACATAATAAATACAAAATATATATAAAATAATATATATATATATATATATGTTAATATATATATATATATAAAAGAAAGTCGTGTTAGTTACACTATTCATAACTCAAGAACGGCTGAACTGATATGGCTGAAAATTGGTAGGGAGGTAGCTAAGAACCAGGAGAAGGACATAGGATACTTTTTATCCCGTTCCCGTCGTTCCCGTGGGACATGACATAAAACGTCAAAGAGAATACAAGTCACTATAAAACGTCGTATAACAAAAACGCATCTGACATGGAATAACAAAACAGCTATGACAGCAAATGACAGCTAAACGTAATTTTGTCTATGGTTAAGTATGGTTGTATAATGATGGCCGGGGACAACAATTGACAATTCTACCAGGGTGACGTTTAATGACAGCCCGCGTTATATGCATGTCAAGGCGGTACTAAGTTCGGCGGGCCCACTTGTTGTTCATAGAAACTAGGTAAACTACGCCAACATAAAATATTAATTTCCATATCTCGCAGTACTTTGAAGCTTTTAATTCCTGATTCAAAAAGAAATGCTTGAAGGAGGAGGACAGAGCTTGAAGCCTTTTTCTGCATGTTAATGGCATAGAAACTCCTTTGTAACAATGCGGTTTGTATTGAAAGCTGGTATTTGTTTGGTTCTTGAAAATGAAACAGTTAATACAAACAAAACGTACAAAGCTTAAGCACAAAGAAGATGGTGAAATACAATCAATACATTGACTTCTTAGCTATGTTTCGTGGTAATAGGTTGTCTTGTCAGTAAATGTTTGCAAAATTGCAATGTTTTTCTTTTGTTGCTGTTGTTTTTGTTTGTTTTGTTGGTTTGTTGTTTTGTTTTCTTATCTTGCATTCATAGCTTTCTCGATAGTACTGATCGAAAACAACGTTTTTATTAATTCATTTGACTCTCTCTCTCTCTCCATTACCGGCGCAGCGCGGTCCCGGCATAGGTTTATTTATGCTAGTTTGACTGTAGTGCTTTTACAGCTCCTCAGTGTATACTCTGCTTTGTATAATCGATGAGTTGCAAGTCGGATGATAATTGGTCTTATTAATATCTGTAGAACTGGCTTGTAATCATAAATCATAGCGAAACTGCTTCGGAAGTTGTCACGTTGATTATATTAAGTAGGTACCTGGTTAGCACTCGCGGTGTCTTTGCAAAGGATAGGATTATATCCTTTTACCATATTCGGATTTTAATATACTACGTGATAGGAACTGGGAACGAAGGGTGATTATGCAAATGTAATCTGGTTCTATGATGAGGTAATCATGGTATCCTGTCAATATTTTTAAAGAATGCTCTTCTGATATTTATTTTCATTTAAAATTAGAAAAGTTATTACTTTTTTAAACAAACTATGAGTATTTCCATGAATATGAACTGTGAAAAACTTAAAACAGCCCACTTTAAGTTCCATCAGCAGTTAACCAAAACGCTTGTAGCGTAGCTTACCCACCTCATCAACATTTAGATTATTGGCTATTACTGTCTCACTCTGTGCTTTAGAGTTGCATTTTAAGCTGAGATTTTTGGATGAACTATTCATTTCTACACTAAGGTGTGAATGTAGTTTTCAACACGCTTACTCGTAAAGTGAGCCATAGTACATCGTTCTTAGGGCCATAATCCGAACTATAACACAGGCGTGCGTAATAATATTACACACTAGTGCTTATTAGAATTATCCCTACATAGTTAAGTTAGTACCTAACTGCAAATTATATGCGAGTAAACAGATCATTTTCAATTTAACCGGGTAATACAGTTTTTGTAACAACAAAGAAGTTTTATGCCGCTGAAAATCCTATTACATTTTTGGAATAAATAAATGTATCCCTAATTAAGACGAATAAACATTTATTATTATAAAATTACTTATAATTCACAATTTTTATAAAATATTTGCATTTTATCACTAAAATTATAATTTTGAAGTAGACAGTATTGCTAATCATGGCAATCAGCTTACATTTGGCGCGTGTAAAAAAAAAAAACTTGGGCGCCATTTCCCTTATTTTGTTTGTATCGCATTTGTTGCTGAGTGGTAAATAATTGTAAAAATGTGAAGCTTTAGTACAGAAGATTTGTGTTTTCCTCGCAAGTGTGTTGAAGAAGTGCGTATGAAATTCGTGAGCAACTTATTATTATGAAAGCAATATATTATTATGAACGGATGAGTAAAAAGATAGGGCTCCATCTATTACTTACTCAAAAGTGAAGCACGCAAAGTATGCCGCTCCGTACACAACGCACACATATGCAATAAGTGTAACCCATAGCCAATGGCTACATGGCCGCCATTGTGCAGCGTGACAGTCCGTTTCATTCGACTTTGCATAGAAGTAGCTCAATCTTCCATAACCTATTTAACTCAATGGCTCTGATACTGTCAGGTAGATAATATTTACTTAATACACTTGAGTACGTGAGCTATTAATTATTTGCCTCAAATCTCACACGTTTTTCATTAAGATAAAAATTTCAAATCATCTATTCATCTGCAAAAACATTCACATAAACCATGCAATGCTATCTCAAAGCAGATACCGTTATTATTAAATGGGCTTTTACCGTGGAAATTATCAGGCCCATAGCACAGTATAGAAATAGTATTACAACCGGTAGAGACATTAGAGTGACGTGTTAAATCCCAGCCTGGCTCCACCTAATACAACGTGGGATACCTACCAGAATCATATCGTAATCAAATGTGTAAGAGAAGATACACACAGGACAGCTAAAGGTTGGCAGGGTTTGATGTTTTAAAAAGTCCAAATTAATCCTTTGTTAAGTATATAGGACTCCTTTTAAATACAACAATTTATCCGCTATTGTGTTAGTCTCATAATCTACCTGCTGCTCGCATTATGTCGTGTCTTGCAGTTAATCTGTTTCTTGGTCTATAGTCTATGCTATCCTTCCCTCTAGTATTTCTACTGCTTGTGTTAGTCTGTTCTGTGGCTATAGTATGCCTATAGATCGCGAACCCGTCCCCGACTTGTTTGCACATTAGCGAACACACACCTTATTACTGTTCTGTGCTTTGACACAGAAGCCTTATTAACAGATTCAACAAGAAAACGTTTAAGAGATAAGCGATAATAAATACATGAGAATATAACACTATCTTAATTGTATCTACCTGTTTTAGTCATCAATCTCAAACTAATCAGATAAAATGGATTAAACTGGTTGATTGAAAATATTTTATTGCACATAAACATTTACTCAAATTCGAACTTAGTTGTTAAAACCAACTTTTCCAGATGAATTTTGTGTATTGTGAAACAGAAACAAGCTCCGCTTAGTTTGGGGCTATATAGCGCTGTGTTAAATGTCCAGCAATATTTATTTATTTATTCGAATACTTACGGAAAAATCCAAGATTCCAGAATCCAAGATAAAAATGAAATGATAAAAATAATGAAAATGAGGCAATCTGAAGGCAAAAGCTAAGTATCACAGTGATATGTTCAAAAAGCTAACAACATAAAATGTGGAACAGGGTCAAGAATTGTGTCTAGAGACTATGGTACGGACAATTAGTACCCACTGCATATTCAGAACTGTGGGAACGATCTTTGGGAACCACAAATCTATGAAACAATAGCGATAAAGTATATCACGACAAAATTGGTAATGTATCTATGAAACTGCAAAACAACAACATATTAAGTATGAGGAAGTAAGTATCGGCGATTGCTAAGGTTAAATTGGTGATAGATGAGTTCGTTCATTCCAAACTGATTGTTTCTTTGTCACTTTGCATTCAGATTTCGAATTACTTAACGACATTTGAAGTTACTATACTAGTATCTAGATCATAATGGGTCCAAAATTTAATTTCTGTTTCTCAATTCTGAAAAAAACCGGCCAAGTGCGAGCCGGACTCGCGCGCGAACGAATCCGTACCATTATCTATAATAGCGGCCAAAAAATCACGTTGGTTGTATGGGAGCCCCCCTTAAATATTTATTATATTTTTACTTATATATAACTAAATATTCTGTGAATATTTCAAGGGCCTACCTGTTGTCGTTATCAATGTCGAGCTAAAACGAACAAAAAAATCACGTTTGTTGTATGGGAGCCCCACTTAAATATTTATTTTATTCTGTTTTTAGTATTTGTTGTTATAGCGGCAACAGAAACACATCATCTGTAAAAAAATCAACTGTCAAACTATCACGGTTCCTGATGACAGACGGGCATACAGACAGACATCGGAGCCTCAGTAATAGGGTGCCGTTTTACCCTTTGGGTACGGAACCCTAAAATCTATCATGTTTCTAGTTCGCGGCACATCGAAAGAAAGAAGAAAGTAACAAGGCATAACATCTGAAGGCTTTACCATTGGATGAGATTATATTAATGGTTCGCTAATGTTCTAGTTATTTCTGTTATAAACATCATCAATATTAATTATGGCTAATCGTTTATTCGGCCGGCCATTGTCGAGTAATGAGATACATTCGGGAGCACGTTCAAATAAGCGCGATAGTGTTCACCTATTGTTTCATTTGTCACTAGCATGGTAAAAGTAAAAGGGTAGAAAAAAAGAAAGAGATAACAGCGTCAGATAAAGAAAGGTGACAGCGTCGGAGATGGGAAGACGACATAAAAAGAAAAGAATAGCAGGCGTGGAGAAGGAAGACACAAGACCGCACTTTATGGCAAGATTTAGGGGAGGCCTATGCTGAGTAGCAAGACAATCTTCGCGTAACTAGTGTCGATGTTAAATATTTTATTTTAGTAAGAAATATGTGTATTATAAGATTGTTTAATAAAGGCTTTATTATTATTAGTAATGAAGTGTCATCCTATAACTAAAATACCATGCCTATGCTTTTATGTTTTTCTGTAAATGTTTTCGAAGCAAACCTTTACACACGCTTGACTTGGGGAGTAAGCCAGTGAATGCGTTACGAAAAGTACGAACGGAAGTAGAGAGGGAGATATAAGTTAGTGAAGGTAGAAAGAGAGAGAGAGAGTTACGTTTCGTATATTAATGTAGGAGCAAGAGAGGTGCGCGCGCACATTTTCTTTCTCTCTTCCTCTCGTAGCCAGTGCATGAAATATCTCGTTCTTGAACAATTTTATAAATTAATATTTTGAAAAAAAAGTTTTACTTCAGTCGTGTGGTCTAAAGCACACTTTTTTTTAGTGTCCGTGGCTGTGTTTTGTACAGTTTATATGAATAAATGTCATCTTTTCTTCTGTTTTACAAAAAGCTTTTCACAATTATCATTTGATGATACCAGCTTTTTGTTTGGAAAATAAAAACGGTCACACCTTAATTAAATATCGGATCGTTACATTGTGATTACTTTGAGCATCTCATTGCTCATACAAAAAATATTTATTGCTCGGCAGTATGTAGGTAATTGCATTTGCTACTGGTGGTCTAGTGAGGGTCATGCCACTCCGAATAAGTTTCCAATATAAAATGAGCTTTATCACAATCAATTTGAATCCAATATGGTTGGGATATCAACAATGTTGGATTTGAATTAGATATCGGTAAACTGGGGCAATTAATTACGTTTCACAGGTCACCAGACGATAAAATTGACGTTTCAAGTGATCCTTGTGATTGTAATGAATAAAAGAAATTTGTTTTTTTATCATAAAACTAGCTGACCGCACCGCAGCTTCGCACGCGTAGTTTTTCAATAAAAACATTACCCTCCTTCTGCGAAGTTGGGTAAAAAGTAGCCTATGTCACCCGGGGATAGTGGAGCTTCCCAACAGTGAAATAATTTTTTAAATCGGTCCAGTAGTTTCGGAGCCTATTCAATACAAACAAACAAATCTTTCCTCTTGATAATATTAGTATAGATAAGTAATTGACAATTATGTGTGTAGGTTCCGCACATTAATATTGTCAGATGCATAATTCCATAATACAATGTCACTTCACGTCAACAGATTCACACATACTTTTTCGTGACATTGTGTGTGACATACATATTGTTAAGAGACATACATAGCTGAGCAAGTGTTGCTTATTCAGTGCTGGAGGTCCAGTATTGATTGCCTCCAGCGTTGATGGACTCATCTAATGGAAACAATCTAACTGTTCGCGTGATTAGTACCTGTTCCCTGGGAGCTGAGGGTTCCTATCAGAGGTAACGGTTGTTGTAACACCACCGCGTTTTACTCTAATAGAGGTGGCTTATCAGAAATAGCTAATGGTTCTCGATAATAATAAAAATAAACAAAAAATGCTGGACATGTCCCACAGCGCTATCTAACGCCAAACTACTATGGGACCCAGATAACTGATAGAGTACTTATTATACATACAATTTATATGAAATACCCAAACCCAAACAAATATCTGTAGATCGTGCAAACATTTTTGACGACCTCCGTGGTGCAGTGGGCGAATAGCCGGCTGAGACGCAGGAGGTAGCGGGTTCGATTCCCGCCGCGGAACAAATGTTTGCGTGATCTACAGATATTTGTTCCGGGTCTGGTTGTTTCTCTATATACTATACTCGTAAGTATGTATTTACAAAAAAAAAGTATATAAGTATTCTATCAGTTATCTGGTTCCCATAATACAAGCTCTGCTTAGTTTGGGGCTAGATAGCGCTGTGTTAAATGTCCAGAAATATTTATTTATTTATTTATATTTATTTATTTATTTGTCCTGCAGCGGGAATCGAATCCGCTACCTGCTGCGTCTCAGCCACTGGCTATTCGCCCACTGTTATATATAAGCTTGTTCTGTTATATATAAACCTGGTTTTGTATTAAACCAGGCAAAGTTCAGTCTTTCTCCTCCATTGTTCGAGACATACTCGGGCGTTGTGATAGAGAAACTGCAATAATGGTGAAATTTTATTTGTTTAATTTTGCCAGTGTAACTTGAAGGGGAATTTTAAATTTTACATCCCATTTTTGAGTTTCTAAAACTGTCACCAGGTGGACCATTACTTATATATTTATTTAGAGAAACCAGCGGCGATACAAATTGTTTGGTTAAATAGCTTAGAACTAAACGTAAGACTAATAACAGGTTTCTACGTTTGTACTTAAAGCAAATCAAATCAAATGCATTTATTGTTTGAAATATATGTCATGTTACAAAGATGTCAGAAGTAAATAATAGATTAATTTCCATTTTCCACGACGACCTCCGTAGCGCAGTGGGCGTATAGCTGGCTGAGCCGCAGGAGGTAGCGGGTTCGATTCCCGCCGCGGAACGAACGTTTGCATGATCTACGGATATTTGTTCCGGGTCTGGTTCTTTTTCTATATATTACAAGTATGTATTTACAAAAAAAAAGTATATAAGTATTCTATCAGTTATCTGGTTCCCCATAATACAAGCTCTGCTTAGTTTGGGGCTGGATAGCGCTGTGTGAAATGTCTACCATTATTTATTTATTTTAAAGCATATGAGTTCGATATCATCATCAACCATTGCTATTTTTGTAAGCATATCAGAGACATGATGATGATTTTAAAAACCTTGAAATAAGAGTCAATTATAAATTTGTGGTTAAAAATTTGTAATTATATAATTCTCAAAGAACAGGGTACACTTACAGATAACATCTAATTATATTATTGTACTGGATTATGTCCAGTGATATAACAGTAACATTACTTAACTTAATATATAATAAAATAACTTAATATTCTTTAGTATATATAGTTTCTAAATATTTTTTTTTAAATACATACATACTAGGGGCTTCTTTAACTATATTGGACAACTTATTATAGCTGTGCTCCTTCAAATGTTTATCTTTCCGTAATTAGTTCTAGCTCTTGTTAACGCGCCGGCGAACCCTGAGCGCAACTTCAATTCGGCCGCGTCAAAAACTTCGACCTGAATATCGCTATCCCTGTTTAGTGACGAAGTTTGGCCACGCAGAGCGACAGTGATAGCAATAGAACGATTTTAAATTTGATTAGATTTTGACCGTGTTCCGTAATACCAAAAATGATGACAGAAAACTTGTTGTAATTTTCTCATTGTGTTGTTATTCTGTAACTAGACGATATAATCTATGTTTCCATGACTAGGATACGTAAGATGTTGTTGTTTTTAATACGAAACAATTAGGTTGAAAACAAGTCTTTTATGACGTAAAAACATGCAGAATGCGATATGCTTCTATTTAATTTTAGGTAAGTATTTTGATCTAATATATGGTTGGGAACCTAGATAAATACTATTCAAGTTAAAATAATACCTTATTAAGGTAGAAATATGCTCCAATTAGAAATTAGCTTCCTGTATTATATTGGTGGACTTGCTCTTTCCTCATAAAAGTTATGTCTGTATGTATGTAATTTTTTATTATTTTTCTGATAAGGCAGCACGTATTAAAGGTGTAGTGTTGTTTTATACTCATCAGTTGGGTTTCTTTGTAAAGTATTTCTGTCCGTGTAAAGAAGTCGTAGTTAAACAAGATTTTGATTATTTGGTTCTGTGCTGTTTACAGTTCATTTAAATATGATTTGGCTGCGGTTCCCCATAACTCAATCAGGTATTGAATTGAATTTGTTAAAATAACCAGTGTAACGATAAAATAAGATTTAAAAGCATTGCGATCAGAACTTCTATCCCATACGCTCGATCGAACCATAGTAGGGGCTTTCGAATTGATGTCAAGTTCGCGGTTCGCAATTTAGAGCTGAACCCCGGGGCGTAGATAGCCCAGTCGGTAAGTAGACAGCTGCGCAAGTAAAGCAATCGCAGTATTATCATAACAGTTAACTAGACGATCTAATACAACACTGCTGGGGCATCTATCAACGAGTAAAACTGAACGCTCTCTGCCTAGTTTGTGACTGTACGAGCCTATTGTATCTGATTCTTCTTCATGTATTGTAAAAAATTTAAAAATTGTACAATTTATATGTAGGATGTTTGATAATATACGTACAAAAATGAACGGGGTTATTTTGATGAACATAATAAAAAAAGTTGTGAAATGTTTACCATAGAAATGTGAAATTTATTTTGGCATGTAAAAACAAACACTTATTAAACTTATGTTGCGCTATTGCATAATGCTTGCCATCTAACCACATATACTGTATTGGTGACGTCTCGCGATATCTCTTGTTGTCCCTTTCTAACCCAAAACCCGCAGCTATTTCTGAAAGAGATATCAAATCGGCCGTTATTTTTGGATGTCGATTGCAAGAGTAGGCAGTAAGTTTTATATCGAATTAGTTACCTAATCTTCGATTTTCTTTAAAGTTTGATTATATAACTAGTAGTTTTTTTTCGAGAAGTCTTTTTTTATGTTTTGAGAAACCGTTTTGAATATCGTCAGTGTATTACCAAACACCCTGTATCTTATCATCATCATAATATCAGCCAAAGGACGTCCACTGCTGAACATAGGCCATGGTTTTCCAGAGCGACCGATCTTGTTCGGCTTGCACCCAACGGCTCCCAGCAACCTTTATCAGGTCGTCTTTCTATCTAGTGGAGGGCCATCCTACGCTGTACTTTTCACTAAAGAACCTTACTGCCCCAACGGGGGTCAGGTCTTGGAGCTATGTACCCTGCCCACTGCCATTTCACCTTGCATCACTTCACTTTTTCCATATCTACGTACAAGATATGTGTTTTGACGGAAAGGCATTATTGCGATTTATTATTTTTTTAAATCTGTCTTAGCATTGTATAATTTTTAAATTTACGTAGAAGATAGATGGGAATGCGTTATTGCACGAGACAGTATAAAAACAGATACCAAATTAATAAAATCTAACTATGTCGCAGGCAATATTCAGTGGTTGCATCCTTACGCGGTTAATAGGTACTACATACAACTTGCCAGATACCATCATCTTCAGTTGATAGAACAAGGCTTTGAAAAATTTAGTCTAAATTGCTGTAATATTGTTAAAACTTAAGCACCTTTATTCAATGTTCAAGTATTTCGTTGACGTAAAGCTGTGCATAACAATAGTTTATAGCCGCACAATTTGGTCAAAACTTGACCCGGATAGAAGTGGAACTTTACGACAGGTTTTTAGATTACCATTATTATTACCATAACTGTTTGATCATCTGGTATTTATGGCTGAATCAGAAATAAATATGTACACATGGCTACACATTAAGCTATAAATTTCCAGTATAAGCTGACCTCTCGTTTTACGAAAAGCCTACACAATGCGAGGTCAGCTTATACTGGAAATGTATAGCTTGATGTGTAGTTATTTTTGAGAAAATTATTTTGATCCAATATTCGTTAGCCAATTACTTAAGTTTTGGCATTTTGCATAATTTATTTTTGCTAGATATCGCTAATATGTTAAGGCGATTGGTAAAGTTACAACTGACTATTCTGCAACGGCTTATAAAACGTAGTTTATACGATTATTAATTAGAAAATAACAATTTTCTCGTATATGTATTGTAAAATATTTTTATTCTACACCCACTTATGGTGAATCTGACCATTTGATAATTTTGTTGTTATATGCAAAGAATAAATACATAAGAATAAGAATAGTAAGTTAGAAGACGTCCTAAAGTCTAAAATCCGTCAATGCCTCAAGACCAGGGTGTTTAACCAATGTGTCCTGCCCATTCTTACTTACGGTTCCGAGACATGGCCGCTCACAAAGGAATACATGCATAAGATTAGAGTAGCTCAACGGGCAATGGAGCATGCCATGCTTGGTATAACACTCTTGGACCGCATACCCAATGTAGAAATCCGACGTCGCACAAAGGTTGTGGACATGGGTATGAGGATCGCAGGGCAGAAGTGGAGATGGGCTGGACACTTGGCTAGGCGGGATGACAGGCGTTGGACGAAGGCGATTACAGAGTGGTGGCCAAGGGATGCTCGTAAACCAAAAGGCAGACCACCCGCCCGATGGTCGAATGACATTGAAAGCGTAGCTGGGTGTAAATGGATGAGACTCGCAAGGGACCGGAAAGAATGGCGTAATAAAGAGGAGGCCTATACCTAACAGTGGGTGCAGACGGGCTGAGATGATGATGATGATATGCAAAGAGAAATAATATACTATATACAAGTGTATAGATATATAGAAAAAGGCATTCATGCGTTGTGTTTTCATGACTATATTATTCTAACTGCAAAATTCAACTTTAATTTTGTACTATGGGAACCAGTTAGGTACTGATAGATTACTTATATACATTTTTGTTGTGAATACCTAATAACCTACGTATAATCTATCTATTTATGTAAAATAAATTGCCGCATGTGTGAAATATCATCACTTGAAGAACATGGTTCGACCGATTTAGCTGATCTGTGTTCCTTTACAAGACAAAGTTTTTTGAAAAAAAAAAAACGTTTCAAAAGATGCCCAGGAAATATGAAAATTCTAAAAAAACTGTAAGTATTTTTTTCTATATCCCATAAAAAATTACTTTCAGTTTTAGGCTATATTTTATGGAGTCTTTTGGTATTACCTTAGTATCTTCGATAGTCTTAGTAGTCTACTCGAGAAAAAACCTTGACACGAAAGAAGTGGCTGTTCATCAATTCAGCAATCAAAAATGTATAAAACATGCAATGGTCATTGCGAACTTAAATGAAGCTGTTTAAACATCATTTGGGTCAACAATTCGAGCCGTGGGAGGAAGCCCAACGTTAGGCGCTTCCAGCATTGTCCAATTAGATTTGAATTTCAAGCGAGCAATTTGTATTTTCTCATTATAAACTAAAAATGGTACTTCTTACGCTGTTGATCACTTTGGAATCTCACACTTAAGTAATTGGTTCAAAGCTTATCCGTTACTGTAATATGTAGATAATGATCATGTCTTCAGAATCTCAGGCTAGGCTTATCGGTCTAACGTTTATATAAAATAAAGAACAACCGACCGACACATACAAAGGTGGTCCTCACTCTAAGATTCCCTGTTAAATGACAAAAAAGCAAATATTACATTTACTTAACTTATGTGACTACATTCTCATAGTCAATAAACAGGTAGAACTTTTTTATATGTTCACTTTGCAGATAAATGACATATATTTTTTTTAGCACTTAGAACTGATTCCTCTCCGAGGAGAAAGCCTCCAAATAAGACCAGTCAGCTACTATAGTCTAACTTTTTATTAGCTGCAGTAAAATGACGTTTCTAAATGTCATTCCGTAAAATAATGTTGCCAGCCTAATCTCAATAGGGATGTGATTCAGTTCACAAAAATTAATTAAATAACATTATTATGACGTTTTTGTTTCATTTTGAATGTACCTCCCTATACTTCCACTAAAAAAGATCAATCCTCTAGTATAGTAATAATAATAGGTTAAAAAAAACATTACAACTTAATGTTAAATCTCAAAAAAAAAACCAAACTGATTATTCATTTATGATTCACTCATTTAGCTACATCCCTATTTATTTTTCTTCAAAAACCGGCAACCCACAAAACGTCATTTTACTGCAGCTAATTAAAAGTTAGACTTTATATTCGCCTTTATTTGTTCTTTGTTGTTGCCAAAATTAATGAGTACTTTTACTGTTTACAGTGAACCACCTAAATATAGTAAACATGTTGTTTTGATGCGTCGTTCTTAGTTGTTTAACGTTATATTCATCCATTACTGGCAACGAAGACTTTGATCTTCTTATTATGCTTATAAATTGCCGAGCAAAAAGCCCAAATCGCGAATATTGCTAAAACGTGGAACATTCCAGAACTTTGTTTAATGTAGCCGGAAGCAATTAGGGCCAGGAAATGGCTACCGTAACCTGACCATTACCTCATCATCATTAATGACAATGTCAAAGTTAAACATAAAACAATAACGCAAATGATATCATCATTACTGGCAGGCGTTTAGGATGTGGGCAGTCAACATGTCCAAAGGGGTTAGGTTTAAGGTAATTAAGGTTCAATTAATGGCTATCAAAATATACAATGGTTAGCTTCTGGCAGGTTAGCAATTCAGTACAAATTTTGAATCAAACTGAAATATATAAGATTATAAACGTTTTAGTATTACATAATGTACATTCAGTTTGGTTTAAGTTCAGTACTATGCTCATTAGTTTATAATATACGGACTACGGTAATGTAACTGTGAATATAAGTATTAATTTTTTTTTAAATGTTATTCGTGGGGAAACAGGCTTACGGCCCCACCTGATGGTAAGCGGTCACCGTCGCCTATTGACACCGGCAACACCCGGGGTATTGTCGATGCGTTCCCTACACTGTAGAAACCTTTTTACTCTTACCTCTTTCTCTTGAAGCATGCCATGTAGTAGTCTAATGGGAAAACCTCAGATGGTAGCTCATTCCACATCTTGCAAGTATGGGGTAGAAAAGATCGCGTGAAGCGTGTGGTGCGTGATACCCAACTGTCGATGATATGTGAATGAGCTTTTTTAATACGAATAAAATAAATGCGTCTTGAGGGGCAACAAGTGCACTGTTTTTTGTTATTGTATTATTTATTTATACACTGTACCAATGAGTGTAATTGGTAAGCACCATGTTTCACTTTATAATGAAGAATTGCGTTCATAAACACCAGTTAATCCCGCATCTATGTTTTGACAGGACATATTCCAATGTTGCGTATCATTTGGTTATGCTGTCATTTCTTTTGTATTCCAATCTATACAGGGCATCCGCGATACAGGGGTTACACCTAGTGCGGAGCTCATTATGTACATACATGTTAATTCTGATTTGGAAAATAAAAATATTTGTATATTTATTTGTATTTGTCCGTTGGTAGTATTCCAAGAGCTTACTAATAATTACAAGAATTGTCACTTAGTTAAGTAAATTAATAGGGATTTTAGTTGTAAATAAATACTTTTAATTTTCATTTCCATTGTGACTACATCACACACAGCTATTCAAGTTGAAAAAGCGAGATAGCTTGACTGTGAAGTAAGAAGAAATGAAGCCCCCTAAAACAACATGTTCAGAATATGGAGTCATAAAAAAATTGCGAGCGCCGCACTCTTCTACGGGTAAAGTAGTAGTAGTATTTTTCAAACTTTCGCGATCACAGCACCTACATAATTACTGATTAAAAAGGTACATACGCGAATAATACCCGTTTTAATCAGTAATAAAGTAATTATTGTTTCTCGTTTTTGCTATCTGTGTTTCTGAGCAGCCGAATGAGATACAAAAACATAAATAAACAATGCTGGACATTTCACACAGCGCCATCTAAACCCAAACTAAGCAAAACTTGTACTACGGGAACCAGATATAACCGATATGATACTTATATTTGTATTTTTTGTGTAAATATATACTTATAATATATAGGAAAACAACCAGACTCGGAACAAATATCCGTAGATAATGCAAACATTCGTTCCGCGGCAGGATTTGAACCCGCAACCTCCTGCGTCTCAGCCGGCTGTTCGCCCGCAGCGCCACGCAGGCCGTCACAATAAGGTCGCTTACGTCCGGTCGCATGCGGCGTCGACCGGTCACCGTGGAACTAAATTCATTCGTATTTTAAATCTATAAATTGTAAATCCGTTTTTGGCTGTAGGATAGACACATAACCATTGTAAACTTTTATTTTTAAGAGATGTGGATTTTGTTTGATAAATAAATAAATAATAATCCATCCTTCTTAGAATCATTGCCCTAATAGGCTTTTTTAAGCTTTAAAAATTGTCATGCAAACCATAATGGTATAGGTAATATAGGAAATAGTGTTAATTAGAATCACTAGACGGACGCGGTTGCCTTGTAAATTAGTTGGCTCGCAGAAACTGGCAGAATTTGTATCCACTCATTTAAATTGATAAACACCTGACACAAGCAAACTTAATTATGAACGAATGAAGCCGTTGGATAACTGACTGACAGGTTTATCCGATAGATAAAGTGGTAATTAACATACGAACGCACCTTCGTGTCACGAACGTAAGTTAATAGAGTTTTACGAGTGAGAAGGTTATAAATTCTTACATTAGCTGTTGTTCAATATTTTACGACTGCGAAGACACATTTCCATTAACTCTGTCTGTCTGTCTGTTACGTTTTCACAACTAAACCGCTGAATCGATCTTTATGAAAGTTAAAGAGGAATTATATTATATTGTGAGAAAGGACATGGATAGTCATATTTTAAATTAAGATTTTTTGCCCTAAAATATAGAAAATTAATCAAAACTGGAACTTTATGGTTGTATGAACGGGCAGATGACTTTTTTGATCGTATTATAATTTCGATAATTTGGCGCCGTTATTGTTTATGACAATAATTGGGTAAACAGCTCGTAAATCATAAATGTAAGAAGCTTATAAGTTAATTTTGGTTACAGAAAATGGTATTATGAATTGTTTGCATTCTCTATTAAGTAAGTCCCACCATTTCCAAAGTTTCAGCAATTGTAGAAAGAAAAAGTTCGATTTGTTATCTCGTCAGATTTTTCAATCGTTTCCTTAATAAAATCTAGTAAAAAGAGCCCGGATTTGCTCTAGTAAAATCCCTCATCTTCCCATACTCAGATAAATAAATAATACATAGATAAATAAGTGCGCCTTAAGTTTCCTGAAGCTTATCTTAAAGCGTTCTCTTGTTTGATTACGCGAGAACCTACGAGTTCCGTGCCCCTTGAGGAATTTTATCACAGCGTCCGTCTATATTTCTCTAAGTATCTTTGATATCTTATTAATTAGAAAGATGTCCCGGCTAATGGGCTTCATGTATGATGCTTATCTGGCGATGCCCTTTACAGATACTTGAAAATTTCTCATTATATTTACCAAGGACAGTCAAATGCTGACGGAAGAGAAAATTATAAAGTTTTTAGAAGTTACTAGACTTTATAAGACTGATAATAAAGGTATATTCTCTAAATCCCCACCGCTAAATCCCCGTCGGTTTATAGATGCCTTGTAACCGGACAATTACTACAAACATACATGCTTTAACATGCTTAAAAAAAGTATATAAGTATTTTATCAGTTATCTTGTTTCCATAGTAGACGCTCTGCTTCGTTTGAGGCTAGTTAGCGCTTTGTGAAATGTCCATCAATATATATTTATTACAGACGGGAAAATTTTTATTAAATTATTTTTGTCTTGTTACAAGGCCTCTACGATCCGATGGGGGCGTAGCGGTGGGGATTTTGAGAATATACTTAATTGGAATTAATTTAAAAAATTATTATCATCATGTTTATTTGAAATAGTTATTTTAAGTAATCCTGGTGTTCAAAGTGATATATCGCATAGAACGCCACTGCCGAAAATTACATAGGCTTAAGAATTTACTCAAATTTTTCTCCAAAATTCCAAAATTTAGGGCTCAAAAATTTCGAGCCGGGACGGGAACCCACACAACCTTCCTCTTGATACATACCTGACATGGAGTAGGCCTGTAGCAAAATTGGTATTACATCCTCGTATCAAGGGGAACGTTGTAGGTCTCGTCCGGTTTGAAATTATTGAGATTATTTTAAAAATTGTAAGATTATCCGTACGTATCCGATAAAACTTAAAAATACTATTACATAGGCTACTTCATAAATATCTATTTTTAAGTCAATAAGTTATCATTTTCAAAAACTCCCACGGTAAAACGGAAATTTTAAAAGAAAAGTGACCGACTGCTTCTTCGTGAAGTTTAATGCTTACGATACTAAAATAAAAATAAGTTTTTACATAAAAATCATATTAAATCACGGACTGATGATAATAACTGTAAGACCGCAGGACTAAGTTATCGTGCGTTGAACTTTCGCGCGAATAAAAAGTGAACGGTTAGCCTTGACCGTGTACACTTACTTAATCTGTGTACGTGCGCGCGCGCCGATGCAATCGTCGCGCGCCGCCGAAGCTGGGTTATTGGCTTTTTGCTAGCTATTCATTAGAACATGATTTACTATGTAATAGAATGATAAAGATGAAAGATTATGTAAAGGAGCGTCCTTAGACCTTCAACTTTCAAATTCCTGTAACGAAATATCTTCCATAATGTACGCAAATTGAACAGATGGAAAAACATATGCAAAGGCGAGCTTATCACTACAAAATGATCTACTACTTCAGTTATATAGCCTACAGACTGAGTAAGGTATTAAATAAAGAAGGTGTTCATCAATTTAGTGGTCATCTATACTAGCACTATCTGATGGGTGGTCAAAGCATTCTTCCTTGCCCTCAAAGACTTTAATAAAGTGTAAATCGAGTCTGTCAGTGACTGGTCGATAACTATTACCGATTACACGCGGCAGGCGTGAGACTGTGAATCCAGGCTAGTATGTATGTCTATGTATAGAAAAGGACTATGTCTACGGAATAATAAAAAAAAATATTGCTGGACATTTCACACAGCGCTATCTAGCCCCAAACTAAGTATAGCTTGTACTACGGGAACCAGATAACTGATAGAATACTTATATACTTTTTTTTTTTTTTTTTGTAAATTCATACTTATAATACATAGAGAAACAACCAGACCCGGAACAAATATCTGTAGATCATGCAAACATTTGTTCCGCAGCGGGAATCGAACCCGCTACCTTCTGCGTCTCAGCCGGCTATTCGCCCACTGCGCCACGGACGTCGTCTGAATACAGTAAGATGACAGCGTAGGCAGAGAGTAGACATTTGTACGGTCTTGTTTAGAAATGGTCTAAATACGTCTAATACTACGCTAAAATCAAATGTCTAACTCTATTTTTCCGTAGATAAAAACTTTTCTAGGTCGATCATGCTTAGCTTGGCTGATATCAATGGCTATGGTACTTTTTTAATTTCTATGATGTCAGAAAACTTGTTGATCGCAAATAGCATCTAATATTATTAAAATGATAATAATGTTGTGTTATTAAAATTTTATTAATACAAGGAAGGACTTGGGGTCTCCCCCAAGTCCTTCCTTGTATTAATAAAATTTATCCTTATATATATTAATCCTTTGCCCAGCAGTGGGGATATGTAAGAATTAAAAAAAATCGTCTTATGTTGAAATGGTTATAAAATTAATTCAAACTTGTGTACCCTCCGTGGCGCGGTGGAACAAATGCCGACTACGACGCAAGAGATTACGGCTCGATTGTGGTAGAAATTGTCTGCAATATCCTAATCTGAGTGTTTCTGATAGGTACCCACGATTCAGGGATTCTTGTGTGTGGTTATGACTATGTATGTCGGGAATTGATTTATTATAAACTAGCTTCCGCCAGCGGCTTCGCAGGCGTTGTTTGTCAACAAATAGTAGCCTATGCTTGAATTCAGATACACAATTTTATCGAAATCTGTTAAACCATTACGACGTGATCAAACATCCAGACCGTCACATTTATAATATTAGTGTGATCAATGGTGTTGGGTATGATTTATCCACACTAATATTAAATTGGAACGTAACTGTCCTTCTGTCTATATTCCGCCTGCTTGTAACGTGTTTTACTATCAGGGAAACCTAAACTTGTAAATTGAAGTCTCGTCTGCATTTAACAAATTCCTTGACTTGTTTTTAATTTCGTTTTTTCGATGTATATTTATCTAAGTCACTCAAAGCTAAATACACATAATAATAATGTAATAATTGTTTAAATAATTACCACTTAGAACAAACTACAAAACTATTGTCATCTATCTTTCTAATATATAAGAATGACATACTGACTGACTGACTGACTGACTGACTGACATATAGACAACGCACAGCCCAAACCGCTAGTCCTAGAGACTTGAAATTTGGATGGTATGTTTTCTGTGGTGTGAAAGTGAACACTAAGAACGGATTTTTGGAAATTCATCCCCTAAGGGGACCCGTAACTCATTATTCGTTTGTCCGATCATCGTGAAATTTGATATATGTATAGTATAAGTAGTGTTGACACAATCCTGGTGTAACTAAATTAGGGTTGCCATCACCAAATATGTCTTATCGGTGTCTCGACCGACAATGTTTCGGTTCAATTCGTGAATCTACATCAGGGTGAGTGCGATCCGCTCCGAATAACGTGTCGCCTCGCCCTAAGTTTAATATTTATTTTAAGATTTTTAAAACCATCTCAAAAATTTTCAAGCCTAGACGCAAATAATAATCTTTATACCTAATGTTCGGATAGTTATTGGTATTGAGTAAGTAGGTACTTAAATATTTACCAAAGCGATGATTAAGCTGAAGGCGGATACAGCTGGTTGATGATAAGAACACTTTGATTGAAAAAAACCCCGATTTTATACAGAAGTTTAGGTATGTTTAAAGAATATAGTTTTTATTGGTAATAGCGGCGTTTGACTGCTAACTGACCTGAGGGTAAGAGATCACACCGGTCGATAAATAATTTGTAATTTCATACTAAGTGTCCGGTTGGAAAAGTAATTAAATCTGGACAAACAATGGCTACTTTTTAAACAATATAACTTAAGATTTTTCGGGTTAAACTTCACCCAGCCATAACATAAACAACCCCATTTCGACCATGAAGGCAATATTATCTGGAAGATGATCCTTTTAATTATTATTTTTAATTATTTTGCTGTGTAAGTGCAAATAGGATTTATAATAAATCTAATTTGACAAGAACATTCGGTTGTGTAAATTGTTTTTAGAGAGAGCTCAGTCAAATCAAATCAAAAAGTTTTTATTCATTAAAACCACAAGGATCACTTTAAAACGTCAATTTTACTGGCTCTTCCTTCGCGACCAAGCCAGGAAAGAAAGGCAAGAAGCAAGTCTGGTTGTTCTTTTTAGTCTGATGACGATCCTACCACCCATTCTAAATTAAAAGTAAATTAATGACGATATAGAGGCCGCAGAGAGACTTGGATGCAGATTGCGCTAGGTTGATTTTAGTGCCGTTTGCGGGAAGAGTCTCATACCCAGCGGGACCATGATGAATATGATGATGCTGATGACCATGTAAGCTGCCAATGATGATGATGATGATCTGTCTGTTTCAGCTTTATCTACATTGAACAACATTACAATGGTTGTGACGTAGCTCAGTGTTATATATGTCCCTACAGTGAAGTCTTTTTTTTTATACTACTTATATGGGAAACGAGCATGCAGTCCACCAGATGTTAAGTGGCTACTGCAGCCCATGGATATCCACATAGAATTCAAAACAAGCTATTATGTTGTCTTGATCTCTATGTGGATACGTTGCCATACTATAGGACTTAGCTTTTACGCCTATGTGCCAGTAATTACAGGAACATACCATTAACATCTAACCGGAACACAGCAGCACAAGTACTGCTATTTGGCGGCAGATAAAGGTAAGGCGGTGGTGCCCACTTCCTCGAGCCCGTTCACAAAAGCTCTACCACCAGTAACTAAATGAAATGAAATCAATGAAATAAACTAAAACTGTAAAACCTAATTTTCCATTTGCCTATCTACTCGTATATGTACCGCGGAAAGCCGAGGGCACGTCGCTAGTAGGTAGGAGGTATGCTATTGAACTTGAGTCGAATGTCTCGTCCCAGTAACACCGTGAACCGAAGTGACCGCGCCTTCGCATACCACTTTTATTCAGGTCTAGGTGAAGCTGGGGGACGGACTGTGAATCTGTGAAGCGTGGAACAATTTTGATAACCTCTGGGTGCTTTTCTAAATACCTACTTATTTGTATGTAACTCATATAGATAAAACTTCCATCTAGAAGGTAAATGAAAAAAGATAATATAATAACAATAATAAATATTGCTGGACATTTCACACCGCGATATCTAGCCCCAAACTAAGCAGAGCCTGTACTATGGGAACCAGATAAATGATAGAATACATAGATACATTTTTGTTTGTAAATACATACTTAAAATAAATAGAGAAACAACCAGACCCGGAACAAATATCTGTAGATCATGCAAACATTTGTTCCTCGGCGGGAATCGCACCCGGCTACCTCCTGCGTCTCAGCCGGCTATTCGCCCACTGCACCATGGAGGTCGTCCAATATCGCGCCAAAGTTGACATCCAACGGTTGTCTGGTAGAGATCACTATTTGACGATAAGACCGCCGAATTAGCGGTCTTATCGTCGGCTTATTATTGGCGGCGCCAACTGTATTACATAGATTTACGTTGTTCTTATTCAAACTACAACCTGGGTGTCTTCAAGTCGCGAGTGAACAGGTTTCGTTTAGGCGAGCGTGATCCATCGTAGACCATCATCGCTTACCATCAGGTGAGACCGGGGTTAAACGCAAGCATATAATGAATAAAAAAAACACTAAAAAAACCAGTAAATTCCTTTTTTTGGTGTTGGTAAACTATGGTTTTAAAAGAATTAGTAAAAAGCTGCTGTGCGCTAGCTGTTGCCGCGAGAGGGCTTCGTTCCCAACCCAGTTCCTAATTCCATGTCCAGTAGTTAAGTGTCATTTTGACCTAATCCACTAATCCGCTACCTAATATGACCAACAGTATTTATAGAAAATCAATCACATATTTATTGGTTTTATATAATATTTGTTATATTCATATTTTCATCGAATTGGTCGTAAATAAGCCGCAATAAATGTTAAATTAAGTCTACTTGTGTTCTACAGTTGCTAATAATGTTCTATCGTAAATAATAATGAGGGAAATGTTTGCTCTCTTTTTTATGTATGGCTATGAAAACTAGAATAACGTGTGTTACTTATTATACTCAACTAAGATTGTGTGTGAAGTATTCGTGTTACTATTTAGCTATGTTCCTGTAAAACAAATATCAATTTTCCCAATTACATGTGGACGACATTATATTTCAAAACTATTCAACTATGTTGACAGCAATAATGTCCAGAATTATTTGTTTGATTATTTACGAACATAATTTTAAGGTTTTCATTATTGTTTACTAATAAAATGGATGACATCCGTACTAATATTATGGATTGCCTATACAAACTTTCAACCCCTATTTCACCCCCTTCAAGATTATTTTTGAGACGAAAAATAGCCTATATCCTTCTTGAGGATATCATCTATCTACTTGCAAAATTTCATTACGATCCGTTCTGCCGTTTAGTCGTGAAAAGGTAACAAACAAACAAACAAATATAGTTACTTTCGCATTTAACAATTAATTCCTTAAGTTAGGGTTCTGAAAATTTATATTTAAGCTTTTGGTAAAAAATAAAGAAATACGTGTTTCAACATTTTTGCAAAATCATCCCTAAAGGCGGGGGGGAGGGGGGGGGGGATTAAGTAAGGGGTTAAAATTATGAGGTATTATTTAGTGTGCACTCCCTATGTTCCTTTGGTACATATAGATAGATTGTGACCGGGATTGGAACTTAGGCTACTTTTTACCCGACTGCGCAGAAGGAGGGTAGTTGTTTTTATTGACAAACCACGCGTGCGAAGCTGCGGGCGAGTCAGCTAGTGTCTGATAAATAAACAAGTTGAAATAGAAATGCCCTAGAAGACACAAACAGGTACAATCTTAAGATTTGTATTCGAGCACAGAGCACACTTGATCAGCCCACATAAAGATGTGAGGACGTTCTATTTCATTTTATTACTCATTTGGTGCGATCTGTTGCAGCGACTTAGCACGGTTACTGATCAAGACTACATTTTGATGGAAAACAGCTGATATACTCTACCTTTTAACTCGCGCCAATGAGTTCCTTTATTATAGAAAAATACGTTCAAAAATGTTCATCGATAGAATGCATGTCGTTCCGTATACAATACCATTCTTATAGTCTGTGACCTTCTTTAGCTGTTTATTTTAGGATGATTCACGCACTACTAGAAAGGACAACACTTCTGCAGACGTGACCTACGAGATTTGCAGTTACCTCTTGGCTTACAGAAGAATTAGCATCACTTTGTCACTTACCTGCTATCTGGGTTTAAGAAAAAACTATGCTAACTCTAATCACTCTATCTACAAAAAAATATGCTACCTTTATCGCTTCATATTCATTATTCAAATTTAGAGAGTAGTCTTGTTACTCGCGGCTTCGCATGCATGGTATTTCAATAAAAACATTACCCTCTCGCACTCGGGTAAAACGTCTTTCCTCATGATATAATCTATCTCCTTGCGAAATTTCATTACGATCCATTCAGCCGTTTAGTTATGAAAAGGTAACAGACAAAACTAACAGGTAAACAAACATTTACTTTCCCAGTTACTATGTATATATTAAACATATAAACCTTCCTCTTGAATCACTCTATCTATTGCTGAAAACTGCGTTAAAATTCGTTGGGTAATTTAAAAGATCTAAGCGAAGAAACAGCGGAAGCGATTCCATTTTATACTATGTAAAGATAGTCAAGCGTTTGATCACTAGATCAAACCTGGTAAACGATGGTGTAGTCAAAGACGAAGCGAGTTCACTTTGTAGAATATTATTTCAGTCTTTATTCTTGTATTGACGAAGCTGTTTCGTCGCCGGCTGTATTGATGCTGCATCTCGTTTGTAACGGTGCTCGCCGCGCCCTGCGTTGATAAGAGTTTTTGTGCCGTCAGCTGGTTCGTCGGCGTCTATTCATGTTTACTAGGTGTTTCTGGATCGACCATTGACACTACTCACATAATTTACTTACAAAGATGGTTTGAGAAATTCTCTTGCAAAGTTTGTGGTGGTATTCCCAACATAATCGTTCTTCGTGCTCTTTTTTCGAACTCTTTCTTTTTAGTTGTATCATATAGCTCTCTAAGTTTCTAGTTCATTTGTTCTATATAATCTTCGCATTCAAAACGGAATATTATTTGGTTAACCTTGAATATTGTCTTTAGTTTTAGTGCAAAGGTCATCTGTGCATTGATGCGTTAAAGATTCAAATACTGTGTTGTCCAGATTATATACCTTGTTTTATGACGCTGATTTGGAGATAAGGTTTGCGAATCCAAGTAAGCTGTTTAATTAGCTGGTATTATCTTGTAAAAACGAGAAATAGATCAAAAGGAGGTACTCAAACCTGATAAACCAGCTTGGTTGAGAATTATATAGTTTTCTGATGTTGTGAATATTGATTAGTTTTTTTCGATTTGGAACATATTTTCGTATAGTTTAGTTTGTGTAATTTTTCCAGCGTCGAATACTTCAATTTCTATTAAATGGACATGCTCGTACAAGCTGCGTATTGATCACTTCTGCATTCGTCCGTCTAATGCCAACTTTGTTACAAATACGGTCCACGAATATTTTATATTCAGCTTATAACATATCATATTTTTTATAAAAAAAATACACTCCATTATTTTATGTATTCAAGTCTCGCGTGATAAATGAAACATGTTAATTAGCAAGGGATGGCGGTAGTCTCAGATTCGAGCAAAGCTATTTGATTTGAGAAAAAATAAAATGCGATTTAGCTCTTTTCTTTGACAATAAACCAAAAGACTTAGGGCGACTTGCGCAACAATACCTAATCGTATTTAGTGCCTAAATATGATTTAGAGAGTCAAATTTAAATATGTTTAATCGCTAATTACGTTAAGGAATCGTTGTGGAAGCCGGGCTTAAAGCGTAGAATATTCTTGAAGCAAAAAAGTATAATTATCTTAAAAGTAATGAAATCCAAGACGGGCTGGACATAGATCGTCTGCGGCGAGCGTCTCGTGACGATGACGAATGACCACAGTGCTACAGCTATTGACAACAGATTGGGTGACATCTCGACCACAGCGGTTGTTTCTTATAGAACGTGATAGATTTCTGACATTTCCTGGTTATCACCGATTGGTTACGTGATACGCATTGGGATCCATAAAATTGCATGAACAATTTTAACTTGCTGCAAAAGAATCTTTTGCTTAACAAAAGATCTCTTCTACGTACGATGAGATTAGTTAGCTAAAAACTTAATTAAGTGATTTTATTTACCGGGTGAGCGAAGCGTCTGATTTTCGAGATTGGCCAAAAAATGCTTTTGTCTGTCTATCAGTCTGCCTGTTCTCGCCTACAGGTCGCATTTTACAACCGATTTTGTTGAAAATTGTCACACAAGTTCCTTGATTCATCTGAATTTTTCAGTCGATCGCGATTTTTGATTTGTAGGAAAAGAGGGGAAGTTTGCTGTAGCGTCATTTATCGACGGATTTCAATCAAATTTGAGAAGCACACTAAGGAATTCATTCTTCACAAGATGTTGTGAAAAAAAATCCAAAAGGGAGAAGTGGAGAGGAGGGGAAGGGGAGAAGTTTGTTGTAGTGTTATATAAGGACGGATTTCAATTTTAGAATTTTATTTCGGAAAACGGATACCTACCTATACCAATCAGATTACACAGTCCTCTCTGCCTCCACGAGACGAACCTATAGACACCAGATTCGACCTCCCAGGACCAAGGGAATGCGAGTAATCGCTAAAACTTGGAGTATCAGGAATAAATGCAATTTCTACGCTTAAAAATAAACCATAATGAACTCCCGTTACTTGTAATTTGAACGAAACTGTAGATCAAGTAAGATGGTTGTCATTTTGTGGCAGTGTTTTATAGTTACTAGCTGACCAATCCGCAGCTTCGTACGCGTAGTTTTTCAATAAAAACATTACCCTCCATTGCGCAGTTGGGTAAAAAGTAGCCTATGTCACCCGCGAGTGTAGCTTCCCAACAGTGAAATAATTTTTTAGATCAGTCCGGTAGTTTCGGAGCCTATTCAATACAAACAAACAAACAAATCTTTCCTCTTTATAATATTAGTATAGTATAGATAGTATTGAAGGAGCTTTATAATGCATGTCTTAGAGTGGACCTCAGGATGAATATGGGCAAGACGAAGGTTATGTCGAGCATTTAAAGAAAGAAAGAAAGAAAGAAAGAAAGAACAATATTTATTCAGACCACCACAAATGGACACAGAAACAAATGACACAAAAAATATAATATACCTAAAAATGTTAAATGTGGTGGCGAAAGTCTGTTCTGTCAAAAGTCATTTCTGGAGTTTCAGTCCCAAACGTCGTTGTTGGAAGCGAGAAACTAGAAATGGTCGACTCATATGTTTATCTTGGCCATGTTTTATCTTTTGGCAAGGAGTATCAGATGAAGGAAGTCATCAGGCGTATTCAACTTGGATGAGCAGCTTTTGGCAAACTAGCTGACATTAAAATCCACTCACATTCCACAATGTCTCTATAACGAATGTGTTCTGCCAACTATGACTTATGGTGCCGAGACATGGAGGCTCACGAAGGAGGCGGTGTACAGAATAAGTGTAGCTCAGCATCACACTTTTAGATCGAGTTCCCAGTACTGAAATTCGCAAGCAGACTAAAGTACAAGACGTCAGCATGTGAATATTGGGGCTCAAGTGGAGTTGGGCAGGACAGTTGGCCAGACGTAGTGACGACAGGCGGACTAAGGCCCTAACAGAGTGGAGGCCGAGAACTGGGCATCGAAATAGGGGACGTCCACCAGCGAGATAAGTCGACGACATCCATAAGACCGTGGGTCGTACGTGGTTCAGATTGGCACAGGATCGGGAAGAATGGCAGAAACAAAGAGAGGCCTATGCCCAGCAGTGGGTCGACACGGGCTGAAAATGCTACAACAAGGATTTTTCGTCAATAGACATCTTCTCTAATAGCAAAACATCTTTTAAGAAACAAATTATATTTGTTCTTAGTCATATATAGCGCGTTCTATAAAATATTCAGAAATTCACTCAACACACACTACACTCCCTCCCTCATCCCTTCAAGTACACACATTTACACAGCATCCCTACCTCTCTTTTGTTCTTCTAATGCGTACCTACTAAATTACTAAAATCCTTGAAAATTTAATTAATATAGTATGTTTTTTAATCTTTTTCTCTAGGTGACTAATTTCATAAAAGATAAGTCTATAAATTGAGAATCTGTTATTGGCATTAAGCATTAGTTATAAGGATTGTTTACATTGTTAACAAGTGCTGTTGATTCTGTAATGAATAATAAAAAAAAAATGATGATGATGATGATAGATAGTATAGAAAGAATTTTAGTTTTTTGGGAGACTCGAAAGATCTCAGTTCGGGTCGAACCACTAGTAGTATTTATCGACAATAGGCCATGGTTCAATGTCCTATGCAAAATAATCAACCGTCGTTTTCAACCGCCGTCATCGAAATCCATGCCTTGTAGTTGTAACCGACTTTTGTGTCATCATCTCCATTTATAAACACTTATTCCAGATAGTGGAACCAGTTTAATGGCTTTACAACTGCCAACTTCCGAACAAGAAGGCTTGCCTTTTTGTAGGGTATGTACAGGTAGTAAAAACTATGAAGTTGATATTTCTGCAATTCTTGATATCTCTTTCTTGTTTTCCTAAAAATCTAATAAGAGAGTGCGAGGCGAGACGTTATTCGGAGCGGATCGCACTCACCCTGATGAATGTTCACGAATTGAACCGAAACATTGTCGGTCGAAACACCGATAAGACGGTACGTGATAAATCCCGTATTTATAATAATGATCTACTATGAGAACTGGAAAAATCTGCTAAAATATAAATGGTCACCGTATTATATGAAAAGTAGATACCATGAAGGTATTATTCACGATTTTACATAAATCAAACTCACAGAATGATCATTCTGAAGTTCTAACGCAAGTCCCTAGCTAGAACTTATGATTTACTTCTACGGCGTTTCAAATAACTGACATTACCATCCAGTCTCCAATATTTTAAAATTATCTTGACGGCATCCTGGCATGTTAATTTTGAATCTCGAAGGACCCACATGGGTATGCACTAATCATACCTTTTATCTTTCTGCATCCTATTCCCAGCCCACGGCCCAGAACCTTTTCCAATCAATCAAAGCTTTCGGCGCGTCTGATGTACACACGGCTACACATCAAGCTATACATTTCCAGTATAAGCTGACCTCGCATTGTGTAGGCTTTTCGTAGAATGATAGGTCAGTTTATACTGGAAATGTATAGCTTGATGTGTAGCCGTGTGTACTTCTAATATGTAAGCATCACCGATAAGGCTAAGTACACAACTACGACACATATTTTGAGGAGATCATCAGTAACAAAAATGATTCGTCTATGATGATTGATTTATTATATATTCTGTCTATGAAGTCTATGGAGTGTTTTGGCTTCATTATATTAACCGATCTTTTTTCTTGGGAGCTGCAGAAACCAGATAAATGATCTTTAATGCTTGTTAGGGTTCCGTACCTCAAAAGATAAAAAGTAACCTGTATTAGATTCCGTCTCTCTTTCCGCCTGTCCGTATGTCTGATTTTCTCAGAAACGGGTGGATCTAGCAAGTTGAAATTTATATCAGATACTGCGGTCTATAGTACCTATTAGGTGTAAAAAAATCAAGGTCCTAAGTCAACACGATAAAAAGATATGGGCAAATTAGATTTTCGCAAAAATTTGTAGGTACCAAAATTTAATTTATTTCTCAATTTGGTTTTATTTTTCAGAATTTTCCCATTTTTTTGTTGTAAGATCTTTTTTTTAACCAAAAATTGACAATTCTAGGTCAACCGAAAGTACCCTATAGGTTGTGGGTCGAATACCTACTATATGGTAGCTCCCGTTGACCTAGAATCACGAAATTTGGCGAAAACCAGCACAAACATAGGAAAATTTCCAAACAATAAAAAAAAACGTTGAAAATTAAAGGATCTCCCCATACATACATAGTTGTCGCCAATTAAGATAGTCCTCTGAGTTGTATGGGCGCTCATACAATTCAGAGGACTAGCTTAATCAGCACCAACCTCCAATAAGGTTAATAAATAAAATTGTGCTATTGAATAAAATAAATATTTAAGTGGGGCTCCCACGCAACAGACATGATTTTTTCGCCGTTTTTATAGATAATGGTACGGAACCCTTCGTGCGCGAGTCCGACTCGCACTTGGCCGGTTTTATTTTTTATTTTATAACGAAGACCTCGTAGTATCATCGTAGTAGATCACGATGACATAATTAATGATTTAAACGGATATTTAAATATTAAATAAATAAAATAAATAAATATTGCTGGACATTTCACACAGCGCTATCTAGCCCCAAACTAAGCAAAGCTTGTACTATGGAAACCAGATAACTGATAGAATACTTATATACTTTTTTTTTGTAAATACATACTTATAATATATAGAAAAACATCCAGACCCGGAACAAATATCTGTAGATCATGCAAACATTTGTTCCGGGGCGGGAATCGAACCCGCTACCTCCTGCGTCTCAGCCGACTATTTGCCCACTGCACCATGGAGGTCGTCACTGCGCCACGGAGGTCGTCAAATTATATGATATGATATGTACCTTTCTATTTGTTATTCCGAGGTTTAAATCAGTAATTATTACAGTGATCGCAAAATATTGTAAAATACTACTACGAAGACTTTTCAGTTTATCGTATACTCAATAATATAAAAGGAAAAATTAAGTGTTTGTACCAAGTACTAAATCGTAATCAGTTTGACACCACAAAAATGTGTTGGCGTGGTCCTTGACGAGTTAAGTAAGCCGTTACAGGCTGATGTAAGTGCCTGGCTGGTGTCTGACGGCTGGTTGGCTGGTGTAAGTGTCAATGTAATACCTATCTCTTTACAACTGTTGACTTAATAAGCACATGTTCAAGCTAGGGCTATGCATATGCAACACACAAACCTGCGCTTCTGTAATGAGGCGGCAGAATCGCCCCTTCATCAGTTAGGCGAGTGTGGTCCACTAATGTGCAAATACGTTCATCGTTCATCTGGATAAACACATTTGGCGAATCTGTTACCCTTCTTTTCCTTTATTTTTCAATATAAAAATCAAGTCATTTGCCTTCGGAGAAGAAGGCAAATATGTATCAAAATTGAGATATTTAAGATGTTTTTTTTTTCATCAAACAAATGCAACTAATCAAAAAACTAGCTTAGCGCTTTTGTACAGAATGAAATGGAATATTAGGTGTAGAAGTTTAAGAATCCTAGGTTTCATATTTGAACAGCAGTAGGATCTCAAAGATCATGAAAATGTTGATTTTTCCGGAAGATCAGCCTTAAATACCCGTTTTATTCAATAATTATTCTTAGCCCGGAGGAGCTTACAGTTGTCACCCCTAAGAATATCCTACAGTTTCTAACAGCTGTAGGGCTTAGTGGTGAACTTTGAACGCCCCCATCAACCAGGGGCGACAGAAACACAAGCGGTGATTACAATAGGCCTCGTGGTTGCAGTGATATATAAAACCGTAAAAGCAATTAAAACAAATCTCCTTACAAAACATTTATTACATTCGTATGGTCGATCAGTCACGTTTGCAATCACCGAGTGTCCACACAATGATAGGCCTTAGATTGGGCAAACCGGTCGCAAGACCGTTAAAGTTCGTTACAATCGAATGGTGGCGTACAGGTGCTAAAGAAGCGACGGCAGGTATTTGCGAATCCGCCATTTTGGAGCTTTTTATTAACAGCCTGTAAAAAGTCGGTCTATTTGGATAAAGTTTAATAAAGATATTTTTATTTATCTGTATGACCGGTGCTGTATGCTGTATTTTATTGAACTGAATGAGTAAAGTTTTGATTACAGATGCCTACATGTGTTTTCTATACTATAATTATCTATACTAATATCCTTAAGAGGTAAATTATGTTTGTACATCAGAAACTACTAAACGGAACCCTGAGTGCTATACATATTTATTTTGATAATAATCCGAGCGAAGCCGGGTCTATTCTGCTAAATATTTTTATTGAAATCGTTACTTGCATCTTCAACAATCATCCTTATCATCTACAACCTGTCTCCACACACAGCTGAGTATAAGGCTCTCTTTGCCTGTTCCAATGTCGACGATTCGAGTTAGCCTCACCCAGTATCAACTCGCGATTCGATTATGAATTTCGAAAAGAGCTTATATTTACTGGGACTCAATTCTACGAATCAAATCGCTTCAGTATGACGATGGTAACATCGTAAAATGCCCGCTATTGATACTTTTTGGTATTCTACTAAAACAATTTTTTTTCAATGACCTCCGTTGCTATGGCAGCATCATTGAAAATTTGGCAGCTTAGAATAGGAACAGCAATCATAATTGTTAAATAATGGTATGGCTTCATAATAGTTTTTCTTATACATGGGGACACACTAAAAGTTTTGCACTTCTAGCTAATCGGAACTATTTAAATTTCGAATTTTATATTTTTTGAAACGTTTCAACCTTCTTTATAAAAAAAAATGGCGTGAAATCATTTGTCAATTGTTTTTTTTATCTATTTTTGCCTCACAAAAGTGAGGCAGGCGAGAAACGTTGGTTGCGTAAATGATCGCGTTTTTTTTTTCAGCTACGGGTCTCATCTGCACAATTCCACTTGAAGATCAAAATAGTGTTAATGCTGAATGGTATTCTACCATTTGTTTACCCAGGGTGTTAGAAAAATTTCGCGAAAGCCGACCAAAAAGCCGCGTTTTCCTACATCATGACAACTTATTCACACACGGCCAACAAAACAAAGTCATTTTTAGCTTCCGAAAAAGTACAACTAGTCACCCATCCTGCACATAGCCCCGATTTAGCACCGATATCACTGATTTCTGTATTTTCCCCAAAATCAAAGATTTGATGAGAGGTTTCACTTTTACCAAATCCGAGGCAGTGATAGCGTTCAATCAGCACGTAGAAAACATGCCTTCAGATCTGTGGTCCTCCTGTTTTAAAAAATGGTTAGATCGCATGAAAATATGTTTAAAATGTAAAGGAGAGTATTTTTAAAAGCAATAAACATCATATTTTGGTTATAACATGTTGTTTTTCTAAGTTACGCAAAACTTTTAGTGTGACCTACGTAAATTAGCATAATTGGGCCCCTGGATGTTTAGTCAGATCGTTTTTAGAGTTTTATATTATCGAGCAGGTCATTTTTATTATTTTTTGTTTATTTAATACAAATCCCAATAAGCTAGTTTTGTGAATAAATCTTCTCTCTAACTGATTAATCATCAATGCAGACAGCGTGCGTTTCATTCACATATCCGTGATAATGGTCAAATATTGACTATCAATGAACGACAAGTATTTGTACAGTAATGTTTTGTTTGAGTGCAATAACGGGTGACTTCCGAAATGGATACTCAATTCATCATCATCATCATATCAGCCGTAGGACGTCCACTGCTGGACAAAGGCCTCCCTCATTGATCTCCAGGAACTGCGGTTGGAAGCGGCCTGCATCCAACGCCGACCTGCGGTTCTTACCAAGTCGTCTGCCCATCTTGTGGATGGACGTCCTACGCTGCGCTTGCCGGTCCGTGGCCTCCACTCGAGAACCTTTCGGCCCCATCGGCCATCTGTTCTGCGCGCTATATGGCCTGCCCATATATTATGATACTCAATTATTTGTTTTGAAATAATTGAGAATAATATGACAGTTAAAGGGAAGCGTATAAGGCCTGCCGTAGGTACTTACTTATCTCTAGATTGTAGAGCCAGGATAGAATAATATGGCTTCTGTATAGAGATGTTACTGTTACAGATCAACACTTGAAGATACCTACCTACACCTAGCACCACTTATGGATAAAATCCACCGACACATTCAAGAGTATATATTGTAAACTGAAATACGGCCCATATACATATATACCTTAGTGACTAACATACATATTATGCTACTTAAAACTATTTTGTGACACGTAAGACTGCGACGTACGAGGCACTTGCGCTGTGTCGTGTAGTCGCCAGCGAAAATGATGAAACAATACACTTTTTGGCCAAAACTCTTCCTTTGTAAAAGTCAAAAGATCTGCAGTTGGAACACGCAACATAAAAGATTACAATGGTAATGGTTGTTTTTCCAATATATTGTTACGAGCTGAGGGTTCGGGATAAAATATTGAAAATCAATCTAACCAAAATAACACTTTCCTTCAACACTAAATGATAAATACACGATCTTAATCACAAAGATTCACAACACACTAAATCACACCACTGTTACACAATAAACCACTAAAAGTCACCGAAATGTTCGCACGTATCGCCAAATCAAGACTGACTCTGCGGACGTTTCTACGCATTATTTATAACGCGTATTATTTCCAGAACCTTCTCAATGTTTCTACTAGTTACAAAAAAAGTGTAGGTATTTCGACTTAATATTATTTGTTAATCTGTGCAACTGTAGGTAAAAACGTGGTATGTAGGTATATTCCATACCAAGTATTACCTATTCTGTGACACAGTAGGTATAACTTCGAGAAGCTGACTATTACTTATTCTGTAACAGACTCGGCGTAACAATATTCTCACTTGGCATAATCTCTTTTTGCCTCTAGCATTAAGTATGGTATACTTTAAGTTTGCTGCAAGTTTTCTTTTCTTGTGTTTAAGCTAATTTGTAATTATTGTTAGTGAGTTCCATGAGTACCGTAAGCTTATTATTTAAACTGCTTATTAGCTAAACTGTAAAAGTACACGCAAGCTCCTGATCATTTGCAGATTCTTCACTTATTACCGTAACCGGTCAAGACATATATCTTCCAGCTTTCCTTTGGAAATGTCATGACGCGTAATCCGAAGAATTTGCTGGAGATGCTTTAAAACGCCTAGTTGCATCCACATCGCGTTTCCTCTTAAAAGGTTAACAATAATTTTAATACAAGCTTTCCTTTACTTTGCATTGTAAAGGTGAGGCACTCACACTTTCTAAGTGCATCTTCGGATTAACGCTGTAGTCTCAACTATCAGGTACGAATGCAAATACCGAGCTGTACAAATATCGAAACACAGACAAAGCTTATACACTACGGAATTACTGCCTAATTGACAGAAAAAAAATATTGATTATCTGTTTAAAGTTTAATAAAAGCAATACCTACGGTTAAAGAAACTTTATTCTCAAAAAAGAATTATGCATTCAATTATTATGAAAAGTGGTCCTTCAGTATTGGCCTTATGAATAAGCTCAGCGTCGCTCAACGAGCTATGGAGAAGGCTATGCTCGAGGTTTCTCTACGGGATCGAATCAGAAATGAGGAGATACGTAGGAGAACGCAAGTCACCGACATAGCCCGACGGATTAGCACGTTGAAGTGGCAATGGGCAGGCCATATAGCGCGCAGTACAGATAGCCGATGGGGCCGGAAAGTTCTCGAATGGAGGCCACGGACCGGCAAGCGCAGCGTAGGACGTCCACCTACAAGATGGGCAGACGACTTGGTAAGAACCGCAGGTCGGCGTTGGATGCAGGCCGCTTCCAACCGCAGTTCCTGGAGATCAATGAGGGAGGCCTTTGTCCAGCAGTGGACGTCCTACGACTGATATGATGATGTATGTTTGTAACGAATAAACTCATAAACTACTGGTCCGATTTCAAAAATTCTTTCACCATTAGAATGCTACATTATACCTGAGTAACATAGGCTACTTTTTACCCGACTGCGCAGAGGGAGGTTAATGTTTTTATTGACAAAGCGTGCGTGCGAAGCCGGAGGCAGGTTAGCAGCAAAAAAATTAAGTAGGTACATTATTTCTGTTTGTTTCCTTCCATATTTGTATGGAGTGGGTATTTAGCATAAAGCATTTTTTCTAAAATTATACTTTTATATTGGTTTATTCACAAAATGAAGCTGCCAATTAAATTTGGCAGTTTCATTTTTGGTCTCCGATTATTTGTTTTTAATAATACTGGCAGAACAGCAGGATCGGTATTCTTCTGACAGTTTCAGTGCCATAATTCTAGTCTTCACTCAACTTTTTAGGTACATCTGACATGTATAAATATAGGATTGCATTGATAATCGAAACTGGAATTGATTGTGGCTTGATTACGGGACTTGGCCTTCTGTTGGATGAGTATATCCCATTATGTTCTGTCGATTATTCTCGCTGCTTCGCTTGCATTTATCGGTAGCAAGTGTGGGAAGTATTTGAGTGGTTTCTACGCGTGCAGTGATGTGCTGATGGTTAGTTGGTTCGCTTCGGCAGCTGCCTACTCACCAAATACTTTGGATTCATGTGTTTATTGGATATTGTGTTGCATAGTCATTTTTTTTTATTTTTGGTTTTGTTGATTTAATCGGTATGTGGAACTTTTGTTAGAAATGTATGCTTTTTAGGGTTCCGTACCCAAAGGGTAAAACGGCACCCTATTACTAAGGCTCCGGTGTCTGTCCGTCTGTCTGTCTGTCCGTCCTTCTGTCCGTCTGTCCGTCCGTCTGTCACCAAACTGTATCTCATGAACCGTGATGGTAAGACAGTTGAAATTTTCAGATGATGTATTTCTGTTGCCGCTATAATAACGACATATACTAAAAACAGAATAAAATAAATATTTAATGGGGGCTCCCATACTACAAACGTGATTTTTTTGCTCGTTTTAGCTCGATATTGATAACGGCAACAGGTAGACGTTTGAAACATTCACAGAATATATAGCTATATATTCACTTAAAAATAAATAACAAATTATAAAAAAAAAACAAATATTTAAAGGGGCTCCCATACAACAAACATTGTTTTTTTGCCGTTTTTATAGATAATGGTACGGAACCCTTCGTGGGCGAGTCCGACTCGCACTTGGCCGGTTTATTGTATTATTTTGTAGTATATTACGAATGTTTTTCTAACTGTGCACTAATTTTCGAAGTAGTTATACTAACAAAAGTTATATTAGGTATAGATAATCTTAAAAACAGGGAAAGAAGGCTAAGCTTGGGATGGCATATGTGCCTAATCCATCTAAAACCCTATACAGCGGTTGCCTCATTTACCTCAGTCAATGCTGCAATTTTCCACCAAGTGCTGTATATTATCATTAACTAGGCTTCAGTTTTGAACGGGGTGTATCAGGCATTTGGTTCGTGCAGGCGGTGCTTACTAATAACCTACTTTTTCTTGCCTTCATGTTGTGCACCTCTCTTTGTATCTAGTTACCTTTGCATTTTTATTGTGTTGTGTGTTTTATACTACTGTGTTATTATTGTGTTATTTAGTAAGTAATGTTGTTTGTAAAAACCTGTGTATGCCCAATATATTATTTTTCTTTCTTTCTTTCAGAAGTCAATAAGATATTATACTACTACAATAAAAAAATAATAATATAACGTTTAAATCAGGCAACAATGTGCACATAAAGAATATTAATATAAGGCCCATCACATCACACTTCACGCTAATATAATAAATTCGAAAGTTTAGATGTTTGTTACTCAATCACGTGGTAACGGCTGAACTGATTTCGATAACATTTGTTATGTACGTAGATTTTAACCTGGATTAACACATAGGCTACTTTTTGTTGACAAACAACGCATGCAAAGCCGCTGGCGGAAACTAGTATATCTATAAATTCCTTAAAGACTAACATACAAAAAACTTAAAGCAATATACTTCGCACATGTGGTTTGCCAATAAAATGTAGCCTATGTCTCAATCCAGGTCATAATCTATCTATAAAACAAATTTCATTGAAATCGAATAACTAACAGACAGACAGTTACTTTCAAATTTATAATATATATATTAAAAATATAACATCTACGCCTTGTTGACGACCTTATCTTCATAGCAGAGAACGTTGAAGATCTCCAGGGAAAGCTCGCAGACCTTCAATAAAGGTGGGTCTTAGGATGAACGTGTCCAAACCCAAGATTATGACCAATATTGCTGGTCCAAAAACTAACATAATCGTAGGTAACTGCCCAATAGAGGCAGTGGACAACTACATTTACCATGTTTATCTTTTGGCTCACTTTCCCAAGAAACAAAAGATTTCGAGACGAGTCCAGCTAGGATGGACCGCCTTTAGTAAGTTAGAAGACGTCCTAAAGTCTAAAATCCGTCAATGCCTCAAGACCAGGGTGTTTAACCAATGTGTCCTGCCCATTCTTACTTACGGTTCCGAGACATGGCCGCTCACAAAGGAATACATGCATAAGATTAGAGTAGCTCAACGGTGCTCGAGCCGTCGTACAGTGCGGACGTCTCTGGGGCGTCGTTACGCTGCCCGTTGAATATACGAAGATTCGATCGTCGTTAGTGGTCGAGGCAACATCGCCTATAAAAGGCTCCTCAGATCGCGCGGCACGCATTCGATCGTCGTTAGTGGTCGCCGCTATAGCATGCAGCGGCCACACCTTAGGAACCTAGGCTGGTAGAGGGGGGCTCGAGTGCCGAAACACTTTGTTGTAGCAACGGCGTGTTTCGGCCCTCGAGTCGGCACGGTCACTCCCCGTGCTAGTGCTCGTTGCTTCGGCGTCAACGCAATCCACCTCAAGTGGCGAGGCAACCAGGCAACTGTAGAAGGCCTGAAGGTAGCGATAGGAGTTTTTATCGTTGCCAGATACTGCGTCCTGTTCCCTTCCAGTCGTAGCGGTTCTCCGTTCCACTGGGTCAAGGGGAGTAAGGAGGAGAGGGTGCATCTGTGTACGGCGCGCACACTTATGCAACTTAATATATCCTGCGCATCTGACTTGGCTTTGTCATTCCGAGTTTAAAAAAGTCCTGGGCTTGGTCTAATACCTGGACACGGGTGGCCTAAGGAGAGGAGAGTGGTCGCTCTAGCACTGCATTATTATTTATTTAGAGAGGCACTGCTTTCCTCGCTCAGCCGGGGAGGGGGCTAGAAAAGGTGCCCCAAACAAACGCTCATTCCTCGCAATAAGAATAAATCTAAAAACATGCAGATGAATATGACTTTTGGTGCGTGGAATGTACGTACTCTTTTAGACCGACCCAACAACCTCTGCCCAGAACGTAAAACCGCCATTGTGGCTCGCGAGCTCAAACGCTATGACGTCGACATAGCCGCTCTCAGCGAAACACATCTAGCTGACGAAGGTGAGCTTGTTGAACGTGGTGGTGGGTACACTTTCTTCTGGAAAGGCACACCAGCTTCTGAGCCTAGACGGTCAGGAGTAGGCTTTGCTATTAAAACTACTTTAGCCTCTAAGTTGGAAGAACATCCAGTTGCTATCTCTGATCGTGTCATGTCCTTACGTTTCCATCTTCGAAACAATAAATACTTAAATGTTATCAGCGTATATTCGCCAACACTCGACAAAAGTGATGACGTCAAGGACAAATTTTAACATTCTGACAAACTGACTAAAATCCGGCGCTGTGAGAAAGTTTTGCTTCTTGGCGACTTTAATGCTCGCGTCGGACGTGATTTTGAAGCTTGGCCTCGGGTGATAGGGCGACATGGCATTGGTAACATGAACAGTAATGGGCAACTGTTACTAAGCCTCTGTTCCCAATTTCATCTGGGTATTACCAATACCATGTTTAGACTCCCAAATAAATACAAAACTACCTGGATGCACCCAAGGTCCAAGCATTGGCATCTTATTGATTATGCTATAGTCCGTCAACGGGATATAGCGGATGTCAAAGTAACGAGAGTAATGAGGGGCGCAAACTGTTGGTCGGATCACCGACTTGTTGTTACAAAACTATTTTTGCGTCTTAGCCCTTGCCGTAGACCTCGCAGGGCTAAGCCTAACTGTCTTCATCTGAAAAAGCTAGAGTCTGCTGAAATATTGGCAAATTACAGGGAAGCTGTCAATACCTTTACAGCAGGCATACACCCCGAAGATGAACAGTTAGACGAGGGCTGGAAACTGTTAACTACAAATACCATCAATGCGGCTAATGATCTTAGGCCAAAAACCTCGTGTCTGTGAAGACTGGTTTGACGAAAATGATAATACATTGACAGTCGCCCTAGAAAAACACCGCCAGCTCCTTCGAAAGGGAAATCAGACAACTGCTTCTGAAAAAATAAAGGAGAGTACGAGCCAAATAAGGAGACTAACTCGAAACGCAAAAGATGAGTGGTGGCTGAACAAGGTTCGCTATATTCAGTGGCTTGCTGATTCGAATAGACTCGGCGATTTCTTTAATGAGATTAAAAAGTTAGTAGGAAGTCCACATCGAGTAAACGTACCACTGAAATCACTTTCAGGTACCCTCCTGGTAAGCAAAGGAGAAGTTCTTACTCGCTGGGCAGAACACTATAACAGCTTACTCAATGTGGATCGTTCTGCTGACATAAACTATTTAGCATCACTTCCTGCCTTACCACAAGCCGTAGATCTGGATCAGCCTCCTTCTCTTGAGGAAGTTATCATCGCCATCAAAGCGCAGAAAAACAATAAGGCTGTCGGCATCGATAACATACCAGGAGAACTATTAAAATATGGCGGAGATGAGTTGCACTACAAGATTTGGCAATTTTTCCAGCGCATGTGGGAAATGGAGTTCGTTCCTCCTAGTTTTGGCGTATCACTAATTTGCTCTTTGTATAAAAATAAAGGTGATCGATCTGTTTGCAACTCTTATAGGGGTATATCACTTCTGTCTACTCCAGGAAAAACTTTTGCCAGAGTACTCTTAAATCGTCTTATGGAGCTCTCTGAAAGTATATTGCCTGAAACGCAATTTGGGTTTAGACCCAATCGCGGCACATGCGAGGCCATATTCTCTCTTAGACAACTGCAAGAGAAAAGCAGGGAACAGTGTCAACCTCTGTTTCTCTGTTTTGTTGATCTGGAGAAAGCTTTTGACAGTGTACCTCGCGAAGCTTTGTGGATTGTGCTTTCGAAACTTGGTTGCACCGACAAATTTATACGCTTGATAAGACTTCTTCACGACAACATGACTTGTTGCGTAACCGTCAATGGTGAGCAGACAGAGCAATTCCCTGTCACTTGTGGTGTAAAACAAGGCTGTGTATTAGCACCCACTCTTTTTGCTCTGTACTTTTCCGTTGTCGTGAGGGAGCCTTTACAAGCCAACACCGAAGGGATCCGCATACGTTTTCGCACAGATGGCAGTATCTTTAACCTGGCTAGGTTAAAAGCGCACACAAAGGTATCGTATGACCTCATTACCGAATTGATGTATGCTGATGACCTATGTTTCGTTGCGGAATCTTCTGAGGGACTCCAGGACTTGATGACTCGGCTTGACGCTGCGTGCTGTAGATTTGGCCTCAAAATTAATATTACAAAGACAGAGGTGATGGCCATGGACACTGTTAACCAAGCTCCACTGAATCTGCAAATCGATGGAAAGCCCATAAAACAGGTCGATACATTCAGATATCTGGGAAGCAGCATAACAACAAAATGCGACCTTGACTCGGAGATCAACAGCAGACTTGGCTCCGCTATGGCTGCTTTTGGTAAACTACGAGTCCAGGTATTTCGCTCCCATAACATCAAATTGAGTACCAAGATTAAGGTGTATATGGCTATTGTACTTCCTAACATCTTGTACTCGTCAGAGACATGGTGCCTGTATCGCAGACACATACGCACGTTAGACAGATTCCATCTGAAATGCCTCCGCGACATTCTTAACATCAAGTGGTCGGATCGGGTCCGTAATACCGATGTTCTACGACGGGCTAATGTCTGTGGCATAGAGGCATATTTGATGCGGCGTCAGCTGCGTTGGTGCGGGCACCTGTCTCGGATGTCTGATGAGCGAAGGGCGAAACGCATTTTCTTCTGTGAACTAGAACATGGTAAGCGGAAACGCGGAGGTCAGTTCCTACGTTTCAAAGACGTACAGAAGAGGCACATGAAGAGGTGTTGTATCGATCCGTCGCGCTGGGAGGCTCTCGCTGAAAAACGACCTGAATGGAGGCGTCATGTTCAGGACAAAGTGTACGAGTTTGAAGAAGAAAGGAGGCAAGAACTAGACTTAAAACGAGATCAGCTTAAAAGTCGACCGCCGGCTAATATCAATTACAACTACATTAATGGCGCCTTAACTTGTGTTCATTGTAACCGGACTTTTAGCGCAAAAATAGGGTACATCAGCCACATACAGGCTAAACACCTAGGCCAATAATCACAAAGTCAAGTCTCTGTAGCCGAAATCGGCTAGGAGGATTATTATTATTAGCTCAACGGGCAATGGAGCATGCCATGCTTGGTATAACACTCTTGGACCGCATACCCAATGTAGAAATCTGACGTCTCACAAAGGTTGTGGACATGGGTATGAGGATCGCAGGGCTGAAGTGGAGATGGGCTGGACACTTGGCTAGGAGGGATGACGGGCGTTGAACGAAGGCGATTACAGAGTGGTGGCCAAGGGATGCTCGTAAACCAAAAGGCAGACCACCCGCCCGATGGTCGAATGACATTGAAAGCGTAGCTGGGTGTCAATGGAAGAGACTCGCAAGGGACCGGAAAGAATAGCGTAATAAAGAGGAGGCCTATACCCAACAGTGAATGTAGACGGGTGAATGATGATGATATTATATATGCAAATAAGCACTGAATTAATTGGAATTAAAAGAATTTGTTTGTACCACAAGAAATTATACTCTATCACCTACGGCTTCCATGTTTGCGAAGACCATAAATAACCTCATTATGATTCTACATCAATAAAGTCAGTCGGTAAGTACAAAACCATGCCTAAGTTATTTGCATGAATACTTATTCCTTTACTGCAGGCTCCGTGTCCACTGAAGCGACGTAGGAACTGATTTTGTAGTTGAAGACATTTTCACGAGGTCTGTGCTAGCTAGCTGGCATAGGGGCGGTATAAATCAGCTTTAATTGAGAGGTGCTTTCATGTTGGTTAATCTCAATTGCCGCAACTTACACTATCAAACTGTAGCGAGAATATCACCCGATTCTTACTAGATCGTCGGTCCACTTTGTGGGGGGCCGGCCTACGCTGCGTCTTCCAGCCCGTCTCCACTCGAGAACCTTTCTTCCCCAACGGTTATCGGTTCTACGAACGATGTGGCCTGCCCATTGCCACTTCAACTTGCAAATTTTGAGAGCTATGTCGGCAACCTTAGTTCTTCTGCGGATTTCCTCATTGCGGATTTTGTCACGCAAAGAAACCCCGAGCATAGCCCTCTCCATAGCTCGTTAAGCGACCTTGAGCTTGGTCATGAGGCCATGAGTAAAGGACCACGTTTCAGTGCCATAGGTCATTACTGGCAACACACACTGTCTTCAGGTCACACAACGTCTTCAGGTTCTGGGGAATTTTGGACGAGAAGATATCGCGAAGTTTCCCGAACGCTGCCCAGCCGAGTTGGATTCTTCGTGCGACCTCTTTGTCGAAGTTGGACTTACCTAATTGGACAGTTTGTCCTAGGTATACATATTCGTCGACAACTTCGAGAGAATCGCCCCCAACAACTACCGGTACGGGTGCAACATGGATATTTCCATGGATTATTTATTTATGGATATCTAGGATACTTACCTATAGATAAATTTATATTTGCGAGATGAAGACACATTTATAAAATTATTCAAAGAATTTTGAAATGGACACAAAATAAATATTTTTTCATAAGACGCTGTTTCGCGAACGAGATCACTCAATATCTCGACTTTAATGATTGCTATTGCTCAAATCATCCGGTGACTAACTTTTGACAAGTAACACGCGTATTGTCAAAATATCTTCAAGAATTGTCAAATCATATAGTAACCATAGCGCTAGCTGGATTTTAAGCTAAAGAATGGGAGGGCTGATTTGTTTTTTCATATGCAAGCCTCGCTGTCCGACTATACAATTTTAACTTCTGTACTTCAGTGGACACCTTCCTTTTCCTATCTGAGTAAAGTAAAATACTGGCGGCTTTAATAACCGTGTGCCTGCAGTTAATAACTTGCAGTACACGGCTATCATCGGAGTTTTATGGACCCCCGCCCCATTATTTACTGTTCAATGTTTAGCATCCACTGCAATTAGCAGGAAAACACGGCATGTACACTAAAAGGCTTTTATTCTGGCACACAGCATAGAGGTACAGAAAACTAGTATTGGGGAATTAAATTAGTTTAATTAGATACAGTCAGCGACATAAATCTATTAACTATTTAGGGAGCGTCTATTAATTACGTGAGACGTTTTTGTCGATTTTTTACCCCCCCTTCCCTCCCCCCTGGTGAGATATCGCGAGATTTGATTCTCCTCCACCCTTTATCTCACATGAGGTTTTTCAAAATTTGTATTCATAGGGTAAATACGTTGGACTTATTAAAAAAAAACACAATTTGCTTCATTATTTCAAGATTGCTTCTCTCGTAATCTAGGTTTATAGTGATAAAATAAAAATAAAAATTACGTGATATTAGCCGAGATCCTAAAACATTAGGTTAGGGTAATCTAGCTTAGAAATGTGCCCGACGAGGTAACCTAACACCCTTAAGGCCTTACATCGTCCTTCCAAACACCCTGTATATTAGTCAGAGTCTGAAACATCAGAATTTGTCACGGACTACACCATCAATACGTGGCTATATTTTGATACTAATTATGCCTACTTTAGTTTGTACCATTTATTGAGTGGTTTAGGTACCTACAACTTTTGTCAAAATTTCGGCCCAAAGCAAATTGCAACAAGGTTAATTAAATAAATATTGCTGGACATTTCCCACACCGCTATCTAGCCCCAAACCAAGCAGAGCTTGTACTATGGGTACCAAGTAACTGATAGAATACTTATATGTTTTTTTTTGTAAATATGTATATACTTATATTAAATTGAATAACACCCAGACCCGGAACAAACACCTGTAGATAGTGCAATCCTTTGTTCTCGCGGCAGGAATTGAACCCCTGCGCAACGGATAACTCTCTAAAACATCTTCTCAGTTATATCAACAACAATGAGGTTATGTATAAATTGACTTATGCCAAATTAATGTTCGTTCTGTGTACAATGTGGCATGATAAAAGCATACAAGAAATATTTTATATTTTAATCAGATTAGACTCATTCTGAGGCTAAGAAGAGGTAGGGTTGGCAGGTGGTGCGTGTAACGTTTTAGTTGAGAAATTTTGCATAATGCCATATAGTAAAATAAGAGTAGGTGCATGTCTGTTCTGAATTCTTCTGTGCACATATGTCAAATAAGAATGTTCTATATTTTTTTATTTTTTTCAACCTGTGTCATCCCATTGCTGGGCAAAGGTCTTCCCCACTGTCTTCCAGGACTTCCGCTCGCGTGCCAAATCCCACCAATCTGTCTCGAAGGCATCGAGATCATCACGCCAGCGTCTACTAGGCCTTCCTCGGCGCTGTCGCCCGTCTTCAGGCACACACTGCGTGACGATCGTTGCCCATCTGCCCGGGTGCATGCGTCTTACATGGCCCGCCCAATCCCATTTTAGCCTGGCAGCCTTATTTTCTGCGTCAGCGATGCCGGTCTTTAAATGCAGCGTGGTGTTACAGATTCTGTCAATGCTCTTTACTGCAAGCATGCTGCGCTCCATTGCTCTTGGCAAACCTTGAGTTGGGATTTTTGAGCCACGGTTAAAGAACACGTTTAGGAAAGTTTGGGTTCTATTACATCCTAATAAAACGAGTGATTAATTAAAGTTGTAGGGTGAATGATTTTCCTGCAAGCCACCATCATACTTTCAGTAGCCGGAACTGACAGCGGCAGTGTCCGAATCACAAAATTGCTAAGTTGGAGTGGTGGCATTAGTGCTTACCCTACCCATACAAATGAATAAACTTGCTGAATGTTGCTTAACCCCATTTATTTTTTAATACAAGTCGAATAAAATCCTGGCTTCAGAAATTATCATACCATGAAACGGAGGATTTGCTAATAATACAAAAATAATAATTAAAATACCTAGCTTTATAAATCAATTTAAATTTATGCCATAACTTAACATTGGTCTAAGATAAATACTATAAGATCGCTCTCGATTGTCCAATGGAAGACGTCAAAAACTGGGATACTGAAAATCTAGTCCAGTTTTTGACGCACCATTATACTGATAAATACTTAGGTTATTATATACTTTAGGTACTTATTTCCTGATTTGTTATAGATTTGTATATAATTATTCGTACCCCAGTGTCTAGTAACAAATTGGCTACCTGTATATATATGTTACCTTTGTATTTACTCTTATGTAAACCAATAAATCATTTTTAATTTTGTTTTTCATTTTCATTTTCAATTATGCCAGATCAAAACCCTTAATTAATAACCATGCAGAGAAAAAGCATAACAAAAAACAGAATTCACCATCAAACTATTTCAGAGACACCTAAGGATACCTTGAAGTTACGAGTAAAATACACAACAAAATTCTCCACATTTCGTACCAAGTATTATAGTATAGGTCGCCGAAAATTACAGGCTATTACTGCAGCCACCTTTTGTCCTGCACTGATGAATTACATTGTTAACCTTGGAGCACAACTGCAATGCAATTGTGGTGCCTATAATTTATATCACAATGTATGGTATGTAACAAACCATGAAATTAAGCGTTATGCCACAGGTTATAATGAGCTGGTTCACTTTGTTGGACTGCGTAGGTTAAACTGATCAAACTTTTCAAGATCTAGCCTAACAAGGTGTTCTATAATGGGTAGATAATATCTTATAATCTTATAGTCTCAGCTAAAGCACCTACTAAAATGGGCGCCATGGTGTTTCATCATAGTATCTTATAACCTTAGTTTCAAAATGGAAGCGAGATAAGCTCTTTGTTCGTTTTCTATTGGAGTCAGGTCAGTTACCAGGTTAAAGTATGGTATAAATGGCCTTATCATGGTAATGGATGGTGTATAATATAAATAGCGAAAAGGCTATATCTAGTAGACCCATCATATGCATATTATGTCTGAAAACGAATAATCATGGTCTTTGTCCCATTTTCCCTTTCAGTACAAACTAACCTAGCAAACTTGAAGGTTATTACCCCCGAGTTAAACAGCTGATCGCTACCCAGCTGGTTTAGCCGCGTGCCACATAATGAGATGACATATTTGCAGTTTTTGCCGACGGCTCTGTCGCGCGACAGGTGACGTCACTGGAATGCCGCGAGTCGCACCGACTTCACCTGCCGATGGTATAAATATCCAATACATTCATTTCTTATAAGCATTCCCTGTAAGACAAGGTGGTCTAGTGCTGATGAAGGTTTTTATGATCGTTAGGTAGCGTAGGTCAAAGAAAATGATTGGTCGGTAGCTAGGAGGTATGGCAGTTCATTATTGTATGTGATCGATTATTGTCGAGGCATCTGCAAGGTATTTCAATAATTAAGGAGGTATGCTGTAGGGAAGGTCCAATTATCTGGTTTTGCAGCTACCAGCCGCTGTCTGCTTCATGATTGGTCTAAGTTGAATAGTTTGATATTTGTTTCGGCCAATGTTTTGAGTAAAATAATGCTGCTCTAAATAAAATATTACTTGCTGAACCTTGCTTTTGACTGTAATTGGAGTAAAAATCAATGGCATTTCCATCCAATTTATAAACATTAATTAAGTATCCAATAACTTAAGGGGACACTGGAGGGACAATCGCCCATACAACACGTACTACCAAGATCATTTCTAATTGGAGCATATTTCTACCTTAACACGGTATTATTTTAATTTGAATAGTATTTATCTAGGTTCCCAACCATATATTAGATCAAAATACTTACCTAAAATGAAATAGAAGCGTATCGCATTCTGCATGTTTTTACGTCATAAAAGACCTGTTTTCAACCTAATTGTTTCGCATTAAAAACAACAACATCTTACGTATCCTAGTCATGGGAACATAGATTATATCGTCTAGTTACAGAATAACAACACAATGAGAAAAATACAACACGTTTTCAGTCATCATTTTTGGTATTACGTAACACGGTCAAAATCGTATCAAATTTAGAATCGTTCTATTGCTATCACTGTCGCTCTGCGTGGCTAAACTTCGTCACTAAACAGGGATAGCGATATTCAGGTCGAAGTTTTTGACGCGACCGAATTGAAGTTGCGCTCAGGGTTCGCCGGCGCGTTAACTATGTACCAAGATTCTTTTACACACAAAAATATATTGTATAAATAAACGTTTTCATAAATCAAGTTAGATATTTCCTTACATAGTAATCAAGCCTTTCTCTGAATGGCGGGCCTATCCCCTTGCCATTTGAAGTTATTTTAATTAAAAGCTTAATTCGGCTCCATTGTTATCTGGATATCTGTTATTCGCGCGGCCTGCCATCGCCGCGTTGCCTTTTAAGGGGTCCAATTAGCTGGTGTCTCCTTTCCGTTTTGTAAGGTTATATTCACACAGACCATTGCTTGATTGGAAGCCTTCCTCGAAGGCTCACTTAATCCTTTCACCACACTATTTATGTCACCTTAGGTTACAAAGCCCTTACTAATTATTTTGTGCGAGATTAATCCTAGTTTTAGAGTAACTTCGCAACATGATACACTTTTTTGTAGACATCGAGAATATGATGGTATCACTAGCTATAAATCTAGCTATAAAACGTCTACTTCTCAACATAGGCCTCCCTCATAGTTTTCCAGAGCAACTGATCTTGTTCGGCCTCGGTGGTTGCCAGCTCTAAGCTGCGCTCTCCAGTTCGTGCAGTGAAAGTTTGTAGCAGTCAAGTATGCACTTGACTGCTACAAACTTTGAATTCTCACATAAAAGTTGCAAGTTATTCTTGTACCTACAGGATAGATACATTTATTATTATATTTTTATAATACTAGACATTTCACGCAACGCTATCTAGCCCCATATTAAGCAATGTCTGTACTATGGGAACCAGATAACTGATATAATACTTATATACTTTTTGTTGTAAATACACACTCATAAAATATAGACTAACATCATTGTTAGTCTATATATTATGAGTGTACAAACAGTCACAAGTTTCTCGGCAGGAATCGAACCTGAAACCTCCTGCGTCTCAGCCGGCTGATTCGCCCACTGCGCCACGGAGCTCGTCATGAAGGAAGAACAGGAAGAGCACTACTAAACGCGTGTGAACCGGCCTCAACCTTGCCTCCTTTTCCGTCTAATTACACTTTCCTTCCGCGAGACGGCTGTCAATTACAAATTACAAGCAGTATGGTAAGGGGAAGAGTGTAGACATTCCTTAGCTATGCGCTAACGTTTCTGGGCTCGATGATCGGTGAAGGCTGTTGATTGATATTTCTTTTGGGAAAACCCTTAGCGCCAGATATTGCTAACGAGTTTTGATTATAACAATGCTAATTTATTAATTTTTTTTGTTTCAGGTTCGTAAACATGAAAAAAAAAACACTTTTAGTGTATCAGTAAGTACCTAACATAGATTTTTTTTAAATACCTCTCAAGTTCGTACAGTAGAAACTCAATAAGACTCAGAAATATTTTTTTATAGAAAACCTATAATAATCTAAGTTTTAGTATAGCTAAAGGTATAACTGCCGTGGGGCGCCGGCAGTAGAATGTTGCCCTTCCGCTCTTGCCCGTGGATGCAGTAGGAGTCTGCTAAGGGATACCCCCGAAAGATGGGCAGCAGCGTCTTTTCGTGTTTTCAATACCTATACTGCGCTCGCCAACCCGCTTGCCAAGCGTGGCGAGTATGGCAACAACCCCCTCATGGATTTACAACATAAAACCAGACCGCAGTTCCTGGAGATCAATGAGGGAGGCCTTTTTCCAGCAGTGGACGTCCTACGGCTGATATGATATGATGAAAGGTATAACGCTTTTGTAGTAGCTCAGGCATGTTCGTGGAAGCACGCGCGGACACCTTTGATGCCATCTGGAGTAAAAAATCGCCTCACTACTGCGCACGGTACGCAAGAGCGTCATCGCCACCAAACTTGATTGTCCTCTGATGTGGAAGCTCACGCAGATGAGTTAGCAATTGAGTAGATTAGATTAGATTAGAAAATTCTTTATTGCACTAATAAAAAGATACATAAGCGAAGTTAATGCTAATTAGCATTTTCTTCCAGCTAACCTTTGTGTAGTGTGGAGAAAGTGGTAGTGCCAGAAAAAGGAAATTTAATCAAACTTTAGCTTAGAAATAAACTTACAAAAATTAAAAATAATAATAATACACATACATAAACGAAATACACAAATATATCTACATAAAGTGCTCAATTTTGTTGGGTATCTCGAAGAGAGATGAAGTATTTAAAGAGTTTGGATTTGAAGATTCCCATAGAGGCGGCCTTGCGGATTTCCAATTTTGGAAATTGATGACAAATTTGAGTACTGAAGCCCCTAGATTAAAGCTTTTTACCATCAAAACGAATAAATCAATTATTATTATTATAGCTGTATTAATACTGTAGGTATCGGATACATTTTTAGAATGTCCCTGTATTTTTGTTCATTAGAACAGCCAGGTGATTTAAGTAAAGATAACTTTTTTAATTTAGCTTTTGTTGGAAGTTTCAAGGGAACAGTGAAGAGCGCGTTTGTTTTAGAAATCTGTCAGATTGTCTAGAAACTGACCGAGCGATGGGCGTGTAACAGCAACTAACCATTAAACATTTTATACTTGGAACGAACCCTCTGGTCTGTATTAGTTGTACATTATCTCTTTACATAGCATAAAATGAAGTCGCTTCCGCTGTTAACTTAGATCTTTTAAACTACTCTCCGGATTTTAATGTAGTTTTCAGCAATAGATAGAGTGATTCAAGAGGAAGGTTTATATGTATAATACAGACATAACTCTGTTTGTTTGTTACCATTACTACTACTACTAAACGGCTGAACGGATCGTATTGAAATTTTGCAAGGCGATAGATTGTATCCTGGGAAAGAACATAGGTTACTTTTTAGCCAACTGCGCAAAATGAGGGTAATGTTTTATTGAAAAACCACCCGTGCGAAGCCGCGGGCGGGTCAGCTAGTTATATATAGGTACTTATGTATACATTTTAGTTTTCATTTTGAATAATAGTCGGTTGAGTGGAGTCTGTGCGCTAATTTTCGCCCTTCCATTATGTTAATAATAGATAAATAATGCTGGACATTTCACACAGCATTATGTAGCCGCAAACTAAGCAAAACTTGTAGTATGGGAATCAGATAACTGACAGAATGTTTTGTTAATACATGAATTATACAGAAAAACGTCTTAGCCACCCACTGCGCCAAGGAGGTCGTAATATTGGTAAACTATCAATCTTAATATACTTACACTGTACAATCAGTTAATTAATCATCATCATCATATCAGCCGTAGGACGTCCACTGCTGGACAAAGGCCTCCATCATTTTTCTCCAGGAACTGCTGTTGGAAGCGACCTGCATCCAACGCCGACCTGCGGTTCTTACCAAGTCGTCTGCCCATCTTGTAGGTGGACGTGCTACGCTGCGCTTGCCGGTCCGTGGCCTCCATTCGATAACTTTCCGGCCCCATCGGCCATCTGTTCTGCGCGCTATATGGCCTGCCCATTGCCACTTCAACGTGCTAATCCGTCGGGCTATGTCGGTGACTTGAGTTCTCCTACGTATCTCCTCATTTCTGATTCGATCCCGTAGAGAAACCCCGAGCATAGCCCTTTACATAGCTCGTTGAGCGACTCTGAGCTTATTCATAAGGCCAATAGTGAAGGACCACGTCTCGGTTCCATATGTCATCACTGGTAACACACACTGATTGAAGACTTTCGTCTTAAGGCACTGAGGTATGTTGGACGTTGCGAAGTTTCCCAAACGCTGCCCATCCGAGTTGGATTCGACGATTGACCTCTTTCTCGAAGTTGGACCTACCTAATTGGACTGTTTGTCCTAGGTATACATACGCGTCGACAACTTCAAGAGCCGAGTTCTCAACCATAATTGGGGCAGGGACGACATGGACATTCGACATGATTTTCGTCTTGTCCATGTTCATTTTAAGTCCTACTCGTTGGGAGACTCGATTGAGGCCTTCGAGCATCATGCTGAGCTCTTCCATCGACTTTGCCATGACCACAATATCGTCGGTAAACCGAAGGTGAGTGATGTATTCGCCGTTAATATTGATGCCCAGTCCTTTCCATTCCAGAAGCTTGAAGGCATCTTCCAATGCGGTCGTAAACAATTTCGGAGAGATGACATCTCCCTGTCTTACGCCTCTTTTTAAGAGAATCGCCTTCGAGCTCTGTTCGTGTACTCGGACTGACATAGTGGCGTTTTTATACAAACACTTCAACACTTCGCTGTACCGATATTCAATACGGCATCGTTGGAGAGACTCAAGCGCTGCCCATGTTTCGATCGAATCGAAGGCTTTCTCATAGTCCACAAACGCGAGACATAGCGGCAAGTTATACTCTTCGGTCTTCTGTATGACTTGCCGCAGCGTATGTATGTGGTCTATGGTACTGTAGCCTTTACGTTAATTAATAATTAGGATTTTTATTTTGTACCTCTTTATTAAAATCTAATCGATATTAAGTCAATTGAATTAAATTCGTTCCTAAAATCTCAATATTTTAACCAACTTAATTATGGTGCTAACTGAACCCACCAACAACTGTTTCTTAGTTATTATATTAAAATGTTACACAAGTTCTAACGTTAAAAGAAACCTGAAGTTACATACCGACCGACGTAGATAAGCCATAACGTGTATTAAAATTATTGGACCACAAAATGTTGCGCTTAGCACTTGATAATCACACGAACGATAATTAGCAACGTAACAGCTCCGTTAAGTTATGGTAATCGCTTGTTGTAATCACTAGTAACATCCATAGAATGTTTACATCTATGAAAATCGCTTTAAAAAATTGTCTATGAAACATAAGTGGTTCTTTATCGCAGCTTTTATTCATCATTTGGACTCAATTAATTATTATTAAGTTTTCATAACAATATTTTTAATATTCCAATAATCTATGTGCGCAGGAATCTATTGCAATGATATATAAAGGCTACTTAAATTAGTACCTAAATACTTTTTACAATGTAACAGTTAATATAAGTTAAAAGCCGTTACAATAATGAATGAATTTTTAAACTCCAATAGGAACAAAAAAAGTTGGAATAAACGATTCTTGATGTGCCCAGAAACTTCTCAACAGGAATCTTAACGCGTTACGGCATATAACTTAAAAAAGTATAAAAAGCGGTCAAGTGCGAGTCGGACTCGCCCATGAAGGGTTCCGTAGCAGCAAGTAACATAATATAAAAGTTCTTGTAGTTCGTTGTAACTTTTTTATATTTGAGTTGATTGAATGAAAGGTAAATTGCGGTTTACGATTTAGGACGTATTAAAAAAACTACTTCTAGTAGGTAGTCGATCTCGTTCAAACCAATTTTCGGTGGAAGTTTGCATGGCAAAAATATATACATCATATATATTTTTTTTTAGTTTTATCATTCTCTTATTTTAGAAATTACGGGTGGGGGGGGGGGGGGGGGGGGGGGGGGGGGGGGGGGGGCACACATTTTACCACTCTGAAACTGTCTCTCGGGCAAACTATTCGGTTTACAAAAAATGTTTTTAGAAACCTCTATATCATTTTTGAAGACCATAGGTATGCCACACGTTTTTCTATTTTTGTGTGAAAATCTTAATGCGGTTCACAGAATACATCTACTTACCAAGTTTCAACATTATAGTTTTTATAGTTACGGAAAAAAGTGGCTGTGACATACGGACGGACAGACAGACAGACATGACGAATCCATAAGGGTTCCGTTTTTGAATTTAATGCGAAGATGCTTTAAAATTTAATGTTAAAATAAATATACGTGCGATGGAGCGCAGCATTCTCAGATTCAAGCGTATTGACCGCATACGCAACACCGAGTTACGCTCGCGAACACAAATCGTAGATGTAGCTATGAAAGCCACCAAACTCAAGTGGGACTGGGCTGGTCATTTATGCCGTATGTCGGATGATCAGTGGGCTAAGCTCACCACCGAGTGGAACCCCGACCGACACAGCCCGAAGACGTCTTGGCAGACCAAAGAAGAGATGGAGGGATTAGCTCACTAATTTCCGAGCGGACTGGAACATTTTAGTGCTTGAAAGAAGTGTCTGGAAAGAATGGGGGAGAGGCCTTTGCCCAGCAGTGGGACACAGTGGGCTGATAATAATAACTTACAGGACCACAATAACCAGAGCAACCAAAACCTTACAGACAAACATACCTTATTAACTGAATGGGCCCGAAAGTCACTCCACGGAAGTCACTCCACGGAAGGCACTACCACGACTTGAGTCAACCCAACGTCGACAAACAAGCGTCGAACGAATGGCTCAGCCGAGGTGAACTCTTCCCCGAGACTGAAGGATTCATGATTGCAATACAGGGCCAAGTTGTTGAAACGCGCAATTATCAAAAGCATATCATGAAAATACAGAATATACCAACAGAAATGTGTAGAAGGTGTAACAGCAGCTCGGAAACAATCCAGCACATAACGGGGGCATGCAAGGCTATCGCACAAACTGATTACAAGTTTAGGCATGATCAAGTAGTCAACATAATCCACCAAAGCTTAGCAATAAAATATAAACTTGTAGGCACAACCGTAAAACCAACACCCTATTACCCTATATACCCCTGAAACCGTGCTGGAGAACGCTACTCACAAACTGTATTACGATCGGGCCATCCTAACTGATAAAACCACACACTTCAATAGACCAGACTTGACCCTTATAGATAAAACCAACAAAACAGCACTCCTTGTTGACATCGCCATCCCCAACACTCACAACCTTCAGAGCACCATCGCAGAGAAACTATCCAAATATATTGATCTCAAAAACGAAATAACTCGCATGTGGCATCTGCAAAGAGTTTCCATTGTTCCAATAGTGTTGTCAACAACCGGTGTTATACAAACAGCTATCCCAATCTTTAGAATATTTAGACCTGCCGAAGCACACTTACATTCTGCTACAAAAAGTAGCTATTTTGAATACGTGTAGGATCGCGAGAAAGTTCCTACAGACTGAGCTTCCTAGCGAAGTTCGGACCACTGAGGTGCACTTGGCTTAGGCCCGTGGCCCCCAGTTATTACCGATTCTTTGAAAATCGAGAAAATCTCTGAACACCATAATAATAAGATAAATATCGCTCTCCATACAATCCAATGGAAGATGAAAATATATATTATCTTCGCCAGGGGCGATGTGATGACCCATTAGATTGTATGGTGGGCAATATTTTATTTATAGCATCTTCACCGTGTGTGACGTCTTTAATTGGTATTATGACATCGGATTTATATTTGATGGCGGGCAAAAAATAACGTCAAATGTTAAATTAGATTAAATATAAAAAAAACAGGTAGATACAAAAAGATGGAGCATTGCTTGATCCATTTTTGTCTTTTAATCGTTATTATATCTGCTATCGGGCGTCCACTGCTGAACATAGGCCTCCCCAATAGATCTCCAGAGCGATAGGTTTTATAGGACCTGCACCCAAAGGCTCCATTTACAGTATAAACTGACCTCTCATTCTACGAAAAGCCTACACAATGCGAGGTCAGCTTATACTGGATAAGTATAGCTTGATGTGTAGCCGTGTGGACTGACCAAGTACATTTAAAAAACCATAATAAAATGTCTCAATAAAACAGGATGTATACCATGCCTCAGTTTTATGCAATTTAAGACTTTGGGACACATGTTTAAGGTACAAACCAGAAATGATATTAAACGCATATTCTCGTATTTCGTGATCTTGTTTTCCACTTAGTCTGGTTCAACGTCTTGCAACGCTTCAGCTAATTTTGATTGGCGTATCTAGTTTATTGGTGCTTAGTTTCCAATTGAATCGTCATTATTCGCATAAAGAGGTGTGCATGCACACCATTTTGGAGATCCAAACATAATGATTTAAATTAACATAACGTATCGATCCATTGATGATCCGTTGTTACTTATATAATGTAAACAACATTCATCATGATCATTATTAATATTGAATCATATTCATCATCATTGCTCATGCAAATGTACCGAAATATCTGGATACTCTAAAACTCACGAATCTTGGTATCGAATGGAAATTATTGTCAATAGGAAAACAATATTTATGTAGTAGGTACAATATTTTAATACTCTGGTAGGACATTGTTAAGCTTTGTGGAAAATCTTAAGCTGAAAGAGAACTCATAAGTAAGTGGATTTATTCAACAAATGATAATTCGAAAATTGTTATATTTAAAAATTAATTTCTCACATGCAAAGATCTCTTTCAATGACTTGCTCTTTATCAAGATAAAGGATCATTTACAAAAATATCTCCACGTCCGTAAAGAATTCCCGCATCATCGGGCATTTTAATTAAAATAAATATTTTAGGCATATAAGGAAGTTCTCCAATCGGTCGTTAAGCACCTCTGAGATTACTTTCCATATTAAGGCTCTCACTGCACGATCAAGCTTTTTTCAGCACATTCATAAACGGTCAAGCTCAAAGCGAACACTAGTTTTTAGGGTTCCGTACCCAAAGAGTCAAACAGGACCCTATTATTAAGACGCCGCTGTCTGTCTGTCTGTCACCAGGCTGTATCTCATGAACCGTGATAGTTAGACAGTTGAAAATTTTCACAGATGATGTATTACTGTTGCCACTATAAAAAAAAATACTAAAACAGAATAAAATAAATATTTGAGGTGGGCTCCCATACAACAAACGTGATTTTGTTGTTCGTTTTTGCTCGATTTTGATAACGGAAACAGGCAGACGCTTGAAATATTCACAGAATGTTTAGTTATATATTTACTTTAAAAATAAATAATTAAATTAAATAAAAACAAATATTTAAGGGGGGCTCCCATAGAACAAACGAGATTTTTTTGCTTGTTTTTGCTCGATATTGATAACGGCAACCTGTAGACGCTTGAAATAATCACAGAATATTAAGTTATATTATTCACTTTAAAAATAAATAATTAAAATAAAATTAATATTTAAGGGGGGCTCCCATACAACAAACGTGTTTTTTTGCCGTTTTTATAGATAATGGTACGGAACCCTTCGTGCGCGAGTCCGACTCGCACATGGCCAGTTTTTGTTTCATTAGTAGCTCACCAGAACACAGGAAAGTTAACTTTTTTTATACGACCAGGAATTGTGACAAGCATATGGCCCACCTGATGTAAAGTGGTAAACATATTACAAAGTATTGCTTCGTGGGTCACGCATTTGCGAACGTGCCTAAGTCCTTCAACTTGAGGCATACTGGTGTAAAGCCTCATGTGCCTGTAATATCACCGGCAACCATAGCCTTCAAATCGAAACACAGCAATGTTGCTCGATGCCAGAAATAGGTATGGTTTACTTTCCCGGGTGAGACCTTTCATAAGTAACCCTACTACTCTTAACGCGCCGACGAACACTGTGCGCAACTTCAATTCGGCCACGTCAAAAACTTCAGCCTGAATATCGCTATCCCTGTTTAGCCACGCAGAGCGACAGTGATAGCAATAGAACGATTTTAAATTTGATTAGATTTTGACCGTGTTCCGTAATACCAAAAATGATGACTGAAAACTTGTATTTTTCTCATTGTGTTGTTATTCTGTAACTAGACGATATAATCTATGTTCCCATGACTAGGATACGTAAGATGTTGTTGTTTTTAATACGAAATAATTAGGTTGAAAACAGGTCTTCTATGACGTAAAAACATGCAGAATTCGATACGCTTCTGTTTTATTTTAGGTAAGTATTTTGATCTAATATATGGTTGGGAACCTAGATAAATACTATTCAAATTAAAATAATACCGTATTAAGGTAGAAATATGCTCCAATTAGAAATGATCTTGGTAGTACGTGTTGTACGGGCGATTGTCCCTCCGGTGCCCCCTTAACTAACATAGCAAAACGCGACAAATAATTTAAAGTCCTAGAAGTATAATGTAAAACCTGCTTTTACTGTGTCAGACTAGTGTAGTTGACAGAGTAACTATGATTCGGTAGATACTATGTCGACTATGTGACAAGAGGCTTCTATGTCAATGGCCTTAAAATATGACCTAATGGTACAGTGAAAAGTAAATAAATAATAACCCAAACATAACAACGCTTGTACTATGGGAACCAGATAACTGATAGAATACTTATATACTTTTTTTATAAATAGATATATACCTAGGTACATAAATTTTACAGAAAAACTACCAGATCCGGAACAGATATCTGTAGATAATGCAAACATTTGTTCCGCGGTACGTATTTGTGGCACGTAGACTTTTTCGTGCACAGATGTAAAGACGTTTACAACCATGTCGATAGCTTATGTTAGGCCTTGCTTGAATATTTAATCGAAGTCAGTTGCCACTATTTTGCTGGCCATTTTCCAGCTGTCTATCACTTTAATGCAGCCTATTTGATTGTTGGTACGTGCTTCGAATTAAGCCTGACTTCACTGCGGCAAAGATGATAGCTGCTATCACATATTCATTCAGTTTTCATTCTTTACTAGCGTTAGCTTCGCTAACTTGGTAGTAAATCCATTGCACAAAATACTTTAAACTAAAAACTCGGATTGTTTTTGACGTATTGAAGTAGTGTAGTGATTTTTACTCATTGAAGTCAAGGATTATTTATTTTATTTATTTCATCATGTGTGTTTGTTCGTTTAATTTTATGTTTTTGTGTTCTATTGCTGTCTTCTCGATTAGTGTAATTGGTCATTTCAATAATGCCGTTTCAATTGAACAAAAAAATTTAACACAATAATGAATCATTTTGATATGTTTTTCTTATGTTATTTAAATTTTAGTTTTTTAATTAGAACGGCCTTGGCCAATTACAAAAGGGAATAATTTTTACAAATAATTAATATATGTCAATGTTATAAAAAAAACAATAGGATTACTATAAATAATAATGATATTATTAAGCAATAACATTTACACACTCTTCTCACAAAACCTCAAGCGCTCCAACATTATCATCTTCCATTCGTCCGCAAACACATCACATTCAGGGCTAAATAGACGTCAATTCAAGCAGACGCAGTGTAGGGTTGCATAGTATGAATTGGAATATCTCTAGCATATATATAACGCCAGGTTACAAACTAAATTGTGTGCTAAATTTAAATAAACTCGAAAACATTTTTACATGCATATAATTTTTTGCATTTAGACTAACAATACGAAGTAGGTTGCTATCAGGCCAAACGGAACGTCTACTTGGGTCCTTACTTTTAATCATTTAAATAAGTGGTTTTTGATCGTGTGATGGAACCTTACACGCGGATTCGCGTGCTCTCACCTTAGGCATCCACGAGTTATCTCAGTGGTAAGGTGATCTGGGTCAGTTGGTCGCTCGAGCTCCGAGCTCCAAGCTGCGAGCTTCTACTGCCCAGGTCTGTTGCTAGGGTTCTTTGGAGGGGGTAGCTTATTGTTTTTCTATCCAAGGCTTCGGTTGCTATTCGTTTAGAGAAATAATCGGTTTCAAATTTAGTCTAAGGGTTTTATATGTAGCTGACATCCTTAAAAAAATTAGGATGGGATGGCATCGTGAGTTTTTTATAGTCATTGTCTTGGGAGTTGAAGTTTAATATGATCCGAATGATTACGACTGAGTAAAGTTAACCCTGTAGAGCTGAAAGGACTGTGCGGGACTTAATTAGCCCGTCAAGGAAGAATTAAAAAATGTGTGCTAGAAAAAAGTGCACATCAAATTATGTTAAATAGGCGTAGTGCATAAAAAGCATTAAAAATCAAATACTAAATTTACAACGTGAAATAGTTATTAATAATAATTTTGTTAAGACTTTTAGAGGCGCTTTAGCCTGTCGAGACAGTTGATTATTAGTTGTTTAAAATAGCACACCGAGACTGTGTTTAGCGATATTTTGTTACTTATGTGTTTCTGTTAAGGGGACACCGGAGGGACAATTGCCCATACAATACGTACTACCAAGATCATTTCATATGGAGCATATTTCTACCTTAATAAGGTGTTATTTTAATTTGAATAGTATTTATCTAGGTTCCCAACCATATATTAGATCAAAATACTTACCTAAAATGAAATAGAAGCGTATCGCATTCTGCATGTTTTTACGTCATAAAAGACCTGTTTTCAACCTAATGGTTTCGTATTAAAAATAACGACATCTTACGTATCCTAGTCATGGGAACATAGATTATATCGTATAATTACAGAATAACAACACAATGAGAAAAATACAACAAGTTTTCAGTCGTCATTTTTGGTATTACGGAACACGGTCAAAATCTAATCAAATTTCGAATCGTTCTATTGCCATCACTGTCGCTCTGCGTGGCTAAACTTCGTCACTAAACAGGGATAGCGATATTCAGGCCGAAGTTTTTGACGCGGCCGAATTGAAGTTGCGCTCGGGGTTCGCAGGCGCGTTAATATAGTATAGACCTTTGAAAACACAGCCGTTCAAGGATCACGTCAATATATTTTTGTATATGGCTGTGTGTGGTACCTGACCGATTACATAATTTTTTAAAAATTTTTCTTCTTTACCCTATGATTTGGTAATTCCAACGCCGCCCTTTGTACGGCCCTGCTGCGTCCACTTAATTCGCTAATCGCCACCACCAGGGTCGGAAGTAAGGAGGTAGGTGCTAAGAAAGGAATTGGAAGCTCGCGGTGAAACCGGCAGTTTTTGTCCGTTTATCTCGACATGGCATTAGAAAGACGATGAAAATTTTTAAAGGCGTTTATCCGACTTTGTTATTTAGGTTCAAGAACTTTTTCTAAAATCGTTCCTCTCAGAACATGTCTACGGAATGAGTTACTTTCGAGAATATAAATTGTTTTATTTCTTATAATTTTTGTTCATTTTAAACTTTTGCAACACCCACGCTTGGAATCGGTTTAGAACTAGATTATTGTCTTACTTCATTGTAGTCTCGTAGATGACAAATTATGTTCTCCAAAGCAATACTTGTTAATCTCTTGTCTCAGTCTAGACACATTAACTTGGAATGAAGGCTGGGAATTTAGAATATGCTAAGCTAAGCATTTCAGTTATTAAATTTTAAACTAAATAAGATGTGTAGCAATTGTAAAAAATATTATTAGTACTTAATTGTGAAAATTCTGAAGAATGGAACAAATCTCTTTACCTTAAAATCCTGTTATAATGTAATGTGAAAGCGTACCTTCTGATTTAACTATCGTATTTTTAAAACTTTCGCGATCCCTATACATAATAAGAATAATAACACACCGTCCAAACCATCCTCTCCATCCAAAGGTTGTCTGGAAGAGATCGCTTCTAAGCGATAAGACCGCCCATTGTACTATTTGTCTTGTATTTTATATTTTGTTTGTGTTTTTTTTGTTTATATTGTGTACAATAAAGTGTATTCAATATATCATTCATTCATAATTCTGATATTTAAGGGGTATGTACCATTTTAGGGTCGGCGCTCACTGCTGGCATGGCATGGCAAATGATTTTTGTACGCGGAAATGACTTTGAATCTTATTTTAACACCCTTAGCGCTCACATTTCGGAATGCCACGGTATGCCACAGCCTGCCGCGGCATACCCCGGTCTCCGTGTGATATCAAAGGAATGTGAGTGCTATGGTTGTTAAAATAAGATTCAAAATTATTTCCGCGTACAAAAATCCTTTGCGATGCCATGCCGGCAGTGAGCGCCGGCCCTTAGGGTTCCGTACTTCAAAAAGTAAAAAAGGAACACTTATAAGAACACTCTCTTGTCCATCTGTCCGTCTGTCCGTCTGTCCGTATGTCAGTCCGTGTGTCACCACCGATTTTCTCAGGAACGGGTGGACCTAGCAAATTGAAATTTATACTAGATACTGAGGTCTATAGTCTATTAGGTGTATAAAAATCAAGTTCCCGAGTCAACACGTTAAAAAGATATGGGCAAATTTAGATTTGCTTGACTTGTAAGTATCAAAGTTTACCTATATTTTCAATTTTTGATATTTTTCGGAACTTTCCCTTTTCTTGTGCTATAAGACCTTGCTTTTAACCAAAATTGACAATTCTAGGTCAACCGGAAGTACACTATAAGTTTTCGGTCGAAAACCTATATGGTAGTTCCCGTTCTAGAATCACGAAATTTGCCAAAAAGCAAGGCCTTACAGCAAAAATAAAGGAAAAATTCCAAAAAATAAAAAGCGTTGAATATTAAAGGGTGCCCCCATACATACATAGTTGACGCCTATTAAGATAGTTTTCTGAGTTGTATGGGCGCTCATACAATTTTAAATAAATAAAATTGTGCTATTGAATAAAATAAATATTTAAGTGCGGCTCCCATACAACAGACATGATTTTTTAGCCGTTTTTATAGATAATAGTACGGAACCCTTCGTGCGCGAGTCCGACTCGCACTTGGCTGGTTTTTATTTGTTATTACGACGTTTCGATTGTTTTGCCGTGGTCAGCATAACAAATAAAAAAGGTACATGTAAATAATATCAATAAATAAATATTGATGGACATTTCACACAGCACTATCTAGCCCCAAACTAAGCAGAGCTTGTACTATGGGAACCAGATAACTGATAGAACACTTATATACTTTTTTTTGTAAATACATTCTTATAATTCTTCTCTATTTGGAAAAAGTACAAAAGGCATTTCTTAGGTACCTTTATAAGCGAATTGCAGGGCTTTACCCTTTCATGTACCCAACTCAATTCCTCTTAAGATACTTAGGTTATAATTCCCTCAAAACTAGGAGAGCGTATGAGCAGATAACCACTGTCTGCAAAATATTTCGCATCAAAATTGATGCACCTGATCTGATTAACGAGCTACTTCGCTTTTATGTCCCAAACCAATATATCCGGTGCAGAAGACACAGGCTTCTTGTCGTACCCTCGAGCCGTACTGTATCCCGTGCTAACTCCCCGCTGCCTCGCACACTCACCGCCCTCAACAAACTCCTAGATGCCAACCCTGATTGCGATGTGTTTGCTGACGAATGGAAGGAATTGATGCTGGCATGTCTGAGGTATTGTGAGATTGATTGTATGAAAGGTCTTTAATTTAACAATTCAATTTATGATTTATGTGTGTGATTTAATGAATTTATTTATATTAATGTGTATTATTTTAATTTAATTTTATTGTTAATTTGTATACTGTGTAGATTCTTATTGTAATTTAGATTTTAATTTGACAATGGTTTATGTAAATAATGTTATAAATATTTTATATTAATTAGTGTAATTGGTTAATCCGTTCCAATTAAATAAATTAAATAAATAAATATAATATATAGAAAAACACCCGGAACAAATATTTGTAGATCATGCTAACATTTGTTCCGCGGTGGGAATCGAACCCACTATCTCCTGCATCTCAGCCGGCTATACGCCCACTGAGGTCACGGCCACGGAGGTCGTCGTAAATAATCGAGGTGTGCGATAAATACCCGTGTAAGTGCTTATGGGTTGAATCCTCCACTTCAGCTGAGGGAGATGGGTGGAATTAAACGAGATGTTACTTCACTGCATGCGTTATATTTCGTCACGTAAATTACAATGTGGGCGCGCGAGCAGACCCGTGTACGCGATGCGATGCGGTATCCGACTGCATCGTTCCCATGGAGCGAACAAGCGTCTTACAGTTTTGCTTACCGCGCTAATTGCTGTCACTACACCCGTTTGAATCAGTAATCATAACATTTATAACGATCATTATAATGTTCAACATCAACGATCAACATACCTCAGTGCCTTAAGACGAAAGTCTTCAATCAATGTGTGTTACCAGTGATGACATATGGAACCGAGACGTGGTCCTTCACTATTGGCCTTAAAAATAAGCTCAGAGTCGCTCAACGAACTATGGAGAGGGCTATGCTCGGGGTTTCTCTACGGGATCGAATCAGAAATGAGCAGATACGTAGGAGAACTCAAGTCACCGACATAGCCCGACAGATTAGCACGTTGAACTGGCAATGGGCAGGCCATATAGCGCGCAGAACAGATGGCCGAGAAGATGGGCAGACGACTTGGTAAGAACCGCAGGTCGGCGATGGATGCAGGCCGCTTCCAACCGCAGTTCCTGGAGATCAATGAGTTTGTCCAGCAGTGGACGTCCTGCGGCTGATATGATGATGATGATGATTATAATGTTCAGCCAGTGCAGACCCGTGGCCGGCCATAGGCCTCTCTCTGTTTATACGATACGTCCCGATCTTGTGCTAGTTAAGACCGCGACCCACGGTATCTACAATATCGTCGTCCTACCTCGCCTTCGCCGTGGACTGAAATTAGACATTTCTAAAATAAGCTAAGCTTTGAATTTGGACTTTATTGTGATGCACCATAAATAGATAATGGAATAACTATACCTGCCTTGGATCCCCCAAGCAAAATAAAGATTGACAAGACACGTTATGAGTTTTGCTCTGCAGGAACCGTTTGATGTGACCTCTCTGAGACAACACGTGCATTTGCAGGAAACAACTGTACACACACAGATGATGCAGCAATTACTATGCAGTTTATGCAATAACGATGTAATATTACCGTAAGATTTGATAACATCTGCTGAACTTGTCTTTGTTCATTTCTAATTTTGTTTTTATAACAACTGAAGATGGAATAAGCTAATGACCCACATGATGTTAAGTGATAATCATCGCATATAGCATATATTATGTGTGCGATATGTGTTGATCACCATTGCCAACGGATGTTGACAATCGTGATCAAAATTAAAATTTATAATTTTTTTTTATAAATTTTTTATTGAATAAACCAAAGTGATTAAAGTTGATTTCAGTTGATAGTTAAGAAAGTAAAGTTTATAGTAAGAACAAAGCAATTAATGGTTGATTCATAGATTTGCTTTTATTTTCATTCTCGCTTAAGTGATCCCCATTACCTACCACCATTTACCTACCATTTCCTCTACCAGACATTGCCTTGAAGGTCACACATCTTAAGAACTAAGGCATACAGGTGTAAAGGCTCATGTGCATGTAATTCATTAAAAAACTTGAAAAATGGAGAAACGTAGGCTTGACTATAAAAGCCATACATACATAATTAGCTTTAATCAACCTTAATGAATAGGACAGGACAATAGTAATAATAGCAAATGTTAAATATCAGATGCATACAGGTTTGCGCGATCCTCGTAACGCTATCGCTAGCCAGGTGAGTACAATTTCCAAATACCAATTTGCTTGGTATCACAAATACAGATTCCATTGTCTTACTTGACGATCGTCTTGCTAGCGTGAATATGTGATTTGCCCTCATAAATATAACTCATCTCGGCTGTGTCTGCATGAGTGAAACACAGGTACTCGTATTCGCAGGCCCCAGTGTGTCACGGAAGTAGTGTCAATACCCTATGACATCGCGCGTGCACCTGTTACCATGGTTTCGTTTTCATTATCGATTCCATTTCACTTTTTAGTCTAATTCTGTCGACAATGTTAGTATCTATCTTTTTTACAAATCGTGGAAGAAGCCTTCTCTTCTATCTGTCGTTGGTTGATAGGAATTTTATTTCGGATAATTCTCTTAACTAGTAAATTTGTACTAAAATCCAAAGCCGCGACCGTTATCTCGATTTTCTCTAAGAATAAATAACATCTCGCTTACTTAATAACATTATGCTTACTTTTATTAGTTTATATCTTTATATCTGTTGTGTCTAGCTTGTAAGGTATAATAAAGAATTTTCATTCATTCATTCATTCATCTTGCAAACTACTGCTTTCAGAAATTAAATTGCATCAATATTGTTTTTTTTTCGTTTGGAAGCTTCGAGGTTAAATTATCTTCGTTTGGTTTCTGAAAATAAAAAAAAAACACCATTTTTGCTTGGGAATCTTAAGAAAAACTTTCGTGATTTATTTCAATCATTATTTTAAGTTAGTTGTACTGCGAGGAAAGGCGCAGTGCGAGACGAAGTGGATCTCATTCACCCCGATGAAGGTTCACGAATTGAATCGAAACATTGTCGGTTGAAACACCGATTAAAACGGTACGTGATAAATCCCGTATTTATAATAATGTCTTCAAATCTTATTATCACTGTACCATTTTAAGATTTCATATAATTAATTGGATCGATATTTGAACGAGTATCCATGGTACCGTCTGCAGTCACAAACCGTTGCATCTCCGAACCTTGCGCGTTTTCTCTGCACGCGATCTAATGTTCAAAGCTAGTGCTGTTTACCCATGTCGGAATAGAGACGGTATATGCGTTTGGTAAGTTTGGGAGTAAAGTTTGTTATGATTATCTCCATAATTATTTAACGGATTGTGTCGCGTAGTATCGTTTTGCAGAGGCCCACTTGCACATTAAGACTAAGGAATTAGGCTATAAAAGAATCCATACAACAATTCATAATTTATAATCTATACTAATATTATAAAGAGGAAAGATTTGTATTGTTGTATTTTTGTGTGTTAGTTTTGTAATCAATAAACTCAAAAACTACTATGCCGATTTCAAAAATTCTTTCACCATTGGAAAGCTACATTCACCTTGAGTAACATAGGCTATATTTATTGCTAGAAAAGATTAGGGATCCTTACTAAAACTTAAGTAACGTAATCCAAGGTTTAAAAAAGTGCCCTAAAACGTCTTTCGTCGCATGCGCTGCGGATACTATTGATGATAGAACAAAATTATGTTCTACAATATTAAAGAATATATGAATATGTACAAAAAACTTCGTAACATTATAAAGAGAAAAGATTTGTTTGTTTGTATTGAATAAGCTCCGAAACTACTGAACCGATTTAAAAAAATATTTCATTGTTGGGAAGCTACACTATCTCCGGGTGACACAGGCTACTTTTTACCCAACTGCGCAGAAGGAGGGTAATGTTTTTATTAAAATACTACGCGTGCGAAGCTGCGGATTGGTCAGCTAGTAATTCATAAAGACGTTTATTTTTCCCTCACAAAAAGGTACTTATGAACTAGGTATTCTTAAAGATAATACAATATAGAAATAAAATTAAAAATTAAATAACAATGAAAAAAATATAGGGCTTATGATAAAAATACCTCGTTCGTAACCTGTTTTGTGAGAGACTGGTGTCTGAGGTAGGTTTACAAGATCTGTCACTTTAGGGCAAAATATAACACTTATTTCCTATCACTTTCTCCTCCATCCTATCACAGGAATTCACTTATTTTCCTAAATTGTATTGAGTATTATCATTGTAGTATTGTATCAATTGACTTGTTTATCTATCATTTTAACTATTGTACCACTTAATTATGTATTTTCTTTGTCATTTGATGTGGGAAGAAACTGACTCCTGACATTCAGCTCACGCTAGCTCAGGAGCCAGGGCTTCAACCAGATTTGTAAAAATTGGTTTATAACAAATAAACATTTTTGGTTTTATTTTTGTTGTAGTCTGTGTTATGAACTTATGAGGGGTTCCTGTATGATGTAAGGAACACGCGGATGAGCTCTTCCCTTGGGTTTAATGGTGAGGGTGAGATGGTAGTATAGTTTGGGCAGGCTGGATTTACAACAAACTGCCAAGTGATGTGCAAAAATTGACAGTTAACAAATTAAAAAAAAAACGTAATTAAACATAATCTTTATAAATAAAATAACATATCGGATTATTTAGACGATAGAGAAGCTTGATATTGAGATTGCTTCAACTCTGTCATAAATGTTACAATTTAGACGTAATTTATTTTATTTGTTGTACACTTGTATAACAATAAATATCTTGTATCTTGTTATGTATTGTAAAAGGATCTTTAATAAGAACAACCAGCCTTGTTTCTTGCGTTTCTTTTCAGGCTTGGTCGCGGAGGAACAGGCAGTAAAAGTGACGTTTCAAAGTGGTCCTTGTGATATTAATGAAATACATACATTTTGATTACTTCCAGCCGCTGTATACATTTTTTTCATTGATAGATGAGTGAGTGGTAAGCTTAGTAGATGAGGACAAAACTCTGAAAGAAAGCTTGATCAATGAATGATTACAGTGCATCTACAATGGTCATTCAACTTAATCATTTGCATCCTGTTTTAAAAAATAATACAGAGTAAAAGTCTTTTGTTATAACGTTACAAGAGAAATACCTTCACTTTCCATTTGTATCGTATCAGCGATCTATGAAAGAGAATTCGCGCATAATCAAATAAATGTTTGGATCAATCTGATATCGACGGCTGACGGCATGACCGAGCAACTAATACAAGATCCGAACCTGACATTGAAACAAGTGAAATCCTAACTTATCCGTCTTTACGAAGCGTCAATGGCTACTTCTATGTTACAGGTAAATTTTGAACTCAGACAAAACTAGTTCTTTCTAGGCAAAATCAAAAATAACTTTAGAATACGGGCTTTAGCTTGACTCAGATTCGATTACACAAATTATTTTGTTAAATATCTCTAATTGATATTTTCAATGTGATCTATCCGTTGGATCATTTTAATTGATCCTAAATCACGTCGGTAATTAAACGTACAAAACGCCAATATCACTATGATGTTAGTATAAGGATCAAGTTTGAAGCTTGTAAGCATGGTCTTGCCTATAATTAGTTCTTTGCCAGTAACATGAACATGGTCCGCCGGAAAGCAAACTCAATCACTTTCATCTCTGCGTTTTTTGTGCGACGCGTAATGAACTACACAAAAAGATATTTGCATCTATGTGGCACATCTTTTTTTATGCAGCCACAATTTGGGCACCTTGAAAAAGTGAGTTAAGGTATGTATGCTAGTGAAAGCTGCTTAGTTTATTTTTTCCTCAGATATAAAAAAAAAACTTTAATGAAAATTGTGAAGTAGATATGGATAATTCAACTGCAGCTTGCGGGTGATAGAACAGAAATTAATTTTACATACATACATTACAAAAAAACTTTGTTCTGTTCAAACAAACAGGTACAAAATAACCGCTCTGCGCCTTAAATAAATAAATAAATAATAAAATAAAATTCGTTTATCGCAGGCACAAAAAGTACGACCCATATCACATACAAATATGTATAAACAAACAAAAATAAAATACACTACATACAACAGAATTGAGAATCTCCTCCTTTTTTGAAGTTGTCCAGTGTAGTCATTTTTTATTTCCGTCCAAGCGGACGGAAATCCAATACTTATAAATTGCATTTTTATATATCTGGTCAGAGACAGCCAGCAGTACGCTATTGTTGGAGCGACTCAGCCTACTCCAAAACGACGCTACGCGAGTTCGGATAATAGCGAAAAAGTCGAAAACACCCGAAGAACATTCTCGACGCACTGCAGTATCTCTGCAACCTCATAACAGCTTGGATATATCTCACAGTGGCCCACAAGCCTGCTACAGAACCTGTTCCCTTTCGTCGTACAATCTCGGCACCATCAATCAAGCGCTGAATACAAACATCTGATTTTATTACTCATCGCCGTACACCCATTTATTATGCAGGTTTTTAGCGCGATACTCGCGGACTAATTACATTGGTAAATCTGTACTACTGCTGGGGATTTTTTTTGTTGGATGTAAATTACAATTGAACTTTGAGATTGCTCGCTGTATTGTTTAGGTTTTTGGTAAACTGTTAAACGTTGACGCAATCCTGGTGAAATAGCAAACAATATTTAAATATCTTAGCTTTTCAGGAGCATCTGCTCCGTGGCATATTCAGTATTTTTAACTGACTTCAAAAAATGTGGAGGTTCTCAATTTTGTTGTTTTTTAGTGTATTTTTCATTAGTATGTGATATGGGTAGTATTTTTGTGCCTGAAATAATCGTATTTTATTTTATTTATTTATTTAACTTTTGATTGTTTGAGTATCAATATACTACACGGTGTCCTTTAAATCACTGTTTGCCTAGAACAAACGTTGCTCAGACCATGGTCTAATAACTGTTTATAACATCAAATAAGAGAATAAAAAAAACAAATCTAGACCTTCTCATACAAATCTAACTTTGTTCAAAAACTAGCCGTGACATAAAGTTCATTGACACGCTAGCCGTAGCGTATTACCTACTATTATCTATTTTGTGGCGATACGGCGGTATCCAAGGGGCGACAGACGTTCTGTCCAGGGCGTAAGTTTTAGGTTCACAACTTTTTATGTTTTTCAAAGACCGATTTAGTTATTTTTTTAAATTAGATGTTATAAACCCTTTCTAGACCATGGTCCGAACAACGTTTGTTCTGTGAAAACAGGGATTGAAAGGACACCGTGTATAACTGACTATACTATATACTACACTAGCCGACCAGCCGAACTTCGTACCGCCTTGACATGCATAAAACGCGGGCTGCCAATGTACGTCACCCCGATAGAATTGTCAATCGGCCATCATTAGCTGCATCTTGGTATGAAGAAAATTAATTTTCAATCTTCTAATAGATAATCTGCTATTCGGGGCGGAGACAAATCAAACAAATCAAAGATCATCATAATCGGTCCAGTCGTTCTTGAGTTATAAATGGTGTAACTAACCCGACTTTGTTTTATATATATATAGATTATAGAGACTTAACTAAAATGAAATAAATCTAATAAAACTAATAGAATTTATTGACAGGCTTCCGTACATTACACGTACTACTTCCGCACATTTTAAGTTTATTTTATAAACGTGCCTGAACACAGTTGCACGTTTAAACGCAATAAGGAAGATTTCTGGAAGTATCACTTTCGTAATCATTAAGTCACATCGGAGGCCTTACAAACAACATAACTTCTCACACTGAGAACTGTTTCCTAGGCCACAGCTTACACTTTTCTGGGTAACAGGGACACAACTCATCTATGTAACTTTTATGGTCACAATAAATATATTTCTATACCTACGAACTTGCATACTTACTGCCAGAGTTCAGGAAGTGGAAATTAATACCAGCAGCTTGATGAGAAATCAAAATATCTCGTTAGACTGAATAGGAAAATAGCAAAGACCCTGCCACTACCGGAACTAAAAGAAACAATTACGCAATACTTAAATTAGAAACATGACTATTTGGTTCCCACAAGTTTATTTGATACACAGATAACAGTTACGAAGTGATCTTATTGTAAAACGCTTCGAAAGTTTTAATTATCACTGTCGATTTTGCATATATTTTTCTCTAGCTGCATATAAATAAGGTTGTTTATCGCAGATTGTTTTGAAGAAAGCACCAAACGTAATATTACGAATTCGCTTTGTAAGAGAACTTTCTTCGGTCTATTGTGGCTAGATCATGAGGTAATTAATATCAACTCGCCTTGGGTGATGGTGACGGTGAGTGCACACCGACCGATTAGACAGAGCTCTTTTGTTTGGTTAAGTTTGTATGAGCTGGTCAGTAAGCCTGGTGTAGACCGCCCGAAGGTCTCGACATGGCTATACGATTACCTTAGTCCAGGATCGAACCCTCTCCGAGCATGTACCAACTGCTTGCTATAGCCTCATTATAATTGAGTCATTAAATAAATAAATCAATATTTCTGAACATTTCACACAGCGCTATCTAGCCCCAAACTAAGCAGAGCTTGTACTATGGGAACCAGATAACTGATAGAATACGCATAAACTTTTTTTTTCTAAATACATACTTATAATACATAGAGAAACAACCAGACCCGGAACAAATATCTGTAGATCATGCAAACATTTGTTCCGCGGCGGGAATCGAACCCGCTACCACCTGCGTCTCAGCCGGCTATTCGCCCACTGCACCACGGAGGTCGTCAGATTCTCTTCAGTCACTTGAGACTCGTCCATTTATTTTTAACAGGTGGCAAAAGAGACATTTTAAAATAATCCTTGTTATGACTAAATAAAAATTACTTTGATAATGACATTCTACCAGCAGACTCGGCATGCATCCTTTGACCGCCATCATGTGATTATGTACGCTTACAGCCTCTCAGTTATATGGTAACAGAGCGAAGTGGTAAGAACTCCCAAGAGCCCACGTATAGATCTCGCAGACTTAGATTTCCGCATGAATGCTATCTAGTGTGCACTAACCCCAAGCTGGTCGTGGCTAATTCCTAATTAGAATCGAAAGTGTTGCGATGTCGAGTAATCGATAGCAAAGGTTACTCGATGCCAATTCATTGTTGTATGTACTGCGGGCGAAGACCTCTGCTATATAACAGCATGCTTCAATGTGCAGTCATGTTTCGCGCGAGGGTCTTTAAATATTTTTCATTCATTCTTCTCACACTGCCTGGATAAAGGTCTCTCACAGACAAGCAAACAGCAGGGATTCCAAAAATTGACTAATTAGGTGTAACTTTTTTTCCAAAATTGACTAATTAGGTGCAACTTTTTTTCCAAAATTGACTAATTAGGTGTAACTTTTTTTCCAAAATTGACTAATTAGGTGTAACTTTTTTCCAAAATTGACTAATTAGGTGTAACTTTTTCCAAAATTGACTAAATATAGCTTTTGTTATATTTATCTTTATATATATATCTTTATATCACTCTTGGACCACATACCCAATGTAGAAATCCGACGTCGCACAAAGGTTGTGGACGTGGGTATGAGGATCGCAGGGCTGAAGTGGAGATGGGCTGCACACTTGGCTAGGAGGGATGAGGGGCGTTGGACGAAGGCGATTACAGAGTGGTGGCCAAGGGATGCTCGTAGACCAAGAGGCAGACCACCCGCCCGATGGTCGAATTATATTGAAAGCGTAGCTGGGTGTCAATGGATGAGACTCGCAAGGGACCGGAAAGAATGGCGTAATAAAGAGGAGGCCTATACCCAACAGTGGGTGCAAACGGGCTGGGATGATGATTATTTTTGAAATTCTACCCGAGTTAATCCCATTCCAATACGTTCTATAAACCTGTTCCTTCAACTCAACATCACGCTAATATTATAAATGCGAAAGTTTGCATGTTTGTTTATTTATTTGTTTGTTACTCAATCGAGTCGTAATGGTTGAACCGATTTCGATGAAATTTAGTATGTACATAGATTATACTCCTGGATTAACACATAGACTACTTTTTATCACATAAATCAGGTCCCATGGGATAAAAATTGGGCGTTAAGTGAAATTACAACAGCGAGTTTAGCTTTATTTCCAGGTTGCGTACACATTTTGTAGTGTAACGCGTACGAAGTCGCGGGCAACAGCTGGTTGTTAATAAGTACCAAATTTTTATATGTAGAAATGAAAAATTTTTGATCGTAAATCAAAGAGTTGTTACTTCTCAGATTCTCTTCAGCAGTATCGATCCGTTACCTCGCCTTTTTATTACTCTAACACGCATACGTATAAGGCGTGTACTGTACTCGCCAATTAAAATGCTTGCCCCTGGGCATAAAATTCATATTAGATTGCATCTGCAAGACAAGTGAATATAAAGTTATGCAACAGATGGCTTTGGCAGTAAATTACTTAGTAGTCGAGTTAGAACAGCTGGTAATTACTGGTGTAATGTTTACTGGTGGTAGAGCTTTTGTGAACGAGCTCGAGGAAGTGGCCACCACCGCCTTATCTTTATCTGCCGCCAAATAGCAGTACTTGTGCTGCTGTGTTCCGGTTAGATGGTAATGGTATGTTCCTGTAATTACTGGCACATAGGCATAACAGCTAAGTCCTATAGTATGGCAACGTATCCCACGTAGAGATCAAGACAACATAATAGCTTGTTTTGAATTCTATGTGGATATCCATGGGCTGCAGTAGCCACTTAACATCTGGTGGACTCCATGCTCGTTTGCCATAGAAGTTGTATAAAAAAATAGACTAGAAGGCTCAAAGTAAGGTATTGTTGAGTATTTATTCTTCTGTGGTGCTTTGGCAAGTCCATAACACATGATTAGTAATGAGGCGTAGGATATATGAGGATTTGAAATCCATAAAAATAAACTTTAGAGATTAGTAGAGTTCCTTGTGAAGGGGTTTGCCCGTGGAAGTAGTACCCATTGCTATCGCTAAGCAGCATTGCTGTGTTTCGGTTTGAAGGGAACGGTTGCCGGTGAAACTACAAGCTCATGAGGCTTTACATCTGCCTCAAGTTGATGGACGCAGGGCAGTGCAGCGTCAAGCACGTTTCTAAGGTGCGTGACCAGATGCAGTACTTTGTTATAGACGATGGTTACCATTTAACATCAGGTGGGTCATATGCTTGTTCCATCTCCAAGAAGTATAAGACAAAACTTATATTGAACATGTCTGTGTAGGAAGTTTATATAGTACAGCAGTTTTTAACCAGAATAATTTCGATCAGGCAGACTAGAGGCTTTTGCTATGTGGTTCGTAATATTTTGTGATGATTTTAAATAGATTTAGTGATTAGCATGTAAACAAATCTTTTGGTATATTATTGTCATCATCATCATACCAGCCACAGCACGTCCACTGCTGAACATAGGCCTCTCCCACATATTTCCAGAGCGACCGGTCTTGTGCGGCTCCCACCAACCTATAACATTATTATATTATACTAACTCATATTGCACTTACTTAGCTTACAAGACTTACTTGATGACCTCCGTGGCGCAATGGGCAAATAGCCGGCCGAGACGCAGGAGGTATAGCGGGTTCGATTCCGCTGCGGATCAAAGTTTTGCATGATCTACAGATATTTCTTCCGGGTAATTGGATGATTTGGATGTTTTTCTATATATTATAAGTATGTATTCACAAAAAAAGTATGTAAGTATTCTATCAGTTATCTAATTTCCATAGAACACGCTCTGGTTAGTTTGGGGGTAGATAGCGCTGTGTGAAATGTCAAGTAATATTTTTATATTTATTTGTTTAGTTTATGCTCCACTAGAAATCTTCCTATATCAATTCTCTTTGTTACAAGAGAACGCCTTCCGGATATTGCTTCTTGGCTGATGTCTTGGATGGCTATTTCTTAAAGTTTTGAACTACCGTTCGACGCTTATATCTAAAAACAGGAGCAAATAGTTTCGCTGGTTAGCACCTAGCAACTGGCCGCCAATTTTCTTGTTGACTCCTAATAATCGATGCGTGGGGGCTAGTATAGATTGGCTCGCACCGTGTGCTAGAGTTTGAAGCCCGCCCACGGAACGGTCGATATAGGGTCGTCAATACTTCCTGGTTCGTTGTGAACGATTGTTTCTTTCGTCAATCCTGTACTAAGTCAGAGGTCAGTAAAGTGATACATTACAGGCTGGTATTTGATTGAAATACGAGTATGAAGTTACTCAAACACTGATATGATGGGTGGACGACATCGTACATAGACATCGTCGCGGGCCGTCAGTGGGTGAGATTAGCGCAAGATCGTGGTGGATGGCACAAACTTGGGAAGCCTATATCCAACAATGGGTGAAGTCGGGCTGTGGATGATGATGATGATGACTCAAATGCAGGATGCCGAAGATAACTGTACGTAAGTCTGGGTGAGGTATTTTCAGGGGTGGAGGTTCACAGGTACTCAAGGGGCTAATTTTGGCGTAGTTCAATGTTGCACGTAAAAGCTATTAGACTAATGGTGATTGAATTAATTAGGCCTTGCAGAAAATATTCACAAGAAAAATATATTTTAGAAAAATTTTCCAACATCATGCGATTTACTTACTGAATCTATGATAAAGGCTTTGACGCTTTCTGCTAATAAATTAGATTGATTATAAAATTATCATATTTAATAATTGAAAATGATAGATTATTTTGAATTTTTTTTTTATTTATTTAGATTTAGAAATTAGTGATTATTGACAGCCCTGTGTTCAGTTTACAAATATTCTCACAGTGACATTTTGGATTAGAAAGTAAGAGTTCACTTTCGCTCACGGAAATTGGCAAATGTAATCCTCCATTATAGATTTAGGATATTGCTCGTTATATTAATTGATTTATCGATGTATCAATGAAGTAAAAACCAAGTTGAAACAATAATATTACATAACAGAAACACAATATCCGCTTGTGGAATATACAGGAACGTTTTCAGATAACCGTTTGTAGCAAATTGGTACAGATGAATATACGAGTATGTATATCATCTCATCATCATGAACTACCCACAAAATATATTTTTCACATTACGCATTAAGGTTAACTGGAAGAGAATGATTGCTAGCATTAAGTTCGCCTGTGTACAGATATGTTAAATAAATCAATCAATCATCATTCACGGCCTGACTTCACCCACGCCTTCTGTCGATATACTCGTATTTTAAGTAGATAGTATTTTTAGTTCAGCCTTCGCTACTTCAGTGTATTTAACCAACTAGCTAACTTTAGAGCTGGCTATAATAACAGTCAAAATCATAACGAAAAAACATAACCATACTAAATTTTTTTTTTAGATACTTTTTCTATGCTAGAAAAAAACTCTTCATTTCCACTCAACGACTACAATCATAATAAAAGAATACAAGCTGGCTTTTATTGATTGTAGTTTTAAAAAAACAATAGTAGATTGTTAAACGAGGGGACAAAGCAGTGTTTTGCGTCACAGGCGCTATATTGAATCCCGAACGCAACGAAGGATTCTAGAGGATTCACGAGCGGAGCGAGGGAGGTTCTAGAATCCTGAGTGCAGAGAGGGATATAAGCACGCCCAAGATGCAAACAGACGAGATCCACGAGGAGAATACTCTACTGTTCACACTTTCTGCGAGCGATAATAAAAACCAAATCTAGGTTGGTGCATTCTGTGCAGAGGTTAGTTTGATTTACGAATAAGTTCTCATTGTCTCTTTGGTTCAAATTTAAAACAGATAAGCTTCCAAATTCAAATAAAATCAGTACAACTTTACTCCCGGCTCAGATGTAGGGATTTAAGCACCTGCTTTCGCAATAAATTGTTTTGATTTGAAGGTTTACATAATTTGACATTGTCAAGCAGGTGGTATGAAAAATACTTTTTGTCAATTATTATTGATATAATTATGACTGATTTGGAAGATAAGGTGCATGGGCTTTCGCCTATGGATGCTCCAACAAAAACGCACACCAAAACTATTGACGTTTGCGTATTTCACAACACGTACTCGTAGGTACACACGGCTACACATCAAGCTATACATTTCCAGTAATAGCTGACCTCGCATTGTGTCAGCTTATACTGGAAATGTATTGCTTAATGTGTAGCCATGTGTACTAAAGACTGAAATGCAATAAACAAGGTGGACACTTTAGCCTGCAGACCATAAATATATTCCAAGCTAACAGTTCACATTTTATTATATAATTGATATAAATGAATGCTAAAGGATTTATTAGACAAATTACCATATTATTTGAGTTGTTACGATTGTAAAATTGATAAAGATAAATGAATGGTTTTGTTTACAGCTTAGAAATTTACAATTTATTATTGACTTGCAAATTATCATACTGAAAATACTCACTATATCTATAGTTATCCATAATTAATTTGCTGTTTTTAGCTGTATTAGTATAGATATTATTTTGACAACCTACGTGGCACAGTGGAGGTGGCGAGTTCGATTCCCGTTATGGAATAATATGATTGCATAATCTGCAATTATTTGTGCCTGGTCTGGGTATCGTTTTATTATAATAGCTTTGGTAATTCAAGTTTTCATATCTACGATACAGGGACCTTAACATAGGGTTAGAAATGTATTTTATGTTACATCAATAACTATATCTTCCAAATCGCGAACATTAATAGCCAATACGGTGTTTATCGACTAAAAGAACTAGACTATTCCAATAAGAATACCTAGTTTTTGTTACTAGTTGCCGAGTGTACATGTGGTCGAAATGCGACGATAATTAATAAATTAACGTTTATCATTATTATAAATACGGGATTTATCACGTACCGTTTTATCGGTGTTTCGACCGACATATTTCGGTTCAGTTCTGAACCGTCATCAGGGTGAGTGCGATCCGCTCCGAACGATCAATCACGAAAATTTAATAAATAAAATTAATTTTAACTTTATTTTAGATTAACTTTATTTATTAAATTTAACTATGCTAAATCTCACCCTCCTAACTGCGTGCAATGAGCTTAAAAAGGGGCACGTGTTCTCTTCACGTATTAATATATAGATTAGACTGTAAACGTGATTCGGTTTCACCACAGTTCGACGCTGCGATATCAAGAAAGCGAACGTTAGAGTCAATATCGCGTATCAATCGCTCCTTATAACAATACAAAGGTCATAGACGAACCCAGTAATTGATTAGGTATCTTGATCCTTCTAGTATGACACAATCCGAAATCTTACTTTCGAGAACCATAGCGAACCGGCACAATTACAATGAAGCCGATTATTTTCGCTGACCTGTTATGAAATTGAGATCACCCGCGGCGCCTGCGCAGTGTCATCTGACCTCTTGCCATAGAAGAAACAGTAGTATCTACGTACAGAGTCTTCACTAATCGTCGTATACGTTCTTTATGAGTTACTCACTAGTCTACTCTGTTGTAAATGTATTGCTATGTTGTGGGAAAATATTTGTCTATGCCTAAACACGTTGAGTGATTTCACAGTGACCAGTGAGTAACATGTGTGACCCATAATACTATCAAGAAATCTTACAGTATTGGACTTAATGCCTTCCCTGACCGCTTCTTATGAAGTGTTCCGTGCTTCACGTATTTCCATTGCTGACAAGTTACTGCCTCTATATCGTCGGACTATCGTGCTTTATCTTCGTGCTTTAGTTTCGTGCTTGACCAGTTTTCGGCCTCCAGTCCGCGGTCTCCACTTGGTCTGTTAGCGGCAGATGTCGTGAAATCGGCAGTTGCAGTCGGCAGCATAGGCTTGGAATGATACCTTCAGAAAAAAGATACGTATCAATTCTGTCAGTCAAATTTAAATTAAATGGCTAATAATCTCTGCCTCAGAACTTTGGTAGTAGGTTCTATTCTGTGGGATACCCTTATTCTAGCCATATCGAATTTAAAGCGTATGCAATAAGCTTATTTAACATCAAGTCGATTTAATAGTGACAAAGGCTGTCTTGCGACAACAGACAGACGGGCCAGCGGTTATTTGCATAACGATGTGCATTATACTCTTGCGGTTGCGAAATGTAATCGAGTTATTTTTCGAGCTTTTTGTTCCGTGAATTGCAACATTGGAATTTGTATCGAACCTCTTCGAAATATGTAAACTTGATACATAAAGCCTCCTTGCGAGACGCATCTTTACCACAATATACCTCCTACTTACATATACCGTACTCCACAACTACATCCATAATCATATCTGACCTCATCTACATTTGATATTGATACTTACTCTACACAATACTCTAAACAACCAATTGCAATTTAATCTGGATATTGTTGATACATTGATTTATTTTATTAAGTACAAGTTCGGAAGAGAACTAACCCCCACAACACAGGGTTTTCCTAGGGTGGAGGTTAGGGAACTATATAAAGTGAGACTATAACTACCTATTCCTACTTTACATTAGTTTTTTTTTCTTTTAGCATGCTTAGTTTAATTATAGTATATTTATTATTGTTGTATCATGTACTGAATAAAGATTTATGAGTTGTTTTCTTAACAATGGTTGCATTGCGGGCACATGAGGCTTTTCTTTCCAGTGATGCCTTTGGTGTAACAAGGGCTATGGTATCCGAATTTCAAAAGGTGGGCCGTATGCTTATAAACTCATTATCATCAACAGCCTAACTTCACCCAGACGAACGTAGACGCGTAGACGAACGACGGTTCATGACGTTGGGAAATTGGGAATCAAGTTATGGTACTCAAACGGTCTTGAGCGGGACACTTGGCTAGACGTAGTGGTGACAGATGGAGCAGGACAGCAACTGCTTATAAACTACTTATAAAAACATGCCACAAAAGATAAGATGATTTACAAAGCACAAGTCCGCTCATGTATGGAGTACTGCTGCTATCTTTGGGATGGCTCGGCCAAGTATCAGCTTGAAGCGCTTGATTCGATTGAGCGACGTGCTGCTAGACTCGTTTGTGATGACTCACTAGTGGAAGCTAATTTAAAAAGTCAGCACAGACGCCAAGTAGCCAGACTTTCAGTTGTTTACAAGATACATTTTGGTGAATGTCCGCAAGATTTTCATGGCATTATCCCTCCTTCCCCCTTCCACCACCGGAAAAGCAGACGTACCGAGAAGTACCACCCATACCTGGTCGGCATACCACTTTGCCGTACCAAACGATTTGCTTCAACTTTTCTTGTTAGCACAAGTAAGGAGTGGACCTCATTTCCGGCGTATGTTTTTCCAAACCAGTATAATCTTGATGTCTTCAAGTCCAGAATGTATAGGTCCTTTCTAGGCAAGCGTGCTCCATCTTCGATCACACCTTCGCTTACCAACAGGTGAGGTAGTGGTCAAGCGCTTGGCTATCATCAATAAAAAACAGGCGGCTAATTAATTTGGGAAGATTGTATGATTTTAGTTTGTTTTGGTGTTCGGAATAAAAACTCCGCCTATGAGAGGTATTGGCTATGCCATCGTTTTATATCTTACATTTATACCTAGCTGTAAGTGTTCCAAGCCTTAAATCATAAATAAAAATATTCAATTATAGACCTAAATCCATAACTAACTAGGCGATAAACGTGAGGAATGTAGGGCAAAGTTCAATATTTGAACCGATGCTCTAGAATTCTAGATTATTCTATTGAGCGAGCGCGTAAATTAAATTGATTTACATACCTATTACACGTGAGCGAAGTTAATTAAGGCAGGTGCGTACCGTAGGTCAATCTATTTCATAAATACCATGAGTTTGTTCTAAACATAACCTAAAATTGTAATCCACAGAGTGACTACTTTTGAAATTACAATGAATCATCTAGCCTCAAAGATTTGCCGGAATAAAACTCTTTTTAGGGTTGGTTAAGCTCGCCTTTGTATGGCTCCTTTATTTCAATCTTTTGTTTTCTTGTTTACAATAAAGAAATAATGGCGGGAATTAATTGTGATATTATTTTGATGCCGAAACTCGAACTTTCGGAGCAGCTTTCGAGTTAAAAATTACTTATTTTCAGAGAATGAGTGATGAATAAAATATTACCTGGACATACTACTGGAATTAAAAAAGATGAAAAACATTTTCTAAACGCGGCAGACTATTTCCGACTTCCCCAGATAATAAATAAATAAATAAATATTGCTGGACATTTCACACAGCGCTATCTAGCCCCCAAACTAAGCAGAGCTTGTATATTGTGTATTGTACTATGGAAACCAGATAACTTATAGAATACTCATATACATTTTTTTTGTAAATACATACATATAATATATAGAGAAACAACCAGGCCCGGAACAAATATATGTAGATCGTGCAAACATTTGTTCCGCGGCGGGAATCGAACCCGCTACCTCCTGCGTCTCAGCCGGCTATTCGCCCACTGCTCCACGGGGGTCGTCATAATATCACGTTAATTATTATAACCAATTATACCATTAATGTTATGTCTTTTGTTCGCACATTATAAGGTTTCCCATCAGCACCCAGCCAGTCTAGCAATCATGTAAAACATTTTTGAGAAAGCAGGCGAAAGCAGATTATCATAAATATATCATCATCTTGTAATTTGTTTAAACAACGGAATGATCTTGAGTACTTGCAAATTAATATTATTCCTCGCCTTTCCCTTGGTTGCACAACAATATAACAATATCGCTCAACTCTTAGATTACACTGGTTGCCCGTGGGAATACCTGTCACGCTTGGAAAATTAAACATTCTACGGAAGAATCTAGGGATAATCGCCACTGAAGCGTCTTTACGTGATGTGTAAAGATGTGTGTGAAATCCGACATTGATAGCTCCATTAGGATGTGCGCACGAGACCTAGTCAACTAAAATTTTTGGCAGCACGCGCGAATGTCAAATCACCTTGTTTTAATTATAAGCGGTAACATTTTCATCACCATTTCTCGCATAGATCTTATCTTTCCTACATTATTCATGCAGTTTACAAAAATAAAAATCCTTTACCTATTTTTACTTTAAAATTTTCGTGATTTAATTGAATCATAATTATAAATACGAGATTTATCACGTACCGTTTTATCGGTGTTTCGACCGACAATACTTCGGTTCAAATCGTAAATCTTCATCAGGGTGAGTGCGATCCGATCTGAACAACGTCTCGCCTCGCACTGATGTTATGGCACGCGGCAAACGTCTTGCAATACAAAGCTTCAGTGGACAGTGGGCTTTACCTTATTTTTGATCGCTTCATTGTGGTTTCTTTCTTGGTTACGAAACACATTTCTCTAGTTCATTGTTGTTTTTATCAATATGAACAACGGTACGAGAAATGCCGAAAATTTCTTTATGAATTGTGTATTCTACTGAAAGTAGATGGAACATTTCTTATGATATTACATACGGGTTATTCGTTTTCATAGAGGTACAGGCAGATGAATAAGTGCGAGATAAGTGACTCGTCGACAGCACTGTACAGTTTGATCAAAATGATTGATGAAGGGTGGTGGGTGTTCGTTGGTAGCGCATCAATTGAGAACGGCTAGGCAGATTTGACTATTTCGTTTTAAATGTTCGTAATAAGATTTTTAATGTAAAAAAAGTCGGAGAAGTTGCTCGGAAAGTTCGGAATAAACAAAAAGTGCTTTTTTGTGACTTAATTTTATTTTGAAATCTGTGCGTAGCGGGGTGGCTCAGCTAGTCACACTAATAATATAAATGCGATAGTTTGGATGTTAGTTTGTTACTCAATCACGCCGTAACGACTGAACCGATTTCGATGAAATTTGGTATATATGTGGATTATAACCTGGATCACCACAAAGGCTACCATTTATCTCATAGATCAGTTCCTATGGCATAGAAATGGGATGTCAAAGTTTATATTTGTATTTTGCACCCCAGAATAACGCGGGCGAAGCCGCTGGCAAACAACTAGTTATTAATATTTCTTAAAGTACACCTGTAGTTCGATGGAGGGCGCTGAGAAACTGATATTCTCGTACGACCCCCAGTGCATAGTTATTAATTTATGATTTTATTCTCAGTAACGTTTATTATTTCTAGCCTGCAGTGTCCCACAGCTGGGCAAACGCCTCTCTGTCATCAATCTACTTTTAACAACTGCATCGTTGCTTGTTGACCAGTCCTTTTCAAACGAGTCCCGTTCGTCACACCGTCTCAATCGGTGTCTACCGCGATGCCGTGTCCCATTGTTGAGTCCCACTCAATTATTATTTAATTGCTCCATATTTTAAAATACACAATTATAAATCGAATAAAATTAAGTTCATTCAATCGATTCATCGATTTTTTAGACAAATATTTTATATTTATTTTCTGGTTATGTTATTTGTATATACTCTACTTTTCATGGAAAGCTGAATAGGTATAATTTAAACCGCAGGTTCTTAAACGTTTCTACTTTCTTAAACAGCTTAGCTGGTGCAGTTCCTATTGAAATCTACACTTTTGTTTTTTAAGAAGACTCTCCTCATCAAAATGCACAGCCGAGTAGTATGAATAGGCAGTATAACCAACCAAGTGTAACTGTATTTCGTTTACTTTTGAGAACTTTGTGTCTCCCCCATATTAGAATTTCCATTAATTTCAAATTTCAAACGTAGAAACCTGTTATTAGCCTTACGTTTAGTTCTAAGCTATTTATCCAAACAATTTGTATCGTTGTTGGTTTCCCTAAATAAATAAAAAAATTGCCATAACCCAGTAATCCTGGAAGGTGTCAAGATTATTACACCAGCGTTTAATACTATAATTGTATTTTGGGGATATATTTATGCCCAAAATACAAGTTCCTCTGATTTAATGGTATGATGCTGACAGTATCTCAGTGTCCAAAGCCTCAAAAGTGACTCTCATGCCAAGAATTCAATTACCCGCCTGTCACCGCGCTCGACTGACTGCGACTTCATATCGGAATTTTGGCTAATTCGGGAAACCTTTGTGCTTTCGCTTAGGAATATTCAGTTCCACGATTATTGGATACTCTTTTGGATATTATTGGAAATTCTTTTGATACTGGTTGAGATTCTTATGGAAATCGCACGCTTAAAACTGTATATTCAGAATGATCGCTTGTCATTTCAATGACTAAAATATATATGAGTCCACATCTAGTCTACCATCACATAACTTCTCTCGAATAACGTAGGATTGTTGCAGATATGTCTTATCTGCATGGTGTATGCAATGGTTACATTGACTGTCAAGAGTTATTATCCAAAATGATGCGCTTGTGTGTACCGCGTAAAAGAACTAGACACACGAGCCTTTATGCTGTTATGCACACAGGCACTAATTATGCTCAACGCTCACTTGTCAGTCGGCTTCATATAAATTACATTAAAAAAATTCATTCTATTGATATTTTCTTCTGTAACAAGGAAGCTTCTAGGTATAGCAGTTATCAATTGCTCGCTGAATCTGTTAAGATGGTAAGATGGATAGATACATATATGTGTAGATAGATATAGACTTGCTGGTAGATACATAAAAAAATTGCTGTTTTGGTAAATTGTAATAGATGGGTGGACTTTTAGATAAATGGGCAGATATTATTGTTACAAATGTGTATGTTTGTGTATTTAGATGGATAGATAAATACATTTAAAGATGGATAAAAGTTTGGATTGATAGATTCTAATATAATTAGATGGATGTATGTTTCGTTTTGGGTGATTGTCGTCGTTATTTAATTTTAGATCTATAAATTGTAAATCCGTTTTTGGCTGTAGGATAGACACATAACTATTGTAAACTTTTATTTGTTAAGAGCTGTGAATTTTGTTGATAAATAAATAAAATAAAAAAAAATTAGTAAATAAATAGTTCTCGGAAAAAATGCAAACAAGATATAAGTAGTTAGACTGACTGGTGGGAGTTCCATAAGTAGTCCTTCAGAATTACTTATAAAAAAGCCTATCCATTTCTAACTACCAACGTAATAAATAAATAAATATTACTGGACATGGACATTACACAAAGCGCTATCTAGCCCCAAACTAAGCAGAGCTTGTACTATGGGAACCAGATAACTGATAGAATACTTATATATAATTTTTTTGTAAATACATACATATAATACCTACATAGAGAAAAACAACCAGACCCGGAACAAATATCTGCAGATCATGCAAACATTTGTTCCGCGGCGGGAATCCAACCCGCTACCTCGTGCGTCTCAGCCGGCCATTCGCCCACTGCACCACGGAGGTCGTCGATGTTTGTCTATATATCGGACGTATCATTATTAGAACGTACAATCATTAAGTGTATCGTAAACGGATTATTTTCTGGGGCATTCTATTATTCTCAACAAAAACCAATTGTAAAAACACTAGACAATAATGAAGTATATCATCCTCATCTTCAACAAACAATGAAGGTTTCGGTTTATTGTTCACCTTAACTCCATTTATTCGTCTTTATTTACATTCATTGTCCAAATGGACTCACTTTTTGAACTCAGTAAAAACAACTATTAAACAGGCCATTGAACTGCAATTTGGCATAATAAAATTACGGTGGAGACCACAAAAACAGTAGATCGGAAAAAAATCAATAACAAAACATCTAAAAACAAAGCGATCTAGCGTATAATTACCGTTAACAGTTAGCCAGCTCGTGGTCTTTTTCTTCGGTGGAGTCAGCGGAAGCGGGTGATTGCTATGCCTATCGATGAACGATAAACTATCAAATCATTATCATTTATCAGTCATAAGGTGTCCACTGCTGAGCATACCTTTCCCAGAAACCTTTATCACGGCGTCTTTCTAAAAAAAGTCCATTATAATCACAAGGATCACTTTGAAACGTCAATCTTACTGCCTGTTCCTTCACGACCAAGCCAGGAAAGAAAGGCAAGAAACAAGACTGGTTGTTTTATTAAATTATCCTTTTGGAATACATAACAACACAGGAAATAAATTACGTCTAAATTGTAACATTTTGAACGAGTTGGAGCAATTTCAATTCCAAGCTCCAAGCTCTATCGTCTAAATATTCCGATATTTTATAGTAGGCTTTTTTATAAAGATTTTGTTTAATAACGTTTTTAAATTGGGAGTTTGTTATAAAAGCGAACACCTTGCCCTTTAAACGATTTACTAACTTTATGGAGTCTACAAGTGGCAACAGCGAGTTTATCTTTATTTTTAGTATTAAAATTATGATTATCGCTATTTTTCTTAAACAAATTAATATTTTTGTGAACATACATCAAATTTCATAAGATTTATTTCTTTAACTTTATACATTTTCTTTTAATTTTAAACAGAGGATTTGGGGGGGGGGGGCGTTCTACGCTGCTTTTGATATGCCCAAACTGACGTCAGTTCTTCGAGCTATTTGCCCCGCCCACTGAAACTTCAGCTCGCTAATCCCCGGGGATATCTCAGAGACTTTGTCTAATAAACGAATCTTCTCATTTCGGATTTGATCTTGCAGAGAAATACCAAGCATAGCCCATAGCAAGCTGAGCACTTTTATGAGGCGAAGTTGTTGACGAATACGTCTACCTTGGACAAAGTATGAAATAAACAATTTTTTTTGGTTCCTTTCCTCACACTGGTTAAAATCATAAAGAACCAGTCATATGACGAACAAAAAGTTTTGTGTCAGTTTTGTCGTGCTAAAGATTTAAACGCCATGACTTACCTATCTTCAGCTCTATGGTAACTTATTCACCTCACAGTAATGTTCAGTAACGGATGCTCCAAGTTGCAAAATATCATTGAATAACTGAATACTAAGTACAGTCGACAAAGAAAGCGCTTATGGAGTAAGTCACCTGTCAGTAGCATCTGCACATACAGTTGCAATACTCATAAACATTCATGCGTGTGCACGTTAATTGACATCCATAAAAGACAGTAATGTTCTTGCTGTGGAAGACAATGTCCTGGCAGTAAGAATAGCCTTTAAAATTTAATAATTATTTAAAGCCTAAAATTATTTACTGTCATTTACTGATTTTTATATGGATGAACGTTTTACTTATTTTATTTTATTTTTACAGTTTAAAGTATACTTACAGCTAAAACTAAACGACAATAGTTATTTGTTATTAAACCCTCCGTCGACCGAGACACGTTCTCGGAGACCCGGATGACGAAATCACTTCCGCTAATGCGGGTGAGTCATCCACATTAGACAGAGCAAACACTCCACAAATACACCGACCTCGCCGGCGAGGTCGACGAGTCCCTTCAGTCGCCGCCTATACGAGGTACAAGCACGTACCCGGGCGTTTCTCTCCTATCCCCGTCCCGGCAACAGCCCAAGCCGAGGTTCGTACCTAAGTGGTGCCCTTGCGCTAGTTGCCTCATCAAAAAAATAAAATTAAAGGGCTGAGCGCCATCTGCGCTCGCCAAAAGCTCGGTTAAGCTGCAACATTCGAAAAGAAAAAAGTTATTTGTTATACAAAAGTGACAAGTTGCTTTTTAACCGCGTGCTCAATTTTGATAACCGAGCAAGCGAAGAATTATAAATTTAAATCACGAGCGCTGCGAGTGATTCAAAAATTTGAATCCTGAGCGTTAGCGAGGGAATCAAAAGAGCACGTGGTGGTAAAATTGCAAAAAAACAGTAATACACCAAGAAGGTTCCGAGTCTGAGTTTTTAACATATTAAAAAAGGTTGTATGATAAATTCGACACCATGGAGGTAGAAGTAAATAGGTTTATTGATGTTTTGAATTCACGAGCTTAGTGCACACGATGTTCTAAATACATTTTGTTTTATCCTGTAGCGGATAAATACGGCTTTTGCACTCAGATATCGAAGAGCAAAAATACTCTTTCAGAGATGGGGGGATGAAAATATAATGTTCACGTTCATCAACGAAAGTTTATGTATACCAAATATATACAGGGTGTTTGGTAATATACTAACGATGCTCAAGTGACGGTTTCTCAAAACATAAAAAAAAAACTTCTAGTTAAATTATCAAATTTTAAAGAATATCAACTAAGTTTAGGTGATTAATTCGATTTAAAACTTACTGCCTACTCTTGCAATCGTCATTCAAAAATAAAGGCCGATCTGTTATCTCTTTCGGAATTGGCTGCGGATTTTGGGTTAGAAAGGGACAACAAGAGATATGTCGAGACGTCACCAATTCAGTATCTGTGGTTAAATGGCAAGCATTAAGCAATAGCACAACATATGTTTAATAAAGTTTAATTTATATTTTAATAAACAATAGTTCAGGAAGGCGCACAGCTTTATAATAAATTACCCTGTGATGTAAAAAAATGTAAGCTCATTTAACGCATTTAAAACTAAACTCGCTCAACATATTACAACTAATGTTTACTAAATAAAGTAATTATATAACTAAGGAACGATCTACCTGAATGCGTTAATTGAGTACCTACATACATAACTCGAACGAATTACATTAACTTTTCTATGTGTACTGATTCCCATGTAAATGATAATTGTTATCTCTTTGAGAATAGATGATTATTAAACCTAAACCTAAAAGTGTTTGTTTTTACATGTCAAAATAAATTTCACATTTCAACATACAAACTCACAAACTTAAAATAATATTATTAGTATGTACACTTTATGAGTAATATAGGAATACAGTATTAATGAATTTACATAACTACTGATTCAACTAAAGTGGCCTAGGCCCCCCGTAAGTGAATGAACCACTTAAGAGTTCAAATGCGGAAAAGGGAGTCCACCAACATAACATAACATAACACATAACCCCCCGTAAGTGTTAACCATTGCGATTGACCACCAAATTCCCAAACACTCCGATCCTCTGAAAACCTCCTTCTCAAAACCCCGATACATAGAACCAGTTTCTATGCAAACTCCTTTTCCGTTCAAGCTGTCCGATTATGGAACGCCTTGCCGGTCTCCATTAAGAAATCCCCCTCACCTTCCGTATTTAAAGCTAGACTCAAAAACTTTTATCTCCATGAAGAGTCATGATTCATCTGATCTCTAATATTATTATTGTAAGTATAAGTATATAAGTACATATTTATTTATTTTATATATGATATTTATTTATTTAAAGTTATTTATGTACCTAATATGTATGTATATAACTAATTTCTTTTTATATTATTAAGTTTATTCTTTTTACACCTCGGCCAATCTTCCATTAAGCAATGATCCTCTCCATCCAAAGGTTGTCTGGAAGAGATCGCTTTGTTAAGCGATAAGACCGTCCATTATGCTTACTTTTATTTGTTATTTTCTTTAAATCTGTTGTGTCTAGCTTGTAAGGTATAATAAAGAATTTTCATTCATTCATTCATTCATTCACAAAATCATAAGTTATTTATTGAGCACTTGTTTGAATGACTTTACATCTCATGCTCAGTGAGTTTTCACAATACGTTTCTGAAGTTCCATGCAACGAGTGTACTGTTGTCGTGGTCTATCTTGTTCTGTTGAGTTACAAAGAAATGGTCCAAGTTCAAGTGGTTTTGGAAATAATGGTCGGCTTTTGTCAACCTTTTTTCGAAGACACAATGATGGAATTTTAAAGATCAAGCTTGGATGTTATCATCATCGTACCAGCTATAAGCCGATTGGTCTTGTGTGGCCGGCACCATCTCATTCGGCCATCTTTCCATCCAGTAGCGTGCTCTCCACTCGAGAACATTTATGCCGGCGGGCGGCCGTCAGTTTTTCTAGCTATGTGTCTGCAAGTAGTTTTTATCAATTCCAGGGTAATTCTAAGGTGTACTCAAAACTAATATATGCAGTTTATTATTTGAACAAACTGGAATAAAAAGGTACTAAATCGTTTTGTGCTCTTTAAATCCTCATTAATTGATAGATTTTAAAATACCTCTGTTTGTTTCAGGAATATATGACAACTGCCATTGATATGAAATTCGCTCTAAGTATAATACTGCATTTACAGATTTGGATTCGTTTCTCGCGGGCAAGCCAAGTTAAAAATGTACCATTGACACGTGGGCGCTCGCTTTTCGCTTTGCAGTTTTTTTTTGTCACTCGCCTTTTTGTCGTGCGAATATATGAAACCATAAACGCTCCAAGCTTGTATCTCTTACTCCCGCAATAGGATACAGTAGCTGTACCATAATTTGCATCAGGAAACTTCTGCCGACACCCGCGTCCATTCTGCCGTCTGCTCATTTAAATGACACTTTCTATTTCCGCTTGGTGGCGCTGTTTGCGCAACTGAATACACGAACAGGAAGACAAAAGATTTAAATGGGTGCCTTCTATTTTGGATCAAAGATTTTGATTGAGAGATAATGTGATTAGTGCCCTTATTATACCTAAAAGTAATTCTCTGATCCAAATTATCTAAGATCAATTTGAGCCCTTTGCGGATTTGCATGGTGGTACCTATTCGAAGTAAGAGTAGGTAAGTTGTTGGTAGTGTCTGACATATTTCAGTCAGTTAGTAGTGTCAGGTAGGCTATAAGCTTGTTCCATCACCATGTAATATTAAAAAGGTTACTGCCCATAAAGGCTATAAACTTCTTCCGCGTGACGATTACGTTAAGTTGTAAACAAATACGACAATCTCCCACTTTAGGGACGTCGCAAGTAGGAACACCGAAGGTAACACTCTCGACTGCTAAATATTCAATAGGATATAACTCACTGGCCAACGACAACTGGTGACAGTCTTTTTTTTTTTTTTTTTTCGAATGGACTTATCTCGCTGTTGGCCTCTGAGGCCGTTGCAGCTTAACCGAGCTTTTGGCGAGCGCAGATGGCGCTCAGCCCTTTAATTTTATTTTTAGTGAGGCAACTAGCGCAAGGGCACCACTTAGGTACGAACCTCGGCTTGGGCTGTTGCCGGGACGGGGATAGGAGAGAAACGCCCGGGTACGTGCTTGTACCTCGTATAGGCGGCGACTGAGGGGACTCGTCGACCTCGCCGGCGAGGTCGGTGTATTTGTGGAGTGTTTGCTCTGTCTAATGTGGATGACTCACCCGCATTAGCGGAAGTGATTTCGTCATCCGGGTCTCCGAGAACGTGTCTCGGTCGACGGAGGGATTAAAGGTGACAGTCTTGAGAGAACCTGATGCTTTATATATACTTATAGGTACAATGGCTGATTGATCGGGAAACGTGACTGTTGATATCTTGGTGCTAATTACTAAGAGATCACTGTATTAACTAAGGCGTCACATAGCGTTTTATTGTTTTCTTCAAATCAATCCACAACTAATTTACAACTCGACGACCTCCGTGGTGCAGCGGGCGTATAGCCGGCTGAGACGCACGAGGTAGCGGGTTCGATTCCCGCTGCGGAACAGACGTTTGCATGATCTACAGATATTTGTTCCGGGTCTGGTTGTTTCTCTATATATTATAACTATGTATGTACAAAAAAAGTATATAAGTGTTCTATCAGTTATCTGGTTCCCATAGTACAAGCTCTGCTTAGTTTGGGGCTAGATAGCGCTGTGTGAGATGTGCAGAAATATTCATTTATTTAACTACGAGAATAATGTTCTTACGTGCAGGTTCTGCAAACGCACGTTCACGACAAAAATAGGGTATTTACGTCATATAAGAGCGCATGATCGAAGCTCTTACAGTTACAAGAACAGTTGCTGTAATCGAAATCGTCCTGGATAATATCACCGTCATCATCTTCAACTAAGAAGTTTTCATGGTAAAAGATGAGAACTGCCGTGTGCTTCCGATGTTACTTCTTTTAAATACGAGTATATATTTTTTTATATACGACTGGAGATAGAAGAAGCTTAAGGCCCACCTGATGTTAAATAGTAACTATCGCCTATAACACCGATTTACCTCGTAGCCCTCGCTATATTTAAATACTAGCTGTTGCCCGCGATTTCATACGCGTTACACTGCTAAACGTGTTGGTAACCTAGAAATAAAGAAATAAACCTAGAAAATTATTATTATGAGTTGTTGTTTAGTCTTGTATATATTTGATTTAAATATTGGTTTCAATATGTGTTATATGAGTGTATTTTTAGTTTATATTTTTCATGTTAGTCTGTTCACACGTTTCTTGTGAAATATGTTATGGTGGAAACTTCACTGGTTTTTGTAATAACTTTATGTATACCTATTTGTATTCTCTATTGTACTGTTTGTTTCCCAAAAAAAAAAAAAAAAAAAAAAAAAAAAAAAAAAAAAAAAAAAAAAAAAAAAAAAAAAAAAAAAAAAAAAAAAAAAAAGCTAAACTCGCTGTTGCAACTTGATTTGACACCCCATTTTTATCCCATGGGAACTGATTTGAGATAAAAGGTAGCCTATGTGGCCGGTTATAATCCATGATATAATCTACACATATAGATACCAAATTTCATTGAAATCGGTTCAGCCGTTACGGCGTGATTGAGTAACAAACAAACAAACATCCAAAATTTTGCATTTATAATATTAAGTGTGATAAAAGAAGTATAAGATCAGATGAATAGTACTTGCCTGACGAGAATGTATGAAGAATGTGATGAGAATCAAGCAAAAGAGGCATGTCGGGATCGTACCAAGTTACTGCTGATGTTTGTTTTTCGAGCCTATTATAATCTCGCAATCTTCAAGTCTAGATGTCTCGAGTGAATTTTGGGTTAACATGTTTCGTTTTCGGCACACCATCACTTACCATCATGTGAGTTAGTGGTTTGAAGATCTGCATATCCCTCCAGAAAAGAGAGCGCAGTGTGTTAAATGAATAAGACGTTCACTGCTGAACATAGGCCTTCCGTCTGGAGGGGCGAGGGGGAAGGGGGGGGGGGGGGGGTCCTACGCTTTCCAGTGTCTTTGGTTGTGTAAGACTATCTACTGTTATGTACCTGCAACATGGACAAAATAAGAAAAATAACTTATAACATATAGAATCATTTACTTCCAAGAATCCGACCAAAAATGAGCAACATAATCTTTCCTCATCACTTCTTCTATTGTTAAGTATGTATTTAATATTGGTATAGTTTAATCTATCATATAAAGTATTTATGTAGGTTTATTTAAGTAGTATCTATACTATGTTAGTTTAATTAGTCCTGTGCAAATTTTCATTAGTTTTCTTTTATGTGCACTACCTACACATCTTTATCTGCAACTAGTGGACCCCCCCGAACTTCGTATCGGCTTGACATGCATAGGTATAACGCGGGCTGTGAATATAAGTCACCCTGGTAGAAATGTCAATTGTTGTCCCCGACCATCATTATGTATGAGAAAATGAATGGCTTCCACAAATAATTCAATACCAAAATTAGCCAAATCGCTCCACCCGTTCGCGAGTTTTAGCGATACTAACGAACAGCAATTAATTTTTATATATATAGACAATATATCTCGGGATAAATCCTACCGAAGTATCTGTTTTCTAACGATATTAATTTTTTTACATCCTCTTTGACGAGATTTGCAGCACGCATTCTGTCAATTCTATGTCAAACGTCATAAGGTTACATTATAAAAGCGCTAAGGTTAGATTATAAATAATTTTATATGGTGGTTAAGTATTCTTAAATTTTCTAATTTTGCGCGCAATTTTCTTATTTTTTTCTTTCATAAGAACTTTCTCCTGACAATAAGAAATACAACAAAAAAAGCTTGGCCAAATTGGTCCAGGCGTTGTTGAGTTATGCGCTTACCAACACATTTTGCGATTCATTTTTATATCTACAATACACAAAGGTTATATGGAAGAGAATGCTTTTTAGCATTATGTTCGCCTTTGTACTAGTTTTATAAGTGCAATAAAGTATTTTCAATCAATTAATCAAGAATCTTATCATATAAAGATGATTCCACATTCAAAACAATATGTTGTTTACCAAACAAATCGTTACAGTAGTTTATAAGTGGAAACAAACGACACTATAGATGGTTGAATGGCATTACATAATCGTAATTCGTATAATTGATAGGCTATTGTTCCACTGCTCCGTAAAGTGTATGTAGGCTTAGGTCAATTCAATTATTGAACGAAAACAGGCGTGCACAGGATGTGCATCAAAACCGTTCACCAGCTCAATGTGCTACAATAATGATTGTAGAACTTTAGACGACTTTCCAAAACTTGTTTCAAATTGACTAGGTATAACGTCATTCGACGGAAGCCGTAAATATGGATTACAATGAATTTAAACTTGCAATTTAATGAAATATTGCTCACTAGCTAACCAATCCGCAGCTTCGCACGCGTAGTTTTTCAATAAAAACATTACCCTCCTACTGCGCAGTTGGGTAAAAAGTAGCTTATGCCACCCGGGGACAGTGTAGCTTCCCAAGAGTGAAAGAATTTTTTAAATCGGTCCAGTAGTTTCGGAGCCTATTCAATACAAACAAACAAATTTTTACTCTTTATAATACGAAGTATTTTGTAGATATTGATATGTTCTTTAATATTGTAGAACATACTTTTGTTCTATCATCAATAGTTTCCGCAGTGCATGCGACGAAAGACGTTTTAGGGCACTTTTTTACACCTTGGGTTACGTTACTTAATTTTTAGTAAGGATCCCTAATCTTTTCTAGCAATAAATAGTCTATGTTACTCAGGGTGAATGTAGCTTTCCAATGGTGAAATATTTTTTTAAATCGGCACAGTGATTTTTGAGTTAATTCATTACAAACATACACGCAAAAATACAAATCTTTCCTCTTTATAATATTAGTATGTGTCCACTAATAATACTTTTGAAGTAAAACTTCTTTACGCACGCTTGACTTGGGGAGTAAGCTGGTGAATGCGTATGAAAAGTGCGAACGGAAGTTGAGAGGGAGATATAAGTTAATGAAGATAGAAAGAGAGTGAGTTAAGTTTCGTATATTACTGTAGGGACAAGGAGAGAGAGGTACGAGCACACGTTTTATTTCTCTCTTTCTCTCATAGCCAGTTGATTTGTCGCATATCTCCTATCCCAAACTAGCCTAAATTATACAAACTGCAAAAACAAAACACTCCTTCATGCTGTGTAATAGAGTTCATTTTGCTATAGATAAAAAAAAACAGTATTTACGACGTTTCGTATTTTGAATCTACCAGCTTCGATTTATGAAAAAGTTCAGCTATTCCATAACAGATGGTAGGCAGCAGCAGAAGTTTTACTTCAATCGTGTGGTCTAAAGCAAACTCGTTTTTTTACTACCTTTTTATAAAAATAAGCAGTTGTTATGTAATGTGAATCTTCCGTGTGACTAATGATAATGAATAATGATTCCGTTCAAATAACTTGCAATCTGATGCACATGGCGCTAAAATTAGTCGCTTACTATGACGTAAAATCTATGCAAACACTAGTAATTTGATGCACCGATCTAGTCATACAAACATTTTGTACAGTTTTCACACGATGCCTTTATAACGAATGGTATAACTGTTTGCATTGATAGTTTACGAGTAAAACGGTTGTAAGTATGGTATGGACGACGGACTCTATGTGACTAGTGTCTAGGAACTCAAAAAAAAAAGTGACGAAATAAAACACCCTGTGGATATTGTGTTTGTATATGTTAGGGAGTCAATCGAATCGAGCCACAAATCAAATTAATTAGCCGTCGCCAACGACAAGTGGCTGACGGAGTCGAGATTCGGACGCGGTGGATGTTATATTAGCCCAATTGGGAGACCGGTGCTTCTGTATGCGAAGGTTTTATCTACTGTACACACGGCTACACATCAAGCTATACATTTCCGGTATTAGATGACCTCTCATTCTACAAAAAGCCTAAACAATGCGAGGTCAGCTTATACTGGAAATGTATAGCTTGATGTGTAGCCGTGTGTACGCATGAGATACATGATTTAGTACGCTTTTTCAATTGGGTTCTCCATAATGCCAGTTACCCATGGTACATAGGCACAGATAGATAGATACCGCTTTATTGTACACACGGCTACGCATCAAGCTATACATTTCCAGTATAAGCTGATCTCGCATTGTGTAGGCTTTTTGTAGAATGAGAGGTCAGCTTATACTGGAAATTTATAGCTTGATGTGTAGCCGTGTGTACATCATATTTCAATAAACAAACAATATTAAACAAATAACTAGACAAGCGGAAATACAAGTGGCGGCCTTAAAAGTGTAGTGGGCGAATAGCCGGAGGTAGCGGGTTCAATTCCCGACGCGGAACAAATGTTTGCGTAATTCTATATATTATAGGTATGTATTTACAAAAAAAAGTATATAATTAATATATCAGTTGTCTGGTTCTCATAGTACAAGTTCTGCTTAGTTTAGGGCTAGATATCGCCGTGTGGAAGGTCCAGCAATATTTATTTATATTTATCGCTAAAAACGGTCTCTTCCAGACTTTTGGTTGAACTGGATTTCACGAGAATGCGTTTTAGTTAGCTTACACTTAACTGTCTAATAAAAAAAATTGGTTTTGGTATAGAGGTTAGGGCTGATTGCTTCTAGGTCTTATATGAGATTGTCATAGCACCAGGAGCCATGTCAGACCATCTGTCGAAGGACATCAGTTGCAAGAAAAAATGTGCATGACGACTTTCCCACAAAGTATAATTTTTAATAGGGAAGTAAAATACGCTGCATTCAGTGAAAAGATAGTAGTCTTCGTAGAAGCCTTATTTTTCGTTATCAGTAATAAGTAACTTACCGGCTATTGCCATGTATGACAATATTTTATGCTTCCTGCCGACACTAACTACAACTTCAAGGTAGTGACTGACAAAAAAGGAAATCCTGACTAGATAAATATAATATTTTTTGGTACGTATTTGTAAATTGAAGAGAGTTTTGAATTTCTAAAATACTTGTATGTACGCTGAAAGGCAAAATCTAGCGAATTTAATAAATTTCCTACTATCTAATTCTGTACCCAGATTAACAAGCAATACATAAAATTTGAGTTATAATAAGAACTTGTTCTAAACTTTGCAGTCACTGTACGTAAATTACGATAAACGATACGTAATAAACGGATAAACAAAGATTAGCTTACTTTAGCTCAAACTAAATATTTCCTGAACTGGTTTGATCTCAATATGAGTTTCCCTGTTGCGACAATTTTTCACCCTTGATGGTCTTTGCCAGAGCCTGGTTTGTTGTGGACTATAACCCTTGTGAATTAAATAAATGTATTATTAGACGCTGACTTTAAATAGTTCATTATACAATTTATATTCAAGTATCCGTATGTTCGATCATGTAGAACTACTCGTACATTCAGACAGCAGACAGCAGACCTGGTGATTCATCAGGCCATTGCAAGCTTTTATCATCGCTACAAATCCGTGACCCATGGTGGATTTGATACAATAAATTCAATTTTACAATTGCGCATGAACTTCTAATAATTCAACTGTAAACAAAATGCACTTTCTCCGTTCCGTAAAAGGGTCAGAAAGACGGGCGGTTTCCTTGTAGAGACAGTGACCCAGTGAACTGCAGTTAACTAGAGAAGGGTTTATCTAGCCGTGGTCATCTCACTGCCAGACATCGAAGGGTATTTGAATTGGAACACTAGTGTACAATTGGAACACGTGTATTTTGTGGCAGATAACCATCCATGACCTCTGTCAGTTTATTTTGCAGCAAACTTTTGTTTATGTTTGTAGACGCGTGTTTTAATAAAGTAAGGTAGAGAGAAGATTCAGATAACCTTGATATTGTAAGGAGGAGTTATACAAAAGCTTTTCTCGCAACAACTAGTATCAGCTTGAAGCCCTTGATTCGATTGAGTGACGTGCTGCTAGACTCATTGGTGATGACTCACTAGTGGAAGCCAATTTACAAAGTCTAGAGCACAGACGCCGAGTAGCCAGACTTTCAGTTTTTTACAATATACATTTTGGTGAATGTGCGCAAGATCTTCATGACCTTATCCCTCTTTCCCCCATCCAGCACTGGACAAGCAGACGTACCGGGGAGTACCACCTATACCTGGTCGGCATACCACCTTGCCGTACCAAACGATTTGCTTCAACTTTTCTTTTTAGCACAAGTAACGAGTGGAACTCACTTCCGGCGTTTTTTTCCAAACCAGTATAATCTTGAAGTATTCAAGTCCAGAGTAAATAGGTTCTTTCTAGGCAAGCGTTGCTCCATCTTCGATCACACCATCACTTACCATTAGGCGAGGTAGTGGTCAAGCGCTTAGCTATCATCAATAAAAAAACTTATTACATTTAACCTAAGTACTTATTTGATGTAACAAAACAGACTAGGTAGGTATGAGCACAGATTGGGTGTCCCATCTATCCTTATGATAAATGATACCACCAAAGAAGCCTTGAACATTCACATGACGGGTTCCCACGGACTCGCATCAGATTGATACATCTACATAAATTACTCTCAGCTAGGTTCAGGACCAACTGGCCCACACAAGGAGTAAACCTTAGGCTCGGCATCAATATAATACATATACTAAACAAGCTTAGACGTAGTAAATTATGAGTACAAACCAGATAGTTACTTCGCTAGTAAAACAGTTTCATATTTTGGTTAATTTATTTTTCTTTCCTACCAAAATCAATTATATATATATATATATAAAGTCGTGTTAGTTACACTATTTATAACTCAAGAACGGCTGAACCGATTTGGCTGAAAATTGGTAGGGAGGTAGCTAAGAACCAGGAGAAAGATATAGAATACTTTTTATCCCGTTCCCGTCGTTCCCGTGGGACGTGACATAAAACGTCAAAGAGAATACAAGTCACTATAAAACGTCGTATAACAAAAACGCATCTGACATGGAATAACAAAACAGCTATGACAGCAAATGACAGCTAAACGTAATTTTGTCTATGGTTAAGTAAGGTTGTATAATGATGGCCGGGGACAACAATTGATAACTCTACCAGGGTGACGTTTAATGACAGCCCGCGTTATATGCATGTCAAGGCGGTACGAAGTTCGGCGGGCCCACTTGTACTTAATAAATTAAGTATACCTTTGTCTCAAATTTAGTATTAGGTAAAAATAGTGTGAATTGCGTATTTTGGTGTCCCAATAAAAAAATAGGGAAAATCTTCCATTCACTCTTGATATATTTGATCTTTAGTACTACAAGTAAGTTGACAGCTTTCTCTTCAATAAATTCTTGGATCTACATAAAATGTGAGATATCTGGCTACTTTACTAACTTATAGCGCGCTTGTAAGCAAAACCTTAAAAACTTTTTGCTGACATCAACGTCACAACTGTCAGGCAAAGTGGTTCCAATAAAAAGTCACTTACTAGCGGGCGAAGCGGGATGGGACAACTAAATGCTCTGTATCCGGACGTGTAATTGAATTTCACTGACGTTGAGACACCACACTTGATGAAAGTAATAAATTAAATGAAATAAATAGCAGATAGACGACATCCTAACAAATAAAACCACTTGTAGGCTTGTCGTTCAGGACTTAACACAAGACCTTGGTCATACAATTTTTAATAGCATTTCTTGAAAATAAAACTAGTCCCTCATTAATGTACTATTTAGGTACTAATTTACTCTGTCTATATTTTTAGTACGGTGATATACAAAATGATTTTATCTTCATTTTTCTCTTTTCTTCTCTATTTAGTTATCGAATAGTTAATTTATTTCTGACAAACATCAAACTGAGTCTTCAGTACGAATTGTCCAAATTACAAAAACGAAAACCAAGAAATTGACATCGGATAATGTAAGTCAATGAGATGTTCCACCATCTAAATAGGACACGACAGACCCCCTGAATGATCCTAGTCCTGGTTGCGTGCGCTTACGCAACAACTCATGTATTGCAATTTGCATACAATGCTGATAAGATGATTCGTCTGTCTGGTGAAATAGTACGGCTGTATTATTTGTATTGTCTTAGGTAGACTTGGTAGTTATTTAGAGTTGAGATGGAATCAGTGCATAGGCGTTTCTAAACGTCTGCTGAAATTGTTGGACTGCCCAGGTTCAGCTCTGCAGATAGTTTCATAATCACCGTTGTCCTCAGTACAAAATGTTTCATTATTATTAGTCTTTAGGCCTCCGTTGTATTCGGTGTTCCTTTCTAGATAAGTAAATCATTTTCAAGAAATCATGGATGGTTGGAATTTGGAATTTGCTAACTTTATGGTGATATGCAAAACCTCCAATGGAAAGGTAGAGAGATGCCATTTTCATTCATATGCTACTCTGAAATGTATGCCGAGGGTATAGTCGGTAAAACTTACAACACCTATCTGCTTCTCGTTTTGTTTTGCCGTCTCAGCTTCTTCAGGGGTCCTTGCACTGTTCTCACATGACTGCTCCCATTAATCTTGTTTCCAAACAGCAATGGAGTATAGTACACGGGAGCGGTTGCATTCAGTTAAGCAACGCTCACAATGGAACGATACGGTGCCTGGGTCTGATAGTCACGGTGCGTGGCTTGGTGCTGGGGAGAGGATACAAGCTTCATAGGCTTTCTTATGGATTGGTACAGATGTTTTTGTTTGCGTCGATGTATTCTGGCATAGGTACAGGCATGTCTCCATTTGCAAAACTGTAAAACCTTAGACTTGGCTTCAGGCCTAATTCGGTTACAAATTTTCGTACAAAGCCGTTACGGATTATAGCTCTTTGCACCCTTATTGAGGCTTAATATATGACAGGTGGCGATTGCTGATATATGGAGTTTCTAGTTCTTACTTACCAAGGCTAGTCCGTAAACCATGTTGGGGGATTTAGAGCGGCCAAAACACTCTTTAACGCCAGGGTTGGTCATACTCATGCAAACATAAGTACCGTGCCTTATGAGTGTATACTTAAGATGAGGCAGTGCTATCTAGTAATTTAATTCAATAAAAAAAACGTAGAGGAAATTGCCGGAGACATCAATCATGTGTGACGCGAGTTCTTATCATTTCATTCACAAGTTTCTCAAGATGACGTAGTCAGTAATGATGTTACTGAGATAGGTATACTGGAAAAGCTGCCTTGGAAATATTTTGCGCTGTTTTAATAGACTTTCATGAATATAAAGCGAGTTATTAAAAGGTTTAGTTTTAATAAAAGTCTTAAGTTCTTAGATTTTGGAGCAGTTTTTATCTCAGGCATAATATCTACCTATAAATTTTGATGTTATCATGAAGCAATTTGAATATGTAATAGCAATATCCTATTGTTACGTATGGTTTACCCATAAAATTATGCATTACGTGTCATATGACGGGTCGATCGCTCTTTATTTGAGCCATAAAACTATTGATAGATTAAGCTAGGTGTGTCGTTGCGCAAGAGTAGGCCTAGTAATGTAATGATACTGTAGACCTATATCTATTTAGATCAATAGATATCGGTTCATTGACTGGAGACCGAATGGTTCTAAATTACAGTCACTATCACAAGTCGCTTTACGATATAATGTTAGTGAAGGCTTTTCATAAGTTATAGCTCTTTCTCTCAAACGGTCTCTACCGGACTTCTAAGGCCTAAAGTGAAAAAAAAATCACACGCCATCTTGCCGTTTCACTGTAGTGTTAGAATAAAGAATATATTATTATTTATTTTCATTGGTTCCTTTTCTGTGCTCTACCTACACATTGTTATCAGCAATACACAAAGGTTAACTGGAAGATGATGCTCTTTAGAATTAATTTCGTTACTATTTTTATAAGTGCGATAAATAGTTTAACACATCTCACAGACCGACAATTTTTTTCTACTACTCTTGCTGTTGGCTTCTGAGGCCGTTGCAGCTTAATCGAACTTACAGGACTGAGCGCCATCTGCGCTCGCCAAGAGTTTTTTTTAATGGGGCAACTAGCGCAAGGGCACCACTTAGGTACGAACCTCGGCTTGGGACGTTGCCAGGATGGTGATAGGATAGAAACGTCCGGGTACATGTTTGTACCTCGCATAGGCTGCGACTGAAGGGACTCGTCGACCTCGCTGGCTAGGTCGGTGTATCTGTGAAGTGTTTGCTCTGTCTAATGTACATGACTTACAAATTTCCTCCTCGTAAGCGGAGGTGATTTCGTTATCCGGATCTCCGAGAACGTGTCTCGGTCGACGGAGGGTTGGATCAAATATTTGCAGATCAGACAAACATTTTATATCGCAGCGGTTATCGAACCCGCGGTTATCAACATTGATAGTGTTATAAGTTCTAAAATTACAGAACAAAGATTAAAAAAGTACTAATGCATTTCAAATTGACAGTGGTGGAGTGTTTTGTCTGTATATCAAATGGAGTTTGACTCCTGTATGAGGTATTCGTCAGCTAGATTATTCTGTTGTGATGATCGTGAATGATGCTTCCTGCGACCATTATATCTGCTCATACTCGTAACTTAATACCTAATTCTATCAAATCTATATAGCTCGAGATATAAATCAATAAAATAAATAAATAAATATTTATTCATTTTTCATATTGCTAAGATTAACATTAAGGATTAATATCTACTTATAGGTTAGATTTTATTATACATTGCCTGAACTAGGAAAACCTGTTTCTCAGGCGAAAAAGGCTGGACTGACGTAACTTATGAATACTCAAATTAACAAAACTTAGAATCTATTTACATAATGAAGAAAAATAGAAAGATTGATTAAAAGATGATTGCAAGTATATATTTTTTGTGAGTTTTTATTTTACTAGTAATAAAGAGGCGTTTTACGTTGCTTAGCTACTTCAAGCTTGCACCTACCGGTTTGAATATAAACTATTTTACTCCAATTTCCTGGTTATTCAGCTTAATAATATGCATGCTTTCTAACTATAGCGTGACGAGAGATAAAAGGGAAAAATCCCTCCGGTTTTTCCCTAAAGGGGGATAAAGTCACGCACGCTTTATGAATAATTTTGTCGATCGACATTCAACGTTCCTATTTGTCATGCATACGGCACTTGTTTTTGAATGATTTGGAAGATAAGAATATTTTTTTTCTTACCTATCTCACTGCTGGGCAAAGGTCTCCCTCAAGTCCCTCTAAGCATCCCTATCAGTCGCTATCTCCCACCATCCTCTTTGGAAGGTGTCGTGTTTGGGAATGTCGTACATCTGCAATGCCGGTAAGTGAGCGCAGCATGGTGTTACGCACTCGGTCGACACGTTTAAAGCCGAGAATGCTGCGCTCTATTGCCCTTTGACAAATCTTGAGCTTTGATTTCTGGGCTTCAGTCAGAGACCATGTCTGCGCACCGTAAGTTTGGATGAGCAGGATAAACAAGAATATATCAATTTTATAAATAATGCTTAATATTTCACATAGCGCTTTCTACCCCAGCTATATAACAAACTGAGCAAAGATTATTTGCACTAAAAACGGGATATTTACTATTGTTTGTGAGTTTTGAGTATCCCGATAATTCGACGCAGTTGCATGCGCCATGCGCCGTTTTTACTGTAAATAGTGTCCATAACCATGGTAGTTTCCAGATAACTGATAGAATACTTTTTTTTGTAGATATACACGGTGTCCTGGAACTGGTATTGTAAGCCTACACGGGGGGATTCCGACCATAAAAATTATCATCTTTTTATAGAAAATAATATATTTTATACATTTTATTTTTCAGGATTTTCTTTAAGTTCTTAGTATGACTTTAAGTTAACTGTTTTTAGACTGTGCACTTGTTGGACTTACGATCTTTGACCTAAAAAAGCTGATAAACATCAGCAGATTTTTATCAAGTGATTTTTCAATGAAAATCATCGGATTCACAAAAGTCGTAGAACATTTGTTGTTTTCGTAAGTGCCCTCCCTCGGGATAATATACTAGTTCTGGGACATCCTGCATACCAGTACATACTTATATAGAAAAACACTCAAACATCTGTAGATCATGCAAACACTTGTTCAGCCGCAGGAATCAAACCCGCAAACTCTTGCGTCTCAGCCTATCGCTGATCAGGCTTGACAATTAAGCTATGAACTATGCAGAGTGGAAAGATGAGATGGGGCATTAAAGTTAGCTAAATAAAAAATAATAATATTATTTTTATTCGTTAAAATCACAAGGATCACTTTGAAACGTCAATTTTACTGCTTGTTCCTTCGCGATCAAAACAGGAAAGACAACATTTTTTAATTAAAATAAAAGTTAGTAAATCGTTTTACATTTTAAACGATTTACTAACTATAAGGAATCTACAAGCAGCAAAAGCGAGTTTAACTTTATTTGTAGTATTCACAAACTATTTCAACCACTACTGGTTAATCTACTATCCAGCTTTTGTGTTCCATCTTACATTTCCACCCTGTATTTATCTAGATCTGTCTGCCAGATCTGTTTATTTGATGGGATGACATAATTATTGCTATTTTCTTGGCACAATTGGCTGTTCGCCAACTTGGCATTTTCTTACGGTAAATTTACTTCTAAGCCAACTGAGCTATCAAGACTGGCATCAATTTCCTGTGTCATGCCTCTATAAGGCAGGATTACACAATGTACGTCGTCTGCTCAACATATGCCCCCTCAATAGATTTCCAGAGCGATCGATCTTGTGAAGCCTGCACCCAACGACTCCCAGCAAACCTTATCAGTGCGTTTTTCCATCTAGTGTCCCCCCCCCCCCCCCCCCCCCCACTTTAGCTTGCTAATCCTCTAGCTAGGCTATGTCAGTGATTTTGGTTTGTCTACAAAACAAGCAATTGTCTTTATGAAATTTAAACTTCTACACTTAGCTATAAAGCTCAATTTTCTTTGTTTCAGGTGGTAGTGAACCTAGCCCTAGTGATATACCATGCGCTGGATTACACGCACTCCGAGGATGAGGAGCGGCTCATCTCCCCGGATCTGGAAGGGCTTATCACAGAGATGACGTCATGCGATATTCCAGGAGGTAAGTTCTAAACAAAATCGTTTCAAAAGAAACAGTATTTGTAACGATAATTTGAGAGTAAAAAAAGTACAATCGCCGTGTTTATGTTCTAGTTATTCATTTGAGAAGTTTATATTTCGGGATAAATCATGAAACTATTCAAATTTCATTACGACAAACAATCCTACATCAGTAGCGTTCTGTTAATACGAATAGGTAAGGTTTTAGTTATTTAGAAAGATATATTTAATGCGCACCAAACAAACCAATATATAGTGATAACAGAATACACAACAAATAAAGGTATCTACAAGGGGCAATCTTATAGCGGTCTATTCCGGTTTAAGAAGATATTTTTTATTTCTCTTTTGTCCTCTTTAAGTATAGGTAACTAATCAAAATCTAAACTGTCGCTTTATGGCAGGCTCCTGTATCCATTGGTAATCAGCTACGACGATTCTTCTTGAAAACGTGTCAAAAGTTTGACACTTTTTAAAGGAGATACGAGTCGTAGTTGGTTACTGACGGATATAAGAACCCGCTGTTATTCAGCGGCTGATTTTAAAGCGATTAGCTCTGATCTCGACTCTCAACAATGGCTATCGCGACAAAGCCCAGCTCCCATTGAATGGTGGTAGGTAACTGTGGTGCGATTAGGTTTCTCCGGTAGCTGAACTTTCACCCTGTCGACCTTATTATGCTGTCACGTCGCAGAATAAGAGATCTATTTGCTAAATAGATAGCAAATTTGATGGGTTTATTGGCAATTTTCTTGATGCACCTTGAAATTATAATTGGTGTGAGATTACTATACGTTTTCATTCGATTTATTTTTTTTCATTTTCAGAGTTAATTTTGTATCTCGTTAAAGAAAATTGCATCAACTGACAATGATACGCTACTTATGACTGGTACCTATTTTAAAATTGGAATGGTATCTAATACGTGAAAAGAAAACTTTGTAACCCATATTAATGCTTACTGCGCGCAAGAGTGTGAGTTTTGGCATACTTAGTTAAAGTTTATATGTAGCGGCGACCGCTAAAATTATGATAAAATAAAAAATATTATTACGGTCGACATTCAACGCCCTGTGCACTGGCAACTACTCGTAGTTGCAATAGTTACATATTTTAGGGTGATCTAAGATTACATACAACAAAGTTGACAATTCAAAAATCGTTGACGAGATATGCCCATACATACAGGTTTTGGTAATATGCTGACGATATTCAAGTGACGGTTTCTCAAAACATAAAAAAAACGAATAGTTATACACTATCAAATTTTAAAGAAAATTGACTTAGTTAGTTAGTTCAGGTGATTAATTCGATATAAAACTTACTGCCTACTCTTACAATCGACATCCAAAAATAAAGGCCGATTTGATATCTCTTTCAGAAATGGCTGCGGGTTGTGAGTTAGAAAGGGCCAACAACAGATATCTCGAGACATCACCAATACAGTATCTGTGGTTAGATGGCAAGCATCATGCAATAGCAGGACATAAGTTTAAATGAATTGTCTGTTTTATGTAAAAACAAAATAAATTTCACATTTCTGTGGTAAACATTTCACAAATTTATTTATTATGCTCATCAAAATAACCCCTTTCATAGGCCTCGCACATATCTATTGGCCTATCGAACTGGCGCGGCCTGCACCCAACAGCGCCCAGCAAACTATAACAGGTCGTCTTTTCATCTAGTGAAGCCGTCCTACGCTGCCTTCCGTCCTTCCTTACCGTCCGTCCTTTACCGTCCGTGCAGTACGTCTCTGGAACGCGTTACTAGGAACAATACGACACGCCTCACTTAGCCACATTTAAATCCAGGGTTAAAAGTTTGTATTTGTCAGAAACGTCGTAGTATCGCACAATTCTTTTATATATGTAATCGCATTTATCAGCTTATCTTTGTATACCATATTATTATACATATTATATATAATAATATGTATACATTTAATGTAAGTACATATGTTCTATTTGTATTAATATTTTTTAATAAAATTTAGTATTTAGTTATATTTTTATTTTGGTATTAGACGCACTCTCTTAAAAATAGTTTAGCCATAAATATGCACCCCCGACCATAATCTTTGTTATAACAAAATCCTCTCCATGCAAAGGTTGCATGGAAGAGATCGCTTCTAAGCGATAATACCTGAGATGTTTATATTGTGTACAATAAAGTGTTTTTATTCATTCATTCATACACTGCGTTTTCCAGTGCGTGGTTTCCACTCGAGAACCTTTCTGCCCCAACGGCCGTCAGTTCTTCGACCTACATAATACATATAGTGGCAAAGTAATATATACTGTTTTTACATTATACAATCCCTAGTCACATTATGCACCTACACAGAATTCCGTGATAATTTCCGCTGATTGTATGCGACTATCTAAACGACGTTCAGCTATCGTTTAGAAAACTCGTAAATTTCTATAAGCTATAAATAAATTTGCAGCCAGTGCTACACCGACAGATTAAATCTACTTGTAAATTTCTGCCCTGGATTTGCGATCACTCGATTTCAGCTTACTTCACTTGCTTTCGGTCTGTGCGATAAATAAAAGCTTACTTTACTTACGCTAGTCTCTTTTGTAGTGTCATCGATTTCTTTTTGATCAAGATGTGTCGAGTTATAATCAGTGGCGTAGCGTGGGTGTCAGCCGCCCGGGGCGGAAGAAATTTTTGGACCCTCTTATTTAGGTATTTCAATTTATTAGACTATAATAAATTCTGTCTGTAACTAAAACTATAATCGTCTATTTTTTTAAAAAGCAGTTTTTCTGGTGGTAGATCTTTTGTGAACGGGCTAGAGGAAGTGGGCACCACCGCCTTACCTTTATCTGCCGCCAAATAGCAGTACTTGTGCTGCTGTGTTCCGGTTAGATGGTAATGGTATGTTCCTGTAATTACTGACACATAGGCATAACAGCTAAGTCCTATAGTATGACAACGTATCCACATAGAGATCAAGACAACATAATAGCTTGTTTTGAATTCTATGTGGATATCCATGGGCTGCAGTAGCCACTTAACATCTGGTGGACTGCATGCTCGTTTGCCATATAAGTAGTATAAAATAAGAGTTTCTTTTATTGCACTAGCAATGTCTATAGCACCACACACATCTTGTTCAATAGACAGGTTAGCCTTAAGTACTCATTGTTGAACTTAAATAGTTTTTGATCAATTTCGATTTTGATAAACTTCTCTCACAGATTGGCATTGCTTATGTGACAAAAATATGTAATGGTTCAAATATTTATAAGATATTATTATTATTATTTATTGTTAAATTTTGCCGTGCCTTGAAGGTGCCGCCCGGGGCGGGCTGCTCCTGCCGCCCCTACGCTACGCCACTGGGTATAATGTTACCGAAGTAGTTATAGTATATAGCAAAAATAGGGTAACTATTAGTCTATGTTACTAAGATCACACAAACAAAGGTACTACGGGTAATCAAATCAAATCATTATATATTTGTTCATTAAAATCACAATGCTCACTTTGAAGCGTAAATTTTACTGGCCGTTCCTTCGCGACTAAGCCAGAAAAGAAAAGCAAGAAACAAGGCTGGTTGTTCTTTGTAATGATCATTTTAGAATACATAAACTAAAGAAAATAAATAACGATTTAATTGTAATACATATGTATTTTGAATCTAGTTGGAGCAATTTCAATCCCAAGCTTTTCTGTCATCTAAATAATACGATATACTATAGTAGACTTATATAGGTATAAATATTTTGTTCAATTAAGTTTATTTTGTTATTTGTAAATTTTTGTTCGTCACTTGGGAGTTTGTTATAAAAGCCCTTTATTAATTCATAAAGTAGTCGCCGTGGTCTAAGTCAGTACGGTCAGCATAATAAATTAGTCAATAGAGTTTTTAAGATCTAAGTAAATACATTTCATCATCATCATCATCATCCACAGCCTGACTTCACCCATTGTTGGGTATAGGCCTCCCCAAGTTTGTACCATACACCACGATCCTGCGCTAGTCTCCCCAATACATTTTAACTAGGCATTTTTTTTTTCAACCAAATGCTCACCTACACTTTATTTGAAGACACCTTAGCTCTTTACTAATGTCGTGTAAAAACCATAATAAATCTGTAATACATTTGGATAAAAATATTATATAAACTCTATCTGTTAATCAACTTATGTTGCTGACTGTACTTACTTAAAACAACCTATTTATTGTCGAATGCAATAACCTGATAACAATATTGCTTGTATTGAGTATGACATCATATCTGAAAATAAGCCTTTAGAATGGTGTCCAAGCAAGATGTACTCATCCAAAAATGTAGGCAGTTATATACAGAAAACATCAACACACTTTTCTCTATATAATACGATGCACATTACTGTCAGTGAACCACAAACAGAAGTTAATTATGGCCGACCTGGATTCAAACCTGCACAACAATGACGCGCGGTACAGTACATGCGTAAGATAATGTAATGGAAGAAAGTTCTCATCTATCCGCGTTCCCACCAGCTAATGGCAATGAGACTAATGGTGTTAGAATTAATTTAATTTAAATCGTGGTGGGTAATGATGTGAGTCAAGTTTAAGATTACAATAGTAGGCTCGATTAATGGTTCTACTAGGTGGGAAGAAGGAAGGAATGCCATATAAAAGCTATTAAACGCGGTTCTAAACTATAATACTCTCCGTCGACCGAGACGCGTTCTCGGAGATCCGGATGACGAAATCACCTCCGCTAACGCTTTCCCAGATACACCGACCTCACCGGCGAGGTCGACGAGTCCCTTCAGTCGCCGCCTATACGAGGTGCAAACATGTACCCGGACTTTTCTCTCCTATCGCGATCCTGGCAACGGCCCAAGCCGAAGTTCGTACCTAAGTAGTGCCCTTGCGCTAGTTGCCTCATCAAAACTTACAGGGCTGAATGCCATACGGCATCAGAGGCTAAACGCGAAAAAAATCCATCTGAAAATAATAAAAAATCTAAACTATAAGAGTAACTGTCAAAGTTGCTATACAATATTATGGTGATACTGAACTGACGAAAGGTTTTCTATGAAACTCAGTTTTTAATTTAAACTTTAAGGATACAGGTATATAATTGAATTCAGTAAGACGTGTAATGTTGGGTGTAGGTTTGTGAAGTAATGAAAAGCATCGTTATTGACAATTTTATAATGATTAAATTCAAAACTATTCATAGGACCGTTGACCATTTCATGAGCTGCCAGTAGTCCAGACAGCTTATATTAATATATGGAAAACGTTATTAATTTAAAATCAACAAATAAGTTGTAACGGTTTGATTTACGCAAAACGTGTTTGCTTCAGGTTTGCACGCACGATTCCAATCGCCGGCCCAGCGTGAGAGATGGAATGATTTAACTCGTTTAAATTTTGAACAAAAAACACCATTTTGGTGTGAAAAAACACAGTTTATCCACGACAAATTGAAGTAAATTGGGGCTTTTCTGTATGATTGTATTTTAATTCGATAGGCAAACAATGAAAGTTTTTTTTTATGCCTAAGCAGTATTGAATCTACGATTGGTTTTTTTTTTGCGGTAGGTTAGTACCCATAGATTGTAGAGTATTTGTCGTTTTCCTCTGGACTTCGAAACTGCTTAGTTAACAAATATATTCAACGATGCTGACAAACGGCTTATTATGCAGGTGTGCCATAACACTGGCAGTAATTTTTGGAATGTGTCACTAGAATGTTGCCACTTTAAGTCCGAACAACGGAACTGAATAATCTTCATGCTATTTGCATCAAGGGATGACTAAATAAGTTTAGATGTAAATACAATAGCGGGAAAAGTCTTGAATGTCTATTTCCCATCGCATTCCGAAACGGAAGAGGCTACAGTGCTATTTCCGCTTTCTCACACTGTCGGCTTATCTGAACACTCGATTATGCAGGTCAAAGTGTTCATTTACTAAAATATATATTATGAATAAAATGGACAGAATCGAGAATGCTACCATGTGTATAATATGCATAAGAAGAGTCGACGAACTTATCTTTGTAAAAGTTTTTGGGAAAAGAAAACTATATGCATTTAATTGTGGTTTGGTTACGGTCAAAATCTTCCTCGTATATTTTCTAAGCTATTTGTTACTTCAGCGGTTAGATACTGTTATCGAGAAGTTGTCGAGAGAATTAAATTTGCATGCAAGTCAAATGCTGTATTACAAAGTGGCAATTTATTTTCACTTTCTACAAACATTGCCACTTCTCCTCCCAATACATGTTCTCGTATCCCTAGACGAGGTGTCTACAGGCTCAAGTGACATTTAAGGCATGCTCCATCAGCGACCTTTGCTCCCGCGCCTTCCTAACGTACAACCTCACAATGCAACGAGACAATTCGTTCCGGCTGTCTTTCACCTCCTTTCCAACTCTCACGGACTCGCTCAATCTAAATTAACTTGTCAAATTTTCTGCTTTTCCCTTGAGATGGCAATTTTTGCACCCGCGTCGTTCGTAATCGAGCAACTCCACCGGTTACCTACACTTTAACTTCCTCGACTCGTAGAATTTCCGACAAGGTTCGGGACGATGAATTTATTGCATTTTAATAGCTCGCAGCGAAAAGCATACCGTTTTATATTGCTGGGTAATTTGACGCCAATCAAATTGTGCGTGCCTGCGGGCGTCTGAAGTGTCAACAGTTAGATTGTTTATGGATAGGAGAAGTCCAGAGAACCAGGTCGAGGTAATGCTTCGAAAGAAATAAACTTCGATAGTTTATCGAATGCTCTCAATCATATCGATCGCTGTAGCTATCGCTCCGAGGGCCGCTATTGTAAATCTAAGAGACCTTTCGATCATGAAGTGCAGGGCCATTCCATTTTATTTGACGTATAACTGTAAATTTGGTCGTGGGCGATTGTTTGGGATCCCATCGAAAGTATCGATCGTATCGAGATGCGAGGAATACCGGTCAGTGGGTCGCATCCGACAGGTGAGTAAGGCGCGGGCACAATGGATGTGATGCACCGACGGGTGCCATTGTTTGGAGATATCCGACTATTTTGGGCGCATTATCATATACGTTGACACTATCGTCATCATCTGACGTTCGCTGATCGATCGACCTCGTCCGTATTCGAGGCCATCTAAAGATTCCATCAGCTTCTTTCTTCGTTTGCAGAGCACTTTCTTTTGCGTGTCGCATCTTTACTTTGCGCTTTGGCATTCGGAATATTACTCTGATAAGTGAACAAAAAGGAAAGGTCGTGTCGTGTCAGTCACGTCTGGTTCACGTCGCCGTGATTGTTGTTTTTGAAAACTTGGGCACTTTCATGTTAGCAATACCACGTAATACCAGGAAAAGAAAAAAAGTTAGCTAAAAGTTTAGATTGGTTAAGCCTTCGTGAATTCGTAGAGCCTTTCATAGAAATATCTTTAATTGTTTTTACAACCTGTTGCGAACAGTTATGTACCACAATGCTTTAAACATCACTTAGTTTATTTTAATTGTAATTCATAAATCAAAATTTACTGTTAAGGAATTTTCCTGTTAGCCCCAGCATGTATATTATAAGTCATTTCAATATCCATTTGGTATAAGTTGTATAATAATGTTTTATTCCACTTTCATTCAAATTGATTTTAACACCGTCCATGGCGCGATCATATCGTTTCACTTATCTAATACAATTTATAGGTATTTAATGTGACGTTTAGTGTTCCGTACAGAATTGGAATTAGGCTTTTAAACAGGTAATGATCAGACCTCCTGGGTGTCTTACATATTTGTTTAAACAATATTTTAAAGTATTAAGTGTGTGTTACGGCTGATATGACGATGATGATGAAGTGTTTCTGTCGTCACCAATCAAAGCACCGACCACCTAAAGCATGGAAGAGGAATAACATTTGTATGTAGGTACATTAAAGCAATTTTTCTAATGTCTGAACTATTAAGTTGTATAGAAAAGGGGCGCTTCGTTTTTGCCTCATTCTCGCCATCCGTTTCGCCTGCCTGGACTGCAAATAACAGTCATCCATCCAAAAAATCGCATGTATATGGAGTAGAAACTTGGAGAGTCTAGCCAGTAATTACGTTATCCACGGCACTAACAAGGCCCCTATTAAACATTGAATAAGACGTTACAGAATGCTAATACATTATTTTAAGATCAATCACTATCGCAGGCTGATGGACGTGGAGCGACCCTGAACATTTTCAGGCTAATCGACCTCCGCCCATCTGATGTTTTTGATGCTAGTATAGATAGACTTTTTCTATTGTAGCAAGCTGTCGTCAAAATCGTCGAGTCCTACATTACCTACCGTAAGTGATGGTGTTGTCGAAGATGGACTTGCTAGAAAGAATCTGTTCACTTTGGATTTGTAGATTCCAAGATTAGAATGGTGTTAATATATTTTCGTAGAGATTTGGACAATACATTTTCATGTACACACGGCTACACATCAAGCTATACATTTGCAGTATAAGCTGACCTCTCATTCTACGAAACGCTACACAATGCGAGGTCAGCTTATACTGTAAATGTATAGCTTGATGTGTAGCCGTGTGTACTATGTAACAAACCGACGCCGACACCCACTCGCTAAGATTTCAGTTTACCCCGTGGAGCAGGCAAGTTACTGTGCGAAGTATTGGGTGGGACACTTAAAAACTCTCATCTCAAATCGTTTATTGTTTAATGTGTACTATTATAAGTAGTCGACTACTCGTAAATTAGTAGATCTTCCCACCCTGAACCCTAAATAGAGGTTTCTAATAATAAGTAAAACTGGATGATTTATCCCGGGATTGCCTGATGTTTGATTTATGGTTCCCTAATAAAAGATACAGACTAAATACTCTAAAAGAAATAAAAAAGTTATTATGCCAGTCGCTTCGGGGACCTCATACCTTCTCAAAATTTATTAGATTACAGCAAATGTCATGTGACCTACATTCAAGTGCTCGATTCTCGATATAATAAGCAAATATCGTATTTGAGATTTTTTTAAATATTTTAATCTTCCATTAGCCTTCATCGGTGCCGAGACACGGACGCTCACGCAGGAGGCTGTGTACAGGTTAAGAGTTGCACAGAGAGCCATGGAGCGTATCATGCTCGGCATCAAACTCTTGGATCGAGTTCCAAACGTCGAGATCCGTAGAAGAACGAACCTCATGACGTTGGGAATCGAGTTATGGAGCTCAAATGGTCTTGGGCGGGACACTTGGCAAGACGTGGTGATGACAAGTGGAGCAGGGTATATGAAATCTTCAGAACTCATCAGAGTTCACACTTGTCACAGAGAAATAAGAAAATATCGAGTTCTACATGTTGTCTTAAAAGTGAGAATTAGGCACCCGGAATGTGTCACAGTGTCAGCTTGTAGGTGCTTAGTGGGTGGACTTGTCCTATCAAAACACGAATACACCTTAGACGTGTCGGATATTTATGGTTTATTGCCTACTTCGCCGGTCCCGTGATTTAAATGAGATCGTTCATTTTGTTGAAGCATTTTGGGTGCGATGTTTGCCTGAAGGCTACCTGACTCTACAAGTGGGAGGGACAATAGTTTTGTCTGGTTATTGATTTAACCCTTAACCACCTGACATACGTCTCACAGACGCGAGGAAATTAAAATCGGTAATATTTTGGCGCGCAAAGCAGGTATCAACTTGTACGTCCCTGTACCTTCTCGCCACGTCCCTCAGTGCCGCGCAAACGCTCGTCGTGGTCGGAGGTGCGCGCGTTGGTAACTGTAAAAAGTAAAAAACTGTTGTTGTCCGTCTGTGAGACGGATGGTAGGTGGTTACGTGACTTTTTTGAAATTTTGTTTTTTTTATGTTTCAGTTTAAAATGGCTTCTAATGATAGTATTATTGAACGTTGGTTAGAGAAAGATCCGTCTGACGACGAAAACCTACCAAATGATGAAGGCAGCGACGTCGATGTGGACATTGGCTTACAGTACGCGTTGGAGGATAGTTACGAATCAAATCCTGAAGGCGAAGAACCAAATTCTGATGCGAATCATGGCACTATTGTATCTCAACCTCAAGTTTTACGTACAGAGCAAGAATTTTCATCTGAAGATGAAGAACCTTTGTCACAAATGAGTTCGAGACCACGAAAAAAAAACTATTTCGGTAAGAATCGTTTTCGGTGGTCGTCTGCTCCACCATCATTACGCTCGAGAACATTACAGCGTAATATAGTTGAAGAAAGAGAAGGTATAAAACCAGCATACCGGAATGAACTGAATGCTTCCTCTTCACCACTGGATATTTGGGAGAAATTTTTCACAGACGAAATGCTTGAAAAAATAGTTCACAACACAAATAAGAAAATTCAAGAAATTAGGCCCAACTACCAAAAACCAACCTGTGCTCATGACATGGATCTTATGGAATTGAAAGCTTTTATAGGGCTTCTCTTCTATACAGCTATATTCAAAGAAAATCATGAACATTATACATCATGGTATAGTAATGACGGCACTGGACGGGAAATATATAGCTGCATCATAAGCAAAAATCGATTGGAAGTATTGCTGAAAACCCTACGGTTTGATGACTCCGAGACCAGATTAGCGCGCAGAGAAAACGATCCTTCTGCACCTATTGCCGAGCTCTTTAACTCATTTATTGAACAATGCCAAGCTGTTTATGCGATTGGCAGCTATGCATGTATCGATGAAATGTTGCTGGCGTTTCGTGGAAGATGCAGGTTCAAAATGTATGTATATGCCCAAGAAACCTGCCAAGTACGGCATTAAAATACAATGCCTCACAGATGCAAGATCGGGGTATCTTTTGAATGCCTATATTTACCTGGGAAAAGACTCTGATGGACTGAATTTACCAACAGAATCTCAGCGATTGAAAAAACCAACTCAAGCTGTACTGCGACTTATTTCTCCGATAGAAGGATCAAACAGGAATGTTACTACTGATAATTGGTATACTTCTGTTGAGCTTTTAGATGCACTGAAAGACAAACATCTAACCGTAGTGGGAACGTTGAGAAAAAACCAAAGAGAAATACCTCAAGAATTCCTACCAGCCCGTCACCGACTTGTTGATTCAACGATCTTTGGTTTCACAAAAGATATAACTATATCATCTTACGTCCCAAAACCAAATAAAGCAGTGATCACTCTGTCGAGTATGCATCATATGCCAGACGTTGATGATGTTACGAAGAAACCGGAAATCATAATTTTCTACAATCGAACCAAGATCGGAGTGGACCTGCTCGACCAAAGGTGTTCAAATTATACCACAGCCCGTCGAACGCGTAGGTGGCCATTAGCAGTATTTTACAGGTTGCTCGATATTTCGGCCTCAAACTGCTACGTAGTCAGTTTATCTGCTCAAGCCCACGGACAAAAGGTTGAGAGCAGGTTCAAATTTATGAAGAGACTAGCTGAACAGCTCACCAGACCGCATATGGAGCGTCGAGAAAATAACGTGAAGATTCAACGTAACATTCGAATCGCACTTCGGCGCATCCTTCACTGCGGCAATGCCTCCGCCCCACCAGCTCTACCAGGTGGAAGCAGTTCCGAAGAAAGATTGGCTTCTAGAAAAAACTGCTCAACCTGCGACCCTAAAAAGAAACGCAGGACACAATACATGTGTTTTGAGTGTAAAAAGCCAATTTGTATCGAATGCTCCCATAAGATGTGCATTCACTGTCGGGAAAATTTATAAGTTTGATGTCTTGCAATTTTGCAAAAGATGTGATTATAATGCGAAAGTATTGATTTTATACGTCTTGTTAATTATTCTATTTTAATAAACAGAAACAAAAAAAATCCTATCTCATGTCATTATTTTTATAGATCTCGTTTTTTGAATAACAATTTTTTTAAACTAGAATTAAGAGTTGATTTAAACAGATTAAGATTTTAAGAAAACATATTGAGTTTTCTGTGCCTTGTTTTCTTTAATAAATACTTTGATATGTATTTTAATAGATTTTCTTTCAAAAACCATACCTTTCACCCTTAGATTTTACGTACGCAGTTCTTTTCACTCGCCCGTCTGTGAGACGTATGGTAGGTGGTTGTGTGACAAGATTAGGTGGTAGGTGGTAGAGGGTTAAAGTTCCTAGGATCTGGGTCAGCTCGTACTTTTAATAGACTTGATGGTAACAAACTTACGCAATTCTGTCCGGAACTTAAGTTGTCCATATTTTTCAAAGAAATTGTATAAAAATCGACTTCTAACTACACTAAAAACATATTAATGTAAGCAAGTTAATAAAACCTTGTCGATACAACATACACTGAATAGCGAAAATTTTTTTTCTTGCATTTACAGCATAAAGTTGCGATCATCGTAAAAACTTATTTCATTTCCATACTAAGTTCTAATTGTGAGAAGTGATTTTATGGCGTTTGGGGGTCTCTATTTACTGGTATAGTACCCGACTGACTATACCAGTAAATGCACTTAAGTGCTGGGCGATGCAAAATATTTATTGAGTGGAATGCAGCATTGGGCTGTACATAGGTAGATTTAAGGTTATGTAGAAATATCGTATTTTGTCCGACTCTTTTACCTAGCTGCCGAAAGTTTAAACTACCTGGATAAGAGAGTTTTTTTTATACAACTTATATGGCAAACGAGCATGCAGTCCACCAGATGTTAAGTGGCTACTGCAGCCCATGGATATCCACATAGAATTTAACACAAGATATTATGTTGTCTTGATCTCTATGTGGATACGTTGCCATACTATAGGACTTAGCTGTTATGCTTATGTGCCAGTAATTACAGGAACATACCATTACCATCTAACCGGAACACAGCAGCACAAGTACTGCTATTTGGCGGCAGATAAAGGTAAGGCGGTGGTGCCCACTTCCTCGAGCTCGTTCACAAAAGCTCTACCACCAGAGTACTGAGTGAGATATCTAGATAAATAAATACATATTCTTCTATACTACTTTTTAAAGGAGGTAAATATGTATGTAAGTTTGTATGTACAGGGTAACTTCCAGACCTACTGAACTGATTTTGAAAATTCTTTCTCTGATAGATAGAATGCTATATACTATCACTCCGTGCAAAGCCGAGGCGGGTCGGCTAGTGTTATATAAATGATGAACTTCCCAATTTTTAGGGTTCCATACCCAAAGGGTGAAACGGGAACCTTTTAATAAGACTCCGCTGTCTGTCTCTCCGTCTGTCACCAGGCTGTATCTCATGAACCGTGGTAGTTAGATAGTTGAAATTTTCACAGATGATGTATTTCTGTTGCCGCTATATTAAAAAATACTAAAAACAGAATAAAATAAATATTTTAGGGGAACTCCCATGCAAGGAACGCGATATTTTCGCTCGTTTTCGCTCGATATTGATAACGGCAACATGTAGACGCTTGAAATATTCACAAAATATTGAATTATATATTCACTTTAAAAATAAATAATTAAATTAAAATAAAACAATATTTAAGTGGGGCTCCCATACAACAAACGTGATTATACTTAGAAAACTTTCGTGATTGATTACTATCATTATTATAAATACGGGAATTATCACGTACCGTCAGTGCGAGGCGAGACGTTATTCGACGACAAATTGAACCGAAACATTGTCGGTCGATACAGCGATAAGACGGTACGTAATAATTCCCGTATTTATAATAATGATACACATGATTTTTTTGCCGATTTTATAGTTAATAGTACTGAACCCTTCGTGCGCGAGTCCGACTCGCACTTGACCGGTTTATTTATTTAAATTGCGGTACTTGTTGTTTTACAATGACTCATGTTTATTCGCTTGGGTTCGTTCGTTATTCGGTTCGTTATTTCGTTTCAAGGAAAGCTCCAATTGAATTTACTTTGTTGTCCGCCAAAGAACCAAAGTCTCTAACATAGCACAAAAGATTAGCAAGCTGAAGTGGTAGTGGACAGGGCACATAGCTCGAAGAACAGACGGCCGTTGGGGCTGAAAGCTTCTCGAATGGAGACCACGCATCGGATAGTACAGCTTAGGACGGCCTCCCACTAGATGGAAAGACGACCTGTTAAAGTTTGCTGGGAGCCGTTGGGTGCAGGCACAAGATCGGTCGCTGATATGATGCTGATAATTGTCCACCAGCAAGTAGGCTATCAAAATTCACCGGAACCGATCCTTAACTGGGTGGTTTGCATCAAGACTTCGTTAGCCTCTGGGAATTGATCAAAATGTAATTTGTTGAATATTTCTCGAAACATTGAGATAATTACACGGCAATTACTGCAAAATAAAACGTCGCAGCTGACCCAGATTTTTATACGCTAATAACTATAAATTCCAGCAGAGAGTGCATTCAATAATCGTCCGTATGTTAAAACATTTGCGCTTTTAATCATTCTTTAAAGTCGTAAATGTTCCTAGCGTGCAAAATTTCAAGTAGTATGCACTTTGAATAGTCCTAAATTGGACTGGACGGATTTGTTAGAAGAAAAGGCGATTATAAGTTTTTTATGTTAATTCCGTACAAATACTAGTATTTCACAGCCTCGTGGTATCATAAAAAAGCGGCCAAGTGCGAGTCGGACTCGCACATGAAGGGTTCCGTAGCAGCAAGTAACATAATATAAAAGTTCTTGTAGTTGAATGAATAAATGAATGAAAACACTTTATTGTACACAGTATAAACAAAAAAAATACAAACAAAATAGAAAATATAAAACAAATAGAACAATGGGCAGTCTTATCGCTTAGAAGCGATCTCTTCCAGACAACCTTTGGATGGAGAGGATTTTGTAGTTCGTTGTAACTGGAACTTATATTTAAGTTTATTGAATGAAATGTAAATTGCAGTTTACGATTAATGACGTATTAAAAAAAACTACTTACTAGATCTCGTTCAAACCAATTTTCAGTGAAAGTTTGCATGGTAATGTACATCATATATATTTTTTAAATTTATCATTCTCTTATTTTGGAAGTTACAGGGGGGGCACACGTTTTATCATTTTGGAAGTGTCTCTTGCGCAAACTATTAGGTTTAGAGAACTATTAGGCAGTTCTTAGTATGGGGAACCCCCAAAATTTATTGTTTATTTTCTATTTTTGTGTGAAAATTTAAATGCGATTCACAGAATACATCTACTTACCAAGTTTCAACAGTATAGTTCTTATAGTTTCGAAAAAAAGTGACTGTGTGACATACGGACGGACAGACAGAAAGACATGACGAATCCATAAGGGTTCCGTTTTTTGCCATTTGGCTAAGGAACTCTAAAAATCGTAATTTTAAACCCCTTATTTATTAAAACTGAAATCATTATTGGTTTTTAATATTTAGGGGCGAAAAATCGTTATCTCGTTTTGTAAAACGAGCGTTTTACAAAACTAATTTTTTAAGTAAATTCGATGAGAGCTAGTAATCATATTTTTAGGACACCCGAATGCCTCCGACTTGACTATGACAATCTATTACGAAATGTTATATACGAAGATAAGATAAGATAACGTTTACTATGTTCTAGCAAAACATAGTAAATACATCAGTAGATCTTCTATACAAATAATATCAATAGGAAAGATTCGTATTTTTGTGTGTATGTTTGTAATGAATAAACTCAAAAACTACTTTGCCGATTTCAAAAGATCTCTCACCATTGGAAAGCTACATTCACCCTGAGTGACATAGGCTGTATTTATTGCTAGAAAAGATTAGGGATCCTTACTAAAACTTAAGTAACGTAACCCAAGGTGTAAAAAAAGTGCCCTAAAACGTCTTTCGTCGCATGCGCTGCCGAAACTATTGATGATAGAACAAAAGTATGTTCTACAATATTAAAGAACATATCAATATCTACAAAAATAATATTAAAAAGAGGAAATATTTGTTTGTTTGTTTGTTTGCATTGAATAGGCTCCGAAACTACTGGACCGATTTAAGAAAATCTTTTACCGTTGGGAAGCTGCACTATCCCCGGGTGACATATGCTACTTTTTACTCAATTGCGCAGAAGGAGGTAATATTTTTATTAAAAAACTACGCATGTGAAACTGCGGATTGGTCAGCTAGTAGTCTATAAATTAACATTTATGTTCTACTCTAGTAAGGCGTGCAAATGTTCAAATTGAATACAAAATCATTAATTATGAGTGGAATTGAATACAGAATTAATTAAATATTATCAAAAAAAAATCATTAGAATTATAAAATAATCTCTCTCTTCTTCCTGCCCTTTTCCTGCACATTACGTGGGGTCGGCACAACATGTATTTTTTTTCCATACCTCTCTATCAGCCGTCATCTTCGTTGTCACTTCTTTCTTGCCCATATTATTCATCACACGGTCTATCCGTCTCCTCTTCGGCCTTCCGATAAAAAAAAATTCTCTTATGAAAATGTCTCACGGTAGAAAAGATTACCAAGCGGTGTAACCAGTCGCTTACTCAGATTTATAGCTCTCTCGGCACTGTTAGTTTATCCTATGCTACCGGGCTTTCTCAGTTCCTATTTAGATCTCCGCGTCATATTGTGTGGCATTTACACGTTTCCTTGTGAGCTTAGATCCACGGAGAAAGTCTAGCGCCAAGTCAGACAACTGGACAATCTGCGAGACAATACAATAAATTGTTATTAATAGTGCATGCGTTCTGTGCATGGCTGTCAGGGCTTTGTGTCTTTTGATAGAGTACGAGATGATGTAAGTAGTTAGGGATCATAATAATATCCACACTAATATTATAAACTTGTAAGCAACACTGTCTGTTTGTTACGTTTTGACAACTAAACGGCTGGACAGTTTTTGACAAAATATACACGTACAGAAAGATAATGATCGGTTATGTTTTTATTGACATATACCACGTGTATACCTATGAATAAATACCAATCTGTATAGTCTTCTGGTAATGTTAAAGGTATTACTGGTGCAAAGCAAAAGAACTATGATGTTTTAAAAGATAAAAATCATCTAATCGCAGAAAGTTAGTACAATTTTATATTGATCTTAATGTAATTTAAGCTCAATTAACATTCTACCAGATAATGTTCTGGAGTGCAAATCCTACTAATATTATAAACGCGAAAGTTTGTATGTGTGGATGTTTGTTCCTCTTTCACGCATAAACTACCGAATAGATTTTAATGAAAGTTTACAATAATATAGCATATACATTAGAATAACACATAGGCTATAATTTTTAAAGATAGTGTGTGAATTGTCCAAAATATAACGATAGGTTGTCAAGTAAGTCGGAAAAAAATCTTCCATCTGCGAGTTATTCTGGCGTACGCGCAAAAACTGTAGAGTTTACACGTGTATAATGTATAAGAGAAATGTTTATCTTAATTAGTCCTACAAAAAAGTCCGCACCAGCATATATCTAGCTTATATGAGTAAGCCATTATCGCCAAAAGAGTAAACCATAAATCCAATAAAAATTTATAATATATTTCTCATGCACATTTGGTAGTAACAAACGAAGCTACTCGAAGTACCTACTTACTAATCCTGCGCAGACAAAGTCGCGGGTACCAGCTAGTATTACATAAAATAATTAAAAGTTTAAATTTACTGTTCCTACATATTATAAAAATGTCAATAAAACAAAATAATGCCTAGTACTTTGAATTAAAATATTCAGCAACAGTGTAAAAACATCTGAATGATGACCATTTATTAATTCGGCGTTTAAATAAAGTCAAAGAGGTATATATTTTAATTCATCTGGTAATTTATTAAATATATTTATGCCATGCAATGAGCGTTACTGTTAAAAAATGTCCAGTTGTGCTTTGGTAGATAAGTTCTATTTTTATGTCTAGTGTGTCTTGCTAACACTGCTGCATGTCTGGCAAAATCTCTAGGAATCAGTATTACAAAAATACAGATTTCTCTGATGGTCACACGGCTACACATAAAGCCATTTCCATTTTATTTATGTAATACTTGGTACACTACTATGGTACACGAGCATGCAGTCCACCCGATGTTAAGTGGCTACTGCAGCCCATGGATATCCACATAGAATTCAAAACAAGCTATTATGTTGTCTTGATCTTTGTGGATACGTTGCCATACTATAGGACTTAGCTGTTATGCCTATGTGCCAGTAATTACAGGAACATACCATTACCATCTAACCGGAACACAGCAGCACAAGTACTGCTATTTGGCGGCAGATAAAGGTAAGGCGGTGGTGCCCACTTCCTCGAGCCCGTTCACAAAAACTCTACCACCAGTAAAAGTTGTATAAGACATTATAAGCTGACCTCGCATTGTGTAGGCTTTTCGTAGAATGACAGGTCAGCTTATACTGGAAATGTATAGCTTGATGTGTAGCCGTGTGTACATGCACGGCAAAGGCTCTTGTTTTTTCAAACAGAGGCTTTGGACGTTACGTTTTAGAACCGTGGTCACTCTCGTCACCATGTATGCATTTATATATATATATTAAACTACATGGAGCTGGAACAAGCTCATGACCTACCTGATTTTAAATGGTAACCATCACCCATAACAGAGAATTGACTCGTAGGTCACGCACGTTAGCAATGTGTCCTACCATGCACTGCCCTGGGTCCATCAATTTGAGGCATATAGGTGTAAAGCCTTATGTACCTGTAATTTCATGCTGTAACTTCAAGTTTAGCTAATCTCATGTTTTGATTTGGAAATATCGAAGAAAACCAATGGAATCTTTTATCGTAAAGTTTCTCATAATTCTGTACGATTAACGTATTATGGATATCAGCTATCTCAAGTCTATTCATACTTCATAGCCAATCTGATGACTATAGGAAACACTAAATAAGCATACTATTAGGTATATCGATGAAAGTTTATATATTATGCGGAGGAAGTAACAACGACTCCGATCCAATTTGCAACCTATCAAACAGCCGCCGGTTCACCACCCACTCTTAGATCTACATAGATATCTAAAAATAGATATGAGACATAGTAGATACTTTTAGATGTATCCTAGATACCTATTTTATAATAATTAAAATGCTGGACATTTCACACAGTACTCTAACACCAAACTAAGCAAAGCTTGTACAATGGGAACCAGATAACTCAAAACTTACTCATATACATTTACATTTTTTTTGGAAATAAATACCCAAACCCGGAACAAATACTATCTCCTGCGTCCCAGTCTATTCACCCACTGCGCCACAGAGGTCGTCAAAACATCTAGATTATCGAAATCTGGTCAGAGAGGGATTTAAATTACCATCTATCATCATCCATCTACAGATATTTGTTCCGGGTCTGGATGTGTTTCTATATATTATAAGTGCTTATTTACAAATATATGCATATATATATATATATATATATATATACACACACTTCTCATCAAAAAAAAAATCGAAACACCTCTGAAGTTTGGTTTTGAATGAGTTTTTGTGTTTTTCATTTATATTAAACAAAAAAATAATAATGTCAGTTAATTGCGGATATTATATGGTATAGTTTAACAAAAATTAATGTTCCAAATTAAAATTAAATTTCTTTAACGCACCGGCGAACACTGAACGCAACTTCAATTCGGCCACGTCAAAAACTTCGGCCTGAATATCGCTATCCCTGTTTAGTGACGAAGTTTAGCCACGCTGAGCGACAGTGATAGCAATAGAACAATTCTAAATTTGATTAGATTTTGACCGTGTTCCGTAATACCAAAAATGATGACTGAAAACTTGTTGTATTTTTCTCATTGTGTTGGTATTCTGTAACTAAACGATATAATCTATGTTTCCATGACTAGGATACGTAAGATGTTGTTGTTTTTAATACGAAATAATTAGGTTGAAAACAGGTCTTTTATGACGTAAAAACATGCAGAATTCGATACGCTTCTATGTTATTTTAGGTAAGTATTTTGATCTAATATATGGTTAGGAACCTAGATAAATACTATTCAAATTAAAATAATACCTTATTAAGGTAGAAATATGCTCCAATTAGAAATGATCTTGGTAGTACGTGTTGTATGGGCGATTGTCCCTCCGGTGCCTCATTAACTATCGTGTTTTGTTCAACAGGTATGTTTTTACACTTAAAGAAAAACTTCTAAAATGTTAGAAACAAAGACGTAAAATCAAAAAACTATAAAAAAAAGTTTATTCAGTATCTTGTATTTCCTGCCCGGGCTATAATGACTGCTTCCACGCGGTCCTTCATGGAATGGATGAGAGACACAACCTTGTGTCGTGGGATATTATCCCACTCTTCTTGTATAGCTATTTTAAGCTGGCCAAGCGTCTCCGGAGCAGGATCTCTCGCTCTGACTCGGCTCTTCAACTCATCCCATAGGTATTCTATGGAATTCATATCCGGGCTTCTTGCTGGCCAGCCCATAACCGTAATACCGACTTCACTCAGATATTCATTTACAATGCCTGCGGTATGAGCCTGGCATTGTCCTGCATAAAAATGAACACTTCGCCAATAAAATGTGCGTAGGGTACCACATGAGGCTCCAAACACTCTTCAATGTAACGTGACCCATTTAATGACGGCAAGCGAGGTCCAGATACAAAAGTAAGTTCGGTTTTTCCATCGGCGCTTATGCCTCCCCAAACCGTCCATGAACCGCCACCGTAACTGACACTTTCTTCAATGCAGCACTGTGCAAAACGCTCTCCCTCTCTTCGATACACCTTCTTTCTTCCGTCGTTACCATACAGCATGATCTTACTCTCGTCAGAAAAGAGAACTTTGCTCCATTGAAGGTGTGACCAATTTAAATGCTCACGTGCAAAGTAAAGGCGCGCTCTTCGGTGGTCTACCGTCAATTTTGGGCCATTAGCTGGTTTATGAGGTTTCAGGCTACGCTCCGCCAATCTTCTTCTAATGGTAGAAGTAGAATCGCTCACAGTCAATCCTCAAACCTCATGGAGCCGCTGCTGTAGTTGAATAGAGTTAAAGTGACGATTTCTTAGAGAAACTGACACAATATACCGGTCATCTTGCTCAGACGTGACTCGATATCTACAAGATCCTGGACGGCGAGTAAACATACCAGTCTCCCGATAACTCTGATACACTCTATTGACAGCAGAGAGGCTAAGATGTAATCGTGCAGCCACAACACGCTGACTATGCCCTGAATCCAGCAACGCCACGACTTGGGCGGCATTCGTGGGCGAGGTATCCATATTTGTTAGGAAAAAATCTCTTTGGTCACAAGGAAGTCACAGAACTTAGTTTACAATCACGCTCAGCTCAACTCAGAGCTCAGTTAAAAAAAACGATATTTTATGCAAAAAAATGTGATTAAATGCAGAAATTCCGACGTAATACACATTGAAAACAATCTCTACATTCATTTATTGTATATCACCATTGTGTAGACTAAACTGCCAGCTATTTATTAGCGTATTTTTTTTATTGATATCAATCCTCTTTTTTATAAAAATGCCACCTGTATATATATAAGTATTCTATCAATTATTTATCTGGTTCCCATAGTACAAGCTCTGCTTAGTTTCGGGCTAGATAGCGCTATGTGAAATGTCCTGCAATATTTATATTTATTTATTTATATATGTATATCCTAAGAATAAGCGTTACATACAGCTTAAAGCCCTTCGAGTAATTTTGTTATAGCTTTGACAAATTTTGACTATTTTAAATTATTACGACAGGTTTTGACTGTTTTTCGGCTTAATTTTTCACAACAGCCTGCAGCCAAATATACCAAATGTTTTTGGAGTACCTTTTCTTAAAAGCCATAATGAACAATTAAGTATGGAAGTTAACTTTACTTGTTAATAGGACATGATCTTTGTAAGGCAAGTGCATAGGAACCTTCCAGACCTTACGTATCATTGTCATTTACCACGAAGAGAAAATGGATGTTTAATTATTTGGAAAATGGTATCGCGATAGTCCGTCACCTTATTTTCTTTTGTCACCTTCAATATTCCCATTTTGGAGATTATGATTTCTATTTAATTTACAGTCACGCCTGTTCTAGCACGCAACACACTCACACGCAAGTGCCATGGGAAGCCCTCACCTTATAAAGTACTTAGTTCCGTTTCATTTGCGTATTGTCTCCCATGAGAACAGTCTCTAATAATCTGAATAGAGTTCCTTCCGTTTTACCGGTGATATATATTGGCATTTTACATTGATATACTTGCCTTAATGAAATGTTTTTTTTTTACATACCAGTACGCTATTCTTTGAGCCAATAACTTATTCTGGCAAACCGATTGAACATGAACGGAGAAATTGATAAATTATAGCGAGCTTTATTTGTTTACCTGAGCTTCACAATTTAGTCTAGATATTTGTTATGTTTTATACAAAGATCCAACGTCTCAAACGATTTCGACAAACTCTACTCTTTGAAGATTGTTTATTGTTGAGTTTTTACAATACTACTTGTACTAAATTAATGCAATAAATCTTAAAGGCTTATCGAAATTATTTAATGAGATTTGTTTATTTGCCGTCATCCAAAGTACCAGGATAACTGAGTCACAGTAATCCCGGCATTGGTTTCGCAACAGTTTACGGCTCTTTGTCGTCGGCTCTGTCTGCGATCAGATTTATCTGACGCGAGAGCGCCGGGCGCCAACTCCCGACGCCTAATCCTATTAGCTTATCGCTTCTGATGTTGTGACAATAGGCTTTCGGTATCAATTGAGACTACATTTATCATTGAAAACTGTGTTTGTGACTCTTTAAGACTAAGCGGGGCTTAACTGTTAAATTATCGCTTCCAGTAAAAGAAAATGTGGCCAGATTAGGTTTTCGTCCGCAAAAGTTCGGAAGTTTTGTGTTTGGAGACTGCTATTCCTATATGTTCAGATAACCTTCTACGAACTGAACCCAAATTGATTTCAACAACAATGGAATAAAATTGAAAGTCATGTGAAGTCATCAATCTGTATCAGAATCACAAAGGAGTCTATCAACAATTTATAGCATTCTTCGTAACCGCACCATTGAAGGTAGTAGGTAATAAAGTTTGAACAGACCTAATTACAGTTTTTATTGCCTAGTCTTTCACTACGCATCTAAAACACTTTCATATAACTTTATTAACAAGTAATTTTTTTTAGCCTTTTACATACTCGTAACTTTTAAATTGAAATGATCGATGGTTACTAGTACTTCAAATTCCATTTTATGTACAATTTTATTTAAAAACTCAGGATTTTTAAGGCTTTGCAAACACATCAAAATATTATAATTGTGTAGGTTGTGTAATCGTTCTTAAAAAAGTATGAATGAATGAAAATACTTTATTGTACACTTCAAAAGAAACAAACATAAAAATAAATATTCACAAAGCAACAAGTACACACGGCTACACATCAAGCTATACATTTCAAGTATAAGCTGACCTCGCATTGTGTAGGCTTTTCGTTGAATGAGAGGTCAGCTTATACTGGAAATGTATAGCTTGATGTGTAGCCGTGTGTACAATGGGCGGTCTTATCGCCTAGAAGCGATTTCTTCCAGACAACCTTTGGATGGAGAGGGCTTTTGTAACAATACAATAATGGAGGGGGGGGGGGGGGGGGGGGAGTACCTACATCAACAAAACAAAAACTAAATTTTAGGAGAGTGCTGATCACTTAGAATAAAATAAAACATAAGTAAATATACCTACAACAAATAAAATAAAGAATATACATAACCATACATATCTACATACATATTTATAGTAATATTTTTTATAGACGTTTTTAAGAGATTAAATGTGGCTAATGATGGAGCTTGCCGTATTGAGACCGGTAATGTGTTCCAAAGACGTGTTGCTTAAATGGTAAATGAATCATGTCTATGAACTGGAGTTCTCGCTCCGATCGTCTGAAAATTTGATGTTGAACATCAAATTTTCAGACGATCGGAGCGAGTGTAAGTTAGTAAGTTTAAAAACGGAAACTATGTAATACTTGTTTCAGTTTTTAAATACCTAATACTACCTATGTCGATAGTAGCTTATATTACCCGGACTATAATTTTGAATCGATTGACACCTCATTCATAAAAATCGTATGAGTAGTTTAGACGCTACGTTCGAACATACCTAAATACAAACATACATAATACAGACTACTAAAACATAACCCTTCCTTTTGGCACTGCCGTAGTCAGGTAAAAAGTAGAACATATTTAGTTACGAGATGATCTCTCTTGAAATGTCCCTAGTCCTTAGGGAAATAAGAATAAAATGACCGTCAATAATTTGTATTGGTTCTCTAATGGGCAATAAATGGAACAATGGGTGAAGGGAGGTGTCTACAAGTCCGCTTCGATTGTGAGATTGATGCCGGCCGGCGCGGGCGGCGCCGGGGCAGGCGAGGCGTATTGTTGTTAAGGCTTGGGGCGCTAGAGCGTGTTACCATTATTTGTATTTAAAGCCTTTTGTTGGGCCACTCGTCTTTTAATGTTTGTTTTTTTACTTTGAATTACTACTCTTTTATCTTTGGGAAGAAGGGCGATATAATGAATGTTATTATTAATTAAGATAAATCTACTTAGGTCAGTTAGCTTCCTTCGACAACAGGCAGAACAAAGAAGTCGACCGTCGTGTCGACAACGCCTGGAAAAGCTACTGGTCCATTGAAGGACCTTATGAAGGGTGACCTTCCCTTATCGCTAAAACGTCAAACGTAACATGTGTATTCTGCCTGTCCTAACCTACGGTGTCCAGTCTTGGTCACTGACCGGGTCTCAGAAGTTCAAACTAAGAGTTTGCTAAAAAGCGATGGAGCGCAGCATTTTGAGTGTAAAGCGGCTCGACCGGATTCCAAACACCTGGCTGTGCTCGAAAACCGGCATCGCTGACGTGGGCATCAAGGCTGGAAAGGTGAAATGGGACTGGGCGGGTCATATCTCCCGTATACAACACGATAGGTGGGCCAAGAAGACAAGCATATGCACTCCTAAAGACGGATAGCGACGCCGAGGAAGTCCTTAAAAGCGCTGGAGCGCTGACTTGGACGTCTTCCAAAGAGACTGGCGGGATATGGCTCTAGACCGTGATAAGTGGAAGGAAGAGGGGGAGGCCTTTGCCAAGCAGTGGGACAGTATAGGCTAGTAAAAAAAATAAGATAAATATAATATTTTTTATTCGAAATATCGAAAAATATGGACTGTAGAACATCCATATATTTATTTCCTGAACATTGATATTTATGTAAAGTTTGCATTAATCGGGTAGGTGAGTGATTTCTCAATATCTCATTTTAAAAGCTTCTAATATCATTCAAATAAATTTGAAGCTAAAAAGGCTTTATGAGAGATTTATACCTTGTATTTATAAGTTATGTTTACACCCTTTTCGGTTGTCAAGTAAAGCCCTTGCAAATGTAAGCGCTTGCGCAATAAGTATGGATCAAAGCGCGGGCGCCGACAGCGTCAAATCCACTGATACTGAGTAGACCACACGTAGTTTTTGCTGTGATTGATCGCCGGATTTATTTTATGTGGGTTCTACTAGATAGTATAATGGTGATGGATTGCGAAAATTTGCATGGGAAACTGGCTGTCCCTCGACCAGATGCTGACTGTGCTAATGCTTAACCTAGTTGATAGGTGTACGTACGACCACACGCTATGCAATGAGAGTTTCAACGTTTTCAACCGGCCCAAAATGGTAAAAACCGAAACCCTTGTTGTGCGACTTTGTCCGCCCGTCTGTTATTTATAGCTGATTATCTCAGCAACTACTGAAGCTATCGACTTTATATTTAGATTAGATAAAGCTAACATTAATTGTAATTATTACTCACCTCAATTGCAAGTTTTTTTTTGTTTTTTTTTTTTATACAACTTATATGGCAAACGAGCATGCAGTCCACCAGATGTTAAGTGGCTACTGCAGCCCATGGATATCCACATAGAATTCAAAACAAGCTATTATGTTGTCTTGATCTCTATGTGGATACGTTGCCATACTATAGGACTTAGCTGTTATGCCTATGTGTCAGTAATTACAGGAACATACCATTACCATCTAACCGGAACACAGCAGCACAAGTACTGCTATTTGCAAGTAAAATACCTAATTTATGAATATTTTCATTTTGATTGCCAAATGAGCCAAAATGGTGGGGGTCAAAATAAAGTTACTAGACTGTTTTAACCTTTCGCGGTCACTTTACATAATTACTAATAGTATTTGTTGTCCCGACGTTTCTACTGTATTTCAACACAATAAAAAAATAAATACGCGATAAATACCCCCTTATTAAACTGAAGTGGCAGTGGACTGGCCATATATGCCGGAGAACCGACAACCGTTGGGGTAAACGAGTTCTTGAGTGGAGACCGCGTCTTGGAAAACGTAGTGTGGGGCGTCCCCCGGCTAGGTGGAGCGATGACATAAGAAAGGTGGCGGACAGAAATTGGATGAGAAGAGCCGAAGACCGGGCTCAGTGGCGCGTATTGGGAGAGGCCTATGTCCGGCAGTGGACTAATGTGGGCTGATGATGATGATGATGACGACCCCCTTATTAATAGTAACTAGCTGACCAATCCGCAGCTTCGCACGCGTAGTTTAGTTCTATAAAAACATTACCCGCCTTCTGCGCAGCTGGGTAAAAAGTAGCCTATGTCACCCGGGGATAGTGTAGCTTCCCAACAGTGAAAGAATTTTTTAAATCGGTTCAGTAGTTTTTGAGTTTATTCATTACAAACATACACACACACAAATACAAATCTTTCCTCTTTATAATATTAGTATAGATTAGAGTTACTAGGTCAAATGGGGTATCAAATAAAACAGTTAAATTTACACATTTTGCATTTTTTATTACGTTAGCTTTTTCTTTCTTTAATATTTATTTGTACAGCCTATTTTGAGGATATGATAATCTCGTACCACTTGTTTTCTTTCTTAACAGTAAAATATTTGCTTTCAGACGATGATGATGAATGCGGCGCGTTATCAGAAGGCTCTGTGTCTTCGGAAGGCGGCATAGCGGACACAGACGATGAGGGCATAGAGCGGGACTCGGAGCCAGCGCCGAGAAGACGACGGAGGAGACGGCGGTTCATGCTCCGAGATGTGGTTGAGGTAAGATGTGATAAGATAACTCTTTATTGTAATTACCACACAGAAATAATATAAAACTAAAAAAAACAAAGTTAAGGTATTTTATGATTAAACCATTGCATAAACCGCTCGATCGCATTAAGCCCGATATTTTTCAACTACTTTGTAAAAATCTGTTTATTAGCTGCATAAATCCAACATTTCGCATGATTAAGGATGTTATGCGGAAGTCGAAATAACTAAAAAACAACTGTTGAAACAAAACTTGTAAAAAAATATGTACTTTGAATCCTTCAGAGTTTACACACATACATTTCGTTGTAGGTACCTTGTATTACATATTCAATATTGATTATAGTGTTATAACTATTGTCACTAAAAAGACGTCGGAACAAGAGTGTTGGAACTCAAGTGGACCTGGGCAGGACACTTGGCTAGATGTGGTGATAGCAGGTTGAGTAAATCTTTGACCGAATGGTGGCCAAGAACAGACCTATGTCCAGGACGTCCGTCGGCGCGGTGGGTCGACGACATAAAGAAAGTCGCGGGCAACTCCTGGTTGCGTGCAGCACAGGACCGGAAAGGGTGGCGTTTGCAAAGGGAGGCCTACACCCAGCAGTGGGTACTTACGGGCTGTCGATGAGAAATGAGATACTTACCTTAATTTGTGAGTTTTTGAGTGTCGCATTATTTCGATGTTTTTAGTGAAAATAGTGTTCAAAACCATGATAATTTAAAAAGTTATAATGCGAATAAGTATTGAATCTTGCCTTAGGTTTGTAGAAAGAAGACTAGTAGGTACGCAGGATCAAAATAATTACGAAATAGGTAACTCTAGTTCAATGTATTGAATGAAAGTATTTTCTCTTTCATCATTACAATAAAATCAACATTCAAAGTAGGGTCTGATTACACGTTGAAATACACGCACGTAAACTACTCCATTAAAACATCGCTTTTGGATAAGATAGCCTTAATTAAAAACCGGAGAGCAAGTCCACTCATCCTCAATATGAGCTCTTCGAACCCATAACTGATAAAACTTTCGTCCACCTGTACCTTACTCAGCTTTCACTCGTAAACGATCCTTATCCATTCATGGAAGTATTTTGAGATTTTTTCTCGTTTGGGGGTCATTGTATGAATGAAGTCTCGGGTCGCATTTGGGTTCAGTTCTAAAAAGTTTGAAAATTATACTTACCAATCTGTTTTGTTTTCTGATCGAAGATAAAGTATCTAATTTCGGATGAACAATGAAACATAAAATGAGATCATCATCACAATCATCATTATATTAACATACATAGGACGTCCACAATGACAGCTGAACATAGGCTTGCCCTATATACATATATCCAGATCGACAGATTTTGCTCGGTCTGCACCCAAATGGATATTGTATAGTTAAGATATTTAGGGTACCAAAAGAAAACTTCGTTTAAAAAAACTACGAAAATTAAACTGAAACCATCAACACAAATATTCTTGATATAGAACTAATTGTTTGCATCCATGTAGGTAGTGCACGCCTTTGACCATAGATGACCAAAATAGTTCACTCACCCATTTAAGAGTCGTCCTATCCACCACTCTCACCTTTTAGTATATTACCTATGACGTTGCGACACTTGCACTTCACTACTTTCTCTCTATCACTTATTAGGAAGTGATTAGTGACTGTTATGGTAAGTGACTCGATACGCGTTATAATTTCTACATTAGACGATGTCCGTGGGATGTTTATGGACTTGGTAATTATGTAAAGATGAACAGTTTGAGATGAAGTATGGACGTTATACCTGTGGTGGTAATGCATTGGTTTTGTAGAAGTGATGTGATGCAATGGGTGTTCTTTTATTGCTTGCCTGGCGAAGAAGTGTTTTCCTTTATCCTTTTCATTTTTTTCATTTCATTTATTCCTTGCGAAAATAGGTACATAGCAACAGATGATTAATATACATAATTTAGAATTTGCTTATAGGGATAAGTCATAAAATTATTCACATTAGTTTTCACAAAAATTGCTACTTCATAGATGTATAGTGATGGAAGGGTTAAAATGGGGGAAATAAGGGATGAAAGGGTCAAAAAAAAAGTTTTTTTTTATGCTACTTATATGGCAAACGAGCATGCAGTCCACCCGATGTTAAGTGGCTACTGCAGCCCATGGATATCCACATAGAATTCAAAACAAGGTATTATGTTGTCTTGATCTCTATGTGGATACGTTGCCATACTATAGGACTTAGCTGTTATGCTTATGTGCCAGTAATTACAGGAACATACTATTACCATCTAACCGGAACACAGCAGCACAAGTACTGCTATTTGGCAGCAGATAAAGGTAAGGCGGTGGTGCCCACTTCCTCGAGCTCTTTCACAAAAGCTCTACCACCAGTAGAATGATGGGATGAATTTAAATAAGGTGTCAAAAATGTGTGAGAGAATTAACCCTGGTGAAGGTAAACTAGGTCCTACAGTCGGGCTGTTACTGATTTTGAATCTTCTACTAGAAACTCCCTTCGTATGCTTTTCAATAAAGGTCTCACTGGTACGTACAATTGTAGTCATTTTATTTTGGTAGCTAAAGGTAATTAATGAAAACCTATTTAGAATAGATTTATTTGACACACAAAGAAACACAGAACGGACTATAAACAAAGTAGGTAACTAAACAAGAAAAAAAACAAAAAAGAAATGAGACAATTACAGTTAAGGTTACATAGGTTACCAGGTTACATAGGTAGGTACTACCTACCCAATGAGTAGGTTTATAACCAGTAGGATATTTATGATGTTTATACACATTTGACATTTGAGGTTCGACGACCTCCTTGGTGCAGTGGGCGCATAGCCGGCTGAGACGCAGGAGGTAGCGGGTTCGATTCCCGCCGCGGAACAAATGTTTGCATGATCTACAGATATTTGTTCCGGGTCTGGTTGTTTCTCTATAAGTATGATTTACAAAAAAAAATGTATATAAATATTTTATCAGTTATATGGTTGCCATAGTGCAAGCTGTGCCTAGTTTGGGGCTAGATAGCGCTGTGTGAAATGTCAAGCAATATTTATTTATATATATTTATATAAATAGCGAGTTAGAATAGAGCCTACTTTGTTTGAAACCCTCACCGACGTAGCGTTACAGTATTTCTGCAAATGTGTCATTAAAACTTACAAAACAGCTTACTAATACAGAAAGATTGAAATTAACATCTGTATATGCAATCGGCAGAGTAATAAACTAAGTTGTTTGATCGCTAAATATGGAAACTCCACTGCAGGAGCACATTTTCTTTTTTTTATGGTGGGAAAATGCTTTACGCATGTCCTTCAACTCGGGGAGAGCTGAAGGGGTATGTCGGACTCTCCGTAGGCTGTCAACAAACGACATACCGGCTAAAAACCCACCGATATTCCTTCATTCACCTCAGTGCCAGTGCATCATCAAACCGCCCATCGGATGAGCGGTTCGATGCTGCGCTAGCACCTGACAAGGTCACGGGGGTTGGAGTCAACCGCGGCCCTGTCGGTTAATATCCGCCTTAAGCGGACCCTTCTGCCCCCCTCCTGGGAGGGAGAGGAATGTCCTGGAATATTGAGGACCCCAGCGTAGGAGGCCTGTGCTATGCTGGGTCGGAGCTCCCCGCACCCGAACCCTGCTGGCTCCCATACTGCAGGAGTACTTAACATAACGTAACTTGAGCAATCAAAGTTTATGGTTTTTACTTAAAATATCTCTTCATATCTTGTATCGCACCGGTATCGCATGGGTTTTATCAAAATTAAATGAATCATAAGCATAAGCTTTTAGCGATAAGACCGCCCGTTGTACTACATTTATTTTTGTGTATTTCTTTGTATGTTTTATTTTGTTTGGTGTGCACTAAAGAGTATTCTATTCTATACTATAAGCACTCAAGGATAGTGTCGTGTTAACTGTGTAAGAGTTTTCAGAAGTGGTTAATTATTTTCTGAGATAACCTCTAGGAACATACAAACTACAAACATATATTTACTCTTTAAAGTCTAAGGCTCGGACTATATGGCATCCGGCCATGTCAGGGACCGTTTTTTAATGGCCCCTGACCAATCCGTCGCACAACCAAACATTAAAATTTTTCCTGCATCATAATCCGAGGCCTGAGCGAGACTCTGAGTTTTACCGGACATGCTCCGGATTCACAGGATCGGGGAGACACGTTTGTCATATAGTCAGAGCCTAATAGGTATATAAAATATTAAAAATCTCGTCACGGTGTTTCTTGTCGCACTCCTTCGAAACGGGTAGACCGATTTTAATGGCATTTCTTTGTATATATGGTAGGTATGAGAATAGCTTGTAAAGTATTTTTCACCCTCCTATCCTAAAAAGGAGGTTGGCTCCATTTTTCAATCTCGGTTTTAGTATATTTGTGTGAACAATATCCATATTCAATTTAACCGGCGTTCATTGATTTGAAGTCATTTACATGAAGTGTCGTGTCACTTTGAGGAGAGTGTTTTATAAAGTTTTTATCCTGAAGTTCCCACGGGAACGGGAAATTTCAAGCATGTGAAGCCGCGGGCGGGTCAGCTAGTATTAGTATAAAATACTAGCTGATCAATCCGTAGCTTTGCACGCGTAGTTTTTCAATAAAAGCATTACCCACCTTTTGTGCTGTTGGGTAAAAAGTAGCCAATGTCACCCGGGGATGGTGTAGCTTCCTAATGGGGAAAGATTTTTTTAAATCAGTCCAGTAGTTTTCGAGCCTATTCAATGCAAACGAACAAACAATCAAATATTTTCTCTTTATAATATTAGTATAGATTACAAAACGTACACACGGCTACACATCAAGCTATACATTTCAGTATAATCTGACCTCGCATTGTGTAGGCTTTTCCTAGAATGAGAGGTCAGCTTATACTGGAAGTGTATAGCTTGATGTGTAACCGTGTGTACATATTTCTAGAAACATCACTAAAACTTATTCTAAATCCTAAACACGATATGAAACTAAATGTACGGTCCTAAGTTGGTTAAAATAAATAAATGATTTGATTTGATATTCGTATTAACTTTATAATGATAACACTTACATTCTGCTACAAAAAGCAGCTATTTTGAATACGTGTAGGATCGCGAGAAAGTTCCTACAGACTGAGCTTCCTAGCGAAGTTCGGACCACTGAGGTGCACTTGGCTTAGGCCCGTGGCCCCCAGTTATTACCGATTCTTTGAAAATCGAGTAGAGAAAATCTCTGAACACCATAATAATAAAAATCTTTATTTCAGATTCATGAGGTCCATACATATTTACTACACACAATACGATACAATACAATTTAGGCAGTTTACTCAATATTACATTCGAAAGTTTTTAGGCCGTAAACAGCTGTGCGTGATATTTTGTTGTTTTTTTTTGGACGAGGTCGGTATATCGTGTTTACGATCATTGAAGTCACTGGGCATTAAATTAGCAGATTTGAAGGTCTAAGTCGGAACTTTAAGGGGACACCGGAGGGACAATCGCCCATACAACACGTACTACCAAGATCATTTCTAATTGGAGCATATTTCTACCTTAATATGGTATTATTTTAATTTGAATAGTATTTATCTAGGTTCCCAACCATATATTAGATTAAAATACTTACCTAAAATGAAATAGAAGCGTATCGCATTCTGCATGTTTTTACGTCATAAAAGACCTGTTTTCAACCTAATTGTTTCGTATTAAAAACAACAACATCTTACGTATCCTAGTCATGGGAACATAGATTATATCGTCTAGTTACAGATTAACAACACAATGAGAAAAATACAACAAGTTTTCAGTCATAATTTTTGGTATTACGTAACACGGTCAAAATCTAATCAAACTTAGAATCGTTCTATTGCTATCACTGTCGCTCTGCGTGGCCAAACTTCGTCACTAAACAGGGATAGCGATATTCAGGCCGAAACAGGCCCACAGTGCTGTAATTAGGTATTCGTGTAGCTTATGTGACACAAATATAGGCAAAAGTCTGCAATCCAGAATAACTGCAATTTGTACCCCAAAAAAGAGTAAACAATTCACATGAACTCCCGTTACCTGTAATTTGAATGAAACTTTAGGTCAAGTATTTTGGTAACTTATTTCGTGGCACTGTTTTATTGGTCAAAGATTAAGGCCGCCTTGCACAACGATCCCTAAACGTATTTAGCGACTAAACATGTTTAAATTTTACGTATTTGTTTTTTTTGACAACTTTTTAAATCATATTTATCTACTAAATACGCTTAGGCATCGTTGAGCGAGTCGCCCTATGAATATTTTTTTTTGTGTTTTGAGAGACTCGCGAGATCTCAGCTCGGGGCGAACCAATAGTCTACTAAATCCGAGGTTCCCAATTTTATTTGGCCACGGAACCTTAATTGATCATACTTTTTTTGGCGGAACCCTATCTGGCTATTTTGATAGCTAAAGTGTTTGTAGTTTGAATGTTAGATCGAAGAATGAACAAATTATAAATGAAAATAATTATTATAAATATTGCAAATAATTTATTGTAGGCAACAAAGAAATACAAACAAATTTAATTCTTCACAATAAATTATTACCTAGGTAAGGTATTAATTTATTGTTAAGAATTAAATTTTTTTACATTATTTCTTATAAAAGCCGTAAATTTAGGCTTTATGTGTGACAATTGAACGCAAACCAATCTCGCATCCGTAAGTCTTCACAAACTTAATCAGAACCAGGACAGCTTTCTCAACGATTGCCGATTCTTTGAGTACAATTCAACTTAACTCTCGGACAGACCGCGGAACCCTTGTGACCTATCCACGGAACCCCAGAGTTCCGCGGACCACCTTTTAGGAATCACTAGTCTAAATAAAGCTGCCGACAAGAAGCCGCCGCCGGGCTGTGTTGGCAGGTCGGCGGCTTTGGTGTGTTCACTGCTTTATATTTTTATAGGTTTTGTCTTGCTCGATGGGAACTTTACCATTACTTGGATTTTGAAATATTAATCATACGTTTTGAAGTTGCGATCATAAGCTACCAAAATCATTTGTGGATAGGTAAATTGCATAGTTTCGATAGTTGGTTTGTATATGTTGGTCGTACCTTAATTTTTCACGAAGTTTTGACCAGGGGTTTAATTAAAATAAATTGAACACATTGTATTCTTTAATCTTAGCATACATATTAAAATAACACTACTATACACCACTAGCTGAGCCGACCCGGTTTCGCACGGATCTTTATCAAAATAAATATGGCTTAAAACACTTAGCGATAGTGTAGCATTCTGCCAGTGAAAGAATGTTCAGAATCAGTTAAGTAATATCTGAGTTTACAATACATACATACAAACAACGAATTTCACCTCTTTATAATATTTGTAAACTCTCGTAGTTTAGTGTAGACCAGTTCTATAAGATTCCGTTTCTTTTGAAAAATTATGAGAGTTCCTAAAGCTTATTTCACACGGGGGCAGAAAAGTGAAGCATAACAGTAGGACAGAACCGTTGGGAAGGACAGTATCGTTTAAATATAGGATTATAGGGCAGTCGAGACAGTCCAAGTGAGCGGGTAGACTCCCAAAGAGTAAGCCATATTCGCGGGAACTGGTCATAGAAAACGACCAGAATACGTCGACAGACTCATACGTAGACATCCCTCCCCACCCCCACCCCTCTTACCACCCAACCTAGATCCGCGTCAAGCAGCCGACCGCAAATCACTCCGTCCTGCGGAGAGACCATCGGGCGGCCAGCAACGCGTGAGTAAGTCACCTGAGGCTCCGCGAGCCGACCCGATGACCCCCCCCGTAGAAACGGGGGGCGGAAAGAACTCCGCAGGAAAGGGCAAAAAAGCCAGGTACCCTGCCCCCACACCGGCTGAGCCGGTGTGTGAGAGCGAAAGAAGACACGGCCAAGTGAGCGATAGAGCGTCGACGGCGACAATGGCAATATTTGCGCCGTTTACTAAAAATTTCTGCACAAATAGCTCTGGATTAGCTTATTGAGTGTGTAAATAGTGAAATAAATAAAAAAGAAAAACTTTGGATCAGACCCTGGCTGGCAAGAAGACCAGAGCTTGGTTGTTTATTTCTAGTTTTAGAAGAAATAAGCATTGAAGATCCCAAAGAGTTCAGAATGATTATGGATATGACAAAGGAAAATTAGTTTAGTCTTATAGTTTCGTCCATTGATAATTTAGCAGGTGGCATTTTTTAATATAAAAACAAACCACGCCAAATGCAAAATAAGTCATAACGCGCGCGCGCACACTGTCCTGCTCTTTAGACTGCACTACTGTACTGCCCTTGCGTTCACATGAGTCGACGAGCGAGAAAGGTGGTGGGGGAAGCAAACTGCCCCGAAAAAATAGACCGGCGGGCTATTAACTGTTCTGTCTTGGTTACTGTCAAGACAGTGCTGTTCTGTGCGTTCAAACAGTAGCAGTACTGTGCTGCCCACTGTTCTGCCTCACTGTTTTGCCCCCGTGTGAAATAAGCTTAAGAATAATAACTAAGCCTTCCACCACTTTCTTCCACTTTCCGCAACGTGTTATCTTAAGCGAGGGAGCCGGAGCAAGTGGGTCACTGGAACTCGTCGCGGTCTGGACCCATCAATAATAAAGTCGTGGTTTTTATGCTTCCTTGTGTGCGAAGGAGTGTTTAAGTGGAGTGTATTGGTTTGTGGTACACCGCTACCAGCAGTCGTGTTTGGACAGAGTTCGTAGTTTGGTTTTTATGAGCTTTGAAAATGACCGGTAGAATGTTTTACTACAAAAAGGTGTTTTGTATTAAAGCCAAGTAGGTGTAGAATCTTCATGGATATTTTGTTTACATCGAAATAAGACATTTCGTATTACAACGCTACCATATTTATAACAAAGGGGATACGAAAGTCATGTTCCCCCGTACCTCATTCACCTTGACACGTTGAATCATATCCCAAGTGGCGCAAACAATGAAGTGTAAGTGATACCTAGGCGGCCTATTGTTTGAACTGCGCATTTGTTTATATCTATATTAGTATTATAAAGAGGAAAGATTTGTTTGTTTGTATTGAATAGGCTCCGAAATTAATTGACCGATTTAAAAAAAATCTTTCACTGTTGGGAAGCTACACTATCCCAAGGTGACATAGGCTACTTTTTACCCAACTGCGCAGAAGGAGGGTAATGTTTTTATTGAAAAACTACGCGTGCGAAGCTGCGGATTGGTCAGCTAGTACGGTATAAATGCGTGTTTTCCATAACACATTTCATGAAGATAGGTAAATAGAAATGAGCTGTCCATCCACATGAGCAGACATCTTCGCCGCAGGGCAAATGTTTGCACTATCAGCAAATTGTTACGGGTATTTGTTTCGGATTTGTGCGTTGTGCCATGGCAGTCATAGTTCCTGTTATCTACAATTAAAGGCATAATTCTAATGTGAGGCAGGACTAGGTTAGATACCTATGTTATTACTTAGTGTTAGCATACAGGGCAAGCTTTAGCACGAAGCTTCGCAATAAAAACGTGCCCTTTCTTTGCGGAGTAGAATAAAAAGCAGCCTATGTTTTAATCCCGGTCATCATATAAGTATATTTTTACTAAATTTAATCGAAAACAGTCCAGCAGTTTAGTCGTGAAAACGTAACAATCAGACAGACAGGCAAGAGACAGAGTTGATTTCGAATTTGTAATATTAGTGTGGATGTATTTGGTCTATTGAGACTATTTGGTCTGACGACTATCGGACGACTATTAGTGCTGTATTTGGTGCGACGACCTCCGTGGTGCAGTGGGCGAATACCCGGCTGAGACGCAGGAGGTAGCGGGTTCGATTCCCGCCGCGGAACAAATGTTTGCATGATCTACAGATATTTATTCCGGGTCTGGTTGTTTCTCTATACATAGGCTGCTATTTAAGAATCCGGAACTGGCCATTGCATAAATAATATTTAAAAAGAAATTAACACGTTTAAAAATGAAACTCTTTGGCTGTAGAATGCAGGTTATTTCGTCCGTCTGTCAATTGTTTTCATTGTGTGGCGCGATTTCAAAAATTGCGTGTCATTATCACAATGGATTTATCTCGAGAAAATTTTCGTGCGATGATTTTTTATGATTTTCGACGTGGTCTAACTCAACAGCAGTGTATCGATTAACTCAGTTCGACTTTTGGGGATAAAGCACCATCAAAGACTACTGTGTATCACTGGTTTAGTGAGTTTAATCGTGGACGTCGTATGCTCACGGACGAAATTAAAGATGGTCGGCCTAAATCAGTTGTTGTGCCACGAAACATCGACGCAGTGCGTAAACTAATAATGCAAGATCGTCATGTTACATATCGAGAGATAGAGGCGATCTTGGGCATTAGTATGACGAGTATACATAAGATATTACACGAACACTTGGCTGCAAAAAAAGTTTGTTCGCGTTGGATACCGCACAACTTGACAATAGATCAAAAACAGGCTCGTGTCGATTGGTGCAAAAAAATGATAAACAAATACAATCGTGGTGCATCAAAAGCTGTATATAATATCTACACAGGTGATGCATCCTAGATTTATGCATATGACCCCGAAACTAAGCAACAGTCAACAGTTTGGGTCTTCCAACATGAGCTGAACCCAACAAAAGTTGCTCGTGCGAAAATCACTTTGAAGCAAATGGTCGCCTGTTTTTTTGGTATAGATGGACACGTGGCAACTGTACCCCTAGATAATTGTAAATCTGTTAATTCAGAGTGGTACACGACCATTTGTTTGCCAGAAGTCTTTGCAGAAATCAGGAAGAATAATCCACAACGCAGAATCATTCTCCATCACGACAATGCAAGCTGTCACACTTCGGGTGAAACGACCCGATATTTGGAGGGTGAAACGGTGGAATTAACGGGTCATCCGCCATACAGCCCTGATTTGGCACCCAACGACTTCTTTTTATTCCCAACCATGAAGAATAAATTACGTGGTCAACGATTTTCAACCCGAGAAGAAGCCGTTGAGGCATTCAAAAATCATGTTTTGGAGATACCGTCTTCTGATTGGAAAAAGTGCTATGAAAACTGGTTTCACCGAATGCAAAAGTGCATTGATCATCATGGCGAATATTTTGAAAAGCAATAAAACCATATTTAACAGTCAATGATAGTTATTTTATTTTATTCCGGATACATAAATAGCAGCCCTCGTATAAGATAAGTATCTAATTACAAAAAAAATATATAAGTATTCTATCAGTTATCTGGTTCCCATAGTACAAGTTCTGCTTAGTTTTGGGCTAGATAGCGCTTTGTGAAATGTCTCTTTTGTTTTTGTAAATACATACTTATAATATGCCTAAGTATAGAAAAACAACCAGACCCGGAACAAATATTTGTAGATCATGCAATCAATATAATGTATACTCGAACTGTAGTTGATATTAAATTGGTTCCTTCGTCCAAAATGAATTTAATTATTCGTTGCCAATACTGCGATACGTATCTCTCACGACTTAATTGAAATTCGTCTCACAACAGCAAGCAATATTTATCACTGATATGTAAGTTAGTGGCAGATAGGAATGAATACAAATATATTCAAAGAACTTTCATTGCATGCTGATGGTTTGGTAACATAAGGTGGGACTTATTTAGGTGTTCATTACTTTAAGGCTTTTGGGAATAACAATAAGTTGTTATAATGCAGAATTTTGTAAATACAGTATCATTTTTAAGTTCGCAAACATAAGCTCTCGCGGCAGGATTGGTGAAAGGTTTTTACCAGAGCTAGGAATAAAATATCAAAAGCTATAACCACCTAAAGTTCAGAATACAGCAATTTGGCTCATGAATTTAATAAAAACATTTGACAAATTTGCCGTGGAGCGCCGGCAGTAGAATGTTGCCCCTCCGCTCTTGCCCGTGGATGCAGTAGGAATCTGCTAAGGGATACCTCCGAAAGATGGGCAGCAGCATGTTTTCGTGTTTTCAATACCTTATACTGCGCTCGTCAACCCGCCTGTCAAGCGTGGCGAGTATGGCAACAACCCCCATAAGATAGTGCAACATAAAACCAGGCCCCGAGTCCCCGGCGGCCCCGCTAATCCTGGCTACGGTGGTAGCAGTCACGGTAACGGCGGGGCCAGGGGTGCTAAGAATTCCCGGGAGACGATCGGCTACCAAACCCTACAAGATGGGCAGACGACTTGGTAAGAACCGCAGGTCGGCGTTGGATGCAGGCCGCTTTCAACCGCAGCTCCTGGAGATCAATGAGGGAGGCCTTTGTCCAGCAGTGGACTTACTACGGCTGATATGATGATGATGATTTGACAATAAAGCGCGGCATTTAACACTTATGTTGGGAGTTAAAACATATATAGTATCCAAACTGAAATGGCTCTCAATTCGTGACAGGAGAAAGTTAAGAGTTTTATGTCTTCTTTTTTCGATCCTTAGGGACCCCTTTACTCCCCATTATCTTAAATGCAAATTTTCCTACCTCTCTGACACCCATGACCATAACTTCAGATCCACTGATTCTCTCCTTCTCGCTACCCCGAAACACTCAACCGCCTTCCGTGGCAACTCTTTTGAGGTGGTAGCTGTCGGTCTATGGAACTCTCTCCCTACTCATATTAAAAAGGCGCCTAGTAAACCGGTTTTCAGACGACTAGTCTATAGTCATTTCTTGCAGTCCTCCACTGGCTGTTAAAATATATGAAAACGTAGTACCTATGTGTGTTGTATGTAATAGTATTTTTTGTTTTATATCTATAAATATATATATATATATATATATATATATATATTTGTTATATTTCTCATATATATATATTCTATGTATTATTATTGTTATATCAAGTAGGTTTATTTATTCTAACTGTAATCGGAGTTTATTGTTATTTGTGTTTCTTTTGTTTTTTTTTAATAAACATTAATATTGTTAAAAGTTAGCACGCCAACCTTTTTTGTTACCTCTGAGGTTGGCAGGTAGAAAATGCTATTAGCATTAAGCCCACCTTTTGTACATGTAATTTGTATTTTTGTGCAATAAAGTATTAAATAAATAAATAAGTAAATAAATAGTAAACACTTTTTTAGAGAAATGTAACGTTGTATGAAAATTTCAAGTTAATCCATCGACGACTTTTCCAGTTTTGCGGACACAAGCAGACGGACGCAAAATTTGTATAAATAATGATTTTACTAGCATCACAATCTTGCCAGTATTTTCCATTGGTTTTGGAGTATGCCTCTGCCTTTCATCGAGATCGGTTTAGAGTAGGGTTGCCATTCGTCCCGATACGTCGGTACATGTCACCGTTATTAACAGTGGTGTCCCGACGTCCCGACAAGCTCTAAAATGTCCTGACATACATAATCGAGCGCCAGTGACAGCCAACAGACGACTTTTTTTTATTTTATTGCATATTATAAATATATTTTTCTTATTATTTGTGCTATTTGGGTCAGATTTTCTATTATGTATCATCTACACTACACAATCTATCATCTATCTAGGGTATTTTTTTCAGGTGTGTAGGTTCCTTACATCTAGCTAGAGATACAGATGTGTAGTAATAATACATACCTAGAAATTTTTTTCATGATTTCTGTTATACGCTATATACAAAAAAAAAGGACTCCTAATTGTAAATGTCCCGACGGGGCCTTGGGGAGTTATGGCAACCCTAGTTTAGAGGCTTAATTGTAAAAACTTATTTTTTTTTTAAAAACGCATTTATTTTATTTTTGTTACGATCGAAAACCACAACAAGTTATATTTTAATTTATAAAATAAATTTCAAGATATCCTCTAGTTCAAGTACATTTCAAACCAAACTAAACGCCTGCAAAAAATGTATTAAGTTACCGCAGCGATTACATAAAAAGTAATAAATAAATAAAAATAAAAATATTTTATTTCAGACAACTAGAGTCCATATCTTAAGACTAACATACACACAAAAAATATATATATAACAACAAAGAAGAACAGCTAAATATACAAAAATAAAAAATAGGCAAAAATAAAACATAGGCACTGGGTGAAAATAGAAAACACCATTTTGTGCCAAGGGTGACTAACTGAGGAAATTATTTCCTTCATTAATCACCCTCCGCACAAAACACTTCCAGAGCGGAGATGTGCAGCACTCAGCCACTGTCCACAGGATGCTGTTGCGACTGCCCCGAATTCTGCTCATCAGCGATGCCGTTTTCTGTGTGATAGTAGGCAAACATCCCCGATGCACTGCAGTATCGGGGCAACCGCAACATCATCCGGAAGATGTTATTATATTGGATGCGTAGGTCCTCCAATGATCTTTTGGTATTTCGGACCCACAGACTTCCCGTGTAAAAGCTCTGACAGTACGCTTTAAAAAGCGTAACTTTAACTTGTTCAGTACAACGGGAAAATCTACGGGCCAACATGAAGTAATGCTGTGAATGAATGTTATAGCTCTTATCGTAACTGCACCACTCAATCAATATCTGTCGCACTCAGCCAGTAATTCGGAACATTATTATCGGTGATGAAATCATTCGTATTTTTCGTACTGGCAGCCGCATAAATCTTTCTCTATTGTACTGGATTATTCATCCAATCTAATAAGGATGTATAAATAATGTTAAATCTAAAGTAAGGCATAGCTAACTATAAACCTTTTCCACTAGTTGACATTATAGTTTACTCTACTATACTATTTCCATTTCTTTATTTTCTCGATGACAGCTCCTGTGAAAACTTGAACGAGCGTCTTTTTTACAATAAGTATGCATTATTTTATAAAAATATGACGCTTACGCACGTACAAGGTTATACCAGAGTCGCAGAAACTGATAGGGATGGAATTAGCAATAAACGTAACACGATAACAGACCCGATATTATTTTACTAAATCTAAGAAACTAAACTACTGCCGGATACGTTTGTACAAATTTATTAACTAATTAATAATGCCAACTTCTTTAAAATTTTCGAAGCTGTTGTAAAATAAGTAGGTATAGGTAGGTACTCGACAAGGAAACGAAATAATTAGAACGGCAGGTAATCTTTATTTATTTATTTTAATCAAAATCTGATGAATCGTCACTGTCACTCGATGAGCTCTCCCCATGAGGTCACAACACTACAACTATCAAATTAGAACTGTCATCGAGAAAATAAAGAAATGGAAATACTATAAGTTGTCATGCGAAAGTTGAAGAATTACTCCTGTCAGTTTAGTTTTTCTTTACCTAAATAAATTAAATACATGGTAGAGACTAATGTATTTTTTTTTGCGTTTACAGCGATGTGTCTGGCACTGCGGCGGCAGCGGCCGATGCGCCCGCGACGCCGCCGCGGCGCACTACCGCGCCGTGTGCCGGGCGCTGGTCGCCGAGGCGCTGGAGCTGGGCACATTCCTCGCGCGAGTGAAGATCGGCGGCGCCAGAGACATGGGCGCGGCCGAGGAATCAGTCACTCATCTCGACACGCTGCAGTTCTCAGACTGGGTAAGTGTAGTGACGTCTCATTGAGAACATCGAGTCGTCGCCGGCGCCGGGGCGCCGGAGTTGGGTATAGGTATTCCTCGCGTGAGGGCGGTTCGGCGGTGCAAAAGACATGAGCGCGACCGATGAACCACTTACGCATCTAAACGGGCTGCAGTTTTCAGACTGGTTAGATGTAGAAACGTCAATCTAATGGCATGTTGCGCTGTTTTCCGAATGTCGGTGGTGAAAAGGACACTTGCGTTGCTTAAAAATCTGACATATTTGGAATCGCCGCTTTTTGGTGCCTGCTAGTGCAAGGAATGATGATTGAACAGACTATGATCTTATTTGAAAGTAGATATGCCAGCAACGGACTTCAAGATATTAGAATAAGCATAGAAATTTGAAACGGCTACTGCAGTCTGGCTTCTAGAAATTAGTTCAATAAATCTTGGTTTTGCGAAGAAATTCAATATTAGTCGTAACATTACAAAGTGCAGTTTGCTGTTACCATACAAATGCAGATTGCTGTTACCTAACACAGCATGTATTATTAATGCCAACCCACCGGTAAGGAATTTGAATTAATCGCATTAGGGCTACGCGTATAAATATTTATACTGGATCAGAGCAGTGTTAATGAAAGCTATGTATGGAGTGCGATTGACCTCCTGATAAACGTAAAAATATGTTTACCGGTAGCACCTAGCACTAATTATTAACGTTAATTTGACGCTAAACAGACAATAGGAAATGTTTAAATTAACCAATTATAATAGCGTTTGACAGCCCCGGATCTAGGGGGGGGGGGGGGGGCAAGCCGGGGCCTATGCCCTGGGCGGCAAGCTCAGAGGGCGGCTAAATACACACTTTGCAGACAACTCATCATTTACTTAACTTTGAATGAATGCTACAAACGCCGGTTTGTAGCATAATGTTATCGTCTTGATAGCGTTTATCGTGTATCAGGCCTCGTCTCTGCAGTTTACGGTTCCCAAGATTAGTCATCAAAGTAATCTGAAGTCGTAGAAAGCTTTTTTTATTAGTTCTATGTAAAATTATTACTCTAATGATGGTAGGTGTCGCTAATTTCTCTAGACATCAATACTACAGTCTAAGGTATTTCACCAATCAACGCCCACAATACGTCTCTATTGTGTAAGCAAGCGATAATTTGTGTTTTAATGCTGTGTAATTTTCAATTTTAGTCTAACCGAAGAATTTGGAGAGCTTTGCAAGTACGTGGAAATAAAATGACTAAATGTATCTTTCGAGTATTTGCGTTTAAGTGTAACTGCTTTTTACGCTTAGAAATTTATTAGCTAACCATTGTAATCATGCATGTAAAACAACTGATAATTGATTTATTTTGTAATGTATGAGATGCAAATTCATCAAATATGTAGTTTACAAAGTTATAAGTCGCGCCTACTGTTTTTATCAAAGCAATCGTTAAAATGTTATAAGTCGCGTCTACTGTTTTTATCAAAGCAATCGTTAAAATGTTATAAGTCGCGTCTACTGTTTTTATCAAAGCAATCGTTAAAATGTTATAAGTCGCGCCTACTGTTTTTATCGAAGCAATCGTTAAAATGTTTACTGTGATATAGTAAAACAATAAGTAGAATAAAATGAAATCTCATTTAAACTAGTTAATTGCCGACAAATCATATATTATACTAATTATGAATTATATCCAAAGCCTACCGTAATGTTCGCTGTAATAACGATATTAAGCACAATCCACCTAAATTCTATTGTTTATTGTAAAGGCTCGAATACTCCCAATCCGGCATCGTTCCAAGTCTATGCTCGGACGACTAAAAACGGCTTGTCCAATGTCAGTTGGCTTGTCCGGTCGAGTTCGGCCAACGACGTCCGGCACACTTCGGATGATGACGGTTTTGGTGTATTTGAGCCGTAATATAACGCCTGTAAGTTTTCTCATAGCACATTAATCTGATTATATCGGTGTTCTTCCAGGCGCGGTTCTGGATGCAAGTGATAGGCGAGCTCCGAATGGGAGTGAAGCTGAAGAAGGTGGACTATTCGAGAACGCCCATCGAATATGAACTGACGCCGTACGAGATCCTAATGGACGATATTAGATCGAGGCGGTACACTTTACGGAAAGTCGACGGGGCGATACCTCCTAGGTAGTATTATCTTCAATTTGATATTAACATTTTGCATGAAAGCCGCATTTTTCTCTGTCGCATTACTATCTGTGCTAGATGTCGCCTGTTAGTCTAGTGACCCCTGTCAATCCAATTCAGAAAGTATGCGAGTCTTCTTTGGCGAATTTAATAAATAAATAAACATGTGTCTTTTGTAAGGGCTATGTATAAAGATCTAGTGACAATCGAGCGATCTTGAAATTATATCTTTATATATGTATCTACACGAAACTTGTCTTATCCAAGTGTAAATTCTGTATAAATAATTCAAAATTCACTATTTTTAGGATTTTGTAATAATCTTGTGTTTAACCTCAAAGCAAAAAGAGGGGTATTATAAGTTTGACGCCTATGTCTGTCTGTTTGTTTCATCGTCGTTCCCGGATTAATCGATTCAAACGCTGTTTTTTTATGTGTGATGTCAATCAGGTTCGGCGATCCGAAGATTATCTGCAATTTTCCTTTTGATGAAGGGATCTCGGCTGTTAAATGGAAATAAAGTTTTTAGAATTTTTAATTTATCACACTTCTCACTAATATTATAAACGCCAAAGTTTGTATGTATGTATGAATGTTTGTTACTCTTTCACGTCGGAGCGGCTTAACCGATTTCGATGAAATTTGGTATGTACGTAGATTATAACTTGGATTAATACACATGCTACTTTTTATTGAGAAAGCACGCGTGCAAAGCCGTGGGCGGTAGATAGTATATTATAAATGCGAAAGTTTGGATGTCTGTTTGTTTGTTCCTCAATTACGTCGTAACGGCTGAACCGATTTCGATAAAACTTGGTATTTAGGTAGAACATGACCTGGGTTATTACGTAGGTTACTTTTTATTGACAGACCACTGATCTAGTTATAAATAAGGTATAGACTCATAGACAAAGTACTACGAAAGCGTAGCAGTCGTAATTCGTAGTCTATATCGCGATAGTAGATATTTTAATGTGTTTTATTTTTGTTCACAGTGTTAAGAAAGACGCGCACGCAATGATTCTCGAATTTATTAGAAGTAGACCTCCACTCAGAAAGGTATGATATTTTCATTCACTTATTTCATAAATGTGCGACCATTGATTTCTCTAAAAACTAATAAGTAAAACGTCTATACAAGTTTCATCCAAACTATCCTAAGATTAAGTCGTAGGAGTAAATACGGCGAAATCGAAAATAAAAAAAAATTGCTTAAAAGTAATTAAGCTAATGCTATGCTCGGGATTTCTCTACGGGATCGAATCAGAAATGAGGAGATACGTAGGAGAACTCAAGTCACCCCGATAGCCCGACGGATTAGCACGTTGAAGTGGCAATGGGCAGGCCATATAGCGCGCAGAACAGATGGCCGATGGGGCCGGAAAGTTCTCGAATGGAGGCCACGGACCGGCAAGCGCAGCGTAGGACGTCCACCTACAAGATGGGCAGACGACTTGGTAAGAACCGCAGGTCGGCGTGGGATGCAGGCTGCTTCCAACCGCAGTTCCTGGAGATCAATGAGGGAGGCCTTTGTCCAGCAGTGGGCGTCCTACGGCTGATATGATAATGATGAATTAATCTATGTCAGAGCATCCTCTTAAAATCCGATTCTAGGGTTGGGTACTAACTTAAACGAACTTACCCTTCAATAATATTTTAGTAGATACATTGTTGCTGTATCGTAATCGCTTAGTACGAGTAGCTTGGGGCACTCCCGTTTGTCCGATCTTTCGTTCGCTAAAGATCATGACAGTCCCAGCCCTTGTCATCTTTCGTGCCGTTACCTATGCACGAAATCACTTAAGCGAGTACTCGAGACTCGGTGATTGTCATAGGTATATGACACGGAATGCCCAAAAGCTGAGGGCCGTGCCGAGGCGCCTTACCAAAACGTCGAAGCTGGTACATGTGTTGGGGGCCAGCCGTCTACAATTGCTTACCAATGGACATTATTAATGCACAATCAGTGCAGTCCTTTACGCGTAAATTAAAAAAATGGCTTATTATACAGTCGTATTATAGAATTGATGACTTTTTTGAGTCTTCAACCCTATAATACGATACTATTCAATGTATTTAATATACTGGTTTTAATATCTTTATTTAATTCTGTATTCCATTGTTAACAATGCAAATGACGTGTAACTTTTGTGTTATCAATAAATGAACTATGAACTTAGTAAGTATTTAGTTATGGAGATGGATATTATGAATTCGCTAGATTGTCCTCATAAGTCGTTTTGTTTTGCAACAACCTCCGTGACGACCAGTGGGCAGTGAGCGAATAGCTGGCTGAGACGCAGGAGGTAGCGAGTTCAATTCCCGCCGCGGAACAAACATTTGCATGATCTACAGATATTTGTTCCGGGTATGTTTTTCTATGTATTATAAGAATGTATTTACAATAAAAAATGTATATAGGTGTTATATCAGTTATCTGGTTCCCATAGTACAAGCTATGTTTAGTTTGGGGCTAGATAGCGCTGCGTGAAATGTCCAGCAATATTTCTTTATATTTATATATTAACACTCGTAGTAAATTGCGCTTACATTTTCCACAGGCGTCAGAACGTAAATTACCTCCAGCGCGAAAAGAGGCAACTCCGAGAGAACAACTCCTCGCATCCATCCAAATCGGCAGACCACTGCGACCAACTCCATACTCCAGGCGATATTGTAAGTACCCAATCGTATTCATATTTTGATGTGTCTTTTGTCACCCAAATATTCAAGGGGAACATTTGTGAATACTAAAGTGAATTTCATGTGTGGTTAAAAAAGAACTCTGATGCAAAGCAGACTGGGGTTAGTTCACGCTGCCAGGGATAATAATTATTCAGGTGTTGAAGATGATTATTCAGGTGATGGATGCTAAATTTAAATGAAGAAAGTCAGGTTAATAAGAAGAAACGTTCGCGATCGTGCGTCCTCGCAATTATGGAAAAAATTCGATTTGTTTTTGTTTCAATAAAAAAGTATTGGTATCTAGTATTTTTTTTATTTCCAACTTCAAAACATATCAGAATCAGAAAAACGTTTTATTGTTAAACTGTTGTACAACAAAGATCTTAAATATCAGGGACTAGTTTGTACAGTTTATCCGTTTCGGACGTACATTACAACAAAAATAAAAGTACTAAAAATTCTTCACTTCTAAAAATTCGTCGACTGAATAATATGATTTTTCTATAAGCAATTTGTTGAGGGTATGCTTAAACTCAATGCCCTCGAGTCAAGAAATAAACAAACTTAAAAAGTTGGTTTATGTTGGTCATGAAAAATTTATTCTGCGTAGGTTGGTCAAAATGTTTGCACTTTATCCAAAGGGGATGATTTAGATAAGCCAAAACGTTCTATTACCCGTTCTGATTGATTTAGGTTTCGTGGATCAGCAAGTTAAATTGAACTCCTACTTATAAATCGGTATTATTAATGTTTAGTCCCTTCATCTATCTTATCCTCCAATTAATCTTTCTTATTACTTACAGATCCCTAATCCCTTTCGGTCCTAATCCCTGGAAACCCAGAATCATACTGAGAAAACCATCACCCTATTTATAATATACTATTAAATTTATGTACAGCTTTGTTTTTTTTTTTAATTTTATTTTGTGGTGTATTTGTAAGTAAAACAAATAAATGATTAAACTTTTAAAAGTTTTACTCAGAAAACTTTCGTGATTAATTTCAATCACGTTACGTTACGCACGGCAACGGTACGTGATAAATACCGTATTTATAATAATGATTTTCAAAGTTTTTGCAATAATTAAGAATTTTAGTCTAAGATGTGATTTGTAACGGTTTCTGGTTGCTTCAGCTGTTTTTTTCGTATTTAATAATATCAAGATTTTATATCTGAATTATAAAAATATGATATTTTCGTTTAACAAGGTTATTTAAAGGGTTATAATATGTTATTTAATTAACATTCAAAAATTTAGTACTATATCATATTTTTTTATTTTATTAACAACTACTCGTATGAGAAAGGGCAAGTGTTTAATGTGATGTTTGTGGAAACTTTTAAATTATCTGGTTTTGAAAATGTTAGGTTAGCTTAGGTCCAGCTTTACTACAGATATACAGACACACACACGCCACATAAACGCATTCGGTTTGCAGATCCCTTATAAAATAAATGATGTTGCATACCGGAGTTTTTCCGTAACAACTTTTGTATTGATAATGGTGCTCCCACACAGCAGTTATATAAAGTAACTAGCTGCTGTCCGTGACTGCGTAAGCGTTACACTACTAAATGTGTAGGTAACCTAGAAATAAATCTAAGCTCGCTGTTGTTTACTTGACACCCCATTTATATCCCATGGGAACTGATTTATGGGATAAAAGGTAGCCTATGTGGTAATCCACGTATATACAAAATTTCATCGAAATCGGTTCAGCTGTTACGACGTGACTGAGTAACAAACAAACAAATAATTTTAAACTTATTTATTTGTTAAAATAAAAAAAATATTTAGGGCCAAAACTGCTGCTATAAAGCTGGTCATCCTAGCTAAAGTACTTCTCACCGGGACAGCTGTTCAGTCTCTACAAATTACAAGTCCGCTCATACATATATGGTGTAGGTATTGCTGCCATCTCTGAGATAGCTCGGGCAAGTATCAGCTTGAAGCCCTTGATTCGATTGAGCGACGTGCTTCTAGACTCATTACTAATGAGTCTAGCAGCACTAGGGAGTCATCACTAATGAGTCATTAGTGATGACTCCCTAGTGGAAGCCAATTTACAAAGTCTAGAGCACAGACGCCGAGTAGCCAGACCTTCAGTTTTTTACAAGATTCATTTTGGTGAATGTGCGCAAGATCTTTATGAGCTTATCCCTCCTTCCCCCTTCCACCACCGGACAAGCAGATGCACCGTGCAGTACCACCCTTACCTGGTCGGCATACCACCTTGCCGTACCAAACGATTTGCTTCAACTTTTCTTGTTAGCACAAGTAAGGAGTGGAACTCACTTCCGGCGTATGTTTTTCCAAACCAGTATAATCTTGGAGTTTTCAAGTCCAGAGTGAATAGGTTCTTTCTAGGCAAGCGTGCTCCATCTTCGATCACACCTTCACTTACCATCAGGTGAGGTAGTGGTCAAGCGCTTGTCTATCATCAATAAAAATAATAAACAAACATAATATTAGTGTGATGTGATATTGTGATGGAACATTTTATCCCTTACATTTAAACAAATGTTATACGTTATAATTACTTCTGTGGAAGTACTATAACAGTTAGTAATTTGTTTATTTATGCTGACACATAAGATTGCTTTTTTTGTGCAATTTTAATCCGATGATGCATTTTGATGCCCGCTAAATCAGCAATTTAATGCTCTCTTTTTTGTTGCAATGACCCGTTATATTTCATATACAATTACAATTTAAAAGCATCACAATAATTACGAACAAAAATATATTATTTTTATTTTATTTTATTCGGAAAACAAACAGTACTTATAAATATAAAGAAACAACTTTAAACACTTATTACTTACCATTTACATGTTTTCGCAAATTCATGGTATTATAATTCTATTGAAACACCTACAATCTAGACACCTACAATGTCTCAATTATATTTATCCCATTACATTAGAAAAATGTACACTTTCTACACTTATCAGTATAGAAGTCAATGTATAATGGGATTATATGTGTATATACTAGGATTAGAACCCCCACCCTACCCTTGAACCTATTAATTTATGGAATGATTTTATGTATTAGCATTTTCGGATCACACATCTTTCGGATCACATCTCTTTGCAATAACTCAGCCATAAGACGAGACTTCCAGAGCAATCGATCTTGTGCGGCCTGCACCTACCTACCAACCCTAATCAGGGCATCTTTCCATCTAAGCTGAAGGGCAGTGGGCGGGGCGCATAGCTCGAAGAACTGACACCATCTGGGGCAGAAATGTTAACGGAAGGAAATCATGTACAATTTATTCTAAGTTCAACTTAAACATACACTTGTGCAGATAGCATTGAAGAGCCTCATTAAAACTGGGAGACGCTGACACTAATATTATGCTAAAGCAGGCCAACTCCAATAATAAATTAATTCCCAAGTACTTCATAAACTACTGCCTCCAGGAAACGCTCCAAGGAATAATCAGCCTTATATTTATGAATATAAAGTTGAGACTGGAGTGTTTGGTGCTAGGTGCCAAACTGTCTGCTCTGATAGAGATTATTCGATATGTCTAGGCCACTGTGAGCTCCGGGATATCGACCTGGAAGGAATGTTACGAAATCGCTTACATAAGTAAACTCTTGTTTAACTGGGTTAAGCTCGCCTTTGTACATGTCCTTTTTGTAAGCTTTTATGATTGTAATCTATCAGTATACAATCTATAATGTAATGTATACAAGATCAGCCTTGTTTGTCCAATGGAAGACGTCAAAAACCGGGATATAGAAAATCTAGTTCGGTTTTTGACGCTCCATTGTACTGATAGTACTTAGGTTATTATATACTTTAGGTGACTTATTTCTTGATTGATTTGTTATAGATTCGTATATAAATATTCTGACCCCAGTGTCTTGTAACTGTGATTGTAACAAATTGCCTACTTGTATATACCTTTATATTTATTCTTATTTAAACAATAAGAAACAAAAAAATATATAAAAAAAAATGTTATAAATCATTTTTCAGTTAATTTTAATATAAGTATACGAGTATAATAATCTTATTGGGTATAGAGGAATGTGACATTTGGTATAGATTGATTGATTGATTGAAAATTCTTTATTGCACAAAATACATAAAGCTGTACACAGGCAAACTTAATGCTAGCAAGTATTCTCTTCCAATTAACCTTTGCGTAGTGTTGAAAAAATATTTATGTAGGTAGTGCATGACATAATGTAGCAGGAAAAAAAATATCATACAAAATAAGACTAAGATATATTGAGAATACGAACAAAACATCAAATATATATAGAGTATTTTCAATAAACTTACTTTCAAATATTACATCTCAATAAACACTAGTTGAAAAATAATAGATAAACTAATAAATAGGTAGTTACAATAAACCTAAATAAACTCATATGATATAACGATAACAGAGTGGAAAAATGACAGACCATCTACAAGACACCACTCATTTTGTAGGCTAAAATTAAGCTCAAAAAAATTAATACCGATCGAGTTTTGACAGCTTTTCACTGGTAACTAGTAAAGAAGTAACGAAAAAAGGAAATCTTATTAGGTAAGACATATTGAGTTATTGGAGTTACAAAGGCAAAGGGGTCGATATACACAGGTTATTCAAAGACCACGGAAAGCGTGGGATCCACGAGATAACACACGGCTTAACATACATTTCTGGGAGCGGTTGGGTGCAGGCCGCACATGATCGATCGCTCTGGAAATGTAAGAGTGAGGCCTATGTTCAGCAGTGGACTATTGGCTGATTTGTTAAGGTGGGCTTTATAGCTAATGACTCTGTTCAAAGACGAGCTGTGAGAATTGTTGACGATCCCATTCTCACAAGCGGTATTGAGCCATTTAAGTCTCAGGAGAGATTTTGCCTCCCTGTGTGTGTTCTACCGCTTGTATAATGGGCTGTGTTTTGATGAAGTGTTTGATATGGTGCCTGCAGGTTTATTTTAGCACCGCACCGCTCGCTATCGGCAGGGAATCCATCTGTATAGATGGATTCCTTGGACGATCTGGTCGCGGAGGTGTGAGATTCCAGAGGAATTTCCTCCCGCGAACACTTCGCTTGTGGAATGCCGAGGTTTTTCCTAGGAACTACAGTATGAGGTTCTTAAAAAATGCCGTTTTAAAAATTTTAAAGTGTCGGTAACGCGCGAGTAATACGATACAAAATTATAACGATACAGAAAAAATATTGATAACCCCAACATGAACGTAAAAGTTAGTAAAAATATTGCTTTTTACATGAATCATCCCATTTGCCCTCACATACAAAATACGCACAGATCTATATTTTTGTCACATCCAAGCAGGCTCTAGTGTACACTACTACACTAAGTCGAAAGACGTAGATTAATATACACAAATAAACACATATATATAAACTCACCCCCTCACATAATACACACATGCTCAACCACACACAACACAAGACACGATCACATTCATACACCCGCAAACTATCACCATCACTCATACTTTAACCGTTTCATACAAAAACACACTTACATTTATATCTAGATGTAGCATTGCTGAACGGAAGAGAACTTATCTCCACAACACAGGTATTTACCTAGAGTGGAGGTAAGTGCACTACCAAATTTGCACCCATGTGTATATCACGTATTTTAAGTTTTATACCTTTTTTTGTGTTTTATACCTTTTTTATACCTTGTTGTGTACACATGTGTTATATATATTTTGAATAAATAAATAAATTATACATTTGGTGTTACAAGCGTCCATAAGCTACGGTAATCGCTTACCATCAGGTAGGCCTGATGCCAGTATGCTTGTTTGCTAACTTAGTGCTATAAAAAAAAAAGCTATACATTGGTTTTAGTTTACCCGTATATTCTACTTATAATAGCAGTTGTAGAGGATAGGGATAGATGGAGTAGTGTTTAACCGTGAATTTAGAAAAACTTTTGGAAGTTAATATGTAATATATGAAAGAAATACCGAACGATGCGCGGAGACACGTGTGTTCAACTGGCCAACTAATGTTTCGTCTGCGCGCAAATGGAGGGTATATCTTGGCTTTATTTATGGATATAGGGGCGAGTTTTTTATATGCACTTATATTGTAATATTGATGTACATATTTAAGTCCTACGTTTATTTATCTGTGTATGTTTTTATTACAGGTTCGCGAGGTACGTTGTCTAGTGTTTTTAAAGTTTGGTTATGAAATAATCTTCAGATATATCAAGGTCTCTTGCCCAGCAGTGGGTTGGCACAGGTTTTAAAATCTTACTACGCCATTCAACTCAGTTCCAGAAAATAACTTAGATTTACAAATATACCTTTGCTTAACCGCTGTCAGGTAAACAAATTGATTTGTTGTAGATAATAGGTCAAACTAGTGTTAATTATCGTTTTGATCAGAAAATCACAGAATATGTCCAAAACTACGACACCGATATAAAACCAAAGTTTCTCAACATTTTTAGTTTTATTTCTTTTATTAAAAATTCAATCCAGTAAACAAAAGTGAACGTTTGAAAATAATAAGAAAAACGCAGACGTTCTTTGTGGGCCACAATGGAACGTAAAATAAAAAAGGAACAAGCTGATCCGTAGTTACATAAAACTGGTCTAGCGGTCTGCGGTTCAAGAACTTTAATAAAAAAATGCAAATTTGCTTGAAGTGTTTTTCGACGAATTGTAATTTTATGCTTTGGCATAAAATGGTGTAATTTTAGTACGTTTTTGCAACAACATTTTGGTTTCATACTACAATACAGTGATGGCTTCATTTGTAATGGTTGTAATTGCGGTTCAATTCATGCGAACAAAAAAAAAACAGTAGGATGTATAATTGCTAATCATTGGTAAGTGCATCACTTAAAAACGGCTATAGACCGATTAGGTTAATTTTTTCATTGTTCGTAATATTTCTAATGTTGAAAAAGGTGTCTAGAATTTTTTTTTGATGGAAATTTTGTGTGAGCATTATAAGCTATATTTTATATTAAAATTCTTGTGAAGAAGAGGCAGGTCAGTAGAATAGTAATAGAAACATAGTAATCAAAAAAATATGTCTTCCGAAGTGCTGATGTCTTTTGTCTTTTGTAAAAGACATCAACGCGCTTTTGCTACGTATTAAGTAATTATTTACCTATTTATTTTTCATTTGTTTTGATAACTCTAAAAAAAAATAACAATTAATTTAATTATTTTTATCGACATTGCGTAAATTACAAATAGGTACTGAAGTGAACACACACAAACCCACACACACAATCGCACTCACTCATTCAAATGCATCACTTACACGCACGAGTTCCTAATTTTTTTGTCTTAGTAGTTTTGTTATACTATAATATTAATGCTTATATTTTATCTTTATTTAACTTAAATTTGGTTTTTGTTTCTCTGTTCACTTAATAGTCAAAATTTATACTTACTCGGTTTGGACTCGCATTTAATATGTTTAACTTCTGCAAATCTATAGAGGGCATCCGCGATGCAGGTGTTACACCTAGTGCGGAGCTCATTATGTACCTACATACATGTTAATTCTGATTTAGAAAATAAAAATATTTGTATTTGAATATACTAGTTAAATTCCGAATACTTTTTATTTAATATGTATAAAATGCAAGATAGACTATGTAGGTACAGTTTTTATCTTATTTAACACAGTTCCTACTTATTTTAAGAACTTGTTAACTTGTCGAGCGCCAAAGATGTGTCGGCTCCTTCCTTAATAACTTCGTCGAAACCTTCCAGTCAAGCAAAATGACGTGATTAGACAACCGCGCCCGCGCAGTGTTGCCAATTTACAAAAATACAAGGCTTAAATTGTACTGTTGCCATTACGAGAAAGAGCATTTTACCGTTAAATAATCAAAATCACGACAGTACTTATATCATAACAAAAGCAATTTGTAGGCATAAGGGAAATATTATGCAAACGAAATCTGGAATTTTATTTATATACTACTTTGATACATAATATTATGTTTGGGCTAGGCGGACTTAATGCCTATAGCATTTTCTACCAGTCATCCTAGCCGTGAAAAACAATTCACATGTATTATTATCACAGTGGACTACGTTAACTAACTATACAAAATAGCATTAACAATTGAAACTACTAAAATACGAGTATAAAAAGTTTCAGATATTACTTGGAAAATCCGACATTGTTCAACAGTTTGAGAAACACAGCGTGCATTCTCTTGTGCTCCGCTCGCACTTGCCGCAGTCTGTGTCCGATTTTATTGACGACCGGTCGCCTTTTGCCACATTTTATTTTTGAAAACCAAAATAATGTTTTTTTATTTATACCTATCAGGACAACTTTGTTTCTGAATATGCGACGCGGAAGCGATGTGAACTTTAATTAAATTAGTGTGCAGTTCCTCTGTGGCTTCCGTCAACCCTTAGCATGAGGTTACGAGACTGCTAACAGGATCTAGTGCTGTATCAGTCTTTACCGGGAAACTCTTTAAACCAGTAGGACGTTTATAATTGACTTCTAAATTGTTGCCGTTAAGAGTTATTTTTGAACGGCTTAGTTTTGTTATTTTCTTGTTGATAGTGTGAAGTGCTCTAGATTTTAATATGGGAGTGTTTATTACAAACACGCTTGCAATGGATATCAGTCGTAAGTTAATTTTTTTTTCCTTTCTTTACATTAAGTACGGTGTATATATACGTAGTGTTAAACCTCCACTGAAGAAAATTATTCAAATAGGCTTATATCTCTAAAAGGTTCCAATTTAATCAATGTATTTTTTATCTTTTAATAATAGCCACAATGAAATCGTTATCTCTAAGAGGATAATTTAATTAAAGCCTCTTTATGAGTTACTCACCAACCGTTCGATAACTAGGTCACCCTGAAAATAACCGCTTGTTTTAAGGTAAAAAGTATTTTCCTAAAATACACAACTAGTTTCGACAATACTTCATCAACTAAACAGGAATTGGAAAGCTACTTAGAAATGTACTGAATCTTATGATAATTATACCCACAGAAACTAGATCACACACAAGAACTAACAAGAACTACTCATAACTTTCGACCCAGTTTTGTTTTGTAGTTAAGAAATACCATTCGATAATTTTTCACGGCATTGAAACTCTCGTTATCATATTTGGGATACATCGTGCTAATCATGCAGTCATTGTTTTCTCAGATGGTGTCACCAAGTGGTATTGTTTTCTGCTAACATAGCCTAAATGTTTTGACAGTAGCTCTGACAATCTGTTATCGGCGAATGAACATAATGAACGCTTATTAGGAGAAATTTTACCAAGGCTAGGAAACTCTTATTTTTCGAGGTCCTTTTGGTAAAAACAAAATTCATAACGGATCAGTTTAAGAGCGGCAAAAGAAGCCGTCGCAGACCATCAGGCTGGTCGATGGACGACATAGAGGCCGTAGAGGGATGCGAATAGCAGAGGATAGGTTGGTGTATCGTTTGAGGGCTTATACCCAGTAGTGGGCTAACAGTTAAGCTGTCAATGATGATGATGATAACAATTTGCCGTAAATCGTTGTTGTAAACGGTGGTCTGGATTTACCTGGACCTACTGGTAATCTGCTCAGGTAAATCGATGCGAATAAAGCCAGCATGGTTTAACTTTAATGACTTTGAACGGCCTATGAGCTCCGATTACCTTAACGAATATTACCAAGTTCTCTCTAGAGAAGCATGCTCCATTTTCGACCACATCATCACTAACCATGAGGTGATGTGGTGGTCAAGAAAAAAAAACCAGCTGATGACTGAAATCTGAATCGCTACTTTGTAGGATTACCTAATTCCTACTATTGAATATCACTTTCTTATGATAGCTCACTGACCTAAATATTATAACATCCATAAGATAACGATACGTTAAATATTTATCTGATTCTAGGGTGTATGGTATATTCTACGTAAACTTTTTTCCTTAGAAAATTATCGAAACCTTTTGCTCCTTTTGGATAACATTTTATACATCATGCTATTATACTATATATTAAACATATTTTATATATCTAAATATTTTAACAACTTTTATATATCAAGCCGCTGCACACCAGAGTATGAGTATGTGAGATGTACGTTTCAGTGTGAAACGGCCTTTATGCTCATTTATATGCGATCATTTAGAAAATATCATTGACTTAAGTTTATAAAAAACAAAAAACGTAGTATATCAAATTTAATCGAAATTAACACAGCCGTTTAGTCATCACAAACGTAACAAACAAACAGTTACTTTCGAATTTCGAATATTAGTATGTTATCGGTAACTATTAGGTTAACATATCTTTAAGCTAATCTTGCGATAGTTTTGGGCCTCAGCGTAGGCGTTCTTATCAGTTCTGAAGTAGTGATGTAATCTATGCGCTACTAACATTGAAAATCTATGCGTCGATAAGAGTTTCAAACGTCTCAGAAAATAGTTTTAGTGTAAAGTTAGTTACATTTATTATACTAGGCCACAAGTTTTATGGATTCGCGATTGCGAAAATTAGTAACAATATATTTTTTCACACAGTACTCTGTTCTACTAAAGTAGTCTGTACTCTGTTAGTAGTATGGAAAAACAAACATCGTATTTTTAATATTAATGGGATTCTAGCAGAACGTAGTGATGTGTTTTTGTTAGAGTAATACAGGGAGTTTGCGGCGGAACTTTTCAACCTGATCCCACCATCTCCTTTCTATCAACGGACAACCAGACGCTCTGCGGTGCGCCACCGTTATATGGTAGAAATACCTCCCATTCGCACAAAGTGGTTCTCTTCGACCTTTATTATGCGCACCGCCAAAGAGTGGAACGCCTTGCCAGAGTCTGTGTTTACTGATAGCTACAACCTGGGTATCTTTAAGTCGCGAGTGAATAGGTTTCTTCTAGGCAAGCGTATAGGTGTACCCTCGTAGATTGCATCATCGCTTACCATCAGGCGAGATCGTGGTCAAACGCAAGCCTATAATATATATATAAAAAAAAATAGCCACTCCATACAAATATTGAAGGAAACAAACTAGAAATAATGTACCTATTTAATTTTATTGTTAATTTAATGCGCTCGCATACTGTCATAGTTTTAAGTACCTATTTAGTTTTTTTAAGTTCTCATATTAAGTCAATGCATAATTCTTTTTTAAAAATAAAGTTTCTTTAACCGTATTCCGGTAAATATTGAGAATGGTCTAGGTTAGGTGCCAATTTGCCCAAAAACATATCCATCCATCGTCAGTCGGTTAATAAGTAATAACACTTATGATTCAAACCAATTTATTTGATCGCAATGGCTTCTATGAGCTAGTTATGGAACTAAAGGAATCCAATTCGTTTTGGTTCGCGCTAGCGGGCCAATTTCGGATGAAAATGATTGAACTTCCATCAAAGTGGTCTGAGTAATAATATTGTGAACCACCTAACTGTAAAACATCTTGACGATCGTATAACCTTCTTTTATTTTCCTTATTTTATTGTTCATAAAAGACTAGCGGTTGCCGCGAATTCGTTCACGTTACCCTACTAAATGTGTAGGTAACCTAGAAAACTCTTAACTCGCTGTTGCAACTTGACACCCCATTTTTTACTCATGGGACCTGATTTATGGGATAAAAGTAGCCTATGTGTTAATCCGGGTTATAATATACGTACATACTAAATTTAATTGAAATCAGTTTAGCCGTATCGACGTGATTGAGTAACAAACATCCAAACTTCCGCATTTTAAATATTAGTGTGATTCTTGTGAGACTTATAAAATGATGTTCTTTATAAATCAGATAGCTGCACGAGTCCATACATAAAAAATTACCCGTGAACTTGGTAATTTCCCGTGACACTAATGTAATTCAAAATTAAAAAAAAATAATGTGATGTGAAATTATTGTAAATGGCAATATGCCAAAATGACACAATATCAAAAGTGACAGTTTAATGTCAAAGTGACAGCTTATGTCAAAGTGACAGCTTATGTCAAAGTGACAGCTTATGTCCCATACGCACAAAGCGGTACTCTTCCACCTTTATTATGCGCACTGCCAATGAGTGGAACGCCTTGCCTGAGTCTGTGTTTCCTGATAACTACAACCTAGGAGTCTTCAAGTCGCGAGTGAATAGGTTGCTTCTAGGCAAGCGTGTATCATCGTAGACTGCATCATCGCTTACCATCCGGCGAGATCATGGTCAAACGCTGGCCTATACTTTATATAAAAAAAAGTAAGGCTTACGTCAAAAAAGACAGATTTTCGAATGATAGATGTCATTCCTATGAGGCTTTATCTACTGAAAAAGATGATGTTTCATATAAGTATCTAGAGGTTAATGTGAAAAAGAAACTGGTTGTAACCCTTTTAATTTACGCAAATTAATATGTATTTAGAATTATAATGTTGATATATTGAATTGCGATTTTTTTTAATCTGAGACATGCCAGTTTCCACACCATGGTTTCTAAAAATTTTGAATTGCAAATAAAAATGTGTAATTTGTCAACCCAAACTCTGTCAACATTCTACCAAAATCAAAATCGCTGTGTTGTGAAAGTATTGGTGACCAAATCGAATAAAATTCTTGTGTTTGTTTTCTAAAGCAATTAGTCACGTCGGTGTCAATTGAATGATCATTTTGACAGGCATTGGGCAAGCAATTTATGTAATGACAACTTAGATAAAAACAAAACGGGAAGATACGGCACAAGCGTCTCGCAAGTGGGCAGCTCAAATTAGGTTCATGCACACAATTTCGCTTCAGTCACAATCGTGTGCTCGTACTACAGCGACTCGGCGCTGCTGCAACTGACACTTGATTCTCTCTTGCTTGCACTAAATATAGACGTTGCTCTGTCTCGCTCACCGGATTTACACTCCACGTAATATCGGGATGTAACTTACTCTAAAGACGTGTGCGTGAGATTATCTATGTAGTGCAGCAGGGCCTAGTCTGACTAATAGCAATTGTAAGCGTGTATCGTATCTTCCCTTTTTGTTTTTATCTAAGAATGACAATCTGCATTCACCAATTGACCGGAATTATTTCAGTAGTGGGTGACACATTTAAAAAATATCAGTCAATCATAAAATCTTTGAAATTGAAAATAATTTCTGAACTCTGATCATCATCAGAGCTATCTAGCTAATGTAGTTGCAAAACCAATTACACATAAATCAAAATGTAAGAAAAGCTCCAATTAAGTTTCACTTATCTTCTTCTATCTTAGAACCAAAGAACTCGTACTTGTTTGCAATGTTTTCAATAGGCAATAGTCCTAGATTTTTACATAAGATCTAGATTGTACTCTTGTATGTACTTGCGAAATCTGATAGTGAGACGTTGCATCTAACAAAGGTTCAAAATAGCACAGTACAAGCGTGAATCACGCAACGGGTAGGTCACGATGTTTTGAGAACTAAAGACGAATTTAATGGTGATGATAGCAATTAGGGATCATAATTTGTCAACCTTGAGCCTTTGCAGTCAGCTTAGCAAGAGACTTGCTTGTGTCCATAGTTTTGCCAAGAGTATCATATACCAACGAGTAGAACTTATACAATACAACCTGTTTTGGTATTTATTTTATTTCATTTATTTAACAAAATCCACAGCCCTTATTATGTAAGATACAAACTTATACTAAGCGTAGCATATGTAGATATTATTATATATTTGTGTGTACGATATCAAATTAAAACACACCTCTGGAATCGTAATAACTGATTTTAGAGGTGGGTTTAATATTTATATTTAATATAAGTATAACTGACTTATAACTTATTAATATAACTTATATTTAATATTTATCTAGTAATCGATACATTTCCAATAAACAATTTTTTACGCAAATAGTCGGCGCCTTTGTGACGATACCGTATAGTCATGATGAATGAATATCATTTGTTTATATGTATTATACAGGCTGTTTTATTGATATTTTAGGACTTGATAGTAAGGTTGTTTGATAATTTTAAATTTTACATGAAGTGTCGCGTCATTTTGACAAAAGTGTTTTATATAGTTTTTATCCCGAAGTGCCCACGGTAACGAAAAATTTCAAGCGTGTGAAACCGCGGGCGGGTCAGCTAGTAATATATAGAAAAACATCCAGACCCGGAATAAATATCTGTAGATTATGCAAACATTTGTTCCGCTTGTTCCGCAGCGGGAATCGAACTACCTCCTGCATCTCAGCCGGCTATTCGCCCATGGAAGTCGTCACTTATTATCACTGGTCGGAGTAGGTAGAGCTATTTAGGTTCATTGACCGCAAACATTGATGTTAATATGGATATTCCATTAGATTCCGACTAATCCTCCGGAATTTTCCAGATTTATCCGAGATAATTATTTTTATCAATAAGTATAAAAAATGGTTTATGTAAGCCAATAAGCGCCCGAGCGACGTTGTAAATTTTACATCAGCAACACGTTGCCGCTTTGTTGAAACTCGTGATATAGCCGCATACGCCGATAACGAAAACAATAGCGGGGTGTTCCTGTCGGAGCGACGCACCTGTTTTGTCTCGTTCTGCACCACTACTTCAATGGTTTACCGACAGTAACTTTTTGTCAAATGTCTCACTCGATTACTTCGGTTCTTAGAGTGCGCTTGTTTGCTTCCTGTTGTGTTTTGTTGTGAGGTGAATTTCTTGTGAACCTGGCTTGTTTAATAGCTTTTTATTATTTTTCTACTTAAAAAGCAAATCGTAAGACTATGTTTAAGTAACTGATCCGCCGAATTTCGTACCGGCTTGACATGAATATGACACGGGCTGCCAATGTCGCCCCGGTAGAATTGTCAATCGGCCATCACTAGCTACGTTTTTGTATGAGAAAATTAATATTCTTCATAATTTCTTTTTGCGTGAATTTTTCCGATATTTTAATAGTATTCTGCTATTCGGGACGGAGACAAATCCAACAAATCAAAATTCATCAATATCGGTCAAGCCCTTTTTGAGTTATAAATGGTTTAACTAACCCGACTTTGTTTTATATATATTTATGATTAAGTTGAGCTTGAGATGTATAAATAAATAAATATTGCTGGACATTTCACACAGCGCTATCTAGCCCCAAACTAAGTAGAGCTTGTATTATGGGAACCAGATAACTGTAAGAATATTTATACCCTTTTTTTGTAAATACATACTTATAATATATAGAAATCAACCAGACCCGGAACAAATATCTGTAGATCATGCAAACATTTGTTCCGCGGTGGGAATCGAACCAGCTACCTCCTGCGTCTAAGCCGGCTATTCGCCCACTGCGCCACGGAGGTTGTCGAATAAGAGAGAGACGCGAAAGGAACGTTAAAAAACCTAGTTTCATACTGATATGGTTATTATACAAAAACCAAATAAACTTAAAAGCTCCAACACATACTAGCATTTCGGGGAATATTCCCAGGAAATTTACGATCTGATTCCGCCATCTCCTTTCCATCAAAGGACAAGCAGGCGCACGGCTCAGTACCATCCGTATCTAGTTGATATACCACCCATTCGCACACACCGTTTTGGTTCTACGTTCTTGATGCGTACAGCTGAGGTATGGAACGCTTTGCCGTCGTCTGTTTTTCCTAAAGAATACAATCCGGGCCTCTTTAAGGTAAGAGTGAATAGGTTTCCTCTAGATCTTCGTGCTTCATCTTAGACCACATCATCGCTTACCATCAGGTGAGATTGTGTTCAAACGAAGATCTATCTAGTTTAAATAAAAATAGCATTCAAACTATAAGTATCTTTGAGATGCAAAAAGTGATTGGCTAAGTAATATCACCTTGAAGATAATGGAACGACTTCAATTCTCCAGGGTCGGTAAGGTCTTTATTCTGAACAGGCTTGGTCAAGGAAACGTTTGTATACTGCCAAGTCGACGCCTGCCGTGACCTTTTAAAGATAGGTTATCTTTGTCTCATCGAAAGATAAGAGTAAGCTGTTAGGCATTGAAATAATATCTTTAAAATCAGTGTTCTGAAATCCCTTGACGATCTATTCAAGTAGACTTGTACATACTGAAACTGTAGTCTAAAGGAGATTATCATAGATAACGGTTATCAATAACTCGGTCACACATCCAAAGTAGTAAATGGGCGAGTTGAGGAATATCAACATAATATATTCTTTACTATTCATTAACCCGTCCAATTGTTTTACTGCGTTTAATTTATGTGATTTGTATCCGCAATCACATAAACACACAAAAAATAGTAAAATTACATTGACCTAGCCCTAAACTTGTAGGTACCACATTTTTAGACACACAACTTTCTCGCCAAGGTAATCTTTGATGGATTTTGGGTGTTATCATCAGTGCTTCGAAAGCTTTTTACCGTTGTATTTGCGTGCATATTTTTGCAATCACTTTCAAACGGAATATTTCGTTTGAGTGTTGAAAAAGGATCAAGAGATCCTGAAGAAATATTGAGAATATTTATATACATATGTACATTCGAATTTCTGCTTTTATAGGGTTTGGATTTTTTATTGCTACTTTTTGTCGTACTAAATAAACGAAAATTTCAGTTCTCTAACTACAGTCAAAATCTGTTATAACGACATCGAAGGGACTACTCATATTGAGTCGTAAAAACCGATAGTTGTAACAACTGGTGACTTGTTCTGGCTCGTTTCATTTTCAAAAAATTCTTGTCGTAAAGGATTTGAATTTTCTCCCTTTCTTTCCAAATAGTTGAAATTGTCGAGTGTGATACACCATATTCTTTTGCCAGGTCTTTGTTTGGAATTCCTTTCTCCAGCTTTGAAATAATATGCGATTTTTCTTCGATATTGATTTGTTTTCTTTTTTGCGACATATTACAATTTTCACAGTTAACTCAACAATATGTTTTGGTGCGTCTTGTGTAAAGATAAGTAACAAACTGAATTAAGACATATCTCTTAAGTCAGTTTGTTACTTATCTTTACGAAGCGGGCCTTGAGGCTACGGCATGCATGTGCTTTGTTTCTAAGAATTACAAAAGACCCTAAACTTTATTTACTTTTACGATAATAGCCATTGACTATTATACTGTGCCAGATGTGGATACAGTTACCTATTCAAATTGTTTACAATACAGCTGAGCCGGTCGTTCTACAGATATAATTCTCCGAAAACATTAACCAAATGTGGTCGCTTAATGCGGTATGTCGTAGTAAACAATGTCGTAAAAACCAATGTTTTCGATAAGGCGGTCATATAACATTCAGCCAGGACCTTTGATTTTGGTCAATTTAACCGGTATGTTGTTCTAAACGATGTCGCCATAAACGGTTTTGACTGATACAAGATATTTTTCTTATAAATCAAGTAAGGTGACCTATTCCCAATCATTATGTAGATCATTTGCGAGTCGGGTTCAGAAAATCAGTCAGGGTAAACTTTATTTTATTCAGTAACTTTGGTACTCGTAAAAAAATTTACCTAGCCCTAAAAGAGTACCATTTTTTTATTCTAATATATCTACTATACCGATTCAGACGCAGAAGTGATCTTATAAGGACACAAAAGGTTTTAATGCCTTTTGAGATGCAGAACTCTATAAACCTTTATTATTAAAATAAATAAATATTACTGGACATTTCACACAGCGCTCTCTAACCCCAAACTTAGTCAAGATTGTATTATGGGAACCAGATAACTGATATAATACTTAGATAAGATTAGATAATATCTTTATTGCACACCATTAAATATATACATATAAAATAAAATACACTTTTAAATAATAGGTACAATAGGCGACCTTATCGCTAAAAGCGATCTCTTCCAGGCAACCTTTGGACGGACAGGATCTATGTGAACAAATAAAGACGGCGGCGTTATTAACGATAATATAAAATAAAATGCATATAATATATAATTTAATCATAAAACTACATAAATATAAATATTATACTACATAAAATATACTTACGTATATAAATTATAAAAATGTATAAATTAATGAATGGCCTAGTGAGCGATGTAAGACCGATAGAGTTGTCTGAGCATGTTTTAAAGAGGGAGAGATTTAGCGTGACGAATTGAGACAGGTAGGGCATTCCAGAGCCTAGTAGCCTGCAGAGTAAAAGAGGTACTATAAAATACTGATGTATGATGGGGTGTTTTTTAATTGAAGAGTTGGAAAGTTGAAGAAAGTCAAAGCGTTCTTTGAGGTAGGACGGAGTAGAAGGAATGAAAAGGATGCTGTAAAGGAGGAATAGAATATGCGCATTCCGGCGAAGGCGGATAGGTAACCACTTAAGTCTGTAGCGATACTCGGAAATATGATCGTACTTGCGCAAGCCAAATATGAATATAATAGAGAAATTTGTACTTAAATAATATTGAAATAAATGAATGAATGAAAACACTATATTGTACACAGTATAAACAAAAAAAATACAAACAAATTAGAAAATATAAATAGTACAATGGGCGGTCTTATCGCTTAGAAGCGATCTCTTCCAGACAACCTTTAACTACAACTTAAACCAATATGTACTTACTATTGATTTTGTTACTGTTATAAAATGTAGAGAAAATAAAAATTGTATATTTTTAGCGCGTTTTATATAATTACCAACTCGGGAAAATTATTTGGCTTAGCAGCTGTCAAGTTAATAACTTGAGGAATCTGTTACCGCAACTATGAAGCTATTAAAATATTTTTAAGCAGGTGGAGTTACTTTGCACAGTAACTCCACTTTGCAAAGTCATTCCTAAAGCCCCCTCCCCCCCTTAGGAATGATTTTGAAAAATAACAATCCTAGTACTAATATTATAAACGCGACAGTTTGTATGTATGGATGTTTGTTACTCTTTCACGCCGGAACGGATGAACCGATTGCGATGAAATTTGGTATGTACGTAGATCATAACCTGGATTAACACATAGGCTACTTTTTATTGGCAAACCACGCGAGCGAAGCCGCTGGCAACAGCTAGTATGTTATAAAGTAAGGGGTTAAAATTATGAGGTTATTCTTTAGATGCACTTCTTTTGTACCGTTGGTATAAAGATAGATTGTGACCGGGATTGGGACACGACTACTTTTTACCCGATTGCGCAGAAAGCGGGTAATGTTTTTTGACAAACCATGCGTGCGAAGCCGCGGGCGGGTCAGCTAGTATTGTAAATTATCTGTAATTGTGACAGTATGTTTTGTGTTCTATATTTCCTCCTAAGCTGTAACACAAGATAAGTGTATGACTCTACATCGTCAGAGCCCACGTTATTAGCACATTTTTGTGTCAAACAAATACTCAGGTATGATGTACCGTTACCACACGTAAATGCATGTCTGTTGCGTCATCTCGTTTCATTGCTGGACCTAATTTGATTTACTTTGAAAATGTTGCTTGTTGCCGTAGTATTAAATATTGACAGTAAATTAATTTGGATAATCCATATTGACACTCGCGTCGGAAGACTGAGATCAGCTGTTAATGCAATTAAAACGATTAGACAACTAAGTGACATTAAGTGACAACTAAGATCAGCGGTAAGTGTTTATCAGGCATATTTTCACTCAATCATGACATACGGTATTCTTGCTTGGGGAAATGCCTTACAATCCTCTAAAAATTTTATACTTCAAAAAAGTGCAGTACGTTCCATTTTACAAATGAAAAACATAAAATCTTGTAGAGATAAATTTCGTCACCTTAAAATAATGACAATGGTTGGAGAATATTTATACCAGAACCTGATGTATGTTAAATTAAATATTGATAATTTTAAATAAAACGGTGACTCTCATAGATATATAACAAGACATCGAAAAAAAATATCAATTCCTCCACATAGACTTGCCAAAATAGGCAACAGTTATTACCCGTGCGCGATAAGTTGGGACCTGAGCGCGGTGACGTCATATTGGCGTGTTTGTACCGCCCGCAAAAAAGCGAACATAACAAGCAGTCGCCCGCGGCTTCGTCTTTGTTTTTTTAACCTAATTTATTATGTTACTCAGGGAGGACGCTGCTTTTTATCTAATCTTTTTTACACAATTTGAATAAAATAAAAATACAATGTTTAAGTTTATTAATTTATTTTATCTATTATTTACATTATCTCATCTTCGTCACTACTTAGTGGATTTATGCCTTCTAGAGATAGTCTCACTATAATCACTTGACGAAGAGGTATGAGATAAATTTACAATTAATTGCGATTCATTCGTCAACACTTTTAGCACGAGGTTTCTTTCTCCGCTATGCAAAGGTTTACCCTTCATAATGATAACAAAAACACTTAACGAGAACTATAACAACAAAAACGACAACCACAAAACAATGACACAAACTATAACAACAAAAACTACAACAACAAAACAATAACACAAACGAAAACTAAAAGAATTCCAGAGCGCGTCGTTACGTGACGTAGGCCAGTACGAGACTAAAAACCCTAGTAAAAAATATTGATGCGAACGGTACAATACGGGCGACATCGGGGAAGTGCAGGGGAAGCGGTCGGAGAGTCGCATTCCTAGCAGGTCCCAAGTTATCGCGCACGAGTAATACTTATGCTAAGCATTAAATTGTTCAACAAACTTACACATGGTGTACGAAACGCTGACACTGCAGACTTCAGCCATAAAGTCAGAAGGTTGTTGATGGAAAAGTCCTATTATACCCTTGACGAAGCTCTGGCTGATGACTTTAGTACTATGTAATTGTATGACTGTATTAATGAACCCTTAATTATTTTGTTATGACATGTGTTTCTGATTGTATTTATGTACTTGCTAACATGTCTTTAAATGTTTTATTATGAAATTTTGTAGGTATGATTATAAATATTATATTCTGTAAAAATTAAGACATTTCCAAGTCTACAAATAATGTATCTTTATGGAATAAAAATATTTTGATTTTGATTTGACTAGTTGAGGAAGTAGAATTTACTGCATATTGGTATTATGTGCTCTTGAAGATAAAAAGGTGGGAACAAGATTTTAAAGCGTGAGCGCTATGGAGAAGCTCACTATCGTATACTTTGAAAAGTTTTGGAGCAGACCTAGTATGCTGAAAAGCGAAACAGTCGTGCTATTACCGATGTCATAGATTAAATAGATTTTATAATCTATGTAATAAGATTGTTAAATAAAGACTTTTAAAATTGAAATGCGCTTTGTTCCTTCTCAGAGTCTTGATTTTACTATGACTTACCAGAGTAGATGACTCAGACTCAAGATATTGTGGGTGCTTTGTTCCTGTTCAGTTTTGATTTCTCGTGATAAGTTACCGAGTAGATGACTGAGACTTAAAAGATTGTGGTTTCAATCCCTTCTGGTGTAAGGAGTGTCGTTGAGTTGCAGATTTAACAGGATATTAAACAAGTGTTCACATCGAAGTACCATTTATTTCTAAACTTAATCAATTATACGATTTAACATGAAGGCTTAACCTAAGGCTAACATAGCGTTTCTTACCGTTGCGTATCTGGGTTATTGCTGAATTGTCAATACGCCACATCTCCCCTGAAAAGTGGGACACACTGGGGTATACATTTTTGTGTGATAATGATCTATTTCTTTCAAAAAAATCTGAGGCAATAGTTTCCCCTATATATTTGTTTTCCAAACTCTTTGTTAGTGGCTTGTGTCAGAGCGAGGTTGTGGCATGCATACAAAATAAAATTGTGAAATTACGTAAATTTTACCGGCTGTTTCTTTCAGACTAAGTCAGGAAAGAACAAGGCATTCTAATTGGATAATGTAATACCAACGATACATTAATCCTAGTGTCGGCTTAGGACTACTTAGTGGTTGTTCGGTGCTATTACGAGTATGTAGTAATTAGATCAAAAATTGTTCGAAGACGAAATGTCTTATTGTCATTTTCAATATCAGATTAGATCTATTAAATAAATAAATATTGCTGGACATTTCACACAGCGCTATCTAGCCCCAAACTTTGCAGAGCTTGTACTATGGGAACCAGATAACTGATAGAATACTTATATACATTTTTTTTGTAAATACATACTTATATTATACTAGCTGACCCGGCAAACGTTGTTTTGCCATATAAATAATTGCTATTAAAAAATAAGGGTTGATCGTAGAAGGGTGAAAATTGAGGATTGTATGTATTTTTGTATGTTGTATCATAAAAAAATAGAAATTAAATTTTTTTTAAAAATAAAAAAAAAAATTAGGGTTGGATTACCCCTAACATTTAGGGGGATGAAAAATAGATGTTGGCCGATTCTCATAGATACCGGATAAGCACAAAAAATTTCATCAAAATCGGTCAAGCCGTTTCGGAGGAGTATGACAACGAAAACTGTGACACGAAAATTTTATATATTAGATAGAGAAACAACTAGACCCGGAACAAATATCTGTAGATCGTGCAAATATTTGTTCCGCGGCGGGAATCGAACCAGCTACCTCCACTCGAACCACTGTCAGCCGACTATTCGCCCACTGCAGCATGGAGGTCATCAGATTATGGCCATATTGATATGTTACAAACAAAAACGAAATTGTCATTGTTTTTGGATCATGAATAAATCAAATGTTACAGATACAAACAGATTACAGATAGCATGATAAAACTGAAAAAAGTGGGAAGCAAGCAGCTTATTTTCCCATTTGGTTTGACTATATTTTGGCTAGATATTATTTTCGCATCATCCCTACTACACAAAGCTTGCGTAGATCTGAGATTTTCTCAGAACGATTAAGAGTATTGACGTAATTTACTACGTTTGTATTGATAGATAGCATTGTATTGTTGTTGATGAGATTGCTTACTTTAGCGCTTTGCGTCAGAAGCCTGTCTTAAATAATTTAATCCCTGTTATAAAGTAGTTTAGTTCTACGAAGTTGTTAATAAGGTTTAGTTGACTTCTGAAACACAGGTTGTATAGGCGATAGTCTGAGGCATAAATATCAATTGATCTGTATCAATATTATTTTTCGCCTACGGCTTCACACGCGTGGTTTGTCAATAAAACATTACCCTCCTTTTTCGCAGTCGGGTTAAAAGTAGCCTATGTCTTAGTCCTGGTCATCATCTATACCAATAAGTATATACCAATTTTTATCGATCCGTTTATTCGTATAACGTGCGTCTTACCACGGTAATGTTATCTGTAGACCTATGGCGGGTTCCTATATTCGTCGGTAACCAGCTACGACTCGTTTCTCCTTGAAAACGTGTCAAAAGTTTGACACTAGGTTGACACTTTTTCAAAGAGATACGAGTCGTAGTCGGTTACCGACGGATATCGGAATCCGCCATTACTCAGTACGCAGCCCGTGAATATATCTATAATGGGGTAGTCCAATCACTACGTTTGATACATGCCTATATTTGCATAGAAGATGAGTTGGCGATGGGCTTGCAAACTGTCACGTGATGCATTCACGCGACGGGTTTATTTATTTATTTACTAGCTGACTCACGGAACTTCGTACCGCCTTGACATGCATTGACGCGGGCTGCCAATGTACGGTAGAATTGTCAATCAGCCATCATTAGCTGCGTCTATGTATGAGAAAATGTTTTTTCTTCATAATTTCTTTTTGCGTATATTTTTCCGATATTTTAATAGTTATTCTGCTATTCGGGGCAAAGACAAATCCAACAGATCAAAGATCATAAAAATCGGTCTAGCCGTTCTTCAGTTATAAATGGTGTAACTAACCCGATTTTGTTTTATATATGTAATATAGATATAGATTAACAAATAGGATCGCCAACAGCATACATATTTTCACATTTAAAAAAAATTAACATTGAGTTCTAAGACTAATACATATGTCTATTATAGGCGTACACAACTCTGAATCGAGTTAGACAAAATATTTAAACAACTTAAGATCTAAGACTTCACGAACCTAATAAAACTACCTACAGTTAATAGTCACATAAAAATAAATAGAAGATAATCTAATAAATATCAGAAAATTGGTCTTTAAGTACCAACTAATTTAATTTAGCTACCAACTAAATTAGTAGGTAACAAGTTATTTATTTATTAATTCCTCTGACGGGCTGCAAGCTTATCGCCGCTTATTAGAATATTTCTAACACAATGGGGCATGTCTTTGAACTTTTTAGTTCTAGGACATTCTGGTTTTCTTCAACGGTTCCAACACTTGTTTTTCGGTAGATAAATCCGTTGGTGCACAGCCGGGATTCGAACCCATGACCTCATTTGTAGTCGGGGTACATCCTCGGCTCTTTAACATGTCAATTAAAATATTTTTTTAATTTATATAGCCAAACTTTTACGTATACATAAAAAAAACTATATTTCAAGGCTGTTTTAATAAGTTTGCATAATTATTTTCGGTAAAAATTGCGTGGGTAATAAAATAATGTTGAAAAGTTTTATAACTGCTGCTCAACGTAATTAATATTAAGTTTATAAATGTTATTGCTAAACATTTGGCAAGTTTTACATTTTCCTTTTAACTTGCGAAATCACTTGTGTTTTGAACATTATTATGACAGAATCGGTTTTTATTTCTAAACTAATGGTCCCGCCGAACTTCGTATCGGCTTGACATGCATAGATATAACGCGGGCTGTCAATATAGATTCACCCTGGTAGAATTGTCAATTGTTGTCCCCGGCCATCATTATGTATGAGAAAATGAATGACTTCCACAAATAGTTCAATACCAAAATTAGCCAAATCGCTCCACCCGTTCTCGAGTTTTAGCGAGACTAACGAACAGCAATTAATTTTTATATATACCTAGTCTTGCCATAAATACTGTAACAAAGAAAATAAAAATTCTTTTTCTTGCAAATAACATTTATTACTTTTACAGTGTGTTAGTTTAATACATAAAAATAAAACAATTTAAAATATAAAAAGCTTATTCGAAGTGGTCTCCATTGGCTGCAATACAGTCCTTTAAACGTTGAGGCCAGTTATCAATAGAACCACGCACTCTTTTCATGGGAAAATTCTTCACTGCCAATTGTATGGATTGTTTTAGGGACTCCAAATTATCATGGCGTTTAGAGCAAGCCGTACTCTCTAAAACTGACCATAAATCATAATCCAGCGGATTAAGATCGGGACTAGACGACGGCCAGTCTTCAGCTCTGATGAAGTCTGAAACGTTCGTTTCCAACCAAGACTGCGTAGACCGAGCTTTATGATCCGGCGCCGAGTCTTGCTGGAAGGACCATTCTTGGTTATTGAACATGGTGTTGTTAAGGGGCTTCACTACCTTCTCAAGAATCGTATCTTGATACACTTGTGCCGATGTTTTGATACCTTTTTCACAAAAGTATGGCTCAGTCACTCTATCATAGCTAATACCCTACCAAACCATCACTGAAGTCGGATAATGCTCACGTTGCACTCTGTCGACTAATTGGGAAGCTTCCTTAAAGCTGTGAGCATAGATACAGTCATATTTTTTGTTAAAATGTTGCTTAATTGTAAAAATTTTCTAATCCGTAAACAAAACTTTTCTGTGACCTCCCTTTGCGTACCGCTTAGATTTTGCGAATTTACCACCCTATTCTTTTTTAAATTATCAGTTAAGAAATGACCAGTACGTCTCTTATAGGCTGCAAGTCGTAAGTTATCTTTTAAAATACGCGACATGGTTCTAGGTGCTATCTTCATCTCCCGAGATAAAATCTTTTGCTTTCGAACAGGATTTCTTCGAATTATTTCCGTTACTGCTTTGACCACCATTTTCGTACGAACACTACGTGAACGGCCAGATCTTTTTCTGTCACAAACAGAACAGGTCTCATTGTATATATTAATAGCCCGGTACACAAACATTTTACTAATACCGAGCGTAAGAAGAGTTTTAAAAATTTCATTTGGCTTCCTACCTACTTTGTGTAATGCAATCACAGCGATTCGGTTTTCTATATCACCCCACTCCATTTTAATATCGCAAAATTTTGTACAATGTATTGGCGCCAAAATGAGAAAACACATTGAACAATCATATAAAAATGACAGAATCCCAATTCAAATGTATTTTTTTTACTATTTTTATTTGTAACAGTATTTATGGCCAGACTAAGTATACCTAGTCAGGTCATAAATTCTGTCACATGTTTAATATAAAATAATTGAAACAAGTTTATTCATTATGTAACCATTTATATACCAAAATGAACTTAACAAAACATAGATTCTTATGAAACTAAAGTTTATTCAAAACGACCTCCGTGATTTTGAATACAGGCCTTCAATCTGCGCGGCCAGTCGTCTATCGCAGCACGAACGAGGTCCATGTCAATATCGGCGGCTGCCTTAATCAAGGATGTCTTGAGTGACTCCAAATTGGGATGAGGCTTTGTGCACGCCTTTTCCTCCAAGTGTTGCTATATCTTGTAATCTAACGGATTCAAATCTGGACTGGAGGAGGGCCAGTCTTCGTGCCGGATGAAGTCGATTTCACGCGCTGCCAGCCAGTCTTGTGTGCTCTTCGCTCTATGAGCTGGCGCCGAATCTTGTTGGAATACCCAGTGCCTGTTATTGAACATGGTATGAGAAACAGGTTCCACAAGGTTCATCAGGACTGTATTTGATACACAACTGCATTCGTTTTTACACCTTTCTCACAAAAATGTACCTCTGTTAAGCCCCAATAAGAAACTCCCAACCATACCATGAGCGAGGATGGAAAATGACCTCGTTGGACACGCGGAATACGGTTGCTCGCTTCTTCACTACTGTGTGCGTACACCTTATCATTTTGTTTGTTGTAGCTCTCTTCTACGGTAAAAAAATTTTTTATTCGAAAAAAGAATTTCCCGATATTTTTTTTCCGCGTACCGCTTCAACAAAGCGCGCCATCTCTTCAGTCTCAGGTCCATTAGACGAGCATTCAAACGATGTCCTGTTTTTCTTCGATATGCCCGAAGCCCTAAGTCTTCATTTAACACCCTTTTCACCGTGGTTCTGCTTAACCCCATCTGAAGGGCCAACAGTTTCTGCTTACGTTTGGGATTTCTTTGAATTCGCGCCTTCACAGCTTTTATCACTGCTGGAGTCCTAACAGACCGCGGGCGACCACTTCTTGACCTGTCATCTATACTAGAGTCTTCATTGTATCGTTTGATGGTGCGATAAACGAATCTTATGGTTATATTCAAATTTTTCAGTATGTCAAAAATTTGAATTGGCGCGTAACCGCAACGATGCAACGCAACAACTGCAACACGGTCTTCTTTAAGCGTCCACTCCATATTTAAAAATGAGTAAAATTCTATAAAGTATACATTTTTATTTTCATGAACAATTCGAAATTCGAATTCTATAAACTTTTTTGTGACCAGCATTCTAAAAGAAAAGTTTTTACTGTGTGACAATACTTATGACCTGACTAGGTAGACAATATATCTCGGGATAACTCCTACCGAAGCATCTGTTTCAAACGATATTTTTACAGATTTTTTTTACATCCTCTTCGACGATATTTGCAGCACGCATTCTGTCAATTCTATGTCAAACGTCATAAGGTTACATTATAAAAGCGCTAAGGTTAGATTATAAATAATTTTATATGGTGGTTAAGTAAACGTAAGTTTTCTAATTTTGCGCGCAATTTTCTTATTTTTTTCTTTCATAAGAACCTTCTCCTGACAATAAGAAATACAACAAAAAAAGAATTGGCCAAATTGGTCCAGGCGTTGTTGAGTTATGCGCTTACATTTTGCGATTCAATTTTATATTATAAGATGTAAATCCACAAAACTGTTATAATACGGCTTTCAAAACGATCCCAAAACGTATTTAGCGACTAAACATGTTTAAATTTGACGTAGGTATTTATATGATTTGACAATTCCTTATATCATATTTAGCCACTAAATACGTTTAGGCATCTTTGCGCAAGTGGCTCTTTTAGCACAACGGTTAATTAATATCTGATAATAATAAATATTGATGGACATTTCACACAGCGCTATCTAGCCCCAAACTAAGCAGAGCTTGTACTATGGGAACCAGATAACTGATAGAATACTTATAAGAACTTATAAGAACTAGAGATCTTTTTCAGATTTTATTAAAGCTGGTTTTAACGTTGGTCTGCCTTCCAAACAAACAAACAAAGGAAGTATTCTTCTTTGTCTCGCACGCCACTGATTCTGTTTTGGTCACCGTATGTTTGACTAACTCCAGTATATTATGGTAGAGCGATGATATACATATAAGATTACATTGCAACATTCTTGCAGTGATTTCCGTGAGAGCAAGCGGCTAGCCTTGTGCAAGCCAGCTGGCATTTACTGCACAAAACTTTTCGAATCAGTTCCTGCATTCCATGATTAAAAAAAACGTTATTTTTAGTGATATTCATTTTGAAATTGAATGATTAAAATTAAATATGGTGATTTGATGGATGACTGGTACAAAATTCAGATGTGAACATTCTAGAAATTCATTAGGGTTTTCTAGGCAAGCGTGGTCTACCGTAGATTGCATTATCTCTTACCATCAGGCGAGATCGTGGACAAACGCGAACCTATAATTTGTTTAATATGGACGTTTAACTTAAATTAAGTGTCCTACCGAAACAGGTATTTCAGCCGAAAATGAAACCGAACCGTAGTTAAACATAATTACAATATTTAGTGTAAACTGCAATCTAGTAAATTTTTCACACATATATTTGCATATAGAATGTATATTATACATACAGACAGTTAAAAATAAAACTCAATAGAATGAAGGTCAATACCGAAACCGATCTTTCGATCGGTCACTACTTAAATTATTATACAACTAGCTGACCGCACCGCAGCTTCGCACGCGTAGTTTTTCAATAAAAACATTACCCTCCTTCTGCGCAGTTAGGTTAAAAGTAGCCTATGTCACCCGGGGATAGTGTAGCTTCTCAACAGTGAAAGAATTTCTTAAATCGGTCTAGTAGTTTCGGAGCCTATTCAATACAAACAAACAAATCTTTCTTCTTTATAATATTAGTATAAATAGCACTTATAACTGAAAGTAAATCGTTGTGTGCTTCGCAAGCAATAAGCGTAATGGATAGGGTTCCTACTTCCTACCAATAGGATTATCTTAGTCTTACACAATTTTGTTGCGATTTCTGAATAGTATAGAATAGAATACTCTTTATTGTACACCAACAAAATTAAAAATACAAAGAAATACACAAAAATAAAGGTAAGTACAATGGGTTAAATAGTTAAATGATTGTAGGTAAGTGAACCAAAAATAAAAATTTACCAAGAACGATGACGTTAAAACTGCGAACTTGTTTTGTGGTTGATAAAAGTTGTTTACCGTGCATAATCGTGTTAACTCACAATATCCAACAGTGCACTGCTGTCAATTTAAATAAAAACCGGCCAAGTGCGGATCGGACTCGCGCATGAAGGGTTCCGTACCATTATCTATAAAAACGGCAAAAATTACGTTTGTTGTATGAGAGCTCCCCATAAATATTAATTATATTTTAATTTACTAATTTATTTATAAAGTGAATAATATAACTTAATATTCTGTGAATATTTCAAGCGTTTACCCGTTGCCGTTATCAATATCGAGCAAAAACAAGCAAAAAAATCTCGTATGTTGTATCGGAGCCCCCCTTAACTATTTGTTTCATTTTAATTTAATTATTTATTTTTAAGTGAATATATAATTAAATATGCTGTGAATATTTCAAGCGTTTACCCGTTGCCGTTATCAATATCGAGCAAAAACGAGCATAAAAATCACGTATGTTGTATCGGAGCCCCCCTTAACTATTTGTTTCATTTTAATTTAATTATTTATTTTTAAGTGAATATATAATTAAATATTCTGTGAATATTTCAAGCGTCTACGTGTTGTCGTTATCAATATCTAGCAAAAACGAGCAACAAAATCACGTTTGTACTCGTAGTATGGGATCCCTCCTTAAATATTTATTTTATTCTGGTTTTAGTATTTTTGTTATAGCAGCAACAGAAATACATCATCTGTGAAAAACTATCGCAGATCATGAGATACAGCCTGGTGACAGACGGACATACAGACAGCGGAGTCTCAGTAATACGGTCCCGTTTTACCCTTTGGGTACGGAACCCTAAAAAGTAACATTTTTATAAAATAATACCAATGTCAAGCCACGTTTTCACCAAGATTTATGAGTCAAAAGTAAAAACGTACGTAAATCGTGAAAAGTACGAAACTTTCTCTAGCGTGACGCCTTCACGGCTTGCAAAACCTTTTTGCGCTCTGTTCTTGTTCCGTGTAGATTTGCAAGAGGCAATCTAATCGTTTTTACTATGGGAAGATGAGAACAATGGACTACAAATCAAAGATCGATAACAATAAACAATTACGGTGTCGTTGCTACATATGTAAAACAATCATAGAATTGCATGTTTAAAGTCCATCATAACAATTTCTACAATACAATTTTTGTAGCTTGTGCCTAAAAAGACAATTGACGTGTGAACGGATGTATCATGGTATATAATGTTGAAGAAGAAAGATCAATTTATTAAACAATAGGGCAATTCAAGTTAGCAAAATACTAGAAAATGCTGTATTGAAGAATGGAATTTACCGTGTGTCGTCTGATTTTCCGGACCATTTAATCTTGGAGTCTTCAGTTACAAAGTGAACAAGTTATTTCTAAGCGTGCCTTATATTTTTACCATCACTTACCACCAAACAAGATAGTAAGAGGCAAATTTAATAACAATAATACAATAATAAATTTCAATCTTTTTAAATAAGATAAATATCTCGGCGAATACCAGCCAGCGCTGGTAACCGCAGAGCCAGCGGCTTCGCCCTCGTTATTCTGGGATGCAACATACATATATCAACTTTGATATCCCATTTTTATCCCATGGGAACTGATTTATGGGATACAACGTAGCCTATGTGGTAATCCAGGTTATAATCTACGCATATCCCAAATTTCATTGAAATCGGTTCAGACGTTTTGACGTGATTGAGTAACAAACAAACAAATAAATAAACAAACATCCAAACTTCGTGGTTAAACGCAAGCCTTAATGTATAAAAAAAACTCACATTTATAATACACATTATTAATAATTCATTGAATATGTAAAATGCCTATCTAATTTACTTAAACCGTTCTTGTTTTCCAACAGAAGCATATTCATTTCATATAAGATTATTTACATAACACTTTTTAATGTATTCGCGTGTTCTAGACTCAAGTAGGTACATACATGGAATAAACTGAGATGTAGCAACTGTTATTCAGATTTAACTACTTTAAACGCATACTCATACTTTTAGTTCAACACTAGGAATAATTAAATATCCCAGGTTACTACATAAGTGTCAGTGATATATTTTTAGACATGCAGAGCATAAAAATCAAACGTGTACATGCAAAATTTACCTGGAAGAAATTGCTTTTAGAATCAGAATCAGAGTATTTATAAACGAAGATTATTGATGATTTATATAATGTAACAATGCTTGTCTCGATAAACGAATAAGTGATTCGATTTAGCGTTAACTATAGTTATGTTTTTGATCAATCACTTTTTGCGTGCTGGATCTGACGGGTTAGTGAAAGGTTTTTCTCTCATGCGAAGTGATTAATTGCGGTCTAAAATAATGTTTCAATATACAAATAACACTCGAGTCTCTTCGACCATAACTAGGGTTCGAAGTCACAAGAATCATTTTGAAACGTCAAGTATACTGCCTGTTCCTCCACGACCAGTACTATGCTACCCCAACAATTAGACCCGGATCGAATGTTTGTAGATTAGGCAATAATTTGCGCCTATTTAATTGATAATACCTAAGCAGAAAATACCTTGAAATGATTTGAATTTTCGTAAGTAAGTAGTCGGAATAAAACGTCATTTTCTTTTGGGTGCATTTTGATTATTTATACATATACAAAGATTTTTAATCACTGATTTAAACGGGTATTTATCGCGCATGTACGTTTTCAAAACCTGTTTAAAAAGTAACTAAGTAAAGTGATCGCGAAAGTTTGAAAAAAAGTATATTTCTATTTTTATGATTTTTGCGTTGCAGAAAGGTAGGTAGTGTATGCTCAGTAAAAAGCGAGAAAACATCGTAAATGTATTTTGATATGATATTTACATACCCTCGGAATCTTATTTACAAACTGTGTGAAGATTGAATATCAAGTAGGCTCGAACGATACCTGAATATCGAATAATATACCTGATCAGGGTTTTAAGAAGATTCGTCTTCATTGAATTACTTGTATATTCAGTCTTGTAATTAATGTATTTTATTTTAAGAAATACTTGATCAAATAGACGTCATACATTTGTTACTAAATTTCTTTTTTTTACTTTTCTTCTTTGTCATTGTGACAGTGTTTTTAAATGAGAAATAAAGATTATTTAAACTGAAATGGTTACGCCGCATCAAATAAACTGAATAAATGTAAGTAAAATCTATCAATCTATCTATCTTCAAATACAAACGCTGCGCCTTCATAATTAGGGGCACGCACAAAAACTATACATTAATTTATATTAAAATTTGAATCAAAATACACATGTTAAGGTTTGAGCATTTATTTCTCAAAAGAATTACAAATTCACTTACAGAGAAACTTACAATTTGTCTTAAAAATAAAGAGGATGTGCCATTTAGCGTAGCAAACTATTTTATACATATAACTGTGTGAAAGTACTATATTCAAATTATAAAAATAATATTAGTGTTTTTATTTATAGTGTTATCCGAACACATGCGGAAAATTCCAAGATTTTTAAAATCATCTCAAAAATTTCAAGCCTAGACGGGACTTGAACCCGCGACCTTCCTCGAGTGTTACTCTTATAAAAATAATATGTGGGTAGTTCTGTATTTGAAACAAACAAGAATCGGACCAGCGCGTAGAAGTGTTATTTAAAGTAAATAGAGATCAATCAAAACAAATTATCGTTTTCACGTTTAACCTATAAAATTCTTTTGTGACATCCACAAAGGCATACACTGACATATATACAAAACAAAGTCGGGTTAGTTACACCATTTATAACTCAAGAACGGCTAGACCGATTTTGATAATCTTTGATTTGTTGGAGTTGTCTCTGCCCCGAATAGCAGAATAAATATTAAAATATCGGAAAAATTTACGCAAAAAAAAAATTATAAGAAAATTCTTTTTCTCAAACATAGATGCAGCTAATGATGGCCGATTGACCACTCTACGTACATTGACAGCCCGCGTCATATGCATTTCAAGGCGGTATGAAGTTCGCCGGGTCAACTAGTTAAGTGTATGTTTACATGGATTCCACGGACTTGCAAGAAATACCGACCGATATAAATGCTTATAGGATAAATAAAACGCTTAATTTCCAAATGTTCTGGATCTAAATGATCTGGAATAAGTAGTTATTCTACTTAGAAAACTTTCGTGATTGATTTCAAAAGTATTCTAAAAACTTTGTATTCTAAATATGAGTAGACCAATCCCAATTAAGGTAGGAGCCTTATCGGTTGGTTGTCGTTACGAGCGACGAGAGAATAGGTTAAATCTGCTAACCAAGTGTATTGAAGGCAGCACAAGCAACCACACAAAAAGGACTTGAGTTTGACCCAAATGACGGTATTCAGATCGAAACGTTTAAGCTATTATGCAAGCTCAGAATCCGGCCAGAATCTAGACCGGTTTGTTTCTCTATTTTCCATTCATTTGTACAAATCAAAACCGCCCAAGGTTCCCGCGTTCACGATATTCCAAGGTCGTTTGCTGCTACCATTGTCCCAGAGCGGCCTCGTTCGAGGAACGACCAAGCCAATAGTGAATTCGCGCCAAGATGTCAAAAATCAAAATAGCTTTCTTCAATTAAATCAAGTTACGTCTAAATTGTTAAATTTTTGAACCGAGGTGGAGCAATCTCAGCTCTAAGTTACTTTTTCATCTGAATAATGAAATCTACGTTCTGCAGACTCTTTTGAGTTAATAAATAAAACAAAATGTTTTTTTTATATTTACTTGTTGACACACAAGCTGTCGGGCCTCCTGATGTTAAGTGGTCACCGTCGCCTAGAAACTCCTGCAGGACTCGATGTACAGCAGTCGCGTTGCCTAGTACTTACGAGTAATACCCTATTTACACATCTCTTGAAGGCTTTTGTATATTGTTAAAGTGTGTATTTTCAAATAACGTGATCCGTATAATTGTTGGTATCTTCATTTAAATCTTAATCATAATAAAACCCGTTTTGTTATGTACGACATAACAAACAACTCGCATCAGGAATCGTAATAACTGATTATAAAGGTGGGTATAATACCGGTTGCTTGAATATTTATCCAGTAATCGATACATTTTCAATAAACAATTTTTAACTTACATCGACGGCGCCTTTGCGACGACGACGCCGCTTAGTTAGTTTAACTGGTACATGAGATAAATGAATATGACTTGTTTACTATAGGTAAACAAATTATATTTTTTATACAGATATTAAGGTAGTTAAAAAAAATTAAATTTTCTATACTAATTAATTTGAAAAAACCTATTTTACAACAACACTAGATATTAACCCTACCCGTGTTTTCATATAATGTTGTACTTAACAGAACACGTAGTATATATATTACTAGCTGACCAATCCGCAGCTTTGCACGCGTAGTTTTTCAATAAAAACATTACCTTCCTTCTGCGCAGTTGGATAAAAAGTAGCCTATGTTACTCGGGTGAGTGTAGCTTTCCAATGGTGAAAGAATTTTTGAAATCGGACCAGTAGTTTTTGAGTTTATTCATTACAAACATACACACTAAAATACAAATCTTTCCTCTTTATAATATTAGTGTAGATAATAATTATTATTGATTAAAACGGGTATTTATCGCGTATGTACCTTTTTTATTTGTTATCCCGACGGTATGTGCAGTGATCGCGAAAATTTGAAAAATACTAGATAATAATAGTCGAAACATGACACAAACACTAAAAGCCAAAGCATAGTGCCCAATCACAGGATCACTCTCCTCATAGGTCACATCAAGATAGGAGAGTCGTAGCTCTCTGCCGCCGTCTTCAGGATGGTGTTGGCATTTTCCGATACTCTGAGGATCAGGGATACGTTAGCAAGTCTTCTTTACGGTTACTACTTATACTATGCTTAAAGTATTATCCGATTTTGAACTACATGGAACATGCGCATGGGTCTCCTGATGGTAAGTAGTAATCGTAGCTTATGAACGTTTGATGTCTTAATAACACGATAGAAAACCAGGAGTAAGTGCATACCTGTATCAATATAAATTTTGACACAAACAAGTCTAGTTTATAAGATTACACTTATGCCTAATAAATTCATTGTTATTAAACAAGAATATAAAAACTCTTTCATAAACCCTATTTGGAATGAATTTTTATATGACCTTTCACTTAAACTAGTATGTAGTATTTTTATAGACTGCTCAAAGGCTTTCGATGTGACCTTGTTTATCTTCCCCTTGTTTATCATAGCACAAATTCTGGAAAAAATACACCTAAACTATGTCAAGGCCAAACGCCAAAAACGAGGAAAGAGTTCCTAGCAAATATTATGAAAACGCAACAAAACAACACTTTTAGAGCTTTTTATCGAATAGGGCCGGCAACTTTAGATAGGTATTGTGGCGTATCGTTCTAAAATCAGCTTACTCTAAGCTCCGTGTCGCAAGCTGCAACGATTTGTTACAGCTGGCTTTCGACATGCGTTTTGTTACTACACATCTATTGTGAAAGAATACACTTTGCTCTAGAAGCATTAATTTACTTAATAGAAAATTAAATCAATTTAATCGGCCGATAAAGCTATGAGTTCACACGCTTAAGTCTTCCATATAAAGCAATTTTGAGATTTTAATTTAGACAAAATTAGACAGCTTGATTTATCATGCAAGCAATTACCACTTAAGTCATATTATGTACTAGTTGACCCGCCGAACTTCGTACCGCCTTGACATATAACGCGGGCTGTCAATATACGTTACCCTGGTAGAATTGTCAATTGTTGTCCCCGGCCATCTTTACTAACCCAATTTATATATATATATATATATATATATATATTTACAACCATACTTAACCATAGACAAAATTACGTTTAGCTGTCATTAATTTCGTTTTGTTATTCCATGTCAGATGCGTTTTTGTCATACCACGTTTTATCGTGACTTGTATTCTCTTTGACGTTTTATGTCACGTCACACGGGAACGCGGTCGAACGGGATAAAAAGTATCCTATGTCTCCTGGTTCTAAGCTACCTCTCCACTAATTTTCAGCCAAATCGGTTCAGCCGTTTTTGAGTTATAAATAGTGTAACTAACACGACTTTCTTTTATATATATAGATTTTATAATCGTTTTAAGTTTACTTTAAAATTTGATTTATCTGTAGTTGCATTTATGTAAGTTGTATACAGAGATCTTAAAAGCTTTTCATAAGCTTACACTTAATTTATCTCTCTTACAATATATACGAGTACTTACCTATCCTAACATCAAAAACACAAAGTTTTAATCAACTTTAACGACTGGTTACACGCTCCTATACAGGCTAAACAAAATAAACCAAAGAGTCTAGAGTCATTATTATTGCAGTATACATTCAAATGTTTGCTGCCCAGTACAGCTTTCGTTAAGCTTATTCATTGTCTTCTCAAAATAAACACGCCTTGGTTTACCTTCAAACGCGCTTGGTCGCGACGCGGCTGGAACGGGGTGACATTCAAGGCACCCTTTCATGCAAACCGCGCATGCGTCACTGGGAAGGCTACCCCAGTTTTCCAATATGGCGACGACCGCCAGAAGTCAAACACGCGCATAATATTTACATTTTATTCTCAAAAGAACTGTATTAAGACACTGAATTAAAGTTTTTTCCCGCTAATTTTGTTTGCTTCTGTATTTTGCGCGATTTTTTGAAAATTATCGGTACATTCTGTATCGCTTTGCGATCATGTGTGAAATTATGTTATAAGGTGAAGCACGTTTATTACGGGTCAGTGTCGTACGTGCGCCGATGCGTCAACTAAAACATCCGAATCAGCTGATCGCTATTTAGCTAACATTCCTTTTGACTAATTTGATATCGTGATTTTCTACGTTAAAAAACTCAGAAAAACTTCGCGCTGAACAAGATCAAAATTGAAAATCTCGAATAGCATCCACCACAGTCTATACAAAAAGTTCTCTTTTCAAATCTCGGATCGCAAACTTCGCGGTCACTAAAAGTTCTAAATTTCAATTTCGATAACCCTCCACGGAGTTTTGGATCTCAGTCAAGCTGCGTCGCTCCAAGGTATCGCCAGCGGCCTTGCTGCTTGGCACAAGGCCTGTCTCGGGGCTGGTGGAACCAGTCAGGAGTCCTGAGGAACCAGCCTTGGACGTCGCACAGGATAAAGCGTATTGGGGCAGCGTCGCTACTGCTATGACGAGTAAGCAATAACATGATAATAGAAGTTGAATTAACTTTAATTTCTAACTAAATAAATAAACAAGAATCACGTTCCATAAATTATATTTATACAGTCGTTTTAATAATAATGTCAATAGAACGGGGAAACATTTTTTAGCTTATCAGTTATTTTAGAATGTATCTGCTTCATTTCCTTCCCTCAATGCATACCTTTCTTTGTTATGTTCTAATTAAATCTCTGTTTGAATGTCGGAATGTGTTACCACATGACATGGTTTCATAATGAATCTGTATGACTCACTCGTTCCCAGGCAACTGTATTGAAAATAATGCTCGTAATTTTCTCCGATACTTTTTCATAGAGGAAGCGCTCTTCTAAGTGATATTGAAAACTAAGAATATAGATGAAACATGTCTAGAAATAAGCATAGACTTTATTAATTTAGTTTATATGATTTTGTTCTTATTTGTATTCGTCATTTGTGGATTGCCTTCAAAACTTTAATATGACGATAAAAATGGTATCAGAATATAATAAACCATATAAAAATAAAACTACAATTTCAAAAAATCAAATCGTCTTTAATTCTTGATTTGAAGATAATTCCAACAAAAAATTCGAACAAATATAATTTCGAGAAAATTACCAACAAATTAAAATGTTACAACCTATACGTAAACAACCTTGGGCACTTCGCATACAGATTCAAATTATAGTCTTAATTGCGAAACGAGTTTCCCTTAAAACGTTACTCAAACTCAAACCAGTTCTCATTATTACTTTATTAGGGACGGAAGCCGTGTCAAATTAATATTTACGAATAACTAGAGCGAATATTAAAACTACGAGAACTTTGGTTTTAATCGTAGACGAACCGACAGTTATAAATTACTTATTGGTTACTTTTTACAAGGTATCTACTTTTCTGTGGAGATAGTTCCTACTCTACGTAAAAGGCAAGTAGAAGAAATTAAATTTATTAACGGCGCACTATACCTGGGGAGACGTTAAATCGCTTATTGAGAAACAATGTTTTGTTCAACAAATTATGTTCTTTCCATCTGTAATTCGTATATGTTATAGTTAAAGATACGTGCTAGAACGTCTGTGTTGTGAAAAGACGATTCCGTAAAATTTTCTCGATAGAAAAAAAATCCAAAGATGACTCCAAATTTACCTTAAAACTGTTCTTATGCGATGAAGATTACAATTTAGGTCTTGAAACTTTATACAGTAATTCTACATAACATAAATAAGGGCACCTGTGTTTTAAATTTTCAAAATACCTTTTGATTTTACCATAAAATGAAAATATCTAAGTTTTGCACTAATGAAACCATTCGCTCCGGACGCCCGTTCCGCGATTCAGTCTGGCCTCGGCTCTCAGACGGGGCACTCGTAATGAGAAATAAACACAAGTTAATGAAGGGACTGAATGATAAAAAACCGGCAAACATATGAACCACGGCGAGATAGGACGTGCAGCGGCACGCGGAGAAGCGGGGGTGAAATTCGAGTTTGGGCTGAGGTATAGTCAACTCTTAAGACAGAGCCTATTTATGTGCCCATTAGGACTGCTGGAAGCTAAGTGTCTCACTAATGAGAAGAGAAGCCTGCAGATTAATTAACTACAAAACTCCTCTGACAAGATCTTGTTTGAAGCGCATCATTTGTTAGATAAAATAAGGCATCTGTGTTTTACTGACAAATTAGTTTCTGTTAAAAACTAACATAGTAAAAAGACAAATGTAGATTTCGACATTTCTTTATAATCAAAAATAATTTAGCAAGAAAATTGCAACAAAATATAAACACTTTTGGTAGTTCGATAGATACTTCTTCGGTACGTCGAAATTAAAGAATCTTTGTAATCATATCGATATTATCGGCGCACTATTTAGCTTGAAAATTTTCTAACATCATTACGATTGGCAGAATATTCATAAAATATTGGATATTCACATCTCCACGATTTATTGAACACCACACCTTACGACCATGCACTAAATGTCAGGGGTAAATCGCAGTGTGTTTCATAGTTAGCTATTTACGTCATTCATCCCTTCTTAAACTGAAGGCGTATACAAATACAGATAACAAAATGAAATGGATTCTCTCTTATTGCATCTACCTTCAGATTTCCTTAAAATTGTCTGTGATAATAAATTCTGAAATATCTGCAGTGAAAATATCCCATTTCAGGATTTTCCCAACTAGGTCATAAACAATGACTAATGACCTGAGACTTGTGTCGATGCAGGAAAGGTCAGGGGTCAGTCCGCACAGCAGTTACGTCACTCATCCCTTACCCGGAAACTAAAATATGTAATGAAGTGCGTAAATCTTTACAAGTAGCTGGTAAAGGTTGGTAAATGAGAAACATTTTAGGATGATGGAAAAAGGTTATTTTATGTCGAGGAGATAATAATTAGATTTCAAAATTTATCAAGGATGTTTTGGAAAGATTTATAATAATCGCCATTGCAATTAAAACCCGCATTATATTTAGGTGTGATAACCAAGTGCTCTACTGTTTTGATGTCAACGTAGTGATCTCAGCCCGTCTGCGCCAACTGTTGGGGATAGGCCTCCTCTTTATTACGCCATTCTTTCCGTTCCCTTGCGAGTCTCATCCATTGAACCCCAGCTACGATTTCAATGTTATTCGACTATCGGGCGGGTGGTCTGCCTCTTGGTCTATGAGCATTCCTCGCTCTGTAGTTAAAGGTAACAATATAATGTGAATATTCTATTACTTGACTCTTTAGGCAAAAAGCCCCTGTCTGGTGATTTCACACTAACATAAATAATTATTTTATTAGCTCTATTTAGTCAGAAAGAGTGTCTGATTCTGAACCTACCATGCAGTTTTTTGATGAACTTGTTGATAAGTCATAGCAAGTTTTGAACACAATAGGACAAATTTACAAATTAAAAAAATTATCTGAGATACTAAAATTTTGAATGATCTACTCGTACTTACATTAGTGCACTTTTTATTTGTATCACGTAAAGTGCTACATTTTTTATAACTCGCGCGCGTTTTCAACTAAATGGCACATGCGTTAATAATAAGCTTGCTAATTAGGAGAGTGGGACTAGGTGAACACCCGGGTAGTAAAGCCATCTTAAATATTTTATTTTTAATTACAAATAACATGTTAACTAACGTAGCTTAGATGTGTTTTATTAATAGCAATAAACAATCTTGGATGGAGAGGTTACCTTCTTTTTCCTTCTTGTTTTTTTTTCAAAAACGACTTCTTTTGTTTATTTTAATAACATTGAATAATACATTAAGTGATAAACATTTTACGTTAGTTTTATTACGCAGACACAATGAGTCGAAATTTTTACATTATATTAAATTGAACCCCATTCTTCTTAATTATTTTAATTGTCAATTTTGTTAAATTAACTGAAATTCGACCATAGATTATAAATCCATGACAATAGAGAAGTGCAAGTAAGCACTAGAGATGGGCTCATCAATCGAAAATCTGGCTATCAGTGCCTATCAAATAAACTTATATTTATTCTAAGTAGATAAGACCAGTAGTGGCATTCGGAATAATAATGAAAGGGCGGCGAAAGCACCACTCTCACGTATGATGTACGTGATGGCTGCTCATCAAGAGCAATAATCAAGCCTTGCACAAATAAACTATACAAATTAACTTTCGATCGTTGTAGTAATATTCTCGTGAGAGCAATGTTGATGAGTAGCACAGGTACTTTACCTATATAACTATGATAACGTATATCGCTATCATATAAAGTTGTATTCTGTACCACTGGTGGGCAAAGGTCTCCCCCAATTCCCCCACTTGTCCCTGTCTTTGGCGTTCACCCACCGAGTGGTGGGTGAACGCCAAAGACGGAAGTCGTCACGGCTTTAGAGAAGGAGTCTTCTCTAAAGCCGTGACGACTTCCGTGCCGCAGTGGGCGCATAGCCGGCTGAGACACAGGAGGTAGCGGGTTCGATTCCCGCCGCGGAACAAATGTTTGCATTATCTACAGATATTTGTTCCGGGTCTGGATGTTGGTATATATATTATAAGTACGTATTTACAAAAAAAAAGTATATAAGTATCAGTTATCTGGTTCCCATAGTACTAGATATTGCTGTGTGTAATGTCCAGCTATATATTATATTTATTAAAGCCACATATATACATTTTGTTGATTTAAAAATCCAATGTAAGCTGCATCTTTTCATTGAAAAACTGAAGTGGCGAAGCACGTAGCTCGAAAAACTAATGGCTGTTGAGTCAGAAAAGTTCTCGAGCGGAGACCATGCCCTAAACTAGATGGAACTTACTACTAACTATACTTGCTTGGAGCCGAGATGATGCAGATCACAAAAGATCAGTTGCTCTGGAAATCTATAAAAAAGGCCTATTTAGGAGTGTACGTGTATTTTTTGGCTGATTTGATGATGGTGATGACAATGACGTGTCGAAATCCCTAAAAATCCAGCTTTGTACCCGAATTAAAAAGGTTTGGATCAGACGATTACATTATGTTCCTACTACCAGAAGGCTGAACATGGTTTCGTGTATATACGGTTACAATTTAACAATATCTTTTAACAATATCAGTTTCTTGAACTGTCATTACTGGTTACTATCGTCGCCTAAAACGCGTTTTAGTGCTATACTCGCGATTTTGTCATGGTAAAGTTTTAACGACTGTAAATATGCGTGTCATTTTTTGCAAAACGCTTTGTTTGAGTTTCAAATAAATATAAAAAGGCACGCCATTTTGTTTGGCACGCTAGATAAGATATCTATCTGAAAATCTCTAAAGGGTATCAATTCTGGAAAGCTCAGTGACGTAGCGTAGTAGGGGCGGCAGGGGCGGCCCGCCCCGGGCGGCACTTTTAGGGGGCGGCAAAATTTAACAATAAATAATAATATCTTGTAAATATTTGAACCATTTCATATTTTTGTCGCATAAACAATGCCAGCGAGAGAAGTATTTCAAAATTGAAATTGATTCATAATTATTTACGATCTACAATGAGTATTTTAAAGCTAACCAATCTAGCTTTATTGTCTATTGAGTAAGAGGTGTGTGATGCTGTAGACATTGATAGAGCAATAAAAGACTTTGCTCTTAAAAAAAGTGAAACTAAAGTTTTAGTTAAAGACAAGTTTTGTTTTCAATTCTAACAAGTAGATTAACTTTCAATAAAAAAATAAATATTATCAGTATAGTCGTAGTTCTAATTGAAAGTCAATTTGCGTTTTATATTCAATTCGCTAATAACTTAATCTTGATGATCGTCAAGGTAACTATAATCATAAGTATTCTATACCTGTTATATCAATGTAAGTGGCACACGTGTAAGAATTTTTCTAATAAATGTGATTATTATATTGTAAAACACATAATATATGACCGTTTTATTTGTAACTTGCACAAAACACAATAATGATGCCCGTTCTTGCCGAAACGTTCTTTAGAATTACTGTATATTTTAGTCTATTAAATTGAAATACCAAAATAAGATGGCGGCTAAATTTTGTTCCGCCCTGGGCGGCAGACACCCACGCTACGCCTCTGGGAAAGCTACACCTACAAAGGCAAATAATGGATTGGATATAATATTGTGTCAAAGAAAAATAATGTAAACACTTTTGATCTTTTTTATTGTCTTATTTCCCTAAGCCCTTAGTAACATAACCCACGTCTCAGGATTTCTCAAAGGTATAAACATCACTGTAAATAATGTATGAAACATTATTCCTTACTCTTTACGCTTAAATATCATCTGTCTATCCAAACATTAGATAACATTTTTGCCAACAAACTTTTCTAACAGACTGGATCAAACGCAAACGCGTAAGTCTGGGTTATCACAAGAGTTCACACGTCGTTATTAAGGCTAACCACGCGAGTCCGTATTAATGCCGCAAAGTTACGTAACACCCGCAACCCAAAGGTCAGATTTCAGCCGCCTTAACCTTTGCCATCTATTTTTAGGTTAAATGCAATCAGTGCTTGAATAGTAATTTGGGTAGTAGTGATCGGACAGTCTCTCTATTCTCAGAGTGGAAAGGTGCATTTCAATTAGTGTTGCCAGGTGGCCATTTATCGGAACGCCGTATATTCCGATTTTTCGCTAACCTCCTTAGTCTGTATTTATTCTATGCTCCTAACTAAATTATTGGATAGGTCTGTAAGAGGGAAAATAAATAACTAGTTTTTATATGGGATACATTTCATAATAAAAATTATAACCAATTATTTACGTCTATTAAAAAAATTAACCAGCCGATAAAAATAAATGTTGATTCACAAAAAAACAGTTTTTTAGCTATTTGTAGCTATTTTAGCTTTCCCGAAAAGTCAAAACCCCCGATTATTTTAATATTCCGTTCCGAAATTTGTCATACTGGACCTGGCAACACTAATTTCAATGTTCGCTTTATGTACGTATCTCTATATGAAACCTGCTCATATTCACTGCATCAGAAGTTATGTTTTATCTCGTGTAAAAACTCTTTACAAACTACAACCCCGTGCAACACCCTCGAGGCAAACAAAACAAGCATATGCTTAAACAAATCTCGCAAATGAGGGTCTCCATACGGGAAGCTTTTCTTTACTTAAATGACTACACCTTTATTCTCCTCACCTACGAACGTTCTATGGCCCCATTTCGTAAACGTTTTTATCTCTACCCGTCCTAGATACGGAGGTGACAAATTGTTTTATAGAGTCAGCGAATCCAAAGCGAATCTCCTAGGACTCGTTTAAGAAAATTTATAAAAGTACCTACTAGTTGACCCGCTAAACTTCGTACCGCCTTGACATGCATATAACGCGGGCTGTCAATATACGTCACCCTGGTAGAATTGTCAATTGTATTCCCCCAGCCATCATTTTACAACCATACTTAACCATAGACAAAATTACGTTTAGCTGTCATTTGCGTTTTGTTATTCCATGTCAGATGCGTTTTTGTTATACCACGTTTTATAGTGACTTGTGTTCTCTTTGCACGTTTTATGTCACGTCACACGGGAACGCGGTCGAACGGGATAAAAAGTCTCCGTCTCCTGGTTCTAAGCTACCTCCCCACCAATTTTCAGCCAAATCGGTTCAGCCGTTCTTGAGTTATAAATAGTGTACCTAACTAACACGACTTTCTTTTATATAACTAATATAGATTTTTATTCTTAGTGATCTATTCACCCCTAGCTATATAAAGGAGCGCTTTAAGTTTTAAAATGATGCACACGACCAACAGCTGTCTCTCTTCTGCTCTACAAAACTTCGCATAAGACTTATTTCTCCAACTCCTTTTCGGTTTTGGCGGTCCGACTCTGGAATCACTTGCCATTAGCACAGATATAATCACTAGTCATAAAAAAGGCTGAATCAAGAGTCATTTAAAAGTTTTTGTTTTACTACTATTAAAAAAGAAAAAATAGGCATGGTAATGTTCATTCCATCTCTAACTAAACTTTCCCCCATCGCAAAATTGTGTGCAGTCATGCCCTGAAAACTGTTCATAAGGTTTCACAGCATAAATTGATTATGATGACCCTATTAAGGTATTTTCAACCACGGAAACAGGTCGTTGCTTCCAAAGTAGGTTACACTGGCGTGGTTCTATTCAGGAAATGAGCTTAGCTAATTACGTGCATGGAATCGCTCGAAATGTTTAACATTTTGGCGTGGGGTGCATGGCGTACGCCCTCGGCGATAAGATCCATTTCTATGCAAAAATAATCGATTTATTTACTAGACTTTCACTTGCTTTTAGAGAACCGGTCATGACATTTCTCAGTAAATCATGTTTTGTTTTCTTAGAACAAATTAATTTAAACGTCTTTTTGCGTGGGAGTTTTTTTCTCGATATTTGATATGTAGCTTTTCCATTAAAAGCATTCAGAACTTGACTGAGGGCTTAATATAATACTTAAGTATTAAGTAGTATTTTTTGTAATGGAGCACACAATACATGTGTGCTAATAGTATATTATAATACAATATATATTTTATTATTATTATTAAGAGCCTGTAGTATCCTACTGCAGGGCAAAGGCCTCCCTTCTTTCTCTCCAGTCTTCTCTATTTTGGGCTATTGTGGACCAATCCTGTAAATGGGCATCAATTTCGTCTCTCCATCTTCGCCGCGGTCTGCCACGAGGTCGTTTCCCGTTTAGAGGCGAATATAATATCAAAACTTTATTTCAGGCAACAAAAAATTTTATTTACTTTTGTTTGTATATATAAAACATAGGTTAAGTATAATTTAAGTAGGTACTTATTAAGAGGTATTAGTGAAAATCGATAACCCACAGTAAAGTTCCAAATACTTAGCTTTGGGGAATGGTCCAATAAGGTCTCGACAAAATGGAAAAGTTCCTAAACTGTGTTCCTAAGCGTGAGATGAGTATTTTCATTTTATACGGTAACACCTAAATCTCGGCAGCTCACAAGGGATTAGGGTTCATCAAGTTGAATATCTGCGAAATTATTAGTTCCATATTCGTGGTTTGTGTAGGGTTCAGGATGGGATAGAAATCCCACCAGAGAGTGCTACAACCTTCGGAAATTAATTATTTGTAATCCTTATTATAAATACGGGATTTATCACGTACCGTCTTATCGGTGTTTCGAACGACAATGTTTCGGTTCAATTCGTGAACCTTCATCAGGGTGAGTGCGATCCGCTCCGAATAACGTCTCGCCTCGCACTGCGCGCCGCTGCTCTCTGCGCGCGAGTGGACGGGCGGGGTGGTGGGGATTGGGTCATTGAAAGCACAGTGCGTTGATCCGCTGTGTCATCATCATTATCATCACTGCTGCTCTCTTCTGTAGTTCTTGGTACAGGCAAACACACAACACTAACTATGTCTCTACCAGGTTCACTCACTTTTCTGTCACTTGCATCATGAAGACGGGACGTGATAAATCCCGTAGTTATAATAATGATTGAAATCAATCACGAAAGTTTTCTAAGTAAAATATTTGTAATCCTGTTGATCGTAGCATTTACAGTTCTAATTTTACACGGGCTGTTTACTTTTTGATTTATTTTGCATTGTCGTTTGGGAACGAGCCTTTTCTGTGGTGACCACCATCCCTGAGCAGGAAGTAGCCTACGGCTCCATAGATACTCTGCTTCTTTGCTTAAGAATTTTGTTTTCTATGAGTATCTATTACTCGTGCGCGATAACTTGGGACCTGCTAGGAATGCGACTCCCCGACCCCTGCACTTCCCCGATGGCGCCCCTATTGTACCGTTCGCATCACTATTTTTTACTAGGGTTTTTAGTCTCGTACTGGCCTACGTCACGTAACGACGCGCTCTGGAATTCTTTTAGTTTTTGTTTGTGTTATTGTTGTAGTTTTTGTTGTTATAGTTTGTAAAAAAATTGGCGACAAAAGTATTGGGACGATAACCTCTTACAAGAGACGAATGAATCGCAATTAATTGTAAATTTATCGGATACCTTTCGTCAAGTGATTATAGTGAGACTGAGGACGAAGAACAACCTCTAGAAGGCATAAATCCACTAAGTAGTGACGAAGATGTGACGAGAGTCGTGCTCGAGCCGTCGTACAGTGCGGACGTCTCTGGGGCGTCGTTGCGCTGCCCGTAAATATACGAAGATTCGATCGTCGTTAGTGGTCGAGGCAACATCGCCTATAAAAGGCTCCTCAGATCGCGCGGCACGCATTCGATCGTCGTTAGTGGTCGCCGCTATAGCATGCAGCGGCCACACCTTAGGAACCTAGGCTGGTAGAGGGGGGCTCGAGTGCCGAAACACTTTGTTGTAGCAACGGCGTGTTTCGGCCCTCGAGTCGGCACGGTCACTCCCCGTGCTAGTGCTCGTTGCTTCGGCGTCAACGCAATCCACCTCAAGTGGCGAGGCAACCAGGCAACTGTAGAAGGCCTGAAGGTAGCGATAGGAGTTTTTATCGTTGCCAGATACTGCGTCCTGTTCCCTTCCAGTCGTAGCGGTTCTCCGTTCCACTGGGTCAAGGGGAGTAAGGAGGAGAGGGTGCATCTGTGTACGGCGCGCACACTTATGCAACTTAATATATCCTGCGCATCTGACTTGGCTTTGTCATTCCGAGTTTAAAAAAGTCCTGGGCTTGGTCTAATACCTGGACACGGGTGGCCTAAGGAGAGGAGAGTGGTCGCTCTAGCACTGCATCGGGGTGACAGTGTGGTTCGGCAGCACTCTTTGAGACAAAGCAGCTTTATTTAGAGAGGCACTGCTTTCCTCGCTCAGCCGGGGAGGGGGCTAGAAAAGGTGCCCCAAACAAACGCTCATTCCTCGCAATAAGAATAAATCTAAAAACATGCAGATGAATATGACTTTTGGTGCGTGGAATGTACGTACTCTTTTAGACCGACCCAACAACCTCTGCCCAGAACGTAAAACCGCCATTGTGGCTCGCGAGCTCAAACGCTATGACGTCGACATAGCCGCTCTCAGCGAAACACATCTAGCTGATGAAGGTGAGCTTGTTGAACGTGGTGGTGGGTACACTTTCTTCTGGAAAGGCACACCAGCTTCTGAGCCTAGACGGTCAGGAGTAGGCTTTGCTATTAAAACTACTTTAGCCTCTAAGTTGGAAGAACATCCAGTTGCTATCTCTGATCGTGTCATGTCCTTACGTTTCCATCTTCGAAACAATAAATACTTAAATGTTATCAGCGTATATTCGCCAACACTCGACAAAAGTGATGACGTCAAGGACAAATTTTATGAGGAAGTGTCAGAAGTGCTGACTAAAATCCGGCGCTGTGAGAAAGTTTTGCTTCTTGGCGACTTTAATGCTCGCGTCGGACGTGATTTTGAAGCTTGGCCTCGGGTGATAGGGCGACATGGCATTGGTAACATGAACAGTAATGGGCAACTGTTACTAAGCCTCTGTTCCCAATTTCATCTGGGTATTACCAATACCATGTTTAGACTCCCAAATAAATACAAAACTACCTGGATGCACCCAAGGTCCAAGCATTGGCATCTTATTGATTATGCTATAGTCCGTCAACGGGATATAGCGGATGTCAAAGTAACGAGAGTAATGAGGGGCGCAAACTGTTGGTCGGATCACCGACTTGTTGTTACAAAACTATTTTTGCGTCTTAGCCCTTGCCGTAGACCTCGCAGGGCTAAGCCTAACTGTCTTCATCTGAAAAAGCTAGAGTCTGCTGAAATATTGGCAAATTACAGGGAAGCTGTCAATACCTTTACAGCAGGCATACACCCCGAAGATGAACAGTTAGACGAGGGCTGGAAACTGTTAACTACAAATACCATCAATGCGGCTACTGAGATCTTAGGCCAAAAACCTCGTGTCTGTGAAGACTGGTTTGACGAAAATGATAATACATTGACAGTCGCCCTAGAAAAACACCGCCAGCTCCTTCGAAAGGGAAATCAGACAACTGCTTCTGAAAAAATAAAGGAGAGTACGAGCCAAATAAGGAGACTAACTCGAAACGCAAAAGATGAGTGGTGGCTGAACAAGGTTCGCTATATTCAGTGGCTTGCTGATTCGAATAGACTCGGCGATTTCTTTAACGAGATTAAAAAGTTAGTAGGAAGTCCACATCGAGTAAACGTACCACTGAAATCACTTTCAGGTACCCTCCTGGTAAGCAAAGGAGAAGTTCTTACTCGCTGGGCAGAACACTATAACAGCTTACTCAATGTGGATCGTTCTGCTGACATAAACTATTTAGCATCACTTCCTGCCTTACCACAAGCCGTAGATCTGGATCAGCCTCCTTCTCTTGAGGAAGTTATCATCGCCATCAAAGCGCAGAAAAACAATAAGGCTGTCGGCATCGATAACATACCAGGAGAACTATTAAAATATGGCGGAGATGAGTTGCACTACAAGATTTGGCAATTTTTCCAGCGCATGTGGGAAATGGAGTTCGTTCCTCCTAGTTTTGGCGTATCACTAATTTGCTCTTTGTATAAAAATAAAGGTGATCGATCTGTTTGCAACTCTTATAGGGGTATATCACTTCTGTCTACTCCAGGAAAAACTTTTGCCAGAGTACTCTTAAATCGTCTTATGGAGCTCTCTGAAAGTATATTGCCTGAAACGCAATTTGGGTTTAGACCCAATCGCGGCACATGCGAGGCCATATTCTCTCTTAGACAACTGCAAGAGAAAAGCAGGGAACAGTGTCAACCTCTGTTTCTCTGTTTTGTTGATCTGGAGAAAGCTTTTGACAGTGTACCTCGCGAAGCTTTGTGGATTGTGCTTTCGAAACTTGGTTGCACCGACAAATTTATACGCTTGATAAGACTTCTTCACGACAACATGACTTGTTGCGTAACCGTCAATGGTGAGCAGACAGAGCAATTCCCTGTCACTTGTGGTGTAAAACAAGGCTGTGTATTAGCACCCACTCTTTTTGCTCTGTACTTTTCCGTTGTCGTGAGGGAGACTTTACAAGCCAACACCGAAGGGATCCGCATACGTTTTCGCACAGATGGCAGTATCTTTAACCTGGCTAGGTTAAAAGCGCACACAAAGGTATCGTATGACCTCATTACCGAATTGATGTATGCTGATGACCTATGTTTCGTTGCGGAATCTTCTGAGGGACTCCAGGACTTGATGACTCGGCTTGACGCTGCGTGCTGTAGATTTGGCCTCAAAATTAATATTACAAAGACAGAGGTGATGGCCATGGACACTGTTTACCAAGCTCCACTGAATCTGCAAATCGATGGAAAGCCCATAAAACAGGTCGATACATTCAGATATCTGGGAAGCAGCATAACAACAAAATGCGACCTTGACTCGGAGATCAACAGCAGACTTGGCTCCGCTATGGCTGCTTTTGGTAAACTACGAGTCCAGGTATTTCGCTCCCATAACATCAAATTGAGTACCAAGATTAAGGTGTATATGGCTATTGTACTTCCTAACATCTTGTACTCGTCAGAGACATGGTGCCTGTATCGCAGACACATACGCACGTTAGACAGATTCCATCTGAAATGCCTCCGCGACATTCTTAACATCAAGTGGTCGGATCGGGTCCGTAATACCGATGTTCTACGACGGGCTAATGTCTGTGGCATAGAGGCATATTTGATGCGGCGTCAGCTGCGTTGGTGCGGGCACCTGTCTCGGATGTCTGATGAGCGAAGGGCGAAACGCATTTTCTTCTGTGAACTAGAACATGGTAAGCGGAAACGCGGAGGTCAGTTCCTACGTTTCAAAGACGTACAGAAGAGGCACATGAAGAGGTGTTGTATCGATCCGTCGCGCTGGGAGGCTCTCGCTGAAAAACGACCTGAATGGAGGCGTCATGTTCAGGACAAAGTGTACGAGTTTGAAGAAGAAAGGAGGCAAGAACTAGACTTAAAACGAGATCAGCTTAAAAGTCGACCGCCGGCTAATATCAATTACAACTACATTAATGGCGCCTTAACTTGTGTTCATTGTAACCGGACTTTTAGCGCAAAAATAGGGTACATCAGCCACATACAGGCTAAACACCTAGGCCAATAATCACAAAGTCAAGTCTCTGTAGCCGAAATCGGCTAGGAGGATTATTATTATTAGTGACGAAGATGAGATAATGTAAATAATAGATAAAATATATGTATAAACTTAAACATTGTATTTTTATTTTATTCAAATAGTGTAAAAAAGATTAGATAAAAAGCAGCGTCCTCCCTGAGTAACATAATAAATTAGGTTAAAAAAAACAAAGACGAAGCCGCGGGCGGCTGCTTGTTATGTTCGCTTTTTTGCGGGCGGTACAAACACGCCAATATGACGTCACCGCGCTCAGGTCCCAACTTATCGCACACGGGTAATACAATGTTTAACTGGTTATTCTTTAAGTTTTAGCATCTTCTATCAGCAGTATTTCATCCAGTTAACTTCTGTCTGTCCTCCGTTATACATCAGTCTACTCAAGTTGTTCTAAGTTGGCTGTCATTCTGTTGTGTCACAGAAATGTGTGAAATACCCACTCCTACTTAACTTACCTCCACCTTATATTCAGCGTATTTTACGTACGTACCTATGTACGAACAATTTCCTATTGGTTTTTTATGGGAAAACTAATGATCTTTTCTTTTGTTGCAGCAACAAGCGGTTCAGGCAGCGGGCCTGGAGGGGGAGACGCGCGGAGAGGGGGTGACGTCACGCCGCACGCGCAACCACAGCGGAGGCTTATCAAAGTTGACTTTGACAATCTTGAGGTGAGAGGTTTTGATTGTCTAAACAAAGAAAATATTTGAAAATCAGTTTTACCTTTTGAAGCTTCGAAGTGGTTTTGTGCAGGAATAATTTAGAAGAAAAAAATATATGGAAAGTAAATTTAATGACAATATTTATTTGACACGACATGACATATACAGGTAACACAATAACAGATGGTGGGATACCTCGACTTCTGACTAATTACGTTAATTTGTATATAAAATAAGGCAAAATGCCAGAAGTCAAGAAATTTAATCAATACTCAGATAACAGGAACATCCCGAGCAACTTTAAACAACAAACAAAATAGTTATTTGTACTGGCTTTGATAATCAAAAAACCTCTTGTGGCAATGCGAAAGACCAAGAAATAAAGGTACACTACCATCAAAAATCAAATCCCAATAGAACCATCTGTTCATATGGAAAAGTATAGTCACAAAATATAGGTTAGTGCGAGTACCTTCGTCTAGAAAAATGTAACCGTTGGCTCGATGCCATTGTAAGAAAAGCACTTTCGTACTCGACTGCACAAGGAAGGCTGTACTTTAAAAGCATTTAGCAGGTCTTTGAACTGACTTTTTGTGCGTTATAATTTATTGCTTCTGCCTGCTGCGATTTTTTTGTCAAAGGTATTGAATTTCGAGCTGAAACTAATCGAAATTACGTTCAAATAGTTTGAAATACACTTGAGAGCAATAAAATCGCACATCCGCACATTTTTACTTAAAAATTAAATTTTTTTTTTATTTGGAGCTTACAGCAAATTAAAATCAAATTAAATTAAAGTGCATAATCTAGGCATTCGCAGAACTGATAAAGGGTTGACATTTACCTTTAAAAACAACTCATTAGCAACAAAACAATAGACCCCCTTATGTCGCTCGATCCAGGTAAGGCCGGCGGCGGGATTTATCGCAGGTATAAAAGAGTGCATATTGAGGAAATGGTCATCATTTGCCCTTCAGTCGCCGCCTATACGAGGTACAAGCACGTACCCGGGCGTTTCTCTCCTATCCCCGTTACGGCAACAGCCCAAGCCGATCTTTTAATTTCATAACTTTGACACCAATACTTGAATAAAGAATTTTTTACTAAACATGCATTTTTGTTATTGATCCACAAAAGCATTTTTATGTAATGATTGAAAGACAAATCAGATACCACTGGATAGGTATTAAAATAGACTATGAATCTGCATTACAGAAACATAATATTTTTTGTTTTTTTTTTAGTTATGTCAAAAAATCATGAATGTGCGATTTTTTTGCTCTCAAGTTTAGTTACCTAGTTACCTACTACCTAGTTCAAATAGTTACCTTTTAATGTTACAGTCCAAACTCATATCAGATCAAAACTAATTTTGTCTAAAGATGTCGGTCAAATCTTACTTTAGACGGAGTCTCCTATGATTATTGGACGAAAAATAAAATAATGAAAAAATAAAAATACACCTAATGACCAGATCTAACTGATGGCAGAGTAGTTTGTTAAAATAAGTTCTGACTGACGTATTTAATCAAAACTAGTTCTGATTGATTTTCGCAGTCAAAATCAGCTTTGACAGGTTATTAGTATTCTCTGTGACATACTCGTATATCATATATCTATAATATAAAAATGAATCGCAAAATGTGTTGGTAAGCGCATAACTCAACAACGCCTTGACCAATTTGGCCAATTCTTTTTTGTTGTATTTCTTATTGTCAGGAGAAGGTTCTAATGGAAGAAAAAATTAAAAAATTGCGCGCAAAATAAGAAAATTTAAGAATACTTAACCACCATATAAAATTATTTATAATCTAACCTTAGCGCTTTTATAATGTAACCTTATGACGTTTGACATAGAATTGACAGAATGCGTGCTGCAAATATCGTCAAAGAGGATGTAAGAAAAATGAATATCTTTTGAAAAAGATGCTTCGGTAGGAGTTATCCCGAGATATATTGTCTATATATATATAAAAATTAATTGCTGTTCGTTAGTCTCGCTAAAACTCGAGAACGGGTGGAGCGATTTGGCTAATTTTGGTATTGAATTATTTGTGGAAGTCATTCATTTTCTCGTACATAATGATGGCCGGGGACAACAATTGACAATTCTACCAGGGTGACTTATATTGACAGCCCTATGCATGTCAAACCTGTACAAAGTTCGGCGGGACCACTAGTACTAATATAAAGAGGTAAGATTTGTTTGTTTGTATTGATTAGGCTCTGGAACTACCGGACCGATTTAAAAAATTATTTCACTGTTGAGAAGCTACACTATCCCCGGGTGACATAGGCTACTTTTTACCCAACTGCGCAGAAGGAGGGTAAATTAAAAAACTACGCATGCGAAGCTGCGGATAAGTCAGCTAGTCTATACATTTAGACGTAGATGATTACATAGCTAAAACTAAAATTGGTGAACGCAGCCGCCTTCATTCCTAGAATAGGACTTTAGATAGGCTTGCCCAACCCCTGATCTATCCTTCAAGCTTGGTCAGCTTAATAAAAAAGGCGATGGTTTAAACATACCTACCCATACTGCTAACTAAATTTTCTCTAACTTTTCCTTCCCAGCTATGAACGCACACACGCCTTTCAGGCTTGAAATAACTCATTTAAAATAACACATACACCTACGCATTTTGGAACTTTCTCTTATATAGACAAGAAAATAAAGAAACGAACTACGTTTTCAATTTTCTTTTCTTGTAAGTAAATAGTTATATGTTTTCTCCTCACAAATATTATTAGATGTCCGCCTACATTCTTTTCAACCCGCAAAAATGCCATTTGTGTTCTAAACACAATATCTATTTACTATGACGTGGATGTAGTACTACACCAGTTAGAGGTTCCAAAGGAAATTCCAAGTTCCAATTGTGTATATGTTACGGGTAATGCTAGAAGATGAAGTAAACCTAGGTTTACCCGGGTATACTTAGTATTATACTAACCTAACCTGGGTAAACCTAGGTTTACTCCATCTTCTAGAATTACACGTAACATAGGTATACAACATGGGTACTTAGCTAATGCCAAATATCAATTAAACAGGTAAAAACAACCTGTTTTTAAATTTGATGCCCTAGAATAGTTCTACTTTCGATATTTTCCCCTAAATGCACACAACAACACCCCTGTTGAAAACAACTATTCAGATCATGCTTCAACGGGAATCGAAGCAGCCTTTTGCGTCTCAGTTGTATATTCGACCGTCGCACCACTGAGGTTTTCAAAACCATTTCTGACACATGTAAGTTGAGGGCTGCTAGCGGGGAATATACTCGGCATTACATGCAATATGTGGTGTATTCAAAATTAAAATTACTTTATTAAGAAATCTTCAGGCCAATTTATACCTCTTTGAATCTTTCGCACAACCGTTGCGATGGATACCTCTTAGCTATGTAGAGCTGAAATATCTATTTGGTATGTATGACATAGAGCAAAGCTGAAAGCAATGGTGCGTGAAATAAGCCTGTGTAGTTTTTAGTACACTTGCAGTGAGTCACTCTTATTCATGAGGCGTGAAGATTGATACACAGATACCATAATAGTTAATTTAGTTGCGAATCTAAGTATTACGTACAAATACAAATATTTTTATTTTCCAAATCAGAATTAACATGTATGTAGGTACACAATGAGCTCCGCACTAGGTGTAACACCTGTATCGCGGATGCCCTCTATAGATTTGCAGAAGTTAAACATATTAAATGCGAGACCAAAACGGGTAAGTATAAATTTTGACTATTAAGTGAACAGAGAAACACAAAACATATTTAAGTTAAATAAAGATAAAATATAAGCATTAATATTAAATGATAACAAAACTACTAAGACAAAAAATTGGGAACTCGTGTAAGTGATGCATTTGAGTGGGTGAGTGCGAGTGTGTGTGTGGGTTTGTGTGTGTTTGAGAGGGTATATTTGTGCGTGTGGTGAGTGTGTTGTGTGAGGGGAGTGGGCGTGCGCATGTTACACAACGTTGCCACCTACGAATTGCTAACTTGCAATTACCTAGTTAGTGTGACTTGCGCAATGTACCATCACGTTTAGCTGAGACAGCACAACGTGATCACCCTGCGCCCCGCCGTCCGGCGCACCTCTTCGGGCATCGGAGCATCGTGTCACTTTTGGATCTAACATCGTCCATTAGACATATACCTAGTTATAAAGTACATGTAATTTTTGAACTTATGATTAAACTTTTTTTCTATTTTAAACTGCATTTTTTTGCAACTACTGGGCGCACTCGTCATAATTCGCATGTGTATGCGCGTGGCGTTGTTGCTAGCATGTGATTGCGACCAAGATTGACTCCGTTTCGTCATAGTCGAGTGTGATCAGCCATTTCCTAATCTTTACTTTAGCACTGTATAACGAACAAGATTTAAGATCACACTTTATAAACGCACGATTTTAAATGAAAGGGGATGCATAGTATCGAAATCGCCTCGCAAATCCCGTTTTTATTTTAGGAACTGTTTCTTTGTCGACGGACGTTAGAAGATTCGGATGAAGCTATGCACGATTTATGGAACCATAACACTGCTTTTTGTATGTAAAGTTGACGAACTGTTAATATTTACGTTTCCCGATACAGAGATTTCGTGGGATATCTGCAAGGTTTACGATATATTTCTTTTAAAACGGACCTTTGTGCTCTCTCAAGTTTTATTATTTTGGTTATATTAACGTTATATTTAACTATGAATATAATTATAGTTTTCACTATTAAAAAACCTGTTCATCTATTGACTGGAGATGATTGATACTGTTGTGTGGCAAGTTGCAGCATTAGGGACAATACCGTTGTAGTTCCTGAGAAAGGATTGTAGATGATATACTATTGTCTAGCACTTATGCCATCCTTTTAGCTCTCAACTGGTCAAAAATAACTTACAAAACCGTTTCGTTTATTCATCAAACAAAACTTTAAAACCAGAAGAAAAAAATTTCGATTATGTCTAAAAAAATTCATTGTTTGATTTTGTTGGAAATAAAAAAAAAATCAACAATTTTTTTATTTTATATTCGATAGTTTAGTGCTGGCCGATTTTATCTGATGTGTAAAGAAGATTGGTTGGCATTATTCTCATAAATCTTCACTTCAATTCTAGATTTTTTTCCTCTGAACTCATTGATAATTATTATTATTGAAATTAAAGTCATTCGGATTCAAGGTTGGAACTACACACCTACATATCGGGTAGGTACATGTCAACTCTACAATTTGCATTTCAAAGCTGACAAAATGAGCTCCCGGTCAATACTGACTAGAGAAAATTACTTTCTAGAAACACTCGTTAAAGTGTCCTCGCTAATTCCACAGTTCAAATAACTGTTAATAAAACATGTCGTACACTTGCTCAAATACTACTACGTTTTCATGCCCCAGTTCGGCCATACATGCCGCTGTAGCGGGATTTCCAGCCATTTAGGTCATGGAATAAGACTTATTTTTGCAGAAAGCTTTTCTTTGATACAGCTTGAAGAACAAATGCGTTGACTATTGTCGATAAGGTCTGTGTAATTTCGTCAGTCGAATTGTAAGGTCGAAGCTAAAGCGAGAGAGATTTACAAAAAAATATTGGGTGTCCGATTTTTCTAGTTCAATAATTTAGAAGGACCAACAGATTTTGGCTAACAGCTAATTTCGCCAAAAATGCCTTTTAAAACGACTCTTAACGTAAGTTAGTGGCAAAAGGAAGGTAATTTATTTACCATAAAATAATGAGTGACTGATTTTTCTAGTTCAGTGGTCTGGAAGTAGTTTAAAGATCAAACAACTTTTGGTTTTCAAGTTATTTCTCCAAAATCCCTCCAAACAGAATCTTTATCGTAAGTTACAAAATAAAGTCACTTTCCTTTTCACCTTCGCAAGAGGGTATTAAAGACTAAAAAGGAATGTAGGTTTTGTTGATTCATCTCGATTGTGTAAGATGTTGAAATGTACAGGTTCCATTGTATTCTGATTCTGATTGATACTCTCGATGTTATTTGGTTCATTATTGTTAAATTATGGTTGTTATTGTTTTGTTAGATCACTGTTGAGATGGATTTTAGAGCTATAAAAAGCATAAAGGCGCTCGTAAACAAGCTAGGTTTGTGGTAAGTTCTAGGTGCAATTGTATAGCCGTCGAGTGGCCGTTTAGCGATAGTAGAACTAAATTGCTCGGTAACACAACCTTACTCTGCAATTTGTTGCACAATTACATTCCATGGAGTATTTTTCTCGCGTATCACTGTAAATATTGCTGATCAAACTAGTCAGCGAAGATGCAATTTTTATACTGTTTACGAGCGCTCTGGATCAAAAATATTTTCTTCAACCCATTAGATGCATTTAAAACTTACTTTATCCATCTACACCACCTTCTAAATACCTCTTTATTGTATCAAACATCTTGACAAATATTGTTAAAAAACGTGGTGTTTGTAGAAATCTTTTGCATGCAAAACCCATTCCATAAATTTCCGTTTTGTTTGTTAGCTTGGCTTCATTCCAGTTCATTAGCTAACACCAGCTGGCGGTAATTGGATTCGCCTAATGCCATGTTATGCCTACAACGCGTAAATCCTTTTTATGGGTCGTGACTGGAGTGCCTTCATTTCCTAATGTGAGTGATGTTCGTAGCACGACCGAGGTCTACTCTGCAAAACGATTGCGATATATTCGGAACGTTACGACTGCTCCGAATTATTCGCCCGTACTCTGTTAGCGATCTTCATCGTTTATCGAAAGCATTGACAATTTAAGGTAGCATTCGGTTCTTAGCGACCGCGACCCGCGACCTCGTCCGGGTCGCGCAACCCACTGCTTAGTATGGATTTATATGGAACACTAAACAAACCCGGCGACTGCGTCGCGCAACCCGTGGGCGTGGCTAGAGAGCGGCGAGGTGACCGCGACCTGGTCGCATCCAGGCGATGCGACCAGGCGACGCAGGCGAGAAACACATAAAAATGGCGGCGTTTTCACCGAACGAGGATAAGAAGTTGATAGAATTAGTAAATAAAAACCCACCTTTATATGATGTAAGGCTCGCATCATATAAAACAACCCTCTTCATCTCGTGATGTGAAAATTAAAAATTGAGTCAATCTTCATCCTTTTTTCCGGAGGCATAGATAATAACATAATCATAATATCATCTTCTGCATTTTTTAATAGCTGCAGAATAAGTTTTTCCTAGCTGTGGATAAATTTTCCGACAAATTGTACAGCAATAAAACACAACCATCACCCATAAAATCTGCGGGAAGAGTGGCAATGTCGCCGTCGAGGTCGCTGACATCGGAAGGCTAGGGGTCGTCCCCCGACAGGCGTCCATGGTCGCGTCGTTCAATGGTTGCAGTCGCGCGTCGCGGTCGCTAAGAACCGAATGCTACCTTTACTTTACTACGTTTTACTCGTGACGTTGGAGTATGGTAACGATATCGATTGTCAAAGTAATATCGTTCGTTTCTTCGTTCAAATGACAGAGTGAAGTTGATACGATTATATCGTTTTTATTTGAGGAGTAGACCCGATAGTGTTACGAACATCACTCACATTAGAAAATAGGCAATAAAGTGGGTCTAAAGTAGCCACATCATAATTAATTTCTATTTATTATTAATACTATGAGACTCGCAAGGGACCGGAAATAATAAATAAAATAAATTAATAAATATTGCTGGACATTTCACACAGCGCTATCTAGCCCCAAATTAAGCAGAGCTTGTACTATGGGAACCAGAGAGCTGATACAATACTTATATACTATTTTTTTTTGTAAATACATACTTATAATATATAGAAAAACACCCAGACCCAGAACAAATATCTGCAAATCATGCAAACATTTGTTCTGCGGCGGGAATCGAACCCACTACCTCCTGACTCTCAGCCGGCTATTCGCCCACTGCACCACGGAGGTCGTCAATAATAAGAATGGCGTAATAAGGAGGAGGCCTATACCCAAGAGTGGGTGCAGACGGGCTGAGATGAATGAATGAATGAATTATTACTAGCTGTTGCCAGCGGCTTCGCACGCGTTGTTCTGGGGTGCAACAATACATATAGAAACTTTGACATCCCATTTTTTATCACATTGGAGCTGATTTATTGGATAAAAAGTAGCCTATCTGTTAATCTAGGTTATAATCTACATATGTACATACCAAACTTCATAAAATCGGTATAGCAGTTTTGATGTGATTGAGTAACCAACAAATAAATAAACTAAAATCCAAACTTTCGCATTTATAATATTAGTGTGATTTATTTCAACAGCAGTTTTGTAAGCAAAACTTATTTGTGTTCCTTATTTATTCGTATAATTACATACATTTTAGATGAATTTCAAGCAAAACATAAGCGAAGTATCTGAGGAATTTTGAGAACTTTTGCTGCAAGGATAAAAAATGTGGCTGCAGAATGTACCTTCTACAATCGTTCCTCAAGAGAGGAGATTATGTAAAGTGCATTTGGCAAAAGATAGAGTCATGAGAGCTTTCAAGCTTTTTTTGTGAGTGAACTTCCCGAAATACAAGCAAATTATTTGAAATCATCACATTAATATTATTAATGTGAAAATTTGGATGTTTGTTTGTTGCTCGATCACGTCGTAACGGCTGAATCGATTTCGATGAAATTTGGAATATACGTAGATTATAACCTGGATTACTACATAGGTTACCTTTTATCCCATAAATCAGTTTCCATGGGATCAAAATGGGGTGTCAAGTTCCAACAGCGAGTTTAGCTTTATTTCTAGGTTACCTACACATTTAGTAGTGTTACGTGTACGAAGTCACGTACAACAGCTGGTAAACAATACAATAGTTACTATTTTTAGCATTATTTTAATTTTACTTTAGTAAAATTAACATTGGAGTCAAAAAACATGAGACGATCTTCAAGTCCCGTCTAGGCTTGAAAATTTTTGACATGGTTTTAAAAATCATGAGACGATCTTACCTAGTTATTTTCTTATGAGCTCGTCATTCGAATATGTATTACGCAACAGAATTACCTGTGTAGGTATTGCAAAAAGCCCTTTCACTCATATTCCACGGTGCCTGCCAACTTGGAGGCTTTCTACTTGATACCGCCTTTTACGTGTTTACTTTTTGGCCTTAGGAACGACAACTATGGCATATATTCTGTGTCTATCATTATTTTAAGGAGGGGGAGAGATCTGTTCCGACTAATTCTATGGGGTTAAGGGGGGGGGGGTGTTTGAAAGGGTTGCGAAGGGTGTCTTTTATAAATATACATTGTTAATTATGTAAACAATGCAGTATGATCAACCACTAACAGGTAGTTATATTTGGAATCATTCTAAGAGAAAACGTGCCTAATCTCTACCTCTCGATCGAGCGAAAATATTGAGTAAAAGTCTAACGGATTAATTTTTCGGTCGTGCTCTTCGGAAAACTGTCAACGTGGTTTATGCTAATTCTAAATGATAAATTATCCTCGATTTGTTAACATTAGTCTGCATTTATGGTGTTTATTTTAATCAAGTTTTTCCCTTTCAATGTTACAAAAGCTATTTTCTCAACGTTTCTTATTGCATTGCATACTTGCATTACGAAAGGGTTCCATGGAACATTAGAAGGACCTAAACACCTAATGTTGAAATAGCATTACTACCTTTCTTTCGGAAAATTATGCTATACAATTTAGTAGAGAGCGGTTTTTCGTTCATTTGAAAATAGGTTTATTTTTGGAACGTTTAAAGTGGCATTAGAGAACGAGGCGTTAAATTGAAATATTAAACGGTACAGGGCCAGCTAGACCGCAACCGCAGCCCACCTGTTAACGACTGATATTATGATAATGGAGGAGATCGTTTGGTATGATGATACGTCCTAGCCGCAAGAGTCAAGGATTCTGATGAAGTTGAATGACCATCGATCTAACTTCGGTTTAAAGAGTTTATTCTCATAAGAACATATTACAGTTCACTTAAAATGAGCTTATAATAATAATATATTTAATTTATAACAGTAAGTTTAGGCTAGTGTACAAAAGCATGCATTCATCATGTAGGTATTTAATTTAAACATTGTAACAACATTGTAGAAACTTGTACATCAAAGGTTTTCCAAAATTAGCTACAAACACACTCAAACTATAACGGTTTTAGGTAGGTTATTGAAATTTAAAATCTGTTAGCACTGACCAAAAGTATTTAGAAATGGTGTGACGAGACGAAATTGCATTCCAGTCGGTATGTTTGTGTGCGCAGCGTAAGCTATTGAGGAAGTGTATTGAGTTGCATTCGTTTATGTACTTATTGTACGGCTCTTTACTAAGTTGTATATAATTTAATTAGACTATAGGATTAGCATTTATATTAGTTTTATTTGTGAAAGGTTAATAGATATTGTATTTTATGATTCAGATTTTAATAACGTATGTAGGTACATTAAAATGGTGCTAGTACAATAATATTAACGCGCCGGCGAACACTGAGCGCAACTTCAATTCGGCCACATCAAAAACTTCGACCTGAATATTGCTATCCCTGTTTAGTGACGAAGTTTAGCCACGCAGAGCGACAGTGATAGCAATAGAACGATTCTAAATTTGATTAGATTTTGACCGTGTTCCGTAATACCAAAAATGATGACTGAAAACTTTTTGTATTTTTCTCATTGTGTTATTATTCTGTAACTAGACGATATAATCTATGTTCCCATGACTAGGATACGTAATCTGTTGTTGTTTTTAATACGAAACAATTAGGGTGAAAACAGGTCTTTTATGACGTAAAAACATGCAGAATGCGATATGCTTCTATTTCATTTTAGGTAAGTATTTTGATCTAATATATGGTTGGGAACCTAGATAAATACTATTAAAATTAAAATAATACTTTATTAAGTTACAAATATGCTCCAATTAGAAATGATCTTGGTAGTACGTGTTGTATGGGCGATTGTCCCTCCGGCGCCCCCTTGATACAAATACACAAAGTAAGGGTTTTTAAACGTATATACTTTAACTTCGTACTTTACGTATAACTTCGAGAAAAAAGCATCGAACTTTAATGTTTATTGACAGCAATTTAAGAAAAAGAAGAAGTGATAAGGTTGATAAGGTTCACGCCACTGAAACAACTTTCGCTAGCAACTAATATGACAAAAATCATTACACCTATACAATCTTATGAATTAAACTTTGAATATTTACATGAAACATCATTATGACTGCAATAAAATTCTCACTAGTTGGTTACTCACAAAAAGTTATGAAGAGACTGAAGCACTTATGCAAATTGTATCCTGATACTAGATTTATTTTGTATTTGATACATCATAATAATAATATATAAGTATTTATGTTTAATTTTACACCAAAACACGTATACACACAATTCAACACTCATTTACTCCCTATACTCATACAGTACACGCACCCTCACACACAAACACACACCCACCTTATTGCATACACACAAATAGATGAAAACACACGCACTCACAAACACACACACACATACACACCCACTAACATATATGCACACACGTGCATACACATTCTACCCATATACACATTATACACCTACCGTATGTGCTCGCTATTGTTGGATATTTCATTTTCATTTCATTTCATTTATTTATTCATAAACAATTATATAATTGTGTTTGAAATCACATCCTAAATACAAGTTACAATATTTTAAAATTATCACATACATGTCAAAAATAATAAAAAAAAACAAATGTCTACTTACCTATATATAAAAATGTCAAAAAAGTCACGAAAATTCAAATGGAAAATATACATCAAAGAGTATAAAATAAAAATGATTTAGAATAATATTACTAAGGAATTAATAATACAAACATGTCACAAATTAATTAAATTGACCATTAACTCAAAATCTATATCAAAAAAAGAAAACGACTATTCAATATTATTACAAATCATAAAATCATTAACTGAATAGAAACACCCTTTCAACAAAATCTTCTTTAGTCTTGATTTGAATTTAAAAGGACTGTCGATAATTTTCATGTCAGTAGGCAGTGCGTTAAAAAGTTTTACAGCTTGATACCGCGAGCCATGTTTGACAACATTCAACCTTGGGCAAAGAGGTGTCTCAAGATCTTTTCTCCTTGTGTCTATTCTGTTTTTCCTTTGTTCAAAAGTTTCATATTTAAGCGGATTTTTAACTACGTCCATTAAGACTACTAGAATGTATAGGCTGGGAACCGTCAGAATATTGAGGTTTTGAAAATGTTCTTTGCATGATTCCCACTGTGGAATGCGCACTATAGTTCTAATGGCTCGTTTTTGAATAATAAACGCTCTATTTATGTTGTAGTCATAACTATTTCCCCAAAACTTCACACTATATCTTAATCTTGACTCTATGATAACCTATTCCATGTAAAAATCTGTATTCTAAACAAATAAATTGTAAGGCTATTGAAGAGCGGGGTCTTCTGACACAAGTAAGACTTAAAAGAAATTAAAAACATTTTGACTTTTAGATTTTTTTTTTGTTATATTATCTCATCAGACCCCATATTGTTTCTATTGCCTTCAACAATTAATCAAACTCTGTGTGCATTTAGTTATTTCTATTCAGATTTAAGTAGAGTTGTAGTATTAATAATTACTCTTTGGCATGTGACGCAACATTTGGTGTTTAGAATGCTTTATTACCTCATAAGAATTAACAATTCACTTACTGAGATAAACTTATACTAAATATACATTTACTGATGCCAAAAAGCGTAGTGATACAAAATAACAATAAAATTTAGACAATATAAACAAAAAAATTTTTGTTCTAGGTTTTCCTAAACAAATATTGTTTGCTTGTCTCGTAATGATTTTTTGTGAATATTATTTGTGTATGTATGTCCTGAGTTAGAATTTTTCTTATTAGAATGCATGTGTTATACTTACATATATATTTGAGACAGATTCATTAGTTTTGTTTCCTTATATATTTTAGTAGTAGGGGTTAAGTAATCATATCGGAATAGAGTTTTAATAACTTTATTTTGAGTTGTTTGAAGAATTCGTAAGTTTGTTTTAGCCGCGGAGAGAGACCACGTTCAATCTGGGTTGTACACCAAGTACCAATTATTTTAATGGTACCTTGTATATACGTCTTAATAGTCAGTGGGTTGCGGGAAAAATCCTTACTGCTCTACTGGCTGGTGGGGTTTATTAGGTACCCAGACAATATGGGAGTCTAAGTGGGGTTTGAATAATAATGCGTTTCTAAAAATAAATAATAAATATTGCTGGATATTTCACACAGCGCTATCTAGCCCCAAACTTAGCAGAGCTTGTACTATGGGAACCAGATAACTGATAAAATAATTACATACTTTTTTTTTGTAAATACATAGTTATAATACAGTAATACCCTGTTTTACGCGAATTCGGAGATACGCGATATTTCTATTTGATGTTCGCGCGCATCAGCTCTTCCACTCCGCCATGTTAGTTTTCCGTTTACGAAAGGTTGGAACGTGTTTCACGTGGACTTATTTTAGGTACGCAGTGAGTTTTATTGATAACCTCTAATTATGTCATCCAAAAGAACAAAAAATGCATTACACTTTTATGTTTTTATGAGTTAAACCCTGACTTACGCGAATTCGACTTACACGGTTATCGCTCGGTCCCTATCGCGTAAGTCCGGGATATTACAATATACAGAAAAACATCCAGACCCGGAACAAATATCTGTAGATCATGAAAACATTGACGACCTCCGTGGCGCAGTGGGCGAATAGCCGACTAAGACGCGGGGGGTAGCGGGTTCGATTCCCGCCACGGAACAAATGTTTGTTTGATCAATGTAGCATGTGATCTACAGATATTTGTTCTGGGTCTGGGTGTATTTCTATATATTATAAGTATGTATTTACAAAAAATAAGTATATAAGTATTTTATCAATTATCTTGTTCCCATAGTACAAGCTATTATGTACAAGCTAGTAGTAAGCTCTGCTTAGTTTGGGGGCTAGATAGCACTGTGTAAAATGTCCAGCAATATTTATTTATTATTATTTATTTGTTTGTATCGAACCCGCTACCTCCTGCGTCTCAGCCGGCTATTCGCCCACTGCGCCACGGAGGTCGCACCTCTATGTTCACACCTAAATCTGATGACTGACGTAGCCCAAGAACTATTGACATTATGAGAAGGAGAGAAACTTGTGGTAGGTTTATCAGTTCCTGCTTTTTCTTCCAGGATGACGATGAGGACGACACCGAGACTTGCGTAAGTCCCGAGGTGTTGGCACCCCCCCAACCCTTCCCCAGGCACATGGCGCCACAGCAGCAGCAGACACCCAAGCCTTGGAAGAGAACCGGTATGAGCAACTACACATTGTAGACATTAAGATGTAAGAAAGCAGATAAGAAAGTTAGAGCTGGAAATTTCTCTCCATAATGTCCTTCAAAATTTTGCTTGTGTTTCATCATATCCTTGAATGAACATCAATTCTAAGGCTAGGAATAACTTGAACTGTAGTAAGGACTGAGAATTGTGAATTTAAACTGGTTTTCCACTAGTATTGTGGGATACATATTTACAAGGAAGCTATGAATTGATGCACATGCTATCCAATGGGGATAACAAGTGAGAATTCTGTGTTTTTTTTCAAAGCTTTCTTATACATACCTTGCACATATCTGGTAAACATCCAGCCTTATCCATCTGATTTAATCCATCTAAAGAAATAACACTGAAATTTTGCCTTTTAAAGAGTTATTATAATTGGATGTAGTTTTGAGAACGTTTCACAAAGAGCTAGCACCCCCAGTTTTCTGTGCTCCCTGCAAAACCAATGCATTATTCCCCCCATGCACACCTGGATCCATCTCATCTTGGATGTACTTCCAGAGGAGACGCCACCGCCGCGGGCGCCGCCGCGCACGCGCATATCCCACGACGAATACCACCAGTTCTGCGACGAGACCCTCGAATGTATGCTCCGTGGAGTCTCGCATGTTGTGACGTCATCAGTTCAGCATGAAAGCTTTTTGATTTGCAACTTTTTTCTCGCTTTGCTGATTCTCACTTTTCTTTGAATTTAAGTTTTGATAACGTTCATTTCTTGGTGATAAATAGAGTTTTTTCTAAAGTCGATAATATCATTTTGTAGCCCTCTTACCATTGTAGACATAATATTATGAGTAAAGGACTCACATCGTGTGTATTGGATAAGTATATTTAAACCGTGATTTCGTACACTTTTTTAGTCGATCTTAGTACAGCTTAATTTTAGGTAATCCTAGCTGCGTACTTTAAAAATTCATACCATTTAATTTTCCTAGTATTTAAATTGGTGGTTGTTTAGCTTTCTCCAAAGTATCTCTAAAGCATAGCTAATTAAATATGCGTAGGGCGTGCGTAGGTATATATTATAATGTGGCGAGTTTGTTGGTCTGTTTTAAAAGAAGTAGGTGTCACGGTGTCTTTCACTATTACTTAATCGACTTACATCACAGTCATTTGTATGATAATATAAATCAATTACGTTTGATTTATTACTAATATATTAACTTTTTGCACTTCACATAGACTTTTAAATCGGAGTTTATATCAAATATAAGCTTAGAAATAGGTCCTTTCCCACTAGCAACATTTAATATCCCATATTGGCTTTCCGCGGGTAGTATAGGTGATTTCTGTTTGTAATTAAATTAAATCGTGCTCCTTGTAACCTGATTGGACATTACTTCCTCAGTAATAAAGTGCTCCATAATTGGAACATTCTACCAGAAACAGTTGTTTCTGCTACTTCAATAAACTCATTTAAAAACGAACTCTATAACTGGCTACGAATTGCTACAAAAGCTTTCAGCACTGTGTGATGGCATATCAGCAATAATGCTGCTCGTCTATAAACAAATAAAATAAAAAAACGAGTGTGCTTTAGACCACACGACTGAAGCAAAACTACTTTTTCAAAATATTAATTTATAAAATTGTTCAATTACAAAATTGTCCACACGTTTGTAGGTCGATCAGTCTATGTTCATTCTGGACAGACGCAACTCGCACTCGCAAAGTAACGTTTAAAAATATACGAACCGTAACTCTCTCTCTTTCTATCTTCACTAACTCATATCTCCCTCTCAACTTCCGTTCGCACTTTTCGTAACGCATTCACCAGCTTACTCCCCAAGTCAAGCGTGCGTAAAGAAGTTTTACTTCAATTAGGACCAAGTTCCTTACCTGGAATAGAAAGTAGCCTATCCTTCGTTCCCAGTAATTTTATTGCTAAATTTAATCGGGATCGTTTCAACCATATCGTGATCCTTCAACGGTAGTAACCTTGAAAATGTAAGAAACAGGCATACATATTTTCACATTTATAATATTATTTTGCCTAAAAATAATAGCCTTTATTGTTACAATAATAAGGATCTAAATGCATGTATGGTATAGTTACTAAGTATAATAAAATATTTTTTTGAGAGAAGGCGAGGCGTCAATGGGTCGAGATGATTTGCTAGGTAGGTAGATTTTATCTATTGCATAGTTTTACCTACCGGCTAAGTATTGTGTTTTTTCTTTTCTCATTGTACCCAATATAACTACTTAACGTTCGTATATCGATCACTTTTAAATCAGTCTTCATTCATTTTATTTTGACCTCGTGCTTAAAATCGCCTGTAAATTATTGATTTAGTAAATTAGTTAGTTTGTTTTGTGAATAGTTTAATCGCATTTAAAAACTTTAATTACCATGCGTACTTGTTATCTTTCTACGTTATTTTTGTTATGTGATAAGTTTTTTAAAGTAATAAGTGACTACTGAGATGAGAGATAGTTATGGAAGAAAAATACATGATGTGCCGACCACACCTAATGTGAGAAAAGGGCAGGATGCTGATGAATTTTTTGTTAGGGTTTTTTAACGTTTAGTTCAGGAATCAATTCTACAGCCGTATCAAAAGATGATTTTGCGAGACGGTAACCCCTTTGCTGTACTGGTTTTTCAGGGCTACCATTCCTCTTATCTCTAACTAAAGGAAGATAACTAACTAAAAAAAGAACCAATGACAGAAATAGCGAGTGACCTAGACCTTTTTTTATCTAACCCTGCCTATGGCTTACGTCTTAAGCCTTACGGGGTTTATCCACTACGTCTATCAGCTGGATTTTGGAAGCTTATACAATTATAAGATCATCTACCTACGTGACCTTCGTCATCCTTGATACGACTCCGAGAATTTCTCTGTTAGTCTTCCTTACATATTATCTTTGTCTTCCAGCATACGATCTGGCGACTCAGTGCCCGTCTCGACGTGCGTCTATGAGACGGCATACCGTCACGCATCCAGCTTGCCCACAGACCGATGGAGCCCATTCTTTGCCACACTCAAGGTAAGTAAGAGTTTAGACAATAGTGGTGGTACTAATAGCATGCGCTTAGCGCAAATGTCACAAACGGTCCCTGATTTGGATGTTGATCGATTTGGATAAAATTTGGAGTACCTACATTTCGTGACCTGAAATGCCATATAGGATTCTTTTACTGGGTAAATAATAACGAACTGCTGAGCATAAAGAGGCCCCCATGCACCTACAAGAACCAATTCTAAGGCATCTCCGCAAACAATTTTCTACCACGCGTGCAAGTTCACCGAGAAAATCTGCAAGGCTGTCATTGCTTTCAAAACGTGAATTATTACCCTTTTTTATATTATCCAGGCCAGGATCTCGAGCGTCATGCGCCGGCGCAGCGTCCATCGCCAGCAGCGAGGCAGACGCGCAACTCGGCGAGTTGTCCTGGTCCCGGTCCTCGCTGCAGGATGAGCTCATCAAGTCGGTTAGTGGCAGCCCCGTGAATGGCTCGCATGTGAGTAGAGTAGATGTAGTTCCATGATAAGAATTATTGCCCACACAAAAATACCCGACCTTGGTAGAAATGTTAGGGAGTTTACAGGTGTGTAGCCAATTTGGTAGTTTGTGTATAAAACATTTTACTAGATGACAATGTGATGTGCACTAGAATAGTAATGCCCTTAGTAGTCACTTTACTGCACCTTGCACAATCCGTTGTAGGTTATATACCTGGTTACGGTGGAGTAGAGGACAGAAAAAAAATATTTTAATTAGCAACGTCTTATGCACAATTCAAACACGCAAATAGATTAGTTTTTGCATGGTTACAATATGTGATGTTAATGTAGCTAGTCGCACTTGAACATAGATTTGATATAGTGTGTGGCTACCACGTGGCTACTCTAGATACCTATTAGGCATGTCTCAACACTAAAGAAAGTTGTTTTTTCAGAAACAGTGGCAGGACGCGATAATGTCTGACGACCGATTATCGCTGACCCTTGAGGAAATTGTACACATCAGATCGGTGCTGACCAAAGCTGAGCTGGAGGTCTTGCCTGTGGAAGGCAGAGTGAAAGAAGACGTTGAGAAGAGAAGGGTAAGTAAATACTTCAAAGAACAAAATACTACTCATACAAAAAACACTACCTACGAGGAAATTAAATAAGTCTAATAATTTTCGTTAGTCTATAGGTTCCTTTGGTTTGTTTTGGTTCGGCTTGATTCGGTTCGGTTCGGATAAATGGAAATGAGGATTTGTCATGGAGATTTGTATTTTATTCTTGCATATTAGGAATGTAGTCAGTTTCATTTTTAAACAGAATGAAAGTATTTGACATGGAGATGTTATTTTAGTATTATGAATGATGTCCGAAATAGAATAAGGCTAATTACCTACATTGGGCGTATTTCGTATTTTCGTTGCAATTTTCGAGTTAACAATAATCAACTTTCAGAGCATGAGTAATAAAAAAAACATGTTTAGCTAGCCTTTTTAAGATGATAGGTACCGTCGGCGCTAACGATTGTCCGGGACAGGGAGATTAGTTTAACTATCAATATATAACAGGCATGCCTTTAGATAGTTCAATTCCATCAGTTGGATAGGTGACTTTACTCTTCTATTTTTTTTTATTGATGATAGACAAGCGCTTGACCACTACCTCACCTGATGGTAAGTGAAGGTGTGATCGAAGATTAAAAAAAAACAATTCTTTATTTCATAGTACATTATAAATTACAATTTAGCCCTGCTTACCAAACTAAGATCTTAAAAATACTTGTGTTTTGGTAATTAGTGCTATCCTTTTGATATCATTATAAATGTACATTTTTCATGGAAGTGACATATTTATAATTAATGGTTGCAATATATTAAGTTAATAAAATAAAAATTCCAAAAGATCCATAGATTATTGTAGAATTAAAGCTGAAATCTACAAGAACAAATTAACAACAACATGCAAATAACCGAAAAATGTTACTAACCTACTTATTAAATATAATTTTCATTTGATAGACATTAAATTAAAAGAATTAAATTATGTAATGGTGTTTGCGAGCAAAATTATTTTTATAAGTTTAAATATAATAAGAACACTGAGTTATTGGTAACTGTGATTAATTCGGGTATACGCAGAATGGAGTATTCATAAATGTGAAAGAGCTATTGTTTTATGAAAACAAACAAATTTTCTGTGTTGCTTTATGACATTTATTTTAGCCAATTAGTTAAAGCTACCTTGCATTTTTTTTTAGACATATGATATACTCGTATTTTCAAAGATTTATTTGCCTTGTTATTAAGTCTCGAGCTCAAACTGAGATGGAGCACACTTGCCTAGAAATAACCTATTCACTCTGGACTTGAAGACACCAAGATTATACTGGCTTGGAAAAACATACGCCGGAAGTGAATTCCACTCCTTACTTGTGCTAACAAGAAAAGTTGAAGCAAATCGTTTGGTACGACAAGGTGGTATGCCGACCAGGTATGGGTGGTACTTCTCGGTACGTCTGCTTGTGGTGCTTTGGTGGAAAGGGGAAGGAGGGAGAAGGTCATGAAGATCTTGCACACAATCACCAAAATGTATACCTATCTTGTAAAAAACTGAAAGTCTGGCTACTCGGCGTCTGTGCTCTAGACTTTGTAAATTGGCTTCCACTAGTGAGTCATCACCAATCAGTCTAGCAGCACGTCGCTCAATCGAATCAAGGGCTTCAAGCTGAAACTTGGCCGAGCCATCCCAGAGATGGCAGCAGTACTCCATAAATGAGCGAACTTGTGCATTGTAGAGACTGAGCAGCTGTCCCGGTGAGCTAGGATGCCCAGCTTCATAGCAGCAATTTTGGCCCTAGATTCGATGTGCGAGCCGAAGTTCAGGTTGGACGTGAGCTCAACGCCCAACAAGCTCAGACTTTCAGAAATCACGAGTGGGATATCACAAAAGGTGGGAATGGGACTTATATTTCATTATATAATTTTGTTTGATTTCAGGTATGCTTCTTATGTTTAAAGACAAGATTCGGGATATTCGGCCCGTGGGGTCAGAAATGCAAGCTGTGCAAAAAAACTGTGTGTCAAAAGTGCTGTTCAAAGGTAAGTCCATATCTATCCAAATTGTTATACATGTTTAAATTTGACGTAAGTATTTGTATGATTTGACAACTCCTAAAAACGTATTTAGCCACTAAATACGTTTAGGTATCATTGTGCAAATCGCCCTTAGTCTAACAGTGTAAACAGCGGCAAAACCAAATCCTGTGATATTTAAGCCTTTAAAAAGCACCAAACGCCGATATCTAAATCGCCCAGAAGTAAACTCTTTGACAATGTCATTTCTCCCTAAAAAATGCGCCATTATGTTGATACCAGGCTATAGTGGAAATTCACGGGTTTGATTATTGAGGCGCTTATAAGACATGTTTCCTTTTCAGATGCGGATACCAACGGAACATTTCGCGCACGTACCAGTCGTGTTACTAAGTCCGTCGCTGTTGCCATCGCCCGAGGAAGAGGCGCAATCTTCCTTCCCCAGGAGTCTCATGTCAAGGCTGATCGCGCCTGAGCACAAGGTTAGAACAAACACATGATTTTTCTTTGTTGTGAAAATGCCATCAATAATTTTTATATAACTGAGACACCAACTCTGAGAAGAGTGATTTTCAGGAGAGAGAAGGGGGATGCTGGGGATGCTGGGGGATGATCTCTGGCAAATAATACAAGATGATCTTCTCAGATGGAATCCATTATCTACATGGACATTGATATAGTCTCGTACTTACACGAATTTATAGTTGTTTGTTGCTGCTACATTTTTCTAGTATCTAGGTACACATGGCTACACATCAAGCTATACATTTCCAGTATGAGCTGACCTCGCATTGCGTAGGCTTTTCGTAGAATGAGAGCTCGGCTTATACTGGAAATTATAGCTTGATGTGTAGCCGTGTGTACATATTTTCTATTCTATATTCCTCAGCAATAACTAAATAAAATTGCGTTTCTATGCAATAACCACCGTTTAAAAGTAAATAATAATAAATATTGCTGGACATTTCACACTGCGCTATCTAACCCCAAACTAAGCAGAGATTGTACTATGCGAACCAGATAACTGATAGAATACTTATATACATTTTTTTTGTAAATATATACTTATAATACATATAGAGAAAAAACCAGACCCGGAACCAATATCTGTAGATCATGCAAACACTTGTTCCGCGGCAGGAATCGAACCCGCTACCTCCTGCGTCTCAGCCGGCTATTCACCCACTGCACCACGGAGGTCGTTTTGGTGTAAGTAGGTATATATTATATTAACATACTTACACTTTATATTCTTCTTCATCTTTTTCAGAGTATGGTCGAAAACAGCGTCGGCAGTGCTCCCAATAGCCCCACCTCAACGCGTCGCTTCGCCTCGCTCAGCGCGCACAGTGCGCCGGGCTCGCGGGGCGGGTCTGCACTCGGCTTTAGCGACGCGCTGAGCGTGCCGCCGAATTGTATGTCGCGCAGTGTGGAAGCACAAGCCACGCCCCCTTCTACGCTGGACCGCAGGTGTGTATTATGCCTTGTGTAAATTAATTACTACCGGCTGCGCCAGTAGTGTGAAATAAGTCTGCACTCGGCTTTAGCGACGCGCTGAGCGTGCCACTGAATAGTATGTCGTACAGTCTGGAAGCGCAAGCTTTACGCTGGACCGTATGCCGTAGGATATGATGAGTTATTCTACCGGGTGCGCCAAGCCGGTCGCATTAATCGGATATAGGTAGATATCGGCGCAGTCGGTTGAGGTCTCAATAAAAAGGTTGACCAATATAAAGGTAAGCTGTACTTACCAATATAAAGGTAACTGACTTGAACCTCAATATACGTACTAGAAATGTGTAAATTCGTCAGAAAGTACCCGCAATTTTTTCAAAAATGACTGACCTACAACGTCGCTTACAATGTAAGTAGAAGTACACCCTAGAACTACCTGCATCAACATTAAAAATGCACAGCTCGGGTCCGAATGTAATGGCAGTAAAAATATATAACAAAGTACCAGAACAAATTAAAGCACAAAAAAACGACAACATCTTTGAACATAGATTATAACATATACTAATGGAAAAGAGTTACTACACACTAGACGACTTTTTTAACGACAAGACATGTAAACAATTTTCTACATTTGTGATTTCACTAAACAATAAAATTCAAAACATAAAATCGCTCAATTTCGATTCCACTAGACCTGCCTAGTTAACTTTAATATTTCTACACCCTTATTTGCAGGGTACATATGAAGTGCTGGATTCTCGACTAGTCAATAAGATCTGACATGAACGCAATAAATGACTGAATACATACACAAATGACAGACTTTTATATAATGAAATATCTACTTGTTTGCAGCAACGTAAGAATTTTCTCAGATCCCATAAGTTGATGCTGGAATATGATTGAAAAATCATGTTCTTTATATAAATTTATTTACATAACCTCTCGTCGTTTCAGGACTCGATACAGTCGGAGTGCGACCGGCGTGACGACAGCAGAGCGGCTCCGCGGCGTACAGATGGCGGTCTGCCACGACTGCAAGGCGATGGTGCTTCAGATCATCAAGTCGAGTCGCACGTCGCGGTCCGCGTCTCGCGACCGAGCGATCAGACATCTGACGCTCGACCTCGCGCCGGTGTATACTGCTGACTGCTAAGACGCTTAATGTGATAGAGGCGACATATCCATACAATACCTTACCGACCCAGCATTCTTGAATATTCAACTATAATGCTGAATAATAAGAGTCAAAAAGCGCTGGTAACACACGTTGAGAAAAAAATAAGGATCATACAATCTTATGTCTGAACTCCGAAGTTCAAAATTAGACCATTTTCTTTATTTTTTTCGGAACGGACTTTATCAGTTAGGTACTGTGTAACTCGCCAATGGAGATAATCTTTTTAGCTTATCAGTGACTTAGGGCGGGTTCCTATATCCGTCGGTAACCGACTACGCCTCGTATCTCCTTGAAAAAGTGTCAAACTAGTGTCAAACCTTTGACAGGTTTTCAAGGAGAAACGAGTCGTAGCTGGTTACCGACGGATATAGGAACCCGTCATTAATAAATAGGCGAAATAACCACCGACTCGCGGGCGTGACATGTTCGGAACTAAGCACTCTACCCACTGGCCTTAAGGTTCATCATCATCATCTTGGCTAAGCTGGCCAATGGATTTTGAGCTTTAAAAACAAAGATTTGTTCCAGTCTCGATTGTAAAATCCCGTGTCATGGTTTGAATAATCTACACAACCAGTCAAAAACACTTTGCAGTAACAATTTGTCAATATTTAATTTCTTAAATAAGTATATCTCTATGGCTCGTTCACCCCCATTAATAGTGTTTCCTTGAATTTAAGTTTTGTGATAACCCGCACAAAGTAAAATTAATAATTTTGTAGGTAGATAGTCCACCTGAAACCTAACTTTCCCTTCACGACGTTAATTAGATAGTAACTATAATTTCGTAACGAGTCATAGAAAGGAGTTATCTAATTCAGTTCAATACTTGCCGAATGTTATTCTCTATCGTAAAATAATCCAAATATGGACAAATACAATCATAAAAATAGTTCTTCGTTAATTTTAATATTTGATCTTCTATATCCCCTAAACAATGACATTCTACGTTCGACTGTATATATTTTTTTATGTATGTTAATTGTTGACCGATTTTTAAAATTATTTTTTTATTTGAAAAGAAATTTAGTATATAGAAATTTCATAGAAATCGGCTCAGTAGTTTGTTTTTTATGTTATCCGAAGTCGGTTATATTTTTGTTAAAAAGTTACTTGTTATATTTAATTTCAACATACTTTTTTACTAAATTAAAAAGTAAATAAATAATCATTTAATATCAATGACCTTGATTCAATGACATCAATGAGTTTGTATATAAATAATCATAATGAGGCGTGTATTGCAATTTTTATTATTAAATGTAAACAATTATATCAATTATTATTACAGCAATCATAAATTATTTTACAATAAATAATAATGTTAACTACCATCAAAAATGTTATAAATTCCAATGTTATGCCTAGAATTATTAGAGTTTATGTGAATCTAAGAATAATATCTTATTACATAACCAACTAAAGAATAAAAATGAGCTTACAAGGTTGTGTAGATTCTGTTTCGTAGGTCGACCACGATTTGCGTTTTGAAGTAGACCAACACGAATTTTTTGACAATACTCTCATATTTTGACAGAAGCTAACGTCATTTTTATTATCGCACAAAATGGTTTAAATAAATAAATATTTATAGTACACTACGTATAACAGAGACTATCTATATATACTATAAAAAATAAAAATTATTATATACCTGTACTTAAATTATATTTTGTCACTTATGTGTATTAGAATTATATGTATATTTTTCCGAATAATAAAATTTAATGTAATATGTCTACAATTTGAATGTGAGAATAATCTGTGTTCAAAATTATCGTTCTATAAATGTTGTGTATAAGATATTTAACTGTTTAGATGTTGAAATATTTTACTGAATCTGTACTTCAATGCTTCAAACATAAGCATGTCATTGCCCTCTTGACTGCTGTATTATATATCTATGAAGACTACAGAAAAATATAATTGGTATAAATTATTTGGATAAAGGAAGTTTTTGCCCTAATAGAAAATGTTTAGTGTTATTATTTTCCATTAATTCTGAACTTGATCCAAATAATTTAACATCCGTCAAAACCCCTTATATTATCAACTATAAAAATGACATTGAGTGCCGTTTAGATTTTATATTAAGTTATCGTGCCATAATTATATAAAACCATCAATCAGTTTAAAAAATGACAAACAAACAAACCGCAGTCATTATCAACTTCAGTATAAATTAGTGCCTATCAAAAATGAACAAATAATAACATTTTAAGTTAAAATCTATTTATTTTTCATAAGCATATTGGCATTATCTAGATTAATTATAAAAAAATACAAAATAAATGTCTTGAAGTCGGTTTCACGCTTTCGACACCACGCAGTTTCTCATATTCCTAGTTTTTTCTAAGTCATGTTTTTCTTACTTTTTCGCATATATATGTTTTATCGATAAGGGTGCAGCCGGCTTTGAATCAAGTCTGATTTTTTGTTAGAGTACGTGTTTACGCCAAAGGCAACATAACCTAGATAGTTGGATCTCTCTTTCTCGGTACAAAAGAGCGAAAGAGCGATAGGATCGTCAGCTCTGTCTTGCCATTGGTGTAATTCAAATTGGATAACATCATTCCATATCTTGGTGTTTAGACGGTTAAGTTATTTTGCCAAATGTGTAACCATTTCATTGTAAATATTACACTAGTTTCATTTTTCATTCGGTTACTTATAGTTAGCGATATCTTCCAATGTTTAATGTACTTACTCGTAATCATTTTAAAACTGGGTTTTCCTTTTGGATAAATATGTACCTACCTATGTTTTTCCTAACGATTTTTCGATAAACCTACTAATACAATTAATCGCTTTTATTTATCGAAATCAGGCCTAATTTGCATATAAAAAAACTTATTGATTTTCATAAAAAAAAAAAATATTTAACATTGGAATGTTTTAGTTATGTAAGCTTGTTTTTATACGGAATCCCAGTTAAATAAATTTCTGTAAATGTGTGTAAATTTTGGTAGTCTATATTAGATGTTACTTAGATTGTAACTGTCTAAAAAGCATATAAATTAAAAGAAATTGAAAACAATAACGAAAATTAAAAAAAATAATTACAGATCGTTACCTTGTATTTTTTTTACTTGCACCAAAGCTTAGTAAAAGTCCGCAATAACCCAAATTTATTGTTACCCTACTTTTAAACTGTGAAAGCACATAACCAATGGTTTATGGCTAAGTTGCATTGCAACAGTTGTAAAATTGTCGATGCACAATCCTTATATGGAAAGACTATGGTATACGCCTCCTAGCACGGGCGTAGGCACTATCGATAGTTATCGATTTGCACGGCGCATCACTAACGGCTCGCGTAAGGGCTGCAAGAACGAGCAGGATAGCAATATTATCGTCACTTGTCCAACGTTTTATGACCCCTCCGTCTGCCAGGAGCGCAGGAGGACACCTTTGTCTACAGCAGGGATTCCCAAAGTGGTCGATATCGGTTTCCTAGGGGTCGACATAAACGAAAACTAATTTTGGGGGTCGACGAGGTCTAAAAATCGACCCCTATTTAGTTAACACAAGTTCTTATTTAAATCTTTCAAGATAGGTAGGTAGGTACTGTATTGTTGATGTTGTGTTACGTGTACTAAGAATAATTAATATTTTTGTAGGAAATAGCATTGTTGTAGTAATGTAAAGTCTCAAGTTCGTACAAGATGAAAAACTCGGCAAGTCAGTGTGGACAAGTTTGTGCAAGCTAATGAATTCGAGCGTACGTCTTTCAGGCGCGTTTTGACTTGCTCTCTATTTGACGCTTACGCGATTAAATACAAACGAATTCATGATCAAGTTGCAAGTCCAAACATGTTCCCGATATTTTACTATTTAACGAGCTTGCACTTAGGTTGAAAGTTTATTTGCGTTTTGAAATTCGTTGGAGCTTGAACGATAATAACTCATATAAGTACTCATTTATTTCAAGAGATTACAAAGTTATAACATAGCTAAATTAAGTAGTGATTGAAAAAGAATTCACAAAATGCTGAGCTCCCTACGCGAGTTAATAGCGTAACCATACAATATCTGCAGTTTATGAAAAATTAACAGGGTAAGTACCAAACAGTTTTTAGCCGGCACAGCGCATCAGCATTGCCAATGGGGCAATGCAGCCAGCGTCTTGGGGACGCTGTGTGATAGTGATCAGTTGAGCTATGTGTAGATTGTTTGCAACAGTTTGCAGTTGCCTCAGTTGTTTCAATTGTAAAATATTACCAGTAAATTAAACAGTTTATTATTGTTTTTTATTTAGGTAGTTTCTTATTTTTTTATTTACAGGATTACTGAGAGTTCTATGATGGCGGACACGAAAAAAAAAATGCAGACAATACAGTTTGGGCTACTTGAAGTTCGGATTTATTGCATCTCCATCAAATCAACACTTGCCGATGTGTCTCATATGTGAAAAAGTATTCAGTAACGATGCCATGAAGCCTTCAAAAATGGATGACCATTTATCACGAGTACATGCTGACAAAAAAAGTAAGCCCTTGTCATTTTTTCAAGCACTTATAGAAAAAACTAACAAAACAAAAGACCATCCATAAGATCGATGTTTACGTCATCATCTATTAAAGACGATGATGGTTTACGAGCGTCCTATAATATATCTTTACTAATAGCGAAGTCGGGGAAACCCCACACAATTGGAGAGCAGCTTATCTTACCAGCCATTGCGGAGGTCCTTAACAATATGCATATTCTCCCTCTTGGTACCACACACCACTTTCCAAACTGTATCCCATCACTACTTGATTTAATTTTAGTCTCGTCCTTACAGCATGTTGCCAAGCACGGTCAATGTGCGGCTGATGCCTTCTCATATCACGACCTTATTTTTCTTTCCTATAAAATTCGCCCTCCAAAATCCAAACCTAAATTCTTCTGCAACGCAATTTTAGTACCATGGATGTGGAAAAGGTGAGAGCTGATGCTGGGGAAATGGATTGGTCTGCAGTAGTGGGGGCAAAATCTATTGACGACAAGATTACCGCCTTGAATACAATCATCACACAACTCTTTGACGTGCATGCTCCAATCAGAGCAGTTAAAATAAAACATCTGCCGGCTCTATGGCTCAACGATGCAATGCGAGTTTTAATGCGTAAAAAAGCATCTTCTAAATTAAAATATAAGCTGAATGCTAGTGACGCCAACAAAGAAAAATACCATATAGCCAGGAATCACTGCAATAGGGTGTGTAGGGATGCTCAACGCCGCCATATTCATGCCTCTGTTTCTAATAACGATCCATCTAAAGTCTGGAAATTTCTAAGAACACTAGGAGTTGGCAAGTCTCGACACGATACCATTCCAAATGATCTAGACATTGACTCTCTTAACAAACACTTTTCGTCATCATCCAATATTGATTTAGATGATAAAATGAACACTCTTAATTATCTTTCTTTATTGCCAACTCCTAATTATTCTCCTTTTGTCTTTAGTCAATTCACCGCATGTGATGTTAAAAAGAGCATTCTGTCAATTGCTTCAAATGCCATGGGTAGTGACAATATTGGACGGAATATGTTAGTTCCAATTATTGATGAGGTACTTCCAATAATTTGCCATATCCACTTCCTTTACCGACTATCGTCCCATCTCTATTCTCCCTTTCCTATCAAAAGTCCTTGAACGTCTCGTCCACAACCAGCTTAGCTACTTCCTTATCACAAATGCCCTACTCAATCCTCTTCAATCCGGTTTCCGTCCCGGTCATAGTACTGTAACCGCACTTGTTAAAATCACGGATGATATAAGATCGGGCATGGAAAACGGCTACCTTACTATTCTGACACTGCTCGACTTTAGCAATGCTTTTAATACTGTCGACTTTGACATCCTGCTGGGTTTGCTTCGCTCAATTAACATATCTCCATCGGTGGTTGACTGGTTTCGCAGTTATTTGCACGGACGCCGGCAACGGATACGTTGTGACGATTCCTTTTCGTCTTGGTGTTGTACATCAGCCGGTGTACCGCAGGGTGGCGTCTTATCTCCTCTTCTTTTTGCACTTTTTATAAATTCTATTTCTCGTCAACTCACTTCATCCTACCACCTTTATGCAGACGATCTCCAAATTTACACCCAGGCTCCACTTAATGAGTTGCCTGATGCGATCACCGTCACTAATAATAACCTGCTTTATATAGGTGAATGGAGCAAGGCTTATGGATTAAGAGTTAATCCTAATAAAACACAGACCATCATACTGGGAAGTTCACGCATCTTATCGAAAATCAACTACACAACACTCCCTCAAATTAAGTTTGATAATGTAACTGTTCCCTACTCAAAGGTTGTGAAAAATTTGGGCATCTTCATGGATAGCTGTATGTCGTGGGGTCCTCAGCTCGAATCTGTGAGTCGGAAGCTATTTGCCTCTGCTGGTTCGCTCAGGAGACTGCGAAACTTTCTTCCGATAGCTACTAAAATTGCGCTTGCACAATCTCTTCTTCTCCCAATTTTAGATTACGCTGATTCCTGCTATCTTGACCTCACGGAGGAGCAGCTCAATAAGCTTGAGCGTCTTCAAAATTTTTGCATAAGTTTTATTTTGGGACTCCGGAAATACGACCACATCTCCGAATTTCGTAATAAACTCAAATGGCTCCCCATTCGACTTCGCCGGAATACTCACATCCTATCCCTCCTATTCAACATCCTTCGTAATCCTTCCACGCCTTGTTATCTGAAGGAACGCTTTGAATTCCTTTTTTGCACAAATTCCCAAACACTCCGATCCTCTGAAAACCTCCTTCTCAAAACCCCGATACATAGAACCAGTTTCTATGCAAACTCCTTTTCCGTCCAAGCTGTCCGATTATGGAACGCCTTGCCGGTCTCCATTAAGAAATCCCCCTCACCTTCCGTATTTAAAGCTAGACTCAAAAACTTTTATCTCCATGAAGAGTCATGATTCATCTGATCTCTAATATTATTATTGTAAGTATAAGTATGTAAGTACATATTTATTTATTTTATTTATGATATTTATTTATTTATTTAAAGTTATTTATGTACCTAATATGTATGTATATAACTAATTTCTTTTTCTATTATTAAGTTTATTCTTTTTACACCTCGGCCAATCTTCCATTAAGCAATGATCCTCTCCATCCAAAGGTTGTCTGGAAGAGATCGCTTTGTTAAGCGATAAGACCGCCCATTATGCTTACTTTTATTTGTTTTTTTTTCTTTAAATCTGTTGTGTCTAGCTTGTAAGGAATTTTCATTCATTAATTCATGTATTGCACAAACCCGCACATGATATTTTAAAGAGAATACCTTTGAGCAATAACACCGTTCAGAGACGCATAGACGAGATGGGACGGGATGTGGAAAACATTTTATGCAAGTTCTTACAGACCAACAGATTCTCTCTCCAGTTGGACGAGTCTACATTACCCGGCAATGAAGCTCTGTTGTTAGGATATGTTCGATATATCAAAGATGAAAATATGTGCCAAGAACTGCTTTTTGCTACATATTTAGAGACTGATACCAGAGGAGAATCGATTTTTCAGGCCGTGGAACATTTTTTTACTGACAAAGCTATTCCATGGAAAAACATTGTTTCTGTTGCGACTGATGGTGCATCGTCTACGGATGTAGCTAGATTGGTAGATAGTCACCAGGTACATCCATCACACTGAATGTTTTATTTTCTCTTTGCGAATTAATACTTTTTTAAATATAATTTCCTACCTACTTAAGATTCTTTAAGTACTTAATTTGTAATAATCATTATTAATTAAACTTGATATTTACTAAATTGTATGTCTTTTTATTTTGTTAAATTTTGATGAAGTCAACTTTACTCACTTAACCAAGTGCAAAGTTTTCCAATTGGTACCTTAGTATTTTGTATCAATAGGAAAAAACGAAACATAGGCCCCCTTATTCATAATAGTCTGCTAACTAATTTAAAGCATTGCTAATTCTCACTCTGTCTTCTTCTATTGACCTAAGTCAGAATGAAAAATAACACTCTGTATCAGCTGTTTTAAGTTAGCGGACCATTATGAATAAGGGGATTGATCTTAAAAGTAGGTTATTTGGCCATGGGGGTCTGAGGTAACAGTTCATTTTGGAAAAGGGGTCACTTGTCCTAAATAGTTTGGGGATCCCTGGTCTACACCGTAGTTTTTTTTTCTAAATGTAATGTTTGGAAAAATGAACACTAGTCAATGGTCTCGAACACGGCGATTGCAAGAATGAAAGGAAGGTAAGCAACGTTGTCTATGTCTAGTTTTGGCTCTTTGGGACATAAACTACGTTTAAAGTAGCTCTTTCTCAACTTTTGATGGATAATACAATCCGCATATTTATACTGCGGTGACGCATTTACGACATTATTTTAATCACCGCGGTAGGGCTGTTGTAAATTAGTTTTCTTTAAAATTCATTACCATGAATTTTTTTAATACTCTACCTTAATTTCAAGTCCTGTATAAAATGGGTCATATTCATTCATCATGTACGACCTCCTTGGCGCAGTGGGCGAATAGCCGGCTGGGATGCAGGAGGTAGCGGGTTCGATTCCCGCCGCGGAACAAATGTTTGCATGATCTACAGATATTTGTTATGGGTATGGTTGTTTCTCTATATTATAAGTATGTATTTAAAAAGTTTATAAATGGGCCGCATTCGGCAAACTGGACGACATCCTTAAGTCGCCTAAAACTCCACAGAGTCTGAAGACCCGCTTATTTATGCAATGTGTTCTGCCCACCATGACTTACGGTGCCGAGACATGGACGCTCACGCAGGAGGCTGTGTACAGGTTAAGAGTTGCACAGAGAGCCATGGAGCGGACCATGCTCGGCATCAAACTCTTAGATCGAGTTCCAAACGTCGACATCCGTAGAAGAACGAAAGTTGTATGTTGGGAATCGAGTTATGGAGCTCAAATGGTCTTGGGCGGGACACTTGGCAAGACGTGGTGATGACAGGTGGAGCAGGGTAGCAACTGAATGGTGGCCGAGGAATGGCTGTAGAAGAGTTGGAAGTCCGGCAGCGAGATGGGTGGACGACATCGTTAGAGTCGCGGGCCGTCAATGGGTGAGACTAGCGCAGGATCGTGGCGGATGGCACAAACTTGGGGAGGCCTATACCTAGCAGTGGGTGAAGTCAGGCTGTGGATGATGATGATGTATAAAAAACGTATATACGTATTCTATCAGTTATCTGGTTCCCACAGTACAAGCTCTGCTTAGTTTGGGGCTAGATAGCGCTGTGTGAAATGTCCAGCAATAATTATTTATTTATTTATTATTATTTATGTAAGTAGGAACTTGTTAAACTGACTAAGCGGCATTGCGCAACTGTGCCGCCGATTTACGTTAAAAATTGTTTATTGGAAATGTATCGATTACTGGATAGGTAAATATTCAAGCTGCCGGTATTAAACCAACCTCTACGATTCTGCATATGTGTTTTAAATTAATGTCGTGAAAGCGGTGACAGATTGTATATGGCTATAGATAGGTAAATGTCTTATAATAGCTCTAGCAACGGACTTGTTGCTAATAGACTGACCTATCTCTCATTTATAATAGCTCTAGCAACGGACTTTTTGCTAATAGACTGAGCTATCTCTCACTTATAATAGCTCTAGCAACGGGCTTGTTGCTAATAGACTGAGCTATCTCTCACTTATAATAGCTCTAGCAACGGACTTGTTGCTAATAGACTGAGCTATCTCTCACTTATAATAGCTCTAGCAACGGACTTTTTGCTAATAGACAGAGCTATCTCTCACTATTCTATGCAGAAATTATATTAATTTAATACTTTCACACAGAATAGTGCTAGGACTTAATGCTAATAGCATTATCTACCAGTCATCCTGGTCGTGCTAAAAGAAGTTAAGGCGTGACACAGGAAAAAAGGTATTTCAACACTAATAACAATACATTCTAAATGACCAAGTAACATAATAATAGTAAATACCTATTGTACTAAATATATATACAGGTAACTTGTTCAAAAACATAATTAATTTAAGCATCATAGAATTTACATTACAAACCTACCTTTAGACTACCTCCATGGCGCAGTGGGCGAATAGCCGGCTGAGACGCAAAAGGTAGCGGGTTCGATTCCTGCCGCGAAACAAATGTTTGCATGATCTGATATTTGTTCCGGGTCTGGAAGCTTTTCTATATATTATAAGTATGTATTTAAAAAAAGTATATGAGTATTCTATCAGTTATCTGGTTCCCATAGTACAAGTTCTGTTTAGTTTGGGGCTAGATAACGCTGTGTGAAATGTCCAGTAATATTTATTTAAACCTAAGTCAAACGCAATGATGGTATCAGTCGTTAATTTAACTTCAACTTCTCAAGGAAGCGCTGATGCACCAATCTCTTATATGATATTCTCGTTTCAGCCTATAAAAAATATAATTGTAGTCTACTAGCTTTCGCTCACGGCTTCGCACGCGTGGTTTGTCAATAAAAAGTAGCCTATGTGTCAATCCAGGTTATAATCTATCGACATACCAAATTTAATAGAAATTGGTTCAGCCATTATGACGTGATTGAGTAACAAACATCCAAACTTTCCCATTTATAAGTGTGATGTGAGAGCGTGCACGGACCGATATTTCGAGAGTATCGAGAGAGCCCCAGTGGTGTTTTAGGGTTCCGTACCCAAAGGGTAAAACGGGACCCTATTACTCCGCTGTCTGTCTGTCCGTCTGCCACCAGGCTGTATCTCATGAACCGTGATAGTTAGACAGTTGAAATTTTCACAGATGATGTAATTCTGTTTCCGCTATAACAAAAAATACTAAAAACAGAATAAAATAAATATTTAAGGGGGGGTTCCATACAACAAACGTGTTATTTGCTCGTTTTTGCTCGATATTGATAACGGCTTCAGGTAGACGCTTGAAATATTCACAGAATATTTAATTATATATTCACTTTAAAAATAAATAATTAAATTAAAATAAAACAAATATTTATGGGGGGCTCCCATACAACAAACATGATTTTTTTGCTCGTTTATATAGATAACTAGCTGACCAATCCGCAGATTCGCACGCGTAGTTTTTTCAATAAAAACATTACCCTCCTTCTGCGCAGTTGGGTAAAAAGTAGCCTATGTCACCCGGGGATAGTGTAGCTTCCCAACAGTGAAAGAATTTTTAAATTGGTTCTGTAGTTTCGGAGCCTATTCAATGCAAACAAACTAACAACTCTTTCCTCTTTATAATATTAGTATAGTAAGTATAATATTAGTAAGGAACCTTTCGTGCGCGAGTCGGACTCGAAATTGGCCGGTTTTTATTTATTTTCAGAATAAAACGTAGTTTAGATCATATCACATTTTATTTGCATCACTACCGGATTCATCAAGGCAAAGTCGATATAGGAGTACACTATTGCTTCATGAGGGCACCTAAACTTTTTAACGAGCGGCTAAAATAAATAACTTATTTAAACAATCGTTTATTGATTCTATGGAACATTACACTTACACGTAATAAATAAATTGCCTAATACTAATAAATTCGCATTATTCTTTAAATAAATACGCGTTTTGTCCTCTTGATATAGAAAAAATCAAAGATCAAAACTTGTAATTATAGCAAGAATTATTCGAATTGATTAGTGGTGACGAGGTACTTAGCCTACGACCAGCATGTTGTCATCCACGAACGAGTGGGGGGGTACTTCGAGGTTGAGGGGCGCGGGGCCCTTGCGGATGCGCCCTGACGCGTCGTAGTGAGAGCCGTGGCACGGGCAGTAGTAACCTCCGAAGTCACCTGCAAATCAAATTAATTATTAGAGAAATCAACTATTAAAGGAGCGAATCAAATTATGAGAGAATTAAATTCGAATTTAACAGTCAAACATGTCCAATATGTCTGTTTACATTACCCAAAAACAAACAGATGACACCCCCCCCCCCCCCCCGCATCGGGAAAGAGGGAGCGTACACATCTAGCATCTCTGCGAGAACGTCTACCGGCTGATAATGATTTAATTCAGCGCACGAAATTATGGTAGAGCTCATTTAAATAACCTTTTAATTAAACAAACGAATCTAAAATGGCGCCGAAAATCATTACCTCTCACTCGCACCCTATTATATGCAATGACGTGTGAGTGAGAATATTATAAACTAGTGGTTCGTCCCGAACTGATCTCGCGAGTCTCCCAAAAAACAAAATCTAAAATAAAATAGTGCCACGAAATATTCTAGATTTCAGACTTTTTCGTATATTTGTGTCACTAAAGGTACTCGAATACCAAATTTCAGCACTGTAGGGTCATTGGTATACCCTGTGAATTTCGTCAAAGTTTAGTTTTTATTATGGTTAATAACTCAAAAACTACAAGGATTGAATTAAAAATAAAAACGGGGTCGAAATGTATTAATAAAGACCTTTCATTAGACGTCCCATTTGACCTAATAGCCTCATTTTGATTTTTTTTACCACTCTTGAACCCCAATATCTCAACAATCCCGAAACATTTTTAGCTCATTTAGTCACACCAGGATCGTGATATCTTTCACGATGATCGGATCAACGCTTCGAAAGTTATCCTCGGACAAACAAACATATATACATACAACGCCAATTTGCCCAAGTTGATTAGGAGATCTCCCTTCGTTCTATCAATAAATAATGCTGGACATTTCACACATCCCCTCTTAGCCCCAAACTAAGTAAAGCTTGTTGGAACTAAATATCTGATTGAATACTTATATACATTTTTTTTTGTAATTAACTACATCTATGGAGAAACAAACAGACCCGGAACAAATATCTGTAGATCATGCAAACATTTGATTCGCGGTGGAAATCGAACCTGCAAACTCCTGCATCAGAGACCGCTATTCTAAGATTAAAGCGGACAGCCTCTTAAGACCTCATCAGAGCTGGGCAAAATACATGGTTTGCGTTAATTAAAATACATATTACAAAATACTATCTCGCACTTATTAATATACAAAATATTTTTAAGTCGTGTATTTTAAATATCAAATATTACAGTAGGTATTTTAACAATTTTTATTTAAAATACAAATTACAAAATACAGTCAGGTACTTGACAATTTGACGAACAGTATAGGTGCAGTGTTGCCAACTTTAAAGATTGACATAATAGGTTAGGGGAAAAGTCTTTTCGCATTATAGTATGTATGAACTTGTAATAAAATCTCTTTGGCTATACAATTTCTATCTGGCTGGTTTTGGTATCATTAAAAGTTTAAATTTTAAAGAACATAATTCCAAATTAATATTAGGAAAATGTGTGATTTTTATTTGTTTTTCATACTGTAAAGATGAGTGAATCCGGTCTTGATCGACTTTTTTTAAAAATGGCATCAATTTTATCCGTAATAGGGCGACCAGAACGACGTGCATCTTTGACATCACAATTTCCGGATTGAAAACGCTTAAAAAACCAAATTTGTGCTACTCTCACACTAAGTTCATAAACATCGCAGATTTTTTTCGCGGCTTGCGTTGCATTTTTATCTTTTTTGTAGTGAAATTTTAAAATGGATCCATTTTAAAATTTCACTACAAAAAAGATCTATCTTATATATATATAGATAAAATTGATGCCATTTTTAAAAAAAGTGGATCAAGACCGGCATATCAGTAGTTACGACGTAGCTGAAGAACTGGGAATTGACCACAAAACAGATTTGAAAAAAAATGGGTACACAAAAAAGCTCGATATTAGGGTACCCCACGAGCTCACTGAAAGAAACCGAATGAACCGTGTACTCATTTGTGATTCTTTATTACGACGTAATGAAACCGAACCATTTTTGAAGAAGCTGATAACGGGTGATAAAAAATGGATCACGTATGACAAGAACGTGCGAAAAAGGTCGTGGTCAAAGGCCGGTCAGGCTTCACAGACTGTGGCGAAAGCCGGGTTAACTCGCAACAAGGTAATGCTGTGTGTGTGGTGGGATTGGAAGGGCATTATTCATTATGAGCTGTTACCACCAGGCAGGACCATCGATTCTGAACTCTACTGCGAATAACTGATGAGATTTAAACAAGAAGTTGAGAGAAAGCGGCTGGAATTATAAACAGAAAGGGTGTGGTTTTTCATCATGATAACGCTAGACCTCACACATATTTAGCCTTTCAGCAAAAATTAAGAGTTTGGCTGGGAGGTGTTAATGTATCCGCCGTATAGTCCTGACCTTGCACCTTCAGATTACCACCTGTTTCGGTCTCTTCAGAATTCTTTAGGCAGTGTCAGGTTAACATCACGAGAGGACTGTCAAAACTACTTGTCGCGGTATTTTGATCAGAAGCCCCAAAATTTCTATAGCAATGGGATCATGTCTCTACCTACAAGATGGCAAAAAGTGATCGAACAAAATGGTACCTACATACTTTAGTTAAATGTAAATAAACTATTTTAAAAAATGTTTTGAATTTTCTTAAAAAATGCGAAAAAAACTTTTTCCCCAACCTAATATTTAGCGGTCGCCATTTTGCTTACGAATAGTTACGAAAACTATCGAGCGCTATTCCTGTAGAACGCACCATTAATAAGATCGCTAAATGTATTTATGTTCAGATGTATATTGAAGCCATAAGTATTTGAAGTACTAACTATAAAATACCTCAGCGTCAGGTATTTGAAATACCAATTATAAATTTTATTTTTAGGAAGTAATTGAATTACAAAATTAAATACAATATATGTAATTGTATTTCAATTACGTATTTTAATTACAAGTAATTCAAATACTGCCCACCCCTGGACCTCATATATCAAATATGTAAATGGAAGATGGAAGTGCCACTGGGCTTATTGCGTACATACTAAACGCGAACTATACACCGAACTCTATCTCAATGCCCTGATGGGCAGATTGCAAGAAAATAAAGAGAATAAAAATAAAAAAAACGAGTGAGCTGAAACGACTGAAGTAAAACTTCTTTTGCAAAATATTAATTTATAAAATTGTTAAATTACAAAATTGTCCACACGTCTGTAGGTCGATCAGTCTATGTTCATTCTGGACATACGCAACTCTCACTCGCACATTAACGTTTAAAAATATACGAAACTTAACTCTCTCTCTAGAAAGAGAGAGAGTTAAGTTTCGTATATTTTTACGTGAAGATAGAAATCTTCACTAACTTATGTCTCCCTCTCAACTTCCGTTCGCACTTTTCGTAACGCATTCACCAGCTTACTCCCCAAGTCAAGCGTGCGTAAAGAAGTTTTACTTCAATAAAAAAGACGGATTTTATCTCTCTCCCATCGACTCCCATAGTTCATGCCCTCTCCCCCACAATAAAATCAGTAGATATATGACGACGCGCATTTTCGGCGCCGTAGAGGCTCAAAAAGCAGATAGCAGTATTTGGTTAAAACGCGTGTACAAAGTTTGAATTCACTTTTCGGGCCACTACGCGACTCACGCGTTTAAATACGCCGTGAGTACGCGCGCGTTTAAAACATACCTGCATTGGCGACAGGCACGCAACCCAAATGGGTGCAGACTCCGATGACGACCAACCATTCAGGGTTAGTAGCTCTCTGGTCATCACTCTGTGGGTCGCGAAGAGACTCGATCGGAACAGCCTGCTCAGTGGCGATTTCTTCACCTGTCCTAAAATTAGTATCAAAAATAAAACTATAGCTATCTATAAATCCTTTATATTTCTATATTTTCTGACGTTTGTGTGCCACTTATCTGTATTGAATAGATACCGCGGGTTCACCTACTTTACGTGTCTTTGCTCCAACTCTTACGGTACATAAATCATAAACTCGACCGGCCTCGCAGTAGCACGTCAGCAGCTTGATTTTCATACAAATTGACGCACATGCATTATCTATTCAATATAGATCTATGGTACCACTGCTAGGTAATGGCTTCTCCACATTTCTTTCAAACATGATCAAACCATCCAAAGGTTGTCTGGAAGATATCGTTATTTCTTTAGTGATAAGACCGCCCATTAAACACTTATGCTAGCGTTTGACCACGATCTCGCCTGATGAGAAGCGACTTTTATATCCTATCAAATTATAGTTAGGGATTTAAGTTTTACAAACTGATGAATTGTTAACTTACTTATGTTTATTATTTGAACTTAAAAGGAAAAGGAGTAAATAATAATTAAAAAATCTCGAGTGCTTTATTTTGCATTGGGGATAAAAACTGATGTAGCTAGGGTAAGAACCGACCCCGTTAAACTGGCTTTATATTAAAAAAAAGCTGCATCCAAATTGGTCCATCCGTTTGGGAATTAGAAACGGTGCTACAGAGAGACATAGGCGTCAAACTTTTAACACTCCTTTTTGCGTCGGTGATTATGAGGGGTTGTATTACTCTGCAATTATGTGTGTGACCGTTGTGGCTAACTTATACATCTTTTTAGCTTGGCTTTTTACAAATAGAGGTTCTCAATAATATTATTTTACCTGTGACGGATGAACAGTGGCTTTCCACGCCACTTGAAAGTAACAGACTTGCCCTCCGGGATGTCGGAAAGCTTAATCTCAATCTTGGCTAAGGCCAACACGTCAGCGGCAGCAGACATTGAGGATACAAACTGGGTGACCACTGACTTGGCGGCATAGGCACCAGCCACGGAACCAGCTGGAAAATATAAAATTTCTCATCTCAAAAAACGAATGAACAAATTGTTCAATGCACACTCACACTGTTGTCATCTTGTCAGGTAACAATTTACTGGATGCAAACTGCTGCTCAGATATGTTTTGGCAGAGTTTTAGGCGAGATGCAGCCAGGTGGCTGATGCAAAATCCTTTGTTATGATAAATCAATAGATATTTATTAATATCTATCAAAATTTAGATAGATTTACAAACAATATTAATTGAATCAGAATCTAGCAACCTATAATAAACAATCTACAGTATGTACGGTCAGCAACATAAGTTGGTTAACCGTTTTAGTTTTTAAATTCAAAATATATATGGAACAAGATATTTTTTAAACAAAATGTTAACACTGTACAGTCAAACCTGGGTAAGTGAGAACTAGATAAGTGAGAAAACTCTATAAGTGTAAAAGTAATAGCCAGGAACCATCATATTAAGCTCCCAGAACCTCTATTAGGTAGAAACAGAAACCTCTGTAAGAGAGTCGTTTTTCCCTCATTGACCTCCGTAAGTGAGACTGCTACTTATCTATACCTCTATAAGCGACAGTCGAGCTTTATTTACAAATTTAACATCTGCTATTTTATAACTCATTCTTAACTTTCGTGGAACTTCCTACCATTGTTTTTGTATTGTTTTCTCGTCAATATTGTACCTATTCTTATTTCGTGGAACTAAATAACGTTGTTATTTTATCGCATTCTTTTCGAATGGACACATTTGCTATTTTATAACTCATTCTTAACTTTCGTGGAACTTGCTTCCATTGTTTTTGTATTGTTTTCTTGTCAATATTGTACCTGTTCTATTTCCGAGAAACTCTGGTTAGTGAGAAACCTCTATAAGCAAGAATGAGATTGTGCTCCCTTGAACTCTCGCTTATCCAGGTTTGACTGTATTTGTGTATGTAACACCTTAGCCCTTTATTAATGTTGTGTAAAAAAAACTTTTTTCTGTTAATACACCAAATATTTTCAAATCTCAAATTGGTAATCAACTTATGTCGCTGACTATACCATAACTATAAAGACCCTGAAGTAAGTGAGGGTTACTGTTATATCTTTATTGATAAAGACAAGACAATCAGATAAATGACAATGACTAACCTCCAGCAATGAGATAGGTGAAGGACTGGCGTTGGTCTGTGGACTCCTCCTGTTTCACCTTGGGATCCTTGGTGGCCTCGCGACGGTACGCAGAGAAGTCAGGGTAGCCGATATCGGTGTGCGCGAAACGCACTTGACTTGGCACTGGAAATGACAAGGTGTTATGTAACAAGATTTTCTTCCCAAAACATAACTTTTAGAACTGTTCCAACGCATTAAGATTCCACAAAAAGCTCACCACCAACTCCTGCTCTGGCCTTCAAGCCCTGAATCGGCAGGGATCCATGTAACGAGTTCACTGTCGAGGTTTTAGGCAGGGGTTGAACCGCCGACTTTTCGATGGGTGCGTGAACAGCTACAATGGGCTTCAAGCCGTTTGCTACCACTTGGGATGTGGATTTGAAGAAAGGAGCCAGGTGCCCAGCCCTCACTACTGAAGTCATTTTAATGGATAAGTCGCTAAACGCAATAAAATTGCTTTTACAAATTGCGAGCTGACAAGACAAGTGCTCGTTCAACTCGATGAAAGAAACGTCAGATTTTCTTTGGCGTCAGGTGTCAAATATGTGAACGTCATTAACCGAACTTAGAACTGTCATTCACGATAGGCTACATGTCTTTGGTTTATTCTACCAAAGTTCCTGTTAATATTTACGGTTTCCATACTAGTTTAACTTCCTTGTACCTTATCCTTATTAGTACTAACGAAACTGCATGCAGTGGAGCCGACTATCAAGATCTTCCGAATAGATGAGAGTACCTCAGGAGATGATATACTCCGATTTGTGAAGGAGAGGACACAGGGCCGGATTACAGGCACGTTCCGAATGACTCTCCAGCGACTGGAGTCCAGTAGAACAACTGACTTCAAGTCCTACACTCTCCAGATTCTAGCGAAGCATACGGTTGTGCTACTTGATCCGGATTTCTGGTCAGTCGGCATCGTTTACAGGCGCTACAGGGAAGCGGCTACGAAGCAAAGACCCCAAATTAGAGGTGTTACTTTTAAGTTTATTTGTTTTAAGTATGTTAGTCTATTAGGGGCCTTGTCATCATATTTTGTATGTGTACATTGTTGCCTGAAATAAACGTAGTAATATAATATTATTATTATTTTAGATACGTAAGTAACTCTGTGCTATTCGTAGATAAATTATGAATCGTAGATGCATGGCGTACCTTACCTACCCATCCATAGGGTAATTACTTAATAGACCTAGGTTATTTACCTCTAAATTTAAAAGTAGCACCGTTACGTTGTAAATTTATTATAACAAACTATAAAATACCTTGTTATCTAGCCTACTATTTAAATTTCTCTGTTTTTAGTGACATGTTCTGTAGGTATTTTAGATAAAATAGGATCACTGTAAAACCGTGGATTTCGCTAGCTGTCAGGCTTAGCGTTAGCCGCAGTCGGAGGCAAGAAGCAAGGTCAAGGCATCTCATCTATTACTGTCTGCTCCTGGCTTTCCCGCAAGGGCCATCGATTTTACCGCGCTATAGCTGCGACACGCAATTTTGAGCATTTACTTTGAAAACTTATCCACAGATTAGTACCTAATTAAATACTCAATAATCGATCTTTCCCCTTGTTTGCACTAACTGATATCCTGGAAACAGTTGTACCCAGTTGTACCTATGTATTCAAAAGACTGTTTGGTGAAAAATTGTGCAGCCAAAGATTTAGGTTGCAGCCATCTTGAAACTGACTTTTGTACTGTCTTGTCTGTACGAAACATACATAGAACTTGACAACTTCTAACTTAGTTACCTACTAAAACTGACCCTCTTAGGTAGGGGTCTTTAAAATTGTAGGTATCTACCACGTAGTAAGAAAAGGATAGTACCTACTATGTATTTTGTGGTACCTACTTACCTGCCTACTTACGACATATAAAAGTAATAGCTAAGATACTAATTAAAAAATTCTCATGAGGTAAGTACAACGACTGGTATGTACGTACATATCTAGAGTAGAGAGGTATACCTACCTATTTGTCTTCAATAGCAGAAGTTCGAGTTCTGTACCAATTCCGTACAAAGGAGTATTTAGTTACATAGGCCTTTCATGCAAGGTGCATCAAAGTAAATCCATCACGCGTGCGCAGTTCAGGGTTTACAAAATCAATAATATTTGGTAGGTAGATTTATTAATAGGTGAATTGTGTGTAGATACAACTAAGGTATCTATATGTAATGTTAGAAATATGTAGATAGTAGTCGGTTTATTATTAATACATAGATTGTGAGCGTTTGAATAAAATTATTACTTGCATAATTTTATGCTGAAATAGGTAAGTAGGTACCTAGTATGATAAGTGGAGCCTTGGCCTTTGCCCTTTGCTCTTTTTTGCGTTTTGTGGTCAAATGCTCTAGATATACATATATGTAGAGTAGGTTCCTAGGTAGTTTGATATATGCAGGCAGGTAAATAAGCAATTTAATAAGTTTGCATTACCTATTATGTAGGTACGTACACAGCAATAAAGCAGGTTTTCGTGATCTAATTACGTTAATTAAGGTTATTAAGGTTCGATTTAATTCTAAAACCATCGAAAAATGTTGGAATCAGTTCAAATAACAATAGAGGGCAACTAGGGCCAGAGGGTAAAACTACAACACAACCTATAAACCAACAAACCTATGGGATGGTTCGGCCAAACACCAGCTCGCTACCTTACATAGAACGTAAGGCTTTTAGGCCTATAGCTGAGCAATACCTAGTCAGGTCATAAGTATTGTCACACAGTAAAAACTTTTCTTTTAGAATGCTGGCCACAAAAAAGTTTATTGAATTCGAATTTCGAATTGTTCATGAAAATAAAAATGTATACTTTTTAGAATTTTACTCATTTTTAAATATGGAGTGGACGCTTAAAGAAGACCGTGTTGCAGTTATTGCGTTGCATCGTTGCGGTTACGCGCCAATTCAAATTTTTGATATACTGAAAAATTTGAATATAACCAAAAGATTCGTTTATCGCACCATCAAACGATACAATGAAGACTCTAGTGTAGATGACAGGTCAAGAAGTGGTCGCCCTCGGTCTGTTAGGACTCCAGCAGTGATAAAAGCTGTGAAGGCGCGAATTCAAAGAAATCCCCAAACGTAAGCAGAAACTGTTGGCCCTTCAGATGGGGTTAAGCAGAACCACGGTGAAAAGGGTGTTAAATGAAGACTTAGGGCTTCGGGCATATCGAAGAAAAACAGGACATCGTTTGAATGCTCGTCTAATGGACCTGAGACTGAAGAGATGCCGAGCTTTGTTGAAGCGGTACGCGGGAAAAAATATCGGGAAATTCTTTATTCGGATGGAAAAATTTTTACCGTAGAAGAGAGCTACAACAAACAAAATGATAAGGTGTACGCACACAGTAGTGAAGAAGCGAGCAACCGTATTCCGCGTGTCCAACGAGGTCATTTTCCATCCTCGCTCATGGTATGGTTGGGAGTTTCTTATTGGGGCTTAACAGAGGTACATTTTTGTGAGAAAGGTGTAAAAACGAATGCAGTTGTGTATCAAAATACAGTCCTGACGAACCTTGTGGAACCTGTTTCGCATACCATGTTCAATAACAGGCACTGGGTATTCCAACAAGATTCGGCGCCAGCTCATAGAGCGAAGAGCACACAAGACTGGCTGGCGGCGCGTGAAATCGACTTCATCCGGCACGAAGACTGGCCCTCCTCCAGTCCAGATTTGAATCCGTTAGATTACAAGATATGGCAACACTTGGAGGAAAAGGCGTGCTCAAAGCCTCATCCCAATTTGGAGTCACTCAAGACATCCTTGATTAAGGCAGCCGCCGATATTGACATGGACCTCGTTCGTGCTGCGATAGACGACTGGCCGCGCAGATTGAAGACCTGTATTAAAAATCACGGAGGTCATTTTGAATAAACTTTAGTGTCATAAGAATCTATGTTTTGTTTAGTTCATTTTGGTATATAAATGGTTACATAATGAATAAACTTGTTTCAATTATTTTATATTAAACATGTGACAGAATTTATGACCTGACTAGGTATATGGCGGAGACAAGACCCAAAGTCTCGAACACCGCGGCAAAGTTGCAAGCCAATCGATGTTTTACAGAGCATTTTGGGGAATGTGCCCCGGAACTTTACGATCTGATTCCGCCATCTCCCTTCCATCAAAGGACAAGCAGGCACACAACTTACCAGGGGTAATCAACCAGGGTACGGTACCATCCGTACCCTGGTTGATTACCCCTGGTGATATACCACCCATTCGCACACACCGTTTTGGTTCTACGTTCTTGATGCGTACGGTTAAGGTATGGAACACTTTGCCGTCGTCTGTTTTTCTTAGAGAATACAATCCAGGCCTCTCTAAGGTGAGTCAATAGGTTTCTTCTAGACCTTCGTGCTTCATCTTAGACTACATCATCGCTTACCATCAGGTGAGATTGTGGTCAAACGATGATCTATAATGTGTAAAATAAAAACATAACAACATCTACCTCCTAGGTACGAGCCGCAATGGCCTAATTGAAAATCGCATAACAGACTCAGAACCTAGCAGTGTTGCCAACCCCAAGAAACTAAAAAACAACAGCTCACCAATAAAAAAACAGGAGAAAACAGTAGGTAAAGTAAAAAGGCAGATTTCATACTTTCCTCATATAATTAAAACAATCAACTACTTTTATTAGTTACCAGGACTCACATAGATTGTTATATTAGATTGATAGATAGATAATTTCTTTATTGCACACCATTAAAAATAAAACAAACAAAAGAGAATATAAAATTAAATCAAAGGTACAATGGGCGGTCTTATCGCTAAAAGCGATCTCTTCCAGGCAACCTTTGGATGGACAGGATATGTGTGAACAAATGAAAACGGCGGCGTTAATCAAATTATAACTAACAGAATTAGTACATATATGACTAAAATAAAATATACATATAAATAAATATAAATAATTTTATAATATTAAATAACCTACTTCAAAATACATTAGGTAATTAGAAAAAACAATAAAAAATTATATACAAAATTTAAAGTTGCAATGTCTTAGTGAGCGATGGACGACAGATAATGATTATTAACCATGTTTTTAAAAACAGGAAGGGATTTGGCGTTACGAATTGAAACAGGTAGTGCATTCCAGAGTCTGGTAGCCTGAAGAGTGAAGGAGTTAGTATAAAATACTGAGGTATGATGAGGAGTTTTCAATTTAAGGTTTTCAGCGGAGCGTAAGGACCGGGAGTTTGAAACATGAAGAAACTCAAAGCGTTCTTTGAGGTAGGGCGGAGTAGAAGAAATGAAAAGGATGCTGTAAAGGAGGGGCAGGATATATATATTAGGTGTATTATTGATCACAAAATAACAAGATAAGTAGTCGCAGCATAAGTAGGTCGCTGTAGAAGTAACTTGGCCAAATGGGGTAGATATTAACGATCCAACTCATGTCCGGTGTGAGTGCGGGGCTGCCACACAGCACTGCTTCGCTGTCCCCCTGTTCCCCATCACATGCACTCATGATAACGCTGTAGAGGTGGCCACCGAATATAATGTTTTGAGTCATTGACACGAGAAGAAGATTAAGGACAACCATGCCTAATGAAGAAAAAAATAAGAAGAATTTAATTGAAGAAGAAGAAGAAGTAATTAAAATAAATAGTCCATTTTCAGGCCTGTTAGTTCTGCCTGTAAAAAATAGATGACGCCACTCGTCACGTTTATCGAACTCTTATCAAAGGGCAAGCACAAAATTATTATATTACAAGCGATGTTATGATGAGATGCAAACTTTTATAGTTATATTAATTATTCGTGAAGTATGTGTACAGGGTGTTTAAATTAAAAACTGCGCTTTTAAACCATTCCTAGGGTATTATATTCTTAAGTTTTAGCAATTTTTGACGCCCATTTTATCAGTTCTTTAATCAATTCTTCTTCTTTTATCAATTCTAAAAGGGTTTATGAAGACATGTATATTCGGTATATTCAATAATCATTATCAAATAAAAAAGAGGTGATTTAGACCACACGACAGAAGTAACAGTTCTTTTTCAAAATATTAATTTATAAAATTGTTCAATTACAAAATTGTCCACACGTCTGTATGTCGATCAGTCTATGTTCATTCTGGACAGACGCAACTCGCACTCGCACATTAACGTTTAAAAATATACAAAACGTAGCTCTCTCTCTATCTTTCTATCTTCACTAACTTATATCTCCCTCTCAACTTCCGTTCGCACTTTTCGTAACGCATTCACCAGCTTACTCCCTAAGTCAAGCGTGCGTAAACAAGTTTTACTGCAAAATATGTTTTCTTAGTTTAAAACGTTGTAAAAACGGATTTCCGTCAGATCGAATTGCCTATTTTGTCTACCATTAAGCCTTAATCATCATCATGTTTTTTTAATGAAGCCGTTTATTACCGTTAATACCACCACGACCGCATTTTCTGCAAGTAAATCAAACACATCGCTGAAAGATAAAGTAGGTAATTTCTTACATAAATTCAGATGTCTGAGGGTAGATACTTTATTTAAAATTTACGCTATAGCGTTCTCGGACACCCTCTAAACACGGCTCCACGTGTGCGCAGTAATATTTAGTATTCTCTGGCGTGGCCTCCAATCCAAATCGTGAACCGCCTCACATAATATTTCATGGTCATTGCTGCGCTCTGGCACTTACGTCTGTTCTTGATTACACTACTGTTAGTACGCTGGATATTCACTTTTTGCAAGAAATCTTATACTTAATACGTATTATATTTGAAAGAAATACTGAAGAGTATCTATGAGGGTAATCTCATAAAGAATTGTTATTGGTTTGTCTGTATTGAGTTTGGTACATTGTCAGAACGTGACAATACTGTGACTAAAACATATTTTTGGTCAAATGTTTTATCTTTCTGGCTATGTTATAATCTACATCTGTTTTGTCTAGGATAAAATATTTTAGGTCGGCTTGCATAACGATCCTTAAACGTATTTAACGACTAAAGATGTTTGACGTATTTTTATGATTTGGAAATTCCTTAATGCTCACGTTCTGACAATGTCTCTATAAAAATATGAAACTCTATAGATGAATTCAATGCAGAGAAACCACTACAAATTCTTCTTAGCTATCGTTGTGCAAATCGCCCTTAATAAGTAACTATATGGGTTTAAAACTTTATTATCAGGCGCAGGGTCGACTCTAGCTTATCTTACAGCGGGCTGCGAACTAGACTATCGGCGAGCGTAGCAAGCCTCGCAAAATGTATTGAACGCTAACGAGAGTACAATACTGAAGCATTACTAAATGCGAGTGGAGAGAGCCACAAAAAAAACGGCAACATAAACGCTATCGGTGCAGTAGCCATCGAGGTGACAAGCAGCACACAACGAAAAGGATGTTTTATCAAATTTTTATTATGATCACATATTTCATTAAATCAACTTACGATAGTTAAAAATTAAAATTTTCAACGATAAAACCTATATAATTGAACAACCTTAATCATGCATATTTTGAATGTGTATTTCCGCGGTAGGTACCAAAACACCTGGTCACGCACATTTAAAAATTATTGTACAATGTAACGCGTAAAATTGTCTTACTTTATAATAGGGAGCTCGCTTCCGAAAACTGATAAGAGATGGCACTACCAGTATCGGCATGCTTACCGAATCTCGTGATGCGTTTCTGAGCGGAGCTAGATAGTAGATGCTTCATGCGCGGGGCGCTCTTGGGAGGGCACGGCCCAATTCGTAACGCGGCCCAAGCGTCCATTCTACAATGAATTTATTGCTATTTGCCGCATACGTTTGGCACTGCTTGCATGACAGGACTTCTAGCTGGAATGATTGGCCAATTAGCGTTATAGTCGACTTAGGCCGCATTTTCAGTGCCTAGTCAATATGAAATGGATTCCGGATGCAAAAGATTTTTGAGGTTCTAGTCAGAGAATTGGTAGTAAAATTAGTTTGATTGTACATGGAATATTGAACTTTAATTAATGCCTTCCTATGCCACATCTACATGGCTGCCTAATGGCGGGTTCCTATATCCGTCGGTAACCGACTACGCCTCGTATCTCCTTCAAAAGTGTCAAACTAGTGTCAAACTTTTGACAGGTTTTCAAGGAGAAACGAGTCGTAGCTGGTTACCGACGGATATAAGAACCCGCCATGAATCGATACAAAATTACTGACAAAAGCAAAAATGACAAAAAAAAGTCTTTGCACGGCACGTCCTCTTGACACTATTCTTTCGATGCAGACCGCATTCATTTCGATGCAGGCCTATGGAAGACGTTTTGAACCAACCAATGATTTTAAATATCTTGCTGATAACTGGCTTGCGGGACTGAAATATAAGGATATCAGTATTGACTGTTGATAGCGCCTTAACGCTTAATCATTTCAACAATTGATTCTTTAATACGAGAGCGACTCCCATAAGTTATGGAGTTAAATAAATAAACAAATATTGCTGGACATTTCACACAGCGCTATCTGGCCCCAAACTAAGCAGGACTTGCACTATGGGAACCAGATAACTGATAGAATACTTAAATTCTTTTTTTTTGTAAATAAATATTTTAATTATATAGAAAAACAATCAGACCCGGTACAAATATCTGTAGATCATGCAAACATTTGTTCCGCGGCGGGAATCGAACCCACTAATTACCTTTGGAAGTAGAATTTATAAGCACCTCAGCTGCAATAAGGTGAATTAGGTATATTTTTTTTTCTATTTGGCTTTAGGCCAAATTGACTAGTCGTTTGGCAACTCTATATCGTCGCCACCTGTCTTCGTGAGTTCAGTCTACAGACGGTTTGAAGAGTAGTTAGACCTATTAACTTCACTTCCGTATCTATGTGTGTTTGTTTATATGAGCAATCAGTTTACAAGGCAAAGGGCAGGGCAAGGCCTTCTCAATGCTAAGTACTTGGTAATTTATTCTTATTTTTAACTGTTCTTATTTAGGTTATTTGTAAAAGTACTTAGTCTGATGGAGATCAACAGTACTTTATTTTGATAAAATTATAAATCTTGTAACAAAATATATATAGGCCAAAATAAATAATGGAACAGAATACAATCAATTTCCGCCTTCGGGGGATCGAAATAAAACAGCTCAACAGAGAAAATGTAAAATTAAAAATATAAATTGATCGTATTACGAAGGATTATTAAATGAGGTTGATTATAATATTCATTCATCGTATCAACGGTGATGTTGGGGGCCACATACCGAGAAACCTTCCGCGAATCCAAGGCCACTGGCATAACTGGTTTTAAACTTCATTCTAAAACCACAAGAACCTTGTCGCTATCAGCATTATTTGACAACGCCTTCATTCATCGCATACTTGAATTGAAGCCAGTTTACTAAGACATAGTCCTAATTCCATGAGGTTTTGCATTGCCGATGAATAGGGACGAGAAATGTGGCATGTATGTAGTTTATTTCTTTTACACGGATTGGAGTAAATTTTTTTTTTCTATCCTGTACTGTCTCACTGCTGAGCAAAGGTCTCGCAGGTGCGTTTTATGATAGACAACAGAGTTTAACGCATAAAATGAACGAAAAAAAAAAAAAACGGCCAAGTGCGAGTCGGACTCGCGCACGAAGGGTTCCGTACCATCTTTACATAGTATAAAATGAAGTCGCTTTCGCTTTCTGATCGCTTAGATTTTTAAACTACTTAGCGGATTTTATTGCAGTTTTCAGCAATAGATAAAGTGATTTAAAAAGAAGGTTTATATGTAGGTATAACACATACATAGCAACTGCGAAAGTAACTGTTTGTATGTTAGTTTGTTTGTTACATTTTCATAACTAAACGGCTTAACGGATCGTAATTAAATTTAGCAAGGAGATGTGAATATATAAGAAGATTTTACAAGAAATATTCTGTGATTATTTCAAGCATCTACCTATTGCCGTTATCAATATCGAGCTAAAATGAGCAAAAAGATCACGTTTGTTGTATGGGAGCCCCCTTTAAATATTTATTTTATTCTGTTTTTAGTATTTTTTGTTATAGCGGCAGCAGAAATACATCATCTGTGACAATTTCAACTGTCTAACTATCACGATTCATGAGATACCGCCTGGTGACAGACGTACAGACAGCGGAGTCATAATAATAGGGTGCAGTTTTACCCTTTGGGTACGGAACCCTAATTACGTTATTCGTTTTAGAGCTCGTAAGACAAAACGACTTTTTGGCTAAAACATACCGTTCCGAAGCGAATAATGATACGTAGGGAAAATAAATTGATTAATATGTAAGAAGCCTGTATAAAGACGCTTTCTTCGAAATTACGTGTAAGAAACCTGTAGAGGTGTGACGACCATAGACAAGTTTCGGCCGTCATTTCTCAAATGTTTGCCAACTTTGTGATTTACAAAAAAATTTCTTTGTCACTTTATGCACATATCAATGAATTTAGTTTCCATTGTCAAAAATCGATAATGAATATGAAATGGTCCTTTTAAATGTCTGTGCGATGGAAGGGCCATTGAGAAATATGGGTCAAGGTGTGTTTGTGATAACGAAGCGGCGATAAAAAAGGGCTTATATCAATACTCAAAGCCCAGGCAAACGCATTAAAATATTTTCGCAGTATTTATTAAACACTAGCTGTTGCCCTCGACTTCGTACGTCGTTCACTACTAAATGTGTAGGTAACCAAGAAATGAAGCTAAACTCACTGTTGCAACTTGAGTTGACACCCCATTTTTATCCCACGGCACCTGATTTATGGGATAAAAAGTAGCCTATCTAGTAATCTACGTACATACTAAATTTAATCGAAATCGGTTTAGCCGTTACGACGTGATTAAGTAACAAACAAACATCTCAACTTTCGCATATATAGATATAATGATGATAATGTCATCCAGGCCGATTTCGGCTACGGCGACATTATTTCTGCTATGTTACGTTACGTTGGTGCGCTCTAAGATGACTTGAGTAGCCATTCTTAGTTTTAAATGTGCATGCAGATAGAGTGCAAGTCAGAGCGCCGGTAACATAATGGTACGGTATGTTTGCAGGCGGTTTACTTTTAAGTTGGTTACGTCTTTTATCCAGTTCGCGCCTGCGTTCATCTTCAACGTGTAGACATTTTGCTGCACAAGTCTTCTCCATTTTGGCCTATTTTCTGCCAGTAATTCCCAACGAGAGAGCTCAATCTAGCTCTTCTTCAAGCTTTTCTTTTGAGCGTCTTTGTATCGGAGGTCCACCACTTTTCCGCTTTCCATTTTGAAGCTCCAAGTAGAAAATGCGCTTCGCCACTCTCCCGTTGGGCATACGCGATACAGGCCCGCACCACCGCAGCTGACGGCGCGGTCAGGTATGCTTCCATTCCAGCATATATAATACTAGCTGTTGCCGGCGGCTTCGGACGCGTGGTTTACCAATAAAAAGTTGCCTATGTGTTAATCAAGGTTATGATCTACGTACATACTAGATTTCATCGCAAACGGTTCAGCCGCTCCGGCGTGAAAGAGTAACAAATAAAAATAAATAATAAATAAATATTGCTGGACATTTCACACAGCGCTATCTAGCCACAAACTAATCAGAGCTTGTACTATGGGAACCAGATAACTGATAGAATACTTATATACATTTTTTTTGTAAATACATACATATAATATATAGAGAAACAACCAGACCCGGAACAAATATCTGTAGATCGTGCAAACATTTGTTCCGCGGCGGGAATCGAACCCGCTACCTCCTGCGTCTCAGCCGGCTATTCGTCCACTGCGCCATGTACAAACTTTCGAGTTTATAATATTAGTAGGATTAGTGTGATAAGTCTTTATATGAGACAACAAACTGACAGTATTATGACTACTTTTGATTTGCACAAACATTACTTACGTAAACATGTCAATAAAATATAGTCGTTTTAATATTACTCCTTTGATTAATGTTTCAGCAACCTAGGTTGGCAGGTTGTTGACGGAGACGATGCTGTGGCTGTTTCTGTTACGTTCAAAATGTTTGTATACTCTGCAATGTTGATGTTCTGAATCTGTGTATTCATTATTTCTGATAGTTCCGTAGGAGTCATAATGTGACCGTTCTGTATTATTTATATTCTCTATCTATTTATCGACTAATATCTGACATAAAAGCATATCTTGGGGTAATGCGAAATCACACTATAGTGTGACCATTAGTTAGACGCACATGACATAGACAGTCCGATACAAATAACACTACCTGCCGCCACGAGCGTTAACGGCGTACTGACAGAGCGCAGCAGCCGATTCTCCCCCCCGTCTCGCCGCGCGCATACCTCAGGGAGTGCACAGCACTAATGGTCACACTATAATCCTACTAATATTATAAACTCGAAAGTTTGTATGTATGGATATTTGGATGTTTGTTACTCTTTTACGCCGGAACGGCTGAATCGATTGCGATGAAATTTGGTATGTACATAGATCATAACCTGTATTAACACATAGCATACTTTTTATTGGGAAACCACGCGTGCGTAGCCGCGGATTGGTCAGTTAGTATTATATATACGAAAGTGTTGGATGTTTTTTTATTACTTAATCACGCTGTCAAGACTGAAACGATTTCGATGAAACTTAGTATGTTATTAGTTAGATTATACCCAGATTAACACATAGGCACACAAACAGAATACCTACAATCACACAGATACAAACTAAACCTATTAACTTTTAGACCTAGATTATATCCCAAACCATATGTACACAGCATAACAATTCTAAAGCAGTTCAGTGTAGACATTCTGAAGGGAATTACTTATATCCCATAAATCCAGTCCTATAGGATAAAAATGGGGTGTCAAGTCAAGTTGCAACAGAAAGTTTAGCTTTATTTCTAGGTTACCCACATATTTAGTAGTGTAACGCGTACGAAGTCGCGGGCAACAACTAGTTATAACATAAACAAAACACTGCTTAGGTGATGTAACATGATTTTAAATCAGTTGATGGAAATATATTTTTTGGGATACGGAAGTATGAGCTTTCTAGAAATAAACAGAGACCTCTCAGTACATATTGTGGACTTCATACAAAAGTTGCACTTTAATAAGTAAGGTTAATTAAAAGACAACGGTTTCTAGCATTATTCAATCATTATTTGTTATGAACTAGAAAATAAAACATAAAATGAACGTTGGCAACTGCAAAAAGTAAATTTAAACGTATTTTTACTTATATAATGAACGGAATCAAAAACTTTGGATAAATATCTATAGCCACTATACTTGTAACTATTTACTGTTTTTCATACAAAGACATTAACATTCGAAACATGTGCTTCACACATTGTATAATGCCATATTTCCTGTGCTTCTGTGAGAATGTCAACATTCATTTTGATTGATTACTGAGTATGTATAAAATCATTAAAGCTTTTAAGTAATGCATATTAACCCAGATTTCTCGTGCCCTTACGATTTAAAACATGATTTCGTGTACACATTTTGCTATAATAAATTAATGTTAGGTATTCTAAGTGGTATTTTATCCAAAACTCCTCAGTTGGGAAAAGGGAAATTTTGATCTGTGACGGGATGGTGGGGCTGCCAAGGGTAGACAGTTGTGATTTTATTTATTTATTTAATACTTTGTTGCACAAAAATACAAATTAAATGTACAAATGATGCTGAATGGGATGAGATATTGGGATTCAAGGCTATCCGGTCAAACGGCACGTTTTTATAAAATGACCAATCCAGGCAAAAGTCTCACAAATTCAGATATCTGCAATATGTACCCCAAAAACAATTACCCCAATACATGAACTCCTGTTACCTGTAATTTTAATAAAACTGTAGGTCAAGTTATGTGGTTAGTCATTTAATTGCACTATTTTGATAGTCAAAGTTTACTAATTGTATTTTTTTTGTTTTAATAGGAGTCTCGCGAGATCTCAGTTCGGGGCGAACCAATAGTATTTATTTAAATCCACCCACCTATTCGGGTGCTGAGAGTTTTACTCAATAACATAGGTACGTGCAACGTTATATAGATAGTCCTTAGTAAGAAAAACAAACCCATAAGCTTTGACTTAGACGACTAACTTTGTACGTGGGCTATGGGCCCCCTTTTGCTGGTTGGCGCCTCTTCCGGTGTAAGCTGTGAAGGCAAAGCTAGTGGATTGCAAAGTCCGACTGAGCTGAGCTTATAACGGCGCTAAACTGTGAAGGAAAAATCCCAGTGGATTGCAAAGTCCGCAGGCTCATTTTAAAAGGTCGGGCATGTATTGGCGGAGGGGGGAGGAGGGGAGGTCCTTGAGCGCTCTAGCGTAAAGAAAAGACTAAAAAACACCTAACTCATGAGAGGGCTGCAAAACGCCCAAGATATCTTTAAAAAATAATCCTCACTTATGAAGAAGAACTGTACAGAAACAATAAAAAATAAAAAAAAAATATTTTAAACAACTAGAGTTCATATCTTAAGACTAACACAAACAAAAAATATAACAACAAAGAAGAACAGCAAAATACAAAAATAAAAAAAGGCACCGGGTGAAAATAGAAAACACCATTTTGTGCTAACTGAGGAAATTATTTCCTTCATTAATCACCCTCCGCACAAAACACTTCCAGAGCGGAGATGTGCAGCACTCAGCCACTGTCCTCAGGATGCTGTTGCGACTGCCCCGAACTCTGCTCATCAGCGATGCCGTTTTTTTGCGCATGATGGCGTGAAAGCCATCTATGTGATAGTAGGCAAACATCCCCGATGCACTGCAGTATCGGGGCAACCGCAACATCATCCGGAAGATGTTATAATATTGGATGCGTAGGACCTCCAATGATCTTTTGGTATGTCGGACCCACAGACTTCCCGTGTAAAAGCTCTGACAGTAACGTAGTATAGCTTTAAAAAGCGTAACTTTAACTTCTTCAGTACAACGGGAAAATCTACGGGCCAACATGTTACTTCGGACCGCCAAAGCTCTACGCTCCCTCTCAAAATCTGCGTCGTCTTTAAGGTCGTCGGCAAGAAAATGTCCCAGATATTTAAATTTAGTAACACGATTTAAGTTCAAGCCTTTTAGGGTTATATTCAGTGTATAACCGGGACATTTACCGGCGGCCTTAAAAACCATGTACTCGCTTTTCTTCGCATTATATATAAGCCCGTGCTCAACAGCATATGCTTCACAAACCCCCAGCAATTCCTTGAGACCCCCCACTGTCGGGCTCAGCAGCACCATGTCATCGGCGTAACTAATGTTATTGATGCTAACGCCGTTTATCCGGCAGCCGACACGCATGCTGCTGAGCCCGACGATGAGGTCACTTACAAAGAGATTGAAGAGCTTGGGAGAACTCAAGCCCCCTGTCTCACCAAGCTCTTCAACTTATATACATTCGAGAGAGAATTAGCCCACCTCACATAGTTGGTCTGATTGTCATACCAAAATTAAAAATATTTTGGATTTTAGTCGGTATACCCTGGTCCCTCAACTTTCTCCAGAGCACATCATAAGACACAAGGTCAAAGGTCTTGGAGAGGTCAAGGAAGCAGGCGTATATAGGCGTCCTTCGGTCTGTATAATAAATGTATATACAATAAATGTTTCAAAAACATTTGTCTAATACCGCAAAAGAATCATCAACTACCAGTGTTAGTACATTCTAAGATATATCCAGTTACAACCAATAACTAGCAAAAATATTTCGTTAATAATTTTTGCATGTGCAATTTCGTAGAGCCGCTACGAAGTGCGTAGTCGCGTAGCTGCAGCTACGGTGCATTGATGCATTTCGTAGCTCCGTAGATGTTTTGTAGAGCTTGCACATTTTCACGTAGAACACATTCTACTGTTTTAAAGTTAAACTAAGCAATCAATACATCAAACATGACTATGATATTCTAACTTGAAATCAGTTTTAACTAAAAATTTTGTATTTGTATTAAGTTTGAACTAGCTGCACTAATTTTTGACAACATAGCTATTATCTTGCAAACACACAATAGCCCAGTATCCATACAATATTTTTTTTTTATTTATATACTGCAATGTACTTACATTACAGTAAATAAATTAAAAAAAATATTGTTAGCTGTTATGTACTTACATATAACCATAATATTATACAATAAAAACCTAAGGAGCTTCGATGCTACAAAAAGACACACAAACAGACGGACATTCGCTTCGAACTACCCTGTTTCTGTGTCGAGGGTTACAAAAAATAATATATGGCCAATTACTTTGCCAATAGTTTTTACTAAACAGCTAACCCTAAGTACATAATAGTAACATCTATATTTATCTATGCGCAGGCGCAACCGGCGTGACATAAGATGCGCGTGAGAACTGCCGGCACAAACGAAATAATACTACACTTACGTTCAATCACTCTATTTGTCAAAACTAGACGATCAACGCAAAGGTATACGAAGATACAAACCACATTGAATCTAAAGCCGTAATGATAAATCTCATTGTTAATTAAAAGAGGTTCTTAGTGACATATGCCTTGACGGGTATTGAACCCGTCTCAGCGGGGTATACATGTACTTGATGTTTGGCAGATGTGCAATAATAGATGTATGAATACCCAAATGGTAGTACAGCAAACGAAAGTGCCCAACCGGTTTGGACTGTTCGAATGAGGATCGTAAGAGGAGGTCAATTCACTTCAGGTTTTGAATTTGATATGTTTCTGTAGAAAAAGTAGCTTTAGGCCGTAGATAAAATCCCAATAATTGTACACTGGAATGTCGACCCGTGGCAAAAATGGTATTATGTCCCTATCGAGAGGAGTGTTCCGATTTCACTGTCTAGTCGGTAATTTTTGGGATTATCTTAGTAATCTAACCAAATAAGTAGATAAATGCCTACGTGCCGTTTTCAATAATTCAAATTAAATGCATTGACGGATGCTGTAATGCAGTGGTCGAGCAGCCGAGTGAGACGCAAAAGACAACCTATTGGGTGGCGCGACTCCTACATCGGTACAAATGTTTGCATGATCTGCAACTATTTGTGTCAGCTTCAGTTACTGTCATATGGTACGTACTCGTAGTTTCTGATACCAATAATAGAAGGCATTCTATTGTGTGGACACATAAGAGATAACACCAGAAAAAGTGAACGCGCCTAATACTGAAGCGTCAACATCTACTCTAAATAGAGTAGAAGTTGACGAGAACGCCATTAGTTACTCTGTGACCGTCGTCACGCGTGACGTGTTTTACAGTGTTCAATTTAATTAAATTATGCCTTCTTGTGTCGTCCCAACGTGTAAGAATTCAGTTGGGCTGAAAAAAACCAAGATGGGATCACATTTCATACGATTTGTTTTATGGACACAGCGCACGGCTTGCAATCACAGCTGAATGCTCTTCTGGTGTTTTAACTATTTTGAGTGTGGGGACTATGAAACTGGATATTGGGAATTCTCGTCGTTCATTTTATATTTTGTTCCCACTTTGTCATCTTGCTTAAATTTTACTTCAAATTCGTCATCCTCTTTATATTTTTATTTATTAATTACTAGCTGACCCGCCCGCGGCTGCGCACGCGTGGTTTGTCAAGAAAACATAACCCTCCTTCTGCGCAGTCGACTAAAAGTAGCCTATGTACCAATCCCGGTCACATTCTATCTATATACCAATGGCACATAGGGTGCATCAGAAGAATACCTCATAATCCTCCCCCCCCCCCCCCCCCCCACCGCTTAGAAATGATTTTGCAAAAAAGTTGAAATACGTATTTCTTTATTTCTTACCAAAATATATGAATATATTTCTCGAGGATATAATCTATCTCCTTGCCAAATTTTATTACGATCCATTCAGCCGTAGTCGTGAAAAGGTAACAAACACACAAACAAATAAACACTTTCGCATTTATAATATTAGTAAGGATTTCACTAAAGTGTCTTTAAAGTTTGTAAAAGTCGGGTTTGTTTTCGTAACATTGACGCAGCGAATTCTAGGCTGTTATTATAACGTCATCTATGTAGGTATTTTAGTCTATATTCTTTATGTCTGACTAGCACAGGTAGGTATATTTGGATGTACAAACAATTGCACTGTGATTGAAAACAGATTTCATTTGGTAATCGGCATCAGTGATTCACGACGTGCGTACTATCTTTCTATACTGAATCAGTATTGCTTGTTGATCTAACTAAGCGTATGATATATACTATCTACCAAATCAAATCATTTTATTTCAGGAAGATTTACAAAGCTTACAATGTTGTTTAAGATGAAGTGCTAGTTCACAAGTTTGATTGATTTAAATAAAATTCTTTTCTCGCATTTCTGTACATTTATATGTTGAAGATGATAAATGCAATACCTAGTGGCAATTACATATAGCAGCTCTACATATATGTATATATATATTCTATAGCACGCAACCTCTGTAGTAGGTACCTAGGACAGGTTTTAAAAATGAAGTAGGAATCCCTGCAGCCCCATCACGGAAACACTACTGGAACCTCTGGAAGATAATTCGCATTAGTCCAGTCAATGGAACCTCTGAGAAGAAAATTTCCAGTAGCCCGTCCAGGGACTACTTTAAGGGGAAAAGTAGTAATACACCGGTTTATACATTACTCTCAAATAAATGAATTACACCACTGAAAAGTTCACTTGTCTAACTGGGTCTTTAACTTGGGTGAAGGTTAAAGGTTAGTACGCTATATTTGCACCCATGTATAAAAACATGCAAATAACATAAAACTAATATTATAAAGAGGAAAGATTTGTTTGTTTGTATTGAATAGGCTCCGAAACTACAAACCGATTTAAAAAATTCTTTCACTGTTGGGACACTATCCCCGGGTGACATAAGCTACTTATTACCCAACTCCGCAGAAGGAGGGTAAATTATTTACTGAAAAACTACGAGTGCGAAGCTGCGGATTGGTCAGTTAGTTTATCTATAGTTTGATCCATTGGTCACAATTCTTCAGCAGCCTGCAAGCAAAGCAATAACATTACCTCTATGGAATGTTAACCAGGGATTTGCACTAGGCACCTACTTCTATGTTCTTTCTTCTGAATCAGTCAATTTATAAAAATATTTTTAAAATTTAAAATGCCTTCTCGATTATCAATGGCGTTTTTTGCGTTACCGCACCCATATATTCTGCACGTGTACAAAGCAAACATAATTCGGGTCAATAAACTTTTATTTTCAAATTGGCACCACGTCGAACATCTCCGAAATTTGCAAGCGATCAAAGAAACCTCGATTTAATTAGTAGGGATTTTGAGTTAACATTCTGTTGGTATAACTCGTAAGATCCGCGAGAATAACCAATTTAAATAAACCTGTATAATTTCGTTTGCAGTGTATTGCGCGAGTGGGTGCGTGCGCGAAGGGGTCTTTTTAGAATGGTTGTTTGGTATCACGTTGTTGAGTTGGAACGCACTTTGTTGCTAGGGGACAGCTCACGCATTATTGGCCCCAGCCGGTCGCAGCATTACGTCACTATGATATCGATAACGAAAAGCGTTGACGCTGAACTTTAAAATTAAACAGAACAGATTAAGTTAATAAGGTAGAAACTAGGAAATAGGGTATTCAATTTTTTGGAAACAATTAAATGATCTAGAATTACTCGAATTTATCCAATAAAAGGAAAAAGTTTTTTGTATATGCACTGTACTCAAAAATCTTGAGGAAGAAACATACCTTTTCATCCATAACATTTTTTGGCCGTGTTTGTCTTCTAACTTTGTTTAGACATAATCATAATCTATATTTATTCTAATATTGTAAAGAGGAATGATTTGTATTTTTGTGTGTATGTTTGTAATGCATAAACTCAAAAACTACTGGTCCGATTTCAAAAACTCTTTCGCCATTGGAAAGTTACATTCATCCTGAGTAACAAAGGCTATTTTTTACCCCACTGCAAAGAAGGATGGTAATGTTTTTATTGAAAAACTACGCGTGCGAAGCTGCGGATTGGTCAGCTAGTTACTGATATAAACGGATATTTATCGCGTATGTATATTTTATTTGGTCACCTATAAATTCTATTGATGCAAAATAATTCTTATTAAACTCTTCCTATTCTTTTAAACCAGTCGCTCTTATTGATCGAACCGTCTTGCCTACGACATTGTTTATCCTCCAATCAAAGGTGTCTATACTGCAGCTGTCCGTAACACCTGATACTAGTACGTAAATTTCGGTTCCGAAGTATCTCTTGTTTATGAAAATCAAAGCTGACCATCTGAAACCGGATTAAAACTTTGGAACGTGATTATTATATTATACTCGTAGCTGCCTCACATTACAGAGTTCGTTCGCCTCGAAATAGTTGACTGAAATTTTTGCACCATAATTCAGCTCAGCGCAAGAAACTTAAAGAGGCTTTCATTTGCTGCATAATTGGTACCGGCCGGATAGGCCTATGTTTAATTGATTTTAATGTTCGGTGCTCCTTACTACGATATCAGCACGTCCCGGCGGAGCAGGCTGGAGCAGGATTAGGCCGGTGGGCTGCAAGCTACCGGCTCACCTTGGAGAGTAATTATAATGATCGGCGCCGAAACTCCAGTCTGGAACGGGAGTCCTTCCTGGAGAGGCGTGCCGGGTGACGGGTGGCGCAGAGGTACGCCCACGCACCCTTCCATCCCCCTCTTACTTTCAGGCGCACCAGGAAAATCACTAGCTGCTTCCTTTTCCCCCGTCCCGCCGAAACTCCCACGCCCTGTAATAACCCAATTTGTAAGAACCCCCTATTTTCAAGGACGGCCGTCGGTCTTTATGGCGGCGGCGACGACGGCGGCGTTGATTCCCGACCTTGTTTATTTCAGTTTCTTTTTGTTTAGGAACTCGCTGAACTTATTTTCGTACGTCTGAACCCGGCCGGGGTTCGCTTGTTTTTGTAGTGTCAGATTGTCCGATGCCGAATTGATATGTCGCTCACAAAGGCGTTCGCGAGCACCTTTGTGCCAATAACTACTACTCGATACCAATTATGTGGTGTTCAAAGGCGCCACATGATTTCAACTAGTTTGGCCGCGATAAGTAATTGAACGTGCTTGTATTTGGTTTGAACGTCGATCACCGGTCCGTGAATTTGTTCGTTACGGTGGGCAATAAAAAGTTTGAGGGAATGAGGGATTATTGGTATTTCATGTATTCCTGATGTAAATTCTAGATCATCCTTTGGTGTTAAAAGAAAAATTGGGGTCGTTGCGGGTTGCTGGGTATTTTTGGGTTCAACTGTGTCAGCTCGCGGTTCGCGGTTCTATATGGAAATATGTGACTGTGGGGAATGCCTCATTTGTTTAGGGTTAGGAAGGTCAAGGTTGTCCAAGGCACCCTTATCAAAACCCGTCCTTTTGGTCCGTCTAGACGGTATCACACCTCCAACGCTTTGGATTACAGATCAATTACGGATTTTGTTACATTTATAAGATAATTCAATTTTTAATCTTAGAAGAATCACAATGACCCATGTGTCAAAAATGGTTATTCGTTGAAAAATATAATTTATTCAAGATCTATTTATATTGAGTAGAGAAACTAACTAATTAATTTTTTGTCTGATTTCTTTTGAACTTTATCAAACTATCACTTACAACTTGATTAAAGCCTCCTAGCAATTGGTATAAACAGTGAAAATTGGAGGCCTATCTAATTTATTCTAGATGCATACATAATGCAGGAACAGTTAGTTCGTCGGTGAAAATTCTAGATACCCACCTAATTCAATTGTCTAGCTTGAATCAGGATGCACCGAACGTGCGTAGGCATGCTAAATCCTTCGTATTACACGGACCTTGTACCAGAACTAAATACTAAACTATGGCCATACGCACTTTAAACATTGCTTCGAATATTAATGGTGGGCTAACAGTAGGTTCCCTAGCTACCAGTATACGGATTCGAATGAAAACTGCTCGAACTCTGTGAATTATTAAACTCCTGTATCCTATTGATTTACGTTCCTTTTATGTGGTCGAGTCCTCTTTATGGAACGAATGTGAGTGAGATAGCGAGTGAGGAAACCTTTACAAATAGAATGCATACATTTTAGGGAAAGTGTTATCGGCTGGACTTCAATGTAATCTTCAATGGTTTGATAAATTTAGGGGCGTCGCCCTCATATTTGAGAGAATTTTGTACAACGTATCATTGATTTTATCAAAGCCTTAGCTAATAGATTTGGCTTTAAAAAAGTGCAAACGAAAATAATTCTTGAAATTCTTAGGTCGGTAATAAAACATTATCAATTGAAGAAAAACCGCACAAAAATCTTTCAATTCCAGTAAAATCACATTCAATAGCGGAATAAAATAAGGCGTTCACAAAACATGTTGAAACGAAGAAAATAAGTTGATGTTTTTGGCTTTGCTTTATCGGCGGCATTTCTTTCTCATTGCGGGTGAAATATGCCACCGTAGAGGCATTTTCAGTACTACAACATCAAAATAAATTGTGAAAATTTTAATCAGAACTAATATGTGTTGGATGATTTACATAATGCTAGTATCCGATGGGAGTCAATAATCTATTCTATTATTCCCGCGTAGACCTTTAGTTGCATATGTACTGGATGTAGGTTGGCTCTACAGAGACTCGTACTCAAAACTTTCACTTGCTCCACTGCTCCACCCTGTAACCCAGGCCACCACCCCCACCCCATTCAATGGCTCCGAGCCTAGCGCTGTATTTGACAAAATGCTCTAGTTACAATAGTGTAGTTACCAAAATAACAAGAACCTTTGACCTTTACGATGCTTCAGATGGACTTCATTGGTAGGTACTTCAGCCGGACCTCACGTTAGCAGTTTGAATGATCGACTTAACGTAATTTTGGGCGTCGCACCTCGTAAAAAGAATACCGGCGTCCCTGATGCGCAGGGAGCGCGGCAGCCCTAACAGCTACCTGCAATTCATTGCAGGGAGGCTGAACTTCGACTGTTCCTTCATGGAACACTGGACGAGAGTGCACACTGTGCACGTCTAGTGTCTCAGGAGTCGAATGATACTGTCTGTTATTTTATGTGTACCTATTTTAAGTTATTTGTTTTCTTCATTGTATATTGTTGTATTTTATGTAATATGGACTAGGCTTTATATGTTAGTGCGAGCATGAAATAAAGAAATTGAATTGAATTAAAATTGTATTTCCATAAAGTCACCTGGAAGCGTAATTGAAATATCAGCTGTAAAAGTGCGGATCGGCTGGAGGTTCAACGACGCTAACTGTTTCGCTAATGCACTATCGTAACTAGTGTACAGCATCTTTAAATACCTGAATTGTCCACCTGAATGTGCCAGTGCAGTCCGTCTGCAAGCACCATCAGTCTGCCGTATTCCGCTCATTTTTTTTGAAACCCTTTGTATTAGAATATCAATTCAGAGCTGAAATTTGTCAAAGAAATGACTTTTCAGGCGTTTAATCACGTTAAATGCTGAGACTAGAGCGGTATCCTAAGGACTGCCAATTTAGTAAAATGTTTTACCGATTCGGCCTTCAGAATTCGTTCTTCAGGGTCTAACACGTGTCATCATAAAAATCTATTTTCGTATACTAGGTTCTGAATTTTTATTAGATTCGGCCTTAAGTACGGCATTTACCTAGTCGTAATGTTGTAACGCTTTGTAGTATCTACATAGTTACAATTTAGTTAACAAAACATAGTGCATCTTATTCCTAAAACTTGGAAATAGGTTTAAAGAAAACTAGAAAGTGCTATAAAAGCCACGCTTCAACTTTATCGGTACCTACCTACATACGTAATGTCTGGAATCTCAAATCTCCAAACAAAAAGTAAAATGGATTTTAATACAAAACTCAGCAGCCTACGCATAGTGTGCAGGGTGGAATAACTTATAGCGGCATAAGCGTGAATCGAGGTCGGCTGGTCTGAAGCGAAAACTAGCTGAAAGCACGCACAGACGCACGCAATTGCCAACCCTAGAAACCTTCCATTTCAACCGACTGAATCACCAGAAACGCTGTACATTTCCGCCGTGGAATAGCTGGCGCCGCTCGCTATCGGCACTAGCCATCCAATGTATAAATCGTACTACCGTTTTCAATTTCAGGGGCAATTTTCGGAGGTATTTTCAGTCATTGGTTCGAGCAATAAAGGACTTTAGCACAAAGTGGTAGGGATTTGAATTGTTTGAGGATTGCCAGTGATCAGTAAGGTTTCCTAGGATCGGCCGGGGATTTTGCTGTCCTAGATAAAGTTAGGGTCTGTTTACACGCAATAGCTGTATTTTTATTATTCTTATGGAGGAGCTTCAAAATGGTGTTAGACCGTTGATAGAATAAACCGGTCTTGTTTGCAACCAGTTTTAATTTGCATATTTTTCTAGAAAGTTTTTTTAAGATATCTGCTATTCGACCGAAAATATATTAAAAGAAGGACTAAAACTCATTAAATGCCTGCTCTAGTGACACGGTTTCTTGGTACTAACTAATCTCGTTTACAATAATTAACACCCAAGCTCACGATCCACCAGACAAAAGAGAAGCCAACAAAAAATTCAGCACTAAATCGGTCACGTAAAGATCGAGCAAAAATGCAGTGCGAATAAAAATCCGTGACGGCCTTGAGAATTACACTATTAGATCGTACATTAGAGAAAAACGTAGTTAGAAGTCGGAGCGTTGGCGAGCGCAAATTAAAAAAAAACTAGCGACTTGCAAGACGGGGCTATTGCCCTCCCCATTCCATTGCAAGGCCACCCAGGGCCGCATTCGGAGGCACACCGTAGCCATGACGATAGCGCGGGCGAGAGCTCGTTGCGATAGTGACGCACCCTCCCCCCCACGCTTCCCCCACACTCCCTTGCTCCGCTTATTACGAGCTCTTTTCAATTTGCCTCAATGGCGGCTAAATCTTTACCTGAAGGCCGACAATATTATGTCAGGTGGTTACGGTACGGCCGCCGACTTGTGCCTTGATTCCGTCAAATTTGCCGCCAGAAATACAAGCTTCGTTATATTACGTAATTAATAATTAGGTTTGTTTTTTGCTCCTCCGTAATTTGATGTCCAGATGATCAATATTGAAAAGCCGTCCTATTTTATTTAATATCGAAGCCGGGAATTTGAAATTCTAATAAACTTAGTAGTAGATGAAAAGGAGGCTGTTTTAACGTCTGAAATATTTACGAAAGATAAACATTTTTAATTTTTTTACAGAGGAATTTGAGGCTAACATCGTGAGGGGATATAGGACAGATTTTTTATTCTTTTATTTTAACTGGTAGATCTGCGTTTCGATCTTCGTCACCACAATCTCACCTGGTGGTAAGCGATGGTATGGTCTAAGATGAAGCACGAAAATCTAGAAGAAACCTATTCACTCTTACAGTGGCCCGGGTTGTATTCTTACAGATATCTTAGTGTTTACTCAGGAGGAAATGACGAGTAGATAAACCTCCCTCCTTCTAGGATAATTCATCATTTCCCCAGAATCACCTCAGGTTACAAAACCAAGAATTTTATTAACACACACATTTCTGCAAAACGTTTTAATTTAAGTTTGTTTTATGACGTTTATAATGTGTATAATTTATACTACTTATACCCTAAATATCCTAACTTTGATCTCAGAATATTATTCCGACATATTTTAATTAGACGAACTCTGGAGTTTGTTGAACATTCATTATCGACTTATGTAAATAATGATACATAATTAATTATTATTATGTTAAAAAGAAATACGTCCTAGACTCTGTTGATAAGGAACCTATTCTCTTCTTATTCGTAGCATTCTTGGCAGAGTGGTCGTGGTCGTCATGTCAGGATTGTGGCGCGCTTAACTACCCTTCGCCACTCTTGTCGCACCGCTGCTCTTCTGGTACACTGATTCAAAGGAATATCTATGGCAGCCTTTATTTTATCTCATAGATTATCTGCCACGCGCTCTTTTGCCGTCAACCCTCCCTTGCACCACCAAACGTTAAATGAAGAGCTCCCTGCGTCGCGACACGTGTCCAAAGAAGGTGAGAATGCGAGATTGTAGCGTGGAAGAGAGACGCTGCTTGATGCCGAGTTCTTAAAGTATGGACTGATCGGTACGGAATTCTGTCCATGCATTCTTTTCCAGCACCACAACTCGCGAGCGTCTACCTTCTTTTTCTCACTTTCCGGGAGAGTCCATGTCTCTAAAGTGTACAGGAATATGGGAAACACTAGTGATCTTACAAGACGAGTCTTGGTGGCTTTCGTAATGTTCCTGTTTCTCGATATCTTCTTCAGTTTTTCAGTTTTCTGATCTAGAAATCGCGATACGTCTCTTGATTTTGTCAACGCATCCTCCATTGTTTCTAATCAATGCTCCAAGATAAACGTATGATTTAGACAACATCACATATCTCAATTTCTGTGATTTCCGGCCTATAAGAAACCTATTACCACAGATAAAATCATATCGACCTTTCTTTTAGTTATATTACTAAGGTAGTAAATACTGTAGCCTATGGACATTAGTAGTCCCAAGCAAATACAATTTTTTATTCGCTCTTACGGATAAGCAGTCCTTGGATTACACCGCCTTATCAGAAGTAGAACAAAGGGCATTACAACAAACATAAAAGTGATTTAATTTAAGTTACACTGTGTGTACACGGGTAAAAATCTTGGCGTGTCCAGTTGACGAAACAGTAAGTGATACTAATTTTGAGTATCACCAACTGGACACACGTGTGTTCAGTCTCTTGTGTCAAGTTAGTGAATAACCCACCCGTATGACTGGAATTTTAAAAAGGTTCTATTAGTAGTACTGTATACTGTAGTTACTCTTGAGATGTGTACCTACACTGTGCCAAATAGTTATGAATATTTGTATAAGGAAACACTTTTTAATACCTACTACCTTAGCACCAACGGTACACAATAAACTTTACATACAATAAATAAATAAATAAAAATATTTTATATCAGACAACTAGAGTCCATATCTTAAGACTAAAACACACACAAAAATATATATATAACAACAAACAAGAACAACTAAATATATATATAAATAAATATATAGGCACTGGGTGAAAAAAGAAAGCACCATTTTGTGCCAAGGGTGACTAACTGAGGAAATTATTTCCTTCATTAATCACCCTCCGCACAAAACACTTCCAGAGCGGAGATGTGCAGCACTCAGCCACCGTCCTCAGGATGCTGTTGTAACTGCCCCAAACTGCTCATCAGCGATGCCGTTTTTTACGCATGATGGGTGAAAGCCATCTGTGTAATAGTAGGCAAACATTAGATTAGATAATACTTTATTGCACACCACGAATCAAATACATATAAAAAACAACTACGTAAATCTATGGATACAATTGGCGGTCTTATCGCTACTTAGCGATCTCAACCTGACAACCTTTGGATGGAATGGACTGTGTAGACATTACCTGGGGTGTAATGGTGTACCTAACATACTACATGTACATACATACTAATACTAATTATATAAAAAATATAAAACTTACATAAATGAAAGTTACATGAATCTAAATAATAACTACTCATAATAATTTATAGATACATACTTAGACTTATTTAAGAAACAAATAATTAATGATAAATACATATATATTTACGACAAATACTCAGATAGTGTTCTCTGAGCATACGTTTAAAAATGGCAAGTGACTTGGCACATCTGTTAGCCACCGGCAGCGCGTTCCATAACCGGACAGCCTGCACTGTAAAAGACTTATCAAAGTAGGAGGAGGAGTGTACAGGTGTCCTGAGTTGGAGTGTGTCAGATGAACGCAAGGATCGAGGATTGGATTGATAGAGGAAATGGAAGCGTTCTTTAAGATACACATTCTATAACACAGATGGCTTTCACGCCATCAGTCGCAAAAAAACGGCATCGCTGATGAGCAGAGGTACCTAACAATATATACCTAACAATACCTTTCAGTCTATTGGTGAAGCGTTTAGCCGCTTACTCCGAAACCATCTCATTAGAACGGTATAAAATAATTTAACACTTCAACGCACTCAAACAAGACGTTCTCAGTCCGGCCCTGGGTAGCAGAACTAGTCACTGTGCAAATAATAGTATTAAACTACAGATGTTTCACTCCTACGATATATAAAAACAAACGTATGAAATGAGCCGCTACAATGCTCTTTATTGTTTCAGTACTTTATGTAACCGCTATGCTTTCCTTAATATTATTTTACATATATCTCTTCTATCTTAGTCATAAAAAGTCTCTATATATCTGATTAAGGTTGTGTGGAAGAAATCGCTTCATATCGATAAGACTTTTATATTGTTTTTGCGAGACGTTGACTATCAGGGTCTGAAGGCATAGGAGATCGATTGCAGAAGGATTATGTTTGGGTTTTTTCGTACCACGCTTTTATATCGTCCAATTTCGATGTATCAAATGTAGAGAGCTACATACCAGGGCAACTTCTTACAAATTAGCGTCTGTTCATACGGTCCACAACCACACCACAGCAACAGAAATGTGGCTAGTGTGAATGGGAACTATGAAGTGGGTGAACTTGCGTTGTGGCCGGTATTGACAACACGTTCGCGACACAGTTGATGTGACTGCAAAATGTGGTACGCGGGATTGGAACTCTACGTTTTTTTTTACGATTTTGTGGCCAGCCACACTTTTATCGTTGTGGTGTGGTTGACGCCCATCTGAACGGAAACTTCTGCCACTGTACATACCAGATATAAGCCTCACATTTCTAAAAATTAAAAAACGATTAAATTGTTATTTTGTGTAGAGAAGTTAGGCCAACTTAATAAGCATCTAAATTCAATGGAAGAACGCTCATTTTCAATTGAAGATTATTAAAAGTGACGTAGAGCTAGGGCTAGAACAGTTTGTGCCAACCCGCATCTAGCTATTTGTAAGAGGGCCTCGAACTTCGTTCCTCCCCCTCCTACTTCCCCTTAGAACTACTCAACCCACTGATCCTATCGTATGTCTAATACTGCATGTCTGTAAGGTTGTTTGTTTGTGTATATACAGGTTGGCGACGTAAACGGTGTCAGTTTTAAGAGAGGTGAATTTGCATGTGATAATACGACAAGAATCAATAAAGAAATATTTCAAAAAATCTACTTTTTTATATGCACGAAGGATAAATCAGTTTCAATGAATGTACTATTTGCGTACCTCAGTTTTATTTCTCATTTAAAAATATTGTCACTTACAATTACTAATACTATGTCGTATCAGATTAATACTACATAAGTAGGGTGGGTTCCCAATGAGTCACACTGTTACAAGGGGTGTGACTCGTTGGGAATAATTAGTAAACAATTACATAAACAAATCAGTTTAGTAACAGCATACAAGTAGGTGGTAGGTGGTTAATATTTAGTTGAACGTTAATAGTTTATATAAATTAGTATACAGATTATTGATGGATCTTTCCAGTGGCGTAGCGTAGTAGGGGCGGCAGGGGCGGCCCGCCCTGGGCGGCACCTTTAAGGGGCGGCAAAATTTAACAATAAATAATAATAATATCTTATAAATATTTAGACCATTACATATTTTTATCACATAAGCAATGGAAAGCTGTCACAGAAATTTATAAAAATTGAAATTGATTAAAAACTATTTAAAATCAACAATGAGTTGGTCCTTTAAAGCTAACCAATCTGGCTATCCTGTCTATTGAGCAAGAGGTGTGTGATGCTATAGACATTGCTAGTGCAATAAAAGAATCTGCTCATAAAAAAAAGTAATCGATTAAAGTTTTAGTTAAAGATAGAATTTATTATAGTCTATTAAATTGAAATACCTAAATAAGAGGGCGGCAAAATTTTCTTCCGCCCCGGGCGGCTGACACCCACGCTACGCCGCTGGATCTTTCCTGTGAGCTAGGTAGGCCTAGCTTATTTAACGCATGACTTGAGAACGAGCGCAGTGCAATAATGCATAAGTGTGTTCAATTTTTTTCGTAATTACCTTATAAAGAACTCTCAATCTGATGAAGGTTCACGAATTGAACCAAAACATTGGCGGTCGTAACTCTGATAAAACGGTACGTGATAAATCCAGTTTTTAAACGACTCCAAAAAAGGAGGAGGATCTCAATTCGACTGTATGTTTTTTTTTGTATGTATGTTCCCCGATTACTCGAAGACGCCTGGACCGATTCGAGAAATTCTTTTTTGACCTTCCTAGGTGATCCCATTGACATCAAGTCAGGATCAGATGGGATCCCAAAAAAATCGAGGGAAACACTCAAATTTTATAGGAACGCAATTCGGTCTTGTTTTTTTTTATACAACTTATATGGCAAACGAGCATGCAGTCCACCAGATGTTAAGTGGCTACTGCAGCCCATGGATATCCACATAGAATTCAAAACAAGCTATTATGTTGTCTTGATCTCTATGTGGATACGTTTCCATACTATAGGACTTAGCTGGTATGCCTATGTGCCAGTAATTACAGGAACATACCATTACCATCTAACCGGAACACAGCAGCACAAGTACTGCTATTTGACGGCAGATAAAAGTAAGGCGGTGGTGCCCACGTTTTTACCTCACAACTCCATCAATCAAACCTATTTAGAAAATTCTTTTTTTGTTTAAAAGGATATATTTTCATGTTGGTCTCATAGAAATTTAATCAATATCAGTTCAGTAGTTTAGTTAAGTTGGTTATATTTCTGTTAAAAAGTTACTTGTGTGATAAAATGAAGCACAGTATATAAGGTAAATTATATGACGACCTCCGTGGTGCAGTGGGCGAATAGCCGACTGAGACGCAGGAGGTAGCGGGTTAGATTCCCACCGCGGAACAAATGTTTGCATGATCTACAGATATTTGTTCCGAGTCTGGTTGTTTCTCTATATATTATAAGTATGTATGTATTTACAAAAAATATATATATATAATTATTCTATCAGTTATCTGGTTCCCATAGTACAAGCTCTGCTTAGTTTGGGGCTAGATAGCGCTGTGCGAAATGTCCAGCAATATATATACACAACATTTCATGCATTTAAAAAAAATCATTATAATACATCAAATGTCGGCCATAGACCGGTCGCTCTGGAATTCTACAGAGTAGGGAATTTCTATTGCTTTGACCACCTATTGCTAATAAAGATAGTGATGATGACTGTCTTTATATTGGATTGGTTATGATGTTTGTCTTAAAACACTAGCTGTTGACCGCGACTTCGTACGCGTTACACAATATGTAGGTACAAGGGCGGAACCAGGATTTTTTTCTGAGAGTGGCATAAGGGGCGGACGGGCAAAAAAATCAACACTACTTCAAGTTTATTTGTACGCGTTCGATTATGTATAGGAAGGCTCATGAAAGTGTCAAAACAATAGAGTTATTAAATGTTTAATAAAGGCAGTTTTCTTTTATGTTTCCTGCTAAAGATCTCCAGCACTTCATTAGCGTTCATTTTTGCAATTCCAGCCAGAAATAGACAAGAGTTTCACTCATGTTCTTTCTGTTATTTCATTAATATATTTTAACAACTCTGATAATTTACTTTGCTTCTAAGTATGTACTGTGATGCAATCTCCACAGTACACAAAAATATCGTCTAGGGAGAGGGGGGGGGGGGGGAAGTGCCCCCGTACCCTCCCACTTAAATTTGCCCTTGTGTAGGTAACCTAGAAATAAAGCTAAACTCGCTGTTGCAACTTGACTTGCCACCCCATTTTTATTCCATGGAACCTGATTTATGGGATAAAAATTAACTGTGTGTTAATACAGCCTATGTGTTATTACGTACATACTCAATTTCATTGAAATCCGAAGTGATTGAGTAACAAACAAACAAACAATTAAAAAAACAAACAATACCGCCGCGGAACAAATTTTTGCATGATCAACAAATGTTTGTTCCGGGTCTGGATGTTTTTTTATAAAGTATGTATTTACAAAAAAAAAGTATATACTTAAGTATCTTAACAGTTATCGGGTTTCATTAATACAAGCTCGGCTTAGTAGCTAGATAGCGCTGTGTGAAATGTCCAGCAATATTTATTTATTCAAACATCCAAACTTTCGCATTTATAATATTAGTGTGATTCTGTTCGGGTATTTAGCGAGCAAAACCAAGAGATATACTAGTTACATTCAGCGCAGATTTCAGTGTGTGTTGTTGATGTGGTGTTTGTATCAAATTGCTGGTATCGATTTCACTCTACATCTTAGAGAATATCTAATAATAAAATTAGTCTTTGCCGAAGCCGTACCCAAACCAATATTGTTCATAAACTCAGCTTGCAAAGCTATATTAAAGACTGAATAGAACTATTTAATTTGAAGTTACCTCTTAATTATCCTAGTGTGAGCTTAAGACCTAGAGCAGGGATTCCCAAACTATTTTGGGCAAGAGACCCCTTTTCCAAAATGAACTGATACCTCAAATCCCTATAGCCAAATTACGTTAAAAATCTTCTTCAGTTTTTTTCCTATTGATACATAAACCTTACCAATTTAAAAACTTTGTAGTTGTTACGTGAGTAAGCTTCACATCATTTTCTCATCAAAACTTTACAACATAAATACACATAAAATTCAGTAGATATCGACCCTTCGTGGTCGAAATCGGTGTCTCAGTGGTCGACATAATAGTTTTTTATATCTACAATTTTAAATTATTTTAATTTAAATATTATTTGTCAAAACATTACCTATTTAAGTATTATATGTACGTAAAAGTATGTATTTGAAAGTATATACGTGGAAATGAAAAAGAATATTAAAATCGCAAAGTCAAGATAAAAAACTAATATGTCGACCCCTGAGACACCAATTTCGACCACGAAGGGTCGATATCGACCACTTTGGGAATCCCTGACCTAGAGCATCTGGCTAGGAAAGGTTGTTGTCATATTTTATAGTTGTCACGTAAGATAAAGCTCGTTAAATTAATTCTTATTGAATTACGTATGTTTTTAATATTTTTGGAGACGGAACAATTTAATGAGTCCATAATATTATTAAAGAACTTAGCAAGGCCAAAGGCAAATTTATCATGTTTACTAATCACAACATCAAACACTTTTATTATATATTAATTGCCCACTCGCGGCTTCGCACGCTTAAAATTTCCCGTTCCCGTGGGAACTTTGGGATAAAAACTATATAAAAAACACTCTTGTGGAAGTGACGCAACACTTCATGTTAATGACTTCACGTCATTGAACGATGGTTAAATTATATGGATATTATTCATACAAAAATACTAAAATCAAGATTAAAAAATATGGGCGGGGGGAGGAGGGTGAAACATACTTTACGACATATTCTCATATATACCAAATATACAAAAAAAAATCATTAAAATCGGTCAACCCGTTTCGGAGGAGTGCGACTACATGAGACACGAGATTTTTTTATAGTAGATTTTAATTAGTCGTCAGAGCCGACTTAATGTTATGATAGGTTTAATAGCAATTTTAAAATTATATGTTATGTAAAATAAAACAAAATTGATAAGAATCGATTGTTAAAATAAATGAATTCTTATAAAATATTAGCTGAACAACTTATTAAGGACTCGTAAGGAAAATAGCAATGCGAAAGTATATTGTGTCAGTCACAGTGAAACTTGAAGCATTAGCTTGATATCCAGGGTTCTGAGACAATAAAATAGTTACAGGATGATAAATACAAGTATCTTATTTCACGGCCCTTAAATACCTAAATATTTATATATTTAAACTTCTATTTATTTCCTACATAAACACTTCAACTATAGTTTTAAAACTATCACGGTTATCTATATCATTTTACTAATAACAGGATATTTGTTAACATTTGATCGACATTTTGCCATTTTTGCATGCGTCATCATGACCATGGAATAATCTCGTCAAACAAGGGTTTTAGTGAAAATAAGTATTATTTTTGATCGAGCGAAGCGACATCTCCAAATTAACTTCGGCGGTAAATCGGCGTTGTATGTATGTATGTTTGTTTGTCCGAGGATAACTTTCGAAGCGTTGATTCGATCATCGTAAAATTTGGTATATGAGTAGGTAGTATTGACGCAATCCTGTTGTGACCAAATGAGTTAAAAATGTTTGGGGGTGGTTGAGATACTGGGGTTCAAGTGGGGTAAATAAAATCAAAATGAGACTGTTTCGTCAAATAGGACGTCTAATGAAAGGTCTTTATTTGTACATTTCTCAGTCTAGTCATTTGGTTCTGCATTTCATGGCACTATTTTGATAGTAAAATATTACATATATATATTTTTGTTTTAAGGGAGAGTTGCGAGATCTCAGTTCGAGGCGAACGACTAGTACCTTTAAATGCAAATATTCTTCATCTATAATTATTAAAATGCTCAATAAATTTAGCAAAGAGGTGTCAAGAGACAGCTTTATAAACATAACGTTGTAATGTGTGTACTCTATCGACTTAAATAAAACTTGTACAAATATTAGTTTAGTCCTCCATACCTACGCAGGTAGTTCATTAAAACCCTCTAATGAAACAGTATTTTTTCGACTGAAAACCTTTTGTTTTTAAACAAAACGGGTCTTTTCGCGCGCAGATTTATAACAAAATTATAATTTTGACTCGATTTAGATCCACGCGTAACTTCAGATACTGTTAGTATTCGAAACAGTGATACGATTCAGAAAACCAAATGCGGGTAGTTAGTGACAACATTCGCGCTTCCCGGCAATGACACCCGCCCTTTCAGTCTCTCGTGACCACGGCCGATGTAACTTGGTCGAGGTTAGTCTAAATTATAATTTTGATATAAAAATTAATAAAATAATTGCGCGAAAAGACCCGTTTTGTCTTAAAAACATGAGTATAGATCGCGAAAATTTAAAAAGTTCTATTGAAAACCTTTTCTCATAATGTGAGAGTTTAATTTCCCTTCGTGAAGATGAAACAATCTATGGACATGACATGCATTGAATATAAATGCACCTTTATATAATTCATAAAACAACGGTTTTTTTAAGAGTTTTATTGTTTGAGATCTTATAATGTATCAGTTATGCCAGCGCCACACTGTGCGCAGTTTGAAGAAACATTATTGCTCCATATAACTACCAGGCGGAAGTGTCCCTAAGACACTGGCTACATTGCCCCGCTGAATTGCAATGTTTATGCGTTGACCGCAGATAAATGCCAGCTCTCGGATCACACGTCGCTTCGACGGAGAAAATTATTTTGAAAACGCGATGGGCCTCGGTACCCCATGGACCCAGGGTCTCGATCAATTGGTTCAAATACGTAAGCTCTGTCGAGACTTCTATATTTACGCCGCTTGAGATCTTCGGCTGAATTTGCCGCCACACCGGCCTCAACTGATGTACCAGACATATGAGATGGCGCAAGGGTCTCGACGCACGTGGCGTCCCACACCAAAGGCCTACCCTTCTCTCAAGGCACAAGAATCATACCATCAGGCCGCTTGCCATCGTCACGTATCATACCGTTCCTAACACAATCATTTATGTATCTTGCTTATTAAAGTTTTTTTTTCCGTCTATTTGAAATGTAACTGTATTGTGTATAAAGTAGCAAGTAAATCTCTGTTTGATTGTTCTACTCGTACATTGAGTCCGGTTCCAATCCTAAAACGAAGCGACTAGAAAAGAAAAAATCAACAATCATCCAGAAACTTTCGTCTATATTGTTAGTTAAATACCGTATACCTATATTTAGTACTATCTGGGCTCAAGTCAGCCCTGGGATTCGTCAAAGGGTGGTTGCCATAGTAACCAGCTTTCGAATCTCCCGATATAACGAAGGATTTATTGATTCGCATCCATTTCACTTGCAATGTTTGTACAATGTTTAATTAAATTTTCACGGTCCGATTCAATCATTTGATGAATCTATTTAAAAGGGTGTGAAAGAAGTTGTGTCATTGAAAATACCTTATTTGTTAAAATGAAACCTGATCTGATATTATTTGACAGATTTGATATCTGATGTTGATACTTGAAAGGAAAACTTTGTACCCTCGGCCCCATACAAAAGAGTGTGAGATAGCATAGATAATGTTTATATGGGAAAGGAGCGCAGATAACTAACATAAGCAAAAAAATAATTGAATAACGGTTGATATTCGACAACTGTGCGGACAACTAGTAATAATTTTAGTTTTTTTTATACAACTTATATGGCAAACGAGCATGCAGTCTACCAGATGTTAAGTGGCTACTGCAGCCCAGGGATATCCACATAGAATTCAAAACAAGCTATTATGTTGTCTTGACCTCTATGTGGATACGTTGCCATACTATAGAACTAAGCTGTTATGTCTATGTGCCAGTAATTACAGGAACATACCATTACCATCTAACAGGAATACAGCAGAACAAGTACTACTATTTGGCGGTAGATAAAGGTAAGGAGGTGGTGCCCACTTCTTCGAGCCCTTTCACAAAAGCTCTACCACCAGTAAAAAATACCACCAGTAATTTGTTAAAATTAAAAATAGTTGATCAAGAATAAACATATAGACAATCATTTATTCACTACATTAGCATACAATACAGTTACATTTTAAGAGAGAGGAAATACTTAAGATTAAACAATTAAACAGTATAAACGGAAAACATAAATAAAAATATGGGAGAACTTGGTAGATACAGCTGCACTTATGTGCTACAGCAGTAAATGGGACTCGACTCAGCATTACACATATGTATCGGGACTTTTTTCTTGTCTGGCTAATTTCATCTTAATTATTTGAAAAGTAGAGAGCAACTTCCACACCCTTCTCTGTTGTCTGGTTTAAGTTCTCTCGCCGTGTACATGCATCGGCTCAGCGCACTAATAATGGCACCGATAAGTAACACCATACACGGCTGCCTGACCAGAGTCTGTAGGTAAACTAGTCATATCACAATAATTGATCGAGCGAAGCCAGATCTCCAAATGAACTTGGGCAAATCGGCGTTGTATGTATGTATGTTTGTTTGTCCGAGGATAACTTTCGAAGCGTTTATTCGATCATCGTCAAATTCGGTATATAGGTAGGTAGTGATAGTACAATTTTGGTGTGACTAAATGAGCTACACATGTGTGGGGGTTGTTGAGATATTGGTGTTCAAGAGGGGTAAATACAAACAAAATGGGACTATCCGGTCAAGTGGCACGTCTAATAAAAGGTCTTTGTGAGTATATGTCGACTTTATTTTTTTGTTTTTAATTTACCTTGTAGTTTTTAAGATAATACCCATAATAATAACTGAACTTTGACAAAATTCACAGGGTACACCAGTGACCCCACAGCGCTGAAATTTGGTATGCGTGTAGCTTTAGTGACACAAATATAGGGAAAAGTCCGAAATCCAGAAAAACTGTAATTTCTACCCAAAAACAAACCATTTTATATGAACTCCTGTTTGCTGTAATTTGAAAGAAACTGTAGGTCAAATAAGTGGGTTTCCATTTCGTTACACTATTTTGATAGTCAAAGATTATAAATAATATTTTTTTGTTTTTATAGGAGACTCGCGAGATCTCAGTTCGGGGCGAAACACTAGTATTAAGTATCTTATATTGGCAATGGTATCGCATTTAAACGACCTCCTCGGCGCAGTGGCGAATATTCGGCTGAGGTTGCGAGTTCAATTCCCGCTGCGAAACAAATGTTTGCATGATCTACAAATATTTGTTCCTGGCCTACGTGGTTTTGAATAAGTCTATATTACAAAACAATAATCAATTCAGTTCAATTAATAATTAACCTCCTTTACAGCATCCGTTTCATTTTTTCTACTCCGCCCTACCTCAAAGAACGCTTCGAGTTTCTTCATGTTTCCAACTCCCGGTCCTTACGCTCCGCTTAAAACCTTAAATTGAAAACTCCTCATGATACCTCAGTACTTTATACTAACTCCTTCACTCTTCAGGCTACCAGACTCTGGAATGCACTACCTGTTTCAATTCGTAACACCAAGTCCCTTCCCGTTTTTAAAAACATGGTTAATAAACATTATCTGTCGTCCATCGGTCACTAAGACTTCTGAACTTTAAATTTTATAAATAATTTTTTTTTCTAATTACCTATGTATTTAGAAGTAGGTTATTTAATATTATAAAATTATTTATATTTATTTATATGTATGTTTTACTTTAGTAATTTATGTACCTGTTCTGTTAGTTATTATTTGATTAACGCCGCACTCCTCATTTGTTCACACAGATCCTGTCCATCCAAATGTTGCCTGGAAGAGATCGCTTTTAGCGATAAGCCCGCCCATTGTACCTTTGATTTAATCGTGTATTCTCTATTGTTTGTTTTATTTTTAATGGTGTGCAATAAATAAATTATATTTCTATCTATCAATATTTTTTTAGTTCCTACTAAGCTCTGCTTAGTTGCTGTGTGATATGTAAAGTCTAAGTAAAAATATATTTTTTTCCACCCATTATACCTAAAGATATAAGAAGAGTCAGCTTCATTTTCGAACTATACCTACTAATTTACGAGTAACGTTCTATATCTCATTATTTCGTGTGTGTGCATGCAAGAACCTTATTTTAGCCTAATTTCAGCTTTAATAAGCTAAACCCACGTTTAACATCTATTAAAAGCAGTAAAAACGCGACAGCTCATAGATACAATATCCATTTCAAGAACTACATGTTGACCTTTAAGAATACCATGACCGTGAGTGTTGATTCAAGTCTATTACGTAATCATAGCATCAATCTTTCCTTGTGATATCTGCTGTACGATTATGTGTTTTATGTCGGTGTATATAAAGCTTAGAATATTTTAGGATATATGGCCTTGCTAATTTGACATGATAGCTACTTGTTGCATCGTCATTTTTGGGTTAATAGTTTCCTTATTGATATTTTGGTTATCAGTAGCAGCGATTGCTACTATGTACAAATAAAATAAAATTAAACTAGTGGTTCGCCCCGAACTGAGATCTCGCGTAATATTGACTATCAAAATAGTGCCACGAAATAAAAATCCAAATAACTTGACCTACAGTTTCATTCAAGGGTTCCGTAAAGGCTACAGTACCATAGACCACATACATACGCTGCGGCAAGTCATACAGAAGACCGAAGAGTATAACTTGCCGCTATGTCTCACGTTTGTGGACTATGAGAAAGCCTTCGATTCGATCGAAACTTGGGCAGTGCTTGAGTCTCTCCAACGATGCCGTATAGACTATCGGTACATCGAAGTGTTGAAGTGTTTGTATAAAAACGCCACTATGTCAGTCCGAGTACACGAACAGAGCTCGAAGGCGATTCCCTTAAAAAGAGGCGTAAGACAGGGAGATGTCATCTCTCCGAAACTGTTTACGACCGCATTGGAAGATGCCTTCAAGCTTCTGGAATGGAAAGGACTGGGCATCAATATTAACGGCGAATACATCACTCACCTTCGGTTTGCCGACGATATTGTGGTCATGGCAAAGTCGATGGAAGAGCTCAGCACGATGCTCGAAGGCCTCAATCGAGTCTCCCAACGGGTAGGACTTAAAATGAACATGGACAAGACGAAAATCATGTCGAATGTTCGTCTTCGTCGGAATACGCATATCCTTTCTCTTCTCTATTCTATTCTTTTCAATCCCTTCTCTCCTCACTATCTGAAAGATAGATTTGAATTTCTCCATTCTTCAAATAACTATACTCTTAGGACATCAGAAAACTTGATACTCAGAACTCCTTCGCACAGCACTTCCTTTTACAGCGCTTCTTTTACTGTCCAGGCTCTTCAGCTGTGGAATGCTCTGCCCGAAGAAGTAAGACGGTCATCGTCCTTACACTTCTTCAAATTGAAGGTCATTACCTGACGATGTCATCTTCCTAGCGTTATTTATTTACTATTTATGTACTTATTTTATCTGTTAGTATAGTTTGCTATATGTATATACCTATATATTAGTCTATTTTATAAGTATATTAAGTATTAGGATTAAAACTTCATATTATTATTATATCTTAGAATATATTATGTGTAAATGTAATGTATCCTCTAAAGTACACCGCACTCCGTAATTTTTAAAAATTTCGCTCCATCCAAAGGTTGCCTGGAAGAGATCGCTTTTAGCGATAAGGCCGCCCATTGTATTGCCTTATTTATTTTAACCCAGTACTTATTTTTTTATTATTTCTGTTTGTGTGGTAATTCAATAAAGAGTTATCTATCTATCTATCTATCTAATGTCCATGTCGTCCCTGCCCCAGTTATGGTTGAGAACTCGGCTCTTGAAGTTGTCGCCGCGTATATATACCTAGGACAAACAGTCCAATTAGGTAGGTCCAACTTCGAGAAAGAGGTCAATCGTCAAATCCAACTCGGATGGGCAGCGTTTGGGAAACTTCGCAACGTCTTTTCGTCCAACATACCTCAGTGCCTTAAGACGAAAGTCTACAATCAGTGTGTGTTACCAGTGATGACATATGGAACCGAGACGTGGTCCTTCACTATTGGCCTTATGAATAAGCTCAGAGTCGTTTAACATTATATTACATTATTTCAATACTTTTTTAAAATTATAATATTAAAATCTTGATTTGGATACCCACCCATATCGCTATACTTGGAAGTAAAAAAATATACATATGAGAGAAAAAACCCAGTATCTGTTGGCTGTTAAGTTTAAATCCATAACAATTTTAATACTCTTTGCCGCCCTCGAGGGCTTAACGATTATTTTGGCACCCCATTTATCTAAATCCACCCAGTTATTTAATAAATACATACAAGGTGATAATAAAAGATTATTAAACGAGGGTATAAATCAGTGTCTTACGACACAGGCGCTATAATGAATCACGAACGTAACGAAGGATTATAGAGTTAACTCACGAGTGGAGCGACAGAGTTACTAGAATCCTGAATGCAGTGAGGGACTTAACAGTAATAATAATATAAGCACGCCCAAGATGCAGACAGCCACGAGAAGAATACACTACTTTTCACACTTTCTGCGATTAAAATTTTTTCATCGTAACAGCGTTTCCTAACATTTGCTTTTTAAGATACGTAAGATATAAGAATGCATAATAAGTCTAAATTAAAAGACTTAAGAAGACACAAAAAGATATAAGACGACCTAAGAAGACAAAGAAATTAGAAGACTTAACAAAAATAAAATAATACATAAGAAGACCTAAGACACAAGAAGACTTCTTAGGTCTTATTGTGCCTTAGGCACGAAGACACATTTTTGAGATACATATGTTTCGTTTTGAGAGGCTAGTTCGGTGTGGGTAGTTTTGGTTCAAATTTAAAAACAAATGAGGTTCCAAATTAAAATCACATTATGTCCACGCGGACATAATGAAAATCAGTACAACCTTACTCCCGGCTCAGCCTTAAATTTTTTTTTTTTTATTTATATCTAACTTGTAGACACACAAGCTGACGGGCCTCCTGATGTTAAGTGGTCACTCCCGTTACCTGGAGCTTTAATCACCCTGCTTTCGGTTGAGTTTACATGACATGTATTTTGACATTGTTGAGCAAAAAATTACAAAAATAAAAAATTTGATTGATAAAACTAAAATACTATACAGAAACAATTACAAAAATGTGTTATAAATTATCAAAAAGGCTGTATCACTGGTTTAACTATTGTATTATTAGAATAATGGTGTACATTATAAAAATAAAAAAATAAGTCCCAGAAGTTCAAACTAGGAGTTTGCCAAAGAGCGATGCAGCGCAGCATTTCGGGTATAAAGCGGATCGACCGGATCCCAAACTCCTGGCTGCGCTCGAAGACCGGCATCCCTGACGTGGGCATCAAGGCTGCAAAGCTGAAATGGGACTGGGCGGGTCATGTATCCCGTATGCAACACGATAGGTGGGCCAAGAAGACAAGCATATGGTCTCCTAAAGACGGACAGCGTCGCCGAGAAAGGCCTAAAAAGCGCTGGAGCGATGACATGGACGTCTTCCAAAGAGACCTGGCTCTAGATCGTGATAAGTGGAAGGAAGAGGGAAATGCCTTTGCCCAGCAGTGGGATAGTACGGGCAAGTAAAAAAAATCCTAAGACAGCGCTGACCATTATCAATACTATAGCTTTTGTACTCGAATCAATTCGTTTATATATGTATTTTGTTATGTACGACAATAATTGAAAACACACGTCTGGTTCAGATGGTTTAGTTTAGCTAGAATATTTATCCAGTAATCGATATATTTCCAATAAACAAATTTTAACGTAAATCGGCGTCGACTATGCGACGATGCTGCTTAGTCAGTTAAACAGGTACCAACTTACATGATGAATGAATATGATTTGTTTACCCATTTGATACAGGCTGTTTCATTGATATTTTTGGACTTGATATTAGGTTGTTTGAAAATTAAATTTTTTCTTTGATTTTCTAATAACCTATTTTACAACAACAATAGCCATGTTTTCATTTATAGTGTGATCATTAGTGCTGTGCACTCCCTGAGGTATGCGCGCGGCGTGACGGAGGGGAGAATCGGCTGCTGCGCTCTGTCAGTTCGCCGTCAACGCTCGTGGCGGCAGGTAGTGTTATTTGTATCGGACTGTCTATGTCATGTGCGTCTGACATAGACAGTCCGATACAAATAACACTACCTGCCGCCACGAGCGTTGACGGCGAACTGACAGAGCGCAGCAGCCGATTCTCCCCCCAGTCTCGCCGCGCGCATACCTCAGGGAGTGCACAGCACTAATGGTCACACTATAATATCATTTTTTTATACATTATAGGCTTGCGTTTGACCACGATCTCGCCCGATGGTAAGCGATGATGCAGTCTACGATGGTAAACGATGGTCGTACTTATCAAAACACCTAGTGTACCTAATATGTCAATATATAGGTATATACAACAAATGTTAAATTTACAAGAGCAGTAGGTACAAACGTTCGCCTTCGGCTCATCTTCGCGAGTATCGCTTGATCATTTTTCTTTCATTAAACAATTCTCCTTTGAATAAACAAGTCTAATCTTCTCTTATTACAGCCACCCAGAAGGGAATATTAATGTAAAACTACTCCCGGCAACTGCCGAGTGGTGTTCCCACAATAATAATGTGATACCTATTACAAAAACGCGGAACAAGACGACCTCCGTGGCACAGTTGGCGAATAGCCGGCTGAGACGCAGCAGGTAACGGGTTCGATTCCCACCGCGGAACAAATGTTTGCATGTTCTACAGATATTTGTTCCGGATCTGGATGTTTTTTTATATTTAATAAGTATGTATTTACAAAAAAAAAGTATATAAATATTCTATCAGTTATCTGGTTTCCATAGTACAAGCTCTGCTTAGTTTGGGGCTAGATAGCGCTGTGTGAAATGTCCAGCAATATTTATATACATTTTTATATATATTTAAATGTTTGCATGATCTACAGATATTTGTTCCGGGTCTGGATGTTTTTCTATATATTAAAAGTATGTATTTACAAAAAAAATATGTTTAAAAGTATTATATCAGTTATCTGGTTCTTATAGTACAAGCTATGCTTAGTTTGGGACTAGATAGCGCTGTGTAAAATGTCCAGCAATATTTATTTTTTATTTTTTTAAGTAAAACTTCTTTATGCACGCTTGACTTGGGGAGTAAGCTGGCAAATGCGTTACGAAAAGTGCGAAAGTTGAGAGGGAGATATAAGTTAGTGAAGATAGACAGAGAGAAAGTTACGTTTCATATGTTTAGGGTGAGAGAGGTGCGAGCACACATTTTCTTTCTCTCTTTATCTCATATCCAGTCGATTTGTCGCATATCTCCTATCCCAAATTAGCCTAAATTATACAAACTGCAAAAACAAAACACTCTTTCATGCTGTATAATAGAGTTCATTTTGCAATAGATAAAAAAAAAGTATTAACGACGTTTCGTATTTTGAATCTACCAGCTTCGATTTACGGAAAAGTTCAGCTATTCCACAATAGATGGCAGGCAGTAGCAGAAGTTTAACTTTAGTAGTGTGGTCTAAAGCACACTCGTTTTTTTATTTTTATTATATTATTGCGCTTCTACTAAGAAACCTATTTCATGAACATTTTCCTCATAGCCCTGAACTACTATTCTATGATAAAATGGACGAAATAATGATGAGGAAATGCAGGGCTGTTTCCTTGTGCTCATACAAGTTTCTCTTATCGGTATAACTACGAGGAAACAATATAATAAATAATGCTGGACATTTCACACAGCGCTATCTAGCCCCAAACTAAGCAAAGTTTATGTTATGTGAACCAGATAACTATTAGGATACTTATATACTTTTATTTGTAATTACATTCTTACAGTATATAGAATAAGATTTATGTTAAAAAATTACTTTTTCGATACAAGCTTTTATAAAATTAATAATCAGAACCGCAAGCAGATTCAAATAAGCCCAAACGCGCGCACGGCACGCCGTGGAAGCAAACCTATCAAACAAAATTTTTATTTGTAAACACAAAGTATAGGCGTTTTAGCCACTTCCATATTGGGCTTTATAGCAATATCCTTTTTCTAGATAGATTGCAAACCAATGCTGTTGACGCCTATCTCGGCAAATTACACAAGTCAACGTATGAAGTCGTCCAAGGCATACTTATGTTAAAATTCAGCTGATTTCAGAAAACTAGAAAACTTCCTCCGCCATCTTGGAAGTCCCGCCATATTGGATTTATTGTGACGTTGTATTAGTTTTCGTGTTCTCCTCAGCAAGCCCTTGCATTTGATACCCATACTATGGTAGTGCAGAAAAAATAACTAGTCCGCCATCTTGGATGATCAGCCATACTGGAATTAGAATGACGTCTCATAGCTAAGCATGCACTTTTATTCAAAATAAGCGTGTGTACAAAATTTCAGCTCAATCGGTTAAAGATAACTGATAGTTCCACCCGGACAAACATACATACATTGCAAGTTAAATAAAAGCTTGTAAAAACACCTAGACCCGGAACAACAAACAAACAGACATTCAGAGTTGCTATAGAGTCTATAATATCAGTAAGGATTACGTTCTTGTTATCTACAACGCTACCTAACTTGATACTAGAGGAGATTCAAGTTTATTCTCTACTTTTGTATGTAACTTACAGTTTTTCGTTAATGTAGATTTTATTTTAAATATTAATTACATAGGTATCTATAACAATTCAACAACAACAATAAATATCATAACAATAACGTTTCAGTTATATTAATCTTACGAAACGTTGTTTTCGCTCATTTATTCGGGTTATAAGCGCCAATTTGGCGCGCAAGCCAATCTAACCTTAAATTGCAGAACGTTGAGTTTAAAGTTAGTTTAGGTCTTGCGAGTTTCTAGCTTGTTTCATTACATCTGAGTTAGCTTTTAGGAGTACGTTCACTGTTTTTGAATCTGTTTCATTATTATGTACTTTATGACCTGGTAATCGAATAATGGAAACGAGGAAGTACACGTTAATGTTATGCAATTGTTCGTTGTTTGGAGGATGACGTCAGCTAACGTGGTCTCGAGTTCACGGCCATGTTTCAAGTTCATGCGTTTTTTATAGCGATGCCTTGGAATGTGTGCATATAGAGGCCCTAAGTTTGCATGTGTGCGTCTGCATGTGTGGCATCCTGTATCCTAGGCATCACACGTTGTCTGTGTCTATGTGTGCTGTCCTATATCAGTGTCTCCAGGTTTTAGGTTCGGCTCTGGGATCAATGTATTCTGGTTTTTTAGATTGTGCACTGCGTGTGGTATTTGTTCCATTCCAGGGTCGATTAGGTAGGTTCTGTTTTGAGCGTATTGCCCTGGAGTTTCGTATTTATTAAGTAGGTATAAAATAAATAATACTGGACATTTCACACAGAACTATCTAGCCCCAAACATAGCAGTTTGTACTATGGGAGAACCAGATAAATGATAAAAAAACTTACTTTTTTTTTTTGTAAATACATATTTAATTTTATAATATACTAGCGGCCCGTCCCGGCTTCGCACGGGTGGACATTTATTTTTAAACATTTTTATGGCCAATTCTTTTACACCTTGGGTTTAGTAGTATTGAAGTTTTAGTATTGATCCCTAATTTTTTCTAGTAATATATATAGTCTATGTTACTCAAGGATAATGTAGCATACTAATGATGAAATAATTTTTGAAATCAGACCAGTAGTTTTTGAGTTTATTCGTACAAAAATACAAATGTTTATAATATTAAATAAATAAATAAATATTTCTGGACATTTCACACAGCGCTATCTAGCCCCAAACTAAGCAGAGCCTGTACTATGGGAACCAGATAACTGATAGAATACTTATATACTTTTTTTTTGTAAATACATACTTATAATATATAGAGAAACAACCAGACCCGGAACAAATATCTGTAGATCATGCAAACATTTGTTCCGCGGTGGGAATCGCCACTTCGTGCGTCTCAGCCGGGTATTCGCCTACTGCGCCACAGAGGTGGTCTAGGTATGGAGATCTGTAAGCAAGTTAAGATTTTTTCTAAATATCTCATTTTGTCTTGTACCTATTTGCCTTCTAATGCACTAGTATTAGGTTAGGTAGTAATACTACTCTTAATCATATTTCAGTGTTCTAATAGACGGAATGCTACTTATTTCTGGTACTAAGCGAGTGAAGACGCCGAAGAAAAAAAGTCTCTTAAGGGGAGACCGGAGGGACAATCGCCCATACAATACGTACTACCAAGATCATTTCTAATTGGATCATATTTCTACCTTAATAAGGTATTATTTTAATTTGAATAGTATTTATCTAGGTTCCCAACCATATATAAGACCAAAATACTTACCTAAAATGAAATAGAAGCGTATCGCATTCTGCACGTTTTTTCGTCATAAAAGACATGTTTTCGACCTAATTGTTTCGTATTAAAAACAACAACATCTTACGTATTCTAGTCATAGGAACATAGATTATATCGTCTAGTTACAGAATAACAACACAATGAGAAAAATATAACAAGTTTTCAGTCATTATTTTCGGTATTACGGAACATGGTCAAAATCTAATCAAATTTAGAATCGTTCTATTGCTATCACTGTCGCTCTGCGTGGCTAAACTTCGTCACTAAACAGGGATAGCGATATTCAAAGCGAAGTTTTTGACGCTGCCGAATTGAAGTTGCGCTCGGGGTTCGCCGGCGCGTTAAGAAACTTCCTTATCAACAAAATATACGTTCTCTGAAAGGTCATCAAAGTATTAGGTATGTATGTAAAGATGTTTTTCGGGCTACCAGGATAGGTATCTTGCATTTGATAATATGAGTTGAATAAACTTTTAACCTACTGAATGACTTGATCTTTACAATCATCTATGCGTTTATTTTAGTTAGGTAGTTTTTTAGAATAATTTTATATTATTTTAGAAATACGCATTTATACTTTTTTGCGATAGATAACGATGACATTTGGCACTTGTTAGCACTTGTTATATCCTCGTGGCATCCTGAAAAACAGCGTTCATTTATGTTGCATGTAGAATATAATGGTGGTCCAACGTTTAATAAGAGCAGAACAGAAATAAAGCCAGAAAAAAAATTAATGCTCGAAATTTCACCAATAATAGTAATTTCACACAGCGCTAAATTAAGGAAAGCTTGTACTGTGGGAACCAGATAACTGATAGAATACTTATATGCATTTTTTTTTTGTAAATACATACTTATAATATATGAATGGAAAATATATAGAAAAATACTCAAACCCGGAACATGTCTCCGTGGCGACCTGTATCTTGACGACCTCCGTGGCGCAGTGGGCGAATAGCCGGCTGAGACGCAGAAGGTAAGAAGGTAGCGGGTTCGATTCCCGCCGCGGAACAAATGTTTGCATGATCTACAGATATTTGTTCCGGGTCTGGTTGTTTTTCTGTATATTATAAGTATGTATTTACAAAAAAAAAGTATATAAGTATTCTATCAGTTATCTGATTCCCATAATACAAGCTCTGCTTAGTTTGGGGCTAGATAGCGTTGTGTGAATTGTCCAGCAATATTTATTTATTTATTTTATCTATGTAGACCAGTCAAACATTTGTCCCGGAGCGGGTATCGAATCCGCTATCTCCTGCGTCGCAGCCGGCCATGCGCCCGCTGCGTCTGCAAGGAATGTATTGTAACATTTTGGCTCAATTACTGAAATTAGATGTAGTATGTCCTGAAAATATTTTTTACGGTTTTTGGTGTTTTATTACTAAAGGTCAACTACATAGATGCCCACGATACAGTGAAGTTCTAGTGAGATAAGATCAGATAACTTTTTATTATGACGACCTCCGTGGTGCAGTGGACGAATAGCCGGCTGAGACGCAGGAGGTAGCGGGTTCGATTCCCGCCGCGGTACAAATGTTTGTATGATCTTGTATGTTTGTATGTTTGTATATCTATTTGTCCGGATCTGGTTGTTTCCCTCTATATTATAAGTATGTATTTAAAAAAAAAAAGTATATACGTATTCTATCAGTTATCTGGTTCCCATAGTACAAGCTCTGCTTAGTTTGGGGCTAGATAGCGCTGTGTGTAATGTCCAGCAATATTTATTTATTATTTTGTTTTATTGCGGTAACACAGAAACAAAATGGAAATATGGGGGGGAGGCCTTTGCCCAACAGTGGGACAATATGGGCTAACAGTAACAGCAGCACAGAAACAATACAACACTAAAATAAAACTAAAAATGCAATACAATTGTCAAACTTAGCGCTAAGAGCAATCTCTTCCAGGCAACCTTTGGACGGAAAGAAATTTGTGGGTTATAACGGAGTGCGATGTACTGCAGATAATAATTGTTGATGTCCTAATAATGTTTAGGTTCACAATTTATAATGCATACATTTATAGAGTTGATCTCTAAATCAACTTGGACAAATCGGCGTTGTATGTATGTTTGTTTGTCCGAAGATAACTTTCGAAGCGTTAATTCAATCATCGTGAAATTTGAGACATAGGTAGGTAGTGATGTCAAGATTTTGGTATGACTAAAAGAGCTAAAACTGTTGAGGCGTTGTTGATATATTGGGGTGCAAGAGGGGTAAAAAAATGAGACTATTAGGTCAAATAAGACGTCAAATGAAAGGTCTTCATTAGTAAATTTAGACTCTGTTTTTATTTTTAATGAGTTATTTATAGTTTTTGAGTTATTAGCCATAATAAAAACTGAACTTTGACAAAATTCACAGGGTACACCAGTTACCCCATAGTGCTGTAATTTGGTATGCGTGTAGCTTTAGAGATACAAATATAGGCAAAAGTCTGTAATCCAGAATAACTGCAATATTTGTACCTCACATAAAACCAAATAACATAAACCTGTAATTTGAATGAAATGACTATTACAAATAATATTTTTTTTGTTTTAATCGGCGACTCGCGAGATCTCAGTTCGGGGCGAACCATTAGTCATAAAATCATATACATTTTTATATAATATACTAAATTTACAATAAAATACACAATACTTTGGTTAACTGTTTAAAACATATAAAAAAAATTGCAAAAACATCAGTGGGGTAACGGAACGGAAAGCCTTGTCCGAGTCTGTGCTACCAGATAACTACGAGTACAACCAAACCAATAGGGGTCTTCAAGTCGCGACTGAGCACTTTTCTAGCCAAGCGTGTTCCATCGTAGACTGCATCATCGCGTACCATCAGGCGAGATCGTCAAAGGCGAACATAAAAATTATATAAAAAAATATTTTGAAGTGTTAATTGTTAAGATCTACAAAGATTATATATATATATATATATAAACGGGGGCTAGAAAGCGCAGTGTGAAAAGTCCAGCATCCTACTAATATTATAAACGCGAAAGTTTGTATGTATGGATGTTTGTTACTCTTTAACGCCGGAACGGCTGATCCAATTGCAATGAAATTTGGTATGTACGTTGATCATAACCTGGAGACATAGGCTACTTTTTATTGGCCCACCACGCGTGCGAAGCCGCTGGCAACAGCTAGTTATTTATATATTTATTTAAACCTCTTATCCAAAGTCCCACGACTAAAATTTGCCAATTAATTAGACTAGCACGTAATGTAAATGTACTCGTTAGTATTATAAGTAGTTAGTGTAAATAGAAAATTAGACTGATTGAAATTCAAATCATTATTTATATATTCTCCACCCTAACATACCTAATACTCGTATGTGTATGTGATTCTAATCTTGAAACCTACAAAAACTCCGAACCGATTCAAGGTTTAAATAAATGATGATCTAACTACAGAGTTTCGGTTTCAAGCGAGTGGTTTAAAGTTAATAGGTCGAGGGGTGGCTGATGGGTGGTTGCAATGGATCGATATTGTTGCATGTAGGTCGGCATAGGTAGAGCCTCCGCGCGGAAGTCGAGAATTTTCCCAGCTGCGTCTGTGTGAGTGAGTGTATATGTGTGCTAACGCGTGCAACAACGGCCGAGGTCGCCCACATTCGATCTGTGCAAATTTTCGACTCTCGGGATCAGTGGCCTGCCTCAGGGTCGCGCAGCCGTATCTCTCGATTTTTGTCTGTTAATTATAAAAATAATGCGTTACATAAGCTGAGCTATCTCTTTCTTTATCGCACTCGGTCCGAACTCTATTGCCGTCTCGCTGCGTTGCGTTGCACACACGCGTGGAATAGGAAAATACATCATGAAATTTGGCTATGCGTTTTTGTGTGTGTGTGTGTATGACGTTATTGTACAATGCGATTACAGGGCTGCATTGAGTGGTTTTATTACGCATCATGTATAATAGGCCGCATCAAAAACGCCTATAAAACCTACTAGTCCATGAAGGAGCACATGAAGGGTGACCTTCTTCATTGACATGCCCATCCTAACCTACGGTGCGCAGACATGATCGCTGACCGAGTCACAGAAGTCCAAACTCAAGATTTGCTAGAGGACAATGGAACGCAGCGTTCTCGGATTCAAAGGGATTGATCGAGTGTAAAACACCACGCTGCGTTCGTTGACAGGCATTGCCGATGTTGGAGAAAAGACAGCTAGGCTCAAATGGAATTGGGCGGGACACATTAGCAGAATGCACCCGGATAGGTGATAGGACCCAGATAGGTGGTCTAAACTAGTCACAACCTGGACCCCTGATGGAAGACGCGGGGTCGGCCAAGAAAGCGTTGGCGAGATGATCTTGTTGCCTTCCAGCAGGAGCGGTGGAGTGTCGCACAGGACAGAAATAGATGGAGAGATTTGGGGGAGACCTTTGCCCAACAATAGGACAATATAGGTTGATAAAAAATACTAGGTCATTATACATTCAAATACATCTAACTTTAACGGTATTTTTTGTTATTTAGGTTAAAATATGTTTATAAAAAAAATGTTTCCATGTTTGAAGCAGCATTGCTGTGTTTTGGTTTGAAGGGTATGGTTGCCAGTGAAATTACAGGCACGTGAGGCTTTACACCCGTATGCCTCAAGTTGAAGGACGAAGGGTAGTGCATCGCAGGGCACGTTTCTAAGGAGCGTGACCTACGAGGCAATACTACAAATGATATATGCGATGGTAAAAACTTAACATCAGGTGGGCCATATGCTTTAACCATATCCAAGTCGTATAAAAAGTACAAAATTAAAAAAAACAAATTAGTGTGATTTTTTTTTAGTTTTTGTACTAAACATGGCATAATTAGGGTTATCTTTATTTTTAAACAAATAAATCAGATAAGTAAGATAGAAACTAGTGTTATGAGAGTCAAATGTTGCAGCTTTTTAATTTTGTTACCGTTAAAATAGTCTAAAATGTAAGTTTGTTAATTTATTAATTTTTAATTATTAAGTTATTCCTGAAGTGTCAAGGTACATGAAGGTTCTAGGTACAATAGACTAAAATGTAATAAAGTATTATTAAAAATCATTTCATAAAGTATTCATGCTATCGAATAGCTAGTTATTTTCCGATAGTGATAAAATCCATAGAGTAACAAAAGAAAAACACTACAAATCTTAAAAAAAAGTTGTGAAAATGATTATGCTTATTAACAATAAATAATCAATTCGAAGTCTAATTTTTATATGAACTGCTAAACATTTTGATGAGCCTCCTGAACTGATTTCAATTAAATTTGTTGTAATATAGATCACTTGCTTCCGCCAGCGGCGTCACACGCGTTGTTTTTCAACAAAAAGTAGCTTAAACGCTATAATCTACGTACACACGGCTACACATCAAGCTATACATTTCCAGTATAAGCTGACCTCCCATTCTACGAAAAGCCTATACAATGCAAGGTCAGCTTATACTGGAAATCTATAGCTTGATGTGTAGCCGTGTGTACATACCAATTTCATAGACATCGGTTAACCCTTTACGACGTGATTGAGAAACTTTCGCATTTATATTATTAGTGTGATGACCCGGACTGAGAAATAGGCTTTTTTTATTGAGAAAATGCTGGGTAATGTGGGTGTAAAACTGCGGAGACGGAGGCTTCTTAATAAATACATACATAATTGTTCTGTAACAGTTTCTAAATATTTGTAATTAAATGAATAAATGCTCTGGTATTTGAGTATTTATTTTTATTATTATTAATAGGAGAAGGCAGGTCTTTGCCTTAAGATCAGGCATAAAATAAATTAATATATATTTTATAAACTTATAGCAAAAAACTTATGTAAATAAATTTCTACAAGCCTAGTTCGTCACTGGTCTTACACGTGCCGCGGTGTTTGGCCGGGATGCGATATTTGGCAGGCATTGTATGCAAGCGTTCGCAATAGTCGCCTCTATTGCTAGCTACGAGCGTTGGGTTTTAATTCTACACAAACTTCGTACAAATAATGCGTAGAAATAAAGTTATCTATGAAGGTGGATTTTTCAAGGAGACAATAAAATATACATATATTTTATTTTTGGGCAAATTCCTTGCGAACTGGGAGGATGTGACGCAGGATCGAGATATTTGAAAAGGATGGGGGAGCCCTTTGCCCAGCGGTGGGACATGAATGTCTGAAAATAGAGATATAATGATATATTTCTTTATTGTTATACCAAAAGTATAATCAATTCTTAAACCTATAAAACTGAGACTATACGCGATGGTACAATGGGTGGCCTTATCACTTAAATTATTGAAAAAATAGGCAAAAGAAAGCTTTAAACAATTTTTAAAGTGTTTGCTATACTATTTTGTTTCTACTTATCCCAGCGTTTGTAACGATTAGAGGTGAGCCCAACAGTCGACTGAGATGCAGTTTCGATTCCAGCTCAGGGACAGGGCAGTGCAATGCTTTGTTATAAGCGAGCGTTATCTCTTAACATCAGATGGGCCATTTTCTTGTTCCATCTCCAAGTTCATTATCATCATCATATCAGCCGTAGGACGTCCACTGCTGGACAAAGGCCTCCCTCATTGTTCTCCAGGAACTGCGGTTGGAAGCGGTCTGCATCCAACGCCGACCTGCGGTTCTTACCAAGTCGTCTGCCCATCTTGTAGGTGGACGTCCTACGCTGCGCTTGCTGGTCTCCAAGTTGCATAAAATAAAAACTACACTTAAAGGTAAATTGCAGAGTATTTCGTTTCGTGAAGTTTGTAACCACTAAAAATTCAAACGACTATTTATCGACCGACACATAAATAAATAAATAAATAGCAATAAATAAATATTGCTGGACATTTCACACAGCGCTATCTAGCCCCAAATTAAGCAGAGCTTGTACTATGGGAACCAGATAACTGATAGAATACTTATATACTATTTTTTTTTGTAAATACATAATATAATATATAGAAAAACGCCCAGACCCAGAACAAATATCTGCAGATCATGCAAACATTTCTTCCGGGCGGGAATCGAACACGCTACTTCCTGAGTCTCAGCCGGCTATTCGCCCAATGCGCCACGGAGGTACACATACATTCATACATAAACACATACGCATTGAGGCAATACAAACACATCTACAATGTTTATTGCGGTTAAATAAAACTTATGTAAATAATTTGTATATGCATGTCTATGTACACCTATTATGTATACCTACATAATGGTAATTTTAATGTATGTACTAAGCAAGGTCTTGTCTACGAAATGCAATATAACTTTGGTTTAACTTGTAATAAAAGCTTTGATAAATAAATATATTTTATATAGATAGATTGATTGAGGTATAAAACTATTTATTAATAAATAATATAAATAATCTAATATATAAAACTTTCGTGTCACAGTGTTTGTAACAAAACCCCTCCGAAACGGTTTGACCGATTCTTATGAAATTGTTTGTGTATATTCGGTAGCTATGAGAATAGGCATTTTTTTATCATGATTTTAGTATTTTTGTATCCAATATCCCTAACCGTCGTTCATTGATCCTATTTGTTCATGCCGCCCATTGTATCTATGATTTAAAAGTGTATTTTCTTTTATATGTTTGTATTTAATGGTGTGCAATAAAGAAATTATCTATCTATATACCTAGTCAGGTCATAAGTATTGTCACACAGTAAAAACTTTTCTTTTAGAATGCTGGCCACAAAAAAGTTTATAGAATTCGAATTTCGAATTGTGCATGAAAATAAAATGTATACTTTTTAGAATTTTACTCATTTTTAAATATGGAGTGCACGCTTAAAGAAGACCGTGTTGCAGTTATTGCGTTGCATCGTCGCGGTTACGCGCCATTTCAAATTTTTGACATACTGAAAAATTTGAATATAACCAAAAGATTCGTTTATCGCACCATCAAACGATACAATGAAGACTCTAGTGTAGATGACAGGTCAAGTAGTGGTCGCCATCGGTCTGTTAGGACTCCAGCAGTGATAAAAGCTGTGAAGGCGCGAATTCAAAGAAATCCCAAACGTAAGCAGAAACTGTTGGCCCTTCAGATGGGGTTAAGCAGAACCACGGTGAAAAGGGTGTTAAATCAAGACTTAGGGCTTCGGGCATATCGAAAAAAAACAGGACATCGTTTGAATGCTCGTCTAATGGACCTGAGACTGAAGAGATGCCGCGCTTTGTTAAAGCGGTACGCGGGAAAAAATATCGGGAAATTCATTTTTCGGATGAAAAAAATTTTACCGTAGAAGAGAGCTACAACAAACAAAATGATAAGGTGTACGCACACAGTAGTGAAGAAGCGAGCAACCGTATTTCGCGTGTCCAACGAGGTCATTTTCCATCCTCGCTCATGGTATGGTTGGGAGTTTCTTATTGGGGCTTAACAGAGGTACATTTTTGTGAGAATGGTGTAAAAACGAATGCAGTTGTGTATCAAAATACAGTCCTGACGAACCTTGTGGAACCTGTTTCTCATACCATGTTCAATAACAGGCACTGGGTATTCCAACAAGATTCGGCGCCAGCTCATAGAGCGAAGAGCACACAAGACTGGCTGGCGGCGCGTGAAATCGACTTCATCCGGCACGAAGACTGGCCCTCCTCCAGTCCAGATTTGAATCCGTTAGATTACAAGATATGGACAATTTTTCAGTATGTCAAAAATTTGAATTGGCGCGTAACCGCAACGATGCAACGCAATAACTGCAACACGGTCTTCTTTAAGCGTCCACTCCATATTTAAAGATGAGTAAAATTCTAAAAAGTATACATGTTTATTTTCATGCACAATTCGAAATTCGAATTCTATAAACTTTTTTGTGGCCTTTTTTTCTAAAAGATAAGTTTTTACTGTGTGACAATACTTATGACCTGACTAGGTATATTGACGTGAAGTCATTTACATGAAGTGTCGCGTCAATTTGACATTTTATTCTGCATTTGATTTCTTTGATAATTTATATGGCAGAACAACGTTTGCGGGATCAGCTAGTAACCATATAAATATAAATTTATATCCTAGTTGAAAAACTTGGGCTCCCAATCTATATACAGACTATACAGAAATATCTATACAGAAATTTATAATAATGAATTACTAGCTGAACCGCCTGCGCTTCAAATTTCCTGTTCCCATTGGAATACCATAAAACACTCTTGTCAAAGTGACGCGACACTTCATGTTAATAATTTCACGTCAATGAACGATGGTTAAATTATATGGATATTGTTCATACAAAAATACAGAAAATGCGATAAAAAATGGGGGTTGGGGGTAGGAATTAACGACCTATTCTCATACCTTACAAAACAAATATAAAAAAAATCATTAAAATCGGTCTACCCGTTTCGGAGGACTGCGACCACTAAAACAGTGACACGATATTTTTATACATTAGAAATAAAAGATGTAATTGTTTTGGCAAAAAAAAAATAAAAATTATTTCTCCTACTTATTCATTTTATAACAACATTGGTAAGTGATGATATAATAGGTTGGGGAAAAAGTCTTTTCGCATTATAATATGTATGAACATGTAATAAAATCTCTTTGGCTATTTGTATCTGGCTGGTTTTGGTAACATTCAAAGTTAAAATTTTAAAGAAGATAATTCCAAATTCAAATTAGGAAAATGTGTGATTTTTCTTTGTTTTTCGTACTGTAAAGATGAATGAATCTAATGAAGAAATTCGATACATTTTAAAATTTTACTATAAAAAAGGTAAAAATGCAACGCAAGCCGCGAAAAAAATTTGGGATGTTTATGGGCCTAGTGCAGTGTCTGTGAGAGTAGCACAAATTTGGTTTAAGCGTTTTCAATCCGGAAATTTTGATGTCAAAGATGCACGTCGCTCTGGTCGCCCTGTTACGGATAAAATTGATGCCATTTTTGAAAAAGTGGAGCAAGATCGGCATATCAGTAGTTACGACATCGCTGAAGAACTGGGAATTGACCACAAAACAGTTTTGACGCATTTAAAAACAACTGGGTACACAAAAAAGCTCGATATTTGGGTACCCCACCAGCTCACTGAAAGAAACCTAATGAACCGTGTACCTCATTTGTGATTCTTTATTACGACGTAATGAAACCGAACCATTTTTGAAGAAGCTGATAACTGGTGATGAAAAGTGGATCACGTACGACAAGAACGAGCGAAAAAGGATCACAAGACCGGTCAAGAACAAGAAGGTGCGGTCAAAAACCGGTCAGGCTTCACAGACTGTGGCGAAACCCGGGTTAACTCGCAACAAGATGATGCTGTGTGTGTGGTGGGATTGGAAGGGCATTATTCATTATGAGCTGTTACCACCAGGCAGGACCATCGATTCTGCACTCTACTGCGAACAACTGATGAGATTAAATCAAGAAGTTGAGAGAAAGCGGCCGGAAGTAAACAACAGAAAGGTTGTGGTTTTTTATCATGATAACACTAGACCTTACACATCTTTAGCCAGTCAGCAAAAATTAAGAGGGTTTGGCTGGGAGGTGTTAATGCATCCGCCGTATAGTCCTAACCTTGCACCTTCAGATTTCCACCTGTTTCGGTCTCTTCAGAACTCTTTAGGTGGTGTCAGGTTAACATCACGAGAGGACTGCCAAAACTACTTGTCGCGGTATTTTGATCAGAAGCCCCAAAATTTCTATAGCAATAGGATCATGTCCCTACCTACAAGATAGCAAAAAATTTTTGAACAAAATGGTACCTACATACTTTAGTTAAATGTAAATAAACTATATTAAATAATGTTTTGAATTTTATTAAAAAATGCGAAGAAACTTTTTCCCCACCCTATTATACAAATTAAGTTATTTTTTAGCAGATGAGGTGATGTAACATCTCCACGACCTACCTGATGTTTAGTGGTTACCTTTGTCTATTGTTATAGGACAATTGTAAATGCTCTACATGAAAATGTATTACGCTCTACACTAGGGATGTTACGCAGGTTGTTTTAACGGAACCAAAGTCGGAGTCAGAATTTTTAAATTTGGCTTTCAGAGTCGGAGTCGGAGATCGTGGTGGTTCAATGAAGTAGTTCCAAATAATATTTGATTTTGGCTTCATTGGCCAAATTAAGTCCAATTGTATTACGTAACAAACAATAAGTGAAAGAGTAAGAAAGAGGGGACTCCTCTAATATGGGTTATTGCAACTAAACAGAGGAGATCCCAACCGATGTAACCCACAGTTCTTGTAAAATAATAAAGATAATTTTATGTTTTTCGATTTGATTTTGAGTAATCGACGACAGAAAGCGCGTGGGGAAAGAGGTTACCCGCGTGACATATAAATATAATACTAGTTGACAAATCCGCAGCTTTGCACGCGTAATTTTTCAATAAAAACATTACCCTCCTTCTGCGCAGTTGGGTAAAAAGTAGCCTATGTCACCCGGGAATAGTGTGTAACAGTGAAATAATTTTTTTAATCGGTCTAGTAGTTTTGGAGCCTATTCAATACAAACAAATCTGTCCTCTTTATAATATTAGTATAGATAAACCTATTCGTACACGCTGACCACCACCGCCGTTATGGCTTTTACTTCCGACTTAAAAGTGTCGGAGCCGGAGTCGAACTGGAATATCAATCGGAAGTTCCGACTTATCGGAGTCGGAGTCGAAGCTCCGTAACATCCCTGCTCTACACCCTGAAAAGGTGAATTTTTTTATAAAGTAAGGTTTATTTAATCTTGACACAGTAATTTTGAATCTACTAAACTTCCGAACTAAATAAAAAATTGTATTTCAGGTGCCAGTAGCTTTTCCCATCATATGAAAAAGTTGAATTATGTCTAGCTATTTATGTGCCATTTATTTCACCAGCACCCTATTTATTAGCAGTAATAGTATTCTTCTTCACTTTATATATTACTAGCCTTCGCCAGCGGCTTCGCACGCGTGGTTTGTCAACAAAAAGTAGTCTATATGCTAATCCATATCATAATCTACGTACATACCAAATTACAACGAAATCGGTTTAGCCGTTACGACGTGAACGAGTAACAAACATCCACATATACATCCATACAAACTTTCGCGTTTATAATATGTATAAGCAAAGTGAGACTAGCGGCCCGTCCCGGCTTCGCACGAGTGGAAATTTATTTTTAAAACATTTTTTTACACCTCAGGTTACATTATTGAAGTTTTAGTAGGGATACCTAATTTTTTCTAGTAATACATTATATTCAGAGATAAAGTAACATTCTAATAAGGAAATAATTTTTGAAATCGGACTAGTAGTTTTTGAGTTTATTCGTTGCAAACATACAAAACTTTCCTTTTTATAATATTAGTATATATGGTGTCTAAAAGTGTACCTATCGGGTGTATGATAATAAAGTCAAATATATGTATAAATAAACATATAAGGTGTAAGGGGATTCTTGTGGACGAACCCCTTCAAACTAGAACATGGGAATGCGAGAATTACTGCTTAATAAAGTATGTAAGTATGTTAAGCTGAACGCGGGTTAAAATGTAGGAATTATCGTTCCATTGGGTTGTAACAGCCCCAAAATTAACTATGTGTGATTGATCCCAATCCACAATACATGAAGCCTTATTACTAAATACCTAAGCCATTGTGGACAATGACGTCATACAAATGCCATGTTGTTTCACTAAACAAATTTGCAACAGTGACTTCATTAAGACCGCTAGTGACCCCATTGCAGTGTTAGCGATATGTAGGTCATCGCATGGAGCGGATAGCCAGCCCAGTGCGTCCCACTTTCGTCTATTTATTGATGAAGATATTTTGCAGATGCACTCTTTTGTTCGGTTTTTATGGTTTAAATCTCCCACGACGAGAATTTTCTAATCAAATATTTATAGGAATTGCAAGTATTATTTATAAGACGGAGACAATGGGAGAGCATTTGGGACATATCTTTGCTCGACAAAGGGCGGGCGAACTAGGTTGAGAAGTCACGTAGCTTCGCCATATCAGACTATATATTTCTAGTCTAAAAATACTAGGTTCTAAAATTTAGTGTTTTTAACTTGATATGTGGACCTAATACTGTGAGCACCTACAGCCCTATTACGCACAATTATGTGCCTTCATGAGTACCTAACTATCAGGGCTATGGAACAGCGATTTCACCCATTTCACGGTGTAACCCCCGAACAAAGGACTCCGGGGAACAAAATGGGGTCAACTGGCTAAAAAATAATGCATCGCTCGTGCTCTTTCAGAAATAGAAGCCGATTGTAGGTCGGACGGTGTGTCTACATTTTCAATCGTAACTTTATTACGGTTCTTTGCGGAATGGGCACAAATGCTTATTGCAAGTGGTCTTCTAATAGCCTGGTGGAAATCTTCCTCTTTATTGGTTTCATGGCTTTGCTAAAGAAAAGGTTTTGGACAGAGATAAATAACACAGCAGACCCCTTTGAAACTATCAAATATTGTGACATTGAAAACAGGATATTTAGCTTGATATATGGGTTTTTAAGTATTCAATATTTTGGCACAGTATGCGCCATGATCACGGGTAAACTCTTTGCGAGTTATTGGTAGTTATAACTACGAGAATACCTCTTTCTCTGTCGCTTGTTACGAATGATATCAATATATTATTATTATTTACACATATTTATTTTAAAACTCGTTTAAAACTTGTACAATTTTTACTACAACGTATCTTAAAAAAAATACATTACCTATATTGATAAAAACGGTAAACCACCGACCGCGAAGCAAGGCCCAAGCGATCGGTGGCTAGGGCTGCAGAGAGAGGAACCTCCTGACTATGTATGCCGAGTCCAGGAGTACCGCCTTCTGTATCTGGCCCTTGACCCAACTTCCTAGCGAAAACCTCTTAAGGTATTGTTCGAGGTTCTTCGCTATCAGTCCGTTGACTAACACAACTATCGGAACGATAATCGTTGATTCCACATCCCACATGGCGGTAATCTCATGAGCCAAGTCAAGGTACTTGCTTAGCTCGTCCTTCTCGGCCTTCACGAGATTAGCATTATGTGGGATAGTAATATCAACAAGTATCACAAGTATGTACCTGACATATCTTAGAACAAGTAATTTGTCGAAAGATGAAATGAAATGAAAAAAATGAAATATCGTCCGGCGCTCCGACCGGTCTACCAACCAGCACGATATCAGGCTTATTGGCGACAATAGTCCTGTCCGTGATGTTAGACCGGTCCCAATAGAGCGTGGCACGCCCATTTTCAAGAACTGGTTCCGGCGCATATTTTATAATTATAATTATTATTACCACCTGTTTCATTCTCGTTCATCACAAATCATGGTAAGCATCCCATTATTAGTAGGAATAGTAGTCAGATACACATCCTGCTCTGGAAGTCACAAGATTGTTAACGATGACTTAGCGACCGAATTATGACGCACCATAGCATTGACATTCTCGGTTAGGATTTAGTGACTGATAAGTCATCGCTAACAATGTCGACACTTCCAACCCTGGCCTTACAAAAGCGTACCAGTATCGTAATTATCAGGAACTGCATGTACCTAGTTCTTATATAAAATACCTGAACCCAAAACATGTATTTTCATCCTCAGCATTTCCTTCACTTTGCGATTTCAGGTCAGAGGCTGGCTAAACTCGCGCGCATTTTTCAATGTATCTTGAATTTCAGCCGTAATCAAGGCTGATACAGTTGAATTTCAATTGCGTTTAAATTTATATCAGCTGTCAAATGCGGAACTTTTTGCGGTATTCTCGACGCACTTTTACCTACTACTTATAACTTCATCATGAACTTTAACTTGCTTGGTGCCAATCTATTTGTTTTGTAACATAAAAAAGCGACATAATTTTCACACAGTGACTGAGCTGAGAATTCTGAATTCAAATTACTTTTTTAACCTTGCAACGGCCAAAATGTCATGGACGTTCGTTTACAAAAGTGAAAATGTCAGTGTTTACGCGTGTTCAATTTTTGACGATGATAAAGATACGGATGATACTGTATTCAAGTAAATTAAAAAAAAAACTGTTCATTTGAACATAATATTAAGTATATAAATTTTATATTACAGACTTAGTATCAAAATGGGGTCATTTTTGCAAGTGATATTCAAAGAGTTCAGCAATATAACTAATATTTAATAATTATATAATTAATAATAACCCTACTAATATTATAAACGCGAAAGTTTGTATGTATGGATGTTTGTTACTCTTTCACGCCGGAACGGCTCAACCGATTGCGATGAAATTTGGTATGTACGTGGATCATAACCTGGATTAGCATATATGCTACTTTTTATTGGCAAACCACGCGTGCGAAGCCGCTGATTGATCAGATAGTATAATATATTTGAACAAAGCTCCGAAGGAGCAACTTTTTTCGATTTCATCACGATAATAATTCTTGTGCTTCCCTGAATCTGGTATAAAAAACAAACGCATGATGATTTTATATAGTAAGTAGTCTTAGCTTTACGTCGACTGTCGAAATAATACGTAACTTTTAATAAATTATGTTTAAAAATGCTCAGGATTAAAGTTCCAAAGTCCATTACTAAACATGACCCGAATGTCCTAATAAGTTAAAAGTGAAACATCGATCCTATTAGCCGCGCTGTCCTCCGCCTCCTAAAAGCAGGTGGAAAATTGATTGGACAAACATTCTCGAGTGAAATTTACAAAACCGTTACGCAATGCATTTTTTAGGGTCTGCCAGCGGGGGGCAGTCAGCGCTTTTTAGGAATTACAGCGGGCGGCGCGGTGGGATATGACGTTCGATTTCACCCCCGAGAGCCGGGTGGCGGCCGGGGCCGGGTGGCAGGGCAGGAGTGGCTGCAGGGTAGGTTTGGGCTGTTGACGGGCGCGCGACGCATGCGCGCTGCGCCTGCCGCCGCCCGATTTCCGCGGCGTTGACAGTTCGCCGGGACTTCCTTCCTCGATACGCGCGTCTGCGGCGCTGCACCAGGGAGTACCGTAGCACCCGAGTACCGAGTACCGTCCAGGCCCGGCCGTCCCGGCCTCGCGTCGTACACGTGTCCTCGTCTCTCGTCCCGAGCCCGCTGAGCCCGATGGCAGCCTGAGCTTCGTCACGTGAGTAACACGCCGGCCGGTGCCATTAAGCTCGGAACACTGCATGCCACATTGATTTTCGAGGCCAATTTGCACGTAGTTGGTAAAACAGGACATTTATAAAAATCCTCTTCTGGAACAGACGAGAAATGCATTTCCTAACAAAACAACTTAAAGTGATTTTAAACGGCCTTTGTTGAACAATGGTAGCATGGAATCGATTTTCTTTAACTGATAACAAAGTAAAGTTGCCTGGAAAACCAGTGAGGAAATGCAGTCTGTCTGTTTTATATTTTTTTTTTCTGTTTTTCATATTTAACAAGTCTGATTGTATTGTAGTCGCTCAAATAAGTTTTCAGTGTTTTTGTTATGAACTGCGTAAAAGAGAAAGCATAGGTAAATACGAAACACGACAAGTTTTCAGCTGATATGCTATACTATGGCGTTTAACAACTACATTAAATAAATTAAGGATTTTATATTCATTTTATTAATTAGTAGCTGACCAATTCGCAGCTTCGCACGCGTAGTGTTTCAATAAAAACATTACCCTCCTTCTGCGCAGTTGAGTAAAAAGTAACCTATGTCACCCGGGGATAGTGTAGCTTCCCAACAGTGAAATGATTTTTTAAATCGGTCTAGTAGTTATTCCAGTATAGTATGCGTCGAAAGTTTACGGGGAATGAAAATAATGCGTTTGTGGCTGAAAAATTTTAGCAGTGCTTAATCGATAAAATAAAACGTTTTGTTATGCGTTTAAATTTAAAACGTTTTGTCGGACAAGTGATTTTAAGTAATGTTTTTTTTCAATTGATATGTTCAATAGCGCAGAAACGTTTATTATATACCTACTAGCTATTAGTTAATAATTATACAATAAAAATACGAATACCTTTTTAGGTATATTACACATGTTTTATTACTTACGGCAAGATTTAACATTTTTGCTGGTACGAGTATAGTAGGATATTGATTTATTTTAAATTATTTATTTTTGGATGGCTTTTTTATTAAGCTTGTTTTGATAGTTTCAAATTCAATGATACCTACTTAAGTATGTCAGTTATACGTTTGATGTATAAGTTATAAATAAATAAATAAATATAAATATAGCTGGACATTTCACACAGAGCTATCTAGACCAAATTAAGCAGAGCTTGTACTATGGGAACCACTTAACTGATATAATACTTATATACTTTTTTTTGTAAATACATAGAAAAACATCCAGACCCGGCACAAATATCATGCAAACATTTGGTCTGCGGCGGGAATCGAGCCCGCTATCTCCTGCGTCTCAGCCGGCTATTTGCCCACTGCACCACAGAGGTCGACAAACATAATTGACGTTGTTGGTATTATGCATTTAGCGTTTTAATGAATTGATTTTAAAGTTTAATTGTCATATAATTTTTTTAAATTTCTTAATATGTTTAATTACTCGTCAAAAAGTTTATTTATGAACAATGCTAGATTGCCTAAATATTCGCGAACTAAGAATTTCTTATAAATAAACGATTGAGTATACTATTCTAGTTTATTGCCGAAAACAATATAATCTATCGTCTTTTAAAATTGCAAAATGAATATATGCACCTAGTACTTAAACTATAATCAGGTAATGATACCATTTCCTTTAAAGTATTTTAACTATCTGCCGCTAAAACATCTTTCTGAAACAGATTATTCGTAGCATAAATATTTCAGTATTTGGATTGTAAAATTATACCAATTCAGTTCGATAACCGGTCGATACGATTCCGCTGGAACCTATTTATCAAGTCAGATGCAAAAGATGACATTGAACGGTGTGTGTCTACATCTACGCATGCGTCAATATTTGACCAGATGTACTGAAACCGAAACGCTGCGAAAGGTAATTTTCGTAGGCGCTGCCATTTTAAATTAAGAGTTCGATTTTTTTATTTATGTGTTTTATACAGGAAATGAAGACAATACTATTTGTCATTAATGCGGTTAGTTTATAAAAATAGTTCTGACATTGATAAGTAAATCTATCTATGTACCTCAAACCACATCCACCCACTGTTGAGATTAAGTCTCCTCGTTATCACGCCACTTTCTCTGTTTCTGTGCCACGCGCATCTATTGTCTCCGGAATTCGCGCCATGTCGCTGGTACCACCACTCGGTTGCTGCCCTAGTCCATCTTCCGTCTTTCCTCCTTGCCAAGTGTCCCGCCCGTATCCAATTCAGCTGGTTCATCTAAACACATCCACGACTTTGGTTCTGCGTCGTATTTCGATATTGGGTCCAACAGTGAGATGCCTAACTGGCACGCTCCATTGCTCTCTGAGTAACTTTAATTTTGTGAATAAGTTCGTTCGTGGAAGGCCATGTTTTAGCACCCTATTGTGAGGATAGGCAGGATACTTGAGTTACGTTTAGTAAATACTTATTTGTTTAAATTATTTAAAGACAAAATGTCCCCGATATTTTAGACGATTTGTTTATATTTTTTTGTCTTAGAATGCATTTGCCTACGAAAATTTTCTTATGCCAATTTAGGAGAAATAGACCACAGCGGGCATAACTGAAACGCCCAGCCTATATCGATTTATCACGTACCGTCTTATCGGTGTTTCGACTGACAATGTTTCGGTTCAATTCGTGAACCTTCATCAGGGTGAGTGCGATCCGCTCCGAATAACGTCTCGCCTCGCACTGGTAAGACCGATAAGACGGTACGTGATAAATCCTATATCAGGGGCGTAGCTACCGCCGTATCAGCCGTATCAATGATACGGGGCCCCCGGGCTACAAAGGCCCCTAACGTGTGTAAGCAAAAATTAGTAAAATGTTATCCACAATGTCACTTAATCTCGTGCTTCCCGGGAAAAACATATAAAAAACTGTTATATGTGCCTATAGAGTTTTCACTTCATAAATGACAAAAGTCAAAAGAAGCATCTCTTTTTCCCGGGTTAAGCGTGCGCCCAAAAGTTGGCAACATCCCACATCGGTTATTGCGGGTAAGTGAATGACTTAAACGGGGAAATCCCGCAATAACCGATGTACAATGACAAACCACGGAGAGCAATATTTACACGTTTTATTTAATTCCGGTTCAAACGTAAGTATTACATTGTAATACAATACAATCTTGTTCTTCTGATTATCTATTGGTTGGTAAAACTGAAATCGTCTTCAGCTATAGATGATTTAATAAATCAATTTGCCAAAAAACGGCAAGAAAAGTGTATATTTAATTTGAATTGTTTGGCTAGCTCAATCTCTAGGAGGAAGTGATAACATAATATCAATAAATACTATCATTAATTATTCAGCAATAAATATTTATTTTAATTTAATGCAAGCATTTTTGGTTTTTTTTTTGTGTGAAATCTTTACCCATAATTTGGGCCCCCTAACTAATTTTGATACAGGGCCCCTCCAACGTACGCTACGCCACTGTCCTATATCGATTTGTTTTCATCTAGGTTATCTAGTACATAATACAACTGAGTCGCACCTAGTCCCGGAGCTTGCAATTCGAGCATGCGCACCACTCAAGTGAAAATATTGTAGGTTAGAAAACAGTTTCACTATCGGAGGAAACTTTTCTGCTAATATATTTTGAAGGAAACTTTCGCGGATGATAAATTTTGGAAAAATATTATGAAACAATAAACAATTATTAACATGACTTTAATAAATACAAATGAGACAGTTGAATCATACATCTATATCTACAGTCTTTATATATATATAAAGACTGTTGTAAACGATCTATAGATAGCTCAACTGCTCCAGATCACTACCAGGCGGAAGTGTGTTCAAGGCACTGGCTGCATTGCCTCGCTAAATTGCTTATGCGTTGACCCAGATAATCGCCAGCCATCAAATCACATGTTAAATGATTTTTAGGGTTTCGTACCCAAAGGGTAAAACGGCACCCTATTACTGAGGCTCCGCTATCCTATTACGGAGGCTCCGCTGTCTGGTCGTCTGGATGTATCTCATTAACTGTGATAGTTAGATAGTTGAAATTTTCACAAATGTTGTATTTTTGTTGCCGCTATAACAACAAATACTAAAAACAGAATAAAATAAATATTTAAGAGGGGCTCCCATACAACAAACGTGATTATTTGCCGTTTTTATAGATGTACGGAACCCTTCGTGCGCGAGTCTGACTCGCTCTTAGCCGGTTTTATTAAATAAACACCAAAGGAAAATTATTAGGTACGTAGTTGTTGAGGCGGAAAGTTTCTCGGGTGGAAAGCACGCACTGAAGAACTCTTTGTAGGACGGTTACTCACTAGATAGAATACTACCTAATAAAAATAGCTAAGAGCAGTTGAGAGCAGGCCCCACAAGATCGTTAATTTGGTAAATCTACGAAGAAAATGAAAGAATTAAGGGAAACAGTGAACATCTTATGGCTGATGGCTGATTACGATATAAAGTTTTGATAAGAGAATTTTATAGCTCGACTTTTTTATTAGTGGTCGGACCATTAAAATTTTAAAAGAGAACTATCAAAAATATAAGCGATATGATCAGCCGAATTTTGCTAGTGAAGTCGATAAAGTTACCAATTTAGGCACTTGTCTCACCGGGAGCGATGAGCGAGAAGCGAGTGGAGCTAGAAACTAGAAATGAGAAGCGAGTGTGTAGTTCTTATAGTTTTCTCGCTGGACTATAATATAGCGCCATGTTTCGCGTAGCGCTGAGCGAGTGTTGTAGTCTGTGCGACAATATAATGGAGAGCGAGTCCTAGTTTGCAGTGTGAACGGCCAGCGATCAACTATTAAACAAAAATAAATAAATATTGCTGGGCATTTCACACAGCGCTATCTAGCCCCAAACTAAGCAGAGCTTGTATTAAGGGAACCAGATAACTGATAGAATACTTATATACTTTTTTTTTGTAAATACATACTTATAATATAAAGACAAACATCCAGACCCGGAACAAATATCTGTAGATCATGCAAACATTTATTCCGCGGCGGGAATCGAACCCGCTACCTCCTGTATCTCAGCCGGCTATTCTCCCACTGCGCCACGGAGGTCGTCTTTAATATACGTGTCTCTTTTCCTGACACGGAATCTATATATTATGTACGTTTCTTCAGGGAGAAAATAGTTGATAGCTAATCGCTTACTCGCCGGCGGTGAGACAAGTACCTTAAGCTAGTATAGACACTGACTTTAAAATAAATAATCCAGTGGCATGACAAATGATGCTTGGAATTTGATAGAGTCGCCTATGCAGCCTAATCAGAGTAGTACCTAACACTGATAAGATAATAAGAATTTTGTAATCCCTATTATACAGCATGTTTTTTTTATAGTAGTTTTTAAAAAGGTGGAATTAGTAGAGAAAGCTTCTTTAACTAGTTTGATTAGGAAGTAGAGGAAAAAGGTCAGACGGGAATCGTAGGACTTCTTAGTAGAATTAGCGGGATCCAAATTATTATTTTATATATACTACGTGTTTTGTTATGTACGGCAATAAATGCAAAAAACGAGTAGGGCTAATGGCTAGTATTGTTGTATAATTGTTTATTTTTTAATTCAGTACCTTAGAGAAATTTCAATTTCCACAACCTTTTTATAAAATCCTAAAATATCAATCGGACAACTTGGTGAGGAGTTCCATAGAACAGCTCCTGACTCCATCATCTGATCAGAGCGCTTTTAGTATAGTACAGTATTTTCATTTAAATTCTACCGGTATGCATAGTTTGACCTCAATCGGACAACTTGCTGAGGAGTTCCACGGATCAGCTCCTGACTCTATCATCAGATCAAAACGTTTTTTAGTATAGTCTAAATTTTTTATTTTAGTTCTACCGGTGTGCAAAGTTTGGATAATTTGCTGAGGAAAAAAGTATTTCAAAGTGATCCTTGTAGATGTCGCATATACTTGAAAATTTACTAAGAAAGTTGACTTACGCCCATTCAAAGACTAAAAAAAAATATTGGACGTTTCAAAGTGATCGTTGTAGATGTCGCATATACTTTAAAATTTACTAGGAAAGTTACCTTATGCCCCTCCAAAAACAATTGAAAAAATATTCGACGTTTCAAAGTGATCCTTGTAGATGTTGCATATACTTGAAAATTTACTAAGAAAGTTGCCTTACGCCCCTCCAAAAACTAAAAAAAATATTGGACGTTTCAAAGTGATCCTTGTAGATGACGCATATATTTGAAAATTTACTAAAAAAGTTGCCTTACTATTGGACGTTATTGCTATTGCGTTATACTATTGTCAAAAACTATTGGACGTTTTAAAGTGATCATTGTAGATGTCACATATACTTGAAAATTTACTAAGAAAGTTTCCTTATACCCCTCCAAAAACTAAAAAAAAATATTGGACGTTTTAAAGTGATCCTTGTAGATGTCGCATATACTTAAAAATTTACTAAGAAAGTTGCCTTACGCCCCTCAAAAACTAAAAAAAAAATATTGGACGTTTTAAAGTGATTCTTGTAGATGTCACATAAACATGAAAATTTACTAAGAAAGTTGCCTTATGCCCCTCCAAAAACTAAAAAAGGGACGTCTCAAAATGGTGATGATGATGGATGTCGCATAAACTTGAAAATTTAGTTATCTCGTGCCCCTCCACCAATAAATAAAATACAGTAATATAAATTTCACAGTACCCACAAGCCGTTTGGCTCCCTACAAAAACAGTATGAAAGTTACGGCAAACGAAATATACGGTGTACGGTATTTGCTCAAAAATATTTTGTATAGGACAATTTTTTTTTTGTATGAAAGATCAATTTTTTTAAGATTTGTATATAAAAAAACGTCCTGAGCAACATTAGTTTTGGCGTTAATGCTCTAAGTCTTATACTTTCCGAGATACGAGGTGGATGGGAGCGAATGGGGGACAAAAGGGGGACTTTAGGATTTATTCCCAACTCACCAAAACTCCCTCTATACGATCATACCATACATTTTTACCCTACGAGGGGGCATCTGGGAGAACAATGATGTCAATGAGTTTTATAGATCTGTAAGTATCCATACACATCAAATCACTCGGTCGCGCTATAATTGTATGCTGTTGCTTATAGTATTATTTATACGTAACTATATATAGTGCTCGTGACAAAGAGCGACACGTCCTCCCTCCAAAAGCGCTCGGCGCAGACTGCCAGTGGCCGCGTTGCGTTTCATAATTTTTTGTGATTTTAAAAAATTCATATTATAATAATTAATGGATAGTACACTTCTAGTTTTTTTTATATGTAAATAAAAGGTTGAACGTGGTTAAAAAATGTGAATTTTAACTTATAAACTTTCTACTTTCGAATAAACGACATCTTTTGAAGTGTAAAATTGCGCAGTTTTTATTCGTTATTTTTTTTTGATATATTGTATTAATATACTAAATTTTTTTAAACGCATTTCAAAGAAGACAATATTTTTGTTGTAATGTTTATTTTGTTAAAAACTTTACGACTCGTTTTTTGGGTGAAAACAGGGTTAGATAGTTCACTTAATTGCTCATTTTACGAAAACGCGAGTTACAAATTAATTTATTTGACGAATGTGATATGTTTAATTTTTTTTTTGATCTTTTAATTTTTGATGAAGCAAATTTTGGGTGTATTTATTTTTGTTTATCTCTCTTTATCAACCGAGCCACAGACTTGTTCGAAATATTCGCATAAAACGGGTAACAGAAGACAGGGCCCTTAATGGAAACGTATCGATTACTGGATAAATATTCAATCTACCCAACTCTAAAATCAGTTTATATGATTCCGGATGTGTGTTTTAAATTAACGTCGTACATATCAAAATAGGTTGTATATATTCTATAAATATTATTCTATATATTTATGTAGGTATATATACCTGTATGTAGTAGTTATATTTCTGACACTCCAGTTAAAATCACAGTACATCCACCAAAGCGTATCCGATAGAATTGCTACGCTAAGACCGCCTACGATTCATTTTATATTGACGTTGTTTTATATGATATGTTTTAAGGTTTAATAAACGCGGTAAATAAGGATCTCTCTCTTCAGAAAAAGTTTAATTGACAACCGGGTAAAATAAAACACGATATCGATAAGTAGCTGTGTCCAGCATTACTTAATTAATAATACCTGCTATTTTCTAAAAGATTCTGAATTGAAAACTATAATTTGTTGTCATCTATGGATTGATCTATACGTGTCTTGAATAGTTCATTCGTTTTCCCTTGATTAAAATACAAACATTTCAGTGGCAGTGACTTGAACTTGTATACTGAATATTTTTTTATCAGGTAATAAAAAAAGTTTGCGTTGAATTGAGTTCATAGCCTTGCGAAGTTCAGGAACGACGCAGTTTTCAATGCAATGAGGCACACTAGAAAACAGAAGTTTTTACAGTAGACGCACTGAATGGAACTGACTTTTTATACTGTAACTTTAAAATAAACAGTTTTCTAAAATTTTGGCAACCTTTCACATGTGTGTGTTTCTAGATTATTATCCACGTTTAAATTCCGATATAAGCTAACGAGTGAACACAATTAATTGTATACACCTGTAGTTAGTGCATGTATAATAAATGTGTTTATGAGTGTCGCCATAAAACAGGTAATTAGCTATAAAATGATCAAATACAGTATGTGTACTGTTGGTGTATCTTATAGTAAGCAAATAAACAATGAATTTTTCTTCCTAGACAAAGATTGAACCTTGCTAAAATCTGCATAAGGTTAGAGTTTAGACTTGTCAAGTTTTTTTGTAATAGGAATGAAAGATTACATTTTAAAGCACACCATTACTTTTTAACAGGTCACTTTAGCACTCGCTTGACAGTCCCAGATCAAATAAAAAATAAATACTTCTTAGCGTTATGCAGAAATAGTTAGTCCTTTAGTCACTTTAGGGGTTCGTGATTATAATAATGATCTTCACCATCATCAGCCGGGAGACGTCCACTGCTGAACATAGGCCTCCCCCTTAGATCACCACAACGAGCGGTTGGTAGCCGTTTGCGCCCAACGGCTCCCCGCGATCCTTACTATATCGTCGGTCCACCTTGTGGGGGGCCGGCCTATGCTGCGTCTTCCAGTCCGTGGTATCCACTCGAGAACCTTTCTTCCCCAACGGTTATCGATTCTACGAGCGATGTGGCCCGCCCATTGCCACTTCAACTTGCTAATTTTGAGAGCTATGTCGGCAACTTTAGTTCTTCTGCGGATTTACTCATTGCGGATTTTGTCACGCAAAGAAACCCCGAGCATATTCCTCTCCATAGCTCGTTGAGCGACCTTGAGATTGGTCATGAAGCCATGAGTAAAGGACCACGTTTCAGTGCCATAGGTCATCACTGGCAACACACACTGGTTGAAGACTTTAGTCTTCAGGCTCTGAGGAATTTTGGACGAGAAGATATCGCGAAGTTTCACGAACGCTGCCCAGCCGAGTTGGATTCTTCGTGCGACATCTTTATCGAAAGATAATAATGATGCAAACCCTAAATAACTGATTATTCCTTTCTTGAGTAGGAGGGTGGAATGAGTAGATGCATCTTCCATTTACCAACTTATATTTCCACAAGTGTACATGTATGAACTGGTTGAACGGGGAGAGACGACTGGCGCGGGCACACTACAATCAGGGTTGGATTTAGGTACGTTGAAAAAGATAGTATTTAAAACAAAATATACACTTTCATTGTTTTTAATTTAACTGAATAGTCATTAAAATCAACACCAGTTAGGTATGGCAAAATTTACTTCTCGTCTAGGTTTATCAGTTCTTGAATGTTACTATTAGTTCTATCTTCATCCTTGGCATTTAACCTCATCAACATATCCTCAGTAGGAATAAAATCAGAACAATTCCCACTTTTGGTACCACTTTTGATAGCGTTACAAGACAATAAAATGGCGTTTATGGATTGTGTTGCCAGTTTGTTTCGTATCATAATCTTGGTAAGGTTCACTTTACTAAATATTCGTTCGCAGTCGGCGTTTGCATGTGAAAGTACTAAACAATTTAGGACAAATTTTGATATTTCTGCGGCCTATCATTTGTTATATCATGCCCCTGGTATAGTTTACTCCCAAATACATCCACTCTTTTTCAGAAGTGATTTCTTTCGGTAGTATTGCTGAAGCTAATGCTTAGTTTTACGTCATAAATAACCAGTAAAGTGTCACTGGTTATTTATGACGTATAACTAAGCATTCGGGAGCTAACTTTAAATTATAGTATTTTAGCGTACTATCCATAGATGTGGATAGTATATAGTACAAAGGGCGAAATTATAGTATAAATACTATAATTATAGTACAAAATCCAACCCTGACTACAATACAACAGCGATCATCTACTTAGGTACGACTTACGCGAGTCAGCTATTCTGTATGTAGTGTGTCCCTACAGTACACAATCTCTTGCAAAAAAATTTTTGGTCGTAAATCACAAAATATAACATTGCAAGTTACAAAACCATTCACATTAACCATCAGTACAAGTTGCAGATTCGCTGTCGTTGCTACATTTCAATGTGTGTATAAGTTAGTCTCAAGTTACCGAGTCGCTTATCGCTGAACCTACTTTATTGATGCTACATATTCTACAAATTGAAAGTGTGTCCCTACAGTTACTGACGTTCGGTATCGTGCTTTGGTCTAGGACTGCACACAAACAGCAACTGAACCAACACAACAATTGCTCTCAATTGGCCACACAATAGTCTAGTATAGCTCATACAAAAAGCCCTATAATTCACATCTCAAACATCCTGTATTCTAATTCGACGGTTATCTTAATTTGAGGGGCCTTGCCGCGCCGATAAGGAAATGCCATGCGAATGTTATTGTTCCTTTTGGCTGCACTATTTACCATCGCACGTATTGATATTAGTGAGATATGGAGGTACAATATCTTGCTAAAGTCTGGGTATATTGGTACAGTTCAGTTCATCTATTTCTCTATAGACACATAATAAATACATTGCACTTAGATATGTCAATTTTACAAAAATCTTATATCAAATTAGAATAAACAATAAATTCATAAGTAAATAAATAATTGTACCTAATAAACTACATATTTAATATTATTCCATGCTTTGTGATCAGAGAGAAACTCATGTATGTCATAACTAGTTGACCGAACTGCGTACCGCCTTGATATGCATATGACGAGGGCTGCCAATATACGTCACCCCAGTATCATTAGCTGCATCTATGTATGTGAAAATGATTCGTCATAATTTCTTTTTGCGTGATTTTTTCAGATTTTTTAATAGTTATCCTGCTATTCGGGCGGAGAAAAATCAATCAATCAAAGATCATAAAAATCTTTTTCTTGAGTTGTAAAGTTCTTGAGTTATAAATGGCGTAACTAACCCGACTTTGTTTATTATATATTCAACTGAATTTTCAGTTTCAGAACAGAAATTTCAACTGTCTAACTATCACGGTTCATGAGATACAGCCTGGTGACAGTCGGACAGACAGACTTAGTCTTAGTTATTACTAAGACTCCGCTGTCTGTCTCCGGTTCCGGGTTCCGTTTTACCCTTTAGCGACGGAACCCTAAAAAACATACATCATCATCACCAGCCGGCAGACGTTCACTGCTGAACATAGGCCTCCCCCTTACATCGCCACAACGAGCGGTTGGTAGCCGTTTGCGCCCAACGGCTCCCCGCGATTCTTACTAGATCGTCGGTCCACCTTGTGGGGGGCCGGCCTACGCTGCGTCTTCCAGTCTTAGCACTCCCTGCTCCGCCACTGCCCTGGTTGCTACCACTTCCAGGGATGACGGAGCCGCCGGGGACTGAGGGCCGTTTGTGTGTTGTGTCTGTCATAGGGGGGGTTTTGCCATAATCACCACGCTTGGCAGGCGGCTTGGTGATCGCAGTGGTTGGTGTTTAGTACACAGAAGAATGCTGCTGCCCATTCCCTGGAACAACTCCCTTTGCCGGCTCATACGGCTCCCGCGGGATGAGAAGGGGTGGCCCTATTATTACGCCGGGACCACACGGCAAAAAACATACATAATAGTAGATTATTAAACAAGGGGATAAAGCAGTATCTTGCGTCACGGGCGCTATATTGTATCCCGAACGTAACGAAGGATTCTAGTGTTCACGGTAGAGTTCTAACTCACGGGCGGAGCGAGGGAGTTACTAGAATCCTGTGTGTAGAGAGGGATATAAGCACGCCCAAGATGCAGCCAGCTTTATCCACGAGGAGAATACTCTACTTTTCACACTTTCTGTGAGAAAATAAAAACCAAAATAAGGTTGGTGTATTCTGTGCAGAGGTTAGTTCAATTTACGAATAAGTTCTTATTGTGTGAGTCTCTTTCGTTCAAATTTTAATACTGATGAGGTTCCAAATTCAAATCAAATTATGCCCGCTAGGGCATAATGAAATTCATTAGAACTTTACTCCCTGCTCAGCCGTAGGGATTTAATCACCTGCTTTCTGTGAGGTTTCCATGACATATAATTTGACATTGTCGAACAGGTGGTGTGAAAATATATTTACACGCTCAGGAAGCAAAGACATGTCCTCACTTATACATTACACTACAATGTATTCTACCGTGTTTTAGCCAATAAATTAATTTCATTTAATTTCATTTCAAAAAATCAGTTTATTTGTGTTCATAATTATACTCGCTTTAGGTTTGATACTACGACCAGTCGATTCTTCTCAAAGCTGACCGAGACAATACGCGTGTTTTGGTCTAGGACATACGAACTCTTTTTCTGGAACGCAAAACCGTTGTTAAAAGAAAAAAATATACGATCAGGGAGAAAAATGCACATTGAATATTCGACTCGTTCACTCACCTGACGAGTTTGCTGTTATCAGCGTGCATTTGTGCGTTCCCAGGCCGTTAGATAACACCATCAAATATTGTATCGAATGAATATTTTTAAGATGTATGTACATACTTTTGACCAGAACTCACGTTATCGAGAACCTGGTGACTGGATAAACCTATTATAGGTTTTAAGACATCATAGAACCAATGTGTAACCAGCTTTTTGAATCTGATAATAAACAAAATAAATAAATACATATTGCTGGACATTTCACACAGCGTTATCTAGCTCCAAACTAAGCAGAGCTTGTACTATGGGAACCAGACAACTGATAGAATATTTATATACTTTGTTTTTGTAAATACATACTTATAATATATAGAAATACATCCGGACAAATATCTGTAGATCATACAAACGTTTGTTCCGCGGCGGGAATCGAATCCGCTACCCCCTGCATCTCAGCCGGCTATTCGCCCACTGCGCCACGGAGGTCGTCAAGCCACTTGCGAGTATTATTGCGCTAAAAAATAACTACGGCATAGTGAAGTGACCCTGTACGTATTTATTTTTTGTTTAAGTTAATGTGCCTGTAATATGTATTTGTAGTATGTAGTCTCTGTGTGCTTGTTACTTATGTCGAAATAAATGTTTAAAAAATGTATATATATATATTAACTCATTCTGGATTTGATCAAATTTTTTGATTCTTACTGCACTGAGCTAGTAGTCTAATGCGGAAGTGAATTCGAGGCCAGAGTTGAGTTACTATTTGGACAGTTCACTGTTGTGATTATCGTATGGACGCGATGGCGATAATTTAATAATAGATGTTTGACAGTTGCTTTGAATATTGTAACACTAGCTGTTACATGCGACTTCGTACGCGTTACACTACTAAACGTGTACTAATTTATCACAACATATCACATTAATTTATTATTATATATGTGAAAGTTTGGATATTTGTTTATTTGTTTGTAACTCAGTCATGTCGTAAAGGCTGAACCGATTTCGATGAAATCTGGTACGAAAATAGATTATAACCAGGAATAACACATATGCTACTTCTTATCCTATAAATCAGGTCCCATTGGGATAAAAATGTGGTGTCTAAGTTTCTATCGGAATATTATCTGTTACCCCTTCACGCTAAAACTAATGAAGGGATTAAGTTCAAACTTTGCAAACGTTAAGTTTTAATTCTAAAATGACACATAGAATACTTATTATCCCATAAATCAGTTTCCATGAGATACAAATGAGTTGTCAAATGAGTTTACCCCTTCACGCCAAGGCTGGTATAGATATAAATACTTTTTTTTATACATTATAGGCTTGAGTTTGACCACGATCTTGCCTGATGGTAAGCGATGATGCAGTCTACGATGGTACACCTATTCACTCGCGACTTAAAGGTACCCAGGTTGTAGCTATCAGGAAACACAGACTCTGGCAAGGCGTTCCACTCTTTGGCGGTGCGCATATTAAAGGTCGAAGAGCACCACTTTGTGCGAATGGGAGGTATTTCTACCATATAGCGGTGGCGCACCGCAGAGCGTCTGGTAGTCGGTTGATAGAATGGAGATGGTGGGATCAGGTTGAAAAGTTCCGCCGCACACTCCCCGAAATGTCATCGATAAAAAACCGAGAGGCTAGCAACCTTTCGTCGATGCTCCAGGCTGAGAAGCCTTGCATCAACTAGCTCATCGTAGCAAATACGTAGAAATAAAGATGTGTTCTCTCTCTTGAATCCATATGGTTAGGTAAATCCTAACCATATGAATTCTATAATAAGCGTCCTGCAGTCCACTTCCTTTAGGTGTAATACTGTCGCAATGGTGAGCCATACAAAATGTAGCTACCATAGTGACCCCAGCCCACTCTCTGCATGTTAGATATAGGCGCAATAATAAGCCATAAAAAAACCCTAGCTGTTACCAGAGGCTTCACGCACGTTGTTCTAAAGTGTAAAAATACTTACAGTAAATATTACAAGACTCTAGTGAGACTACCTAGAAAGGGCAGACTGAAAAACTCTGCGGTAGCAGAAAGTTTGTCATCATTGTGACCTTAGTTATCTTAAAGAGATGCTGTGAGATGCTGCGCTCGCTGCAATTTTTTTTACTAATCATTTCAATCCTATTATGAGATATGTTATTGTTATTGTTGTGAGTGATTGATCACTGCTACCCTATTTTCATTGAAAAGAGTGTGCTGGCAACACCTAAAGTTCAACACCCTTTTTTACCTACCCAGGGGATGATTTTTGAAAAACAAACAATTACCATTTCTCTCATTTTTGTTGAAGAGTATATTTTGTTGAGTTTCAATTTTATAACCACTGTTTTTCATACAAACTTAAAACATCTCTTTTGATCCCCTTAGGGTATGAATTTTGAAAAATCCGTTCTTAGTGTGCACCTACACACTACAAATAACATACCCTCCAAATTTCAACTCTCTAGAAGCAGCGGTTTAGCCTGTGCGTTGATACATCAGTCAATCACTTTTGCCTTTTATATAAAATAGATTAGTAAAAACTTGTGCAGTACCTGCTATGGGCCGAGACACCGCTAGCCTAGAACGTCTAGTTTCCAAGATACGGCTGTTTGAAGTTTGATAGCTGTCATCACTTGTCACCATTTGTCCCAAGACACCGCTAGCTCAGAACGTCTAGTTTCCGAGATACGGTTGGTAGGTACTATGTTTTTATGCGTTCAGTAATTTTTGTTCCGATGATGTTCATCGATATTTGTAACCTCATGTTCAATGTATAATGTGGCCATAGCAGATCACCGACTTTTTATCTTTTAGGTGTATAGGATTTTTGGAAGTTTGTAAATGGTCAGCAACTTTTGGCGTTGACTGTACCTATAGCATTATTATTTTCTTCATTTTTCGGTAAGCACCTTGTTGAGGGATATTATTTAGAGCAATACAGACTTAACCTAAATTTTAACAATGAGATGTTTTCGACCTAACAAAATAAATAGAGCGCAGTTCGTGCCCCAAATAATTGATATACCTATATAAGGTAGGTATGTTTTTTTTTATAGTAAGTTATCTTTTTTTAAGAACAAAAAATATGTTGAGCTAGAGGAAGACTTCTTAATAATATTTTAAAAAAAATAAGACGAACAACCATAGCTAAAAGTTTTTTTTCTATTGTTTTTTAAATCTTTATTTCAGACAAAAATAGAAAAGTATTTTGTAGTCAATTGTGGATAAAATTTAATTGGTCTCTTATAGTGGATTCTTTAGACAGCTGTTTCACGCCAGGGCCAGGGTTTAAAATCATTCAATCAGTTTATATTCAATTGGTGAGATTTGAGACATCGGATTGAAAATTCCAATTATTTTTCTCCCTAGGGAGCAAAACTTATTCTACTGCTCTGCAGGCTAATAACGTAACAATTGTAGAAAGTAGATAAGAATTCAAACTGGTCAAATCATATAAATGAGATATTATAATAATCATTATTATATCATTATCATTGTAAGTTTTGAGGTTATATCAAATTAGTCATTAAAATTACAATTTATAAAAAGTCCAATTTACAACGTGCATTGTTTTTTTAAAATTTAATAAAATCATTTATTTATTCAATCTAATTAGTAATATAATGAGTAAACAGAATATTTTAATAAAGGCATATCGCATTGACCTGATTTGAATTAACATTAGTCTTACGATTTTATAGGTATATTTTTTTTATAGATTAACAAGAAATTTTACACAAACATCACCTTATAGACAAAGTAAAATTTAAGTAGTTACAATACCTAACTTAACTTAAACCAAAAACATTCCTGGAAACTTTTTACATTCCTGTGTCAATAACCGTAAAACAAATGCTGTTTCTATTTAAACGGCTATAGCTACGAACTCGAAATACCTAGCGCATATACACACAGGCATGATAGTAGGTAAGTACCTATATAGATTGTGCGTGTGGTGGTGCGAGCTAGATTAGAGAGTAGTTAGTGCGAGCGGGTGTGCGCCTGTGTGCTAGGGTTAGGCATCGTCGCATGGTGCGCGGCCTCGCCTGCAGATTCAGCTGCATCACGAGAACCCGCGAGGGGCGCCGCTCTAGCCGTCTTTTTCATTTTGCGTGCGTCTTTTTTTGGCAGCGCGCGTTAACCTTGGATTTTTTCATAGCGAAGCGCTGCACGTATACGCGCAAGTTTCGGATAGTCGAGCGTCCCCCACTCGACGCGTCCGAATTTTCTGCATTCGGGCGGCGTGAAGAGTTTTCGGCGGTCGCATTCGCGAGCGCTCCCCACAGTTAGGCGCGCGCACCGGCTCCAAACACAGCGCACGCGCGTGCAACATGCGGAAGTGAACCACGCGAACGCAACCAGTGTTACTCAACTAACACACACACCAGTGCCCATCTACCTCCTCTGTATAGTGCCCTTGTCGGAATCGCAAACACACATCAGTGATAATCGAACTATGCTAGTGCTAGGCTCCTAGAGCCCTGATGGTTGACTGATACGAATTAAGGACTGTGGACTTACTATTATGGATGCAAGGAAAGTATTGTTCAGTTATCTTGTGTTTAGTTAAGGGTTGAATTGGCTCGGAGAAACTGAAGGCACCGCACCAGGAAGTCACAATACATTCATAGAAAAATACGACGCGTTTCAACTATTAGATCGTGAATCTAGACTGTTTTTAAGAGGTAGGTACTGATGTATGTAGTGTTGACACCCCGCGGCATACGATACATTTTAAGTGCGTGAGGGTGTAGAGTGAGTTTGCACCTTATAATGTTCCGGAAAGAGCGCGATTTTGCGCAGTTGCCTTCCCCAAAGTTTTGCATACACGTGCTGCCGATTTGGGGCTATTGAACTTGATAATAAGAGCGTATCTCTCACTTTTTGTTCTACTTTATTGCATCACTAATTCTTTCTGCGAGATCTCCGTGGACCGGTTCTCTAGCAGTTCACAGCGACGGGTTATCTACGATGATTCACGTGGCTCTATCCGCCGACATACACTCGGAAACCGGTGAAATTGCCCGAAGTAACTGGTCGTAAGCTATTACTTATAATGAATCTGACAAATCCAGTTTAGTGGCGAGCGAGTTGGCCGTCCAATTTATGTGCGTGAATAGATCGAACGAAGCGCGTCCGGAACCATTCTCCGCGCAATTCTGCGTGCACCTTGGTCACATGGCTGGGCTAGCGTTCAGCTAACATTATTTCCTTTTTCATATGACTATGAGTGAATAGGTTTTTTCTAGGTGAGCGTGTACCATCGTTGACTGCATCATTGCTTACCGTCAGGTGAGATCGTGGTCAAACGCTAGCCTTTAAATTATAAAAAAAACTACTGAGCTATATAACTGTCAAATATGTGACATGTGGCAAATGCTGAATGATTGTGGCGTTTATTGATACCAAACCTAAATAAATAGTTTAGACGATTCAGGTGTGGCTTTTGAAGTAAGGCGGTTGGTCTCGTAACGCATTTGCATTTGCATAGAAATTGTCGAAGCGACCTCGCGGCCCGCGCCTCCTATTAGCACCTAGACAGCTTACTGTGTGAAATCTGCCAAAAGTTTGAATTAAGCCTGTTTAAAATCAAAGTCAGTCGGCAGTGACTAGTGTTACTTAAGTACCTACTTTTCTTCGCGTTTTAAACTCAATAACGTGTCCAACTAGACTCCTCTCGCCTATTATTGTGTGTGCGTTTATGCACACGTCTTGTCTTATCCACTTCCGCGAAACTATACCTTATGCCGTCAAGTCACAGTCCAATTCAACGTCATTCTGTTCGAGGTTAGTGCGTAGCCGCGGTTCCTGATTTGAATATCGGTTACGGCAGTTGCAGCGACATTTTGAAATGCGAATTTGTTTAGAACATTTTCTTAGGCCGGTCATATCGTATGTTCGAAATTCGAATCCAAATTACGAAGGTTGCAAATCCATACAAAATAAAGGACCCGTACGTAATTTTCCGTTCGGATGTTTATTTGATTTTTCCACATATTCCGGAATTCTGACTGTATTTGACCGCCCTTAATCAGTTTTGTTTAAGAGGTTTACGCTCGTAAACTAGAGGGGTATCGCTCTAGTGTTTACTGTTTGGTTTTTACTTGAGTCTTTATGATGCCGACACTTGACATCGTTGAACGCGTATTATTCAATTCATTCGGCGAATTCACACTCTTTCTAAATTGATTGTTGACATAGCGCTACTAAGATATTCTTAGATCAACTTGTGATTCTTTGGCAGGTCCAGAATGATATAACCTGTGGTTTCTATAAAAGGAAATAACAAAATGTTATTGTAACTGCGAAACAAATAATAATACATATTTCAATTGTGCATTTAATTTTAATTAAATATCATTCAATTAACCAGAATTGACCTTCTATCACACTCAAAATAAGATAATATAACTATAATACCTTGTATTCTTATTTATTTTTAGAATATTCGTATCAAAGTAATATAAGATTCTAAATTCAAATGACAATGAGGAATCCAAATGAATTTAGTCGGGCATATTAGTACTGAAGGTCGCAGCTACTATTGGCCCTACGTTTCCGTCGTCGACGTCATGCATAGATAGCCAATCACAAAACGGCAAGTTTACAGAACGCACTTTTAAATTCCGAACTCAATTGTTCGGTCATAGATTATAAAACAGAAGTACCTACTTATTGGAAGGAGCGAGGTTAGGTCTTGTATATAGATGTGTATCTTTATGAATATTGTATTTTTTTTGCTCGTTCAATATGATGGTGATAGTCATCAAAACGAATTTACTTAGGTTCATTCTCTGTTATTTTTCGACTAAACAGGTACCTAATTATGTTGCGAGGTAAACACAATTTTCTCTTTGAATCATACAAAAAAGGCCGTTAATAAGGTTTTATTCAGTTCATGGTAATTTTATAAAATGTCAAAGCACGTGTATTTCTTTGGTATTTTTATTTCGTCTTACGTTCGTTCTAATATTGCAATAAAATGGTACACACGTAACTTTGTATAAACAGCTGTTTGTGATTACAATTCGTAATCGTGTACCTACCTTTTCAAAGATAATGGAGTTTCTACGGATGGAAGAATTTTCAGGTGTTTTCTATACTTACGTATACGACATTTAAAATACGCATTTAAATACCTAACGTATAACATTATTATGCCTACATTTATAATTTATATATGAATTGACGTCAGTAATAATCAGGGTTTTTTTCCAAGGCTTTGTAATTTAATAATTCATAAAACTATGCATGCACCACAGCCTCGAGCATCGTCGAAAAGTTGCAAGCCTTTCAGTTTTTTATTGGATGCTTTGCTGAGAGTGTGTTGCGGAGTTTTTTAATTCTGATTTTTTTTTTATTTCATTTCATTTATTCATATCCTTCGACAAATTACATGTGCTTGGACAAATCAGATGAAACAATTAAAATATGTTACCTACGTAATTATTACATAATCCATAATACATAAAGATACCTATAGTTAATATTTAAAAAAAAAAAAAAACAGTATTAAATAATAACAACTTAAAATAAGGGCTGCAAAAGCATCGTCAACTTGGTAATAATAATTAAATTATAATGAGAAAAAATAATAATAATAAATTTATATATGTCAGGTAATCATTACAATTCATCAAATTTAAATATTGTTTTGTCAGCAAAAGCTTCGTCCAACTTATAATAACTTTTACAAATAAGATGTATTTTTATAAATGATTTAAATGAATTATCTGACATACATATTACATTGTGCGGTATTTTATTGTACAATTTATTTGCAGTACAGTAGTAGCTCTTTCAAATTTTGGCGAACCTTGTTTTAGGTAAGACAAGACGATTCCGATTTCGAGTGTTATAATTATGTACATCTTTATTTTTAGTCATTTTATCAATGTTTTCTCTTACATATAGAACATTCTGTAGTATAAACTCTCCGGTCATTGTCATAATACCTAGATCCCTAAACTTTTCCCGACATGAATCAATGTACCCCATACTCAAAATATAACGGATTGCCCGTTTTTGAAGTAAAAATACTCTTTTGGCATCTGCAGCTGTACCCCAAAACAAAATGCCATAAATCATTAAGGAGTGAAAATATGCAAAATAAACATCACGTGCTGCCATCCCACCATCCCCATTCTATCATCGGACAACCAGACGCTCCGCGATGCGCCACCGCTACATGGTAGACATACCTCCAATATGCACAAAGCGGTATTCTTCCACCTTTATTATGCGCACCGCCAAAGAGTAGAACGCCTTGCCAGAGTCTGTGTTTCCTGATAACTACAACCTAGGTGCTTCAAGTCGCAAGTGAATAGGTTTCTTCTAGGCTAGCTTACTATTTTTTTACTCATAAAAGTACACACGGCTACATATTAAGCTATACATTTCCAATATAAGCTGACCTCGCATTGTGTAGGCTTTTCGTAGAATAAAAGTTCAGCTTATACTGGAAATGTATAGCTTGATGTGTAGCCGTGTGTACGATCAACTTTCATAAATATCCTATACAAATAAATATTACTTCATCATATGATAGAGGTGAAAGTTAAGTTTTCTTCATAGGAGCTGGCAATAAAGTCAAAGTCAAAATCTTTTATTCATTAAAATCACAAGAATCACTTTGAAATGTCAATTTTAATGCCTGTTCCTTCGCGACCAAGCCAGGAAAGAAAGGCAAGAAAGAAAGTCTAAATTGTAACATTTTGAACGAGTTGGAGCAATTTCTATCCCAAGCTTCTCTATCATCTATATATTCCGATATTTTATAGTAGGCTTTATTATAAAGATTTTTTTATTTGCGTTTTTAAATTTGTTAATTGTCATTTTTTGTACATCACTTGGGAGTTTGTTGTATAATAAATATTGATTTTGGTATTGAGATTTTGAGACGCCTTTCAATTTACTGTTAACTGGCAATATTAAGTAAGACTTCTGTACGCACCTATGTACTGTTTATTCTATGTCTAGTATAAACATCAAATTGTACATTGTTATTTAACGAATTCTCTATACGTAGCGGATATCTTTGGAGGGAAGCGATAACCTTACATTAGGCGTACCTACGCGATAGCGCGTGATTACTGGAACCAGAAAAATGTAACAAATGTGTTATCAACAGTTGCAAGGCGACGTATTACGATGGAGTGATAAAATGAGGCACTGACTCTGTCAAACTTTATCTAAACCCTTTTATTATAAGCATGATTTAGTCGAAATTAGTGTAGACTAGCTTCCGCCAGTGGCGTTATTTGTCATCTAAAAGTAGCTTATGTTTGAATCCAGGTTTATTCTATCTATCTATCATATATATCATACATATATAATATCTATCATAACGCTAAATCATCGAAATATGTAGTTTCAGCTATTGTGACGTGATTGAGTAACAAACAAACAAATAAATAAATAAACAACTATTACTTTCACATTTATAATATTAGTGTGATTAACAAACGTTGCACTATTTTGAAAAGGTAAATCTTAACGTAATAAATCAATTGAAAATAATTATAATACATAATAAAATATAATATATCATAAAATAAACATCTTGGTACTTTCTAACTGGGGTTCTATATGGTAAGATTAAAAAAAAAATCCAGGAAGAGTGCTGAAACAACTACTTTTCATGATCCGTGGCCGGCTGCGGGAGAGAACTTTGGTGCGATTTGTTTCCGTAAAAATTGTAAACGCGACTGACTCGCGGCTCGATTAGCCGCATATATCCTACCAATATTATAAACGCAAAAGTTTTTATGTACGGATGTTTGTTACTCTTTCACGCCGGAACGGCTGAACCGATTGCGATGAAATTTAGTGTAAATGTAGATTATAGCTTGGATTAACACATAGGCTACTTTTTATTTGACAAACAACGCGAGCGAAGCTGCTGGCGGCAGCTAGTTTATAATAATTCGAATCAGAAATGAGGAGATTCGTAGACGAACGAAAATCACCGAAATAACACGGAAGATTAGCACGTTGAAGTGGCAGTGGGCAGCAAGCATTCAATTTGTACATTTTTGTATTATTATTATAGATATCAAACAATTGTTGCACACGATTCTGGTTTTCAAAACCACAATATAACTTTCTGTTATCAAAATCTGTTGTTTTCCTTAGGGATTGATGACGAATCATTTATATAGTTACCTATACGATAGAGCTGTTCAAAATTATTAACTGTGATCAGAAACAACTGCAGGTTTTAAAACATTTTGCAACTTAGTGCTCAGTCGGTTAGTGTTTACGCCACAGTATACTCAATAGTAATAACAAATGCTACGATGCTACGCCGCGCCGTAGCAAAAGGACTACGAACCAATTATTTCTGTAAAACTCATACAAGGCAACCACAACTACCTCTCATATACACATTCATTCTTTAAAAAAAAATATTGCTGAACATTTCACACAGCGCTATCTAACCCCAAACTAAGCAAAGCATGTACTATGGGAACCAGATAACTGGTAGAATACATAAATACATCAAACCTAAATACCACCTATCAAAGATCTGTTTCAAATAGAATAAAACGTTTAAATAACTTCGTCTATTAAGGAGGTAGCTATTAGTTCGTCAAATACACCAATTTTCCTTTTAGAGCGACCTTGCGGACATCGACTGTGGAACATGGGACCAAGGACTCTTAGAGGCCTTGTGGGCGCTTACGTCATCGCGTGCAATACTACCTATGTAGGCGTACATGTGATATAAAACTTGTTTACGGAGTTAAGAATTTTGATGCTTAAATTAAAAGATGTTCCGAGCGTGGGTTTGTCAATACATTGAAAATATAACTATATTTTGCCGGGATTATTAAAAATAGAGAAAATAGGTAGTTGGGCTTTTATCCTCAACAAAAAAAACTAAACATTCATAGGTAGAAACTAAGCACACGTTTTTCCCTAAAATTGAGTACAACAAACCAACAATACGTAATTAAACCTGTGTGGGACATTACGGAACTGGTACAAACTGGTATCTCTTGATTTGGGGCTTATTTGGGTCAAGGATTATTTCCAGAAAGACCCCTAAGTTTCCTATTCCTGGTCACCCTACGCGGAAACATTTATTATTTCGTTTTGGAGGGAAGATGGTCAAAAGGCGAGGCAAGTTTGATTTCAAAGGGGGCAATGTATTGTGTCGCGAGTTCTAAAACGATGTACTTTGTAATTATTGTATTTGGACCAAATTTAATGTGATAAATAGGGTACGTCTTCACACGAGCGCGTCGCATTTATTTGAATTCTTAATCGGTTTATCAAAAGCTGGATAATGGTGATGTCGGTACGTATATTAATATTCTTTGAATCTAGTCACAAATTGTAGGTTTTATAAAAAGATACCTTCGTGGCAAATCAGGTGTGAAGCTAGCTACAAAGGGACAGCAGGTGTCTGTTTGGGATAAATATTTTGTCAATACTTTGTAAGCACAGTCTGCTTGCTACACCAAAACAGCTCTTAAGTCTTCATACACAGAGCAGGGAATACTATATTGTCCTAGTAACTGCATATTAATTCCTTATCATGCAGGCAATATTATAAATATGTGACATGGTCAGTCAATAAACCAACCAGACGTCTCATCAAGATTAATTTATTTCGATTGATATGCACTATTGCACAAGCGCTACTAAATACTCACATAAGACAGAATGGATCACTCTATCAATCTTTTTGTTATTAGTTTTCGATATAGTAAAGCTCAACGAGCTATGGAAAGGGCTATGCTCGGGGTTTCTCTGCGGGACCGAATCAGAAATGAGGAGATACGTAGGAGAACTCAAGTCACCGACATAGCCCGTCGGATTAGCACGTTGAAGTGGCAATGGGCAGGCCATATAGCGCGCAGAACAGATGGCCGATAAGGCCGGAAAGTTATCGAATGGAGGCCACAGACCGGCAAGCGCAGCGTAGGACGTCCACCTACAAGATGGGCAGACGACTTGGTAAGAACCGCAGGTCGGCGTTGGATGCAGGCCGCTTCCAACCGCAGTTCCTGGAGATCAATGAGGGAGGCCTTTGTCCAGCAGTGGACGTTCTACGGCTGATATGATGATGTATATGTGATAGTAATCGTTCTGGTGTAGCCTTTATACCTGTATACCTCAACTTGATGGACGCAGCGCAGTGCATCGTACAGTACGTTTCTAAGGAGCGTGACATATGAGGCAACACTTCGTTATACACGATGGGTACCACTTAACATCAAGTGGGCCATATCCTTGTTCCAACACAGAGATACCATAAAAATAAAACCGGCCAAGTGCGAGTCGGACTCGCGCACGAAGGGTTCCGTACCGTATCTATAAAAACGGAAAAAATCACGCTTGTTGTATGGAAGTCCCCCATATATATTTGTTTTATTTTAATTTAATTATTTATTTTTAAAGTGAATATAACTAAATATTCTGAGAATATGTTAAGCGTCTACCTGTTGTCGTTATCAATATCGAGCAAAGACGAGCAAAAAAATCACGTTTGTTGTATGGGAGCCCCCCTTAAATATTTATTTTATTCTGTTTTAGTGTTTATTGTTATAGCGCCAATAGAAATACATCATATGTGAAATTTTCAACTGTTTAACTATCACGGTTTATGAGGTACAAACTGGTGACAGACGGACAGACAGGCAGCGGAGTCTTAGTAATAGGGTCCCGTTTGACACTTTATGTACGTAAAAAGTATCGTAGTTTTTCCATTTTCCTTTCATAAAATCTAAATTCTAAATACCTACTGATTAAATATCACTATAGATCATACTCAAAATTTAATCGTTTAAGTAACTTATAAATTTAAATTAATCAAATATGATATCGTAGTTTTTTCTAATTTCCTTTCTTAGATTCTAATCAAGAGCTTGGTAATTGCCATTTCATTATTAGATTAACTAATCGCCAAAACATGATAATTCTACAGAAATGAGATAAGTAGGTAAATATATAAACAAAAAGTTTAATGTAGGTAGCTCCATTTTTTTTAAGTTGTTTGACTTAAAATTTACTTTGACATAAATGGGTAAACATTCAACGTCCGACTGACTTATTTTCACAAAATAAATATATAATCTTATGAAAATGTTCCTAATTATCCAATACCGGTGATATTTTTGTTGTACGCAAGCGTTTGGTACCCAGTCTTCTTAAATAGTTTATTAATTTCAGTAAATATATACGAATCCTACTTAATATTATAAACGCGAAAGTTTGTATGTATGGATGTTTGTTACTCTTTCACGCTGGAACGGCTGAACCGATTGCGATGAAATTTGGTATGTACGTAGATCATAACCTGGATTAACACATAGGCTACTTTTTATTGGTAAACCACGCGTGCGAAGCCGCTGGCAACAGCTAGTATAATATATTCGCAAATAACTCTGTTTATCTGTATGTCAATCTCTGTTTATTTGTTTGTTCGTTTTCACGACTAAACGACAGGACCGATTTTGATGAAATTTGGTATACCTTTAAATAGGCTACTTTTTACTCGACTGCATAGAAGGAGGGTTATGTTTGTATTGAAAAACCACGCATGCAAAGCTGCGGGCGGAAGCTTGTAATGTTTGATTAAACCCTTTTTTAAGTTTAAAGTAGTTTTAGGTGGTTTTTATGACTTAATACCCAAAAACTTATTACCAAGTGTATTACGCAATCAGCCGAAAGTTGTCATCCATGAAATAATGATCAAGTATACGCAAGAATTTTATGGCTTTTGGAACATTTAATGGCGGTATTAATTGAATACATGACGACTTCCTGTGCTTACTACGATTTATAGTTTCGTAATTCATAGTACTTAATTACGTAAAGATCAAACCCATCAAAAATATAAATGTGAAATGAGAGCCAAGTTCAATATGCCGTGGTTGTTGACTTCCACGACAAAAGAAGTGAGATTTAAATGGGTGCCAAGTTCAATGGTCAGTCCTGACATTTATTTACGGAAAATATTTTATAACAACTTAAAATATAATTTCTTCTTACAACTTCTGTAATCTTCTTCTTCTTATATCTTCTTATAATCATTTCTCCTTTGACAACCTCCGTGGCGCAGTGGGCCTACAGCCGGCTGAGACGCAGGAGGTAGCGGATTCGAACAAAGTTTGCATGATCTACAGATATTTGTTCCGTGTCTGGGTGTTTTTCTAATATTATAAGTACGTATTTACAAAAAAAAGTATATAAGTAGTCTATCAGTTATCTGGTTCCCATAATACAAGCTCTGCTTAGTTTGGGGCTAGTTAGCGCTGTGCTTAGGATAATATATTGAAGCCTAAAGTCTGACTTGGCTAGTTCTCATAAACGAATTTATATTAAGTACCTACTAAAATTGTCATAGATTAGCCCGATGTTCGGTCACTAGATTCTACCAGCAAGCCAAATTTACGGAAAATAAAATGAAAACTTACAGCTTCAGAACTTCCGAAGGCTATTATATAATTCGTATGTGAAAACTAGCCAAGTCAGACCTTAGACTTCAATATATTATCCTAAGCACAGCGCTAACTAGCCCCAAACTAAGCAGAGCTTGTATTATGGGAACCAGATAACTGATAGACTACTTATATACTTTTTTTTGTAAATACGTACTTATAATATTAGAAAAACACCCAGACACGAAACAAATATCTGTAGATCATGCAAACTTTGTTCGAATCCGCTACCTCCTGCGTCTCAGCCGGCTGTAGGCCCACTGCGCCACGGAGGTTGTCAAAGGAGAAATGATTATAAGAAGATATAAGAAGAAGAAGATTACAGAAGTTGTAAGAGGAAATTATATTTTAAGTTGTTATATAAATTTTATGCTGTTATAAATAAATCTCAGGACTGACCATTGAACTTGGCACCCATTTAGATCTCACTTCTTTTGTCGTTGAAGTTAACAACCAAGGCATATTGAACTGTGCTCTCATTTCACATTTATATTTTTGATGGGATAATATTACTTTTTGTACAGAAATTATTAGTAGGCACTTATTCATATTAAAAATAACACCAAATTGTATTTGTTAATCTATTGAATTTTCCTACGTTTACGGGCCATAATTGTCTTTCTGTGTATTATTTTTTATCAATAATCAATTTTGATTGCTGATTCTTATATGACATGCACTATAAGTAAGTGTTCCTACTAGAATCAATGAATTAAAAATTAATAATAAAATGATGAAAATTTACTAGTTTCTGATTTATTTATTTGTATTTACTCAACTACCTATCTGGATACCAAATTTGAACTTTCTAGGTCATCTGTAACTGGGTTAGAGTTTTGATCTATCTATAGGTCAGTCAGTTAGTCAGTGATAAAAATGTCGATTTTTGGTCGTCAATATCTAAATAACCGTTTGACCGTTGGTGTGTTTATGAAATTTGAGCCAAATTTCACATGTTTATGTGAAATAGTTTTTGTGTTATGAGGTGGTCAAAAGCGGGTTCAAATGGTTAGTATGATATTACACACGGTGCTGCTCGCCAGTTCTGTTAGCCTGAACTTGGTTTGACACGCTGCCGCGTGTATAGATGTCCCATTTTATTACCATCGTTGCCAGCCCGTGTTAACTCACTCCAATCCTGTGTCAGTTAGAACCACGTTCGACCCATGATCTTAACGATATCACCTTTTTGGGCATATACCTAATACTCGGCCTCACTTTTTCAATGCCTCTTTTTTTAATTGTTTATTTCGCCTGATTTTCCTCTGACGTGGAGATCGGAGACTTTTTAGACTAACATTTTGTACATTCTTGTAAACGTTTACTCTGTTAAATAGCGATCAGTGCAATCTCTCTTAGTTCCTTAGTTGTTACCTGTTAGTACCTTAGTCCACCCTTTCGTACCAACGTCTTGCAAATGCGTGTCTTTTCCAACTAATGTCCCATTTAAATAGTCCCTACAAATAGAGTGGGCATAGAAAATACTGCAAAATGGGACGCAGTGGCAGTGAGAAAAATAATGTGGGCCACAACGTCAACATCTGGTCTCCACAGACAGCTTAAATAAAAGGGCACGTGCAAACAAAGAGAAGTACAACTCCTACAAAATACCTTAAGACCTAGAGAAGAAAATCTATGAAGCCTTCGTTTTCAACATTAGATAATTACAGGAGCCCTTTCACAAGAAGCTCTACTACTCAGAACTCTACTATCTATGGGAGAACAAGATGCGTACCTTTGCGCGTTATATTTATGCACCGAGCGCGTCAGTGCGTGCAGTGCAACCCGCCTTTCACTTATTGCAGCTTTAACTAACCATAGTACCATCAGATTCATGATATCACTACAAGTTAAGTCGTAGAAGTAACAGTTACCATGTTAATTTGTGAAGCAAATTTTTTTTCTTTGCAGAGTAGATTTGGTAACCTATTTTTGTTTGATTTATAGTCAAGCGATTGACTACTACCTCACTTGACGGTAACTCATGGTGTGGACGAAGATTAAGCATGCTTCATTCGTAAATATGGTTAAATCTATTTCAAAACCCACCCTTAAATACAATCTAGTCAAAGTTTCATTGTTCATGTTTTTAAATATATTTTCCAACTGTTATTGATGCTGGCAGGTACAATCTGTGACATTGTCAGATAAATATTGTCTTAAATCAAAAAATCTTTAAAGCTAAGGGGAAAACACTAAAATATAGATAAAAGTACAAAACCTGCCTTCCACTTCTACCATCGAACCTCCCGCAACCGGCAACGAGCTCAACCACATATTATAGATGCGTCGAAGTCTCAAATGGTGCATTTCACCCGCTCGTTTCTTCCACGCACCTGCAAGATGTGGAATGACATTCCCCCGGAGGTTTTTCCGGTGAGCTTCAACATGAACATCTTCAAGAGAGTGGTAAATAAGGTATTAAGTAGTAAGTGGTAGGCAACGCGACTGCAGTATCACCGGTGCTTCAGGAGTTTATAGGCGGCGGTGACCACTTAACATCAGGAGCCCGTCAGCTTGTGTGTCTAAAAGATTAAATTATAAAAAATAATATAGACAGTTATAGTAAGTTTTAAAAAACAATAATTGTCAATCAAACTCTGTCGCTGACTATACTACTGTCTTATACCGTGGCTTGTATCGAAAGCGCTTTGTTCTTGCATAACGGATCATACCAGCTTTTCTTTAAATAATTAGCTTTGGACATGAACAATTTACCAGTACTGTTTTGGTGAATTGTTTTTTTTTGTTGTGTGCAGTACACAAATCTAGTTTGTAGTCTAGGTTACTTGAACTAAAATAGTCAAAAATTTGAGAACAGTAATTATATTAACTTAAACTCTAGTGTAATTCAAAATACGATGTAAAATAATTATTCTGAATAATTAAAGGCGACTTGCGCAACGATGACTTATCATATTTAGTACCTAATTTATGTTTAAGAGAGTGGTCAAGTCATACAAATACGTCAAATTTAAACATGTTTAGGCACTAGTTACGTTTAGGGATCGTTACGGAAGCCGGGCTAAGACTGATTTGTAAAATAAAATAATTTAACCTCTATTTCTTTCTTGTACTTCCGGTGGCGTTACTATCTGAAGGTAGAGCATACGTCAATTATATTTAACTGTAATTTAATTTAGATGAAAACTTAAGGTGTTTCTACACTTACGTTTAGCTCGATCAACAAGTATAATCGAACATTATTAATAATTATAAACAATCATTTCGGTTCGACTTCAAAAATTAAATCGAGCATATCCGCATGCGAGGACTTACCATAAGATTTAATTCGTTTTGATTCCAGGAATTAGCGTTTTGTTTAAAAAAATATACGCGTGACAAGAAAACAAATATAGGCTCGAAGATAAAAATTAATTTGCGGACTAAAGCACTTGTTTCACTGCCGGCGAGCAAGCGATTAGCTACGAGCATCAACTATTTTCTCGCTCTAGAAACGAACAAAAGGTATAGATGCCGTGTCAGTAAAAGAGACACCTATATTAATAGTTGATCGCTGACCAAGCGAGAACTCGCTCTCCACTATTTTATTGCAGCGACTACAACACTCACTCAGCTATACTCGCTCAGCGATACGCGCTTAGCGATGCTCGCTTGGCGGTCAGAACACACGCCGTGAGATGAACGCTCAACGAGTGGCGCGAGTATCGCCCGCTTTATAGCCCAGCGAGACCACTATAGGAACTACACACTCGCCTCTCGCTGCTCGCCAACTTATCTCTAGTTTCTAGCTCTAATCGCTTCTCGCTCATCGCCGGCGGTGAGACAAGTGCTTAATAATGGCATAAAATGTGAATTGTTTTTCTGTGCAAACAAAACAGCTGGACCAATCTTGAGTTCGTTTTACGTGAACGTAATTTATCCAAAACTTGAATAAAACCAGGATTAAAACAAAAATGATTCGAATGGTGTGCATCTTAGAACCTTTACATCTTTCTCCTTAATATTCATATCCATACTAGCTGACCCGCGCGCGGCTTTGCACGCATGAAATTTCCCGTTCTCGTGGGAACTTTTTGAATAAAACTATTTATAACACTCTCGTCAATGTGACGCGACACTTCATGTCAATTAACGACGGTTAAATTATATGGATATTGTTCATACAAAAATACTAAATTCGGGATTAAAAATGAGGGTGGGGGTAGGAGGGTAAAAAATAGTTTACGACCTATCAATACAAAAAAAAATATTAAAATCATTCGACCCGTTTCAGAGGAGTGCGACCACAAAAAGTTGAAACAAAATTTTTATATATTTAGTATACCTACATCTGCTATGTTATTTTACAAACTAAACTACTACAAATCAATAGTAGAAGGCTTGCGGGTTTTTATAAAAATCTAGTTCGAAGTTGTGCAAGTCGGCAGTGCTCCAAGCAACTGTCTACTCAACATCACCGATCAGAGAGTTTCAGGGGTAGTTTCAAATATGCGGCTTCCAAGTGTTCGAACAATATGCCACCACCAATTAGAAATTCCAAAAGTTGCAACAGCTTTAGAAAAAAACTAAAAATATTTCTAATGGAAGCCCAAATACAACATGGTAACATCAATGTCGACCTCTCTTTGATCTAGTCATACAATAACTCTTTTTACATAAGTTTAACTGAATCAATATATTTTAAATAGTTACCCATATTTATTTATACATATAACAATTTACCATAACCTTAGAAATCGTAAGAAAGTTCATAAGTTGTATGTTTATATATATAGGTATGTAATATTATTTTAGTAAAGTATGTTTATAAAATTTATATTTACATTTAAAAAAAACTCTACACACCTTTTATTTAATCACTTCTTTATTTATTTATTTTTTTATTTTTCTACGTAGCTGCTGCACTACCTATTGCTTCTGGTTTCAGCTGAAAATCAGCGTTGGGCGCTTAACATCCAACATTATGCTGAGCTGAACGCCTTTTTGGTACGCAGACACATGAGTCGAACTTGTTTTATTGGATTCAATTGTATCTACTGTTCCTTTAAATTATTTCATGTGTCATTTTGTGTTTACAAAATAAATGATTATTCTATTCTATTCTATTCTAAGTTATATATATGGTCCAATGTTTTATTTACAGCCCAATGCTGCTACGGCATTAAATGATTAACATATATTTTATAGATCAATCAGTAAAAGTTATATAACAAGCTATATTCTAATGCAGTATGGTTAGTTGATTTTATTATACCCTGATAACCGTGATGTTTTTAATCAGTATATCAATCAACTTATTTTTATAAAAACAAATCGATCGTTCCTTAATAAACGGCATTATGGGTTTACATCGAATAACAGTATTAAGGAAACCCTCGCGAAGATAAAATCATGAACAATTGTTTGAGGTCATTGACTTCAGAATCAAATAATTTTCAATAACAAGTAATGAACCAATTTAAAATAAGTCCGTCAGTTTGTTAGGTTTTTTACAAATCTTCCTTAATATAATAGGTATTGTATCAAGACTATCTATAACACAGTAGATTTTCAGTTGTTATAGCTCGATTTCTGGGATTTATAAAGTAAAGTGTAAAAAAAATATATCAAAAGTTCCCATGCGATACAAAGCTTTGTAGCTACCAGTTAAATTTAATAATATATATATATTATTAAATGTATTATAATATATATTATTAAATTACGCTACGAGCTACGAGGATAAAAAGTACCCAACTATATATAGGCAAGTTAAACTTAACTAGGGCATCGAACAAAATTAATATATACTCTACATTAATACACAAAACAAGATCTAGCAAGTAATAAAATTGAAGATGTGAAAAATACTTCTAACGACGACGTAACGGCGCAAGCTCGCCGTAAAACGTGCGTACGCACTGCAACACAGACCTTGCAACTTTCTATTTTGACCCCCCCCTCCTTATATTTGTCTCTAAAGGGCCAATGTCTACTAAAGCATAATTGCATATACTCACAGTTTAAGTATAGACTTAGCGAGTTTGCCGAACTATAAAATCGATTAACTGACAGATCGACGATCGAATACAGATGGATGGATTGCTTAATTAAAACCGAAGCAGAAGAGTTTATTTTGATGTCATAATATTACAGAACATATCACACACTTTTGCACAAACGATAAAATATTTGTTAGGTGACATTTTAGACAAACAGTGTGAAACTTTAAGTTCTGTTAAATGACGCTTAAATTATTTTATTGAAATTTAATGTCAAATTCGTTAACTTATTTATGTTTGCGGTGAAAGTTCAATCTAACAAGACACTTATTGTTCTCTACAATTGAGGTAATTAAATAAAATAAATAAATAAATATTGCTGGACATTTCACACAGCGCTATCTAGCCCCAAACTAAGCAGAGCTTGTATTATGGGAACCAGATAACTGATAGAATACTTATATACATTTTTTTTTGTAAATACATACTTACAATATATAGGGAAACAACCAGACCCGGAACAAATATTTGTAGATCATGCAAACATTTGTTTCGCGGCGGGAATCGAACCCGCTACCTCCTGCGTCTCAGCCGGCTATTCGCCCACTGCACCACGGAGGTAGTCAAATTGTAAACAGAATCTACTTGAGTGGACAGCAGGCCTTAGTAATGCAGTAGAAAGTTTTTTGTTTGCAATGCTAAGTACAAGAATTAATGTGTATTCTATTTGCACAGACCCGAATCTTTGCATAATGTTATGCAGTACTCGTATTTGACATTTGGGAAAGTTTAGTATTTGTATGGGCAAGTCGCAACGAGGTTCTGAAGGAAATAAAACCTTGCTGATGTGCCTTACAATACAAGTTATATAGAATACTACCTGACCAATCCGCAGCTTCGCACGCGTAGTTTTTTAATAAAAACATTACCCTCCATCTGCGCAGTTGGGTAAAAACAAGCCTGTGTCATCCGGAGATAGTGTAGCTTCCCAACAGTTAAATAATTTTTTTAATCGGTCCAGTAGTTTCGGAGCCTATTCAATAAAAACAAACAAACGAACAAATCTTTCCTCTTTTTAATATTACAAAGTTTTTTGTAGATATTGATATGTTCTTTAATATTGTAGGACATACTTTTGTTCTATCATCAATAGTTTCCGCAGCGCATGCGACGAAAGACGTTTTAGGGCACTTTTTTACACCTTGGGTTACGTTACTTAAGTTTTAGTAAGGATCCCTAATCTTTTATAATAATAAATAAAGCCTATGTTACTCAGGGTGAATGTAGCTTTCCAATGGTGAAAGAATTTTAGAAATCGGCATTGTAGTTTTTGAGTTCATTAATCATAAACATACACACAAAAATACAAAACTACAAATATTTCCTCTTTATAATATTAGTATATATAAGTATATAGTAAAATAGTATATATTTATTGGTTAAGTCATCGTCTCAGACCATCAGCACCCACTGTTGTGTACACACCCTCTTTATTTCGCCATTCTTTCCGATCCCTTGCGAGTCTCATCCATTTACACCCAGCTACGCTTTCAATGTCATTCGACCATCGGGTCCGTCTGCTGGTCTACGAGCATCCCTGGTTAAGTAATTTTTCGTTTTCTGTTATCAAGCATATTCTTTTTTACCCCTCGGCCAATCTTCTATCCCCTCTATCCAAATGTTGTCTGCAAAACATCGCTTTGTTTAGGGATAAGACCGCCAATTATGTTTTTATATATTAAGTATAATAAAAAACCATTTATTCATTAATTCATATTGATATAGCTATTATACAACAAAACTTTAACTACAAAATAGAATATTTAAAATATATAACCTCTTACTTTTGTCTTCGTCTGTTATTTTATTTTGTCATTGTTACTCAATATGTTTTGGCACTTAGTCGACAAGTGACAAAAGGTACGAGTTCTACATACCGGTTTATCAATAAAAAGTAATATCAAAACTTATACACTTCCAGCAACACCAATTTCCATCCACCAAAGAAAATAACAATCTTCAAAATATCGGTTTACAAACAACAAAAATAAGCATTTTAATTGGGTCATCAGTTTGGAAGCTACGATACCATGGACACACAAAAAATACCTCATTTTGTGACGAGGTTAAAGATAATAATTATGAGAAGAAAAAGTGTCTTCTCATTACAACTCTGAACAAAATAATTGCACAATATAATTCCTAAGTTCCTAGTTCTTTACGCGCCGTGCACCGACGATGCATCAGATAAGCGTGTGAGAAGCGAACTGGTTGGGTTTCGACATGCCTTGCGCTTGCGCAACCAATGGGAATTTACAATTGGACGTAATGGCCTTGATATTAGGATTTATTTTGTGGATTTTGATTAAAAATACAATGTTACACAACAGAAAATATTAAAACGCATTAGGAGAGCTAGCTTTTAGTATTGATGCAGATCAGTCGTCTTAAATAAATGATACGGCAGTTTTTTCATCAGAATAAAAGTTTAATATGACTAGATGATCCGCCTGCGGCTTCGCACGGTTTATCAATAAAAACATTACCTTCTTTCTACGCAGTCGGGCAAAGTAGATTATGTAAAAAATATCCCGGTCTTAGAATCTATCTGTATACCCATTGAAATTTGTTCAGCTAATTCGTATTCAGTCGTGAAAACGTAACAAACCAACAGATAAGATAGAAGAGACAGAGAGACGGTTACTTTCAAATTTATAATATTAGTAACGATAACCGTTCCAAAAATTGTTTTGCCCAAACTGTACCAAATACCCATAAAATAATATATTACCTATGATACTTTCCAATCAAAGGTTGCCTATACTTGTTTTGCAAAAAGACCGGCCATTGTACTTTCTTATACTTTTATTCCATATGTATAAAAGTTTGTGATAAAGAATCTTAATTTTTTCATACAATAATACACGTAGAAAAGCTTTACCGCATCTCAACGCACCTTTCTACGTAACCGCAACGCGCATGCGACATAATCATTGGCGTGCTAGCTCTGTCTACCACGCGTGACGGCGGCATGTGCGAGCGAAATACAAAAAAGAGAGATTTGAAGCAATGGTACACCAGAATGCATTTTAGAATTTGCCCTAGTTATGAATGACAATAACATTGAAGCCACAAAAACTGCCACTTCCTGTTTTTGTGGTTGCTTAATTGTATCTTAGTACACTTTGATCTGGGGCTCAAATCCCGTAACATCAAATAGTAAAATTCGAGTATCGATCTAGTCCTAAACGGTATTCACGTAACTGACAATAAAATGGTATGAGTTGACTTTCAAGCGATTATAGACTTTATTTATATCAAGCTAATATTGTAATATTAATTGAGCAGAAAGCCAAAACATATTTAATTCATAACCCATCTCATTTAGGTCAACTTTCGTTATGTTTTTAAAATTGTATTATGTGAATTGGCCCCCAGATAAAATTAATTTGGTAGCAGCGCCCATGGCCGAATCGGTCAAGGCTTCTTCGATAAGAGACAAAAATTAAAGATCATACAATTCTAAGCATGTAAATGCGTTGTATGGGGATGCTTGTATACCTATTTCACCTACTTTAGTGTATTTCTTTGTTATTGTAATTTCGTTTGGGGTGCAATGAAACGTATATCTATCTAACTCTAGATTTATACTTTAAGTTAATGATTGATTGATATAATCTTTATTGCACACCAAATAAAAATACATCTACAAAAGAAATATACACTTTATATAATTAACGATACAATGAGCGGTCTTATCGCTAAAAGCGATCTGTTCCAGACAACCTTTGGATGGACAGGATAAAGTAAAATAAAAAAATGGCGGTGTACGACTACCTATAACATACATAAACATGAAACATTATGTCGTGTGGTTTACTATCAAATATAATAAACAAAACAGAAACAAGTTAGTACATTCTATGCAGAGGTTAGTTCGATTTACGAATAAGTTCTTATTGTGTGGGTCTCTTTGGTTCAAACTTTAATACAGATGAGGTTCCAAATTCAAATCACATAAGTTTGTTCCCGGCTCCGCCGTAGGGATTTAATCACCGCTTTCAGTGAGGTTTACATGACTTATATTGTGACATTGGTCGAGCAGGTGGTGTGAAAAGAATAATAATTAGCTATTTAACTCATTTCTAGTTATATTTTTTTTATACCACTTCTCTAATATAAATTATTTCTCTTTTTGGTTACGTCAATAAATGGGAAAAATACATTATTTCATTTACATCGTAGTCAAAAATACCGTAAGTGCCTACATTGAATTAAATATAAACAAATGCTCTGTTACCACAAATAGTAACAAGTTCCTTGTCAATTTTTGTCCAGTATATTTACAAATGTTTAGCTGTGTTTAGCAGGTGTTTAACTTTTTGTGGTAAGACACATGATTTCTAATTAGATTATACTTACTTATCGCTGTTATCAGGAATTAGTAGTTAAGATACATAAGTGGAAAACGAAAATTTGTATGAAAATTATATCATGGTCAAAAATAATATTTAAGGTATCCTACTATACCAATCATATTTTTTTAATAACCTATACTGTCCCACTGCTGGGCAAAGGTCTCCCTCATTTCCTTCGCGTTCTCCAGAAATCTCCTGAAAGTCAGAGACCCATCCAGATCGTAGCGCCAAACCTTTATTATTGCCATTAAATAATTTAATGTTATAATGTACCAACGAATAAATGAGAAAGCTATAAGTTTTTATTGTTATCAGTCAAAAATAACTTACCTATTTAGAAGGTATTTCCTTTCGCTTGTCAGACTTGACAAGAGCCCCCAAAATGCAGTTGCATGTCAAAGCACAGTCGACACACGTTCTTGACGTCATTGGAAAGGAGTCCATTGGTCAGATCAAGGAGCGTGACGGTGTCGGTGTCGGTGAAGAGTACCTGACCCTGTCGGTATTCGGCGCCCCCCTTGAAGACTCGTGCCTGGTGTCTGAGCTCTCATCTGCTGAGCTCGACCTGACCATCTCACTGCTCGGTGGTAAAGTGCACGGATCTCTGGCTCGTGCTGGTAAGGCCAAAGGACAGACCCCCAAGGTTGAGAAACAGCAGAAAAAAAAGAAGAAGAAGACTGGCCGTGCTAAGAGGAGGATCCAATACAACATGAGGTTCGTCAATGTTGTCTAGACCTTCGGACGTCTTCGCGGACCCAACTCCAACTCATATGCTAATCTTTTGTAAATAAAATGCATATATAGCAAAAAAAAAATTCAATTTGTCGTTTTCCAACTCTACAAATTCCTAATGAAGGCGACAAGTCATATTTAATAGGAAGTAGTTTATATTAAACATAATACAGCATTGTTATTAAAAAAACTAATCGATCGTAACGTTAAACCGATTTGGATGAAATAGTTCGTGATCCATCATAGAGTTTTAAGTTTTAAGCCTAACGCGAGTGAAACCATTAGCAGACGCTAGTTACTAATAAATATTTAGTTGGCTGGTCAAATAATTATCAGCAAATTCAAAATATACGTCGTAGCTCGGCCCTTTGTTCAAAAGTACCCGTACAGAATCCTATCAAACTCGCTTTCATACGCCATCAATAGGTATCCGTAAGCCCGGGAAGGAAAGAGAAAGAAGAGGGATCAATATGAAGTGCACTGAAGTATACCCGTAGAGGGATCTGTGCAGGACTTCACAGCTACAGATCAAAGGTTGTATAGACTGCTACGGGGTATCATTCCTGGTTGTAGAAATATTGTAAAAACGGTTGATGTCAATAGTTTTATTGCCTGAAAATGCCCTTATAAAAAGAAAAACCTTTTTGGCACAATATACACAATCATTTACAGTTGTATTCTATTTTATGGTAAGTGCAGAACAAAGTCAGTACCGACCTACATTCATACATTGCTGAAATTGCCACGAAGCCCTATATACATTATCTTAAATGATAAAATAAGAACCTCAGGTAGATAGTACTGAACAATCACATTATTTAGAATTCTGGGTCCCCTCACCCAAAAAATGCTGCAATTTGCTAAGAGACGGTGTATAAAATCCTTAACTTTCAGTTTTTAGAATCGTAGCGACGGTAGTACAAGTAAAAAGTACTACTTTACTATGAAAACGTAGAGGGGAAAGAAGCGGGGGGACACGATAAAGTGCAGTGAAGTGTAGGGCGGTCGATGCAAGCCTTTGTTTGAACACCGTTAGGCTATGCGTACTTAGTGCGTAGCGTAAGATCGAAAGAAAGTCAAGTCGTGAACTTCCACACGATGCGATTTTATTGACCCACGTCCATGCATTTGCATTTCCTATAATTTTTGAACTCAAAAATCATGGTAATAATTCCGTAATTAGTACAAATTTGCACTTCTTGTTTCATCTGGGTACAAGAATAAAAAAAAAAAAAAGAAATTATTTCAGACAACTAGAGTCCATATCTTAAGACTAACATACAAACAAAAAATATGTATATAACAACAAAGAAGAACAGCTAAATATACAAAAATAAAAATAGGCAAAATAAAAAATAGGCACTGGGTGAAAATAAAAAACACCATTTTGTGCCAAGGGTGACTAACTGAGGAAATTATTTCCTTCATTAATCACCCTCCGCACAAAACACTTCCAGAGCGGAGATGTGCAGCACTCAGCCACTGTCCTCAGGATGCTGTAGCGACTATAATAAGTATATATATATATATACTATTTGCGAATAAGCAGCTGACTATTTTTTTATGTCAAAGACAAATATAGAGTTATTTTATACGATTAAACTCTACTTAAATAATATTTTAGTACTACGGATATTTTTAAATAAATATTTGTGCATTGGCAAAGTTTTTAATGTTTTTTTTTATGAAAAAAAAAGTTTTTGTTTTTCAATCATAATAGTTATCTGATGAGGTATAGATACTACTTTTTTATCACTAGTAGTAAATACTAGATTATCATTGTACACACGGCTACACATAAAGCTATACACTTCCAGTATAAGCTGACCTCTCATTCTACGAAAAGCCTACGCAATGCGAGGTCAGCTTATACTGGAAATGTATAGCTTGATGTGTAGCCGTGTGCACTAATAGGATTTAAAGCTCCACTAGGGCATGTAATATCACTTCCGGAATTCCGATACTGGATACCCAGTATCGGAATTCCGGAAGTGTTTCGAAACTGGTAAAAATATTTGGATTCTAGGAAAAAGTTAAAATTTATTATTATGTTAGTAGATCACGGTAGTTCACGGTCGCGTTCGCGTGTGTCTGTTTGTGTCTATGCGTCATGGGTGCGTTCAAAAAAAGTTAATAGTCTAAATATTGATATCGGAATAACGATATTGAAGCGTTTCAATTCCGTAATTGAAATATTGGAAAAATCTGTCCGAGATTCCGGAATTGCGAAATTACGGAATTCCGGAATACGAGTACATGGCCTAAGCTCTACCGAAATATTGTAATGTGTTCAATTTTACAATTTTAAGTACTAATAATGATGTTACCGACTTTTAATACGATTGAAACACATGTATGAAAACTTGAAGTTCAGTAACTTTGAAAATTGTGACGGAACTATGCACAAGTTCGAAGTAAGGTCTTTAGTATTATTTTCCTGAGGTTACCGTTCAATAAAAAGTTATGAAACATCATTTAATGATTATTAGTTCATTATAAGTATGAATGAATTCAAATGTTCAGCTTAAATTAAAATATGTAGCACATTGCTTTTTTAGTTAATACTTGGAAAATCCTCAGATTTTTACTGCTTTTCCTCCTCTGTGGTTCTTGCAGAGTTGCCGCTTTGCGCAACTCAGTGCACTTCCCCTCCCACCGCTTCTACGCCTGCGCGTGCATAGCGGAACCAGGTCGCAGCACCGACCAGCATAAACTGACCTCCCCCAAAACAGTCAAGCACCCAGCTAATAAAGTCATCGCGGCTCAACTTGCACTGGGCTTAAAATATCACAGTAGTTCGCCTAGTATAGCTTGACCTCCATAGAAAAGGAACATATGAGTTATCATGGGCCAGCGTAGACTGAATAGTACCTTAAATTAATTATGCCAGTATAGGGGGAACTCTTTCAAAAGTAACGACAGTGTCATCGTAGATCAGCGTAAGGTGGTGCTATATACTTGCACGCATGCAAAGATAGAAGAATGTAGGTACATATAGTTATTTCAATCGATTTTGGGTGTGGGTTGCATACGAATTTACGGTTGTGAAATAATAGTAAAACTTAAAAAAAAAACCATAGAATAACTAATTGGTCTACGAAAAGGTCTTTGCAACTAGATCTTGCAAAAAATTCTGTAATTGTCAAAAAATACGAGAAACGAATGCTAAACTTGCGACTTAGCATTTCGTTTCTTCAATATCTCCAAGCCCTAACATACTGTACAAACAATAATGCTGGTTATCAGACAAAGAAAGCCGGTAGTAAAAAATCACACGAAGTGCCCAATAAAAATTTTAAACATTCGATCCCGGTACAACTAACCATATTTTAATACCTAGCATTTTCTTATAATAAAATACCACGTATTTTTCAATGGCGAAATATAACTTCGTAAATCACGTTCCCATAGAGACCAACTGACCTTTTCCTGTACTTATCAACTACCTACTTTCCGTAGTAAATATGCTTCGAGGATATTTTACATATATATCCTTAAGCACGTTTACGGTAACTGATTCTGTAAAAACCTCTTTTCGTTTGTAATTCCAGACATTCATAAAAATATTAAGATATTTAAAAAAAATACTTCGTTAATATTTTAGTTATAAAAATATTCGTTTAGTCGTATTTAGTTTTATAATATGGAGAGGGCTATGCTCGGGGATTCTCTACGGGATCGAATCAGAAATGAGGAGATACGCAGGAGAACTCAAGTCACCGACATAGCCCGACGGATTAGCACGTTGAAGTGGCAATGGGCAGGCCATATAGCGCGCAGAACAGATGGCCGATGGGGCCGGAAAGCTCTCGAATGGTGGCCACGGACCGGCAAGCGCAGCGTAGGACGTCCACCTACAAGATGGGAAGACGACTTGGTAAGAACCTCAGGTCGGCGTTGGATGTAGGCCGCTTACAACCGCAGTTCCTGGAGATTAATGAGAGAGGCCTTTGTCCAGCAGTGGACGTCTTACGGCTGATATGATGATGATGACGATGAAAAATATTCATAAAGACTTATGCAGGACTTGTTAGAACCTAACATAAATACTTTTGACTAAGGGAATTATACGTCTTAGGTAAAGTAAACGTAACCGTTTTCAGGTTCTCTGCTACGATATCAGTAAACATGTAAGAAAGGTTTGTTGTTATATCAAATAGGTTTATGTATTTATTCTAACTGTGATCGGAGTTTATTGTGTTTCTTAACATTAATATTGTTATAAGTTAGCACGCCAACCTTTTTTGTTACCTCTGAGGTTGGCAGGTAGAAAATGCTATAAGCATTAAGCCCACCTTTTGTACATGTAATTTGTATTTTTGTGCAATAAAGTATTAAATAAATAAAGGAGCTAACATACCCGCAACGTATTCAACAAGAAGAAGACTGAAGACTGTCTAACTTACGGCGTGCGTAGTAAGTTATACAGTGTTCATTAGGAGCAGTCAGTGTGAAACAGGTTAATAGGTCAACTGTATTGATCGCAGCCTGCAGCGTTTGCATTCGTTGCGTAGTTTTCATTGTTGTATACATTCGTTTGTGTAATGAGTTGTATATTGAAAAAAGCGAAGTAAAATAACTGTTTGTATGTAATTAATTACGTCTCTCTGTATAATTAATTTTTATTTTTAATTTTCGCAGTTAAAAGATTTACAACTACTATAAACCTTTCACATATTTCACATCGCTTTCGAATACCATAAACTAAACAAAAATCAGAAAACACCAGTCCCTAAAATAAAGCGGGCATCAATAATAAAATGACCCTTAGCGTGGGAACTTTGACCAGCGTTACATTAAGAATTCAACAACTCGGCTAGCATCGATCATGCATACAGAATGACCAGCTTAGTTTTGTGGTCGGGGAGGGCGCCACTTACATTGCCGGACGTCCTATTTTAGAACCAAGTTTAAGCCCAGCATAACGATCTGTAAACGTATTTAGCGACTAAGCATGTTTAAATTTGATGTATTTGTATTATTTTACCAACTTTTCAAATCATATGTACCCAATAAGACCGACTTGCACATCGATCTCTAAACGTATTTAGCGGCTAAAATGTTTAAATTTGACGTATTTGTATGATTGGACAAATCCTAAAAGCATATTTAGCCACTAAATACGTTTGGACATCGTTGTGCAAGTCGTCCTAAATCATAGTCTTTAAGATAATTTCTGTTGAAAACTTTTTTCTAGCGAAAACATCTACGTGTATCCTTTAAAATTTAAGTTTCGAAGCTAGATCTTGATTAAAAAAAATCCTGCGAATCCGCGGAAGTACGCTAACGCCAAGTAGAACAAAAAAGCTACGTTGCTAAGTTATGGATGTTTGTCAAACCCACCAATAGGATTGCTTGATTTTAGCAACATACTCATTGAAGCGAGGGATGCTAGCTAAGGATGCGAGCTAAGGATGTGAGCTAAGAATGTGAGCTAGGGATAGCGTCGTGCATTTTCCACGCATAGTTACCTCGCGCACTTTGAGCATCTTCATCGCTACACCACATCGTGTAGCTTCTGTGGAAATAGACACAAACTCGTAGCTTAGTTTTAACCTCACTCACCGCTTAGGCACCTCGCACATCTAGACACCCTTAATGCTCGCATTGCTGTGTGCCGGTTTGAAGGGTATGGGTACTGGTGAAATTACACGTGCATGAGACTCAGCTACGACAGGGTGACAGGCGCAGTACAATGCCATGTAAGTCTTAGTTGGACGGACTTGGACATCAACAAATTGGGCTCTAACTGATACGAACAAAGATGTGTAGTTGAATAATGAAAGAAATGCACTGACCGCTTTATCTTTTTTTTACAGGGCAGGAATAAGAGGCCCTGTGATGGACCCCCAACAGCAGCAGTACTGCCTCAAATGGAACAGCTTCGGCTCGAACTTGGCCACATCGTTCGCGAACCTCTGGAATTCCGAGAGTCTGGCGGACGTGACGCTGTACTGCGAAGGTATGTTCCAATATGAGTTTTTTTTTCTAGGGTGATAAAACACTGTTTTAAACACACTAATCTAATAACATAATAATTTTGTTTAGTCTGATTTCACAACCTATTAGTTCATCTGACTAAAAAATCTAAAACTCCATTTAATGACTTATATTTTATTATTTTATTTAATTTTTCTTATTATGAACAACATTATCCTAAGGTATACTCTAACCATGTTTATTTTTTTAAACAGTGGTAAACATCATATAATTGTAACACATATAGCAAAAAAAACCAGTGTGCTTTAGACCCACACTGACACGACTGAAGTAAAACTTCTTATTCAAAATATTAATTTATTAAATTGTTCAAGAACGAAATGAAATTACGAAAAATAATCAAACGAACTACTGGTATATATACCTATATATATTTCATGCTCTGAAAGAAAATGTGAGAGAAAGAAGAGAGAAAGAAAATGTGCGCGCGCACCTCTCTCTTGCTCCTACAGTAATATACGAAACGTAACTCTCTCTCTCTTTCATGAGTCGAACTTGTTTTATTGGATTCAATTGTATCTACTGTTCCTTTAAATTATTTCATGTGTCGTTTTGTGTGTACCAAATAAATGATTATTCTATTCTATTCTATTCTTTCTATCTTCACTAACTTATATCTCCCTCTCAACTTCCGTTCGCACTTTTCGTAACGCATTCACCAGCTTACTCCCCAAGTCAAGCGTGTGCAAAGAAGTTTTACTTAAAAAGTCACCTACTGGTCCAAATTACTACCAGGGAAGTAATACTACCATACCTATTTCTGCCACCAAGCAGCGTTGATATGCTTCGGTTTGAAGGTTATGGGTGCCGGTGAAATTACAGGCAAATGAGGTCATCAAGTTGATAGATACAGGGCAATGTATCTATAGGGCACATAGTTAATGTGCGTAGCCTATGCGATAATTCTTTGTTGGAAAAAGGTTACTATTTAACACCGTGGGCAATTTGCTTGTTCCATCACCATGTTACGTTAAAGAAAAATATGTTATTTCTGTATGTATATTACAATAGCTTAACTAGTAGTTGAAACCTCTTTTTAAGTAAATAGTACCTGTAATAGGAGGTTTCACTCTTCTGAAATATAAGTTGTTTAATATAAAAAAATTGGCGTAACTTATAAACTAGTGGTTCGCCTCAAACTGAGATCTCGCGAGTCTCCCAAATAACAAAAGAAAATATTCTTAGGGCGACTCGCGCAACAATGCCTAAATCAGACGTGCTTTCAGACTTTTGCCTATATTTGTGTCACTTAAGCTAGACGCATACCAAATAACAGCACTGTGGGGTCATTGGTGTACCCTGTGAATTTTGTTAAAGTTCAGTATTTATTATGGCTAATAACTCAAAAACTATAAGGAATTTACAAAAAAAACGGAGTCTAAATGTACTAACGAAGAACTTTCATTTGACGTCTCGCTTGACCTAATAGTTCCATTTTCATTTTTTACCCCTCTTGAACCCCAATATCTCAACAACCCCCCCAACATTTTCAGCTCATTTAGTCACACCGAAATTGTGCCATCACTGCTCGTATGTATCAAATTTCACGATGATCGGATCAACGCTTCGAAAGTTATCCTCGGTAAAACAAACACACATACACACAATGCCGATTTGCGCCAAATATTCCTAAAAGTACCGAATTTTAAACTTACTTCCTAAACTTCCTTACTTTTAAATATCGAATTTGGCTGAAGTAGTATTATATCGTATAAAGATAAGACTTCCATGAATGAAAAAAATCACAATATGACCTAGACTTGAATGACCTCTTCAAGTATTTAGCATTGCAAACGTTCAATTCAATGCCAACCTTATTGCGAGCTCTTGAAAGCTGATAAAAAAACTACATCGTTTTTTCAATGACCTTTTTTTTAAATATACCTATATTTTCATTAAAAAAAAGTGCAATTTGTATAATAAGACAAAAGACGGAAACAAATGGTAGAGAATTTATGAAACGAAATTGTGCATAGCATAATAGACTTTATATCTAGTTAAGTAACGTACAAACTAGATACGAGTCTAAATACAGGTCACGCGTCATCTTCTGGGGAATTTTCACGCATTCCCGGGAATTCCCGCAGCGGCGATTACGCAACTTTGTACGACACACAATTGTCATAAAGTTCATTACAGTCGTTAGTTGAAAGTTCGTAAGGTATCGTTGCAAAAAATTGCTTTCATTCCATCGCGGCATAGTAAACTGTGCCTAAATGATATTTGAAGTGTCGACGAGAACTTAAATTACCATTATAACGAAAATAGTGATAGTTGATCGCAGTGGCGTAGCTACCGGAGGGCTAGACGAGGCAGTACCCCGGGGCCCCCAAGCTCAGGGGCCCCTCTGACTCTGACTTACAAACTATAAGTTGAACTAGTAAATTTTTTTCCTACATTCGGAATATAAGTCCAGAAAGTAGTGTTATTGGTTTAAAAATCTCTATTTAATTAGTTTCGTACCCAAAAGGTGCTCTACAGGGCCCTATTAACGTGCCACCGCTGTCTGTGTGTCTGTCACAGGACTGTATTTTTTGAACGATAATAGGTAGATATTTTCTTTTATTTTCATAAAATAGTTTTAATTTGTCCACTAAAATAAGTTACAATTTGTATTTGGTATTTAATTTTATTGTGGATTCGACTGTATTACGACCTGGAGTACGTTGAATTCGGAACACGACGAGTACGGAACAAACGATTTTAAATAGTTTAGGTGGAGCCCTAGTTTATTTTTTGCCTCAGGGCTTTTGGTTACCTAGTTATGCCACTGGTTGATCGCTAAGTGATTTTTAAATTCTTAATAGTACCTTCGGGCAGTTGATAGGCGTTTTAAAGGCTAAACGATTGTCACAGGGTGATTTTAAACTACAAAATAATTGGGCAAGAACTATTATTAATTATAACTAGTTGATCTGCCCCGGCTTCGCCCGGATAATAAAGTAAGAATAGCCTTGGTCTTGATTTCATACAAAAATCCCATAAAAAAAACACATTCAATATTAGTATTTTTCAAACTTTCGCGATCACTGTACATAATTATTGATTAAAACGGGTATTTATCGCGTATGTACCTTTTTTATTTGTTATCCCGACGTTTCGGCTGTGTTGCAACAGTCATGGTCTCGGGCTGACTGGAGTACTTGGAGCTACCGTCGGGAAGTGCGGGTAGCTGCAGCATCTACCCTCACTTGGTCTCAAACAGAGAAAAACCAACGGAGGTCTGTATAAAGCCAACGTTTTTGCCATACGTGAAAGGGTGACGGATAAAATTGGAAATGTGTTGAAAGGGTTTTCAATCAAGTCGGTCTTCACTCCTCTCTCAAAGATGGCCAAGCATTTACGGACTCCAAAGGATGTTATACCTCTACAGATGCCTGGTGTTTATAAGATAGACTGTAGCTGTGGCCGCTCTTACATCGGGCAAACCAAACGTACCATTGCCGAGCGTGTCAAAGAGCATATCGCAGCTGTCAAAAATCGCCAGGTAAACAAGTCGGCGATAGCAGAGCATCTGGTAGACTCGGGACCGAATCATTGGATTGAACTTCATGATCCTAAGGTTCTCTCTAGTGGACGCCGTTATTACAAGAGAATAGTTCGTGAAGCGATTGAAATCAAGAAATTTCCAAATTTCAATCGGGAAGATGGCTATAGACTCTCAGCGTCTTGGAACCCGGTGATTGCTAGGTGTGCGCGTCGTAATCGGTCGACTCAGTGCGTAGATACGGTTAGTGTAGTGTGTCGTAATATGAACGTCGGGATAACAAATAAAAAAGGTACATACATTCAATATTTCCAGAATTTTCAAATTCCCGAGTCACTTTTCAAAATTTTCTTTCATACACACTTGTACTGAAATTGACGAAGAGAACAAATAAAATATTCAAATTGTTAAAACCATTTTCCAGTTTTTGCGAGACTAACGCACGGCAGTTGATTTTTATATTTATAGATTAAATAAAACTTAAATTATATCTCCAGTTTCGCCTTTATAGTGATAATAATGAAGTCGCCTCTTTACTCGTTAGCACTGGCCCTGGTAATGCCTATGTTAATCGAATCCCGGAAATAAAACACAATAGATATTCAGTTATAGTTGTAGGCGGTAATATTTGGCCGGCGCCGGCGGGCCTCAAAAGGTTAATGGTACATGGTAAATACCTGAGTTGCAAAATAATTATTTTATTGAATCTATCAATTGTACACACGGCTACACATCAAGCTATACGTTTCCAGTATAAGCTGACCTCGCATTGTATATGCTTTTTGTAGAATGAGAGGTCAGCTTATACTGAAAATGTATAGCTTGATGTGTAGCCGTGTGTACATGCATGGCGTTTAACTTAGTTTTAACAAAAAAAAAAACCGGGCAAGTGCGAGTCGGACTCGCGCACGAAGGGTTCCATACGAAGCGAAAAAATCATGTTTGTTGTATGGGAGCCCCGCTTAAATATTTGTTTTAATTTAATTTAATTATTTATTTTTAAAGTAAATATATAACTAAATATTCTGTGAATATTTCAAGCGGCTACCTGTTGCCGTTATCAATATCGAGCAGAAACGAGCAAAAAAATCACGTTTGTGTAAGAGGGGCTTCAAATATTTATGTATTTGTTGTTATAGCGGCAACAGAAATACATCAGCTGTGAAAATGTCAACTGTATAACTATCACGGTTCATGAGATACCGCCTGGTGACAGACGGAACAGACAGACAGCGGAGTTTTAGTAATAGGATGCCGTTTTACCCTTTGGGTACGGAGCCTTAAAATAAATAAATAATTTGATTTTAATCACAATAATTATGGTATTCTCTAAATTTTATTGATAACTATAATAACTAATTTTTTCTCATTGATGCTGATTAAATACAATTCAATATCTTGCTATTTTTATCTGGTTACAATGCGCGCAAAATCGTGGTCTCTGTTGCCCAGTAAAGTATCAACTAGCAATATTACTTTTTTTGTTATATATTTAAAGATATACCAACAGTACACATATTTCATCAGTTTATAGTTAATTTCCAGTTTTATGACAACACTCATAAACACATTTCTGATACGTCCACCAATTACAGGTTATAATATATACAGTTATAATATTTAATAATCATCATCATATCAGCCGTAGGACGTCCACTGCTGGACAAAGGCCTCCCTCATTGATCTCCAGGAACTGCGGTTGGAAGCGGCCTGCATCCAACGCCGGCCTGCGGCTCTTACCTCTTATATATTTAAATATAAAAAAATATATATAAAATTAATAAAAATACCGGCCAACGACGGTGAAAAGATGAATTGTGGAATACACACGTAGAACATATTATAACTAAACTCTCATCACGAATGTGATCTCTACGCAACATTCGGTGTGTCCCGCTTCAATTACGCTACACCATCTACAATTCACTCGGAAAGCCACATATGTTATACTTAATAGAAATTTGGGGGAGTGCTGCTAAATTAAATTATCTGAACTACAAATTCTACAAAACAAAATTATCAAATTGCTATTTAACTATCCATATCTAACATCAACTAATAAAATCTGCCAAGAAACTAAAATTATGAACTTAAAACAATTATTCACATATATTACCCGTGCGCGATAAGTTGGGCCCTGAGCGCGTTGACGTCATATTGGCGTGTTTGTACCGCCCGCAAAAAAGCGAACATAACAAGCAGCCGCCCGCGGCTTCGTCTTTGTTTTTTTTAACCTAATTTATTATGTTACTCAGGGAGGACGCTGCTTTTTATCTAATCTTTTTTACACTATTTGAATAAAATAAAAATACAATGTTTAAGTTTATACATTTATTTTATCTATTATTTACATTATCTCATCTTCGTCACTACTTAGTGGATTTATGCCTTCTAGAGGTTGTTCTTCATCCTCAGTCTCACTATAATCACTTGACGAAGAGGTATCCGATAAATTTACAATTAATTGCGATTCATTCGTCTCTTGTAAGAGGTCATCGTCCCAATACTTTTGTCGAAGCCTGTCCACATGGTTGACTTCTTTTTTCCAGTCACTCTCACTTATGCTGGTAATGGCATCTCTCGTTAACAAACTAAAACAACAAAAACTACAACAACAAAACAATTACACAAACGAAAACTAAAAGAATTCCAGAGCGCGTCGTTACGTGACGTAGGCCAGTACGAGACTAAAAACCCTGGTAAAAAATAGTGATGCGAACGTTACAATACGGGCGCCATCGGGGAAGTGCAGGGGAAGCGGTCGGGGAGTCGCATTCCTAGCAGGTCCCAAGTTATCGCGCACGAGTAATACTAAATGCACTCTCCTTCGAAAAATCCTTAATAAATCGATCCACACTAATCTAATGTTCACTAAAGCAAATGAACTGATAAAGCGAAGTACTTACGGGTCGCGCTAGCTTTCTTGTTTTACCTAAATATCGTACGAGCTATGGCAAAAAACAATAGTTCACGCAGGCGCACAGCTTTATAGTAAATTACCCTGTGATATAAAAAAATGTAAGCTCATTTAACGCATTTAAAACTAAACTCACTCAACATTATTACAACTTATGTTTACAAATAAATGAACCAAGTAAATGAAATAACTAACGAACAATCTACCTGAATGAGTTAATTGAGTACCTACATACATAACTCGAACTTTTCTAAGTGTGCTGATTCTCATGTAAGTGATAATTGTTGTCTTTTTGAGAATAAATAATTCTTAAACTTAAATTAATTATTTATTTATTAGTATCTACAATTATTTACAGTAAAAATACAGAAGACACAGTTGAAACATCTAAAGGCCGTTGCAAACAACATAACTAAACTAATAAGTGTTCCTCATTTGTTTTAGAATGCAAGAAATACTTAAGACTGTATTTAGTAATCAATTCATAAAATCTTTATCATCAGTATTTGACAGTATTGTTTAGGGGATCATTAAAATATTTACGAGTCAGTCATAAAACTCCTGGATTATGCGCTGTTTCGTTCAATAGTCCGAAGTTCAATTGTGGCATTTTATGAAGGTAGTTCGTTGAACAACTATCATCAATATAACTTTTGAAACTATCATGGTTATGCACCTGGAATGGAGAGAATGTGTAAAAATCAAAGAAGTGAAGTGCCAATTACGCGTCCTGATACCGTGAGTGTTGTGTGTCCGAATCGAGTTATGATCGAGAATGAAATCGGTGGTAGTAATAATATTAGTGAATTAACTCCTAGCAAAAGACTGAGAAAGAAGATAGATCGATACATTTGCTAATAACCATCCACTCGCAAAGACTTCAGTTTACCCGTGATCATGGCGCATGCAACTGCGTCGAAATATCGGGATACTCAAAAACTCACAAATCATGGTTTTAGGTACAAATCACTATCATGAAATTATTAATAATTAGCTATATTGACAAAATAATATATATTCTTTTAAAAGTAGCTATTAAAAATGTTACTGCATTTCACAAAAACACATATAAATATTGATAAAGCATCTAGACCACTGTGGTTTGTGATGATGCTATCGTGAGGTCAAAATTGATATTCCATCGTTCAATACTCAGAATGTACATCACTAGGTACCACGATTGATGAGTTATTGGCAGTTTATCCCGTGATAATCGCGATTAAAATACTCCAAAAGCGTTCATGGTATCCTTTTTTGAGTTAAAATAATGTAAATAACACCTCCTCATCTTTTTATAGTATAAAATGAAGTCGCTTCCCCTGTCTGTTACCTTAGATCTTTAATACTACTCAACGGATTTTAATATAGTTTTCAGCAATAGATAGAGTGATTTAAGAGGAAAGTTTATATTTATAATTAGCTTTCGCCAGCGGCTTCGCACGCGTTGTTTGTCAACAAAAAGTAGCCTATGTGTTAATCCAGTTAATATACGATTTGAAAGTAACTCTGTCTCTCTGTCTGTTTGTTACCGTTACACGACTTAACGGCTCGACCGATTTCGATGGAATTTGGTACCTATATACATAGATAGATTATGAATGGACAGGATACACTTTACGCGACTGCACAGAAGGAGGGTAATGTTTTATTGACAAACCACGCGTACGAAGCCTCGGGCGGGTCAGCTAGTAGTCTTATATAATGGTCAAGTAAAGAAGTACATACGAAAAGCATAGTTTGTAGGACACGATAGCGCTAAGATACAATACTATATTAAACTATGATTGCAGAAGCATTTTTCATAATGTATTCTCATTATTCTTCCATCAAACCTATTCTTTATTGTACACAAGAATATATATTAACCTATCTATATATATCTATACCTATATATATATATATATATATATATATATATATATATATATAAGAAAGTCGTGTTAGTTACACTATTTATAACTCAAGAACAGCTGAACCGATTTGGCTGAAAATTGGTGGGGAGGTAGCTAAGAAACAGGAGAAGGACATATGATACTTTTTATCCCGTTCCCGTCGTTCCCGTGGGACGTAAAATAAAACGTCAAAGAGAATACAAGTCACTATAAAACGTCGTATAACAAAAACGCATCTGACATGGAATAACAAAACAGCTATGACAGCAAATGACAGCTAAACGTAATTTTGTCTATGGTTAAGTATGGTTGTATAATGATGGCCGGGGACAACAATTGATAATTCTACCAGGGTGACGTTTAATGACAGCCCGCGTTATATGCATGGCGGTACGAAGTTCGGCGGGCCCACTTGTATATTATATATTATTCTTATCTTTAGACCTTGTAATTATTTTGCAATCGCATAGCACAAACCAAATTATCATCAGTTATCAGTTATCACGTTCTCGGCCGTAATGTGTAGATCATGCAGTCAAAACCTTCAAATTGATAAACAGGTCGTTAACCCCGGGCATTGCGATCATTTTGCCAAAATGTTTTTGGCATGTCCGGTAAATAGATAAATAGGTACCTACTTTATTGCGTTTGAGCGATTGCAACCGGTTATCTTGCATGATTTCTAGTTGTTTTACTCATACTAAATCGTATTTGTAATTTTCTTAAGTATAACGGTGGTATAAATTAATATTCAATATCATGAAAGAATTAACAATAGAATAAGAATATAATAGAATAATTCTTTATTGTACACCAGGAATACTTGAAAAAACAAAAAGGTTAATATATTACAATGGCGGCAATATTTGGATGGAAAGTAAAGAGCGAAGCAGTAATGGACAGCGGCGTACAGAGTATATTTAAATAAAAAAATCTAATGAAAAGCTGTACTCCTTATAATCCTAATTCATATATAAATACTTAAACAACTAATAACCTATATCAATATTCTTACAAATCTAATAAAACGAGGACAATAAAATAAAATAAATAATGAATAAATAAATAGATAACTGAAATGACAAGAAAGGTAGACATATATTACCCGTGCGCGATAAGTTGGGACCTGAGCGCGGTGACGTCATATTGGCGTGTTTATACCGCCCGCAAAAAAAGCGAACATAACAAGCAGCCGCCCGCGGCTTCGTCTTTGTTTTTTTTAACCTAATTTATTATGTTACTCAGGGATGACGCTGCTTTTAATCTAATCTTTTTTACACTATTTGAACAAAATAAAAATACAATGTTTAAGTTTATACATTTATTTTATCTATTATTTACATTATCTCATCTTCGCCACTATCTTCCTCATATTCGTTACACTGCCTGGTCAACAGGTAAACAAAACTGTTTGTTCCGTTTTTCGTTTTCAGAAAACTCTAACACTTTTAGCACGAGGTTTCTTTCTCCGCTATGCAAAGGTTTATCCTTCATAATGATAACAAAAACACTAAACGAGAACTATAACAACAAAAACTACAACAACAAAACAATGACATAAACTATAACAACAAAAACTACAACAACAAAACAATAACACAAACGAAAACTAAAAGAATTCCAGAGCGCGTCGTTACGTGACGTAGGCCAGTACGAGACTAAAAACCCTAGTAAAAAATAGTGATGCGAACGGTACAATACGGGCGCCATTGGGGAAGTGCAGGGGAAGCGGTCGGGGAGTCGCATTCCTAGCATGTCCCAAGTTATCGCGCACGAGTAATATGTAATGATGTGTTAATCTCAGCTTAAAAGAGTGCTGTGAAGGAGCTCATATAATTTCCACAGGCGTAGCATTCCAAAGGCGCACTGCTTCAACAGTGAATGATTTTCCGTAGAAGGAACTACAGTACAATGTTATTGGTTTTATTCTCGAAAATAGCTTATTCAAATCATAATCTTGATTATAACAAAAAAAGTTTATTTCAAGCCAAAGCGACTCATAAAGGTTACATAAAAGAAAATAACAACGACAAATTATTCAAAAATCGCTTAATTAAAACACACATCTCTCACAATATCTTACATAAATTTCCCTTTTAGAACACCAAAACAATTTTTAGAAATAGAACTATGCCCCACAATCTCTTAATATACTAGTGGTTCGCCCCGAACTGAGACCTCCCGAGTCTCCGAATAAAACAAAAAATATTATTTGTAATCTTTGACTATCATTATAGTGTCATGAAATAAATAACAAAATTACTTGACCTACAGTTTCATTGAAATTACAGGTAACGGGAGTTCGTGTAAAGTGGTTGTTTTTTGGGGTACAATTTTCAGTTATTCTGGATTTCAGACTTTTGTCTATATTTGTGTCACTTAAGCTAAACGCATACTAAATTACAGCACTGTGGGGTCACTGGTGTACCGTGTGAATTTTGTTCAGTTTATATAATGACTGATAATAATAACTCAAAAAATATAAAGAATTTACGAAAAATAAAAACAGAGTCTAAATGTGCTAATGCATACCTTTCATTTGACGTCATATTTGACCAGTTAGCCTCATTTTATTTTTTTTACCCCTCTTAAACCCCAATATCTCAACAACTCCCCAACATTTTTAGCTCATTTAGTCACACTAAAATTGTGCCATCACTACTTACTTATGTATTAAATTTCACGATGATCGGATCAACGCTTCGAAAGTTATCCTCGGACAAACATACATACATACAACGCCGATTTGCCGATTTGATAACTGCAATTTGTACCCCAAAAAATTCTACCAATTACCATGACTTCCCGTAAACTAAAGAAAACTATAGGTCAAGTTCTTTGCATATTCATATCGTGGCACTATTTTGATAGTCAAAGATGACGCGAGATCTCAGTTCTGGGCGAACCACTTGTTTATATATATATACCTAAAAAGTTACACGTGCCGAAAGATAATGAACTCGAAAATATTGCAATAAAACCAAGGCCGTCCGTATTAGCGGGAAGCTTCAGCAAAACAAATGACGAATGCAATTTTTATCACCGGCGCCGCGCTGCTCCAAAACAAGATAATAGCTACGCACGATTTATGACATTTTATTATTCTTTACAGGAATAATAAAAAAAAATAATAAGTCAATAAGGGCCGATTTTTCAATCCTCAGTTATGTCGTCGAATAGCTATCTAGCCTGTAAAATTATTTGTTTGTTTATCAGGCCAATAAATAAATATTTTATATTTTTCAATCGTCTAATAACTAGAGAATAACTGTCAGTGGTTTTTTTTATACTTGGTATTTATATGGCAAACGAGCATGCAGTCCACCAGATGTTAAGTGGCTACTGCAGCCCATGGATATCCACATATAATTCAAAACAAGGTATTATTATGTTGTCTTGATCTCTATGTGGATACATTGCCATACTATAGGACTTAGCTGTTATGTCTATGTGTCAGTAATTACAGGAACATACCGTTACCATCTAACCGGAACACAGCAGCACAAGTTTAAGCTAGCCAACTTCACACTACCTGTGTGCAAGCGAGGTGAACGGATACTGTATTCAACGTGTTAGAGTAGAATGGCAAAAAAACTGTATTTGACATTTGACGTTGACTGTAATACAAAACATAACATGTTGTCGTTTGTTTACTTACAATTCACACCGTTTTAATTATCGATTTATTTTGGATTTGTGTTCTTTTGTGAATAAATAGAACTAAAATGGAGCAAAATTAAGAAACGTGAACGCGCCACAAATTTCAGTAATTCGGAGGTACGGTTACTGACAGATAGTGACCAAATATCGGTCAGTAATTGAAAATAAGAAAACCGACGCCGATCCTAAGAAATCTTAAGAAATCCACGTACGTCGTAAAACACAAAACAAAACCAACGAAACTGTCAAACATAACCTAAAACGTCATACTTATCGGGGAGATATAACCCTATCCGGCCCTTCAAATAGCAGGTAACTTTATTCATCAGTTAGGGTCCTTAATTGACAGTTAACTACTATTTAACCATTGAAAAACCAAGAATATTGCTATTCGTCGAATAAATGCTATCTGGTTGTTTATCGGCCAACATTCAGTCACTGTCCTGCTCCATCTGACATCACCACGTCTAGCCAAGTATCCCGCCCAAGACCATTTGAGCTCCATAACTCGAATTCCAACGTCATGAACCTTCGTTCGTCTACGGATCTCGACGTTTGGAACTCGATCTAACAGTCTGATGCCAAGCATGGTACGCTCCATGGCCCTTTGTGCAACTCTTAACCTGTACACAGCCTCCTGCGTGAGCGTCCATGTCTCGGCACCGTAGGTCATGGTGGCCGAGGAGCGGGTATAGAAGGGTAGGACGACCAGCAGCGAGATGGGTGGACGACATCGTAAAGGTCGTGGGCCGTCAGTGGGTGAAACTAGCGCAGGATCGTGGTTGAAGGCACAAACTTGGGGAGGCCTATACCTAACAATGGGTGAAGTCAGGCTGTGGATGATGATGGTTGTTTATCTGAGGATTGAAAAATCGGCCCTAAGACTACTTGATGTGACCTTGATAACGTTACATGAGTCAGAGGCGGAGAATTACTAAAATTGAGACAGTGAAACAACACAGCGCTTCTGCGCTCTATAACTCTGAAAACACAGTTGATCTATATATTATAGTTATTAAAATTTTACACAAATTAAATGTTTTTGTGTTTGTACTTAAACGACCCGCTAAGTTATGTACGGCATTGATTTAAAACACACATCAATAATCGTATAGACGGTGTCCTTTAAATCACTTTTTCCGGAACAAATGTTGTTCAGACTATGGCCTACTAACAGTTTATAGCATCAAATTAAAAAAAACGAAATCGGTCGTTGAAAATCATAAAAGGTTGCGAACTTAAAATGTCTATTTTAACGTTACGCCCTACAACATAGCGCACTGACCGGTAGCTACTACGTACCTATCTAACTGCGTACCCATGAACTTTATGTCACGGTAAGTTTTTGAACAAAGTTAGACTCATTTGAGCAGGTCTGGATTTTTTTATTCTCTTACTTGATGCTATAAACAGTTATTAGACCATGGTCTGAGCAACGTTTGTTCTGGGAAAACAGTGATTTCTATACCGTGTATACAAATTTTAGAGGTGGGTTTAGTAACGGTTGCTGGAATATTTATACAGATATCGAGTCATTTCCAATAAACGTATCAAATCGGCGTCGGCTATGCGACGATGCCGCATAGTCAGTGTAACATGTACCTACTCACATGATGAGTAAATACGATTTGTTTACCTATTTTATACAGGCTGTTTCAATAATATATTTAGAGCATGATATTAAATTTGGTTGAAAATTCAAAATATTTTATTGTAACGAATTTAAAGAAAATCCTATATATAACAATACTAGCAAATAGCTAGGATACACTAGTTACCCGTGTTTTCATTTAATGTTGCACACACAGCAACACATCAAGCTATTACTGTCCAGTATAAGCTGACCTCTCATTCTACGAAAAGCCTACACAATGCGAGGTCAGCTTATACTGGATTTATATAGCTTGATGTGTAGCCGTGTGTACATAACATAGCACGTTGTATATTTAAACTGTATAACTTATTTAATCAATAAACCTTATGCTGGCTTTGCGAAGTCGAGCGGATATAAACGTAAAATATTTTATTCATAAACTAACTTGTTTTAAATAAAAAAAAACATGTCATATCGAAGTAAAATAATAGAACGCATTGACTATCAATGATTATAATGTCTGAAAAGTAAGTTCATAGTTTTATATCGTAAACAAGGGCAGTGTTTATTAAAATAATCGATAACAATAAAAGCAAAATGATCTGATAAAACCCTTACAGAGTACCTTTGACTTTGGCACATTGACAGTTTTTTTTTGGCACATTGACAGTTTTTGGGAATTCCAACTTTATTACACTCTAGTAGTCTAAAGTGTATGCACAGCGGGTATGAGAAAGGCATCTCTATCTATATTTATTTATTGTACTGAGAATGTGTCACGTTTCCTTTGGGGCCTGAGATTCGCGTAGGCTTACTCGCTACGGAAACTGCGAACTTTGGCGTTCTATAACAAATAGAAGAAACATATATATGCCCTACAATCTTTTCGGCATTGTATGCAAATTTGCTTTTATCTATACTGATATTATAAAGAGGAAATATTTGTTTGTTTGTATTGAATAGGCTCCGAAACTACAGGACCGATTTAAAAAATTATTTCACTGTTGGGAAGCTACACTATCCCCGAGCAACACAGGCATTTACCCAACTGCGCAGAAGGAGGGTAATGTTTTTATTGAAATACTACGCGTGCGAAGCTGCGGATTGGTCAGCTAGTTTCTAATTGCTGTCATCATCAAAAACTCAGCCCCAGAACACTCAATACTCAATCATTTATTGTATTACACAATGTGATTAATAGGTGGCAATTGATAGGTAAATGATCATTATGGACCCTGTTGGCACAACAATATTTTGGAGAGAGAAAGACGTCACACACTGCTGGGTATTATATAGGCCTCTGTACGTCTCTCAAACAGGTGTTTCCCGCGATCTTAACTTCTTCTTCAGGCCTTTTTATTTGGGGTCGGCTCTCCTAATCACTTGTCTCCAGATATGTCTTTTCTGGATCGCCATTGGGTCTTTATTGTCATTCTCCACGTTTTTCTTTATTACAGCCATCCATGTTAGTGTTAGTTGATGTTGTGTTAGTTGTGTCATGTTAGTTCCCGCGATCTTTAGGAATTTAATTTAACATAACTGCTACAGGTTCTGCTAATTTAAAGTATTCGAATTTATAAAGGACTGTCGGCTGTTGAAACAGAAAGGTCTTCTAGAACTGAAAAGCGCAACATACGGTCCGCCTTCATTAGATAAAAAAGCGGCCAAGTGCGAGTCGGACTCGCCCATGAAGGGTTCCGTAGCAGCAAGTAATTAAATAATAATAATAATCGTAATAAAAATTTTGAGTTTCAGTTCTACGTATGGGGAACCCCCAAAATTTATTGTTTTTTTTTTCTATTTTTGTGTGAAAATTTCAGAATACATCTAGTTACCAAGTGTCAACAGTATAGTTCTTATAGTTTCGGAAAAAAGTTGCTGTGATATACAGACGGACAGACAGACAGACATAACGAATCCATTAAGGGTTTCGTTTTTGTCATTTGGCTACGTAACCCTAAAAATACTATCTAATAAAGGGTTTTAGGCGCTTTTATCTATTTTTTTTATTTCCACCTGAAGATGGAGCAAGCTTATGACCCACCTGATGTTAAGTGGTAACCATCGCCTATAACAAAGTATTGCCTAATAACTTACGCATCTTAGATACGTGCCCTAAGATGCACTGTCCATTAATTAACATAGGCTTGCCTAGATATCCAGAGAGACCACGAGCTTATGTTCATGAGTAGACGTCCGATTTTAAACGCATTTTTTATAATGATTCTCATGGAAACCTAGTAAAATCATAGCTCCAAAAAGATCAAAGATTTATTTCTAAGCAGCTTTAACTAACAATTCACGTAACAAATTATAAACATCTTGAAACCGCTGAAAGAAAAAGGGCAATGAAAATTTATGAGCGGCCGCACAATGAAACTGACCTTAAACTCAACAATAGATTTAATTGCAGCCCATTTGTTTCTGAGTATTGTAAGTTTTTCCCCGGTCCCGGGTTTTCGAGGTCGTTCCGTACAAGTGCTAGACACAGCTAGGGGGTGGGGTGGAGGGGGGTAGCCGCCCTTTTGGTGTGAGAGAGGGAGAAGGAAGTTTGCACTCTTGGAGGCCTTTAAAGCGGCAGCCTTACAGTTACGAGATGGATAACAATTTCCGAAGTAGCTTACTGTCCTTATTCGAACACAAAAGTTGTAAGTTAACTACTTACTAAATACTTGTTTTAATCAAGTCTATGAATATTAGATATTTCAACGTTTTTTAAAGGATTTTTTTCTATTGTCTACGCGTTTGATCGAAATGTTAAAAACGAAAGGCTTTTTTGACGTGAATACGTTTTTAAAACTGCTTCCATATTGGAAGCAATTAAAAAAACGAATGTTAACAAAATCGAAGGATAGATACAGTTTGGTGTTGCAGCTGCATATCTTACATCTCCATCCAAAATTTAATTACACCACTGGATAGCTAAAAGATAAAATAATTCGTTACGCTAAGTGAGGACTGTGACGCATCGCGCGCGGTGGAGGGGGAGCGCCGCCATTTTGAGGTCATTTTGCTGCGATTCGAGATTTCTATTTAGTATGACCCGAAGGACTTCTTAGTATTCAAACATGATTCTATTATACATAACATAGCGTATTTTATATATTGTATATAAAATATTACCTGTAAAACACACGGCCGTGTCTATGAAACAGCCAAACCCCATTTTTTTCTTCTTGCTTACGTTCAACGATTCATTTAACACTTTTTCTTCTAATCAATTAAAATTATAACTATTAGTAGGTTAACCACCGCCCCAAGTACTATTCACATAGTCCATCCAAAGTTTGTCTGTAGAGATCGCTATTTAGCGATAAGACCACCAATTGTATAATATACAATTACATTATTCTACTTTAATTGTTTGTTTTATGTTGTACAATAAAGTATTTTCTATTATATTCTAAATGCTAAAACCAACCTTTTTTATTACAAATACGAGCATTATAAAACGCAAGAACCACCAAGACTCATTGAAAATCGCACAAAAAACTCGCAAAAACTTGAAACTATGAATGGCTGAATTTATTACGAGCTGTCATTTATGTTATTATTATGCAAGTTTCTTTTCAATTAATAATGAATTGATGTTTTATAAAACTTGTTTCTTTAAACTTTTTTTATAATTGGTCACAAGTTTTAAAATATATGGATAAAATTTTATCGAACGATGTATATCATACTATAAGTTTATATTACGGTTACTAGCCAAGAATTCCTAACTATGGCATCTAATAAAATACAAACAACTATACGACATTTTTATCTGGTAAACTCTATTCATCATCATCATCATCATATCAGCCGTAGGACGTCCACTGCTGGACAAAGGCCTCCCTCATTGATCTCCAGGAACTGCGGTTGGAAGCGGCCTGCATCCAACGCCGACCTGCGGTTCTTACCAAGTCGTCTGCCCATCTTGTGGGTGGACGTCCTACGCTGCGCTTGCCGGTCCGTGGCCTCCACTCGAGAACCTTTCGGCCCCATCGGCCATCTGTTCTGCGCGCTATATGGCCTGCCCATTGCCACTTCAACGTGCTAATCCTTCACTATTGGCCTTATGAATAAGCTCAAAGTCGCTCAACGAGCTATGGAGAGGGCTATGCTCGGGGTTTCTCTACGGGATCGAATCAGAAATGAGGAGATACGTAGGAGAACTCAAGTCACCGACATAGCCCGACGGACTAAACTCTATTATTTCTAAGTTAATAAATAAAATTAAAAAAAATCGGACATGTCTGACATAAATGTCAATTTGATATATTTTATCGTTGTCATTGTCAAAAGGTAATGACTTTTTATTTCTGTTGTATGCTCTAACTTTAAGTTTTTTTAATTTTTAATATTGTTTTTATTGTTTTATATACTAGTAATAACGCGTTGGTTGTTGTAAACTGTTATGTTATTTCTGGAGTAATAAACGAATTTGAATTTGAACTTAAACGACAGCTATAGCGCGACAAGGCTAAAGCGGGACTATCATGCCCGGGATACACGAGGCTAGTTTAACAGAGTTAGGATAGCAAGCTATCGGTTTATATCCTGGCTTACTTTTTAATTTTTATACGACCTGAAGATGGAATAAAAAGAATTGCTTCGTAGATAACGCTTTAGATTAGATGCGCCCTACAATGCACTGCTCTGCGTTCATCAGTTCCATCGCACATTTCACCGACAACGATACTCTTTAAACGGAAACACAGAAATGCTGCTTGGCGATAGAAATAGGTATGGTGGTAGTACTTTCTCGGGCAATCCCTTTCATAAGAATACTCAGAAAAGTAGATATACTTGTAAGTAGTCTTACTGTCCTAGCTTGGCTAGAGTGCTAGAGTGGTTTATATGATGCCAGGGAACTTTAAGTTCGTATGTTTTGAAATTGAAATCCATTTGACTTTTATACTGTACTTTATCTAAATAATAACCAATGAAATTGTATCTGATTAAAATAAATGGTGGGGGCGCTAGTAGCTCAAAAAATAAAACCTCGTCCAATCAAAATATCGTAGCTTGAGAGACTAGCTTACTTTCTTTCTTACTAGCTTACTAGCACAAGCTGCTATCTTAGGTTGAAAGACTAGCCTCGTGTAAATCTAGCTTTTTCGGCCTACTGAGCGCTCAGTCTAACTAATAAACTATTTTTACTGTGGATATAAATAATGCATTGTTTTACGTGAACGAAATACAGTAAGTATTTCGTATCCTTTTCACCTCAAAGGTATTTTTTCTTATTTGTTAGTATCACTCGAATCATGTTAGGAATACAGTATATCTAAATTTACCTAATGGTACTTTTTCTTATTATGTATGTATGCGCTTTTTATTTAGGCTAACAAGTTGGTAGTACCAAGATCACCAGGTTTACTATGACATATACTTATTGCGATGCAGAGCAGTAAGTCTCTGTCGATGTCTGGAGTACTGTTCTCACCTCTGGGACGGATCAGTGAAATACCAGCTAGATGCTCTAGATTCAATTGAGAGAAGAGACAAGAAGCTCATTTGCAATGGCGAGTTAGCAGATGCAAGGCTCCACAGCCTCGAGCATCGTCGAAAGATTGCAAGCTTCTCAACCTGATCCCACCATCCCCATTCTATCATGGGACAACCAGACGCTCCGCGGTGCGCCACCGCTACATGGTAGACATACCTCCAATACGCACAAAGCGGTACTCTACCACCTTTATTATGCGCACCGCCAAGAAGTGGAACGCCTTGCCTGAGTCGGTTTCCTGATAACAGCTACAACCTAGGGGTCTTCAAGTCGCGAGTGAATAAGTTTCTTCTAGGCAAGCGTGTACAATCGTAGACTGCATCATCGCTTACCATTAGGAGAGATCGTGGTCAAACGCTAGCCTATTTATATATATACAAATGAATCCCTATTTCCCTTGGTCACGCCATCACGCGTGAACGGCGGGACCGATTTCGCTAATTCTTTTTTTGTTCTATTTCTTATTGTCAGGAGAAGGTTCTTATGAAAGAAAAAATTAAGAAAATTGCGCGCAAAATTAGAAAATTTAAGAATACTTAACCACCATATAAAATTATTTATAATCTAACCTTCGCGCTTTTATAATGTAACCTTATGACGTTTGACATAGAATTGACAGAATGCGTGCTGCAAATATCGTCAAAGAGGATGTAAAAATAAAATAATATCCTTTGAAACAGATGCTTCGGTCGGAGTTATCTCGAGATATTGTCTATATATATAAAAATTAATTGCTGTTCGTTAGTCTCGCTAAAACTCGAGAACGGGTGGAGCGATTTGGCTAATTTTGGTATTGAATTATTTGTGGAAGTCATTCATTTACACGTACATAATGATGGCCAGGGACAACAATTGACAATTCTACCAGGGTGACGTATATTGACAGCCCGCGTTATATGCATGTCAAGGCGGTACGAAGTTTGGCGGGTCCACTAGTTATTTATGAAAAAAAATAAGAGCAAAAATACTCCGTACGAGATGTTGAATAATTTAATTATGAACTAAATTATTTTAGAGCTACATTCCAATACGATGTTGAATTCTATATCAATATTTATTTCCCCTGTGGGAGCATAACTTTAAAACCAAATCAACTATGGTTAAGCATGTTAAATTAAGGCTTCCGAATCAATACTAATTATTTATTTATTAATGCAGAAATAGCTGTCTCATTCTACACGCCTGGTACTATTCTCTGAATTCGTAGAATTCGTACATTAGGTACATTAATTACAATGAAAGCCTTTATATGACTAAGAACGTCTGTTACTCTAAAATCTAGCCGGAAATCTTGGTTACCTTGTACTGACAAGTCAGTGCTGTGTGCTGACCCAGTCATTGTGTTAATTGATTTTAGCAGTACAGCGCTGTCACGTCTGCTCTGACTTCCGCCTTTTATTTTGAAGTCAGTCCGCTTCTTTTCAGATCTTGGCGCCAGCACTAAAGGCGGATTTACATTGAGTCAGTTACTGACGCCAGTACTGATGCCGAGCACTGACTCACACACTGTTTACATATATTCAGTTAGATTAGATATGCCCTATTGGCGGTCTTATCGCTAAAAAGCGATCTCTTTCAAACAAGCGTCAGATGAAGACCAGTATTATTAAATGGAAGATTAGTCGAGGTGTAATATAAAGATAACTGATCGAGTGAAGCGTTGATCCGATCCTCGTGAAATTTGATATATAGATGATAGCACAATTTTGGTGTGACTAAATGAGCTAAAGATGTAAGGGGGGGGGGGGGGTGCGATATTGGGGATCAAGAGGGGTAAAAAAACTCAAAACAAAACTATTAGGTCAAGTCAGACGTTTAGTGAGAGGTCTTCATTAGTACATTTCGATCCTTATTATTATTTTAAGTCTAATCTTTGTATATTTGCAGTTATAAGCCATAAAAAACTGAAACATTGACGAAATTCACAGGGTATACCAGTGACCCTACAGTGCAGAAATTTGGTATGCGTGTAGCTACTATGTGGATATCCTTGTCACTTGACATCTGACTGCATGCTCGTTTGCCATATAAGTCGTATAAAAAAATATATATAGGGAAAAGCCTGAAATCCAGAATAACTGCAATTTCTACCCCTAAAAATAGTAACCAAATATCATGAACTCCCGTTACTTGTAATTTTAAATAATCAAGTTATTTGGTTGTTCATTTATTGGCACTATTTTATCCAAAGAACAAGATTTTTTTTTTGATTTTTGGGATACTCGCGAGACCTCGGTTCGGGGCGAACCAGTAGTATATACAGAACCTGGTGGCAAGTTACAACATAAGCTGAATAATGGCTTGCCAGTACCTGAAGTATTCATTCAGCTTCATAGCCATTATAGCTCATATGAACTTAGTAGCTTACTTTTAGATCATAATCCTGTTGGAGCCTTGTCGCTGTCGCTGACGGTGATGTGACAAGTGTGGTAAAACTTATCTCATCTACGCGCACTGAGCCATGCACGCACTTAGCTCCTGTGACAAACATTGGGTTTGAATCTTGTTTCCCGCATGGATGATTCGAATTCTCGTTATATCCTTTTGGGGGGGTTGAGACATAGCCTATTGCTTTCCTGGTTATTTTGCTATTATCGCAAATAGTCTATATCGCAATATCTTCATAAGTTTGTGATTCGTACTTCGTATATTGTTTTACGTCTTCTGTGGCACATTGGGCAAGTAGATGATAGTTTAAGATGCCATTTCTGACGGTCCGATTCTTGCTGCGAGAAAAATGTTTTCATAATTTGTAAATACTTATTTGTTCTTGTTGGTTGAGGTCAAGTGGTATCATGGCACTCGTAAACCCTAGTCCCGTCCTCGGGATATCCTAGTCCCGTCCTCGGGATATCCTAGTAATGGGATATCTGTGTGACTGCGATGTTATTAATAAATAAAATCTTTCGAACTAATACTAAGCGATACCGGTCGGAGTATAAGCGATACCTTTTCGCCAAAGCAGTGTTCATAAAAATAATAAAAATAGCCAGATTAAACAATTTTCATCATATTCGAAGTTACCATTAGCGCCTAATTTTCCCGAAGAGCTCTGCCATGAACCTATTTCGTCGTTCTTTCCAACAGATCATCATCGTTCAGAATGGTCATTAGTTAGATTATTATACATTTAAAATTGAGCGCTTCTGTCCTTTAGTGGGATTACCTGTGGGTCATGACTAAAATGAAGACCTTTTTCCGTAAATGCTGCACTAATGCACTAATCGTATTTTTACAATAGTAGAAATACAGACGCCTGTATTGCCATCTTATAGTTATGGTAGAAATAACTAGAGCGAGCCGTTTCCATGGCACCTTAATCGAAGCGAGATTAATTTCCAATTTTCAGTAGAGAGCGAACGCATCGAGGACGCAGCCTCGTATCGACCGGCGATGTGCCTATATATGTCGCGCGGCAACCGACCCTCCCCACAACCCCCTACCCACCCCTAGAACCCTACCCGACCTCCCCCGGGGGTCGGAGAGCTATCGGCACACTAGGATATAACCTAGACTTTATAACGGTTATTGACGATAACGTTTTAGGTTATTACGTTTATGGCCACATTTTTCACAGTTTTGAGAGTACTTCTGGGGACTATTCATAGCTTTGCAAAATTGGCTGCTTTCCACTAAAAATTTTGTTATCGTGATTATGATATTCGCTTGCAGACCGTACCTAGAAACGAAAAAAATATGTTCCTTCAGTTTTTTAGCTACTTAAACATAAGAAATATCACAGCAGTTTTCATACTTTTCCAAACCCATAAATTAAACAATATAAATGTCGGAAAAATATTTTCTCCTTGCCGAAAAAGGTTTACGTTCACCAAATTTCATTTCCCCGAAATCACAGTGCAGAAAACGTGACACAGTGACTATTCAAAGAGGGTTGAAACGGTCCTCTGCATTTTTATGGCCTCACCCTCTTTGGGTGCGAAATTCGTGCAGTTATTCAAATTAAGGCCGGTATGATTTACATGAAGAATGGGGATATTGAAATGTTTGAGGCTTGTGGGCTGGCAAGTTGGGTGATAGCCACTTCTCGATTTACGAGCTTAGCACCTTTTGTCACCCTTGTTGTCTCCGTTATGTTGGGCTAATTGACACAGTATGTATGTATATGAACATGATATAAGTACATACCAAACTACGCTATGTTATCGAGAGTGTAAAATAAACAATATTTGAATTAGAAGTACAATGCGGCCATATCTGTTTCAAAATTGCCACAGATGAGCGAGAAGTGAGTAGAGCTAGAAACTAGAAACAAGGTGGCGAGCAGCGAGAAGCGAGTATAGTTCCTATCGTTGTCTCGCTGGGCTATGTAGCTGAGCGCGTGGGGAGTGCGTAGTTCATCTCACGGCGTGTGTTCTGACCGCCAAGCGAGCATCGCTGAGCGCGTATCGCTGAGCGAGTATCGCTGAGCGAGTGTTGTAGTCGCTGCGGCAAAATAGTGGAGAGCGAGTTCTCGCCGGCCGGCAGTGTGAACGGCCAGCGATCTACTTTTAATATACGTGTCTCTTCTACTGACACGGAATCTATATCTTTTTAGTTTCTAGTTCGTTTCTTGGGCGAGAAAATACCTGATAGCTAATCGCTTACTCGCCGGCGGTGAGACAAGTGCCTTAGTTCCAAAATTGGAACTAAATGTGTCTGTTCATTCACTACGAGACACTAGCGAGTCTTTTTCCAAATCTCAAGTTAAGGGCACTACTTTTTTACTGGTTTTAGACAAGTAATATAGCCTGATGAAAATGAATCACGCTTGCCTAGAAAAACATTTCACTAGACGTGTTACAAAAGTGTCAATTTCTTACTGAGTGTGCATAGAGTATGGCCGTTTATAGAATATCGATTTCATTGACAACTTCCTGAATATGTGTTCTAAAAAGCTAGCATTTTATCTAATTCGTCTATGTCGTAGATAAAGAAGTACCTTTTTATCATAGTAACACGATAAATGCAAGCCCTGATAAACAATTTGAAGGTTTAGTGCGGTGGTTGAATTAACCAAAAATATTTGTTGATTATGTACATAGTATAGAATAGAATAGAATAATTATTTATTGTACTCCAGGAATACTTAAATTAAAACTAATTGATGTTAAATATAGTACAATGGGCGGCCTTATCGCTGAAAGCGATTTCTTCCAGGCAACCTTTAATACCTTTTTTATATATGTATAGTTTCACTAATAGCGCCATCTATCGGTAACAAATGTACTACTTCCGGGATTACGAAACTTTTTTTATCATAAAGTCATTTTAAATATTAGTTTGCCTATGATTATTGTCTAAACGACACAATACCGTGCATTTATTTAAAACACTGCGTTGGAGTTGTGGGCTCTTTTTCAACGATATCGCACCTCTGTATCCTATTATTGCGACAACGTTCGTTTTCTATAAAACAGCTGTTTCCTTGCAACCTTTTATAAGAAGGTAACCTTCAAACATTTGACTACGTAGAGCACAGTATCCTTTGAAATAAACTGGTAGCATCGGTGTACGAGAAGTTGTCATGTGTAAGATCTATTGAAATCTTATTTAAATAACTGAGATCACATACTCGTATATAAATAAAATTTGCTTGAGAAACATTTGTCTCTACTGGGAGAGTACCCCACGGACTCACGGAGTACCCCAAGGAAGCGTTCTAGGGCCACTATTATTTCTAGTATCTATCAATGACCACCAGAAATTCAATGATACCTTTTGCAGATGATAGCACTGTGGTGTGTCATAGTGAAGATGAAATCATTACAAGTCTTGGGTCTATAATAAAATGGCTAAATAATAATCATTTTTAAATAGATATGGACAAGACCAAAGTGATAGATTTCAGACAGACATCCAATAAAGGACGACCCACTAAAGTTGCTTATGACGGCAAAGAGGTTTTTGAAACGGCAACCACAACATTTCTTGGATTGTACAGTGATACGAGTAGCAACATGAAATGGCAATCACACCTACAATTTTTTGAAATGAAATTAAATGAGTCTGCTTCTGCACTACGTACTTTAAAGAGGATGGTTAACCAAAAAGCTGTTGCAATGTTTCCTCAAGACTATTATGGTATAATTTTGTGGAGAAATGCTGATAAGATCGATCGCGTACATATTGCTCAAAAGAGCTGCGTTCGAGCAATTTGTGGCTTGAAAAGAATGGATAGCTGCAGTTCGTACCTTAAAAAGCTTAATTTACTTACTTAATTTGCTCACGGTAATGGTACATAGTGTCATGATATCTGAGATGCCAGAGTATCTGTACGCCAAGCTTAATCGATCTAAGACTAAGTACAGTTCGAGACCAACTCGTGACTTGCTATATTATAGTAAGCATAAAACTGTAGCGTTTAAGGGCAGTTTCGGTACCAGGCAACCAAGTGTTGGAATAACATACCACCACCTTTTCGGCTACTAAAATCAAAATTTACATTTAAAAAGCATTATAAGAAACATTTAATAGAAAAACAAAAAACTGGGTTGTCTGGTACAAATTGTTACAGTCCGCCGTTCACTTGCTGACGCGAGGGTAAAGCTCCTAGTATATTTATATTTATTCGTATTATTATTTATAATTGACACTCTAACATTTCTTATTATTATTATTATTCCTTACATAATATATTTATTTCTTCTATCTACTTATCATAATTATCTAATTAAGCCTATCATAATTGTATGCAAATACATTCGTTCTTACGAGTTCTAATGACTTGCCTAAAAAAGGTTTCTGCAGAATAACAGCGCCGAGCTGTCGATCGGTGGCGAGGCATATTGCTGAGCTGGAACCCATTTGCTGCAGTAGCACATACACATCTACTTGCCTCTTTTTAATTTTTCCCTGACTACACTGTAAATTTATTTTTCGTACCACTTGCTCAAAAAAGTGACATTCTATGCCACAAAAAGCGAACATAACAATAGTCATTTTTAATCTGTTAAAAACAGGGAAAGAAAATTGTACTGAATTTCATTCATCCTCTAGGGGGAGAATGTGATTTAAATTTGGAATACTTACCGAAATTTATGCTGAACTACATCTGTGTTTACACCATTGAGTTTGTATATAAAGCATTATACATCTTTTTAAAAAAGGAATACGCATTTATTATGCAGTTATGATTATTAAATAAAATTACGAAAACTGACGAGGCCGTATGAGCTTGATGCCTTTGCTTTTCCGACAAAAAAATATTAGTCTGGGAATTTGCCGCGTTTTTGTTTTCTTCAAATACATATACGTTAAGTTTTACTTTTAATTGTCATTTTTTTTAATAAATGCTTATCTCATATTATTATTGTGTTAATTTTTTCTCAAATGGTACGAAAAGTAGAGTATTTTCCTCGGTGATAAAGCTGTCTTAGTCGTGGGTGAACTTCAATCCCTCGCTACATTCAGGACTCGTCTTAAATCGACTCGTCGCTTCGCACGTGATTTAAGTTTTTAACACCCTCGCTACTCTCGGGAGTAAACCTCGAGTCCTTCGTTACGCTCGCAATTTAAATCGTCACCCGCGACAGAAGACACTGCTTTATCCCCTTGGTTAATAATCTACTAATTTCATTCTATTGTTCCTATGTTTGTTGTATGTAATTTTCTGTTTTCTCTTACTTGTGCTTTCTCTTTGATGTTATACCTTGTGATTGTATTGTGTGAATTTGTGTGTGCTATGGTAGCAAATAAATGTCTGTTTATGTCTTTGTCTTTAGCATCAATATAATTTTATGAAACTATGATTAACTTAAAACGTCGTTCAAATATACCCCATATCTCAAGCGCACGAGGATGTGACTTTTTGCAACATAGAACTAACGTCTCAACGTCTCTTTTTAGTAACAGAGTGTTTGTAATGTCCACCAAAGTATGTTTATAAAATTTATATTTACATTTAAACAAAACTCCACACACCTTTTATTTAATCATTTCTTTATTTTTTTTTTTTTTTATTTTTCTACGTAGCTGCTGCACTACCTATTGCTTCTGGTTTCAGCTGAAAATCAGCGTTGGGTGCTTAACATCCAACATTATGCTGAGCTGTACGCCATTTTGGTACGCAGACACATGAGTCGAACTTGTTTTATTGGATTCAATTGTATTTACTGTTCCTTTAAATTATTTCATGTGTCATTTTGTGTGTACCAAATAAATGATTATTCTATTCTATTCTATTCAAAGTCTATAATAAGTTACCGACTGACATTAGGATATGCAATGACATTCAAAACCTAGTAGAGAATACATACATTTTATACAATACAAGAACATTTTGAAGGATTAATATTTGTCATTTTTAACAATTTATGATATTATTTTCATTTCATTCGTTTTAATATATTTTTATTAGCAATTTAAAACTTAACATAATATTAGATGTAACTTTTTGTTTAAAGTTGTACGCCTAGTGCAGATCACAGCGCATTTGTATGTATGTAACATTTGTATCTGTGTTTCAGAAATAAAGAAATTTAAATTGAAACCTTCTCCTATATGAGGACAAAGGAGCATACTAAACGACATTTCCTAGTAATCGAAACGTTTTGTCCACCCCAATTATTAAAAACTGATTTTTTTAATGTCGGTTATGTCACATTACGTATAGGTTAACTGGAAGAGAATGCTTGCTAGCATTTGCCTATGTACACATGGCTACACTTCAAGCTATACATTTCCAGTATAAGCTGACCTCTTATTCTACGAAAAGCATACACAATGCTAGGTCAGCTTATACTGAAAATGTATAGCTTGATGTGTAGCCGTGTGTACAAATATATACATTTTTGTGCAATAAAGAATTTTCAAACAATCAATCAACACTTGCGAGAAAGACTATAAAACTATGAAAAAACTTTTAACATTTTTATAATCGAACTTCCGAACGTGAAACTATGAATAAAATAACATTAGTGTTTTTTTTAATAGATGTAGGTACCTAGTTAATCTGTTTCATCTATCTTGTCGGTCACAAAAAGCTTTATCTGAGCAATAATCCACCAGATTAAAAAAAATATATATTAACTGTTTCCAGAATTTAACAGATCTTTCGATATTAAGCGTTTAGCAATCAGTTTGTCGCAAGATTTGAAGCAATGTAGTCTTTACGAGTAATAAAGGATTTAACGATTTATTTATAGTTTTTTGCGATCGATAACAGCGCGTTTTGTGTGTAAAACGAGTTGGTACCTACTGATTTGTATAGCAATTGTCATCGTTAGAAAATGTTTATTCTAATTCTACGCAATTAATTCATCATCATCATCATCATATCAGCCGTAGGTCATGTGCGTCTGACATAGACAGTCCGATACAAATAACACTACCTGCCGCCACGAGCGTTGACGGCGTACTGACAGAGCGCAGCAGCTTATTCTCCCCCCCGTCTCGCCGCGCGCATACCTCAGGGAGTGCACAGCACTAATGGTCACACTATAACAGCGATTAACGAGTTCCAAGGTTTATAGTTTTATAGAAGTTATACAATATTATAAACTACAAAATATAATTAGAATCACACGCGTAGTTCTGTTCTAAAAATCAAGGTGTAAAAGAGAGAGTGACGCAAGGGTGGGGGGTGGCGGGGTTCACAGCCGCAAGAGGAGAATGAGGCACCCCCCCCCCCCCCACCCCACCCTTTTGTCTATACTTGAGTGCATTATATACAGCGCCTAGCTGAGCCCCGGGAATTTTAGTTGTGCATGTTTACTGTCTAATTCAAACCTTGTGTTGGCTCCGCCACTTAAAACTTGGTTCCATTTTATAATGTGTTTTATCGCGTTCATATAAGATGCAATAACGCGTGTACTGAAAAACTAGGTTAGGCTTAAATTGCACCAATTGCGATATGATATTCTCAACGGCTGCGCTGATTATGAGAGCTCGCTGCGCATGCTTCTTATTTGCACTACTGAGCAACACAGAACTGCGCTAGCTGTGAGGCACTATGGAATAATAAGCTCCCGCCTCTACAATCTAGCCAATGAGAAGTTGCAGATTTACGATCCTTCCGCAAGCAATTGTAAAAATATCTTAAAATAATTATTTAAGGTAATACACGAACACTCACAAACACACACACACCACTGTTATTTAATTAGGAATAGTGTGAATCCTAATTCCTATGTAAACTAATATCAAGTGATCTTGGCCTTGTCTACAAATGTCAAATAAAATCAACAGTAACTGTAATATTTAATCAGATAACTCATGTACTTAATATAATTTGTTTTTAATTCACATCTCTGTAAGTAGACATAACCAAGAGTAAGAGCACTAATTGCCAAGATACAAGTTTTTCACAAACTTAGTTTGGCAAGTAGGGCGCCATTTATTGTGAAGCATGACAGAGAAAATAAAGAGGTTTTTTTTTTGATTAGCGCAACTCCTGAAAGAATAACATAATGCATGTGATGATCCAATAAAGATAACGCTGAACATGCGGGCTGATATTTCAGTCTGTCAAATGATGCTTTGTAAAAGTCCACGCAAGCCGTAGATGTTTCTTAACCTAGCGGTATTGCAGTAGTAATGGGCCAGAGTGACCGCTTTAACCAGCTGGGCCACAAGCCAATAAAAAAAAGAAAATCAACACTGTTTTGGGATTAAGTACCCAAAGGGTAAAACGAGACCTTATTACTAAGACGCCGCTGTCTGTCTGTCTGTCCGTCTGACACCAGGATGTATCTCATGAACCGTGGTAGTTAGACAGTTGAAATTTTCACAGATGATGTATTTATGTTGCCGCTATAACAACAAATACTAAAAACAGAATTAAAAAAAAAATAAGAGGTCTCCCATACAACAAACGTGATTATTTTGCTCGTCTTTGCTCGATATTGATAATGGCAACAGGTAGACGCTTGAAATATTTACAGAATATTTAGTTATATATTCACTTTAAAAATAAGTAATTAAATTAGAGTAAAACAAATATTTAAGGGGGACTCTTATACATTAGACATGATTTTTATGACGTTTTTATAGATACGTACGTACGGAACCCTTAGTGCGCGAGTACGACACGCACTTGGCCGATTTATTATTAATTAAAATCACATGGATCACTTTGAAACCTCAATTTAACTGCCTGTTCTTCCACGGCCAAGCAAGGAAAAATATGCAAGAAACAATGCTGGTTGTTTATTAATGATCCTTTTACAATACTGAAACAATAAAGAAAATAAATTACGTCAGAATTGTAACATTTTTGACTGAATTAAACTGGTGGTAATTTTACTGGTTGTAGAGCTTTTGTGAACGGGCTCGAGGAAGTGGGCACCACCGCCTTACCTTTATCTGCCGCCAAATAGCAGTACTTGTGCTGCTGTGTTCCGGTTAGATGGTAATGGTATGTTCCTGTAATTACTGGCACATTGGCATAACAGCTAAGTCCTATAGTATGGCAACGTATCCACATATCCATGGATATCCATGGGCTGCAGTAGCCACTTAACTTCTGGTGGACTGCATGCTCGTTTGCCATATAAGTAGTATAAAAAAAAAGAGCACTTTCAATCCCAGGCTTCTCTGTCATCTAAATAATTCCTTTCCTATTCTGATAAATAAATGATATCTTACTAACGTGTCACTGATTTCCTCTAAGTATGCATACTGGCGTCGTCAGAGTGACGCTATAGTATTATTTATTGTATGCCTTGGGGTGTGCAAGTATCGACTGATGTTAATGAGGGAAAGGGTTGCTGTTACCTTTATACCCTCGGATGATTGAGTTGTTAGGGGTTGGGGAAATCAATCTAATGCAGGGGTAGGGGCAATTATATTGAACGTAGACACCGTAGAGGCTTCGTAATGAAGGGTTGATTTTAAATATCATTGTAGCCCAAAGTTTACACATCACAATCATTTTTTTACACATAACAGTTTGAAAATTGCGTTACCAACTGTCACCTGGCATTACGATAATTGTATTTTTGATTATGTTGTAAACTAATGACTATACTTTGCTTAGTAATATTCCCTTTTACTAAGAACTAGCTGACCAATCCGCAGCTTCGCACGCGTAGTTTTTCAATAAAACATTACTCTCCTCCTGCGCAGTTGGGTAAAAAGTAGTCTATGTCACCCGGGGATAGTGTAGCTTCCCAACAAAGAAAGCTTTTTTTAAATAGGTCCAGTAGTTTTTAAAATTTTTTGGTATTAGTTTATACGTTACATAAAATGTAAGTCTAAATTAAAAACAATACAATGTAAGGCTATTATATTTGAGCAGAGTACCTGACGTAGCTCTGTTGCTCACACTAGGTCTCTAGCGAGCTTGTGTTGTGAGGATTACAGTGATTCGCTTTGGACTCACGTCAAACAAAAGTAGCAACTGACCCACTTTTATTGGCTATGTACATAAATTATAATCTAAATTATAAACTAGAAAATATTAGGACGTTATTAGTAGTAGGTGTAAAGTTAGGTTTTTTTATCAATTTCCTGATATATATCTACCGACGACCTCCGTGGTGCAGTGGGCAAATAGCTGGCTGAGGCGCAGGAGGTAGCGGGTTCAATTCCCGCTGCGGAACAAAGGTTTGCATGATCTACAGATATTTGTTCCGAGTCTGGTTGTTTCTCTGTATATTATAAGTATGTATTTACAAAAAAAGTATATAAGTATTCTATCAGTTATCTGGTTCCCATAATACAAGCTCTGCTTAGTTTGGGGCTAGATAGCGCTGTGTGAACTGTTTAGAAATATTTTATCTTAATCTGATATCTATGATATTGTTCCGATGATAAGCGCCAAACGGAGTAGAAATGATCATAAATCCACGCAACCCATAAAAGTTGCAGCTCAGTTTCAATACAGCGCACGCACGTAACTGCGAGCTCACCTAGTTTCCCCCACCCCTGCAAGATTGATTTTCTCTCGCATTCGCTTGCACCACCACACTAACTATATTTTCCTCTCGCTTTTTGCCCCCTTTAACCCCCACTGACCCCTTCTCCCCGACCTTGAATTTCAGCGCCGGTCTAGGGATGCGTTGTCGTTACAGGGTGTACTCGTGTTTGCCTGTGTGGGTTCCGAAATGGGGTTAGCAAGCCTCCCTAATGAGGTTCTACTTGCATCCGGGCGTAGGTGTGCCAACTCGATTTTCAATTTGATTTTGGAGTCCCATCGAATTGGGACGTGGCTCTGTGGAAAGGGAAATTGGCGGTGGGGAATTTTGGGTTTACGTTTTTGTGTCAGATTTTTATTGTTAATGCTCTTTGTTTCGATTGGTAGATCTATAGCTGCTTAGTTTAGTAGGCAGTAGGTTTTATTCTAGCGTTAAGAAAGTTTTAAATAAATGCAATCATAGAACGTACCATACATTGAGTTTTATACTGCTCGTAATATTTAAATACATCGTATAAATTGGTTTATCGGCCGTCGATATGTATTCAGATCTGGCGTTTGGGCTCCCTAATCAACACGAAGAAGATTGGATATAATTTGATATAGTCTATCAACTAGACTAATGATATAGTCTACGCAAAGTCTAGGTACATACCGCTAAAATAGTAGATTTGATTTTTTTTATATTTTGTATTAAAAGTAATATAACTTTGCTGACTGACGACTTCCATGGTGCTGTGGGCGAATAGCCGGCTGAGACGCAGGAGGTAGCGGATTCGATTCCCGCCGCGGAACAAATGTTTGCATGATTTACACTTTTACAGATATTAGTTCCGGGTCTGGTTGTTTCTCTATATATTATAAGTACCTATGTATTTACCAAAAAAATGTATGTAAGTATTCTTTCAGTTATCTGGTTCCCGTAGTACAAGCTCTGCTAGTTTTAGGGCTAGATAACGAGATGAAATGTCCAGGAATATTTCTTTAGTTATTATTTATTTGCATCCTAAAATTGGTATTTGGTCTGGTAAGGTCAAGTAAAGATTATGTAAACAGCGACTGTTGAAAAGTTGCAACAGACGTGGGACAGGATTTTAGATCGAATAAGCTTGCCCAGCATTTACACCATTCTCTCAGCTTAGCCCAGCCTTAATCCGCAGGAATGAAATCTTTAAGAGGATATGCGAGTTGCGTTTCGTCCATACAAACGCAGTACCCTGTTTCCTTTCTGGATAGTGACATTAGAGCAAATATTTTTTACCATACAATCAATAAGTACCACTGCCATGCTTCTAAGTTTTGTTTTTCTCCATAAATTAATTATCATAAGAACTAGGAGCCTTCTAAAGTCACAGAAATTGCTAATTTTTACCGCCCCTTTTCAGACATCCAGCTAACAAATTTGACGAATATAAATAAGAAAAACGAAACGTACAGGCATAACCAAAGCCTACCTACTAAGCCGCGGGTTTCCTACTAGTAAAAAAACATAGTAGGCTCTATGTTTAGAGTGTATCCGTACAGTAGTTCAGAACGCACAATAATTGAAGTATATGTGTAAAAATACTATGTAAATTTAGTTTAGTAAATAAATCGCCCTTGCTGCGGTACTTTGCATCACAATAAGCACGTGGCTTAGAAAAAGTATTATTATTCATAAAGGCCACATCCTAGCGACTATTGTATGCGCCACTGAATGCGCTGCTGGCACTTCGTCAACAATTGGTTAAACACCTTTGATAAAATGTTACATTAATTGCATGAAATTAATTGAGAATGAGTTAGCAAAGGCGAATATAGAGCTGGATATCTTTAACCCTAAGCTATATAAATTTGTCACACAACTCAAAGACATCCTCCATTTTAACTGGGATACAGACGCTCATAATAGCGTCTGGGGGCTTTCAAGTCGGTTGATAGTATATTTAGGTATTTTGTATATATATTACGTGTTTATTTTTTTGTTTTAATTATTGTTTATATGATTTTTCTTCAGATTCTCAGTTATATGTCTATTAATTTTAATCATTTAGTAGTAGTTATGTTCTTAAACATGCTTTTCCTTTTGTTTCCTCGATGAGTATATTTCTGTTTTTCTGTGCGCACATAAGTTACATTTCAAGCCAGATAAAATTGTTATTTTAGTGAAGTTATAGTTTTTTGCTTGTAATGTGTGCCTTATAAAATAAAATAATAAAATGTTAACATTTTTTTAAATTTTTATACTTCCACCATATAAAAAAGTGAATAGATCTTTATATGACCACAATTTCACCGGATTTTAAGCGATGATGTGGTATAAGATGGAGTATGAAGATGTAAAGTTATAGTCAAAATCTTTTATCATTAAAATCACAAGGATCACTTTGAAACGTTAATTTTACTGCCTGTTCCTTCGCGATCAAGTCAGGAAAGAAAGGCAAGAAACAAGGTTGGTTGTTTTTTTAATGATCCTTTTAGAGTTCATAACAATACAGGAAATAAATTACGTTTAAATTGTAACATTTTGAACGAGTTGGAGCAATTTCAATCCCAAGCTTCTCTATCATCTGAATATTTCGATATTTTATAGTAGGCTTTTTTGTAAAGTTTTTGTTTAATTACGTTTTTAAATTTGTTAATCGTCAATTTTTGTACATCACTTGGGAGTTTGTTAATAAGCGAACACCTTGCCCTTAAAACGACTTACCAACTTTATGGAGTCTACAAATGGCAACAGCGAGTCTATCTTTATTTCTAGTATTAAAATTATGAAAATCGCTACTTTTTTAAATAAATTCTCTAAAATCTAGACACCTATTCACTCTTGCCATAATCCTACAATTCGGGTCTAAAGTTTTCAGAAAAAACAGACAACGGTAAAGTATACCTTAGCTATACGCATTAACGGTGAGTGCGAATGGGTGGTATACTATTAAGATATGGATGGTACTGACCCGTGCGTCTGCTTACCTCGCCCTTACGAAAGCAAAACAAAGTAAGTAGAAGCATAGAAATACCTTTTTCGTTCCCCCATCTCAGAAAGAGTATTTTTGCTCTTCGATATCTAAGTGCAAAAGCCTTTGTCATCCGCTAGAGGATAAAGTAAATTGAATTTAGAATATCGTGTGCACTAGGTTTGCAAATTCAAAACATCATAAACCTATTTACTTCTACCTCCATGGTGCCGAATTTATCATACAACCTTTTTAATTTGTTAAAAACTCAGACTCGGAACCTTTTTTGCATTTAGTCATTTCCTCGCTGAGGTGGGATGAAAAGTTACGTGTTGCACTCGAGAGCAAAGATTTTCACCTAGTGCTCTTTTGATTTTGAATCATTAGCTGCGCTCGTGATTTAATTTTAGAATCCTTCGTTTGCTCGGTCATCAAATATGAGCACGCGGTTAAAAAGCAACTTGTCACTCTTGTATAACAAATAACTATTGTCCAACAGAAAACGAAATCTATCGTATAGTAATTTATCTAACAAGGATATATTTATTCAAATCCATTCAACCGTCTTATCTTAAACGAGAACCACTTTTAATTTCTGAATTTTAAACTAGTGATATCTCAAAGAAAACCAGTTACACTTGTATTTCTATAATCTATTCTCCGCGGTTAATGAATAATACTATCATATCGCACATAAGTTGTATACCATCTTAATATACACTCTGTTGCTGGACAGCGTAAGACACAATTTCGCTTATAAAAAATCCAATCAGCACCACGTGTGGCTTAATTTTTCGGAATCCCCTTTGGACGTCAGAGCCCTATTGAATCTAAATTCGGAGCGATAAAGTTTATTTTAGATTGGCAGTGGATATAAAGTGACAGGCTTGACGGTGTCCTATTTAGATGCTTGCAGGCCCCCCGACACAGTTGATTGTACTAACTGGGTCACTATGCAATCGTAATACGATTTAGAAATTCTGTTTAATACGGACTAACGGCTGTGTGCTTGTATAAATAGCGGAGAATGTATAATTTTACACAGATGCCTTTTTTTTTACTTAATTATTTCGATACAGCATTGAATGATCAGCAAATTTAACCGCTGTGGTCGTGTGGATATGTTTTAGTTATGTTTGCATTTTTGTAAGGACCTAATATCTTTATATCCGAGATCTAATCCTGTCCATCCAAAGGTTGCCTGGAAGAGATCGCTTTTAGCGATAAGGCCGCCCATTGTACCTATGTTTTGAAAGGGTTTTTTTATTTTATTTGTTTGTATTTAATGGTGTGCAATAAAGAAATTATCTATCTATATATCTAATCACACTAACATTATAAATGCGAAAATTTGGATGTTTGTTTGTTTGTTACTCAATCACGCCATAACGTCTGAACGGATTTCGATGAATTTTGGTATATACGTAGATTATAAGCTGAATCACCATATAGACTACCATTTTTCCCAAAAATCAGTTTTTTATACTACTTATATGGCAAACGAGCATGCATTCCACCAGATGTTAAGTGGCTACTACAGCCCATGGATATCCACATAGAATTCAAAACAAGCTATTATGTTGTCTTGATCTCTATGTGGATACGTTACCATACTATAGGACTTAGCTGTTATGCCTATGTGCCAGTAATTACAGGAACATACCATTACCACCTAACCAGAACACAACAGCACAAGTACTGCTATTTGGCGGCAGATAAAGGTAAGGCGGTGGTGCCCACTTCCTCAAGCCCGTTCACAAAAGCTCTACCACCAGTATCCCAGTTCCCATGGTATAAAAATGATGAGTCAAGTCAAGTTGCAACAGCGAGTTTAGCTTGATTTTTAGGTTACCTACATGTGTAGTAGTGTAACGCGTACGAAGTCGCGGGGAACAGCTAGTATCTTTATATACGAGCTGACCCGCCCGCGGCTTTGCACGCGTGGTTTGTCAATAAAAACATTTTCCTCCTTCTGTGCAATTGGGTAAAAAGTAACCCATGTCTCAATTCCGATTATAATCTATTCGTCTACGAAATTTCATATAAATCGGTCCAGCCATTTAGCTGACAGAGTTAGTTTAGAATTTATCATATTATTATGGGTTGTGTTATAAACTAGTCTACAAACCTAAAATAAATGCATCACAATTGAGAGAACATTCAACGAACGTCGTGTGTGTATTCTTATTCATAAGTATTTTTCTATTATGCCATGTCTATAAAGTTACTAGCCATCGCCACCGACAAAGTTCCGGTGACGCGGCAGCCGCGGCACTCGTGCGCGCCTCTGTTAACGCGCCGGCAAACACTGAGCGCAACTTCAATTCGGCCACGTCATAAACTTCGGCCTGAATGTCGCTATCCCTGTTTAGTGACTAGTGACGAAGTTTAGCCACGCAGAGCGACAGTGATAGCAATAGAACGATTCTAAATTTGATTAGATTTTGACCGTGTTCCGTAATACCAAAAATGATGACTGAAAACTTGTTGTATTTTTCTCATTGTGTTGTTATTCTGTAACTAGACGATATAATCTATGTTCTAATGACTAGGATACGTAAGATGTTGTTGTTTTAAATACGAAACAATTAGGTTGAAAACAGGTCTTTTAGGACGTAAAAACATGCAGAATACGCTTCTATTTCATTTTAGGTAGGTATTTTGATCTAATATATGGTTGGGAACCTAGATAAATACTATTCAAATTAAAATAATACCTTATTAAGGTCGAAATATGCTCAAATTAGAAATGATCTTGGTAGTACGTGTTGTATGGGCGATTGTCCCTCCGGTGCCCCCTTAAGATTCGTAGAAATGTAAAGCTATCAGAAGTCCTTAGGTCAACAAAAATACGAAATCAGTTGGGCTGTTCAATGTTTTGCGTAATTTTATTAGAACGTTTTAATATCAATAATTGATTTGTGCTTTTGGTTCATATCTTTTCAAACTTAGACGCACTTTTCATAATGTTACTCTTTGTGTCAACTCTTCTCAAACTAAATTTGCCTAAATCATTCCCACATCTTTTTTCATAGTTAGTATAGTATGCACAGATGATATAAGAGTTAGTACGGCAGTGTGCACATCAGATAGCGTTAGTAGGTCTCCGAATGGGGCCAATGTCAGTGATGTTGTAAGCGCGGCGCTTGCTTCCTCTAGGTGTGGACTGCAGCGCGTTGCCTAATGATGCGCAGTTTAAGTGTCCACTATACCATATACTTCAACCTACTAATATTATAAACGCGAAAGTTTGTATGTGTGGATGTTTGTTACTCTTTCACGCCTGTACGACTGAACCGATATCGATGAAATTTGGTATGTACGTAGATCATAACCTGGATTAACACATAGGCTACTTTTTATTAGCAAACCACGCGTGCGATGCCGCTGGCAACAGTATATGTAAAAGTTGAGAATATAAGCTTAAGACTATGTGTAGCAAAAATACAATTCCTTAAAATTTTCTTCATCCAAAAATATTCGAAAATCACGCCAAAAACTTACGATAAACGCGTGGTATTCAATACTCAATACCTACTCAATCGTTTATTGTATTTCATAATGGATCCATAATAGGTGATAATATGGACCCTGTTGGGCACAACAATATTTTGGAGAGAGGAGTTGATCACTGTTCTTAAAATAGTACTTTAGATGAGTTCGTGAAACTCTACATACTTATCGATATTTATATGACGCATATCACATATGTTTCCATTTCTCAATATCCAATAGTTTTGTATTATATCATTATTTTATGCAGTTTTATTTGGTTTTCGCTATCGCGTCTTGAATTAGTCCTCGCACTGCCAGTATTTTCGCATGGAGTGACTGAGACAGTTGCACGATGCATAGTCGACTCTTAACCCTAAACATATAAAAAGTGCCTGTAGACGGTAATATTCAGATGCTTTCAAAATTTAGTGCTGGAGAAGAATGCTTGGGGTATCATGGAAAGAATAACGTACCAACCAGTCCATACTCCAAGAACTCGGCATCAAGCAGCGTCTTTCTTCTACTGTGCAATCTCGCTTCCCTCACGTTCTTCTGGCACGTTTCGCGACGTGAAAAGATGTCCATTGAGCACCTTGTGTTGAAAGGTTGAGGGTACGCGACCACGCGATAAATCTCCAATGAGATGGACGGACCAAATCAAAACAACACCTGACGGTCCCCTACACGAGTGCAGCGACAATACAAAACTTGTTTTGGGCTAATTTTAGTCAGCAGTCAAATTGGTGCCGATTAAAACCAGCCCGCAAACACGCCATCTAAGTTATAATTGCTTAATTTTAGAAATGCCACTTTAAATTTCATTCTAATTTGATCTTTAGCGTAAACAAAATAAGACCGTTCGTATTTTCAACAATTTTATTTGTCAGCGTAAACAACAGAATCGCGACCATTGTGAAGTTACCTTAATTATTTTTCTATGATGGATTCAATTGATTGGCGTCTTGATTAGCAATTTGGAAGTAACACATAATCGCAATGTAATACGTATACCTACTGATAAGTACTTCTTATCACTATTAGACTCTTGAAGTATTAGGCGTGACTATTGCAACACTTCCTATAATGAGTTTGTAAGCCCGAGTGTCACCGAGTGCCAGCGACGGCGGCGGTGGACACACGACCTTTAGCGATGTCTGTCTGTATGTCTGATCAGTTAAAGCCGTTTTACTGGTATAGTTTTTACCGTATTAGGCCGTATCGTCATGATCATCATCATATCATGCCGTAGGACGTCCACTGCTGGACAAAGGCCTCCCTCATTGATCTCCAGGAACTGCGGTTGGAAGCGGCCTGCATCCAACGCCGACCTGCGGTTCTTACCAAGTCGTCTGCCGATCTTGTAGGTGGACGTCCTACGCTGCGCTTGCCGGTCCGTGGCCTCCATTTGAGAACTTTCCGGCGCCATCGGCCATCTGTTCTGCGCGCTATATGGCCTGCCCATTGCCACTTCAACATGCTAATCCGTCGGGCTATGTCGGTGACATGAGTTCTCTTACGTATCTTCTCATTTCTGATTCGATCCCGTGGAGAAACCCGGAGCATAGTCCTCTCCATAGTTCCATAGCTCGGATCCAACTCGGATGGGCAGCGTTTGGGAAACTTCGCAACGTCTTTTCGTCCAACATACCTCAGTGCCTTAAGACGAAAGTCTTCAATCAGTGTGTGTTACCAGTGATGACATATGGAACCGAGACGTGATCCTTCACTATTGGCCTTATGAATAAGCTCAGAGTGTGAGTGATATTGAGCAGTTGAGCTATCTATAGATCGTTTATGGCTTAACTGTTTCTGTTGTATTTAAAAATTTAAATATCTGTATATTGTTTCGGTATAAATTAGTTTTATTTTATTTTTGCCTATTTCAATGCTATCAAATTATTTTAAAATGGTTCAAGGGTGTTGCGCTCATATAAAACTATTGTTTGACCGAATATGCATAGAAAACAGATTGTCGGCGCTTGGATATCAACACTAGTCGGTCTACATAATGTTAAACCTGAATTGATACTGCTCCTTCTGCAAATGAATACCACCGCATTCTGACTAGAACTTACTAGAACTATTATTTATATATATATAGTCCTCCTCATCGATTTCGATGACAGCGACCATAAATAAATTTAATGCTATTAAATGCATAAAAATACAATAAATTGAATTATCCTGCGTTTATATTTAAATTCTAGCGTGAACTATGTACTGTGTAATGGCTTGCTAGAACAAACTTAGTTTTAAAAATCCTATCACAGGTGTCACAATAGAGTTGGCCTGCTGCGTTATAAGTGTAAGTATAAGAGGGCTTAGGTCTTTCTTTACGTATCTGGCGCTTTATATCGAGTGTATGAAGTCGGTTTTCTTCGAAAGTTTTAATGTTATTTATTACAGATGGTAGAGCGTCAGGACCACGTTTCAGTGCCATAGGTCACGTAGGAAACGTGGTCCTTTATTCATAGCCCCATGACCAAGCTCAAGGTCGCTCAACGAGCTATGGAAAGGGCTATGCTCGGGGTTTCTTTGCGTGACAAAATCCGCAATGAGGAAATCCGCAGAAGAACTAAAGTTGCCGACATAGCTCTCAAAATTAGCAAGTTGAAGTGGCAATGGGCAGGCCACATCGCTCGTAGAACCGATAACCGTTGGGGAAGAAAGGTTCTCGAGTGGAGACCACAGACTGGAAGACGCAGCGTAGACCGGCCCCCCACAAGGTGGACCTACGATCTAGTAAGAATCGCGGGGAGCCGCTGGGCGCAAACGGCTACCAACCGCTCGTTGTGGCGATCTAAGGGTGAGGCCTATGTTCAGCAGTGGACGTCTTCCGGCTGATGATGGTAGAGCGTCAGGACGACCTGTGTGAAGCGAGCTTCTCCCAACTTGAAGGGTATTAGGATTATAAATATATATATATAGGACTATTACAACAGATTCAGCATACATGCGTTGGGAAAGTTGCATTTAATACGCATGTTAAACATTTGTTACGATTACGAGTACGCAAATTACGAGTATTTTAGTATGAAAAAAGAGCGAACCGATCTAAATGTTAAATAAATCTATCTAAATATATAAAACAAAGTTGGGTTAGTTACACAATTTATAACTCAAGAACAACTGGAGCGATATCTATAAAATTTGGTATATCGATAGATTATAATCACGATTGAAACATAAGCTACTTTTTCCCCACGGCGCAGAAGCAGGGTTACGTTTTTAAAGACAAAACACGCGCGTAAAGCCGCGTGCGGGTCAGCTAGTATAAATATAAAACAAAGTCGGGTTAGTTACACCATTTATAACTTAGGAACGGCTAAGGCGATTTCTATGAAATTCGGTATATCGATAGATTAAAATCACGATTGAAACATAGGCTACTTTTTACCCCACGGCGCAGAAGCAGGGTTACGTTTTTATAGACAAAACACGCGCGTAAAGCCGCGTGCGGGTCAGCTAGTATAAATATAAAACAAAGTCGGGTTAGTTACACCATTTATAACTTAGGAACGGCTGGGGCGATTTCTATGAAATTCGGTATATCGATAGATTAAAATCACGATTGAAACATAGGCAACTTTTTACCCCACGGCGCAGAAGCAGGGTTACGTTTTTATAGACAAAACACGCGCGTAAAGCCGCGTGCGGGTCAGCTAGTATAAATATAAAACAAAGTCGGGTTAGTTACACCATTTATAACTTAGGAACGGCTGGGGCGATTTCTATGAAATTCGGTATATCGATAGATTAAAATCACGATTGAAACATAGGCTACTTTTTACCCCACGGCGCAGAAGCAGGGTTACGTTTTTATAGACAAAACACGCGCGTAAAGCCGCGTGCGGGTCAGCTAGTATAAATATAAAACAAAGTCGGGTTAGTTACACCATTTATAACTTAGGAACGGCTGGGGCGATTTCTATGAAATTCGGTATATCGATAGATTAAAAGCACGATTGAAACATAGGCTACTTTTTACCCCACGGCGCAGAAGCAGGGTTACGTTTTTATAGACAAAACACGCGCGTAAAGCCGCGTGCGGGTCAGCTAGTATAAATATAAAACAAAGTCGGGTTAGTTACACCATTTATAACTTAGGAACGGCTGGGGCGATTTCTATGAAATTCGGTATATCGATAGATTAAAATCACGATTGAAACATAGGCTACTTTTTACCCCCCGGCGCAGAAGCAGGGATACGTTTTTATAGACAAAACACGCGCGTAAAGCCGCGTGCGGGTCAGCTAGTATAAATATAAAACAAAGTCGGGTTAGTTACACCATTTATAACTTAGGAACGGCTGGGGCGATTTCTATGAAATTCGGTATATCGATAGATTAAAATCACGATTGAAACATAGGCTACTTTTTACCCCACGGCGCAGAAGCAGGGTTACGTTTTTATAGACAAAACACGCGCGTAAAGCCGCGTGCGGGTCAGCTAGTATAAATATAAAACAAAGTCGGGTTAGTTACACCATTTATAACTCAAAAACGGCTAGTCTTTAAAAATAAAAAAAAAGATTTTGATGATCTTTGATTTGTTGGATTAGTCTCCGCCCCGAATAGCAGAATAACTAATAAAATATCGGAAAATTCACAAAAAAAAAGTTATGAACAAAATTCATGTTCTCATACATAAATGCAGCTAATGATGGCCGATTGATAATTCTACCGGGGTGACGTACATTGGCAGCCCGCGTCATATGCATGTCAAGGCGGTACGAAGTTCGGTGGGTCAGCTAATGTAAAATAAATAAAAGACTGAGGTATATTGCCTCTGTGCTAAATGCATTTCGCTTGCCGAAGTGTCAACTGTTAATAATAATAATAATAATAATCCTCCTAGCCAATTTCGGCTACAGAGACTTGACTTTGTGATTATTGGCCTAGGTGTTTAGCCTGTATGTGGCTGATGTACCCTATTTTTGCGCTAAAAGTCCGGTTACAATGAACACAAGTTAAGGCGCCATTAATGTGGTTGTAATTGATATTAGCCGGCGGTCGACTTTTAAGCTGATCTCGTTTTAAGTCTAGTTCTTGCCTCCTTTCTTCTTCAAACTCGTACACTTTGTCCTGAACATGACGCCTCCATTCAGGTCGTTTTTCAGCGAGAGCCTCCCAGCGCGACGGATCGATACAACACCTCTTCATGTGCCTCTTCTGTACGTCTTTGAAACGTAGGAACTGACCTCCGCGTTTCCGCTTACCATGTTCTAGTTCACAGAAGAAAATGCGTTTCGCCCTTCGCTCATCAGACATCCGAGACAGGTGCCCGCACCAACGCAGCTGACGCCGCATCAAATATGCCTCTATGCCACAGACATTAGCCCGTCGTAGAACATCGGTATTACGGACCCGATCCGACCACTTGATGTTAAGAATGTCGCGGAGGCATTTCAGATGGAATCTGTCTAACGTGCGTATGTGTCTGCGATACAGGCACCATGTCTCTGACGAGTACAAGATGTTAGGAAGTACAATAGCCATATACACCTTAATCTTGGTACTCAATTTGATGTTATGGGAGCGAAATACCTGGACTCGTAGTTTACCAAAAGCAGCCATAGCGGAGCCAAGTCTGCTGTTGATCTCCGAGTCAAGGTCGCATTTTGTTGTTATGCTGCTTCCCAGATATCTGAATGTATCGACCTGTTTTATGGGCTTTCCATCGATTTGCAGATTCAGTGGAGCTTGGTTAACAGTGTCCATGGCCATCACCTCTGTCTTTGTAATATTAATTTTGAGGCCAAATCTACAGCACGCAGCGTCAAGCCGAGTCATCAAGTCCTGGAGTCCCTCAGAAGATTCCGCAACGAAACATAGGTCATCAGCATACATCAATTCGGTAATGAGGTCATACGATACCTTTGTGTGCGCTTTAAACCTAGCCAGGTTAAAGATACTGCCATCTGTGCGAAAACGTATGCGGATCCCTTCGGTGTTGGCTTGTAAAGTCTCCCTCACGACAACGGAAAAGTACAGAGCAAAAAGAGTGGGTGCTAATACACAGCCTTGTTTTACACCACAAGTGACAGGGAATTGCTCTGTCTGCTCACCATTGACGGTTACGCAACAAGTCATGTTGTCGTGAAGAAGTCTTATCAAGCGTATAAATTTGTCGGTGCAACCAAGTTTCGAAAGCACAATCCACAAAGCTTCGCGAGGTACACTGTCAAAAGCTTTCTCCAGATCAACAAAACAGAGAAACAGAGGTTGACACTGTTCCCTGCTTTTCTCTTGCAGTTGTCTAAGAGAGAATATGGCCTCGCATGTGCCGCGATTGGGTCTAAACCCAAATTGCGTTTCAGGCAATATACTTTCAGAGAGCTCCATAAGACGATTTAAGAGTACTCTGGCAAAAGTTTTTCCTGGAGTAGACAGAAGTGATATACCCCTATAAGAGTTGCAAACAGATCGATCACCTTTATTTTTATACAAAGAGCAAATTAGTGATACGCCAAAACTAGGAGGAACGAACTCCATTTCCCACATGCGCTGGAAAAATTGCCAAATCTTGTAGTGCAACTCATCTCCGCCATATTTAAATAGTTCTCCTGGTATGTTATCGATGCCGACAGCCTTATTGTTTTTCTGCGCTTTGATGGCGATGATAACTTCCTCAAGAGAAGGAGGCTGATCCAGATCTACGGCTTGTGGTAAGGCAGGAAGTGATGCTAAATAGTTTATGTCAGCAGAACGATCCACATTGAGTAAGCTGTTATAGTGTTCTGCCCAGCGAGTAAGAACTTCTCCTTTGCTTACCAGGAGGGTACCTGAAAGTGATTTCAGTGGTACGTTTACTCGATGTGGACTTCCTACTAACTTTTTAATCTCGTTAAAGAAATCGCCGAGTCTATTCGAATCAGCAAGCCACTGAATATAGCGAACCTTGTTCAGCCACCACTCATCTTTTGCGTTTCGAGTTAGTCTCCTTATTTGGCTCGTACTCTCCTTTATTTTTTCAGAAGCAGTTGTCTGATTTCCCTTTCGAAGGAGCTGGCGGTGTTTTTCTAGGGCGACTGTCAATGTATTATCATTTTCGTCAAACCAGTCTTCACAGACACGAGGTTTTTGGCCTAAGATCTCAGTAGCCGCATTGATGGTATTTGTAGTTAACAGTTTCCAGCCCTCGTCTAACTGTTCATCTTCGGGGTGTATGCCTGCTGTAAAGGTATTGACAGCTTCCCTGTAATTTGCCAATATTTCAGCAGACTCTAGCTTTTTCAGATGAAGACAGTTAGGCTTAGCCCTGCGAGGTCTACGGCAAGGGCTAAGACGCAAAAATAGTTTTGTAACAACAAGTCGGTGATCCGACCAACAGTTTGCGCCCCTCATTACTCTCGTTACTTTGACATCCGCTATATCCCGTTGACGGACTATAGCATAATCAATAAGATGCCAATGCTTGGACCTTGGGTGCATCCAGGTAGTTTTGTATTTATTTGGGAGTCTAAACATGGTATTGGTAATACCCAGATGAAATTGGGAACAGAGGCTTAGTAACAGTTGCCCATTACTGTTCATGTTACCAATGCCATGTCGCCCTATCACCCGAGGCCAAGCTTCAAAATCACGTCCGACGCGAGCATTAAAGTCGCCAAGAAGCAAAACTTTCTCACAGCGCCGGATTTTAGTCAGCACTTCTGACACTTCCTCATAAAATTTGTCCTTGACGTCATCACTTTTGTCGAGTGTTGGCGAATATACGCTGATAACATTTAAGTATTTATTGTTTCGAAGATGGAAACGTAAGGACATGACACGATCAGAGATAGCAACTGGATGTTCTTCCAACTTAGAGGCTAAAGTAGTTTTAATAGCAAAGCCTACTCCTGACCGTCTAGGCTCAGAAGCTGGTGTGCCTTTCCAGAAGAAAGTGTACCCACCACCACGTTCAACAAGCTCACCTTCGTCAGCTAGATGTGTTTCGCTGAGAGCGGCTATGTCGACGTCATAGCGTTTGAGCTCGCGAGCCACAATGGCGGTTTTACGTTCTGGGCAGAGGTTGTTGGGTCGGTCTAAAAGAGTACGTACATTCCACGCACCAAAAGTCATATTCATCTGCATGTTTTTAGATTTATTCTTATTGCGAGGAATGAGTGTTTGTTTGGGGCACCTTTTCTAGCCCCCTCCCCGGCTGAGCGAGGAAAGCAGTGCCTCTCTAAATAAAGCTGCTTTGTCTCAAAGAGTGCTGCCGAACCACACTGTCACCCCGATGCAGTGCTAGAGCGACCACTCTCCTCTCCTTAGGCCACCCGTGTCCAGGTATTAGACCAAGCCCAGGACTTTTTTAAACTCGGAATGACAAAGCCAAGTCAGATGCGCAGGATATATTAAGTTGCATAAGTGTGCGCGCCGTACACAGATGCACCCTCTCCTCCTTACTCCCCTTGACCCAGTGGAACGGAGAACCGCTACGACTGGAAGGGAACAGGACGCAGTATCTGGCAACGATAAAAACTCCTATCGCTACCTTCAGGCCTTCTACAGTTGCCTGGTTGCCTCGCCACTTGAGGTGGATTGCGTTGACGCCGAAGCAACGAGCACTAGCACGGGGAGTGACCGTGCCGACTCGAGGGCCGAAACACGCCGTTGCTACAACAAAGTGTTTCGGCACTCGAGCCCCCCTCTACCAGCCTAGGTTCCTAAGGTGTGGCCGCTGCATGCTATAGCGGCGACCACTAACGACGATCGAATGCGTGCCGCGCGATCTGAGGAGCCTTTTATAGGCGATGTTGCCTCGACCACTAACGACGATCGAATCTTCGTATATTCAACGGGCAGCGTAACGACGCCCCAGAGAGGTCCGCACTGTACGACGGCTCGAGCACGACTGTCAACTGTTAGGTGTAAGAGAAACCTGCAACCTGATTTTACCGTAAACTTTAGCACCACCATGATTCGGTAGTTTACATGCCCATATATATTTCCTTATTAGTTATACAACTAGGTATGACAGGTCCTATCGGCATGCAAACGCAAGTTTAAATTGAAGGCTGAATAGAATTAGGATAAATTAGTACTAGGTAGAGATAAATAAATAAATAAATAAATCTTTATTCATGTTTCATATTGCTAAGATTAACATTAGGGATTAATATCTACTTATAGGTTAGATGTTATACATTGCCTGAACTAGGAAAACCTGTATCTCAGGCGAAAAAGGCTGGACTGGCGTAACTTATGAATACTCAAATTAACAAGACTTAGAATCTATTTACATAATGAAGAAAAATAGAAATAACTGAATAAACTAAGTGCAAAACATGGAAGGTATGAGTTAACGTACTATATAATCTTTAAAATCTTACTTTATTACGGTTAGTAATTCCTCAGTTTCCTCGTAAGAGAGATTGGATACAGCAGTCTGTAAGGCTCTGAATTGCTCTTTGCTGAATTGCTTGGAGATAGAAAGCTCGAAGAATTGACGGCCGTTGGGGCAGAAAGGTTCTCAAGTAGAGACCACGCACTGGAAAGCGCAGCCCAGGACGGCCCCCCACTAGATTGTAAGAAGACATGATAAAGGTTGTTGGGAGCCGTTGGGTGTGAGCCACACAAGATCGGTGAAAGGGTCAACTTTGAGAAAGAGGTCAGTTCTCAAGGCTACATAAAAAAGTAAGCCAAAGCAAACGAAATGATTGAATAAACAGTTGATAGGCTATCAGCATTCAGTGCCATCTATCTAGACAATCGGAACTATTTTTTACCGACTTCAGAAAAGGAGGAAGTTCTCAATTCGACTGTATTTTTTATGTTTGTTACCTCAGAACTTTCGACTGGATGAACCGATTTTGATGATTATTTTGTATTTGAAAGCTGGTGCTTCCCGTGTGGTCCCATTTCCATTTGGTCTAGTTCTGACAATGGCATCCAGTCTTAAATTTGTTTAATTTTTATGTTATGTTTGTTAGCTCAGAACTCCGTTATTTATCAACATATTTAGAAAATTATTTTATTAATTGAAAGAATATACTTTTAGATAAGTCCTATAGAAATTTCATCGAAATCGGTTTAGTAGTTTGGTTTTTACTGTTATTTGAAGCTTTGAAAAACGGTAAAGGATAACCAGCATGTCCTGAAACCAAAAAATCGAAGGCATGTGCCATTGGGTCGTATTCCAAAAAGCGGTGATCGGCTTGCAGCATGTGATTTGAATGCTTCACTTGTACGCATAATGTGAGCATGTATCACACGTAACGTTTGGACTTAGAGGTAGTTAGAACTACCCCCTTGTGGGATATATGCTCCGAGTACTGAAAAAGAGATGGATGTTCATCATGGGGTTTAATATAGTCATGAGCTATATTATTAAAAAAACACCTGATTACATCATATTTTAATGTAAACTTGATGCCTGAAAGTAATCTAACATTACTTAAATGTGATATCTGCCTCAGTATATGTAAAGAAAAGGCTAGGACTCAGCCTTTTACTTTACGCGGCTTCTCATATATTTTTCGTAAAAAATTACCCTTCTGCGCAGTCAGGTAATGATCTCTTTAAGTTATGCAATTCCGTAGTACATTAATTTAATCTATCTCGTAAGGTTTAGCCAGCGTTTGCGATCTAAGCGCACGAAAATATATTTTTTGGCTTTTCTGTACTAAAATATGTATGTATTATGCATTTAGACCTTTCTCTTAAATTATTCTATCTATTGCTGAAAACTGCATTAAAATCTGTTGAGCAGTTTAAAAGATCTAAGAGAACAGACAGCGGAAGCGACTTCATTTAGTACTATGTAAAGATGATTACGTATCTTAATAGAAAAAAGTCGTTTATTTTTATGTGCCAGATGACATGGCACTTGAATTAAATAAAGTTTAATAGTAAATAAGTATAACATACATAACATCCAAGTCGCCGAAATGAAGATGCTGAGGTGGATGTGCGGCGTCACCATGCTCGATAAAATCCGTAACGAGTACGTGCGAGGAAGCCTTGGGGTGCGCGGCATCGCTGACAAGATGCAGGAGAGTCGGCTGCGATGGTACGGTCACGTGAAGAGGAGGCCACCTGACTACGTAGAGAATTTGCCACTACAACTTTCCATCCCCGGTCGGAGATCTAGAGGTAGACCCAAGACAAGGTGGAGAGATGTAGTGTCAAAAGACATGAGAGAATGCCAAGTTTCTGATGACGATGTCGAGGATAGAGCGAAGTGGTAAAGAACGACCAGGAAAGCTGACCCCATCACCATGTGAGATACATAGCTGGGAAGAGAGAGAGAGAGAGAGAGAGAGTAAATAAGTAATAAACATTCTATTTTATTTTAACAAAAAATGTAGTTACCAGCAGTTTGTTTGATAGTTAAACGCACATTCAGAATTCATTGTGCCTTATTTCCGTGAATTTTATAACTTAATTGTGTACCAAAATAAACCTGAATACTAAGTAGTAATTTATTTAAAGATCTAATCCAATGCAAAAGTGTATATAGTAATACCTACTTTACGTTGATAATTATTTCCTGGAGAATAATTCGTATATAATTAATTCGGTTTATACGGCTTAATACGGTAAAAACTCTACCAGTAAAACGGCTTTAACTGATCAGACATACAGACAGACATCGCTAAGCTATAAGGTTCCGAGTTCAACTACGGAACCTTATGGCTTAGCGATGTCTGTCTGTAACGAGATGAACGAGATGACGGCGCTGATTTAGCGATACATACATTTACTATAGGCCGTGTGTCCACCGCACGCCCGTCACCCGAGTGCCAGCGAAGACGGAGGTGACTCGGAACCGGTGTATTTTGTGTCACTGTTATAGCGCTCATTTTCTGTGCTGCTGAAACAATGTTTTATATCATTCGTTGTTCCACAAATCCGCGTGTGCGGGGTAATGATGTAAAAATACTCATCACACTAATATTATAAATGCGAAAGTTTGGATGTTTGTTTGTTACAAAATTATGCCGTAACGGCTGAACCGATTTTGATGAAATTTGATATATACGTAGATTATAACCTGGATCACCACATAGGCTACTTATTCCATAAATCAGTTTCCATGGGATAAAAAGGGGATGCTAAAGTTTATGTATGTATTTTTCACCCCAGATCAACGCGGGCGAAGCCGCTGGCAACAACTAGTAGATAATAAACGTTTGCATAGCGGCAATATGTTAATGACCTTAATAATATGATTTCAGAGTACTGAATGGAATTTTTGCGTTAAAAACAAATATTTAACCTTATTCAAATGCAATAACACTGTTTGAACAGAGATTTTGAAAAAATATTCAAGATTTCAAATATTCATGCATTATTCGTCATAGTTAATTTTATGACGTAATAAGTTTGTTTAATTTTTTTGCTTTGTTTAGTTTGGCATTGGAATTAAAACTACGAAATTGCATAACACTGTTCACAAAACCGGTCAAGTACGAGTGAGACTCGTACGCCGAAGGTTCCAGAATGCTTCATACGAAGGCAATGTAGAAGGCATTGCGTTGAAAGGTTGTCTGGATGAGATCGCGTTTAGCGATAAGACCGCCCATTGTACTTTTATTTATTGTTTATTTCCATTGTTACTTATTACTGGCATTCGAGCAGCTGATAGTAGGTACCCACTACCCACATTAACATCATAACAGTTTGTAAAATTATTAATATTGTTCACTTCTTCAATTAATCTGTGGATGATGTCGCGGGTCATGCATTTATTCATGTAACTATTAGCACTATGTTCTACTTCATAGTGTATGACTGTTTATCTTCCCAAATAAATAAAATAAAATAAATAAATATTACTGTTTTTTTGTTTGGTGAGCAATAAATAGTATTTCATTCATTCATTCAATGTTACGTACCTAGTGGTAATGTTGCCATAGCACACTAGACTTCAAATTACTGAACAATATTAAAACGAAAACTAGACACTTGGAAATACAAGTGACTCGACAGTTACACGAGACCGTTATAGGACTGTAGCTTTTATTGATCTCTAAATCAACTTGGGCAAATCGGCATTATATGTATGTATGTATGTTTGTTTGTCCGAGAATGAATTTCGAAGCGTTGATGCGATCATAGTGAAATTTGGTATATGGTAGGTAGTGATGGTACAATTTTGGTGTGACTAAATGAGCTAAAAATATTAGGGGGTTGTTGTGATATTGGGGTTCAAGAGGCGTAAAAAAAATAAAATGAGACTATTAGGTCAAATGGGATGTCAAATAAAAGGTTTTTATTAGTAAATTTAGACACTGTTTTAATTTTTAGTAAATTCTTTATAGATTTTGAGTTATTAGCCATAATAAAAACTAAACTAGGACAAAATTCACAGGGTACACCAGTGACCCCACAGTGCTGTAATTTGATGTACGTGTAGCTTAAGAAACATAGATATAGGCAAAAGTCTGAAATCTAGAATAACTGCAATTGGTACCCCAAAAAATTAACCATATACATAAACTCCCGTTACCTGTAATTTTAATGAAACTGTAGGTGAAGCATATTGGATACGCATTTTGTGGCACTATTTTACTGGTCAAATATTGAGACCGGCTTGCACAACGACCCCTCAACATATTTAGCGACTAAACATATTTAAATTTTACGTGATTTTACGATACGACAACTCCTTAAATCATATTTAGCTACTGAAGACATCGTTGCGCGAGTCGCCCTAAGATTTTTTTAAATCTTTTGGGAGACTCGCGAGATCCCAGTTTGGGGCGAACCACTAGTAAATTAAGTATGGAATAAACAGTATACATTTATATGTAAAATAAAATAAATTGACTGAATATAAGGGCGTACATAAAATCAATATTAAATTTTAAATTTATTCTTACTTTCTTATGATCATACATGCTTAATATAATTATCTTACTAGGTTTGTAGAGTTCTGTCTGTGTCGTTTTCATGACTAAACGATAAATTATGAGCCGGAGACAGGCTATTTTTTATTGAAAAACTACGCGTGCGAAGCCGTGGAATATAATACATACATATTATTTAAACAATATTCAAACAACATATATACAAAGTTCAACAATAGCAGCTATAGCTTCGTAGACCCCTCTACCAAGTCTTGTTCATTTTAATCAATAATGTGTCTAAAAACGCGTTTAAAATACGAACAATCACAAATATAATATTGAATTAGAATACACACGAGGAAGCGTATAAAAAGAATTGTAGGCGTTGTTTTACCGCGGTCTTGCATGGTGCTATATAAAGCCGGCAGTACAAGAGCGACCTGTTAACATTGTGCTTAGCAAAGATGCAGTTTTTTTGGTATGTTTAAGTTATTTTGATAATAAGTTGCTAATTTACATAACCTAATCAAATTATCTAATCTAATATAATATACATAAAACATTATTGTATCCACCTTTTTTATAATTTTTAAGTATGCTTTATGTAAATCAAATGTTTTGCCATTATCTCAATCCAACACAATGAATTAACTATTTAAAACACTAAAAAACCAAGTCTTGTGCTTTTCAAGATATCAATAACATTGTAGATGTAGAGCTTGCTGTAATGTTTAAAGTTTAATTATATATTTAATAAAAATATTTTAAAAAAGTTAATTAACCTGATATTTATATCGCTTGTGGTTACTAATTGGCATTACTACACCACTCCCCTGGTCTAAATAAATATCATGAATAATAACTCTATTCTATTTTCAATGATTTATATCCCATCGCTAGGTAAATACTTCCCTAACAATAATAATTAATGTATGAACCCATAATTTTACGTCTGAAACAGGCTGTTTATTTATTGTATTCAGCCCCAGTAATGCCTTTTTAAATGTTCAGGTCAAAAGCCAGTGTTTTAATATATTTTTAATTATTATTAAACATACTAATATTGAACGGGTATTTATCGCGTCTTTACCTTTTTATTTATTATCCCGACGTTACAACTGCCGTGTTCGTGGGCAGACCGCTCGCGACCACGGCTATTTAACATCTACCCTTGCGCCATCTCATCTGTCTGGTACAGCAGTTGGGGCCGGTGCGGCGGCAAATTCAGCCGAAGGTCTCAAGCGGCGCAAATATAGAAGTCTCGATAAAGCTTACATATTTGAGCCTGAGACCATGGGGTACCGGGGACCATCGCATTTTCAAATTTTTTTCTGGGCGTCTGGTCGAAGCGACGTGTGATCTGAGAGCTGGCGCATTTTTGGGTCAACGCATAAGCATTACTATTCAGCCAGCCAGATAACGCACTATTTAACATTAAATATGAAATCGCTAGTCGCGACTTGTCGCACGACACAAGTTGCCCGCAATGCGCACCGAGTCGCTAAGCGTGCAGCCTGCCTAGAACGCATACGGCAGCCCCAAGGCTAACCGTATTTTGTTCCGCACTATTCGGCTGTGACGTAATACAAGTACTCCGTTGCTATTTATAGTGCCGGCTTTATAGTACACGCTTCATTTCGTATACTGGTATTGACATCGCTAGGACTGAACTAGTTTTGGCGTTTATCTTTACTAATCATGTATTATTTACCTTACACAAAAACAATAAAATGCTCATACTAAGCTTCACAAATACAATAAAATGCTCATCCTAAGCTACTAAGCTACACAAAAACAATGAAATGCTCATCCTTAGCTACTAAGCTACACAAAAACAATAAAATGCTCATCCTAAGCTACTAAGCTACACAAAAACAATGAAATGCTCATCCTTAGCTACTAAGCTACACAAAAACAATAAAGTGCTCATACTAAGCTACTAAGCTACACAAAAACAATAAAATGCTCATCCTAAGCTACTAAGCTACACATAAACAATAAAGTGCTCATACTAAGCTACTAAGCTACACAAAAACAGTCAAATGCTCATACAAAGCTACTAAGCTACACAAAAACAATAAAATGCTCATACTAAGCTACTAAACTACACAAAACAATAAAACGCTCATACTAAGCTACACAAAAACAATCAAATGCTCATACTAAGCTACTAAGCTACACAAAAACAATAAAGTGCTCATACTAAGCTACTAAGCTACACAAAAACAATAAAGTGCTCATACTAAGCTACACAAAAACAATAAAATGCTCATCCTAAGCTACTAAGCTACACAAAAACAATAAAGTGCTCATACTAAGCTACTAAGCTACACGAAAACAATAAAATGCTCATACAAAGCTACTAAGCTACACAAAAACAATAAAATGCTCATACTAAGCTACTAAACTACACAAAACAATAAAATGCTCATACTAAGCTACTAAGCTACACAAAAACAATAAAATGCTCATACTAAGCTACTAAGCTACACAAAAACAATAAAGTGCTCATACTAAGCTACTAAGCTACACAAAAACAATAAAGTGCTCATACTAAGCTACACAAAAACAATAAAATGCTCATCCTAAGCTACTAAGCTACACAAAAACAATAAAGTGCTCATACTAAGCTACACAAATACAATAAAATGCTTGTCCTAAGCTACTAAGCTACACAAAAACAATAAAATGCTCATACTAAGCTACTAAACTACACAAAACAATAAAATGCTCATACTAAGCTACACAAAAACAATAAAATGCTCATACTAAGCTTCTAAACTACACAAAACAATAAAATGCTCATACTAAGCTACTAAGCTACACAAAAACAATAAAATGCTCATACTAAGCTACTTAGCTACACAAAAACAATAAAATGCTCATCCTAAGCTACTAAGCTACGCAAAAACAATAAAATGCTCATACTAAGCTAGCCTAGACAAGGCAACATAATGGGTGGTATTATGGCTGAGAGCGATCTCTTCTGGGAAATCTTTGACTGTACAGCTAATGCTAAGGACTTAAGAATTTATTCTATTAGGAAATAAACCACATGGTCGGTTTTTGCTTTTTTTTTATTGTACACAAAAAATACATAACAAATGGCATAGAGAACATGACAATGCGAGTTTGATTCTAAAAAGAGCTTTCTGCAGTATATTTCTGAGACTAGAGACAACTGAAATTAGAGGTAGGTTATTTTTGACATTTATACCATTGCAAAATAGGAAATGATTTATGTAATGTATAGGAAAATGAAAAATGAAGAGAATGTACCATTTTTTTTTTATTTTTCTTTTAATTTTCATCTTTCTATTGTATTTCATAGCTCATGGTATAGACATTTATATCGATATAAGCTCATATTAATACTGAGCTGCTATTAACATTTTTCAATTCCATCTAGACGTAAAACTTGCACTTGACAGAGTATATAGTTTATTGCAATGTGTAGGACGAAGTGCCGAAATTCAAGGGGATATAAATAGACAATAGGGTCAGCGAGATAATTCCGGCGAACTGAAATAACCCAGCCGATGAAAATCAAACTACGATCAGCTTTTGACTGTACGATCAATTTGGTATCTCTTGATTCAGCTAAAGTTACTCCTAAATAGTAAATTTGTCTACAACCCTATGAAGTTTGTGATAAAGGAGACAATTTCTCTTATCTTTCCAGGTCGCCAATTCAGAGCGCATAAGGTGATCTTGGCAGCATGCAGCAAGCATTTCCAAGAGTTGTTTGACTCAGCACCTCCCAGCCATGCCGGGGCATGCTACGTCATCCTCGAGGCTACTTCGGCTGAGAACATGCAAGCCCTGCTGGAGTTCATGTACAAGGGAGAGGTGCATGTCAGTCAGGATGCCCTATCCAGCTTTCTCAAGAGTGGGGAGAATCTGCAGGTATTGATTGATTGAAAATTCTTTATTGCACAAAAATACATAAATCTGTGCATAGAAGAACTTAATGCTAGCAAGCATTCTCTTCTAGTTAACGTTTGTGTAGTGTGGAAAAAAATATTTTTGTAGGTACATGACATATGTAGCAAGAAAAATTTTAGAAAAAATAAGACTAAGATATATTGATGATAATACCCATACCAAACATCAAATATACCTATATGCAGTTAAAGAGTATTTTCAATAAACGTACTTTCTAATATTACACATCAATAAACACTAGTTGAAATTAATAGAAAAAACTAATAAATAGGTAGTTAAAATGATGCTTAATAAACTCTTAGAATATAAAGTTAACAGAGTGGATAAATAACATAGCATCTACAAGACACCACTCATTGATGATTCTATGTTTCTGTCTTCTTTTGTGCCGATGTTGCAATATTATAACCATTTAGACCAGTGCGTTGCTATATCTGCGGCAGGTGCCAGAACTCGATGGGCATACAAGGACGTGTGGCAAGTTTCGGTATGATGATGTATTATCGCTACTATCGAATCTAATCCAAATTACGAGTATTTTGGATTACACTTGCAAATATCTGTTTTCCTTTTTACAGCCACTAAAGCCTCTGGCAGTCAGTTCACACAATACTTTCAAAGCGTCTTTAACATGTTGATAGATATAGTAAGTGATACCACTCACAGCTTGTCTCAACTGAACATATTTTCTATACTAATATCATAAAGAGGAAAGATTTGTATTCTTGTGTGTGTGTATGTTTGTAACGAATAAACTCAAAAGCCACCATTAGAATGCTACATTATCCCTAAGTAATATAGGCTACTTTTTACCCAACTGCGCAGAAGGAGGGTAATGTTTTTATTGACAAACCATGCGTGCAAAGCCGGAGGCAGGTCAGCTAGTCATTTATAAAAAAATCTAGCCTTCTGAGGGTCAGGCATAGCGAATACTTTATTGTAAGACAAACAATTGCAAATTTCAGGTCAAAGGCCTATCGATGGAGATGTCCCAAGACGCTTGGGTGAAGCAACAGACCCAGCAATCTGGTGACCGCCAGAATCGAATCAAGACAAGCCCAGTGTCAGGCTCGGGCAACTGCGATACTGCTGAGCCTGGTGGTCAGCACGCGGCGACCACGTTCGCACCAATCATACCACAGTACAATATGCCGATGCATGGAGGCAGTATGGGCCGGTACCCGCCGCCACTGCATTTGCCGTTGCATGGTGGTGGGCATCGTAGACCGGCGGCGCCAAAGCCGTCACCTACGCAGAGCCCGCACGCTAGAAATTACAGGTATACTTCATTACACTTAATTTTACGTGGAAGACGGTAGCCGCTGCTTAAGTCCAGATGGTGGTGTTACGGCATTATTAAATAAATAAAATAAATATAAATATTGCTGGACATTTCACACAGCGCTATCTAGCCCCAAACTATGCAGAGCTTGTACTATGAGAACCAGATAACTGATAGAATACTTGTATAGGTACATTTTTTTTTGTAAATACATACCTATATAGAAAGTCATCCAGACCCGGAACAAATATCTGTAGATCATGCAAAATAAATTTCCGCGGCGGGAATCGAACCCGCTTCCTCCTGCGTTTCAGCTGACTAGTCGCCCACTGCACCACGGAGGTTGTCAATAATATCATTATGAAACCAAGTTTCCCAAAGAAGATAGACCGATAAAATAATGCTGACATTTCACACAGCGCTATCTAGCCCCAAACTAAGCAAAGCTTGTACTATCGGAACCATATAACTGATAGAATATGATTTTTGCCTACCCAGTACAAATATCTCTAATCGTAGCTCATGCAAACTTTTGTTCTGCGTCGGAATCGAACTCACAACCTACTGCATCTTAGCCGGCTCTTCGCCCACTATGGTTTGTTTCAATAGCTGGCAATTGTAATTACGGAAAAATGTTATGTATGCACCTTTGCAGGAACAAGTATAGGTATTTTGTAACCGAATGCCAATAAATAACTAAGTAATAGAAATACTACGACACCTAGACTATTTTTAGGGCTGGAGAGAAGTGAAAACAACCCAATAGTAACGCCTCGTAGATGTTGTAATACGATTTTGACCTCTTCGCTTTGTTCGAAACCGGCCCTTAGGCTGGATTACAGTTCCAGCTTATAGTTGGAATTCCGTTTGGGAATATCGAGCAACGGAATATATTAGCAGTATATCCATACAAAATAACACATTTATCAGACCTTTGCCCAGCAGTGGGAAAAAATAGGTTAAAGAAAATTACACTCATACGTAATTTTTTGTTTTGATATATCAAATTGGAAGTTCGAAGGCAGCACCAAGACTGTTGTATAAACTTTTATAACGCTCCAAAACAGACACTTCCAGGTAGAGTTCAGCGTCGCTGACGAGTTTAACACATCACCTCTCCTCTCTGTTTTGGTGGAAGCCGGCCCTTAGAGAATGTTGCCTAAACTTCTGTTACCATCCAATTCTGTCGCTTCCAGGCAGAGTTCGTCGTCATCCCACTGCGGCAGCGTCGCCGACGAGCCGGACACGCGCTCCTCCCCCGGCGCCTCCCAGCGCTACGACGAGAACCCCGACACGTCCACCCAGCATCCGATTAAGAACAACGGCTACGAACGCAGCGCCTCCGCCAACGACGATATGATAGACCGACTGCCCAACGAACAAGGTGCCGAAGGTTTGTTTCCGCTCATTATATCTTGTTCTAAACGAATGGTGATATAGTAGAAACTTTAGAGGGCTTATAGGAGACGACGGGTGCGCTTGGGAACTTGCGGCGAAAGGTTCGTGGCTAATTATGCAAGTATATAGTAAGTCCCCAAAAATTATAACAAAAATAGTCTTAGGTTTTCATAGTTTTTCTCTGTTCACAATTTAATAACATAATTTGGAAATTTCTTTCCTAAAAACTTTCGTGGAAATAATTTGTGAAAATATTGATTGAAAGTTCTTTATTGCACATAAATTAACATACCTGTATATAGGCGAACTTAATGCTAGCAAGCATTCTCTTCCAGTTAACCTCTGCGTTACATGGAAAATATATTTTGTAGGTAGTGCACGCCAAGTAGCAGGAAAATTTTTAGAAAAACTAAGATATAATTATACAAATATTGTTAATAATACCCAAACATCATATATGGTTCATTTCAAAAAAATTCTGATCCATATTTTCTTTAAAATGATCTGTTCTAAATGATTGCTCTTCTAGCTAAATGGAAGTCTTCGGACCGGCTCACCTGATCTTTATGACACGTTTTTTTTTTGAATGGACTTATCTCGCTGTTGGCGTCTGAGGCCGATGCAGCTTCACCGAGCTTTTGGCGAGCGCAGAAGGCGCTCAGCCCTATAATTTTATTTTTGATGAGGCAACAAGCGCAAGGGCACCACTTAGGTACGAACCTCGGCTTGGGCTGTTGCCGGGACGGGGATAGGAGAGAAACGCCCGGGTACGTGCTTGTACCTCGTGTAGGCGGCGACTAAAGGGACTCGTCGACCTCGCCGGCGAGGTCGGTGTATTTGTGGAGTGTTTGCTCTGTCTAATGTGGATGACTCTTCCGCATTAGCGAAAGTGATTTCATCATCCGGGTCTCCGAGAACGTGTCTCGGACGACGGAGGGTTTTTCTGTGTTCGGACGGTTCAATCGAATAGTCCGGAATGGTTTTATGACACGTGTTAAATGAATCACTCCAGTTAAATAAGCTATCTATTTAAAAAAAAATGCGTCGTGCATCCGTTACGGAACTGTCACAGATTAACGATGCAACAGACAGACACAGAGACATACAGAGAGACACACATAGGCATCGAAATTATTACACTCCGTTTTTGGGTAAGGGGTTAAAACAATATTCCATGACACACTCACTAACGAGCAAACTTGCAATTTTCAGATTTGCGAGTGAAAAATGAGAACGATTTTCATACAACCGGCTACACCAACTCCCCTCCACCCGCGACATCGATGCCTGCTACTAACTACCACGAGAAACCGATACAGACCTCACCGGTGCCAGCCAAGCCTGGCCCTGAGTTCTTCCCGACCAAGATAATCACAAGCAAATCAGGAGGAATCGCTACACCTGACGGTTAGTTCGTTATCGTGATGATGTTGTTTGATGACGGTGGTTTCTGATGATGGTGTTGTTTGATGACGATGTTGTTTGATGTTGGTACTTTTTGATGACGGTGTTATTTACTGTAAATAATAAATAGACCTTGTGTATATAGATGTCAATTATTAAAAAAAATGCGAGTTGTAAGTGCCGATGTCAAAGTCAATCCAGTTGAAAATGTAATAATACTTAAGGGAAGGTTTCTTAGGTCATTGCAGGTTTCTTACAAGAAACGATACGAGCATTACCACCCCGTCATTTTCAATCGTGTAAACTTATATATTTCTTAAACTACTTAATGATGCCTATTTAGTTATCGAATCCATGTTTGAAACATGTGCTATAGATGTTCTATCTATAATCTCGATGTTTTTATTTAAATATAAAATTTTATGAACAGGTACTGAAAAGAAAACTGAGAAAAAAACACATACGGAAAATTCCAAGAAAAAATTTTGAGATGATTTAAAGATCTTGGAATTTTCCGTATGTGTTAGGATAACACTATAAATAAAATACTATTTGAAATAAGTAACGCGACATCTCTTGTCAATGTACTGAACTGCAACGTTTGGCATTGAGCAGGTACAAAAAACTATATCAGTTTTCCTGTAGATGGAGCTAACGGCGCTTTAGTCGTAATTCTGAATCATCTCACTAATTTCGACCTAGACGTGAATTAGCCTGGTAGCACAGTTGGATAGTGCATCCTCGTATCAAGAGGAAGGTTGCGGGTTCAAGTCCCATCTAGGCTTGAAATTTTTGAGTTTATTTTAAAAATGTTAGGTACTGAAAAGGTTTTTCTTATCTTTTCCAGGTAAAAAGCTAAAATGTCCTTACTGCGAGAGACTGTACGGGTACGAGACTAACCTGCGCGCGCACATCCGACAGCGGCACCAGGGCATACGCGTGCCGTGCCCGCATTGCTCGCGCACCTTCACGCGCAACAACACGGTGCGCCGCCACATCGCGCGCGAGCACCGCCACCAGGTCACCCCTCACATAACGCAAGGTCCACTCCCCAACCACACGCAGTAAACCCTCCAACCTTCGCTTTTAGTTCTATTCTCAACCAAACTACCTCTGCTCGACACGCTCGCGGGCGGCTCGTCTCATCTACCTCTACTAATATATTTTTTAAAATTTCGAATTTATGATTGGTGTCAATTGATCGATTGGTGTTCGTTCGATCCATCAAAATTACCGAGTCGTCCCGAGCGGAGCCGCGTGTGTTAACTGCGAACAATAACTACCTCGTTGATACATATTTATGTAACAGTATCTACCTCAGTAATTGATCTTAAGATTTTTTAAGGTTTATAATGTCCGATTATTGTTACTTAATTTAGTTCGGGTGTGACTATGAATGGTGTTGCTCAGTACAAGTCTCGTCTGGTACCTTGTTTTTAAAATAATGTACCTTCATCGCGTGAAAGTACCTTAGTTATTTGCAAACATTTAGGTTATGTCCACTGACTGTGAAATGATAGTTACCTTGTAGACGTTTTATTTAGAGCTCTCGGTCGAGTATGACATAGCTTATATCGAAATACCTGAGCTAGGGAATCTTATAACTAATGTTGAGACTGACGGTCATAGGCTAAGTGTCTGTAAATAATTGAACAATGTTATAATTCGCCTTGGCCTACGTTGAAACATTATGTAAAACGCACTGTGGCAAAAATATCTACCTCTGTTTATGTTTTTATATAATTTAAGCATGCATTTCTCTATTATACATATTAATGACAATAGACTAAAAAACATTACAATTTTAAGTTAATAATATTCTACATTATCTGTGATACAATAGCAAACGGGCTTTACTTTTTAATTTTGCCACATTGTCGTGTGAGGGTTGACAGTGCGAAAATATACGACAGTAGAATCAACAGTTTACTGACGAGAATATCAGACGGTTTGAGTTTTGTACAAAGTACGATTTGCCCTAGATACATAAGACTCGTAGTTACGTAAAATCGTGTTAAAATTTGTGCATGTAAGCGATGCATGTATGTGAATCCATTTCTGTCGTTCGTAACAGGCTCGCCTGATCGGGTGTTACTATTGAGACCAAATATTATATGTTACAGGAGTGGTGTCGATTTTAACATTCCGTTTTATTGTTGTTTTTCTATATTAGTGCATTTAGACGAAGGCCACTTACTACTTCTATATTCCTAGTCATTTCGAGTGCAACCAGTTGAGATTTTTTTAAGAAGAATAATTATGTATATGATAATTGTTTTAAGGGCGTTGCTGGTGCCTTTGTATTATATTAAGTTGTGTAGGCGCCGGCGCGCCCAGTGATGAGTACACTCAGCTGCAATATTACATGCTCTTATTTACAGCAGATGGTACAGTGCCAAATAACCTCAATTTTAAGTCCGCATTTTGTATTATTTATATTATTTTTGTTAAGTGTGAATGTAGCGACTGTGTGTTTTATTCCTGATATTTAGGAGTAAGTTGCATTCATATTTATTATTCTATTTATATTTTAAGGTACAAGCTATTGAGCATAAAATATTTATGTGAGAAATGCTTTATCCAAGACTCAGTGACATATTATAACATACTGTATGTCTGTTAAGCACCATTTGAAAGACAGCGTTTTAGTTATCTTAGAGTGGTTTATCGTTTTTATTTTGCAAAGAAACTCAAATACTTAAATATTTTTGAATTTCAATTCACGTCATCACTGTACAACTGATTGAGTTCACTATTTACATTCAGCTTCCGTTAGGAAATAACTGTAATATGAACAATGAACATATTTTTCTAATATAGTTTAAAAATTCATAACTTGATAATTTCCCGTCTTATTACGTGAATTAAAATTCAAATACTATCAATAGACCAATTAGAAGCTAGAAACAGTGAATCTATCAGAATTATTTATTTAGATTTTATAAACAGGCTATTTTTACTTGTATTTTTACACTTTACCTCATTAAAGTTATATGTTATCAATCACCTTAAATGTCCAAAAATATTATCACAAATAATATTTTACAGTAGATCTGTATTGATTTCTGGAAAATCCTTAAAAGATGGGTCATGGAACGCTAGTACAAAGTGGCAAGAGTTTACAGCTGTTTATTTCTCTTCATTATTTTCTATAATTTTATCTAAATTAAAGCCAAAACCGGCAGGAAAAGTGAATGTTTGTTGCAAAACCGCCAACATCAATAAATAATAATAATAACCTAGAATCATTTTGGTAATGTTGAAGTTTCTACTATAAAAGTATAGTTAGAAAATGTTAAATTTCAAATTTAAAATTACCATACGAAAGTTATTGGTCTTTTTGGGGTGGGCATGGAAAGTGTGTGTCATCCAAAGCGAGTCAAAATTGTATGCTGGAGTAGTTATGTTTTGTTATAATTCAAATATTATTTTAATATCTCGCTATATTAATACAAATTTAAACTGCTTGAAAGTCAGCAGTGCAGTGTCATCAAAATGTTCTTTCGAAAAGTCAGGAGCGACCTCGATTGATAACGTTTAGATTTGACCGAGACGTTTTAATATTAATTTTAAATAACTTTTTTTAATTGGCATTATTTTTGGTAAGTATATTTTTTAGGGAAATAATGTTTTGCTATTTCAATTTCAAAATTGTTAACAACAATATGTTTACGAAATTGTTCTATTTTTTGTCTCTTCTTTAATTTCTTATGAATTCAAAATTCATAGTTGTGATTTCTTTTGACATAAAATGTTTGATTTGTGATACGTACGTTGAGAAATTGCATTAATGCATCACGTTTTTATTAGCTTTTTATTCGGTTTATTATTCTTTTGTTAGGAACGTGGGGTTTAAGAGTATGATTAAGGAAGGTTGCTTTAGGGCAGGAACAATAAGGTCCGGTAGTTTTCGAAATCAATTGGATTTGCTTCTGTCTAAATCACAAGGTACAAATGTTAGATTACATGTATCAAATTTTGTCAAGTCTTTACTGAATTACAAGCTTGCGTAATGCTTCATAGTTTTTCAGTGACTTGTTACTAATGGTAATCATGTATGGGATTGGATGTCTAAATTAAGTTTTTGCATTGTTAAAGATAATTAGCGGACAGAATTACTAGTGGTCTCTAATATTGTAATGTTATTTGATGTTATAGGTGAATTCACAATTTAGTCGGTGTATTGCAATCCCCATTCTATACTTGGACCGATCTCCTCTAAATACATTTATAGCAAGTATATCGTAAAAGGTTTACTACATTCTGACTAATGCGATAGGAGAAGAGCAAGACGGATAGAGTGGGTAAGATTTCACTGCGTCTTTGGGATATTTCGAGTATCCACTCGAAATATCCCAAAGACGCAGTGAAATTTTACGATCTCTGCATAACAACAGCGTGCCTAGGCGCCGACCGTGTCCACGCTGTTGTTATGCTGAGACCGTAAAATTTCGCTGCGTCTTCGGGATATTTCGAGTATCCATCTTGTCCACTCTATCCGTCTTGTACGCCCTTCCCCTAAACGAATTTTTACCCTACATTAACTTTGTAACAGTGAAATTCTCGATATTTTTAACTTCAGTACAAGAGTAATCATAAGTGTTTTTTTGTTGATAAGGGTACATCAGGAAAATTTATGTTTTAATTAGTTATAAGGTAATTTTACATGTAAATATATCGCGATATGTCGTGATGGTGAAGCCAAAGATAATTACGGGTACGGTGACCCTCTGCCGTCACATAGGCTTTGCACAGATTATATATTTTCATTTTCATTATTTAACATCTTACTTGAAATACATATTCAAGCGTAGCTTTTTAACAACGAATATTAAAATGAAACATAAAATCTTTGCACAGCCTTCTTAGCGTTAGTATATTCTACCTCGAGGAACATAAAATTAGACTAAGTAAGCTTTCTAGTAGATTTTTATATGAAGAAGTATAAAATTTAAGCGTTTAAGCGTAATGCAAAATTAAAAAAAATAAAGTACAAAATGCTACCTCAGGATTCAAGCTGTCCGCGTTCGCGTTTAAGTGAATTAAAAAAAATATCATAAGTTGGGTAAAACGAGGTTTAAAAATATAATATTAACAAATATATTTACCGGTTAAGATATGACCAGATTGTCAAATGTTTTATCTTTTTAAGGACATAGTAGCACATTGTTTCGAATCTCTGCAAGGTAGTTTGTGCTATCAACTCAGTGCATGCTCAATAGAGATACATCGACAACTTTGAAACTCTATGGGCTCGTAAGAGCTGGGTTGACGGTTAAAACCTTAGTACGTAAGTTGTTACTATTCTAGTGTAATAATCTCTGATGTACCCTCGACTGCACTCGACACGGGAGGTCGGTCTCGAAAATGTAATCTAATTGTACCTTCCTTCACTCTACGGAGTATAAATATTTTTTTAATTAATAGTTTTATTATTACTTTTTCCCAGTTACTTTTTTGTGTTGCATAGATGTTACTATGTTTTAAGGAGATGAAAAGAAAAATTGAATTATTGTTTGTTAGGTTTCAGCGAATTAAAAAATTGTAACAAAATTATTTTTTTGGTTATTTTATTTTTTGTTTCCTTTATTTTCCTTTTTTTAATTATTTGACAAGTTACACCCGTCCATCGTGTTTAATGTTTATTAAATTAAACTTAAGAACATTATATAAGGAGTTGACGTTTAAGTCCCTATATAATCGTACAGTATAGTCGCACTTATTTGGTCAGGAAAATACTTATGTAATTATTTACTAAATATTGAATGTTTGATATTTTAAGGATGCACTAAGCTGATCACGAGATAACCTCGAGGTTTCTACGAATTTGATGGAAAAAGTTTCTCGCGTTAATGTTACCGTAAGATATATATTATGCTCACTCCTTCACTAGAGTATATCACGGGGTATTTTGTACTGAATGAAAAGGTCGGTGGTAATTGATTGGTTCTGGCTTCGGTCGGCATTTTAGACTACATTTTAAGATCGTTGTCTTTAAAATTGTCCTGTTTTCATATCGGTGTATCATTGATTTAAAGTCGTGCATGACTGTAGTAAAACATTTTTCATTAAAATATGCTATTAACGTGTGTAATCTTTCATCTTATTAATTTCAATGAGGTAAGTCTCGATGTTACAACAAGGGCGGATCCAGCTTTGATGCCAGAGGGGGGGGGGGGGGGGGGGGGGGGTCACATAGTCGTGGTCAAGTCACAAGAAGTTATAATTTAATTTGTATAATCATAGATACAAGTAAACAGTAGGTATTTTATTAATGTACTTAAAAATACCTATATTTAAATAACAAAATATTTTTTTTAAATGATAATATCAAATTAAATTAATTAAATATTGAATGTACTTACATAAAATCTATATTGTTACAAAAAATATACAAAAATATTATGTTTAATAATTTTAATTAGTGGTCCACCTAGGTCCTGGACCCAGCCCAGGGTGTGGGGGGGGGGTCATGACCCCCATGACCCTCCCCCTGGATCCGCCCTTGTGTTACAAGTTGTTATTGTTGCCGTCTTCGTGTGTCATAAGAGTTACGCAAAGTTAAGCAACGAGCACTCTGTTATGAGAACTAAAGTACAAATTTCTGAAGTCTTAAGGTTTATCACCAGTACAAATTAATTAAATGAAAAAAGTATAAAATAATATTAATTATTGGGTTTACGTGAATGTTGCCAAAGTGTATTGTTTCGGCATCAGTAAAATATAATTTAGTGTAGGTTTATTCGTGTGATGTAAGTACAAAGCTTGGGAAATTCTGATATATTATGTACAACAGCCCGCGCTTGGTTGGTGGGATAATGGGGCGAATGGTTCTTTTATTTTGGTAAAAACGAGGGTAAAAGTAGAGAACATCTATGTAAGTGGTCAAAATAGAAGTGGAGGGAGGTTAGTGGAATGTAACTTAAACCTGGATGGTTGTAAAACTAAGTAAGTAGGGTTTTGTACGTAGGATGATAATGCTTAGAAAAATGGTTGGTTTGGTGGTCTATGTAAAGGAAAAGTGATTGTCTGTGATTTTTTTAAGCGACTTTTTATATATATAATGGAAGAATATATAATTCTTTAACAGTAAGAATTAGCACTACTTGTGATTTATATTAGAACTTCTTGTTTGACTTCATTTTTTTGTACTAAAATTGTAGCGAGTGGTGTAGATGGTTTGATGCGGGTTGAATGTACATAAAACTAGAAATACTATTATTTGTGCATCCGTACTGTCCTCGTACTGAAACATTCACGATTCCTTTTTCAATTTGTAAAGAGCGTTACATTTTAAACTCAAATGTGTATGTAATGAATGTTTATCATCGCATCACTGTCAAAGTGAACCTACGAGGGTTGACGTCTTTTGACACTAGGCAATGACACAATGGTTAGACCACAATGCTTGTTTCTAAGTCACGTGCACCCCAAAACCGCCGGAAACGGCTTTATACGAATTTAGAAAGATTTGGAGTGCACGCGATGAGACGGTATTTACTTAGCTGAATTTATTTGTGCGTCGATGTAGCGGTGGTAACCGTGTCTTTAGCGAATTTTTTAGTGTGGTAATTTTGGCGTATTTCGTTAGTTATGTGTAAACGTTGTAGGTAACTGTTATTATTTGCTTTGAGGAAACTTGAAATCGCTGAGGATGTTGCCATATAAAACTTAAACGAGTTATAAACTTCTTTTTTAGTATGTACTTATATAATCTCTATATACCCCCAGAATCCATGTAAATAGAAATAGTGTAAATAATGTGTGTTTTATGATACATATATGAAGAATAGTGGGGTCTAAGGTAATCTCCTCAGTGGTGATTTTAAGTTTCTTTAGGTGAGTAGAGGTTTTTATTTGGACATTTGTTTATAACACTGCCTTCGATGTGAACTACGATTTGTACAAATCTATTAAACAATAAATATTATAATTACATTTAAGTATACTACTTATAGAAGCGCTACATAAATTAATGTTGTACCTATCTTACCTGATTAGTACCTGAGTCTCTGTACAAATTTGAATAATTTATTATATAAAATGAACAAATTGTCCAAACATAAACCAAATATTGATGGCCATTGTGTTTTATCGCAGGAAAAAATAAATAAAAGAAAAAATCGATACATATACACGGTGTCCTTTAAATTGCTGTTTTCCCAGAACAAACGTTGTTCAGACCATGGTCTACAAAGGTTTTATAACATCAAATTAAAAAACAAAATTGAAATCGGTCTTTGAAAAACATAAAAAGTTGCGAACTTAAAACGTCTATTTTAACGTTACGCCCTACAACATGCCGCCGTATCGCCACAAAAATAATAATAATAGGTACGCTATGGCTAGCGTGCCAATGAACTTTATGTCACGGCTAGTTTTTGAACAAAGTTAGATTTGTTTGAGAAGGTCTAGATTTTTTTTAAATTCTCTTATTTGATATATACTATTAGTAGAGCATGGTCTGACCAATGTTTGTTCTGGGAAAACAGTGATTTAAAGGACACCGTGTATAGTAGAAAACGGTACTATTTAACTGCGATAAGATAACGAGTAAAGATATAGAGTTTAATACAGGTATTTATAATTAATTGTCCATTTGTGCACTAATTCTAAAATACTTATAATATATACGTATAATATATTATATGTATTTTAATATATATCTACGTATAATAGTGAAAACATACAGTATCTATCTCGCAACACATCCTACAAACAATATGACTAGGTCTAGATATTATATTAAAGAAAATTTGTTCCATTGTGGAATTCTTAATAAAAAAAAATGTTGCTAAAATAATAGTGTTGCTTTATTTTTAATTTAGTTGCCTTGGATTATGTACTGTCTCTGCTTTCCCAACGTGGTATATTCTCATAGCGCCTTTACATTTATGAACGCAATGCTTTTGAGCAAACTTAGCTGTAATTTGGCTTGTGTGGATCTGTACATATTCATGAGGTCACGTTAGACCTTGCTAGAACTTTGAATAGGTAGGTAAACAAATAAGATCTTGTAGCGCTATTTGAAAACATAGCTGGGCGTCAACGGATGAGACTCGCAAGGGACCGGAAAAATGAAAAAAAGAGGAGGCCTATACACAACAGTTGGCGCAGACGGACTGAGATGACGATGATGAGCGCTATTTAGATAGTAATGAGTCAAACTTTTGACGTAATATAACCAACTAGTATTTTTCAAACTTTCGCCGAAAGAGTCGAAACGTTGGGATAACAAATAAATAGGGTACATACGCGATCAATACCCGTTTTAATCAATAATTATATACCCAACTGTTGATGTTAAATATTACTAATATCATTATTTAATTTTTAGCACAGCTAAGACAATTTCTATATCCTATCCTATCTTATCTATATAAGTAATAACTAACAGATTTTTTTTATACTACTTATATGGCAAACGAGCATGCAGTCCACCAGATGTTAAGTGGCTACTGCAGCCCATGGATATCCACATAGAATTCAAAACAAGCTATTATGTTGTCTTGATCTCTATGTGGATACGTTGCCATACTATAGGACTTAGCTGGTATGCCTATGTGCCAATAATTACAGGAACATACCATTACCATCTAACCGGAACGCAGCAGCACAAGTACTGCTATTTGGCGGCAGATAAAGGTAAGGCGGTGGTGCCCACTTCCTCGAGCCCGTTCACAAAAGCTTTCACAGATATTTGTTATTTATTATTGCTATGACAGTTAATTTTTGTATCAAACATTAATTTAATGAGTATATTAAAACTGTGATCATGAGATTTTGTAGATAGGAGGGTTTTGGCTCAATTAAAGTAATACAGCGACATAATAATAAAGAAAATTATCAAAAATTATTAGTGATGTTAGAACCCCAGTAAATCGACAAATAGCAGTATTGCTGTTAAAAATGTTCGCTGTATTAAAAATAGATTAGGTACCTACAATATTTAAATGAAAATTAGATTTTAACCCGTCAACAATATCATTTAAAAAAAAATCCGATACCTCTGTGTACCTCACGCAGCTGACAGCATTCTATTAGAAACGATATCGCTTTTTAAAAGAAATAATTACTTATTTTGCATGTAATTTGACATAAGTATGTATAATTGGCAGTTTTGTACGAACTTATGCCGCTGACTGTACCCATTGTGTCCAAATGTGAAGGATATTAGGTAAGTAAATACCTACTAAAAAGATAAGAGCAAGTGACATTTTCAATTTGGCTTATTTAATTGATTGATAAGCCAATTTAAAATAGGTAACAATACCAAGGCTGTCATCGTCAAGACTATCTGAAACATGCTCTACGAATTGCTCTGACCTTTTACCAAGTGAATTTTTAGGGTTCCGTACCCAAAGGGTCAAACGGGACCCTATTACTAAGGACTTCGCTCTGTCTGTCTGTCCTCATCTCATGAACCGTGATAGTTTTCACAGATGATGTATTTCTGTTGCTGCTATAATAACAAATACTAAAATTGAAATAAAATACGAATTTAATGGGAGCTCCCATACAAGAAACATGATTTTTTTGCTCGTTTTTGCTTGATATTGTAACAGCAACAGTTAGACGGTTGAAATATTCACAGAATAATTAATTATATATTCCCTTGAAAAATAAAAAATAAAATTAATATTTACGGGGGGGGCTCCCATAAAACAAACGTGATTTTTTTCCGTTTTATAGATAATGGTACGAAACCATGTACGAACACCGCCGTAAAGTTGCAAGCCTATCGACCATTTACGGAATACATTTCGAGGAATGTGCCCAGGAACTTTACGATTTGGTTCCGCCATCTCCTTTCCATCAAAGGACAAGCAGGCGCACGGCTCAGTACCATCCGTACCTAGTTGATATACCACCCATTCGCACACACCGTTTTGGTTCTACGTTCTTGATGCGTACAGCTGAGGTATGGAACGCTTTGCCGTCGTCTGTTTTTCCTAAAGAATATGATCCGGGCCTCTTTAAGGTAAGAGTGAATAGGTTTCTTCTAGATCTTCGTGCTTCATCTAAGACCACATCATCGCTTTCCATCAGGTGAGATTGTGGTCAAACAAAGATCTATTAAGTTTAATAAATTAAAATAAAAACCATTCGTGCGCGAGTCCAACTCGCACTTAGCCGGTTTTTAGTCAAAAGACGGTGGCAGTAAAAACATAAATCTATTAAAACATATTGTTCTTCTTCATCGTGTTTATTAGTTCCCATAATGTGTCAAATTGTTTTCTAGAAAACAATTGTAGATTGCACAACGATCCCTAAACGTATTTAGCGACTAAACATGTTTAAATTTGATGTATTTATTTAGCCAATACGTTTAGGTATCGTTGTTCAAGTCACCCTAAGACTTTTTTAAAGTACGGAACGACTAAAATAGTGAAAATAAAGCTCTACCTAGTAGTAAATAAAACTTGATTTCCAGTATACAAAACTGACGATATTTTCCCTCGAAGGAGCATCAAGGATGTTCAATAACTTGCTCATGTTATTAACAACATGGAAACTGGAGAAATGTACCATAGCTTTGTATCACTTAGGTACTTGCCTTACATTAAAGAGCAAGGCCAGACGGACACTATAATCATCATCATTATTGTCAGCAGGCATACCGAGCACAATATTAAAATATGTTTACGAAATGAGAATATTCCTACCGGCTACACTTGTTTTCAAACACAGCCTCGTATTTCATAGTTCCGTTTTCAATGTAATCGCGCTCTATGTGGTTCCAGAGGTAATTCCTCCCGTAAACATTTATGTTGGAAGTCTCCCAAGGTTTTCCTAAGAGACTTCAGTATTGAGCCAAAAAGAGCGTTTTAAATTAGTTTAAATGGATTGGCAACACGCGAGGCATGTTACACACATTTTAGTGTAACAAATGATCTTAGGCTACGGTATCCGCTTATCAGGTGGCATGAAATATATAAAATACAACAAAAAAAAAAAGCATTTATTATGCTCGTTAATTCGTGTTTGTGGATAATTTCGTTATATTTTCAGTAGGGACTTTCCTTCTGTGTCTTCTGCTACTAAGAGAGGTAGTTTTAATATTCAACGTCAATATCTTTAATTAATTAAAATCACAAAAATCACTTTGAAACGTCAATTTTACTGCCTGTTCCTTCGCGACCAAGCCAGTAAAGAAAGGCATGAAAACAAGGCTGGTTGTTGTTTTAATGATCCTTTTAGAATACATAACAATACAGGTAATAAATTACGTCTAAATTGTAACATTTTGAACGAGTTGGAGCAATTTCAATTCCAAGCTTCTCTATCATCTAAATAATCCGATATTTTATAGTAGGCTTTTTTATAAAGATTTTGTTTAATTGCGTTTTTAAATTTGTTAATTGTCAATTTTTGTACATAACTTGGGAGTTTGTTATAAAAGCGAACACCTTGCCCTTTAAACGATTTACTAACTTTATGGAGTCTACAAGGGGCAACAGCGAGTCTATCTTCTAGTATTAAAATTATGATTATCGCTATTTTTCTTAAACAAATTTATATTTTTGGTAATAATATATATAGGTATATATATATTTGTACAGCCACCTATAAATCCATCGTTTTATCTGGTTTTACTGGGACATAAGTATTCTAAAATGGATGTGTAACAATAATTAATATAATAACGAGGAAGTCAGAGAAATTGTAGCATTACCTCATTGAATGGCATTGCCACGCGGATATCTATACTCTTTAAATGCGACAATTAAAATCTAGACGGGTTTTTTGGGCGGCACCCTGACTTGTTTTAGCATATATCTTTTACTAGTTTTATCAAATTCATTACACTTTTTGACACGTACAATAAATCAGTTTGACTAGTAAAATCACGCGACTGTTGTTTTCAATTCTGGAGAAAAGCACATTCTTTAGCCTATGCCTGTGTTGATGTCACTCCATGGAATCACAGCATGCGAAGAGGTGGACTGATTTCAATGCAGTTTTCATTGCTGAAAGATTATTTTTTGTTTTTCTTATATAATAAAGATTGTTGCAGCTGGTTCAGGGACTGAGGTAAATAAATTAAAACTAGTGGTTCGCCTCGAACTGAGATCTCGCGAGTCTCCCATAAAAAACAAAATAATATTATTCGTAATCTTTGACTATCAAAATAGTGCCACGAAATAAACAACTGACTTACTTGACCTACAGTTTCATTCCAATTACAGGTAACGGGTTCATGTCATATGGTTATTTTTTTGGGGTATAAAATGCTGTTATTCTGGATTTCAGACTTTTGCCTGTATAAGTCACTAAAGCTACACGAATACCAGATTTCAGCATTGTGGGGTCACTAGTATACCGTGTGAATTTTGTCAAAGTTTTGTTTTTATTATGGCTAATAACTCAAAAACTACAACGATTAAACTAAAAATAAAAACAGAGTTGAATTTTACTACCTTTCATTTGACGTCCCACTTGACTTAATAGTCTCATGTTTTTACCCCTCTTGAACCTCAATATCTCAAAAACCCTTCAACGTTTTAGCTCATTTAGTCACACCAAAATTGTGCCATCACTACCTACCTATGTACTAAATTTTACGACGATTGGATCAACGCTTCGAAAGTTATCCTCGGACAAACAACCATACAAACATACATACAAACAACGCCGATTTGCCCAAGTTGATTTGGAGATCTCGCTTCGATCGATCAAAAATTTAAAGTTTTTTTTAGTTGACGTAGTACAAATGAATATAAAAGGTAGAATATAAATTGTAGTATTGATAGAGCTTTGGGTAAGGCGACTGGTTTTAACAAGTAGGTAGTTAGGAGAGCTTCTATAAAAATGTCTTCATCCTCACAATTCTGTTTTTAACCTCAATAATTTTAATGAAATTTTCTCAAAAGACATGATTGAATAATCCAGTAAATAATTATAAAGTTCAAATGTACAGACAGACACACTCTATCTCACACTATTTTTTAAGTACATAGTATGTAGGTGATACTCGTACATAGTTGTTACTCCGGCCTATATTCAAGTTCGACAAGTGACCGCCGTCTGCGCAGATTACAGGACGACCTATAAAAGCATGTGTGATGAGGGTGGAGTATCATTCAATCGGTGAATTCTCTCCTGATACAATGGCAGCTAAGGTAAGCTCTAACCTTTCTTTAAAGACTTTGCTAAGATTAATACTACGTTGTCAAACTAGCTCATTTTGGACAGTTTTATGAAAAGTTGATAACGAGTTTATCCTCTCGTGGTTAAGCCTACATCCATAATAATACTAGGTATTGTAGCCATGTCTTTGTGTTGATTTATTATGGTGAATTATAAAGTATTTATACGTTTCATTCGATTTAGTAAATATTTTATTTTATTTTTTTTTTAAAAATTTTTGACAACCTTCGTGGCGCATTGGGCGAATAGCCGCCTGTGACTCAGGCGGTAGCGGGTTCGACTCCTGCCGCGGAACAAATGTTTAGATATTTGTTCCTGGTCTGGATGTTTTTCTATATATAATAAGTATGTATTTACAAAAAAATAGTATTTTATTTATATTATTATTGATAAAAATATTACTAGGAATTAACCTGCATATTGTAATGCACTAGGAATTTAATATATTTTGGGACTTAAGGTATTTCAATAGGCTAGCTATTCTATTCAGTATTCTATGCAAAAGAACTCCGGCTAGAATTCTAATGTTGATAAATTAGCACTTGGGCCGACGTGACCAGAAGTACAATTGATACCCAGGCCATAAGAACCGTATTTGTACCAAGGACATGCTTATTATTCATATCTCCTCTGCAAAATTCCATATTTTTTATGCGCGATCTACAAATATTCAGGAAGGTTTAGATGGTATTGCCATATATTTTTATCCCAGTAATCTTTCGATAACTAAGTACTTGTTGTAAGACATTGTTCTCTCAACATATTTGAAGCAATATTATTTAGAGTCAATGATTTTGAAACCACTTTCAGACCCTAAATATCGTTTTAATGCTGATCTACTAGAGTATATATATGTACCCCTATATGGAAATTCATTTACTTACTAGATAATCACACAATACATTTAAATTAATTAATTAAACATACAGAAAAAAAGATATGATGAAAAAGCGACAAACACATTATAACAAAAATAGACTGTTTGCTACTAATAATAATAAGTACTGTTTGCTAGAGCAGCAAGTTACAGCAGGCCTCGACTCTGCATTATGCCCGCCACTGGTAGACACTGATAGTCAGCCGAGACTGATCCAATTCTAGACCCTAAACGAGATAAAGCTACATAATTTATTTGCCTTTTATGTTAAGCTAATAAGGGCGTAATCATTTTTAAAATGCAAGTTCCACAAGTTGTTTTGTACGATTCAAAGTAGCCAGCCTCATTTTCTATAGTAGTTTTGCATATACGTAAATGAACTAAAACCTTTTTATTATTCCAGTTCGTCGTAGTTCTCGCGTTGGTGGCCGCTGGGCAGTGCTCAGTCGTGCCAGTAGCGAAAGTAGACACGGACTACTCGAGCTTCGCGTACGACGTCGCAGACCCAAATACCGGCGACTACAAGAGCCAGGTGGAGACCCGCGTCGGAGGCACCGTCACCGGCCAGTACTCGCTGCTCGACTCTGACGGCACGAAGAGGACCGTTGACTACGCTGCAGATGACGTGAATGGGTTCAACGCTGTTGTCCGCAAAGACCCCGTGGTTGCTGTTGCCCCGGTTGTCGCTGCCCCCGCAGTTGTCGCCGCTCGTGTGGCTGCCCCCGTCTACGCTTCCCCAGCACTTTACTCTTCGCCAGTAGTCGCTCGCGCATACGCTCCCTCTGTCTATGGAGCTTACCCCTACTCCGCTGGATACTACGGCTCTCCCCTGAACTATGGTGCCCCCGTTGGCCCTCTCTCTTACTGGTAAGCTGTTAACAACCCACCCTCCTCGTTTCTGTAAATAATTAATTGTTATGCCAATCTTAAATATATAGTGAAACTACCTAAAAAAATGTTTTGGTTTACTGCTGTCTAACCTAAAATAGGATTTATTATAAAACTCCAAGAAGGATTTTACCATGATTCTCGCGATAAAAATAAACGTTTTCATAATACCTACAAATTTATTATAAGAATCGTTTCGAAAAGAGCTCTTGACTAAATACAAGTAACATTTGTCTTGATGGGACTTACACAAAGGACAAAAAAGCTATCCTTAATAATTTAATGATGAACCTTCTAACATAATTGTTTTAACTCATTACTGTACTTATAATAATAGAGGTCTATTATTATACGTGAGTTACTAAAATGAATTACGTCTACTTAGTACAAAGTACCTACTATTTAATTAGTTCATGGTAGTTTTTTTAAGTTCTAATTAATAAGGCCCATCCTAAAACCAAAATTCAACGTATGCAAGTTTAATTAGGCCAGTAATTTGTTAATGTTTTTTGATATTTCGTAGCATAATAAAATGCAACAAATTCAATGACGCAGACAGTTTTTTGCCTCGTATAACAGCTAGTACCTTGAACGCGACTTGCATCCCTGATTATAGAACACTCGTTTCGCCTGACCCTCCAAAAGAATATGATTTTAAAATAATACAAATATACCTAACAAGTTGCTGGTCCACAAATTGAAAGTCGCTCAGCGAGCTATGGAAAGAGTTCATTAAAATCACAACGATCACTTTGAAACGTCAATTTTACTATCTGTTCCTTCGCGACCAAGCCAGGAAAGATAGGCAAAAAACAAGGCTGGTTGTTTTTTTAATGGTCCTTTTAGAATACATAACAATAAAGAAAATTAATAACGTCTAAATTGTAACATTTTTGAACGAGTTGGAGCGAGGTTATCCGAGAGAGAACCAAGGTGATCCACATAGCTCAGAGCGTCAGAAAGCTGAAGTGGCAGTGGGTCGGTCATATCTGACGCAGAACCGATAACCGTTGGGGTAAACGTGTTCTGGAGTGGAAACCACATCTAGGTAAGTATAGGACGCCCTCCAGCTAGATGGAGTGACGATTTGCGCGCTGTGGCTGGCTAGGATTGGATGAGAAGAGCTGAGGATCGGGCTCAATAGCGCACCTTGGGAGAGACCTACGTTCAGCAGTGGACTATTATAGGTTGATGATGATGATGATAAAGTTGTTGGACAAATAAAAATCAGTACGCAAGCCTTATTTATGATGTCTAGTCTAAACCATATGTTTCCTAAAGCAGAAAATTTAAGTCGTAATGATAATATCTGGCTGCAATAATCAACGTTTTGCAGTGCACTACTAGAAAACTACATCTGTAAATTTTAAGATCGCTATTAAGGTGCTAAATATTTCACCATCATCATCCACAGCCCGACTTCACCCACTGCTGGGTATAGGCCTCCCCAAGCTTGTGCCATCCGCCACGATCCCGCGCTAGTCTCAACCATTGATGGCCCGCGACTCTAACGATGTCGTCCACCCATCTCGCTGCCAGACGTCCTACCCTTCTACAGCTATTCCTCGGTCACCATTCAGTTGCTACCCTGCTCCAACTGTCATCACCACGTCTTGCCAAGTGTCCCGCCCAAGACCATTTGAGCTCCATAACTCGATTCCCTACGTCATGAACCTTTGTCCTTCTACGGATCTCGACGTTTGGAACTCGATCTAAGAGTTTGATGCCGAGCATGGTACATTTATTATAGATACATCGGTAAGTCAATAATTAAAGAAGATTGGCGAAACTCTAATAACGTAGGAACCCAAAAAAACACTCACCCATAACACAGTATTGAAAAACATTATCAGATTTTATATTAGTAGGGTAAAGTAAAAAAAACGAGTTACGTTCCTATCTATCTATCTGAGTCGCATTGTCTAGAAATGTGCTCAAGCGTATATTTTTTGACAGCTTCCAATGATAAACTGTCGTAAATCTATGCTCAAGTCTCGATTCCAGTGTTGAGTTTAATGTACGGCTCTGAAATAAGGTCATACATCTGTCATTAAATCAAACCCGTATCCACATTGAAGATGAGGACATATGAGATTTGAGCACTTGCAATCTCCGCTACTCAATACGACAACCCGTGACGAGGAAATTATGAACTAGCATGCACTGTGATTACTGTTGTGCATACATGGAGGGTATCCTTATACGAGTAGCTAAATGCGTAAATTTCAATCTCATCCCGCCGTCGTCGAGGTTTTGCCACCGCACTTCTCGATATCAGAATAAAGCTCATCGACATAATGACAAGTGGGTATCGCGCACCACACGCTTCACGTCATCTTTTCTACCCCATACTTGCAAGTTGTGGAATGAGCTACCATCTGAGGTTTACCCGTTAGGCTACATACAACATGGTACGCTTCAAAAAAATGTAGATGTTTGTACAGCGTAAGGAACGCATCGAAAATACCCCGGGCGTTGCCGGTGTCATAGGCGACGGTGACCGCTTACCATCAGGTTACGTAAGCCTGTTTACCCAAAAATAACATTTAAAAACTATATATTGATAAATAGTTATACTTTTAACCAAATTATAATAACAAAGAAATACACGAAAATAGAGGTAAGTTAGCCGTCTCAGAGTTAAAATCGTTTTTTTCCAGATAATCTTTGGATTAGGAAGACAACACAAAAAACGACAGTGTACCTACGATCATAATCACACTTATATTCAATAAATTAAAATAATTAATTATTGCTGCAGATTTCACACAGAGCTATCTAACCACAAACTAAGCAGAGCTTGTACTATGGGAACCAGATAACTGATAGAATATTTATATAATTTTTTTTGTTAATACATACTTATAATATATAGAGAAACAACCAGACCCGGAACATATATCTGAAGATCATGCAAACATTTGTTCCGCTGCGGGAACCACTAATCGAACCCACTACCTCCTGCGTCTCAGCCGGCTATTCACCCACTGCACCACGGAGGTCGTCATCATTATTATAAATTTGAAAGATTAGATGTTTGTTTATTTATTTAGTTGTTTGTTTGTTACTCAATCACGTAACAGCTGGACCGATATCGATGAAATTTGGTATATACGTAGATTATAACCTGGATTACCACACAGGATACATTTTATCCCATAAATCTGGTCCCATGAGTCCAAAATAGGGTGTCAAGTGAAGTTACAACAGCAAGTTTAGTTTTATTTCTAGGTTATCTACATAGCTAGGCAGTGTAGCGGGCAACAACTAGTTACTATTATAATGTTATTAAGAGTCAAAGTCAAGTGTGTATTTGTTTGGATGTAGGGGTAATCTCGGAAAATGTCCTGATTCTAACTGATCTGATTCATTTTTTTTACTAAATAAAATCTACATTGTCTCCGAGTGCCATATGCTTTGTTTTATTTTATAAAAATCCGTTTTAAGCTAGGGCGAGTCAGCTAGCTAGTCACGCATAAAGACATTGCTCTCGTTACCCAGTGTTATGGAATTTGTTCAAATTTCTAGGCTTGTGCAAGGATTGCGCAAAGAAATTTTCATGTGGGGCACATTAATGACACTGGCCAACGAAAATAAAAGAACGCGGTTGTCAGTGGCAAAATTTTTTTACTCGCGTCTAGTGATTTATTGGTATAAAACAAAATTTGTTTTAAATTAATCAATGGCCAGACGCCATGATGTATTCTTTATGTAAGACGGCATAATTTATTTATTTAATTATGCCGTCTGACGTAAATATTCGTGGCCTAGCATACATATGCATTTACTTTTCGTGTTTCGTTCATAACATTTCCGTGACATTTCCATACAAATTTTATTCAACGCTAATTCTTATTAAATAAAACAAAGTCAGGTTAGTTACACTATTTATAACTCAAGAAGGGCTGGATTTCAATGAAATTTGGTATAAACATTGATTATGATTGGGATTGAAACATATGCTACTTTTTACCCGACTGCGCAGAAGGAGGGCAATGTTCTTATGTGCAAACCACGCGTGCGAAGCCGCAGGCGGGTAGCTAGTTTAAAATCAAAATCTATCTTAAATAGCCTAGCACACTGGGTCCGGCTTGCTCAACGATCATTAAACGTATTTAGCGACTAAACATATATGTACACAAATTTGACGTACCTATTTGTATGATTTGACAAATCCCACAATCATATTTAGCCACTAAATATGTTTAGGCGTCGTTGCAATAGTCACCCGTGTACGAAATGTGGTTTCTTTTTAATTATATTAAGCCTCATTTAGAGTATTTTTAGCCCTTTTGACTCTTATTATTCGGATAACCAAGGGTAGATGCGTCTGGAAAATGATGATTATGCACTTTTAGATATGCCTTGCTTTACTGGTTTAAATATATTGAATACATTTTAACTAATGGAAAAAAAAGAAAAATAAACTTAATATAAAAAACTTCTCAAACTATAAACTTATAAAATCCCGATTAAATTAAAAACCAAATGGCAGATGAAAATATATTTTAAATCACCTGTCATGTTCCAGATCCATTTCATAAATTACTAAAATAAAAAACGGAATACATTTTGTGGAAAATTCAATTTTAATTCAAAACATAATGTATTTACAAACTAGCATCAATATTTACATTTCGATATCTCGGAACACTTTGTGGTTAATGTCTTAAAATTCTTACCAGTAAGACACGGGGGCGGAGTAAGCGGAATAGGTCAAGGGAGAGCCGTAGGTGAGAGTGCGACCGTACACATTAGGGACATCTGAGTACACGCTGGGAGCGTACACGCCTTGAGCAGAGTACACGGAAGGAGCTGAGTACACTGAAGGAGCGGAGTATGCCGCGGGAGAAGAGTATACCGCGGGAGAGGAGTATACCGCGGGAGAAGAGTATACGGCGGGGTAAGAACGGGCAGCGACGACAGGAGCTGACGTAGCATACACGTTGGAGGCGTACACGGGAGAAGATACGACAGACTTGGTGACCACAGGAGAAGCGTGCACAGGGGCAGCGACGCGAGCTGCGACAACTGGGGCAGACGCGACCGGGGCAACAGCAACCACGGGTTCTTTACGGACAACAGCGTTGAATCCATTCACGTCATCAGCGGTGTAGTCGACGGTCCTCTTCGTGCCGTCAGAGTCGAGCAGCGAGTACTGGCCGGTGACGGTGCCTCCGACGCGGGTCTCCACCTGGCTCTTGTAGTCGCCAGTGTTGGGGTCTGCGACGTCGTACGCGAAGCTCGAGTAGTCCGTGTCTACTTTCGCTACTGGCACGACTGAGCACTGCCCAGCGGCCGCCAACGCGAGAACTACGACGAACTGGAATGATAAAAATATTGATGTTATTTTATATGCAAAACAAAAACAAAACCCTACCTCTTACATCAAAGGATGGTCAAATTGATTCTTCAAAACATGGATGTGGAAGTTTTTTTCCCTAAGGACTGACTTTTATTTGCTAGAAGAGAGATCTTTGCCCTGTAAGCACTACAACATAGAATAATAATAATTTCCATAGAGCTTAGAGAAATTCACGGCTATTCAAAATAATGATTTTAATGTTGAATCATCATTAATGGTCATTGCAAACAATAGATATCCTCGCTATGAAAAAAACAAGCTCATTATAAACATCACTGTAGCACACTCGGAGTTTAAAATTAGGGATAATTTTTACAACAAAAAATGGCCAATCCTTATAGCGGAAAAAATCACGACTGCTAATTTTCCAAGGCTTCCTAATTCGATTTAAATTTGTAATCAACTAGAAGTATTTAAAAATATCAAATCCACTTTGCACAACAAGTTTTGTTAATCGATTCACTTCGAGATTAAAATATTAGATCACCTTAGCTGCCATTGCGTTAGATAGAGGTTTTCCACTTGAGTGAGTACTGAGGAAGCTCGACTTGGGGTTTTATATGGAGCTTGTGAGGCGAGGGCGTGGCACATGGTCACTTAGTGATCTTTAAAACTTGTTAGGGAGCTTCGTCTTGATGTCACAGGGTTCCGCCTTTATGAGATTTTTTAAGACAGAGGCTGAGATAAAGCTGTACGGAGTTTACAAACCACCTGAAGGCGTTTAGGCAGAAAAGGACTTATGGTATAATTTTAATAACAGAAACGTTTAATTAAAACCAACCGCTAATTTATATTTATAACAACAAAACTATCCTGAATTTTAACTTACACACTAATCGGCATGTTTATTTCATTATATATAAGGTTTATCAACAAAATAAGGTACATTTGTGAATTCCTTCTAGACCAAAGTATAACTAGAGATGTAAATTAAAAATTACTCTCGTACCTATCGTTTTCTTTTAGTTTTTCTAGAAAACCTAGAAATCTAAATCTAGAAATCTTTGCCAAGCAAGAAATCACAATACGTGCCTAAGTGTATATAACTTGCACTGCTGTTAACTATATTTTCTCCGTTTTCATTCCTTCCATGCGGAACCCTAGAATAAGTACAACATTCGTTATTTGTAATGACGGATCCGGAAGAACAAGGCCATCTGTTGATGAGTACAAGCGGTAAAAGAAAAGAAAAGAGATTACTCTTTAAAGTTCATACTCAAGGTTGAAGGCTTTTTATTCGACTTTTGTGTGCAATTGTATCGATTTCTTGAATCGGATCTTCGATCAAAACAATCTAGATAACGAGTCTTATACAAATCTGTAGCAAAAATTGTCTAATAAGTATATCTCACGATAATGTTTTAATGCATATATGTATAATCTAGCGTCCGGACCGGATCGGTGCCGGCACTGTCGCGTCACGCTTGCCATGTGCTTGGGGTGTCGTATCAAATAGTGAACAGAAACAGATATAGGTATTCGTAATTTATCAATGAGAAACGAGTTTTAAAAATTCTTAATATCAACATTGCTGTTGTGGTCGCTTTTTGGGGTAACTTCTCCAGCAAATTATAAATTTGAAGGCTTTGGTTTGGACACATCATTGTAGATTATTATTAGATAGGTATGTATTCGTTTATTTTATAACTATTTATGTATTTAAATTACATACTTTTTACCTTAACTTTATTATTAATCTATAAAGGGTTTTCTTGGACGGGTTTAAGTTTGTCTATGCGGCTCAACCTCTAATTAACTCACCTAGTTATTTGTATTATTTACTGTTATTACTTTAGTTATTAGTTTTGTGTTATTTAGTTATTTACTGGCATTCGAGCAGCTGATAGTGGGCATAATGTAGGTACCCACTACCCACTACACATTTATTCAATTTTTTCACTGTTTAATCATAAACCTACTGTTTGTAAAATTATTAATATTGTTCAATTCTTTAGTTAATCTGTGTATGATGTCGTGGGTCATGTATTTATTCATGTAACTATTAGCACTATGTTCTACTTCATAATGTATGACTGTTTATCTTCCCAAATAAATAAAATAAAAATAACATATATATCACTCTGTTATAACTTCACTAATTATTTTCCATCCAAAGGTTGCCTGGAAGATATTGCTCTCAGCGAAAAGGTCGCAATCTTGTGTCTGGTACATCAGTTGAGGCCGGTGCGGCGGCAAATTCAGCCGAAGATCTCAAGCGGCGTAAATATGGAAGTCTCGACACACGTATTTAAGCCATTTGGGGTCGAGACCCTGGGTCCATGGGGTACCGGGACCCATCACGTTTTCAAAATTGTTTCTGGGCGTCTGGTCAAAGTGACGTGTGATCCGAGAGCTTGCGCTTATCTGGGTCAACGCATAATCATTGCAATTCAGCGAGGCAATGCAGCCAGTGTCTTGGTGACACTTCCGCCTGGTAGTGATCTGGAGCAGTTGAGCTATCTATAGATCGTTTGCAACAGTCTTTAGATGATTCAACTGATTCTTTTGTATTTTTATTGTAAATAATTGTGTATTCTTTCTGTTATTAAAGACGTACCTATTAAAATAAATAAATTAAAAATAAATAAATATTGCTGGACATTTCACACAGCGTTATCTAGCCCCAAACTAAGCAGAGCTTGTACTATGGGAACTAGATAACTGATACAATACTTATATACATTTTTTTTGTAAATACATACTTATAAAACATAGAGAAACAACCAGACCCGGAACAAATATCTGTAGATCATGCAAACAATTGTTCCGCGGCGGGAATCGAACCCGCTACCTCCTGCGTCTCAGCCGGCTATTCGCCCACTGCACCACGGAGGTTGTCTTAAATTAAATAAAACATATAAAATATAAATACATAACATATAAAATTTTATAAATTAATAATAATTAAAACGTTGACGCATTAAAAGTTATGGATTTAATTTGCATTGCAATCAGCCTTGATACAACTGTACAAAATATTATATACATATTTTTGCATACAGCTGTGATACGCATTAGAACACAGTTTTATTTAAGTAAATACCTGTTTAGATTTATCCACAAATCACATGTATGTCTGTTTGTTGTTTTCTCTATTTACTTCACAAGACCTCTGTTGTCATCTCTGCTTGTTACGTGTGGTGTTAATAATATAATAAATTTCATAACTTTTAATCAATCTATTTGTAGTTTTATGCTACTGTATTAAAGAAGCTGTCTTCTATAATACAGTTTTTTAACTAAAACAGAAGACAGAGGACTCTTTCTTCTATTTACCAATGTTTTAATTGAAATAAATGTTTTGTATTTGTCTTATCAGTTATCTGGTTCCCATAGTTACAAGCTCTGCTTAGTTTGGGGCTAGATAGCGCCGTGTGAAATATCCTGCAATATTTATTTATTTATTTATTAAAGGAAGGAGGGAGGGGGAACAGGGGGGAGACCTTTGCCCAGCAGTGGGAAAATATAGGTTAAATAATAATATTTATTAAAGTGAAAAAAAAAACATTAGATTTTATAGATTTAACGTTGGTTATTTTGATTCGTTAAAACTAGACACTCTAAAAATTATGAAAATAAATTATAAATCGTATTTGATTACCCACGTGTATAGATCGTGCATGAATCGATGCGTTGAATGTTGCAAAACAATGACAGAGATACATCATCTACTATGTTGATAAGTATAGTGTAATCCCTGTCCCGCTCGTTCAAGCTCAGCCTACAGTAACTTGCCACACATACAAAACTAAGTATATAATTAACGTATGAATGAACGAATGAATGAATGATTTTTTTTTATTATACCTTAGAAGCTAGACACAACAGATTTAAAGAAATAAACAAATAAAAGTAAGCATAATGGGCGGTCTTATCGCTTAACAAAGCATAATATATAATTAACATAATACCTAGTCAGGTCATAAGTATTGTCACACAGTAAAAACTTTTCTTTTAGAATGCTGGCCACAAAAAAGTTTATAGAATTCGAATTTCGAATTGTTCATGAAAATAACAAGTATACTTTTTAGAATTTTACTCATTTTTAAATATGGAGTGGACGCTTAAAGAAGACCGTGTTGCAGTTATTGCGTTGCATCGTTGCGGTTACGCGCCAATTCAAATTTTTGACATACTGAAAAATTTGAATATAACCAAAAGATTCGTTTATCGCACCATCAAACGATACAATGAAGACTCTAGTGTAGATGACAGGTCAAGAAGTGGTCGCCCTCGGTCTGTTAGGACTCCAGCAGCGATAAAAGCTGTGAAGGCGCGAATTCAAAGAAATCCCAAACGTAAGCAGAAACTGTTGGCCCTTCAGATGGGGTTAAGCAGAACCACGGTGAAAAGGGTGTTAAATGAAGACTTAGGGCTTCGGACATATCGAAGAAAAACAGGACATCGTTTGAATGCTCGTCTAATGGACCTGAGACTGAAGAGATGCCGCGCTTTGTTGAAGCGGTACGCGGGAAAAAAATATAGGGAAATTCTTTTTTGGATGAAAAATTTTTTACCGTAGAAGAGAGCTACAACAAACAAAATGATAAGGTGTACGCACACAGTAGTGAAGAAGCGAGCAACCGTATTCCGCGTGTCCAACGAGGTCATTTGCCATCCTCGCTCATGGTATGGTTGGGAGTTTCTTATTGGGGCTTAACAGAGGTACATTTTTGTGAGAAAGGTGTAAAAACGAATGCAGTTGTGTATCAAAATATAGTCCTGACGAACCTTGTGGAACCTGTTTCGCATACCATGTTCAATAACAGGCACTGGGTATTCCAACAAGATTCGGCGCCAGCTCATAGAGCGAAGAGCACACAAGACTGGCTGGCGGCGCGTGAAATCGATTTCATCCGGCACGAAGACTGGCCCTCCTCCAGGCAAGATTTGAATCCGTTAGATTACAAGATATGGCAACACTTGGAGGAAAAAGCGTGCTCAAATCCTGATCCCAATTTGGAGTCACTCAAGACGTCCTTGATTAAGGCAGCCGCCGATATTGACATGGACCTCGTTTGTGCTGCGATAGACGACTGACCGCGCAGATTGAAGGCCTGTATTCAAAATCACGGAGGTCATTTTGAATAAACTTTAGTGTCATAAGAATCTATGTTTTGTTAAGTTCATTTTGGTATATAAATGGTTACATAATGAATAAACTTGTTTCAATTATTTTATATTAAACATGTGACAGAATTTATGACCTGACTAGGTATATTGAAGTTTACGGGAACGTTAGAAGTGTTTTGAAAAACTAAACTTTTATATTTTGATAAAAGAATTTAATTAAAATAATGTTACAATGAAACGTCTTAGACTAATTTCATTCTCGAGACGAATGATTTATTTAGTATTACAATTATAAAGCCAAGAGGCACATAACACGTGGGTGGTCGCTGAGAAGCGGCCAGCCAGACATCTGAGAATGCAGAGTTTGCGTCTTTATGCGTTCAATGTAGTTATGCGTATCTCAGCTGGTTGCATAACTCCTCCCTCCTCAAGAGCGAAATTATCGGGTCTCGCGGAAGCTCTGATCCGATCATTTCGCTTAAACATAAAACAATAAAACCAATTATAAAAATGCTTAAGATTAAGTACAATAATAGAGTGCCTAAACTAACACTGTTTACTCTGACGCCACTGATATCTTTTTCACTTTCACTGACCACACTTTCTTTTAACTTTAGATTACGTGAAAATTGTTTGTTTTCCTCCAAATCAATGTTCTTGATGTTAACAGTAGGCAATGAAGTAAAGTTCATCATTTTTAACTTTGGAAACGTAATAATTGGAGTGATCTTATACTGTAGACGTTCTGTTAACGTTCTGCGATAATTTAGTTTAATCTCGTCCAGAATAACCTCGCAGTCTTCATTTGTTGTTATAATACATATATGTACCATAGAGCGACTCTCTTGTGTTATCATGGTTACATTTTTCCACCAATACTGTTGGTTTACGTGTAAAAACAATCCAGCTATCCAAACCGATTCTCTGAACCTTGGTGTCTTCGATGTCAACTGCGTATGGTATACATGAGGTGAGATCTGTCTGGAACTCCAGAAGCTGCTCTGCACACGTCAGTGTTGTTAACTGAACCACGTTATTCTCGCTGCATAAGAAGTTGTTATTTGCAGAAATTTTCTCGCATGGCCTCGAGACCGGCAGGTATTTCGAATCTTTCACCAAAAGGTAAGGGAATTCAGGAAAAACTACAATTGTGTTGTTTATAGAATCCTTATAAATCGGTAATGAATAAATTTTAAAATAATTGTAGATATTTTTATCTATTAATGGAACTTCCATTATGAACGTTAACTGGTTTTCCTTTACATAAGCTGTTACAGTAATAATTCTTTCAAATTTTAACAAATTATTCTCATTAACTTCATAAACTTAACTATTTACTTGCTCTATGGATTTTAACACTTGAAGTAATTCTATAGGATTTACGATAGACTGATGCAGTACAGACACATTACTAAATGCCAAAGCTGTCTCTATTTCATTAACCGTTGCATACATAATCCTGAACATACTCATAAATGTATCAAACATGCTTAGGGTGTACATCAAAAAGAGACTGGCGTTTTCTTAAAAATCTTTATATTTTAGTAATTCTTCAGTTCTTTTTAATTTTTTTTCCAATATTAACGTATTTTCTTGTAAGGTTTCTGTACTATTCACAAAGTTATCCAACATTCTGGTGATCAAGGTTATCTTTTTATTAATTGCGTTTTCTTTAGAGCTAATTCGCGAAATAAGAGTGTCATATCGAACAGCGTCATCGTTATCTAAATTTCTAGAGACTGCCTTAATTAATGATCCGAGGGGATTAACTAAGCCTCTCTTATATCTATGTAATGGAACCAACTGTTGAAATTTCACTACAGTTATGTTACACATGTACTCTACTTGAGTCCTAATACCTAAAAACTCATGGGCATATGGTGTATGAGCATCTACTAATCTAAGAAACTGATTAAACTTTAATTATGATAGTCTAAATCGCTACTAATACCGCTTAAATCTAAAATCTTAACTATTAACCACTTATCTTCCTCCTTAAACGCTTGTCCTTCTTTAACGGGTAATATCCCGGGATTGTTTTCAATCCTTTAAAGATGAAGGCCCTGGTTTTGGCGAAGCAGGGTCAGTACGACCAAGCACGACCTGTGGAGGACGTTTTACATTTTAATTGCTACTTTTGTCTCTTTCTTACCTATTTGCATTAAAGCTACGTTACGCTCTACTCTTCCTGTCACTTTAGCTTTCCTATACCTTGGTTTTTCCTTACTTTTCCTAGTGTTGATATCTTTTGCAAACACAGTATCGTCTAGTTCCTAACTCTACAGTCTTTTCTACTCTCTTTTCTCTCGTCTTTTGCTTTTTATCCAATATTTTATCCGAAAGGTACTGATAGAGGTATTTTTTCTGTTTAGCGTGGTCATTCAACAATTGTTGCATGTAAGCCTTTTCAAATTCACCGTCAAACAATTTATTAGAATCCGTGTGCTCAAATACTATCTCAAAAAGAGTCAATTCCGTTGTTGAATGGATCGTGTTATTATAAGCCATTATAGAGTATGTCATTACTGAAGCAGCGTCTGTACATTTTTGATCGTATTTTGCCAAACGATATATTTCTATTATTGTTGAATGAAAACGTTCAACAATACTAGTTGAATTTGGGTTATTAGTAGTACAAATGTGTAACTGAATTTTGTACATGTCGGCAAACTCTTTCAACAATTCGTTTTTAAATTCAGAACCAGGATCAGAACTAATTTTATTAGGTACACCGTACATTGAAAAGTATTTAATCAATGCACGAACAACTTCCGGTGTTGATTTGTTTTCTATCTCTATGGTCTGTCCTAATTTACTAATCGCGTCTACTATTGTCAAATAAATTTTATTTTCAATCGAAAATAGATCAATATATATTTCCTGAAACGGTGCTGATTGTGTTTGAGTTAACTCTATTGTTGGTTTTAACGGTTTTCTGTCATACTTCATCTTTTGACAAGCATCACACGAGTTAATTACAGCAAATCAAATCAAATCATTTATTTGCATCAAATAAGGTTTAAAACAAAGTTCTTCAATTATTATAGATCCAACTTATTTCTACCACAGAGGCATGCAAATTATTAAAACATAAATAAAATAAATTATTACAAATTACAAAATAAGAACTAATAAAACTAAGCCAGGAACACAAACAAACCAAAATAAAATAAATGTCAAATAAAATCAATTGATCAAATTCAGATGTCAGGCAATATTAATTATACATTACGTCAATATTAATATTAATTTATCTAGTAAATATTCCTGAACGCTATAGTAGGCTTTCTCAATTAAAAAAAAATTTAATTTATTTTTAAACATATGTACATTATCCGTTTCTAAAATTGATTTTGGTAACTTATTAAATAACCTAGGTGCCATACCCATTACGCTTTTGTCAAATAGAGCGGTTTTATGCGGAGGCATTTGTACTTTATTAAATTTACGTCTGTTGCCCTATGTTACGAATTGACTTTTGTTTTGTCTGACAAATACAATTGTTTCAAATATGTATAAACAGGGAAAAGTTAATATGTTGAGTTGCTGGAAATGAGGCTTACATGTATCAATTTGTCGTAATTTACAGACGGCTCATAAGCATTTCTTCTGTGCTTTGAAGATTCGTTCTCTCTCTGTAGCGTTACCCCAAAATATTACAGCTGATGTCATTTCCTGCATATTGTGCCAAAAGTAATTCCTTTTTATCCTAACCATTGTTTCCATTACTCCTCAGTGACACGTTTTACCTTCATGATGTTGCTTTACTATCGCTTTCTGTTCATTTTCGTCTTCTATATATATTACTCTCTCGGTGCATTCATAAAAATTTACGATACCTGCTTTGAATAATTGTATAATTATACTGTTAAAGTATTTCCTGTGTTGCTCGTTTTCAAAATAGATAAAGTATTTAGTTTTAGGTTTGATGTATTCTTTTAAAAATGGTTTTCCTGGTCATTTATAGGCATAAAAACTTCAAGAATCTTTTGTTTTTCCCTAGATATTTTTCTTACGCTTGTTTCCTTCCTAAATCAAGTATAGATAAGGATTTAGTTTGGTTTTGTGTCAACGGCCACATTCAAAATAGGAATTCCTTTAGATTCAAGATCTGCAGCTGAATGAACTGTTCCTCCTGAGCTACTTGATAAAGGTGGTAATGGGTAGTCCTGCTCTTGTTCAAAAATATTGCGAATTGTCTGTGTGTCGGAATTATCAGATAATACTATTGTTTCTATGGGTTCATCGTCAGTGTCATAAGCTAAATCAGTAATTTTGTCAGATATGTCCTGAAGGTGTTTTTGAAGTCGCTGTTCCTTTTCGTCTACATTAACTACCATTGATCCGTCCGATGAATCACTATCAATAGCGTTTACCTTGATGCGCGATAAGGCATCAGCGTTTGTGTTCTGTTTTCCCTTTTTGTACTTAGTTTCATAATCGAATTCCTGAAGTTGCAATCGCCAACGTGTTAATTTGCTATTTGGTTCTTTTAAGGAATCTAACCAAGCCAGAGGGCGATGGTCAGTGTAAATGATGAATTTATTACCATATAGATATGGACTAAAGTGTTTTACGGCCCATATCACTGCTAGGAGCTCGCGCTCTATAGTGCTGTAGCGCATCTCAGTTTCACTGAGAGTCCTACTCGCATAAGCTATAGGTCGGTCTGTACCTACAGTACCCTGTGATAGTACGGCACCAACAGCGACAGCTGAGGCGTCTGTTGTAAGAATGTAGGGCTTTGATGGATCGGGATACTGAAGTAGATGCGCGTGCGTTAAAAGTTCTTTGCAATGATGGAAAGCGTCCATATGTTTCTGATCTATTATTATTTTATTTCCCTTCTTAAGACAATTCGTTAATGGTTTTGTAATTTTGGCAAAGTCTTTGATAAAACGCCTATAATAACCAATTAATCCCAGAAAGCTCTTAATTTCGGTTACAGTTTTTGGTAGTGGGTAATTTAGAACTGCTTTTATCTTGTTATCATTAGACTTAAGGCCTTGGTCAGTGATAGTATGACCTAAGTACCTTCCTTCGTAAAAACTCGGATTTATCGAGCTGTACTTTTAAGTTGGCTTCCCTCAGTCTGTCAAAGATGGTTCTTAAGTCTTTAATATGTTCCTGCATGCTAGTACTGTAAACAATTATGTCTTCCATGTATAAAAGGCAATGTAAACCTTGGAGTCCTCTAAGAACATTGTCCATAGCTCGTTGAAAGGTTGCGGGGGCAGTTTTAAGGCCCCCGCAACCTCCTCCTCTCCTGGCCTCCTTAGAAATTCGTAGTGTCCCGCTTCTGTGCTAAAGGCTGTCTTTTGTCTATCAGTCTCGTTGATTTCAATTTGGTGGTAACCGTTAGCTAAATCTAAAGTCATGAAATATTTACTTTTGCCCAATTTGTCAAATAAGTCCGTAAGGGATATTTGTCATCTGTCGTAATGTCATTGAGTCGTCGGTAGTCAATAACCATTCTAAATTTTGGTTCACCTGAAGCGTCCATTTTCTTGGGTACAAGATTTGCTGGTGCGTTCCACGGTGAATGTGATTCCTGGATAACATTGTTTATTAATAATTTATCTACTTGAACTTTTATCTCTTGCGTTTGCACAGGAGGTTGTCTGTATGGCTTTACATAAATTGGATCTTCATTTTTGGTTCGAATAAAATGTTTTACCTGATTTGTGAAACTTAAAGGAATCTGATCACTATAAAAAATATCCTTATACTCTTTGCATAATTTAGAAATGCATATTCGGTCCTCTTGGTTCATGTGGTCAAGTCTAAGTCTCTTTAAATTTTCCTATAAAATGTTATCTACTTCCATGTCTTTCATTTCAACGTCGTTATAGCAGTTTATGTTTATAATGTCTATAATCCTTGTCAATTTCCTCTACCTTAAACGGTGATGAAATTGTTAAAGTCATTTGTTTGTCTAATAAGTTTAGAATAACTGTGGTCGCATATCCATTGACACAATGGACTATAGCGGGCATTCTAACCCCTTCACAGAATTGTTTGTATGTAATGAGGGCTTCCCCGGAATACAAGTCGGTGGGAAATTTTACTCGTTGTTCAGAGCGTGCAGCTAACTCTATTACGTAATTTTTTATACGTTTTTCAATAGGTATAGTCGCTGTCTTGGTCCGAAGTTTGTGGTGTTTTAAGTCAATAATTGCTTCTAACTGTACCTATAAGTCGTTACCTATAAGTCCGTCGTATTGAGAGTCTACGTCGTAAACATAGAATTTGTGGAATTCACTGCAGTTGAAAGATGGCATTAATGGAATTTCAATGACTTCGTTATGTGTACTTGAAGCATGAGTACTGATGACAGTAAACGGTTCACACAGAACATAGTCAGCGAAAAACTCATGTACTTTTCGTGGACTGATGAAAGATCGCGTACTGCCCGTATCAATCATAAATTTTGCATCGATCTCTGATAAATTTATATATGGCAGTTTTTATTTAATATTACAGTTTAAATTTATCACTTCCGGTTCACTATAGTAGAGGCACGTATGTGAAAATTTTCAGCTTCAATTACATTTTCTTCAGTAGGTGACTGAATATTGTCTGTTGTGAATTCATTTTGTGAACTATAATAATCTGCATAATCATCTTCAGTGAAATGATTATCTTGATCATCATAATTTTCCAAATCGTAATTTTCACCTAACTCAAGCTCATTCAATCGAAATCCCTGAGGTTGTTGTGCCTGTATTTGTGGTTTTTGAGGAAGAGCGGTCCTCATTGTGACATTGGTATTGAATTTTTGTTGAAATGGTTTATGACCACATTGATTCTGATTTAACTGGGGCCTATAACCAAACTGCGGCTTCGGATCAAAGTTTTGTAGTTGCATGAACCTTTGCTGGCCAAACTGTGATGGCTGCATCAACTGTGGTCTATACCCAGTTAAAGTCTGCGGTGTGAATTTGTTTACAAAAGGTTGCCTATACTGACTGTTACTTGGAATGCCGAAGTTATAGCGTGGGGGTGTATTGAAGGTGGGTCTAAAGCCACTAGGCTGAATGGGCACGTTCTGAGATGATGAACCTGTACAAAATTTCGTGAATGTTGTTGCACCTGCTGTTAGTAGAGGCCTAAGCATTTTATTACGGAGAGTATACTGCTCATAAAAGTTCACATCTTCTAGTACAAACTCCAAAGCCTTTTCCAAAGTGGAGGGCATTTTCATTCGCACTGACCTAATAAGGTTTTCGGGCAAGTTGTATAATACATTAAGTGCCAGGTGGTTATAGATGCTAACCTTACTATTCCGTATATCTACATCCATCAATTGGTTCACTTTTGATATAAGTACTGATCTAACAGACTGTACCTTGTTACAAAACTTTAAATAGCTTTCCCCTTGTTTCATTTTTAAAGTTTTTAACTCTATCGCGATACATTCCTCACTTCTAGGATCACCAAAGTGTTGCACTAAAACAGATTTGAATTTTTCCCAAAATGTTAAGTCATTCCGCTCACTAGCCAATGTTGCGGCTTCATGTGTCAATTTACTCGTGATTGTGTGTAATACATAAATATTTTGCTCTGTATTTCCTTTAAATTTTTCTACCACATAATCATATTTCCTTAAAAACAGATTAAGGTGGCGTTTATTGCCATTAAAAAAAGGTACTATATTCACTATTTCTTTTGGTATTGAGGTAAGAGTCGACATTTCCCCAGTTTATTAATTTAATACAATTTATTGAATATATAAACTATTTTTAGGGCTAAAATCGTTAATAAACTAATCACAATTTTTAGGTGGATAAACTAGATTTTGATTTAATACTAAACTTATTTCTTTGGCTATTTATGAATTTTAATAAATAATACCAAATACTATAACAGGCATAAGTTTTGATTTGCACTGTTTACTTAATTCTACCTACTCTATAATAACTAATTCCAACAATAGGAAACCACATAACGTTATAACGAAAAAAGTTTGATTCCGAAAATAACAAGACACGAAAATATAAAAAGGGTAGGAAAGGATGGCTAAATTCTACTCACCAGCCAGTCACCAACATGCTCGTTCAATCCCAGGATGCTTCACTAATTTGTTTGTTCGAACAGATCCAATACGTTCGAAAATTCACGGAAACACGTGAAAAACTACGCGGAAATTCGGAAAATCCTACCGCCTGCGCCAATTAAGTTTACGGGAACGTTAGAAGGGTTTTTAAAAACTAAACTTTTATCTTTTGATAAAAGAATTTAATTAAAATAATGTTACAGTGAAACGTCTAAGACTGATTTCATTCTCGAGACGAATGATTTATTTAGTATTACAATTATAAAGCCAAGAAGCACATAACACGTGGGTGGTCGCTGATAAGCGGCCAGCCAGACATCTGAAATTGCAGAGTTTGCGTCTTTATGCGATCAATGTACTTATGCGTATCTCAGCTGGTTGCAGAACTATATATAATTATAATTAATTAAATCAGTTGGTTTGTATGAAGTGTCAGGGGAGTGTTTTTTTCTATTCACAATGTACAGGGGTTTAAGTTCTCTCTTAGCAAATCCTTAGGCTGAAGTTAGTGTTGCGATTCATATCGCATTATTATGCGTTTGGTCTACATTCCGCCTCCAGGCAATCTCCACGTAGAATCATAACTGTCTTATTTGAATGAGACTTTCTTGTCATAATTGTTGAAGTTATACTTCTTTTGGGGCGTTTAGAAAAAAATATGAGAGTAAAATGTTTACTATGCGCGCGCACACTGACAGCCCAAAAGCGAAATGATGAAGTTGGCTGATAACTGTCTCTCAAATTTCCGTGAAAACTCATAACTATATTTAAAGTAGATTCTCAAATATTCATAAATCTACAACACGTATTTTAAATTAGTGAAGACAATGACACTAGATGAGTAGAATACGGAACCGACGCATTGCCACTTCGAATATGACTGCAGTCATATTTGAACTGTTGGTTGACTGCAGTCATATTCGATTGCTTTTGACTTCATTTGTCAGCTTGACGTCAAGTGAGGGCGTTCATAAGGATAAAGTTGTCAAAATGGTGAAATGTGTGGATAAAATATGTGTGTCGTGGTCCGAAAAGGATCATAACACAAGTGGTGTTCACTTTCACAAGTAAATTGATTAAGATTATACTTAATAATTTGCCATCAGTGTTGCTAGTAAAAACGATTTTAGTTTTCCCACACTGTTGGGAGTTCTGGGAGTTTAGTAAATGATGAACGTAAGTGTCAGTAAAGCTGGGCGTGCACGATCGATGGGCACGCGGCATAGCGTCGGTCGCTCCAAATGATGAAATGTACTGGCCACAGTTTAAAACTTCTGCAGATATCATCATTTGTACCATTCTTTAAGTTCCAAATAAAGAATTTTATTATTTTCATGATTTATGACTCTAGGTTTTTTACAATCACAGTCATTCTTTGGCTGTACCTACATCAGTTAAAAGGATTATTATAAGAGATCTTTGTAAATTTACTATAATGCGTCATGCGTCATAATCATTATCATCATGTCAGCCATAGGACGTCAACTGCTGAACATAAACCTCCCCCATATATTTGCAGAGTGACCGATCTTGTGCGGCCTGCACCCAGTAATTATATTATGTGTAATCAAATCAACATAAAATAATCAGTAGTAGGAAGAATTACCTCATAATTGATTTATCTTCAATGTCGCTAAGTGCTATAGGCAGAATACTAGCAGTATTTATACTTGCGACACGATGTCCGGTCCTTGAATACCCAAAGTATTCTTTATTCTTTATTGTACACAAATAGATTTACAGACAAAAATGAGCTTACAAAATGGACATGTATAAAGGCGAGTATAACCCTAATAAAAGTTTTCTTCCAGAGATATTTGATTATAGTGGTGGGTACGTGCACAGAGAAGGACATTGGAGTAAAATACTAATATATAATATATACTATAATAAATACAACACTTATTCATATAAAAAAAATAATACCTATAAACTATACCTACATTATAGATAAACTTATTACATTATACAAAATATAAATAATATACCTACTTATACATAATAACCTAAAAGTTTACAAAGACAGGTAATGCTCTTTGACTCTAAGCTTAAAAGTGCTTAGCAATGGACTTGCGCGGATATATATACAGTATAAAATTAAAGTGACGACGATTCGGCGTTGTATGTATGTATGTATGTTTGTTTGTCCGAGGATAACTTTTCGATGATAAAAATGAAAGGTCTTCGTCAGTTTATTGCGTTGTCACTTTTAGTTTAATGCTTGTAGTTTTTATGATAATAGCCGTAGTAAAAACTGAACTTTGATGAAATTCACAGGGAACACCAGTTACTCCACAGAGCAGTGCATTTTTGGCTGCAGAGGTAGGGATGTCTAACATTCAAAAGTGGTTACAAAGTAATCTGTTAACATTGAACACTAAAAAAACATTATACATCTGCTTCCACAAAACCATAGCCTCAAAGCCGCCATTGTCACTGCCACCTATTAAAATACACGGCTGCGGTGAGAGTAGTGCAGTCTGTAACTGCGAAGAACTCACTAGAGCCGCATCTTTTAAATATCTTGGGATACTACTAGATGAGAATCTCTTATTTAAAAATCACATTCAAGTTTTATTGGGCAGGGTTAGAAAAGTGGTAAATGTAATGAGACAACTTCGCGATGTTGCAAACCCTGTCACTATTATGTCTGTGTACCATGCATTATGCCAACCTCTTATAATGTATTGCATCACTTGCCGGGGATCTGCTGCAAAAACTACAATGCTACAAGCTGAAAGAGCTCAACGCTCTGTTCTTAAGGTCATGTCAAAAAAACCACGCATGTACCCAACGGATGATCTGTACAGAGAGTGTAACGTTCTCAATGTGCGTCAGCTGTTTGTTCTCAAAATGGTTTTGTCTACACACAAATCAGTTCTGTCTTCGACATGTTACGAAAAAATGAAAAAGCGTAGAGTTTGTAAACTCCCAAATCCTCCTGTTTTGATGTCGTTTGCTCAGCGCTTCGGAGAATTTATTAAATCACATTTATACAATACCATTGTCAAAAAATGTAATGTCAAATCACTTTCTGTAAATCAAGCTAAATCTGTTGTCCGAAAATGGCTTGTGATACAGTGAAACCAAGCAGTTACTGGAGATACAATTGTAAACTATATTGTTAAGTTTCTATTCTAAGTATTATTTTTCTTTTTTTTTCTCTAGTTTTTATTTATCATTATAATTTTTTTTAGTCGTCGACTGAGGTTATAAATAAATCTTATTTTGTTAATCGTAGTCAGGTCCCCGCGATACAGGCTTTGCCTAGTGCAGGGGTTGTTAGTTAAGATATATCTGTTAACCATATCTGCATAAACCTGTTTTTGTAATGTTTAAAAAATAAGTTACCTATTAAGTTGTTTATGAAGCAATAAATACATTTTTCATTTTTTTTTTCATTTGGTATGCGTGTTGCTTTAGTAACACAAATATAGGGAAAAGCCAGAATAACTGCAATTTATACCCTAAAACAAGGACATCAAATACATGAACTCACGTTACCTGTACTTTGAATGAAAGTGTAGGTCTAGTTATTTGGTCAAGCATTTCGTGGATAATTTACACTGTCAAGTTTACATGGGAATATTAGAATAGTCAAACATAATAATTATTTAATAGTTTTATAAGTTTATATGGGATATTCGCGAGATCTCAGTTCGAGATGAACCACTAGTTTTTTAATAGCGTTTCAGCAATACTATACACATTGGGATGCAAGCTAAATGTTTTTTTATCCCCTCTTTTTTTAATAGAGAGAGAGAGAGAGAGAGTACCTCCAAAAATATTTTTGGACTTAAATGAGTCAACCTTAAAGCTATAATGAACCAACGCAAAAAATAAACTCTTAAATCGGTATCTTACACAAGAAGTTAGGATAACTTAAACATACCAATTAAGAACCTCCTGTTTTTGAATGTCGTTTAAAAATAATTAATAATTTTTAGGATTAAAATACATTTACAATTTAATTATTTCTTAATTTAAATTTATTTTGTAGGAATAGTTGTCAAAATTATTATTATGACAGGCGTTGAAGCCGAATACCGGATGACCTTTGCCCATCAGTAGGAAAGTATAGGTTATAAAAAAAAAAGTTGTCATACTGTTGGAATATATGTTAATAGTGACATAATATAATGTTAACGCATCTAAATATGTTTTCTTCCTATCCGTAATCCTTGTCAATTTATTTAAATCATCTATCGATCTATTGAAAGTTGCATAAAAACTCTGTTCAGAGTACAGCGCCCTTATCATGCCCAAGGAATTCATTGAATACCTACATTCGTTCATTCACTAATTCTGGGGAAGTTATTCCTGACCACTGGCAACTCTGGGGGTATTTTCGATGACAAATAAAACAACGTTCTGTCTTATTTTGATGTAATTAGTTTAACTGTAGAAGAAACGAAACCAACATAGTTTTCTTTGGGATTTATATTGGTTTAAAAGCTTTAAATCTTTTGAACTTGCAAGTGGTTACGTATTTTGAGAATTGTATGTAAAACGTTTCTTCTCTAGTCTATTTTATCTCAATAAGTGAAGATATAAAAATTATATTTATTCATAAATATACATGTGTGTATGTGATTTTAAGTTATATATGGTGGTGAATGATAGGGCATTGTAAAAGTTTGTGATAAAAAGGACTTTTATCTTACAAAAACTTTTTAAAGAGCATTTATAGAATTGAGGCTAATTGTTGGTAGTATACTTTTTATTTTTGTAGTATAACTTCTTTACGGACGGCTTGACTTGGGGAGTAAGCTGGTGAATGTGTGACGAGCGTTACGAAAATTGTGATCGGGTGAGGCAAATGGAATTTGAGAGAGAGATATAAGTTAGTGCAGATAGAAAGCGAGAGGGTTACGTTTCGTATAATACTGTAAGGGCAAGAGAGAGATGTGGGGCACACATTTTCTTTCTCTCTTTCTCTAATAGCCAGTTACGTTTTGTATATCTAAGAGCACAGTGCAGGCCTATTGTCTGTATCATATTGTAGGAGTAAGATAGAGCAGTGCACGCACACATTTTTTTTCTCTATTCCTCTCATGGCCAGTGCATGAAATATATACATACCTATACCTATATCTCAGTCAGTAGTTCGTTTGCGAGTTTGTTAGCGTTACGTGAACGGTGTTTTCTTGATCATTTTTCGTAATTTTATTATGTTCTTGAACGATTTTAAATATTAGTACTAGAGGTCGCGTGGTGCGCGAGCTGCTTGCAGTTCATATACTTGAAAAAGTTCTAAGGAAGTTGCCTTACGCCCCTCCTAAAACTAAAAAAAATATTGGACGTTTCAAAGTGATCCTTGTAGATGTTGCATATACTTTAAAATTTACTAAGAAAGTTGCCTTATGCCCCTCCAAAAACTAAAAAAAAATATTGGATGTTTCAAAGTGATCCTTGTGGACGTCGCATATACTTGAAAAATTACTAAGAAAGTTGCCTTATGCCCTTCCAAAATGTAAAAAAAAACATGGGACGTCTCAAAATGATGATGATGGATGTCGCATAAACATGAAATTTTACTAAGAAAGTTGCCTTATCAAAAAAATAAAAAATAAAATATTGGACGTTTTAAAGTGATCCATGTAGATGTCGCATATACTTGAAAATTTACTAAGAAAGTTGCCTTATACCCCACCAAAAACTAAAAAAAAAATAATGGACGTTCCAAAGTGATCCTTGTAGATGACACATATACTTGAAAATTTACTAAGAAAGTTGCCTTACGCCCATCCAAAAACTAAAAAAAAATATTGGACGTTTCAAAGTGATCCTTGTAGATGTCGCATATACTTGAAAATTAACTAAGAAAGTTGCCTTATGCCCCTCCAAAATCTAAAAAAAACATGGGACGTCTCAAAATGATGATGCTGGATGTCGCATAAACATGAAAATTTACTAAGCAAGTTGCCTTATGTCCCTCCAAAACTAAAAAAAAAAATTTGAACTTCCAATATGATGATGATGATGGATATCGCATAAACTTGAAAATTTAGTAATCTCATGCCCCTCCACCAATAAATAAAAATACAGTAAAATAAATTGTATAATACCCACAAGCCGTTTGGCTCCCTACAAAAACAGTAAGAAACGGAAATCTGTGAAACCGTATGGCACATCATACTCGACTGCCCTCGTTTTCTAGCGGCTCGAACAGATCTAGAAGCTTGGATTGACAGAAACCTGGTCGAATCGGAACTGCACAACATCGTTGCAGATCCTGATTGCAGACCGCATTTTCTGTCGTTCGCCGAGAAGATCTTTAGAGCTGCGGCAAGTAGACACACTGATCTTCTGCCCCTCGAATCACAACCAATACCCGTTAGTCAAACCACAAGCAGCATCGGCTCTCGGCGGGAACCTACAACCAAAAGCGTAGCTGTCCGCACATTCCTCGCTTCCGGGGAGAGAGGAGTGCCTGGGATTAGAATCCGAGGAGTGGCATTCTTCATGGACAGCGCCAACGAGCGGCTTGGAATAGGCTTCTGCCGGACCGGGGCTAGAAATCACTTTTCGATTTCACCTGGCTTGGCATCACTCATAAATGGGAGCACTTCAAAAACGAACATGAGGCGCAAAGTATATAGCGCGTTATCTGAAACGGAAGTGGCGGGCCACCGATGTCGACTAGTCCGATCGCACAACAAGACGATTGTTCTGCTCGCATTGTAAGGCAACTATACCCCTTTCGCACAGGCATGTTCGATGCTAACCATGTTGGGAGAAACGGGCGTAGGAGCGGAAGATCCCCGTGTAATAAGTGTAGACGCGATGACGGTCGGGTATGAGCAGGGAGAAGTCGTAGACCGGCTATGCTGTTTAAAAGCCTCAGAACAACATGAGGTGGTCGTGTACGAAGACAGAGGAGAAAACCTAAACTTCCTCAAAGCACACGACACAAAAACAGCAACCGATAGCTGGGGACATCCCATGCCAACCTTGATCAGCGAATCCGAACGTGTCCAACAGAAAGCAGCCGCCGAAAAAACTGCACTACATCAAAGCAGTGTGCAGGAGCAAAAGAAGAGCCAAAGTCGGAGGCCATCTCAAGGGATTTCTAGACACCTTCAGCTCGATGCTGCAAGGGCTGTCAGGAAATCCTTTTCCAACAACGAGATCGGAAGACAAAGAGGCACTCGAAGAAGCTCCAACAAAAAAGACGAAACTCAAAGCTCCACTAACGACAGTAATACCTAAGTCCAAAATCCCAACAAAACCGGCACCAACGCAGACGAAAAGAACTAGAGCCGACATGGGTCAGGTCGTTCCACCTCGTCTAGTAAATGCAACGTCACCGCAGGATCACGCGTACAACGCCTTCCTCGAGTTTCTAGCTATCACCAAAGCAACCGCAGATGTCAACCTTGGAGTGTGCAAAACCATCTTGCAACACTTTGAGCAGGGCAATGTGAAACTGCTAGAGGAGAAACTTGAGGAGGCAGAGGCTGCCATATACAACAACGGCAATTCCCAAGTCATTAAGGGAAAAATTTCAGGTAGTTATATGGCGGCTTACAACGCGATCAGTGGTTTCGTGGAGATGTGCATTGAGGGAACCGAGAGCGGAGCACCTAAGTTCAATACCCCACAAGGAGACCCCTTAGTTGTTGTCGCAAAGTGCACAAGGATCCTACTGGATGGCAGGATTCTCGATATGGCGAAGACCATATCGGGTAATCAGGACACTGCATCCGGCTGGAAGGACTGGGCACTACCAACAATTGAGTGGGTCAATGGAGTTCCGGGGTGTGGAAAGACAACCTGGGTGGTAGGGCACTTCGATGCTGACAAGGACGCCATCATCACCGCAACATCAAATGCAGCTAGCGACCTAAGGGAGAAGCTAGTGCCTCGTGTTGGTGGCCTTGTCAAGACCAGGGTACGCTCCATGGCTTCAGTCTTGGTGAATGGCTTCAGAGAGTCCGACAAATTCAACCGTCTTATGGTTGACGAGGCTCTCATGAACCACTTCGGAGCCATAGTCATGGCTGCCAAGCTGTGTGATGCCAAAGAAATGGTTCTCATCGGAGATGTAAACCAACTACCTTATATCGATAAAGAAAATCTCTTCGAACTGAGGTACTGCCGCCCAAACCTGGTAACAAACATCAGCCAGGAGTTGCTCTGCACACAGCGGAACCCCTTGGACGTCGCCTACACCCTACGTGAGATTTACTCCGGGATTTACTCCTCAACCCTAAAAGCTCACTCGTTGAAGGTGAAAACCTACACTGGTGCCCAAATACCGTTTACGCTCCCCAATACACTTTTCCTAGTCCATACTCAGGGCGAAAAGGAAAGCCTTATTGAACAGGGCTGTGGTGAAGGCACAGGTTCGCGAATGCTCACCATCCATGAAGCGCAGAGGTTAACGTTCGTAACAGTAATCATTGTTCAAACTAAGGGCAGAACAGTTGAATTACATCAGAGCGTTCCTCGTGCGGTAGTAGCAGTGTCACGGCACACCAGCTGTACCTACTACACCGATGATGACAACGACGCATTAGAGTACTTCATCAAGAGAGCTATGGCCGCGTCCACTAAGAAGATCTTTGAGTATAATCTTTAAATGTCTATAAAGCACCGAAACGCAGCGGTCGTCGACAAGTTGGCTCAGGAGATGAGGTGTGCCAATTTGTAAACTAAAGTTGTAATAATAGTCCATAGTAATGTTAATGTCAATGTTATCAATAATATATTAATTGTAAGTACTTAAATCCCATAATGTAAATCAATAATTTCAATTGTAAGTAAAAATAATTTTATGTAAGTAAATTCCTATAATGTAAAGTAAACAAAGAACAGAACACAATGTAAAGAAACAAAAGCCTATATAAAAAAATAAACTAATAAAAAAAAAATATATTGAATCAATAGAATAAGTAAATTTTTCCTTAGAAATATATATGTAACATTAAAATCTTAAAACTTATATAGTGACAATAATATAAGTCTTTTTTCCTTACTTAGTAAAAAAAAAACCTAACCTAACCTAACCTTTTTTTTTGCGATGGGAAAATGCTTTACGCATGTCCTCCAACTCGGGGAGAGCTGAAGGGGTCTGTCGGACTCTCCGTAGATTACAACCAACGGCATACCGACTAAAAACCCATCGATATTCCTTCAATCACCTCAGTGCTAGTGCATCATCGAACCGCCCAGTTTGAGATGAGTGAGTCGATGCTGCACCAGCACTTGACAGAGTCACGGGGTCCCGGTTGGATTCAACCTCGGCCCTGTCGGTGAATGTCTGCCCTAAGCGGACCCTTCGAACCCCCACGTGGGAGGGAGAGGAATGTCTTGGAATATTAAGGACATTCCGCGGCGTAGGAGGCCTGTGCGATGCAGAGTCGGGGCTCCCCGCACCCGAACACTGCTGGTCCCCATCAAGCGGAAGAAGGCGGAAAAACTGTCTTCGCCTTCTCCCGGTCCTTCTTCTGCGGCGCGGCTCAGCGAAGAGGTTCTCCTCTCGCATTCGTTCCGCAGCTTCCTTTTGTGACATCACCTCCTCACAGAAGGTGACTACGGCATTCCAGGCTCTGTCGCTGCCAAGTGCAGCCTCGACTATTCTTGGCAGCGAGAGGTCCTGGCCAACAACTGCCACTAATGCCTGTCGCTGTATTGCCCAGGCACCGCAGACCTCCAGCGTGTGCTGGGCTGTGTCTTCATGGGCACCACAGTGATGGCACTCCGTCGTTGATTCCCTTCCGATTCGGCACAGGTACTTTGAGAAGCAACCATGCCCTGTCAGCACCTGTGTCAATCGGAAGGTCATTGAGCTATGTTCTCTGGCAAGCCACTCTCTTAAAAGCGGACGAACTGCCTCAATCATCTCAATACCGGCGCTAGGCTGCGCCAGCCTCTCGAGCCACTCTTCAATGAGTGCCTCGTGCAGCTCGTCCCTTTTGCCCTCGATTTCTCTAAGGACTGGTCTTTGCCCTTCCACTACCTCCTGCTGGCGCCAGGAGTAAATGGACGCAAGGCAGCTTGCATCCAAGTCCCACGGCAGTGAGCCCGCCAATACGCATGCAGCTTCATATGAGACGGTGCAGTAGCCGCGTATCGCTCTAACCGCCATTACCCTCTGCGGTCTTCGCAGAAGAGCTCTGTTACTGGCCGTTAGAGCGTCCACCCACACCGGCGCACCGTACAACGCCATCGAGCGAATGACCCCGGCAAAAAGATGGCGACAAGAAATTTTCGGTCCACCTATGTTTGGCAAGAGGCGCGCTAATGAGCTTGCCACGCTTTGCACCTTTGGGACCAAACGTTTGAAATGCTCCGCGAAATTCCAGGTGCTGTCCAGCGTTAACCCAAGATATTTCATGTGCGGGGTCACCATGACCCGCACACCATCCACCAAGACGTAGGCGCCAGCTGGTGGCCTACCCCTTCTTCCGTAGAAGAGAATTGCCTCTGTCTTATTGAGGGCCACCTTTAGCCCCAGTAGTCGAATGCGACTGACCAAGAGGGTGGATCCTACTGACGTCAAATGCGCAACCTCTTTATAGCTGCTTCCCCGCGCGATAAAAAGTATATCATCAGCTAGCAGATGATATGCGTCCGGGGAAAACCTAACCTAACCTTTTTTTTTTTTAACTTGGGGAAATCCTCATGGATACCACTCCCGCGCGGGGGCGCCAGAGTAGTTATGCCGTACTCTTACCAGCTAAAACCACCACGGTGAGCAAACATTCCGCCGAGGTGGGTCAAGGTGGGGTCGCGCTAACTTTCACCACCCAGCCCCGGCGGTCGGTCCAGTTGGAACCTCGACATGGAGGGGGCGGCCTTTCTCACAAAGACGACCCCTCAAGACGATGTGCGAGGTCGTGCAAGCCGGCTGTGAGTCCCCCGACTCGCAGCCAGTGACCCTGCCTACGAAGAAGGAGTGAGGATTCGAGCAAACCGCCTCCTTCTTGCTCCCGTTCGTCTGCGCCGGAGCGGGTCCGATGAGGCATCGTCCTCCCTTGCTCGCTCCGCGGTCTCCTTCTGCGTCATCACCTCTTCGCAGAAGGATACCATCGCCTGCCACGATCCCTCACTGCCGAGCATGGCGTTCACTACGCTCGGCAGGGAGAGATCCCCTCCGATGCACGCTGAAAGTGTGCACCGCTGTGGGCCCCATGCAGCACACACTTCCAGCGTATGGAGTGCCGTGTCCTCAGGCGCTCCGCACTCATGGCAGGTTGGGGCCACCTCCCTCCTCGCGATTCCATGCAGGTACTTTCCGAAACATCCGTGTCCGGAAAGCACCTGCACCATTTGGAAGGTCAGCGACCCAAACCGCCGCCTTATCCACCTACTAAGGACTGGCCTCACGGCATCCACCGTCCACTGTCCCGGAACCGGCGGCGCCAGGTCCTCCGTAACAACACACGCAACAAGGCGGCCCGCGCCTGCCTCCGCATGCGCGTGACCTCCTCCCATATTAAAGGCTCCCCTCGGGATCTCCTCGCCGCCACAAAGTGGTAAACTTCGACGAGGATCTCCGCTTGGAGCTCCCAGGGGGGATCCGCGGCCAACACACACGCTGCCGTCCATGACACCGTCCGGTATCCGCGTATCGCCCTCGTCGCGATAACCCGCTGCGGACGTCGCAGCAGAGTCTTGTTTCGGCGATCGAGGGCGTCCAACCAGACGGGTGCCCCATACATGGCCATACTCCGGATCACTCCGGAGTACAGCCGTCGGCAGTTGGCGCTCGGGCCGCCCACGTTCGGCAGCAGCCTCCCCAAGCGGCATCAGCCCCCACGACTCTTGGGGCCAACCCAGCAAAGTGAGCCCCAAAGTTCCACCTCCCGTCTAAAGTAAGACCCAGGTATTTCATCTGGGTCCCAACTCTCACCGGGACTCCGTCCAGCAGGACCCGCGTGCCTGGAGGAGGTCCTCCCCGAGGCCCATGAAACAACGGGGCCTCGGTCTTGGAGAGGGCGACCTCCAGCCCCAGGATGCGTATGCGGTCGACCACGAGAGTTGTACCCACCGTGGCCAACCGCGTCACCTCTCCCAGATCTCTCCCCTTGGCTACGACTAGGGTGTCATCCGCGTAGCACGCGATCCGCACACTTGCGGGAAGCGTGCCGCGGAGCATCCAGTCGTAACCAATGTTCCACAGGAGCGGTCCCAGCACCGACCCCTGTGGAACTCCGCAGGAGATGCGACGGCGCCGCAAACCATCGCGTCCTACCACCAGGACCTCGCGGTCTTGGAGGTAATCCTCCAACAGCCTCCGCAGATACAGGGGCACTCTGTGATAGCGGAGCACTTCTTGTATCGTTTTGTGTGGGAGGCTGTTCAAAGCGTTGGCTATATCGAGTGAGACAGCCAACGCCTTTTTCCCCTCACTGACCGCCGCCTGCGTCCACTCCTTGAGCCAGAGCAGGGCATCCACTGTAGACCGCCCCTCTCTGAAACCGTACTGGGCCTCTGAAAGACCAGGCCCAGTCCTTTCCAGGTGCTTGATGACACGAGAAGCCACCACTCTCTCAAACAGCTTGCCCGTGTCATCCAGCAGCACTATTGGCCTGTATGCAGAAGGCGAGTCGACAGGTCGTCCCTCATTCCGCAACAGGCACAATCGCCCGTCCTTCCAGGGCTTCGGGAACCGCCCCGACGTGAGGCACGCACTGAAAAGTTCCCGAAGCCATACATTCAGCCCGCCCAACACCCTGTCCAGGAGCTCTGGCACAATAGACTCTGTGACTGGGGGCGCCTGGCACCGGAACATTTTCCGAGCTGCCTTGTACGGACGCCCTTAAGGACCTCTGTCCAGGCTTGTCAGGGCTTCACCAAACGCCTGTGACTTGGCCCTGACAATAGCCACCCTAAGCTCTCGCTTGGCGATGCGATAAGCTTCGTGCAGCTGACCCTCAGCCTCCAGCTCTTCGGCCGACAGCTGCTCGTCGGCCCGGCCATGACGGTGCCTCCTACAGTGAGTGTAAGAGCGCCGCGCCGCCGAGCAGGTAACCCGGAGCTCCGCGATCTCTGAGCACCACCAGTATGCTTCGCGGCGCTCGGGGTGGCCCCGCGACCTCGGCATGGCCGCGTCGCAAACGGCCGTCACCGCTTCGCGGAAACGGCCGGCAGCGACATCGATGTCTTGGTGCGTGGGAGCAGGAAGCCACGACTGGACGATCGCCGCCTCCTTTGCCAATTCGGCATCAAGACGGCTAACGGCCCAGCGCGGGAAATCCGCTCGAGCCACGCACCGAGACCCTCCCGCGTTGTGGGAGGTGGATATCTTGAACCTTATATATTTATGGTCCGAGAGAGTCTCCACCTCCGACATCACCCTCCAGGCCCGGACACAACGGTGGCAAACGATAAGTCGACCACGGACCCCCCATTGTGTCGCACGCACGTGTGGACCGACCCTCTGTTGAGCAGGGTCAGTCCCGTGGCAACCGCCCACTCCCTGACTATCTCTCCGCGAGTGTCAGTTGAGGGGTTGCCCCAGTCCCGGGCCTTGGCGTTCAGATCCCCTAGAAGGAGGATCTGACATGGCGCCTGTCTTCTTACCGCTGCGGCCAAGAGGTCCACAAAGACCTCCAGTTCCGCAGCTGTTTTGTTGGGGGAGAAGTATGTGCCCACTACAGCATACTCTCCACATTGCGCCAGCACGTTTCCAGAACCCCTCTCTTTGACTGAGAGGGGTAAAGCACTCGATCGGACCACAATGGCAACGGAGCCGTCCAGGTCCCAAGCCCAATACGGATGGGTAGAGGGGACGTAATACGGCTCCGCCGCTACCGACACGTCTATTTGCCACTGCGCCAGGGCCTGCATGAACAGGTCTTGGGCCTGGACGCAGTGGTTAAGGTTCGTCTGGAGGAAGCTGTGATGTCGGACTTGATCCATCAGTCAGACATCACAACCTCCTCGCTTACCTCCGGGCGAGCGACCTCCGGCGGAATTTGGCTTACAGCCGCAGGGTTGGCCTGGGTCCTGGCGGCCTTGCCCCTCGTCTTTGGGGAAACGCAGCTGCGCCCCCCCCATTACGTGCCCGGAAGGCTTTCCTGCCTCTGCGCATATCGCGCAGCGCGGGTTGGCCTTCACACAGCTGGCCGCCCTGTCAGCTGATGCTGGACACTGAGGGCGCGTGTGCCCCAGCCCCAAGCACCTGAAACAGCGCATGGGACACGCCTCCAAGGCCACCACTCGCACCGACGTCCAACCGATCAAAAGCCTACCCTTACCCGACAGCACTTTGGCTGCCGAGATCGGACAGGACACAATGGTGGAGCCGGTGCCGCCAAACCCGCGGAGAATTTCTCCTACCTTTACTGCCGTCAGGTCGCAGCCACCTGCCTTAGCGACTGCCGCCGCCACCTTCTCCTTCGGGGCTGCATCATCTAGACCCGTGATGCTCAAATCAGCAAATTTCACGGGCCTTGCGATGTTGGCCACTTCAGACAAGACATCACGAAGCTTCTCCGCGAGCCTGTCTGCCTTCTCAGAGTTTTGGGAACCAGATATTTGCAGTAGCCTGGCTCCCGTAGCCGTCTGGAGAAAGCGGAGTTGGTCAATCTCCAGCTCCTGGAAATTGAGTTGATCCTGCGCAAGTTGGAGGACGGTACTGTATGTGACCCCTTCTCTGCGGCCTCAGGCTGAAACGAAAACACCACAGCCGCCGTCTTAGGGGCCCTCAACGCCAGTTTGGGCTTGGCGTTAGCTTTTGACTTTGGTATAGCCGCGGTAGGACAAGCCGAGAGGGCAGCTACCGGGGCAGAAGATTTGCCCTTCCCCTTCCCTTTTCCCTTCCTAGTCACTGTGACCCACGTTTCCGCTTCCGGAACAGCGGGTTGGCCAGTCGCCGTAACATTTTTTGTTCGTCCAGGATTGGAGGGGCCTGCTACCGGTGCCAATGCGGGAGTGGCAGACATCTTTGGGCCTTGATCAGCCCGCTTATCCGCCTTGGCAGCAGACTTACGAGGCGGCTCAGGTGTCGGCTTGGGTTTGGCAGCAGTAGCTGCCGCCGCCTTCTTGGCGTCCGCTCTTAATGGCGGACGAACTATCGGGGCTGGCAGAAGCCGGTCCTCAATCCCAGCAAGTCGGGCGTTGAGCATTTGCCCGAGCGTGCTAGTCAAGGACCGCTTCAGCTCCTCGACTAGTTCCTCTGCCCCAATCCCAGCCAAGGGTGTTGCCCGCGTTCCAGGAGTGGCCACTGTGGCGGCGGTGTTAGCCGCAGCTACCTCTGACTAAGCTTCGTTGAAGCCGCGACGCAGCGTCTTCACCTCCGCTTTGCACGACTCCACTTCGAGTCGTAGGCGGCTGTTTTCCGCCCTTAGGCGCCGCGTCTCCTCTGCCTCGCTTCTGCTCGCCAGAGCATCCACAACCTCCCTAAGACCCGATGCGGACATTTTCAGGCGAGCCACAAACTCGCCCTTCAGGTTGCCCGACTTCTTGGCCACCTCCAGAATGCCAGCGAGCTCTTTGCCCGCGTATGCCCTCAGTTCTTGGGCGTTCAGCATGCTGATATCATCAGCCCTCACGATGACATCGGACTCGTTGCCAGTGTCTGTCGCGAGGTCTGAACCAGCACCCGCCCCCTTCTTCTTTCTCTCGTACTGCCTGCGACGCAGTACGTCGTCCAGTTCGCTATCTAGCGGCACCGGAGCAGGCTTGAGGAAATCCGCTTGCGAAGATCCCGCCTTGGCAGTGTTTCCTCTTCCTCTCCTCGCCGAGTTAACCTTGGCAGCCGCCATACCCTCGGTCTCCGTGTCTGAGTCTAAACCTTCAGGCACGAAGAACGAAGAAGACGGCCGCTTCCGGCCACTCATCTTCCCAATGACGGCCTCAGTACCGTTCGACACGTCTTACTCAGACGCTCCGTCTGAAATGTCAGAATCACGCTGAGAAGTGCTTCTTGGTCGGCCGTGAGAAGGGCGTTTTATAAATTTGCCCTTCGCATCACGCAATGGACGCATTGCCACGTCAGACGCAAGCGTCTTTCCATCGTCACTATGCGCAGATGCGCATTTTAACTCTCCTTTTTCACCACTCTCTACCGTCCTTAACCTAAGGTTTTTTATATTTTCACAATTCATAATTAGATCCCACGAGTAAGTGGGAAGGGTGGGTCGCCCCGGACAGTGCCCACTGTAACCGCTCAGGGAAGTCTAACGTAACCCGCTCAGGGGAGCGACAATTCCCTGGTGGGGGACGCAGTAGCGACTGAAACTCCGTTCAGCCTTCCAGACCTCACGCCGCGCCGCCGCTTGCCTTTGGGTAATTTTTTATAGAGGTTGTTTTCCTCGTAGCCCGGGCGACCAAGCCAAGGCCTATCGGTCCCGCGCAGACCACAAAACGTGACTGCGGCCATGTTGCGGGCTGACCATTATGAACCGGTGGCAGGGAAGAAACTCCCACTGCCTGCCCGGCGGCAGGGTGAGTGCACGCCAAGGCCCGACTCCTCCTCTCCAGTTAGCCTTAAAGCTAAACACCTCTAACTGCGGCAACACCGCCAGCAGAGCACCAGCCAACTCGGGACCCCGCGAGGAGACTGACCCATACAGCCGACCCACAGGAAACCAAGCCAGACGACATCTCACCAGCAGTGCCAGCCACCATCCTAAGACGAATCCTAGAATCTCCTCACAGACGGCTAGCCCGTCAAATCCTCATCCACTACGCTCTCTGCTACTGAGAGAGACGTGCGGAGAAGATATCTTCCTACAATTTCCCCCTAACTATTCCCCCCTGCATTCCAAGCCCTACCCTACCAAGCGAATAAGATATTGGAATGACCCAACTCAATTCAAACCCCCACAACACAGAATCCCAAGAACCCTACCCCACCGACAAAATGCCGGCGCCTGGTGGTTTTAGTTACGTCTATTTCTGATGGAAATAGACCTAAAACAGGCAGCAACCGCGAGAAGGCCGACCCCACCAGACTTGCCTTGGGGATCTTCACGACTGATGCGCTCTCTTCCAAGACCATTCGCCTCCCTACTCGCTCACTTCCCTGAGCTGAGTAAAGAAGGCCTGAATTTATCCAATACAAGCGACCGAAGTCGCAAGCTAGGCATAGCAACTACTAATGGATAAACCCAGACCCGCCCAACCTAACCTTTTTTTTTTTTTTTTTTTGACGCTGGGAAAAATGCGTTACGCATGCCCCCCCATCGGAGGATGGGGGGGGGGTATGTGGGACTCCCCGGTCTAAACAAGACCGGTATACCCACTAAACGACCCAGCGGCACTCCGGCATCGTCTGCGTGGAGGAGGATTGGAAAACCGGCAGAGCCTTTACTTCCAATCCCCCGCCGACGACCACCCGCCTTTACAGCGGGGCCTTCACACCCCTCCCGACAGGGAGAGGCCCGGGAACAACCGTGAGTGCTCGGTCATTCCCGCCCGGCGGAAGTGAAGAATAAGTGCAATGCGGGAGAAGGCACCCCCGCGCCTGTCTCCCGCTATCCTCCACCAGGAGGGGGAAGGCGATTTTCGTGCAATCGCCTTCTCCTACCCCTTCTTCGCCTGCGAAGCGGTGCAGCGAGGGGATCATCCTCCCGCGCGCGCTCCGCTGCCTCCTTTTGGGACATTACGTTCTCGCAAAAGGCGGCTACGGCTGCCCAAGCCTCCTCGCTTCCCAGCATGGATATGACCATGCCTGGCAGCAAGAGGTCCAGCCCGACTGCTACCACTAAGTTGCGGCGCAGCTCGGACCACGACGGGCACACCTCGAGGGTATGCTGCACCGTATCCTCTGCCGCACCACAATCGTGGCACGACGGGGTCACCTCTCTTCCTATTCGGTGCAGGCATGATCCGAAGCAACCATGCCTGGACAACACCTGCACCAGATGAAAAGAAAGGAAGCCGTGGGACCGCCCGAGCCAGTCTTGCAGAACCGGCCCGAGCGCGTCCAGCGTTCGGCGGCCAAAGGCGGCAGAAGCGAGGTCCTCCGTCCAATGGTGGACGATCGCGGCCTTCGCCTCACGCCGGACGGCCTCCCGCTCTTCCTGGGCTAGGAGCTCACCGAGCGCCCTACGCCCTGCCGTCCACTCATATACTCTGGCGAGCACCCACGCCTCCAGCTCCCAAGGAGGGGTGCCAGCCAAAGCGCACGCCGCCGCGAAACTCACTGAGCGGTAAGCCCTCGCTACCCGCTGTGCAATGGCCCTTTGGGGCCTGCGGATTGCGGTCGCGTTCTCCCTCCTGTGGAGACAGTCCGCCCAGATGGGTGCCCCGTAAAGGGCCATACTCTTAAGTATGCCGGCATACAAATGTCGGCACCGCGCCTTGGGTCCTCCCAGATTTGGGAGAAGCCACGCGAGCGCAGCCGCGGCCTTCAATAGGCGCGTCGACAGCCCGCTGAAGTGCGGGCCGAAGCGCCACCTGCTGTCTAGGATGAGACCCAGATATTTCATCTGAGTCTTCATCTCGACCCTGACGCCCTCCACAACTATGTGGGCATCAGGAGGGATGCGCTGCCTAGGCCCGTGAAAGAACACGGCCTCGGTCTTGTGCAGCGCAACCCTCAATCCCAAGCGGCGGATCCTTCCCGCGACCAAGGATCCACCAGCCGGTGCCAAACTGGCCGCTTCTCTGAAATCCCTCCCCCGGGCAGTGAGGAGAGTGTCATCCGCGTCGCAGATGACACTCGTGCCACGGAGGAGAGTTCCCCGCAGGAGCCAGTCGAAGCCGATGTTCCACAGGAGTGGTCCTAGGACGGACCCCTGCGGAACACCGGACTCCGCGCCGTACCGCCGTAGCTGGCCCGCTTTATCTACAAGGAGGACTGCACGGTCCTCCAGGTAGTTTGTTAGGAGGCTCCGCAGGTACTGAGGCACTCCATGGTAGCAGAGCGCCTCTAGTATAGTCGGGTGGGGGATGGAGTTGAAGGCGTTGGCTATGTCAAATGACACAGCCAACACTCCGTCCCCAGACCCCACGGCATCACTCACTTGGCCCTTCAGTCAGGCCAACGCGTCCACCGTCGAACGCCCCACTCGGAAACCGAACTGGGCGTCCGACAAGTTCGGCCCCACGCCCCTCAGGTGGCCATTCAGCCGAGCGGCGGCGATCCCCTCGAATGATTTACCAGCCTCATCAAGCAGAACGATGGGCCGGTATGGCGAGGGGGATTCCGCCGGGCGTCCCTCCTTACGGAGAAGGCAAAGCTGCCCCTCCTTCCAGGGTTTCGGAAACCTTCCAGCCGCGAAACACGCGCTGAAGAGGTTCCGAAACCTCTCCTCCATTTGGGAGGCGGCGATGGCCACCACCCGTGCAGGGACGCCGTCCGGCCCGGGAGCCGTCTTCTTAGCGCGGAGGCGGAGCGCCGCCACTCCTAATTCCACCTCCGTGACCGGAGGGACCTCTTCTTGCGGCGGAACCGCCTCCCGTGTGGGGTTCATCACTGGTGGGGCGAAGCTGGCCCCAGTCGGGAACAAGGACCGAACCACCCCATCCACCAATGCCGGCTCGAGGGACTCCGTCAGCGAAGGACCAAAGGGGCGCAGTTTGTTCCATGCCGCCTTGTATGGTCTCCCATACGGGTCCCTGTCGAGACCCTCCAGCATCTCGGCTCGCGCCGCGTCTTCGGCGGCAGCCATTGCCGTTTTGAGGACCTTCTTTGCGTAAGAGGCGTAGAGAAGGTCCTCGTTTTCTGAGTCTCGCCGGCTGCGTCGTCGACTCCGCGTGTATTGCCGCCTTGCCGCCACGCAGGTGGCCCGGAGCTCCGCTAACCCCTCGGACCACCAATATACGGCGCGACGGGGAAGTAGACGGCGAGACCGCGGTATGCTGGAATTGCACACCTCGGTCAGGGACCTCCTAAGTTGGGCCGCTGCGGAATCGACGTCGACAGGAGGCGTGAGCCAGTCTTGGACGAACGCCGCCTCCTTAGCCGCCTCACGGTTGAGGCGGATGAGAGCCCACCGTGGAAAGGCAGATCGACCCGAGGAGCGCGACCTCCGGAGGCTCTGGGTGGAGATGTCGAACCGCACATATCGGTGGTCCGACAAAGTCTCCACCATCTCCACCCGCCAGTTTACAACGCGGGTGGCCAAAACGGGGGTGGCGAACGAGACGTCAACCACCGACCCTCCCCATCGCCGCACACACTTCTGGATCGTCCCTCTGTTGAGAAGCGACACTCCAGACGCAACCGCCCAAGATTCAACGGCGGGACCCCGGACGTTGCAGGAGGCGACCGGGTTGCCTCAGGCCACCGATTTCGCATTTAGGGGACCTAAAACGGCGACCTGTCGCGGCGCCGCCCTACCCATAACCGCGGTGAGGATTTCGAGAAAGTTCTCGAAATCCTGGAGAGGGCGGTTTGGGGAGAAATAGACGCCCACCAGGGCTATATCCCCCCACGCGGCGGCCACGTATCCCGGTCCCCTCTCTAAGAGCGAGAGGGGAGGGGAGTCTGTGGAAGACCGCGCCACCAATGCCACCAAGCCCTCCTGATCACCCAGCCAACGTCCGGGGACCGAGTAAGGCTCGGAGACGACAACTACGTCCATCAACCACTCAGCCATGGCCTGCATCAGCAGGTCCTGGGCTGCCTTGCAGTGGTTGGTGTTCGCCTGGAGAAAGCGATGTCCGGTCCCATCCATCATTCGGACATCGCACCCTTCTCGTCAGCCACCGAGGTCCCGGCTTCAGGGACGATGGCGGTGGCGGTAGCGGCAGGCGGGCTCGGTGCCTGCACTTTGCCCTACTTAGGGGGAGGATTGCAATTCCTCCCCTTCATAATGTGCCCCGCTGGGCGGCCGCTGGCTGCGCACACTGCACAGTGTGGCGTGGCGGCCTTGCAGGAGGCGGACTTGTGCCCCTCCTTGCCGCATCGGTAGCAGCTGTCCGCTCTATCCACCTTGGATGGACAGAGGGCCCGCGTGTGCCCGATTCCGAAGCACTTGAAGCAGCGTAGAGGCTGATCTTCAAGCGCCCGGACTCTGCAGGAACTAAGCCCTACAGGAAGCCGTCCTTTGGCAAGGACGGCTTTAGCCGTGGCGACGGGGCACTCAAGGCGGATAGTGCCCATGCCGCCGCGGCCGTGCCTGATGTCCCGACTCTGCACCGCTGTGACGCCGCAGCCCCCTGTTGCTGCGATCGCCAACACCACATCCTCTTTGGTGACCGAGTCATCTAGATCGGTCACCTCTAAAGCCGCAGACCTAACGGGCCTGACGACCTTAGCCGCGTCCGCGATGGCCTCTCGCAATTTGCTTGCGAAGAGGTCCGCTTTGGCGCTGCCTTGGGCCCCCGGGAACTCAAAGATTCGAGCCCCGGCTTGGGTATGGCGGCATGCGACTGTTCCGATCCCTAGTTCGGTGGGATCGACGTTGGTACGAGCCTGCTTGAGGACGGACTCGTACGTCTCACCTCGCTCCGCAGCCTCAGCCGCAGCGGGCCATCCCCCGGGGGCTCTGGGTGGAGACGATGTCGAACCGCACGTATCGGTGGTCCGACAAAGTCTCCACCGTTTCCACCAGCCAGCCGACGACGCGGGCGGCAAGTGCGGGGGTGGCGAACGACACGTCCACCACCGTCCCTCCCCGTTGCCGCACACACGTGTAGGCCGTCTCTCTATTTAGGAGGGACACGCCCGACGAGGCCGCCCAAAATTCGACGGCCCGCCCGCAGACGTTGCAAGAGGCGGCCCGGTTGCCCCAGGCCGCCGACTTGGCGTTCAGGTCGCCCAATACGGCGACCTGGCGCGGCGCCGCCCTACCGACTACTGCGGTCAGGACTTCGAGAAAATCCTCGAAGTCCTGTAAAGGGCGGTTAGGGGAGAAATAGACCCCCACCAGGGCTATTTCTCCCCACGCGGCGGCCACGTATCCCGGTCCCCTCTCTAAGAGCGAGAGGGGAGGGGAGTCCGTGGAAGACCGCGACACCAACGCCACCGAGCCGTCCCGATCACCCAGCCAACGGCCAGGGACAGAGTACGGCTCGGCGACCACCGCACCGTCTACTAACCACTCAGCCAGGGCCTGCATCAGCAGGTCCTGGGCTGCTTTACAGTGGTTAGTATTCGCCTGTAGGATGCGATGTCCGGACCTATCCATCATTTGGACATCGCACCCCCCTCGTCGGCCACCGAGGTCCCAGTCTCAGGGACGACGGTGGTAGCGGCAGGCTGGGACGGCGCCTGCGCTTTGCCCTTCTTTGGGGGAAGATTGCAGTTCCTCCCCCTCATCACGTGGTCCGCCGGGCGGCCACTGGCGGCGCACACCGCGAAGTGCGGCTTGGCGGCCGTGCAGGAGGCGGACATGTGCCCCTCCTTACCGCAGCGGTAACAGGCGTCCGACCTGTCCACCTTGGACGGACAGAGGGCCCGTGTGTGGCCGATTCCGAAGCACTTGTAGCAGCGCAAAGGCTGCTCACCAAGTGCTCGGACCACACACGACCCAAACCCGACGGCAAGCCGTCCCTTGGCAAGGACGGCCTTAGCTGCGGTGACCGGGCACTCCAGGCGGATTGTGCCCATGCCGCCGCGGCCGGGCCTGATAGCTCGACCCTGTACCGCTGCGGTGTTGCAGCCCCCTAATGCTGCGAGCGCCGCCACGACCTCCTCTTTGGTGACCGAATCGTCCAGATTGGTCACCTCGAGGGCCGCCGACTTGACGGGCCTTACCACCTTGGCCGCGTCCGCGATGACCTCTTGCAACTTCGTTGCGAAGAGGTCAGCGTTGGTGCCGCCCTGGGCCCCCGGGAACTCGAAAATACGAGCCCCGGCTTGGGTCTGGCGGCACGTGATGGCGCCGATTCCCAACTTGGTGGGATCGGCGTTGGTACGAGCCCGTTTCAGCACGGACTCGTACGTCTCACCACGCTCCGCAGCCTCCGCGGTGAGCGTCACCACGACGGCCGCGGTTTTGGGAGAAACTAGGGTTTTTCTCCCACCGGCAGGGGCCCTTTTAGCTGCCGGAGCAGCGGTGGCGGGCTTAGGGGCCGACTTTTGCCCCTTCCCCTTCCCCTTCCCCTTGCCGGTCGTCTGGGACGGGCAGGGAGGGGAGATGTTGGCTGGGGAGGCAGGGGCGGCGGCCGCTCTCGCCTTCTTGGCCTTGCCCTTCTCTTTTTTGACCACCTTCGTCCACGGCTGGGTGGACGGGGTGGTGGAAGGGAGAAGGGCGTCCTCCCTTTGGGAGGATGGCCCAGACTCGCACGGCCTCTTGTCCGCCGCGAGGGGCGGTCGGAGGCGCTTTTCGGGCAAGAGCCTGCCCTCGATGCCAGCGAGGCAGGCTCTCGTAAATGCCCTTTCCTCCATCACAACCTTGCGGATGACATCCTCAAGGTTGGAAGAGGAGGAAGGGCCCTCCACCGCAGGTCTCGGCTCAGCTTGGGTTGGCTGGGCCGTGACCTCAGCCAGCTTCTTATGCAGCTGGCTGACCTCCGACTGCAGGCGATCTAACTTCGCCTGCAGTTGCCGCGTCTCGTCGGTGGCTGTGCGTTGCACCAGCTCCCGGACGATGCCACCCATGCTGGCGGCTCTGCATTTAAGGGACTTTTGGAATGTCCCTTTTAGATTGGAGGACTTAGAGGCGACCACCCTGATCTCCTCTTCGTCCTCCTGCGCCATGCGCTCCAGCTCGGCCAGCGAGTGGTCCGCGTATAAGACGCTAGACGCACCGTACCCGGACTTAGCCCGGGCGGCCTGCGCCTGCATCTCCTTCGCGGCGACCCTCTCTTCCAGGTCTTCCTGGAACTGAGCCCTTCGTGCGAGGTCCAACTGACGTTGGGCGTCCGCCAGACCCACGTCGTGGGTGTCCACCACAGTGGAAGGCTTTTTGGCCTTCGCCTTCTTTTTTGGCTTAGCACTCCTCGTGGAGTCCGAGGAGCCTTCGCCGCCGTCCTTCAGGAAGGATCGCTTCCGCTTTTGTAAGCGACTTTCGGCTTCCATCGCCGAACTTCCGTCCGACTCTGGAACGAGCGACTCGTTGTCGGAGTCCGACAACACGTCGACCGACAGCCTGCGGAACATGCTACCCGGTGATGGGCGGCAAACCTCCGACGCCATACTGGCATCGCCGGCGTGGCCCTGAGAAGGGCCTTTGGTTTGGCCCTGAGAAGGGCCTTTGGTTTGGCCCTGAGAAGGGCCTTTTGGTTGGCCCTGAGAAGGGCCTTTTGGTTGGCCCTGAGAAGGGCCTTTTGGTTGGCCCTGACAAGGGCCTTTTAAGAACCGCCCGGAGGCGTCCCGCGATGGTAGCTTAGGCATAGCCGCCGCAAGTGTTGAAGAGTCCGCAAAAAAAGTCTTCAACGCACAGTGCACTTTCGCCGATCACTGGCCTGCCACTCCGTTACGGTGACAGGACCAGGTCGTTGCCCGGGGAACGCTACGTGGAAGCAAGCACTGTGGGGGGTTCCCCAGACCCGCCCTACCTAACCTAACCTAACCTAACCTAGTCCGGCGCCAACCGCACTCTGGAGCGCCCCCTTACAAGCCAACCTCCTCGTTAAAAATTCGGCAAAAATCGAAAGTTGTAATTTTTATGGTCGTGCGACATATTAAAATGTGAGAAATCGCGAGGAGCACACGATTGAAAAAACCCCGTTGAAAAAAGTGAAAAACTCGCGAAGTTATTGTGTGTAAAGTGAATTTTTGTGGTTTTTTCAAATTTTGAACTCAAATATTTTGGATTCTGCAGCGACGACCTACAAATATTTTTGTGCCTTCTGGAAGGCCTTTGGAGGACCTTCCGTTTGATATCATCGCCCGATTTTTCTCGCGCAGGAGCGCCGAGAAAAAGTCAAAAAAACAAGTACCACGTGGCCACGAGGTCATCGATCCCGACCACCTGGAATTAAACAAACACCTGGAACAGCGAGGCGCCTTGAAGAGGACCACGGAGGCACTTTCAGAAAGTTTTTAAGTTAAGTTTTAAATTAGATATTAACATTTTCTAATTTTAAAAAATTCATTACTTTTTATTTAAATCTTTTCCATATAAATAAGAAATCGAAACTTAGTAGGTCTAGTGATCCTCTATCACCAGTAAAAAATTGGCAATAGATCGGTTAGCTAGTTTTTGAGTTACGATTTTTTGAATATTTGTTGGCACGAGGTGCCTGAAAAAATTGCAATAGCAAAATTAGAAAATAAGGAGTTTTTACTGTTAAGAAGCTGTATTAGATAATTAGAATTTAAATTTTTCGATTTTTTATCTGCATTTTCTCAAAAATTTTAGGGTTTTTCGTACTTTTAAAATCGGGGGGGGGGGGGGGGGGGTATTTTAAGTAGTCAATAAAATTAAGTGACAGGTCTTCAGAAGACCTTTTCTAGGACCCCAAACACGGTTGTGTTTGGACAAGTGCAGCCAAAGTTAGACCCGAGACGCCCTTTTGGCGGTCATCTTGGAAATTTTTGATCATCCATATCTCCCTCATTTTGTTTGGAAATCGTTTGCGTTTTCGGCGTTGGCTTTGACAGGACTAACTCAACCTAGATCAGCCGTTAAATAGTCATATAGAGTTTAACTCTTAAACACAAAATTGACATCGGGAAGAGATAGATCCTGGCGGGGCCAGTCCGGGAACCCAAAACACCAGTCACCTACGATCAAAAATAGACCAGCGGCGGACTTTTGAATTTTGCGCGGCCAACGTGGCGGCCATTTTGAAAGGTTTAAATAGCCCATAACTTCTCTGTTTTTTTGAGCTATTTGGTTGGGGTTTTCGCTGGTGGCCTTGGCATTGGGGTTTCTATCCTTTGACCACCTTTAGGACTCTACCTAGAGTTTAAAATTTTGACCCATTTTTGACAACATAGAGGGATAGAGCCCCGCGAGTACATCGCGAGGGCCCGGATACGATAGTCTCTATCACTTAAAATTGAGGCTGTAGCGGACTTTAATGATTCGGCGGCCATATTGGACGCCATCTTGTAAAATAATAAACCTTCGTATCTCCCAGACCCGTCGTCCGATCCTGACGGGACTTTTTTAGTTAAATTGACCAGTAGCAGGACTACCTGCCTACGTATAGAGGCAGACTCTACGTAAAGATTTTTTTTTATTTTATTTTTATTTTCTTATGTTTTGTTATTTGTTTTCTTTGCTTTTCTGTGTCTGTATTATCAAAGTAAAGCACGTGCGTGTAGTTGCTGACACATCTAGGTAGAGCTAAAAACTCTACATAGAGCACACTAACTTGACATTTATTTTTGTTTTTAATCTGAAGTGAGTAGTCTTTATCTTCTTTTTGCGTTTTTTATTGCGCCCTTGAATTAGTCTAGTAGAATAGTAATTGGTCTTTAATTTAGTGTAATTTTTTTAACTAACACATACACATAGACCTAGGAAAATAAATTTTAAAACTTATACAAACCTTTACCTAAAATTTTACACTTGACACGTTCTCCTTGCATTTGCACAATTTGATATGTTCGGCTTCCGCACTCCGACAGAGGGCGCAAAGACTGTCAACGAGACAGCTTTGAGCCCCAAAATGACGCAGGATAGCACCTTCCTGATAGACTCCACTCACAAGGAAGCCTTGCGCCCGTCCAAAAGCCCTTCCAACGTAAGAAGGAGCATAGGCGAATGCGAATGGGAAGCAGTAAAGTCCGACGCAAGCCCAAAAAATCAAGGTTCATCGAGCAAAAGCAGCTAAGCTGTAGCTCCAGAGAAGACCTGGATCTGGTGCAGAGCAGGGTAAGGATGGATCCTTATCCATCCTTACCCTGCTCTGCACCAGATCCAGGCCCTTGCCTAAAGGCGGAAGTGGCGAGGGCAGCAAACCCTCTAGTCATCGTCAGGGATGTCCTATTCTACCACACCGACGGAGACATCGTGGATAATATACTGGCGCAAAACAAAAATATTTTAAAAGACGTTAACTTGAAGGATAGCATCGTCAAGATGCGGTACCGGAAAAAGGCACGTAACCCGCTCGAGTGCCATGCGGTACTGGAAGTCTCCCCTTCCATCCACAAAAACCTGGTAGAGGCAGGGAAAATCTATATAGGGATGCAGCGCAGACCTGTATTTGATCAGACCCCACTGGTGCAGTGCACCAAATGCCTTGGCTTCGGTCACACGAAGGTTGTCTGCCGAGAGAGAGACGAGCTCTGCAGTCACTGCGGAAAGGCTCACTCCTGGGAGAAATGTAAGGGGAGACAGGAGGGGAACCCTCCAAAATGCAAAAACTGCTCGGCCGCGCACGGAACCAGCATCAACCTGGTGCACAACTCTTTTAGCAAAGAGTGCCCAGAGAGACTAAAATGGGATGCAATAGCGCGGTCCCGAGTATCGTAGTGCTGAGGGCGTCTCACAGTACCAAAGCTCGGTCCCTCAAAATTTGGGCGGAACAGGTTTGAGGTTTATCCAAGCGAACCTGCAACGCTCAAAACTGGCCACGACGGAATTACTCCAGGTTGCGGTGGACAGGGGCATCACGGTTGCCCTAGTACTGGAACCGTACGTCGGAAAGACCGGCGTCCTCAAACAACATCCTGGAACTAGGGTAATCCAATGCACCCTGAATAGGCAAAAATCTGTGAAGGCTGCCATTATAATTTTCGGTAACCGGCTGGAAGTCATACACGACCCACAGCTGGTAACTGAAACTGAAGCAGCAGTCTTACTAATCGGGGGAGGCCTAAAACTAGGAGTAATATCCGTCTACCTAGAGGGGGACCAGGACATAGTACCGTATCTTGACCGCATCAAAATAGTTTGCAACAAGTTGGACACTCAAAACCTCATCATCGCGGGAGATATAAATGCCTGGAGCCACTGGTGGGGCAGCGTATTTGAGGATGACAGAGGAGAGGCGTATAATGCGTTCCTGAACGAGAAGGAACTCCAAATTTTAAACACCGGAGACACTCCGACCTTCGAGACTTTCAGAAAGGGTAGAGCCTGCAGAAGCATAGTGGACGTCTCCGCTTGCAGCACACCCTTGCTTGGAAGAATCGAGGGATGGAGAGTGGAGAGAGGTCTCGTGACGTCGGATCACAACGCTATCACCTTCACCTTGCGCTTGGGGAGGGCCTTGGAAGTTCTTGGGCCAGATACAACGCGCAAGTATAACACCAAGAAGGTAAAGTGGACCGAATTCACACATTGCTGAAAACCATCCTAGCGGAAAGAGACATCACCACCGTCTCAATTTTGGAGTCCGAAACCCCGAGGGACCTCAAAGATAAGATCACAGCTTACACTGAAGCCATCCACAAAGCCTGCGAACAAACCATCCCCATCGCAGGAAATATGGCGGGCAATCCCCGGCCCCCGTGGTGACCGAAGAAGCTAGAAGATCTGAAAAGAGAGGTCCTTAGAAAAAAGAGGAGGATCAGGAATGCAGCCCCTTGCAAGATAAAAATGGTTATAGAAGAATACCAAAAATGCAAGGCGGAATACGCAGTCATCGCAGATAAAGCCCAAACAGAGAGCTGGAAGGAGTTCTGCACGACTCAGGAATAGGAGAGTATGTGGGATAAAATCTACAGAGTGATCAGGAAAACGTCAGGAAGGCAGGAGGACATGCTCCTGAGAAGCTCTGAAGGTAACACCCTAACTCCAAAACAGTCGGCTGAACTCTTAGCCAGAACTTTCTACCCAGACGACTCCGAGAGTACCGACCAGCCGTTTCACTCGAACCTCCGGAAACAGATGAAGGAGAGTGCCTTGGAAGACCTTTCGGATGATGAACCACCATTTACGGCAGCGGAATTGGAGCAAGTGCTGCAAGCACAAAACCCCAAAAAGGCACCCGGACCAGACGGGCTAACCGCTGACATCTGCGCCGCAGCCATACGATGTGACAGGGAAGTGTTCATGGCGATAGCAAACAAATGCTTGTCGCTAAACCACTTCCCCACTCACTGGAAAATGGCACATGTGGTCATCATTCGGAAGCTAGGAAAGGCAGACTACACTCATACTAAGTCCTACAGACCAATTGGACTACTATCTGTTCTCGGAAAGACCATCGAGAAGTTAATGATTGGTCGACTCCAATGGCATTTACTTCCTACCCTGAACAAAAAGCAGTATGGGTTCATGACGCAGAGAGGAACCGAGGACGCCCTCTATGACCTGTTAGAGCACATAAAAGAAGGAGTAAATAGTAAAAACATCGTACTCCTAATCTCTTTGGACAAGCTGGCCACCACGCGTTGTCGAAGGCACCCTGCCTTCGACAACGCGTGGTGGCCAGCTTTAAAACACCAACTTGTCAAAAAAAGGTGTCCGGGAAATCTGTACCGGATGGTATGTTCGTATTTCACAGACCGAAAGATCACGGTCAACTATGCTAGAGCAGCTTACGAGAAGGAAACTACAAAGGGTTGTGTCCAAGGATCCATAGTAGGACCAATCTTTTGGAACGTCATCCTAGACTAGTTGCTGCAAAGCCTAGAGATGGATGGAGTATACAGCCAGGCCTTTGCAGATGATGTGGTTCTCGTTTTCACAGGAGAGTCGGTGAACAGCCTAGAGCGGTCTGTCAATTCAACGCTGGATAAAGTGACAACGTGGGGAAATCACAACAAACTCAACTTCGCACCGCATAAGACCAACGCGATGCTACTAACGAAGAAGTTGAAATATGAAACCCCACAGCTATTTATGGCCGGAACAAAACTGAACCTCGTTGAGGAGATAAAGTTGCTGGGCCTGATCATCGACCGAAACCTAGTCTTCAAATCCCACGTATCCGCGCAATGCAAGAAAGTAGCTGATATCTACAAACAGCTGGGATGCGCAGCAAAAGTAACATATGGTCTAAACAGCGAGATCACGAGAACCATTTACACCGCGGTGGTGGAGCCTATTATGACATACGCCTCAAGTGCCTGTTACCAATCTGTAGAGCTGCAAATGAATAAAAATCAATTCAATGCGCTCCAGAGAGGATTTGCACAAAAGGTATGTAGGTCATACCGAACGGTCTCACTCACCGCAGCACTGGCACTGTCGGGTCTGCTGCCACTTGATCTAAGGATCCAAGAGGCGGCAAACCTATACAGAGCCAAAAAAGGTCTGGCGAAAGACTATCTCCCACCCGAAACGGAGCTCGAACTCCGAGTGGGATATCTGGAACAGCCCCATCCATCTACCCTAACATCTGTAGAGTACGAACTGCTAGAAGACACCGTCCAGCAGATCACCGGACACCAAATATACACCGACGGCAGCAAAATCGACGGAAAAGTAGGTGCTGCTCTAACCCAGTGGGAGGAGGGAAAGGAGTCAAACTTCGCCACCTTTAAGCTTCACCCTGCGTGCACAGTCTTCCAGTCGGAACTCTATGCACTCCACAGGGCTCTTCAGATAGTAAACTCGAGCAGGGACCCCGTAGTTAGCATACTGAGTGACTCAAGATCGTCCTGCTCCGGAATCCCAGCTTGAACCACCCTCTGGCGAGAAGCATAAAGGAGAACATTGCCAGGATCCAAGAAGGAGGACGAGAGATCCGAATGTTCTGGCTAAAGGCGCACGTAGGCACTGTCGGAAATGAGAGAGCGGACGAGTTAGCGAAAGCTGCAACGCTCGAGGACACCACACAGGACTATGGAAGGATCCCCCTGTCTTACGTTAGGAGGAAGGTTCGTGAAGAATCGATCCGCAAATGGCAGGATCGATACGAAACCTCCAGCACAGGTGCGGTAACGAGAAGGTTCCTTCCAGACGTCCACAGTGCATATCGGAGAACTCGCTCTACAAAATTTACACCAATCCAAGTGCAAGTCTTAACAGATCACGGGGGGATAGCCGAGTATCTTCACAGATTCAGGCTGAAAAACAGCCCGGGATGCGAATGCGACCCGGAAATCTGTGAAACCGTATGGCACATCATACTCGACTGCCATCGTTTCCTAGCGGCTCGAACAGATCTAGAAGCCCGGATTGACAGAAACCTGGTTGAATCGGAACTGGACAACATCGTTGCAGATCCTGATTGTAGGCCGCATTTTCTGTCGTTCGCCGAGAAGATCTTTAGAGCTGCGGCAAGTAGACACACTGATCTTCTGCCCCTCGAGTCACAACCAATACCCGTTAGTCAAGCCACAAGCAGCATCGGCTCTCGGCGGGAACCTATAACCAAAAGCGTCGCTGTCCACACACCCCTCGCTTGCGGGGAGAGAGGGGTGCCTGGGATTAGAATCCGAGGAGTGGCACTCTTCATGGACAGCGCCAACGAGCGGCTTGGAATAGGCTTCTGCCGGACTAGAAATCACTTTTCGATTTCACCTGGCTTGGCATCACTCATAAATGGGAGCACTTCGAAAACGACCATGAGGCGCAAAGTATATAGCGCGTTACCTGAAACGGAAGTGGCAGGCCACCGATGTCGACTAGTCCGATCGTTCTGCTCGCATTGTAAGGCAACTATACCCCTTTCGCACAGGCATGTTCGATGCTCACCATGTTGGGAGAAACGGGCGGAGGAGCGGAAGATCCCCGTGTAATAAGTGTAGACGCGATGACGGTCGGGTATGAGCAGGGAGAAGTCGTAGACCGGCTATGTTATTTAAAAGCCTCAGAACAACATGAAGTGGTCGTGTACGAAGACAGAGGAGAAAACCTAAACTTCCTCAAAGCACACGACCCAAAAACAGCAACCGATAGCTGGGGACATCCCATGCCAACCTCGATCAGCGGATCCGAACGTGTCCAACAGAAAGCAGTCGCCGAAAAAACTGCATTACATCAAAGCAGTGTGCAGGAGCAAAAGAAGAGAGCCAAAGTCGGAGGCCATCTCAAGGGATTTCTAGACACCCTCAGCTCGATGCTGCAAGGGCTGTCAGGAAATCCTTTTCCAACAACGAGATCGAAAGACAAAGAGGCACTCGAAGAAGCTCCAGCAAAAAAGGCGAAACTCAAAGCTCCACTAACGACAGTAATACCTAAGTAATAGTCCATAGTAAAGTTAATGTCAATGTTATCAATAATATATTAATTGTAAGTAATTAAATCCCATAATGTTGTAAATCAATAATTTCACCCATAATGAATAGAACACACTGTAAACAAAGAACAGAACACAATGTAAAGAAACAAACGCCTATATTTAAAAAAAATATATATATGTATAAATATATATATATATATATGAATCAATAGAATAAGTAAATTTTTCCTTAGAAATATATATGTAACATTAAAATCTTAAAATTTATATAGAGTCAATAATATAAGTCTTTTTCCTTACTGAGTAAGCTTTTGTCAATATAAGTAGTAATTAAGGTAATAAATAAAAATAACAAAATAAAAAAAAGCACGGACCACAGAGTCTGTGGAGAGCAGCTGTAATAAAAAAAAAAACCTAACCTAACCTACCCTTACCTAACCTAACCTAACCACCAGGTCCAGGGGGTCCAGATCCAAGGTTCTAGGTTAAGGTCCAGGAGTCCAGGTCTAGGGAGTCCAGGTTCAGGTCCAGAGGTCTAGGTCCAGAGGGTCCAGGTCTAGGGAGTCCAGGTCTTGGGGGTCCAGGTCCAGGTCCAGGGGGTCTAAGTCTAGGGGGTCCAGGTCCAGGGGGTCTAAGTCTAGGGGGTCCAGGTTCAGCGAGTCTAATTCCAGGGGGTCCAGGTCCATAGGATTCAGGTCCAGGAGGTCCAGGTCCAGGGAGTCCAGGTCTAGGTAATCCAGTTCCAGGTCCAAGGGGTCCAGTTCCAGGAAGTCCAGGTCCAGGAGGTCCAAGTCTAAGGGTCCAGATCTAGGGGGGATCCACATGGTCCATGTGCCCCCTGCACATGGACCATGCGGATCCCCCACGGTCCAGGTCCAGGGTGTCTAGGTCCAAGGGGTCTAGGTCCAGAGAGTCCAAGTCTAGGGGTTTCAGGTTCAGGGGGTCCAGGTCTAGGAAGTCCAGAACCAGGGGTCCAGGCTTAGGTCTAGAAGTCCAGATCCAGGGGGTCCAAGTTCAGGTCCAGGGGGTCAAGGTCCAGGGGGTTCAGGTTCAGGGGGATCCAGGGTATTCAGGTCCTGGGGGTCTAGGTCCAGGAGGTCCCGGTCTCGGGAGTCCAGGTCCAGGTGGTCGAGGTCCAGAGGGTCTAGGTCCAAGAACTCCACGTCCAGGGGCATTCCAGGGGGTCCATGTCCAGGGGTAGCAGTTTCAGGGAGTTCTAGTCCAGGGGGTTTAGGTCCAAGGGGTCCAAGTCCAGAGGGTCCAGGTCCAGGAGGTCCAGGTCTAGGGGCTTTCCAGGAGGTCCAGGTCCAGGGGGTCCAGTTTCACGGAGTCTAGGTCTAGGGGGTCCAGGTCCAGGGGGGACAGGTCCAGGGCGTTCAGGTGCAGGGGGTCCAGGTCCAAGGAGTCCAGGTCTAGGGAGTCCAGGTTCAGGACGAATCCAAGAGGTTTAGGTTCAGGGAGTTCAGGTTTAGGGAATTCAGGCCTTGGAAGTTCAGGTCCAAGGAATATTCAGGGGGACTAAGTCCAGGGGCTCCAGGTTTTTGGGTACATGTCAAGGGGGTCCAGGTCCAGAAAACCCAGGTTCAGGGGGTACAGGTCTAGGTCCAGGGGGTCCAGGTCTAGGGCGTCCAGGTCCAGAGAGTTCAAGTCGAGGGGCCAGGTCCAGATGGTCCAGGTCCAGGGGGTTTATATCCAGGAAGTCCAGGTCCAGGGGCTCCAGGTCTAGGGGTCCAGGTTCAGGGGGTCCAGGACCAGAACCAGGGAGTCTAGGTCTAGGGGTCCAGGTCTAGCGGGTCCAGGTCCAAGATGTCCAGGTCCATGGGGTCCAGGACTAGGAGGTTTAGGTCCAAGGGTCCCAGGTCCAAGGGTCCAGGTCCAGGGGGTCCAGGCCTAGGTCCAGGGGTCCAGGTCTACGAGGTCTAGGTCCAGGGAGTCACCAGCTTACTCCCCAAGTCAAGCGTGCGTAAAGAAATTTTACTTAAAAAAACGAGTGTGCTATAAACCTGACTGAAGTAAAACTTATTTTTCATAATTATTATTATTATTTTATATATAGCTCGATTACCACTGACTAATTGACATCATTGTTCTCCCAGATGCCCCCTCGTAGGTAGGAAATGTTTAGTAGGATCGTATAGAGGGAGTTTCTGTGAGTTGGGAATAAATCCTAAAGTCCCCCTTTTGTCCCCAATTCGCTCCCATCCACCTCGTATCTCGGAAAGTATAGGTCTTATAGCGTTGGTGCAAAAACTAATGTTGCAGAGGACATTTTTTTATATCCGGTTCCATGAAAAAAAAATTGACTTTCATACAAAAAAAAAATGTCCCATACAAAATAGTTTTGTGTGAATACCGTACACCGTATATTTCGTTTGCCGTAAGTTTCTTACTGGTTTTGTAGGGAGCCAAACGGCTTGTGGGTACTATAAAATTTATTTTACTGTAATTTTATTTATTGGTGGAGGGGCATGAGATAACTAAATTTTCAAGTTTATTCGACACCCATCATCATCATCATTTTGGAAGTTCATATTTTTTTTTGTTTTTGGAGGGACATAAGGCAACTTTTTAGTAAATTTTCATGTTTATGCGACATCCATCATCATCATCATTTTGGATGTCCCAAATTTCTTTTTTTAGTTTTTGGAGGGGTATAAAGGCAACTTGCTTAGTAAATTTTCATGTTTATGCGACATCCATCATCATTATCATTTTGGATATCTTAAATATTTTTTTTTAGTTTTTGAAGGGGCATAAGGCAACTTGCTTAGTAAATGTTCATGTTTATGCGACTTCCATCATCATCATCATTTTGGATGTCAAATTTTTTAAATTTTTTTTTTTCATTTTTGGAGGGGCATAAGGCAACTTGCTTAGTAAATTTTAATGTTTATGATTGCTTCTACCACCTCGATATCGTCTTTGTTTGCTTCTTTCAATTCGTTGTCGTCTTTGAATGCTTCTTTTACTCTTCCACTTCGATATCCTCTTTGATTGCTTCTTCCACTTCGATATCCTCTTTTATTGCTTTTTAAATTTATTATCCTATTCGATTGCTTCGTTAAATTGGATATCTTATTTGATAGATTCTTCCACTTTGATATCTTCGTTGATTGCTTTTTCCACTACGATATCCTCTCAACAAAATTATGATTTTTCTAAAAAAAAATTAATTGCTCGTATCTTCTAAGCTGAAGCAGTTAGGCATAGTAAAGTTTACAAAATTGTAGTAAAAATTTTTGGTGGAATCGTTTTTTTTATTGTCATCATCGATCTTGATAGGTATCCTTTTTGATTTCTTCTTTCACTTCGGTATCTTCTTTGATCGTGGTTTTTACTTCGGTATCTTCTTTAAATGCTTATTCAAATTCGATATCGTCTTTGATTGCGTCTTCCACATGGTTATTCTCTTTTATTGCTACTTTCACTTCGATATCGTCTTTTATTGCTTCTTGCACTTCGATATCCTCTTTTATTGCTTTTTTTTAATTTAATATTCTATTCGATTGCCTCGTTAACTTAGATATCTTATTTAATAGATTCTTCCACTGTGATATCTTCGTTGTATGCTTCTTCCACTACGATACCCTTTCAACAAAATTATGATTTTTCTTAAAAAAACTATAATTGCTTGTATCTCATAAACGGAAGCAGTTAGGCATAGTAAAGTTTACAAAATGTTAGTACAATTTTTTGGTAGAATCGATTTTTTGTTGTCATCATCGATCTTGATAGGTATCCATTTTGATTTATTTTTTCACTTCGGTATCTTCTTTGATCGTGTTTTCTACTTCGGTATCATCTTTGAATGCTACTTCCACTTCGATATCGTCTTTGACTGCTTCTTCCACTTCGATATTCTCTTTTATTGTTTTTATTAATTTATTATCCCATTCGATTGCTTCGTTAACTTCGATATCTTATTTGATAGATTCTTCCACTTCGATATCTTCGTTAATTGCTTCTTCCACAACGATATCCTCTTAACAAAATTATGATTTTTCTTTAAAAAATTTTAGTTCCTTGTATCTCCTAAACGAAAGCAGTTAGGCATATTAAAGTTTACAAAATGGTAGAACCAATTTTTAGTGAAATCGTTTTTTATAATCATCATCGACCTTGATAGGTATCCGTTTTGATTTCTTCTTTCACTTCGGTATCCTCTAAGATCGCTTCTTCCACTTCGATATCGTCTTTGATTGCGTCTTCCACTTCGATAGCCTCCTTGATTACTTCTTCCATTTCGATACCCTCTTTAATTTCTGCTTCCATTTATCTTCTTTGATCGTGTTTTCTACTTCGGTATCGTCTTTGAATACATATTTCAATTTGATATCGTCTTTGATTGCGTTTTCCACTTGGATATTCTCTTTTATTGCTACTTACACTTCGATATCGTCTTTGACTGCTTTTTTCACTTCGATATCCACTTTTATTGCTTTTTTTTATTTAATATCCTATTTGATTGCTTCGTTAACTTCGATATCTTAGTTGATAGATTCTTCCACTTCGATATCTTTGTTGATTGCTCCTTCCGCTACGATATCCTCTCAACAAATTATATTTTTCTTAAAAAACTTTAATTGCTTGTATCTCCTAAACGGAAGCAGATAGACATAGTAAAGTTTACAAAATGGTAGTACAATTTTTTAATGAAATCGTTTTTTTATTGTCATCATCGATCTTGATAGGTATCCTTTTTGATTTCTTCTTTCACTTCGGTATTTTCTCTGATCGTGTTTTCTACTTCGATATCCTCTTTGAATGCTTATTCCAATTCGATATCGTCTTTGATTGCGTCTTCTACTTGGATATTCTCTTTTATTGCTACTTCCACTTCGATATCGTCTTTGACTGCTTCTTCCACTTCGATATCCTCGTTTATTGCTTTTTTAAATTTAATATCCTGTTCGATTACTTCGTTAACTTCGACATCTTATTTGATAGATTCTTCCACTTCGATATCTTCGTTGATTGCTTCTTTACTACGATATCCTCTCAACAAAATATGATTTTTCTTAAAATAAACTTTAACTGCTTGTATCTCCTAAACGGAAGCAGTTACGCATAGTAAAGTTTACAAAAAGGTAGTACGAATTTTTGGTGGAATCGTTTTTTATTGTCTTTATCGACCGAGAAATCAAAAAGGATACCTATCAAGGTATCCTTTTTGATTTCTTCTTTCACTTTGGTATCCTCTTTGATTGCTTCTTCCACTTCGATATCGTCTTTGATTGCGTCTTCCACTTCGATGGCCTCTTTGATTACTTCTTCCATTTTGATACACTCTTTAATTTCTGCTTTCACTTGGATATCTCTTTTCATTGCTTCTTCTATTTAGATAACCTCTTTGATTGCTTCATCCACTTGGGTATCCTATTTGATGGCATTTTCTACTTGGATATTCTTTTTGATTGCATATTTCCCTTTGATATCCGTTTTGACTGCTTTTTCTACTTGGGTGTCCTCTTTGAATGCTTTTTCCGTTTTGATATCCTCTTTGATGATTGCTTCTTCCACTTCGATATCCTCCTTGATTGCTTCTTCTATTTTGTTATCCTCTTTAATTGCTTTCTCATTTTCGATATCCTCTTTGATTGCATTTTTCTTCGATATCCTGTTTGGTTGCTTCTTTCACTTCAATATCCTCTTTGATTGCTTCTTCTACCAACAGAAAAACACGCGAGCTGCAAGCAGCTCGCGCACCATGCGACCTCTAGTTATATTATATACAGCTCGATTACCACTCACTCATTGACATAATTGTTCTCCCAGATGCCCCCTCGTAGAGTAGAAATGTTTGGTAGGTTCGTAGAGAGGGAGATTCGGTGAGTTGGGAATAAATCCTAGAGTGCCCCTTTTGTCCCCCATTCGCTCCCATCCACATCGTATCTTGGAAAGTAAAAGACTTAGAGCATTTAAGACAAAACTAATGTTGCTCAGGACATTTTTTTATATCTGAATATATTAAAAAATATCGTCTATCATACAAAAAAAAATTGTCCCATACAAAATATTTTTGTGCAAATACCGTACACCGTATATTTCGTTTGCCGTAACTTTTATACCGTTTTTGTAGGGAGCCAAACGGCTTGTGGGTACTATAAAATTTATTTTACTGTAATTTTATTTATTGGTGGAGGGGCATGAGATAACTTAATTTTCATGTTTATTCGACATCCATCATCATCATCATTTTGGAAGTCCAAATATTTTTTTCTTTTGGAGTGGCATAAGGCAACTTGCTTAGTAAATTTTCATGTTTATGCGGCATCCATCATCATCATTTTGAGATGTCCCATGTGTTTATAGATTTTGGAGGGGCATACGGCAACTTTGAACTTAATGCGCGAAGGCCTCAATCGAGTCTCCCAACGGGTACGACTTAAAATGAACATGGACAAGACGAAAATCATGTCGAATGTCCATGTCGTCCCTGCCCCAGTTATGGTTGAGAACTCGGCTCTTAAAGTTGTCGACGCGTATGTATACCTAGGACAAACAGTCCAATTAGGTAGGTTCAACTTCGACAAAGAGGTCAATCGTCGAATCCAACTCGGATGGGCAGCGTTTGGGAAACTTCTCAACGTCTTTTCGTCCAACATACCTCAGTGCTTTAAGACGAAAGTCTTCAATCAGTGTGTGTTACCACTGATGACATATAGAACCGAGACGTGGTCCTTCACTATGAATAAGCTCAGAGTCGCTCAACGAGCTATGGAAAGGGCTATGCGCGGATTTTCTCTACGGGATCGAATCAGAAATGAGGAGATACGTAGGAGAACTCAAGTCACCGATATAGCCCGACGGATTATCACGTTGAAGTGGCAATGGGCAGGCCATATAGCGCGCAGAACGGATGGCCGATGGGGCCGGAAAGTTATCGAATGGAGGCCACGGACCGGCAAGCGCAGCGTAGGACACCACAAGATGGGCAGACGACTTGGTAAGAACCGCAGGTCGGCGTTGGATGCAGGCCGCTTCCAACCGCAGTTCCTGGAGATCAATGAGGGAGGCCTTTGTCCAGCAGTGGACGTCCTACGGCTGATAAATGATGATGATGATAAAGGCAACTTTCTTCGTAAATTTTCAAGTATATGCGACATCTACAAGGATCACTTTGAAATGTCCAGAATGTCGAGGTCCAGGGGTCCAGGTCTAGAAAATCCAGGTCCAGGAGGGGATCCAGGGGTCTAGGTCCAGGGGGTTGAGGTCTAGGGAGTCCAGGTCCAAGGGGTCCAGCTCCAGGGGGTCCAGATCCAAAGCGTCAAGGTCCAGCAGTCCAGGTCTAGGAGGCCAAGTCCAGAAGGGATATAGGGGGTCCAGGTCTAGACGGTACAGATCTAGGGAGTCCAGGTCCAAAGGGTCCAGGTCCAAGGAATCTAGGTCTAGTAAGTCAAGGTCTAGGGAGTCCAGGTCCAGGGGGTCCAGGACCAGAAGGGATCCAGGGTATCCAGGTCCAGGAGGTCTAGGTCCAGGAGGTGCAGGGTGGATCCAGGGTATCCAAGTCCAGGGGGTCAAAGTCCAGAAGATCAAGGTTCAGAAAGTAAAGATCCAGGGGGTCGAGATCCAGGGGTCCAGGTCCAGGAGGTCCAGCTCCAGGGCTTACAGGTCCAGGGGTCCAAATCCAGAAGGTCCAGATTAGAAAGTAGAAGTCCTAGTCCAGGGGGTCCAGATCCAGAGGGTCAAGGTCCAAGGCGTCCAGGTCCAGAAGGGATCCAGAGGGTCCAGATTCAGACGGTCCAGGTCTAGGGGGTTTGGGTCTACGAGGTCCAGGTCCAAAGGGTCCAGGTCCAAGGATTCTAGGTCCAGTAAGTCAAGGTCTAAAGGGTGCAGGTCCAGGGGGCCCAGGTCCATGGGGTTCAGGTCCAGGGAGGATCAAGGGTATCCAGGTCCTGGGGGTCTAGGTCCAGGAGGTCCAGGTTCAAGGAGTCCAGGTCCAGGTAGTCGAGATCCAGATGGTCTAGGTACAAGAAATCCAGGTCCAGGAGCGTTCCAGGGGAACTATGTCCAGCGGTACCAGTTACAGAGAGTTCAGGTCCAGGAGGTTCAGGTCCAAGGGGTCCAAGTCCAGAAGGTCCAGGTCTAGGGGGTTCAACTCCAGGGGCTTTCCAGGGAGTCTAGGTCCAGGGGAACCATTTTCAGGGAGTCCAGGCCTAGGGGGTCCAGGTCCAGAGGGTCCAGGTCCAGGGGGTTCAGGTCCAGGGGGGATCCAAGGGGTCTATGTTCAGCAAGTCCAGGTTTAGGGGGTCTAGATCCAGGGGGTCCACGTTCAAGGGGGATCCAGGGGATCCAGGTCCAAAAGGTTCAAGTCCAAGGGGTTTAGATCAAAAAGTACAGGTCCACGGGGTCCAGTTCCCGAGGATTTAGGTATAGTTCCGGGGAGTCCAGGTCCAGGGGGTCCAGGTCCAGGAGGTCCAGGTCCAGGGGGTTTAGGCTTAGGAGGTCTAGGTCTGGGAAGTCCAGATCTAGGGGTCCAGGTTCAGGTCCAGGAGTCCAGGTCCCGGGAGTTCAGGTTCAGGTCCAGGAGTCTAGGTCCAGAGGGTCCAGGTCTAAGGAGACCAGGTCCAGGGGGTCTAAGTCTAGGGGGTCCAGGTCCAGGGAGTCTAAGTCCAGAGAATTCAGGTCCAGGAAAACCAGGTCCAGGAGGTCCAGGTCCAGGGTGTCCAGGTCCAAGTGGTCTAGGTCCAGGGGGTCAAAGGTCTAGGGGTTCAGATTCAGGGGATCCAGGTTTAGAAAGCAAGGTCCAGGAGGTCCAGGTCTAGGGGGTCCAGGTGCAGGTTGTCCTGGTCTAGGTGTTCTAGTTTCAGGGGGTTCAGGTCAAGGTCCATAGGGTCTAGGTTTAGGTCTAGGTAGTCCAGGTCCAGGTCCATGGGGTCAAGGTCCAATGGGTCCAGCATCAAGGAGTCCAGGCCTATGGGGTCCAGGTCCAGGGGATCCAAGTCCAGGTCTAGGTCCACGAACTCTTGGTCCAGGGGGTCAAGGTACAAGAGAATCCAGGTCTAGGGTGTCCAGGTCTAGGGAGTCCAGGTCCAAGGGGTCCAGGTCCAGGGCGTCCAGGTCTAGGGCATCCAAGTCGAAGGGGTCCAGGTCCAGGTCTAGGTCTACGAGGTCCAGGTCCAGGGGGTCCAGGTTCAGGGGATCCAGGTCCAGAGAGTAAAGGTCCAGGGAAAATCCAGGGGTCCAAGTCCAGGGGGTCAACGTCCAAGGAGTCCAGTCCCAGGGTGTCCAGGTTCAGGAATTCCAGATCCAGGAGGTCTAGGTCCAGGGGGTCCAGGTTCAGGAACTTCAAATCCAGGCGGTCCAGGTCCGGGTACCAGGTCCAGGAGGTATCCAGGGGATCCAGGTCTAGGGAATCTAGGTCCAGGGAGTTTAGGTCCAGGGGTCCTGGTCTAGGGGAATCAGGTCCAGGGGTCCAGGTCCAGGGGTTCCGGGACCAGGGGATCCAGGTCCAGGGAGTCTAGGTCCAGGAGGGATCCAGGAGTTTCAGGTCCAGGGGTTTCAGGTCCAGAGGGTTCAGGTCCAGGGGGTCAAACGTAAGCAGATAGACATAGTAAACTTTTAAAAATGGTAGTGCAAATTTTAAGTGGAATCGTTTTTTTATTGTCATTATCGACCTTGATAGGTATCCTTTTTGATTTCTTCTTTGACTTCGGTATCATCTTTAATCGTGTTTTCTACTTCGATATTCTCTTTGATTGCTTATTCCACTTCAATATCGTCATTGATTGCGTCTTCCACTTCGATGGCCTCTTTGATTACTTCTTCAATTTCGATACTATCTTTAATTTCAGCTTCCACTTGGATATCCTCTTTGATTGCTTCTTCAATTTAGCTAACTTCGTTGATTGCTTCATCCACTTGAGTATCCTCTTTGATCGCGTTTTCTACTTGGAAATCCTTTGGATTGCATTTTTCCTTTTGAACTCCTTTTTGACTGCTTTTTCCACTTGTATGTCCTCTTTGAATGCTTTTTACATTTTGATATCCTTTTTGATGAATGCTTTTTCCACTTCGATATCCTCCTTGATTGCTTCTCCTACTTCGATATCCTCTTTGTTTGCTATTTACTATTTGGATATCCTTTTTGATAGATTCTTTCACTTCGATATCCTCTTTGATTGCTTCTTCTACAAACAGAAAAGCACGTAAGCTGCGAACAGCTCGCGCACCACCAAACCTCTAGTATTTATTCTATAACTCGTTTATAAAGATATATTTTTCACTACAAAGTATCATAAAAAAAACATTATGGTAAAAAATATAGTTATAAAAACAGTAAACTAAAGCAAGGCTCAAGCGATCGGTGGCTAGGGCTGCAGAGAGAGAAACCTTCTGACAATGCGTGCCCGGTCCAGGAGTACTGCCTTCCGTATTTGATCCTTGATCCAACTTCCAAGCGAGGGCCTCTTAAGGTTTTTTATTTTTCTTTTAAACTGGTTATATCCCTCCTTCCCCCTTCCACCACCGGACAAGCAGACGTACCGAGAAGTACCACCCATACCTGGTCGGCATACCACCTTGCCGTACCAAACAATTTGCTTCAACTTTTCTTGTTAGCACAAGTAAGGAGTGGAACTCACTTCCGGCGTATGTTTTTCCAAACCAGTATAATCTTAGTCTGATCTGAGTCTTCAATTTCAGAGTAAATAGGTTCTTTCTAGGTAAGCGTGCTCTATCTTCGATCACACCTTCACTTACCATCAGGTGAGGTAGTGGGTCAAGCGCTTGGTTATCATCAACAAAAAAAAATCTTCGTTTGACCACACTCTCACCTGATGGTAAGCGATGATCTGATCTAAGATTAAGCACAAAGATCTTGAGGAAACCTATTCACTCTTACCTTAAAGAAGCCCGGATTGTATTCTTTAGGATAAACAGACGACGGCAAAACCTCAGCTGTGCGCATCAAGAACATAGAATCAAAACGATGTGTGCGAATGGGTGGTACATCAACTAGGTATGGATGGTACTGAGCCATGCGCCTGCTTGTCCTTTGATGGAAGGGAGATGGTGGGATCAGATCGTATAGTTCCTGGGCACATTCCCCAAAATGTATTATGTGAAAGATTGATAGGCTTGCAACTTTACGGCGGTGTTCGAGACTTTGGGTCTTAGTCTAGTCAAGGTATAGGTCGAGGCTCTTCGCTATCAGCCCGTTATTATTATTAAAAAGCACATTCTATGTAGCGTTTGTCCATCTCTCCCTTATTATAAGAGGATTATGTCTTAACTTATCGTAATACCTCAAAATAAATTACTCTTTAAGAGCCTAATGGCAATAGATTTTATTATATTTGAGTACTTATAAATTTTATTAATATTCTGTAAACGCAAGTACCCGGAAATGTAGCCAAATGATTCAAACTGGTTACATTTATGGCTTGTATTTAAACTTAGATTTGTTTTTTGTTAAACGGTGACCGTATTAAAGCGGAGAGCACATCTGAGAGAATAGAATATGCAACACTTTATAGCATACTACATATACAAAACAAATAACTTAACCATAATAGAAATAAATAAATTGAAAAGTAAAATCGGCAGACTAATTGCTAAAAGCGATCTCTTCCAGACATTGACAGAATAAATAATTCTCGCATAGCAGCACTATCTTGTCCCAAACTCAGCAAAGCTTGTACTATGGGAACCAGATAACTGATAGAATAGAGAAGATATTTTTTTTTTTGGAAAGTGCTTATAATTATATAAAAAAACGAGTGTGCTTTAGACCACACGACTGAAGTAAACAAAATATTAATGTATAAAATTGTTCAATTACAAAGATCATTGGGCGGTTTTGACCCACTTTTTTTTTTCGCGCACAGTGTTCAAATCACTTTTAAAGTAAAGTATTCAATTCCACTTTTCTAAATATGTAAATTTTTTTTATGTATCTGCTGGAGGAAAAATGTTATGTAACAGTATGTATGTGAGTCTAAGTATAATTCTATTAGACTAAAAACTAAAGATTTTACTGTCAGCATTGTGAAAATGTATGTACAAGCATAAGAAAAATGTTTGTATCGCATAACAGATTGTATGTCTCTCTCGCTCGCACTTTCGACAGGTAGAAAATAACAGTAAGGTATCGAAGTGCGCGTGCGACGCGCCGCCTGCGCCCCACCCGCTCTGACCGCCCCGCAGTCGTACGTCATCCTTCGTTTCGATCTGTGCGTTTAAACTCGTGTTTCCGATTTTTGCATTTTATTGATTACTTGAGCGTGTTTTATGGACCCCTGATTTTGCTTGACGATTGGTTTACATTAACATGGAAAGACAAAATAGTTGCGTGTCGTGTAATCGATCTGTTTTACGTCGACGAAAACACATATTGACAGTTCTCTTTTTGGAAAGACAAAGGGATCTTGTAGATTTATTATTGCAAGAAATAATACCACGTGAGGTAAGTACACTACACTGTCATCGTATGTGTATGACTCGTCGCGTGCTCTTGATTGTACAAATGTTGCTTTGCTCAATGTAATGGCTCATTTTACTTCTTGATAAATGGAGGAATATATATTTTTTTTTTCAATTGTTTCAGATTACTTTTAATGGCTCACGGGCCATGTGCCATGCTTGTTGGTCAAGGTTAGATCGTCGTTTACGGAATCAACCCGTACAAAATGAACAAGTACAAAATATACCAGTACAAGATCAGCCAGTTGAAGAGCAACCAGTGCAAGATCAAGTACAATTGCAGCCTAGTTTTGTTACGCCTAGAGGATATAAGCGAGCATCGAATACAGCGAGACATTGTATTTTTACAAACTGTAGAAATGTAGTGGCCCATAATGTTCCACTATATGCTAAGTTCCAACTCTTACACAATCACAATTTTTATATACCAGAATTAGCTCGGGTTTGCAATGCTCATTTTATGAGGAATGATTGGGTAGACTTGCTCAACACTACATCCCACGAAAACTTTGACAGTACTCATGTTGTTGGTATGATGAATTTATATAAATGGGGTATCGAACAAAGAAGCAACCTTGATTTCGAAAATATTGAAGAAATAGAGGACAATGAATTTCACTTTTGGACGGGACTAACAAAATATCAATTTAATGTTATTTTGAACCAAACGCCTTCACTGGGTGATCGATCAGTTCATCCTGCCACAGTTCTTGGAATTTTTTTAACAAAAATAAGAACCGGTGAACCAGATGAGCGATTAGCCACTAAATTCAATATGTCGAGGAGAACCCTAGAAAGGAAGTTGGCGATAGCAAGAGAATGCTTAAGTAATGATTTTGTTCCACAGCATTTGGGCTTAAATCATATTACTAGGGAAGATGTGGTGGCCAAGAATCTTGCAATTCCAAGCCATTTTTTTGGTGGTAACTATAATGAACCGGCGGCCATTCTCGTATGTGATGGATCATATATTTATCTACAAAAGAGTTCGAATTTCCTTTTCCAGCGCAAAACTTACAGTCTTCATAAGTTTCGGAACTTAGTAAAACCCTTCCTTATAGTATGTACCGACGGCTACATAGTAGATGTTACGGGGCCTTACACTGCGACTACTTCGGACGCAAGCATTATGCGTGACCTGATGCAAGAAGATTCTCCGATTCATGGGTTCTTGAGAGTTAATGATGTTTTTATATTGGATCGTGGATTTCGGGATTCGATTGATAAAATTGAGGAATGCGGGTATAATCCTCACATGCCGCCTACAAGAGTAAGAGGAGAACAACTGACGACACTAGATGCTAATAAATCTAGATTAATAACAATGATCCGGTGGGTAGTGGAAACCATTAACGGCAGATTCAAGAAAGATTTTAAAATCTTCCGCCATGTATATTTTAACGTTGCCATGAGAAACATGATGGTCGACTTCAAAATAACTGCGGCCATAATTAATGCTACTCGCCATCCATATGAGGACCATATGTATGCGGAACAATTCATAAGAATTATAAATGAACGAATGAATGAACCCAATGAGATGGCAGAATATGTGATTAACCATAATTTAAACAGGCAGAGAGTAGCGTTTGTGCGACTCGATGGCAATGATCCGGATTTTGATGACTTTACTCGGCTTACATTTGACGAATTAATATTGTTTACGTTGGGATCATACCACTTGAGAATCGCAAGATCGTATTGCCACGAGCACATGCGTGAGGATGGTGTATACACTATCGAACTATACCGGCACCAAGAAATGATTGAAAATAAGATATTGATAAGAGGCAGAATACAGTCACGACACGTCCGTGCAAAGCAGTACTACACCTATATTTTAGTAGATCCTACCCATATTGGAAGAAATAGCATCCAACAGTATTACTGCTCGTGTATACACGGCCGTCGCACTGTCGGAAGCTGTGCACATGTTGTAAGCGTCGTATACTTTCTGTCATGGGCCAGGCATCAAGACGTGATAGACGCGCCTGCAGCCTTTTTAGATGAATTAACTATAGATTTTGATAATGCAGAATAAAAATATTATTACCGCAAAATGGATTTTATTTTCGTATTCCTGGAAATTGTTCAAAACAACTGTTTTACAAAGTATTTTTACAGTCAGGCCAATAGTTTTTACTTAGTTCATTATAAAAATGCTATAATAATAATTTAAAAATGCTATAATATTAATTAAAAAAATTTTTTTTGCGGTTCTCCCATATCCTGCAATAATGCGACCCATACCATTAAGTAACATATACATTTAACTACATACCTAGCCCTGTTTCGTTTTTGTGCGCCGTGGGTCATATGTCCGAACAAAATGCCCAATGACCTTTGTCCACACGTTGGTAGGTCGATCAGTCTATGTTCATTCTGGACAGACGCAACTCGCACTCGCACATTAACGTTCAAAAATATACGAAACGTAACTCTCTCTCTTTAAAAGAAAAAAGAAAAGAAAATATATTTATTTGAACCCACTTGACATCACACACAATAAAAAAAACAATAAAAACAAAGGCAAAGTCAAGATTCACTCAGACAGACAATACTGGTGTTGCGTGGGGACAAAATGGTCCCTGTCTCAGCATAAGCTGTTTCCTACCACGATGGATACGATGCAGCGCTGGTTTTCTGACAGGGCCTAGGTGACGACACGATCATTTGAAAAGACAATACAAATAGAATAAAATATAAATAACATGTAGACAAATTAAAAGGAGAAGATACTCAATAAATTAACAATACATAAATTACACGAATTGCAAAATAAATAGCCACGAACATTATTTAGGCAAATAGGTACTTTAAAAACAAACAACAAAAAAACAAAGAGAAAACCAAAAATAAATAAATAAATATTAAAAAAATAAAATATACACTCCTCAAACCTAGCGCCATCTACAACTCCCAGACATTATATAGAATTAATCATAGACTTCAAAAATAATTATAATATATTTTTTATATATACAAAAATGGGAATTAGGAAATGATGGCGGCAGATTCAGACTGACCTTTTATTTCTGTGTAATTTTTATATAATTTTTATAAGAATTACATTATTGTTTATTTTTTCAAATAAAAACTTAATATGTTACTCTCTAAAATTACCTCTAAAAATTATTGTTTTCTTCAAAGTAATCGCACCGTAATGAACACCGTTTTTTTCCTGAGCCTATCACCGTAATTTCCCAGAATCTACCGTATTTTTGAGAGGTATCACCGTTGACTAGATTTTGGACATGGCAACACTGGTTCCGTCCGTCACTCACTTCACATGTGGATTGCGGTGTCATTTGTTTAGGTTATTGTGCAGTACTTTGAATAAAACAAGAAAAATATACGAATATAAAACTATTAAAGGTTTGTAGATCAATAAAAAAATGGAACAAGTGTTCAAATTTGCTAGAATTATGGGGCAAAAACTTATCAAAGAACGGGTGGAGCGAAGTTACCCACCTCTAGGCCTGTCGTGCATACACAGAGGTAAGTGAAGAGAGACAGTGTTTGTGTGAGTTTTAATTGCACTGGCTCAACTGCTCGGTGTATAAAGGTTTTCTGAGCGCTTTTCTGAAGACATTAACTGTTTTCAGAGCATGCAGAGGCGGAGGTAGATCATTCCAACACCGAGTTGCAGCGAACTTGAAAGAGCCACGGAACGCCATTGATCTGTGCCTCGGTGTGACAAAGATAGAAGTACACGTTCGGCTTGGATATCTTTCTATCTTCACTAACTTATATGTATGTCCATCTCAACTTCGTTCGCATTTTTCGTAATGCATTCACCAGCTTACTCCCCAAATCAAGCGTGCTGCGTAAAGAAGTTTTACTTCAAAAACACCCAAAAATAAAAGAGATTAGGTGATATAGTTGCCTTATTCACCATAGATAAATCCATAGATAAAAGGGCTTCGATCTTGTCGGCGCAATTTCCTCCATTTATTTCTTTTGGAGGCGGTCTTTTTTACCTCCTTGTATGATATGACAGCTACTTTCTCCATCTTCAATTAACTTTTGAGCAAGTCTACACCATGTAATAACATGCCCCAGACACTAAAGCGGCTTCTTCCATTCACCCAGTTTAAATAAGACTTGAAGTTTAGCGGCCGTCATAACAAGTCTACCGCGTTTTTAAAACTTTTTCTTAAGTCCAATGAACATTATAAATACATACTTACCCATTTATGAAGCTGTGAGTACTAAAAGCCATAAACCATTTTAAATGTCAGCGAGATAAGTTTTTTTAATACCTTTACCGCTGTTTAGAATAAGCGCATACAAAACTAATATACGAATGAGTATCTAAATCAAACTGCAAACATTTAGTTGGTCCCTTGTTATAATAATCTTCGTTGGTACCTACTTGTATTTTATATCAACCATTGACTGGGTAAAATACGCTTTAAAATGAAGGCGTGGTCGCAGTACTTACGAGTACACTCGCTCAGGACAATCTAATGCGTCCGATTTGACGCTGTCAAAATGCAATGAGGCATGGAAACTAAAAAATCAATTGCTACTAAAACAAATTCTTTAGATATTTCGATTTATTGTACGGAAAGTTTGTTTATAAATGATTTGTGTTTTCCATTTCAAGCCTTAGTCACGGAAATTGACAATTTACTTTTCCTTTGATAATCAGCGTATGATAGAGCAACGCCATCTGTTAGCAGTTATAAAAACATAGCTGTAACAGCCCCTCATTGTGGGTGCATCAATATCAATAATATATTTTTTTAAGTAGTTAAAACATTAAATAAATAAAAATACGTTTTTGTTTTATTTAGTATTAAATTTAAGTAAATGTTTAGATTTTTGTAATAATCGATTTCGTTTTTTTTATGTTATTTGTGGGGAAACAGGCTTACGACCCACCTGATGGTAAGCGGTCACCGTCGCCTATTGACACCGACAACACCCGGGGTATTGTCGATGCGTTCTTTACACTGTAGAAACCTCTTTACATTTCTTTTGAAGCATGCCATGTCGTAGCCTAATGGGAAAACCTCAGATGGTAGCTCATTCATTCCACATCTTGCAAGTATGGGGTAGAAAAGATCGCGTGAAGCGTGTGGTACGCGATACCCAATTGTCGATTATATGTGAATGAGCTTTATGACGTTGTCGAGAAGTGCGGTGGTAAAATCATGACGACGGGATGAGATCAAATAGCACTAGTTTTGTTCTGACATGGTTAAAAACGGTCGCAAATATACGCCATTGAACTCAATGATACAACGTTAGAGAAGTGTCGGATACCATAATAATTATAAGGCATTGTGTGGTTGATTTTCGACTTCTTTGGATATGTCCGTTCAAAGTTATCACGGCAAAAAAAATAACAGACGTCAAATCGGACCTATTAGATTGTCCTGAGTTTACATCTTCTCGATGTTCGTTAGTCTCGCTAAAACTCAAAAACGGCTAGATTGATTTTGATAGAATTTTGATGAAACCCGCAACCTCCTGCGTCTTAGCCGGCTATTCACCCACTGCGCCACAAAGTCACATGTTTTTTTTTATCATAAAAGACATCTCTTTATGAAAGACAGAGGACGGTTGAGTGTTCTATACCTTAGAATCTAAGGTATGTAAGGTACCCCTGTAAGTGATGTTCGATGAAGAGATGAAGAGTCCCACCCAACCCTTTATTTAGATGTAGGTACTCTTAAAGTCAAATCTAAAAGCTTTTTAATTCTGTAAACTGAATGAGGTTGGTTCCAGAGAGTAGTGGCAGCACTGGGACGATACGTTCCGTTTTTTGCTGTTTATAAACGAATGTAAGGTGATCCGATGTATTATTTTTACAAACCTACATTATACCTACTTTTACTTACATTCAATCATAGCATAGAGACTGTATTTATTCCCCAGGCATGGAAAACAGATCAGATCTTTTTGAAATATCTTTATATCTTTTTGTACTTAGGTACCTACCTAAGTATCTAGTTGATACCTACAAAATACTTAGAGTATATAATTATCTAAGGCAGTACCTAGTCAGAAGCACGTCCAAACATAACATAAATGTTTTGGCAACATTTTAGCTAAGGTTCGGTGGTACTTCTCACCGGGACAGCTGCTCAGTCTCTACAAAGCACAAGTCCGCTCATGTATAGAGTACTTCTGCCATCTCTGGGATGGCTCGGCCAAGTATCAGCTTGAAGCCCTTGATTTGATTGAGCAACATGCTGCTAGACTCATTGGTGATGTCTCACTAGTGGAAGCCAATTTACAAAGTCTAGAGCACAGACGCCGAGTAGCCAGACTTTCAGTTTTTTTACTAGATACATTTTGGTGAATGTACTCAAGATCTTCACGACCTTATTCCTCCTTCCCCCTTACACCACCGGACAAGCAGACGTACCGAGAAGTACCACCCATACCTGGTCGGCATACCACCTTGCCGTACCAAACGATTTGCTTCAGCTTTTCTTGTTAGCACAAGTAAGGAGTGGAACTCACTTCCGGCGTATGTTTTTCCAAACCAGTATAATTTTGGAGTCTTCAAGTCCAGAGTGAATAGGTTCTTTCTAGGCAAGCGTGCTCCATCTTTGATCACACCTTCACTTACCATGAGGTGAGGTAGTGGTCAAGCGCTTGGCTATCATAATATAAAAAAATGCCTATATTTATTTTATTGTCATCAGCACCCAGCTAACTCCGGGTGAACAAGGTCATCAAGGTGTTTAAGTTAGCGTCGTCAACAAAAACCTCCGTGGAAAAAGGTTAAGGCGCTTTGGACCAAGCCAACCAGAAAATAATAGACGGAGTAAGGTGCTAAGCGACAAAAGTGAGGAAAAACACAGTTTTATACTAATAAAAAGTACACGGAATGGTAAATAAGACAAAGAAAAAAAAATGAAAAAATAATTTCTTTAAAAAAAGTTTTAAACTCATCGAAATAATCAGAAAAAAACCTCCTGTAAAGTTGGTGTTTTGCAACTGTGACTCTATTCGTAGGATACGACGAGATGAGATGTGCTCATAATGCACGTAGAACCGAGACGGTGAGTGCAAAACGGTGAGAGTTGATGGTTTGTACACTATAGAGGTATGCCTAATACTTAGCCTTGTTTTTACATTGATGAAAAGAAGATGGCGAGATGAGATCATGTGTTTTCTGGGTACATTTATAAATTATCGAATATGTTCCTCTTAACTAAATGATCATGAAATATTTATTCTTCTGACATGTTAATTGACAAATCTAAACTATTACTACTACCTACTGCTATTGAGTGTGGCCTTGTTGAGGTCATCCCATCTGCAAATATAAACACCGTTTTTGTGCTGCAGAAGAGGGCTGTTCGTGCAATTTATAATATGGGCCACATATAATCATTACGTTATAAGTCTAAAGAAATAAATAGATATTTCCTTGTCAATACATCTGTGAAAATTTGATGTATGTTCACAAAAATATTAATTGATTTAAGAAAAATAGCGATAATCATAATTTGAATACTAGAAATATAGATAAACTCGCTGTTGTTACTTGCAGACTTCATAAAGTTGGTAAATCGTTTAATGAGCAAGGTTTACGCTTTTCTAAATAAACTCCAAAGTGATGTACAAAAATTGACAATTAACTAATTTAAAAATGAAACAAAATCTTTATAAAAAAGCCTACTATAAAATATCGGATTTTTTAGGCAATAGAGAAGCTTGGGATTAAAATTGCTCCAATTCGTTCAAAAATGTTACAATTTAGACGTAATTTAGTTTCTTTATTGTTATGTATTCTAAAAGGATCATTAAAAAACAATCAGCCATGTTTCTTGCCCTTCTTTCCTTGCTTGGTCGCGAAGGAACAGGCAGTAAAATTGACGTTTCAAACTGATCCTTGTGATTTTTATGATTAAAAAGATTTTGATTTTGATTTTCATTGATCGAAGTCCAGACTGACCACGGCAGGTTATGACGAGGAAGATGTTCCTGCAGTGTAATTAATTCAAGCGATGATCTATAGAATACTGTATGTATCGTTAACTTGGTAATAAAACTCAACTTTTAATAAAATCACCATATGTCCTATCTACGTACTTATTCGAGACTGTAAAAAATATTCTGTCTAAAATATTATGTGCAATGCCGTTTATTTCTAACAATATACATAACACAGAATTAACACTCTCATCAAATCACGACACACTAACGGAATGTTTCAGAAATACCTTGTTTTGTATGAATTGCATTGTTTCTTAGGTAAGAATTTAATTCAAAGCTTTGAGAATATTTTGCATTGTTGTGCATTCAAAAACTGATGTGATTCAGAGAACACCTACTGGTTTTTATAATGAGCAAATTCTTAATTAGATTTTATGATGCCTATTTAGACCAGGTCAAGGATTTGATAGTGTATCGTTGATCATTTGCTAGCATTTAATTAAAAGGAAATACTTGATTATATACTTTAGTAATTAGAATAAAGATAACCTTTGATAAGGTGTAACTATGGATTAAAATATTCTTGCAAAAAACTTAAAAAATTACTAATCAAATCCTTTTAATAAATCAGTCATACTAATTAATGAATCCATGCATATTTTAGACAGTTTTAGTAGTTTTGATTATCGGTTGCTCAAAAATCTATACTATCTATCTATATTTAATCTATCTATCTAATCAATAGTTTCTGAAAACTCATAAAAAATTTAATTATATTTACTTTAGTAAACGTACAGTATATGTATAGAAACAGCATTAAGTATCAGTTATCAACAGGAATGATAATATTCAATAATTTACTTACGAGTAACTATTAAATAATACAAATGAAACAGTTGAATGATTTCGAGAACTTTGCAAACGATCTATAAATAGCTCAACTGCTCCAGACCACTACCAGGTGGAAGTACCCCCAAGACACTGACTATATTGCCCCGCAGAATTGCAATTTTGACCTAGATAAGCGCCAGCTCTCGGATCACACGTCGCTTCGATCAGACGCCAAGAAAGAGTCGTATATTCTTTCAGTATATTATGTTAAACAAAACTTTTCGTTACTTAAGATCTTAAATCGATAGGATCAAGATTGAAATACAATTTTAATTGAACGGGAGTTGGCCTTTTAAATGCTAGTATGTAATTTCTTGCTGTAAAACTATTGCTGAAACTATTCTAATCATTTTAAGAATGTATCAAGTAAGAGGCAGAAGTGCATTCATTGTTGAGGCAAAACATAACAATTATGTGTAATCAATTTACATAATAGACACTTCAGATTTTAATTAACATCTGAAAGCAGATTTCGACAGAGCCAACTAGTGTAATAATTTCCTACTATGACCCCCAAACTACAATACGATGGTTTCGTGTGAATATAAATTAAGAGAGAAGCAGGGTCACATCAGTTGTGTGCCAAAGTTGAAGAATACAGCATCATGGCAGCTAAGGTAAAAAATACAAACGTATCAAATAGCTAATGATTTGTTTGATAAACTAAAAGGTAGCTTGTAAGTACATATATCTGTTGGAGATCCAAAGAATTGGACCAGCACAGTATAGAAAAGAAAGATTATATTAAGCTATCAAAAACACCAATTCCTTAATATCAATATCATACCTGAAATCCTGCATGTACATCGTCTTCAGCTATGTAGTTCTTGTTTTCATTCCAGTTCTTCATCTTCGCCCTTACGGTGGCGGCTGCTCGAGCTAGCGGTGGTTACTCCAGCTTCTCCTATGGAGTGTCTGATCCTAACACCGGAGACATTAAGGATCAGCACGAGAAGCGAGTTGGTGACAGTGTCGTCGGAAAATACTCACTACTGGAGTCTGATGGAAGCAAACGCGTTGTAGAATACGCCGCTAATGCGGCATCTGGATTCAACGCTGTTGTGCGCAAGGAACCTGCAGGACATCATGAAGCTTTGGCAGGTGGATTAACCCATGATACGTCTTCTATTATCCCACTTCCCCACGGCCCGGCTGGCCCCATCGCACCATTGCCTCATCCTAGCGCTGTGGGCCCATACGTACATCATGGACCTATCGCTCCTTTGGGTCATGGATCAGTTGTTCCCGCTAGTTATCCTGGATCTTTCAACCCTCTTGCTGGATCCTTAGGACTAAGCCATCCAGGTGGTCTCGGTCACCCTGGTGCTCTAGCACATTCTCCATTGGCTCATGCTCAGGCTGCCCATGCTGATCAAGCTGCACATGCTGCTCAAGCTGCCCATGCTGCCCAGGCAGCCCACGCTGCGCATACTGCCCAAGCTCAAGCACAAATCGTACAAGCTGCCCAGGTTGCTCACGCTCAAGTTGCCCAGGCTCAAGCCGCGCAAGCTCAAGCTCAGATTGCCCACGCTGCCCAGGCTGCTCATGCCCAAGCTCAAGCTCAAACCGCCCACGCTGCTCAAGCTGCTCAGGCTGGAGTCGCTCACGCTCATGCTGCCCAGGCTCAAGCTCAAGTTGCCCACGCTGCTCAAGCTCAGGCAGCCCATGCTCAAGTTGCCCAAGCTCAAGCTCAAATCACCCACGCAGCCCAAGTCGCTCAGGCCCAAGCTGCTCAGGCTCAAGCTGCTCACTCTCAAGCCCAAGCAGCACACGCTACTCAGACAGCTCACGCGGCTCAAGCTGCCCAAGCAGCACATGCTCAAGCTCATGCAGCTCACGCAGCTCAGAATGCACAAGCTGCACATGCTGCCCATGTTGCTCAAGCCAGCTTAGGCGATCTACATGGTGGTTTAGGAGGTCCTCTCGCTGGACTTGGACACAATGCTGCACAAGCTGGACGTCCCGTAGTATCATCTTACAGCAGCAAAATCCAACACAATGCGCCTCGTCCATTCCTCCCAGCCGGTAGTCTAGGCCATGGTGCTATTGGTGGTCTTAGTGGTATTGGTGGTCTTGGCGGAGGCTTTGGTGGGTGGCCCCAAGCTGGACCTGCATCAACTCTGGCCTTTGGAGGCTATGGTAACCCCTCAGGATATGGAGCGCCTTTGGGATGGTGATCTCGTTACTAGAATTTTGGACTGACCGCTGGTAAATTGTGTTTAATAATAATGAAAAATAAACGTTTATATAATAATCTTTGTGTGTCTTCATTAATCTTCTGCATAAATATATATTAAAATCAATTGCTGTTCGTTAGTCTCGTAATAAGTTAAAATGGCTGTTTTTTGTGTTCCTAATTTGCAGTACAAGGTTTGTACACAAGAAAATTTTGAAAAGTTGCCCGGGAAATAAGAACATTCTGTATAAAATGAAAGTGCTTTTTTCTATGGGATTTTTGTATGAACTCAAGACCTCATTAGGCTATATTTTTGATTTTGAAATCCCTGCGAAGTAGTTGTTAATAATAGTGCTAATTATTGCAAAATAATGATTTGAAAGGTTAGAGTCGAGTAAAGTCTAGATTAGGACCTTATAATCCTGCATAGATTAAACAACATTTGGTTCTAGACTAGTTGGATACAACTAGCCTAAAATTGTCTCGTTTCACAAGACAAGGGTAGGTATTACGTATAGGATTACAAATTTCATCACTAGTTCTTCGTTACACAGTTCTAGGTCCAGTTACGTTACAATGCAATTTGTACGAGGTAATTAATTTGTTTAGCTTTGAGTAGATTATCATCAGCTGTTATTATGTGTTCATTGAATTGTGAAACATCACTTCCAGAAGGTCCATAGTATAATTAACTTACTCGATTGTGAACAAGATAAAGATATGGTCATGGGAATTGGCTTATTGATATGGTTTTGTCTGCTTATGTTGTAAGTATGGTTATGTGCTTATCTTGTATAACTGCTTGAATTCGGTAAGTTAGAGAAAAATAATTTTCGTTAGTCAAAATAAAATCAAAATATTAACTGAAAACAATTGAAGATACTACTCGTAAATGCAATGCAATTGCGGGACAATGCAGCCAGTGTCTTAGGAACACTTTCGCCTGGTAGTCATCTGGAGCAGTTGAGCTATCTATAGATCGTTTCAATGGTCTTTAGATGGTTCAACCGTTTCTTATGTATATTATGGTCTTGTAAATAATTGTATATTATTTCTTTTGATAAAAGAAGATTGTGCAAACCAAGCAATATACCATTTATACCTACCATTTATGAGATGATTATTTTTGCTAAATATTGCCTCAATTTTTGAAGCCTGTTTCAGCTTGCAATTGTAAAAATGTACCTTAAGTATCTAAGTAGGATCAAGCAAATGATATCAAAAGACATACTTGTGGTTACACAAAAATAATTTATTCAATCACAGGCAGCAACTTTCATCGTTCATTATGTACACCATTTATCCTATCTATTCACACGCTTTAGTATCCATGAGCCAAGTGAGAGCCGTAAAGACCATGAGCGCCATAGGCGAGAGGGGCGGCGATGGTAGCATGACCTAGGCCAAGACCAGCGGAGTAAGCGAGGGGTGATCCGTGACCGTAGGCAGCGACACCATGACCGTAGGCAGAGACACCGTGTCCGGCGTAAGCCAAGGGGGCGGCGTGACCGGCGTAGGCCAGAGGAGCGGCGTGGCTGGCATAGCCCAGAGGAGCGGCGTGGCTGGCATAGCTCAGAGGAGCGGCGTGGCTGGCATAGGCCAGGGGAGCGGCGTGGCTAGCGTAAGCCAAAGGTGCAGCATGAGCCACAACGGGAGCAGCATGAGCCAGGACGGGGGCGTGGTGGATCACGGGGTCTTTACGCACAACCGCGTTGAATCCATTGTGTGCATCAGCGGCGTAGTCCACAGTCCTCTTGGTTCCGTCAGACTCCAGCAGAGAGTACTGGCCGACCACGGAGTCTCCGTGGCGGGTCTCGTGCTGGCTCTTCACGTCACCGGTGTGGGGGTCGGAAACACCGTAGGAGAAGCTGGTGTAGTCTGCTCCGTGGATTGCGCTGCCTTGAGCGGCGGCGACCAGGAGAGCAACAACGACGAACTGGAAATGAAACATAAATATTACTATTAAGTTACCCACGACAGAACGGAGAAAGTTGTTTGTGTGACAAACAACCCATTAATGTTCCCATTTATCTCTAAAATGGTTTGACCGATTTGAATACGGTTTTCTGTAAATGGTTTGTCATTCATCGGCGATAGTTTTTATATAGGTGTTATTGTGTTAATTCGCCCGAGGACACTGCAATAAAATTTACTCGGTGAAGAGATCTCAGCTGTAAAAAGAAATTTTATTACGGGTGGTTTTAAAATGTCGGGGCTTTTTAAAATTTTTAATATATATTTTTTAAACTAGAATCACTATAGCCGTACCAGTTTTGTTTGACTTAAAAAAGGGATAAAGGTAAAAAAACTAATATTTACACAAAAAGTTCATGACGAAAATAAAGTGTTACATTAAAGATTTGTGATTGCCTCTGTGTGTGAATGATTGATTGGTATACTAAAGTTTTAGCAAAATAACTTTTTTATTAAAATGACCTTGAAATAAAACAAATTATGTGAACACATAAAAAACTGGTCCTGATTTGAAGTCTAAATAGGGCGATAATAATTTGTTAAAATGTGCATGGATCAAGTTTATTGCTTCCTGATTCATTTACACTTTTTGACAATTAATCGATAGCTAGATTATCCAGATTAGTTGAATCGATCTTATTTAATTATTTTCACAAATGGTATCAAGGGTAAATTAAAATACACTCAAAGAGACCCAACACTATTTTTATAAACAGTCCAAGGCACTTTTATTACAAATAAAATATTACCTTAGCTGCCATTTTGATATGTTTGGTAATATTGCACAGTAGACTGCGAATGATAAATCCTGGTAAGTGCAGGACTATTTATACAACTTAACCACAATCGTTTGTACTAATAATAGGAAGTAAGAGATATGCGCGCTCTAGGTCAGTCTCGAGGGTTTTTTTAAGTTCAATTTCGTCAGTGACCATGCGGAACTTTAGTGAATGCCTGCCCGCTGACAACGCCAAAGGTGCCGACTACATACTTCGCGTTGTCATGCACACCTCAAGCTAATTACCACCTTTATGTTATAGCTTTAGGGACGATAATTGGAGTAAGCTTAGCAGTTATAATGTTTATAGGATGAAATGTGTCTTTGTTCGAATTATAAATACGTCTCGAGAAACCTTGATTAATAAAACTATGCGGCTGTTTAAAAGCTACTGTAAAAATATTCAAAAAATAGAGATTTGAATCAAAATAAGCAGTTGCGTTGCCAAATACGATTACAGGGTTTTATAAATGGTAATGCGGCGTTATCATAAAAAATACACTATGAATAAAATGATCATTTGCTGTATGTTCAGAATTTTGAATATGAATCTTACTAACTAGATGATTAAATAAATTGTTATTACTTTGAAATATTGTAGTGTACGCAAATAAACAATTGTGCAAAGAGCGCATAAATAAAGTTATTCATTAAACTAAGATAAGTAAAACAAATAATATGTTACGATAGAATTTTATTTACAAGTCCATTATTTATAAGTCAGTTCATCGGGATTAGTAATAGCGAGCGTAGGGGAAAGGAGCAACGAGACCTCCATATCCGGCGTAAGGGTAGGCTCCGAACCGGGCGATGGGGGCGATAGGAGCGATGGGCAGAGGGGCGATGGGCGCGGCAGCGATCAGCGCGGGGTCCTTGCGAACGACAGCGTTGAAGCCCTCAGCGCCGGCCGCGTAGTCCACAGTACGCCTGGTGCCGTCGGACTCCAGCAGCGAGTACTGGCCTTGCACGTTGTTGCCGGGGCCGCGGGCTTCGATCTGGTTCTTGAAGTCGCCGGTGTAGGGGTCGGCCACGCTGTACGCGAAGCTGGAGAAGTCGGATGCGGAGGCTACCGCGACCAGGGCGAGGATAACGACGAACTGGAAAATCAAAAAAATCTTATAGTATGCTTGCTTATGTTGGACCAAAAAAAAGGCAACATTAAAATTCCTTTATAGAGTAGACAATAAAGTTCTATTTATAAGTGAATGAGGTAATGTAATACAATAAACCGCATGGAGCCTAAAAAGGTATTAGTAGTTCACTATAGCGAATTGATAGAATAAGGTAACAAGGAATCAAGTTTATTGAAATAAAAACCTTGGTGACAAACCGTGACAAAAAGTTGTCATTGGATTAAACACTGCTTTAATTCTAAGATTTTCAACAGGATTTAACTTACCTTCGCAACCATTTTGATTTCCTCTGAGTTGTTGTGACTACGTCGATGAATCCTCAGGATGTGATGCTCCTTGCAGTCTTCACTGAGTTTTTATATCACCAAGGAGTTGATCCAGTTTTGTTCGAAGTCTAGTTTTTGACGACCTTTTTAAGAAATTCAGGAAATAACGTAAAAGTCAAGTTTGTTCGGCCGATGCACCGATTTATGAAAGGGTTTGTAGCATTTTGTAGGCATGGATTACAAGAAGCCGTTTATTATTTTTATGCGACTCTTAAATGTTGAGTTATATCGAAGATATTGCGCTCGTATATACTTAGTCACAGCAATGTGAACAGGTTTGTAAGTATGTGTTGACCTGATAGTAATGTTGATATATTTAAAGATCAGAAATGTGAGCTATGACTGTTTTTATAAGGAAGTATATCACTATGTTAGTTTATTAATCATCAGCTAGTAATGTTTTTTGGATTAATATGAGTATCCTGAAGGATGGAAAATACATTAAGTATGTAGGTGCCTGGTGACTCAGCTTGCACTGAAGAAAGTCTCACTAAAATAACGTTTCAATTGCACATATTATTTATTCATACATTTCATACATACAGATAAACAATTAATAAACAATATCACAAGTCTAAAGATACAATTATGCCAAAAAACGTCTTTTGCAACTATTATCACACCAATTTCCTTTTAGCGGTCGAACGCAAGGTCATAGCGAAAACTATAATTACGCTGTGGCCCGGGTCCATTCGCCAATTACCTACGCACTATTATCGGTAACTTAGTCATAGATATTCAGCTAAAAATATAAATGCAAAGACGAGTGTCCATATTCAAAGCTAAAGTCGTTTTCAAATCACCGAACTGAGACTTACAACCAGGGGTTAACGTTTCCATACTGACTGTTATATTGGTTGCCGTGGACAGGTGTGTGGATAGGAGAAGAAAAAGTCTGGACGATTGAGGACCTGGATACTGCTACTGCTGGGGCAGGTGCTGGAGCTTGAGTTGTAGGAGCTGGCCATAGGTAGGCAGGGTTAACTGGTGCAGGAGCGGGCTGCCTCGGGGCTTCTACGTAGTTTGATTGGTCGTTCTGACTGACAGTTGGTCTCTCATTGTTGATCGTCGCCCTGAATCCAGCGTGCTCATCAGCTCTATAGTCCACCACCCTTCTCACGCCATCGGGTTGCAGCAAAGAGTACTGTCCGAGCACAGTGTCTCCTCGTCTACTCTCATGCTGGTTCTTAATGTCTCCAGTGTGAGCGTCGTTGACTTCGTAAGCGAAGTTGTAGTGTGGGGAGTCGTGGTACTGGAGGCCTAGAGTCACTGGTATGGGTGCCTGGTGTAGCACCATGCAGCTCACGGATAGGACTAGTCCAGACAAGAGAGCCAACTGCAAACATTTACAATTACGGTTAAAGAAACTTTATTCTCAAAAAATAAATGTGCATTCACCTAATACGAGAACTTAACTTCGACGACCTCCGTGGCGCAGCGGGCGAATAGCCGGCTGAGGCGCAGGAGGTAGCGGGTTTGATTCCCGCCGCGGAACAAATGTCTGCACGATCTACAGATATTTGTTTCGGGTCTGGTTGTTTCTCTATATATTATAAGTATGTATTCACAAAAAAAATGTATATAAGTATTCTATCAGTTATCTAGTTCCCATAGTACAAGCTCTGCTTAGTTTGGGGCTAGATAGCGCTGTGTGAAATGTCCAGCAATATTTGTTTATTTATTATTTTATTTGTTAAAAAAAACTAAATAGGTATTTAAATCTATGACAGTATGCGAGCGCTATATGGTCAATAATAAGACATGTGCCAGTATTAGACAGCAAAAGATAGTATAAAAAACAGTATTTGTTAAGGTTATTAATTTGAGAATGAATGAGAATTTTACGGACTATATATCCTACTAATATTATAAACGCGAAAGTTTGTATGTATGGACGTTTGTTACTCTTTCACACCGGAACAGCTGAACCAATTGCGATGAAATTTTGTATTAATGTAGATTATAACCTGGATTACCACATAGGCTACTTTTTATTGACAAACAACGCGAGCGAAGCCGCTGGCGGCAGCTAGTCGGTTATAATTGGTTTGGAGCCCGTAAAATGTCCAAGAGTATCTTTAGGAGAAGCAAAATGGTATCATGTATACAAAGGAAATTGTTTATAGATCTTATAGGGTTAAATATGGAGATATTTTGTCAATGGGGTATTGAGAATACGTCCTTTTGTCCATTTGATAATAATCCATTGAATGAAAGGTAAATTTACTCGAAGGCATTTGACTGAAAATTTATTGGCGCAGACAGAATTGTTTTGGACAATGGAGTTATGGAGCCTTATCTTTTTGATGAAATCCAAGACACATAAGATAATAGTTAGGTATATAGCCCAGAAGATTGATAAAATCATAGTGAGATTATTTTATAATTTTCACTAGAAGTGAAATATTTGCCATGATTCGTTCATCACTAATCATGGAACATTTTTCCGAAATATCGAGACACTCCAAAACTCACAAATCAATGTACACTCATTTTTAGTAAACACAATTTTCATGACCATAATAGTTATAAAATAATACTTTAAATTACCTTCTGCATCATTTTGAGGTTCTTAAGAGGTGTTTAAAGTTTATTTAAGATGTCCTGGTGGTTGTATCCACCGAGATAGCCGACTGAAGTATGATCTAATGACAAATCTGCTTCAATTTATATGTAACCAAAATGAAAATCAATCCCGAATGTGTAACAGTATCGTATGTCTAAAACAACTGGAGCGTTATTTAAACCACAGAATATGATAGTAGTAAGAAGGAAAAACCACAGATTAAGATAGTAGTCATAAGCGTGAATATGATCTGAGCTAGATACTTGGTTGAGTTCATCTAGAATGTCTATATTTTTTAGAATATCTCTTTACGTAAGATTGTAAGGAGTAAAATGATTTGGTGTGAGATCTTGTGTGGTTTTTGAAGTTTTTTAATTATGCTCTACGCCATCATCATCATTAGCCAAAAGACATCCTTGCCAAACATAGGCCTCCCCCATATACTACCCCTACTCGTCTTGTACAGAGAATACAGAATGCTTGCCGCCGGTTCTGCTACAATATCCCGCCGCGAACGCATATAACACCATATTTAAATAACTCTTCTACTCTTAACATGACTTCGCGGCGAGATTTACATCTAGGAGTAATGGTACATAGTGTCATGATATCTGCGATGCCAGAGTATTTGTACGCCAAGCTTGACCGATCAAAGACTAAGTACAGTTCGAGACCAACCCGTGACTTGCTACATTATAGTAAGCATAAAACTGTAGCGTTTAGGGGCAGTTTTCTGTACCAGGCAACCAAGTGTTGGAATAACATACCACCACCTTTTCGGCTACTAAAATCAAAATTTACATTTAAAAAACATTATAGGAAACATTTAATAGAAAAACAAAAAATTGGGTTGTCTGGTACAAATTGTTATATAGCGCCGTTCACTTGCTGACGCGAGGGTAAAGTTTCTAGTATATTTATATTTATTCGTATTATTATTTATAATTTACACTCTAACATTTCTTAACATTATTATGATTATTCCTTACATAATATATTTATTTCTTCTATCTACTTATCATAACTATCTAATTAAGCCTATCATAATTGTATGCAAACACATTCGTTCTTACGAGTTCTAATGACTTGCCTAAAAAAGGTTTCTGCAGAATAACAGCGCCGAGCTGTCGATCGGTGGCGAGGCATAATGCTGAGCTAGAACCCATTTGCTGCAGTAGCACATACACACCTACTTGCCTCTTTTTAATTTTTCCCTGACTACATTGTAAATTTATTATTTCATTCTATTGTTTTTATGTTTGTTGTATTTTCTGTGTTCTCTTGTGCTTTCTCTTTGATGTTATACCTTTTGATTGCATTGTATGAATTTGTGTGTGCTGTGGTAGCAAATAAATGTCTGTCTATGTCTATGTCTATATATTTCTAGATCAACCGATCATGTGCGGCCTGTACCCAACGGCTCCCAGCAACCTTTATCAGGTCTTCTTTCCATCTGATGGGGGACCGTCCTGGGCTGCGTTTTCCAGTGTGTATGGCGTCCACTCGAAAACCTTTCTGCCCAACGGCCGTCAGTTCTTCGATGTATATGCTCTATAAGCTATTTGCTCTAAAAATTTATACCAAATATTTGATAATAAAATTTCAGGTAGTGATAGAACGGATAGTGCACGAGTGCTTCGGAAGGCAAGATAAGAGGTCGGTCTCGAAAGATCGACAAGACGTCAAAGGTATCTCCTAGATCTTTGCGCTCCATTTTAGACACCATCGCTTACCATCAGGTGAAATTGTAGAAAAATTCTATCTACGTTAAAAAATATTTTAAGTAAGATCATGCATAATTATTGCCCGTTGTTACTTATAAAAGGATTTCCCTTGATCTCTTAATAGATCTTGATCTTATTATAATCAGTTCCATTGTGCTGGGATTTAATTTCGAAAATTACTTTTATAATTAAGTTGGTTGCAGATTCTGTTATCTCACTATTAATATAAATACAAAATTTACAGTTTGTTCCTCCTTCACGCCAAAACTACTGAACTAATTTAGCTGAAATTTGGAACACAGGTTGATGATGATCTGAATTTTATATCATGATTCTTTTTATGATACTTTTTATCCCATAAATATGTTCCAGTGGAATATTAATTCGTGCAAAACCGCGGGCGGCCACTGGTAATCCTTATAAAAGATTCGTGACACTGCCTAAAGAATTCTGAAGAGACCTAAACAGGTGGAAATCTAAAGGTGCAAGGTCAGGACTATACGGCGGATGTATTAACAGCTCCCAGCCAAACTCTCTTGATTTTTGATGAGTGGCTAAAGATGTGTGAGTTCTAGCGTTATCATGATGAAAAACCACACCCCTTCTGTTGATTAATTCCGGCCGCTTTCTCTAAACTTCTTGCTTAATCTCATCAGTTGTTCGTAGTAGAGTTCAGAATCCATGGCCCTGCCTGGTGGTAACAGCTCATAATGAATAATGCCCTTCCAATCCCACCACACACACAGCATCACCTTGTTGCGAGTTAACCCGGGTTTCGCCACAGTCTGTGAAGCCTGACCGGCCTTTGACCACGACCTTTTTCTCACGTTCTTGTCGTACGTGATCCACTTTTCTTCACCAGTTATCAGCTTCTTCAAAAATGGTTCGGTTTCATTACGTCGTAATAAAAAAATCACAAATGATTACACGGTTTAATAGGTTTCTTTTAGTGAGCTCGTGAGGTACCCAAATATCGAGCTTTTTTGTGTACCCAGTTTTTTTCAAATGCGTCAAAACTGTTTTGTGGTCAATTCCCAGTTCTTCAGCTACGTCGTAACTACTGATATGCCGATCTTGCTCCACTTTTTCAAAAATGGAACCAATTTTATCCGTAATAGGGTGACCAGAGCGACGTGCATCTGTGACATCAAAATTTCCGGATTGAAAACGCTTTAACCAAATTTGTGCTACTCTCACAGACACTGCACTAGGTCCATAAATGTCGCAAAATTTTTTCGCGGCTTGTGTTGCATTTTTACCTTTTTTGTAGTAAAATTTAAAAATGTATCGAATTTTTTCATTAGAATCACTCATCTTTACAGTACAAAAAACAAATGAAAATCACACATTTTCCTAATTTAAATTTGAAATCATCTTCTTTAAAATTTAAACTTCGAATGATTTTAAAACCAGCCAGATACAAATAGTATAGCCAAAGAGATTTTATTACATGTTCATACATACCATAATGCGAAAAGACTTTTTCCCCAACCTATTATGACTTCCAACGCTGTGTGATGTAGGTAGATACGTCAGAAATAAGTTTTTCGGATCCTGCCACCAGATAATGGCCTTTTGTCATTTTCCTAGGTCTTTTTAGTGGCCAATACGTCTTTTATAAAACAAACAAGTGTTAACGAAGTAGTATTCTAAGTAGTATTCTCATATCCTTACTCTTTTGTACAGTATTTTGTTCAATCCTTATAGTCCTTCTTATCTTAGAGAACGCTTTGAATATCTCCATTTATCTAAGTCTCGTCCGTTGCGCTCTTCTAAGTACTTGAAACTTAAAATTCCTATCCACTCTTCTAACTTTTATGACAAATCTTTTACTGTACAAGCTATCCACTTATGGAACTCTCTTCCTTCTTCTATTAGATCTGCCAAATCCCTTCCTATCTTTAAAACGCTATTGTTTAAGCACTATTTGTCTGCATCAGAGAGCTGAGTAATCTTATTTTGTTATTACCTATATTTGTCGTGGTTACTGTTTGTATTACAGCTGTTTCATAATGTATTTTATTTATTTTTAGTATATTTAATATCATAGAATGTTCATGTATAATATTTATATTAATATTACCTACCCTGGTATCTATTTATTTTCTTTTGCTTATGTAAGTATACCTACAGTTAAATAAAAATCTTAAGTTAAAAAACTACCGTATTTTAACGTTCTCGTATAATCCAGTCCATCCAAAGGTTGTCTGGAAGAGATCGCTTTTAGCAATAAGACCGCCGATTGTACTATCGTGTGTCTAGTTTTAAGTGTTTAATTGTGATTTGTTAATTTAAGTGTGGTATACAATAAAGCGTTTTCTATCTATCTATCTATCTATTCTCCATTGCGATTTTGTTTCCAAAGTTGGCAAGCTTAAATTACCATCGAAAAGATGGCAGGGTATTAACGATAAAAATGTTATTTACTATTCCATTTCTCTACAGTATAAAGAGGCATTGTGCTATTTATTGAGAAAAACCTGCTCGAGCGCAGGTTTGATGTCCATAAATAACGATATTGGAGATTGGAACAATGCTGGTTCCCATAAATTGAGTGTAAAAGGTATTCTTCGGTGAAGGTAAGACGGTCGACGGCATTTTACATCACCATAAACACGTCTTATAAGATATTTAATACTTTTTACCAAGTTTTATATTATTTAAGTGTCTGGTTCAATTTTAATACACGATTTTTGCCCGACCAAGGAGAGTAAGCTGAAGTGGCCATGGGTCAGGCACATGGCTCGAAGAACTGACGGCCGTTGGTGCAGAGGTGCTAGAGTGAAGCGCAGCGTAGTACGGCCCCTTACTAGATGAATAAAAACCAGTCAAGTGCGAGACGGACTCGCGCAGGAAGGGTTCCGTACCATTATCTAAAAAACGGCAAAAAATCACATTTGTTGCATGGGAGCCTCCTTTAAATATTTGTTTTCATCATCATCATCATCATATCAGCCGTAGGACGACAAAGGCCTCCCTCATTGATCTCCAGGAACTGCGGTTGGCAGCGGCCTGCATCCAACGCCGACCTGCGGTTCTTACCAAGTCGTCTGCCCATCTTGTAGGTGGACGTCCTACGCTGCGCTTGCCGGTCTGTGGCCTCCATTCGAGAACTTTCCGTATATTGTTGTTTAATTGAGTACCGTACCAAATATTTGTTTTATTTTAATTTAATTACTTATTTTTAAAGTGAATATATAACTAAATATTCTGTGAATATTTCAAGCGTCCACCTGTGGCGGTCATCAAAATCGAGCTAAAACGAGCAAAAAATTAACGTTTGTTATATGGGAGCACACCTTAAATATTTATTTTATTCTGTTTTTAGTATTTGTTGTTATAGCAGCAAAAGAAATACATTAACTATGAAAATTTAAACTGTCTAACTAACACGGTTCATGATGATTCTGCCTGGTGACAGACGGACAGATAGACGGACAGACAGGCAGCGGAGCCTCAGTAATAGGGTGCCGTTTTACACATTGCGTACGGAACCTTAAAAACGACCGGGGCCCAGAGCCAAGTTACATTCGCTTCGAATTCGATTCCTACATAAGTTTGTTTTCGATATATCACGTGATATTTCCATAGTATGTGTCAAATCCCATACATTTTAGGACTTATCGACTAGCGTCATCGCTAATCTAATGTAACTTGGTTTAAGCCCTCTGATAAAAATTGCTGGGAGCCGTTGAGTGCAGGCAGCACCAGATCGGTCGCTCTGTAAATATATGGGGGGGGGGGGGGGGGGGGGGGGCTATCTATCACCTCTCTTTCAGCATAGCAGTTTAAAAAAGACTCGGTTTTATGTAGTGTATGCAATAATAGATAAATAAATAAATAAATATTTCTGGACATCTCACACAGCGCTTTCTAGCCCCAAACTAAGCAGAGCTTGTATTATGGGAATCAGATAACTGATAAAATACTTATATACTTTTTTTTGTAAATACATACATAAAATATATAGAGAAACAACCAGACCCGGAACTGATCTGTAGATCATGCAAACATTTGTTCCGCGGCGGTTAGCGAACCGGCTATTTGTCCACTGCACCACGGAAGTCGTTAAAATAATTATATAGTGTACGCATGTCATAAAATAACATATTCAAAATATAATGTAACGCAATAATTACCGAAACTCACGCCTCTATTCCCAAATCTTTCTATTACAATATTATGTAGGAACATATCTTCCTTGGCATATCTTTCATGGGCAGTGCTTGAGTCTCTCCAACGATGCCGTATCGACTATCGGTACATCTCCCTGTCTGCGTGTCGTGCGGTCCATAGTGGCGTTTTTATACAAACACTTCAACACTTCGATCGGTACATCGAAGTGTTGAAGTGTTTGTATAAAAACGCCACTATGTCAGTCCGAGTACACGAATAGAGCTCGAAGGCAATTCCCTTAAAAAGAGGCGTAAGACAGGGAGATGTAATCTCTCCGAAACTGTTTACGACCGCATTGGAAGATACCTTCAAGCTTCTGGAATGGAAAGGACTGGGCATCAATATTAACAGCGAATACATCACTGACCTTCGGTTTGCCGACGATATTGTGGCCATGGCAAAGTCGATGGAAGAGCTCAGCACGATGCTCGAAGGCCTCAATCGAGTCTTCCAACGCAACGGGTAGGACTTAAAATGAACATGGACAGGACGAAAATCATGTCGAATGTCCATGTCATCCCTGCCCCAGTTACGGTTGAGAACTCGGCTCTTGAAGTTGTCGACGCGTATGTATACCTAGGACAAACAGTCCAATTAGGTAGGGCCAACTTCGAGAAAGAGGTCAATCGTCGAATCCAACTCGGATGGGCAGCGTTTGGGAAACTTCGCAACGTCCTTTCGTCCAACATACCTCAGTGCCTTAAGACGAAAGTCTTCAATCAGTGTGTGTTACCAGTGATGACATATGGAACCGAAACGTGGTCCTTCACTATTGGCCTTATGAATAAGCTCAGAGTCGCTCAACGAACTATGGAGAGGGCTATGCTCGGGGTTTCTCTACGGGATCGAATCAGAAATGAGGAGATACGTAGGAGAACTCAAGTCACGAACATAGCCCGACGGATTAGCACGTTGAAGTGGCAATGGGTAGGCCATATAGCGCGCAGAACAGATGGCCGATGGGGTCGGAAGGTTCTCGAGTGGAGGCCACGGACCGGCAAGCGCAGCGTAGGACGTCCACCTACAATATGGGCAGACGACTTGGTAAGACCGCAGGTCGGCGTTGGATGCAGGCCGCTTCCAACCGCAGTTCCTGGAGATCAATGAGGGAGGCCTTTGTCCAGCAGTGGACGTCCTACGGCTGATATGATGATGATGATATCTTCCTTCCATTAATTTTTCGATCTAAATAGAGAAATTAATATTTTCGAAGTCAAGAACTCTTTATTTATATTTTTTAACAAACACTAAAAAAACACCATAAAACTTTAAATATTATTTCATAGAAGAATAAGTAAATTAAACAATCAACCTTTTTGTTCTTACCTAGTTAAGTAATGGCATACGTCCACTTGATTGAGGCGTCACACTTTTCAACCGCAAGTTCGTGGCTTATGCAACATAACCGTTAACCAGCTCATCTGTACAGTCTGTACCGTTGGCCGTGGCATTGAACCTTTACCGAACCTTGGGTAATACCGAAATTGAACGGTGTTATGCAAACGCAACCAAAACGACAAGATCCAATCGACTTGCATTGGTTTTGTGTAGGTATACATACTGAACTTGATAACATTAAGCTTTTAAAGTATAGTAAAAGACATTTATTTAAGACAACAGTACAGCAAAGACAAAACAGAAGGTAATAAAATAAAATAAAACATACATTGTAACAGACATTAAAAATAACACAAATTATGAAAATGGTAAGTACTTACCTATAAAAACACAGAAAGACAGATATAAAAACAACAGAATTAGGAACGGTCATTATAAGCAGGTACATAACAAGAGCCACATAAATACGTGGGCGCTAAAAGGTTCTGTACTGTGTAGTGTCCCAAAAAGGATCAGTCTCAGCTTTGTGTTGGTCCACGCTTAGGTACTAAGTGCAGACCAACGCCGGTTCTCATACTGAGCCTGTTATAGTGACCTCACGACCATAGAGAGAGAGAGAGACTGAAGAAACATGAAAAAAGAGACATTATTAAAATACATACATATAAAGTACCTACGTATAAATAATTTGAATAAAATAAATAAATAAAGAACGGAATTATGGAAGAAACGATTACGAAGAGAACAGAGAGAGAGACCAATCAAAAACAGGTTGACGACAATCTATGCTATGAAGAGTATAGAGCAGAATACTCACCCATCAATACTCGAAGCGCACTGTCCAATTTTAAGGAAGAAGAAGAAGAAGGAATGGATTTATAAAAAAATACGACTTTATGTCTTACGTCTTACGACGTCGCTGTCGACTGTCGATGCGAAGTCAAAAACTTCGTAAACTAAAACAAGACCTAAACTTTTTCCTTGTAAGCGTCATTAGGGACCTATATTAAATTTATTCTGATTACAATAAATTTATTTTGTCTTATGTAAGTTTTATCTAAAGGACAATTGTTTCAATCATTATTATAAAAACGGGATTTATCACGTACCGTTTTACCAGTGTTTCGACCGACAATGTTTCGGCTCAATTCGTGAATCTTCATCAGGGTGAGTACGATCCGCTCCGAATAACTCGGTCTCGCCAGTGCGAGGCGAGACGAAGCGCACATACATATGAACAGAAACATAGCCGGTCAAAACACCGATAAGACAGTACGTGATAAATCCCGTATTTATAATAATGATTGAAAACAATCACGAAAGTTTTCTAAGACAATTGTTTCTGTTAATCAAAATCAAGATTCGATCTTTCGGTGAAGCCTTTGTATATTGTAATGCGACTGAAAATGTACTACTAAAAATTCTTGAATTTCGTGTGCTGGTTTGCATAACATCATCCAATTGGAGTTGCATAACTCGAGCGGACGTTACATGCCGGTACAAGAAAACATTACTTTTAATCATAATAAAACACAACGCTTCCGATGGCCTCCGAAAGTGGCCAGAAACAAAGGCTTGACTCAATTATTAACAAGGTACTGCTTCTAACAATAATTCATCTATGATTCAAAGTCAAACTCAATTAATTTAATGTGAAACATAGGTAAAGATTTTACAGTTTTAAAAGTTCACTATGTTTACCAAGTATATTGGTGTATAAATTTAAAAATGTATACATAAGTCAAATAATGAAATATTTAATCAATATAATATGATAGAGCGAAGTGAGATCTAGAAATCAACTTGGACAAATCGGCGCTGTATGTATGTTTGTTTGTCCGAGGATAACTTTCGAAGTGTTGATCTGATCATCGTGAAATTTGATACTTAGGTAGGTAGGTAGTGATGGCACAATCGTGAAATTTAATACATAGGTAGGTAGTGATGGCACAATTTTGGTGTGACTAAATGAGTTAAAAATGGGTGGAAGTTGTTGAGATATTGGGGTTCAAGAGGGGTAAAAAAAATTTAATGAGACTAATATGTCAAACAGGTCTTCATATGAAAGGTCTTTATTGGTACATTTAGATTCCGTTTTTATTTTTCGTAAATTCTTTATAGTTTTTGAGTTATTAGCCACAATATAAACTGAACTTTGACAAAATTCACAGGGTACACCAGTGACCCCATAGTGCTGTAATTTGGTATGCGTGTAGCTTAGGTGACAGAAATATAAGCAAAAGTCTGAAATACAGAATTACTGTCGTTCGTACCCCAAAAAATAAACCAAAATACATTAACTGCCGTTACCTGTAATTTGAATGAAACTGTAGGCCAAGTTAATTGGTTATGCATTTCGTGGCACTATTTTGATAGACAAAGATTACACATAATATTTTTTTGTTTTATTCGGAGATTCGCGAGATCTCAGTTCAGGGCGACCCGCTAGTTATTATAAAGACACTGTTTTAATGATAAAATGAAAAATAGCATACAAATATAGATAAAGAATTTCTTTAACACTAAGGTGACAAACAAGGATATGATCCACGTTGGTAAGTGGTTACCGTAGTATAGGGATGACAAGCACGCGGTTTCCTATGCGTGGTGTGTCAGTAAACATTATCTGGCTTCTGCGCAGTCGTGTATAAAGTAGCATATTGTAACAAACAGACGGACAGAGAAACATGTTTACTTTAGAATTTCTAATATTAGATAACACTATGAAACCCTTTAAGTACGAATCAACTCAAAAAGGTATGCCATATTGGCAACGCCTACATAAACAAGGATCTAAATAGCTCAATTTGCTAAAGGTCAAATAATTTCAAAGCAATGTAATAAATTCAAGGAAGTAGACGATAAACGTAAACTATTAACAACATCGGTCTTAATGCCTAAGTTCATTTACTTGAGTCTTATTTGAGAATTCCAATGCCTAGGCAGAACTACTAAGCTGCGAAGTTACTGCTTCACTCATTCAATACATTGTTGCGTTATAAGGTTTTCTAAAAATAATCGCTTCTATCAATAATGCCGCTAATACTTCGATGTACGAGTATTCTAGCATGTCTAAATTTGTTATGTAGTAATACATAGTTCTAAGTTATCTATTTGTTTAGGAAAAAGACGGTCAAAAACTTATTTAATGGTATGTTAGTTTAAGTATGATAATTTGATAAAAATAAAAGTCTTTTAAGGAATCAAGTTTTTTTTTAATATTATTTTTTGTGATTTTTATGGTCCGGATATTGGGCAACTTTGAATTTTTTTTTATATAAACTACTCGTTCTATCGATGTAAGTATTTTACTTTAGTGCTTAAAATAACAAGAAGTCATGATTTTTGTAACTAAAATAGCATGCAACAAAGATGGGCTTCATAACACACTGTGCTGCGTACTGGGAACAATTGCAGCGTCCTCGCAGGGTTCATGTTTGAAACAGAAAAACTTTCCTACTCAGGGGAGAAATTTATGATCAATTATGTTTAAAACACAACACAGTGCTAGTTTTGATAAAATATTTATAACAGCGTATAAATAACAACAATTTATGATCAAAAACTCCGATCGGCGCAGTGTGACTGACTCCGAAATGGGCTCCATCAGATCGAACCGAGTGAGCAAGCTAGATGCAATACTCTGCGCAACCAGTCTGTGCTTTACTACTCGTTTCTATCTTCGCAATTATTTTCGTCGGGACCAAGCTAACCTACGAACAGTATGACGCGTTCTGCAGTAGAAGATTTTATGTAGCCAAGTTGGTATAATTTTCCGGACACCTCTCAATTTTAGATGCTAATACAGAATTTTTGTTATTTGTATATACTTATATTATGACCTATGTTAAACAAATTGTACGCAATAAATATTTCACTTTGACTTTGAGATCCGAGTCTATCAAATATAGCTTATACACTTCAGCAATAAAGTCTGAAGGTTATTGATGGCAAAGTCCTACTATACGCTTGACGAAGCTCTTGCTGATAACTGTACTACTGTTTATTTTGAATCAAACGTTAAACAGGTGTACAAAAAACCTCATAAGCTACTGCTATCTGCTACTACCATTCTGGATGGCAGTAGGTCGTTAGTTTATTAAGTTCTCTAAAATTATGACTGTGTTAATCAATCCTAAATTATTTTGTTATGACATGTGTTTATGATTGTAAGTACTAGCCAACTTGTCCCTAAATGGTTTAATGTGAATTTTTGTTATTTGTATCTATAATTATATTCAGTAAAACTAATGACCTTTCCCAGTGTACATAAAATGTATCTTTATCCAATAAAAATATTTTGATTTCATTTGAGCCTTTCATAGCTCCAAAAACAACGTGACTGCATCTAATTTTCACATCCAAAATTACTCATGACCTCTCAACTTTTTTACGAGCAAAAAACACCTTCAAATATAATTTGATTATGCAACGATCTCATCACCCAGGTCATTGACACAAACAATGCCGCAGATTAAGTAGCAGTAGAGATGCGCACGAGTGAATGAACGTCTCATCTCGATCACGAGGATGCGTAAACTAGTACCAAGTTATGTTTGCGGGTGGAAAACTATGTTGTAATTAAATATTTATTTGCATGATATAAATATTTATTTATTTCTTTTTTTTCTATTCATTCTGTCTTTAATGTTCAAATATTTATTTTGTAAGTTTCTCATATTGCCTAAGTTTGAACACGATCAAAAATCTATAAACGATTTTCACCTCGATATCCGATCTTGTTACTTAAATAATAAAATATGAAAAAATCACGCAACTCCTTTATTAAAAAACTTCTTTTTTTTGTAAAAGTACTGCCAGCCGGTATATTGCATGCCTTTATGTAAGTTAACAAAGAAGCTTAAATAAATAGATGGGCGTTACACACGGCGATATTTAGCCAGAAACTAAGCAATGAGAAACGAGATTACTGATAGAATACTTAGGTATATCATTTTGTATTAGAGTTTCTTTTTAAACCTTTTATCCATCCATACTAATATTAAAGAAGCAAAAGTAACTCTGTTTGTTTGTTACCTTTTCACAACTAAACGGCTGAACAGATCGTAATAAAATTTGACAAGGAGATAGACTATATCATCGAGAAGGACATAGGCTATATTTTGTCTCAAAAATAATCTTGAAGGGGGTAAAATAGGGGTTAAAATTTAATATGGATAAAACATCTTTTTCAAAATATTAATTTATAAAATTGTTCAAAAACGAAATAAAATTACAAAAAATATTCAAGAAATCACCGTCCGCGTAACGCTCTCAAACTCGCAAACGAACTAATGACTGATATATATATATATATATATATTTCATGCACTGGCTAGGAGAGTAAGAAAATGTGTCCGCGAACTACTCTCTCTTGCTCCTACAGTGTGATACAGACAATAGGCCTGCACTGTGTCTTAGATATACGAAACGTAACTGGCTATGAGAAAAGGAGAGAATGTAAATGTGTGCTCGCACCTCTCTCTCTCTGGCCCCTACAGTAATATACGAAACGTAACTATCTCTCTTTCTATCTTCACTAACTTATATCTCCCTCTTAACTTCCGTTCGCCTCGCACGATCACACTTTTCGTAACGCTCTCGTCACGCATTCACCAGCTTACTCCCCAAGTCAAGCGAGCGTAAAGAAGTTTTACTTCAAAAATTATAAAAGTTGGTGTCAGGCGCTTCCGCTGCTAAGTGGCCGCTACCAGAGACGTGTGGCGGCGTTTTGTGGTCGTGGCGCACGGTTCGTGTGCGGCGACGCTAAGTCAGATCTACCCGCAAACATAAGTTTGTATTAAATGCACAACGGCATTGAAAGGTTGCGAATGATTCAGCTATAATAAAATGGAATGCGGATTGTAGGCGGGCAATTTTGTATAGACAACAAAATATGCTAACTGCTAATATCAGAATATAGGGCCAAGGTCTTTTTGTTTTTATCTAACACAAGCTTTGTACCACGGCTTTGCACACGTAGTTTGTCAATAAAAACCGGCCAAGTGCGAGTCGGACTCGCGCACGACGGGTTCCGTACTATGAAAACGGCAAAAAATCATGTCTTTTGTATGGGGGCCCCCTTAAATATTTGTTTTATTTTGATTTAATAATTTAATTTTAAAGTGAATATATAACTAAATATTCTGTGAATATTTCAAGCGTTTACCTGTTGCCGTTATCAATATCGAGCAAAAACGAGTAAAAAATCACGTTTGTTGTATGGGCCCCCCTTGAATGTTTATGTTATACTGTTTTTAATATTTGTTGTTATAGCGGCAACAAAAATACATCATCTGTGCAAGTTTCAATTGTCTAAATATCATGGTTCATGAGATACAACCTGGTGACAGACGGACAGAGAGACAGCGGTGTCTTAGTAATAGGGTCCCGTTTAACCCTATGGGTACGAAACCCCAAAAAGTAGCCTATGTCGCAATCTACGTATATACCAAATTTTATTGAAATCGGCCCAATAGTTTAGTCGTGAATACATGTCAAACATACAAAGAGACAATACTTTTAAATTTTTATTAATAGTTTAAAATGATATTGTAATTTTTTTTTATTTCAATAAGTTACACGTGCTCAAAACGACGAAGAAAAACATCGTGAGGAAACCGGCATGTACTAGAACCTTCATAACTCAGTCATGTGCCATTATGTTAACACACGACATACATAAGTAGGTATTGTTACAAGCTGAGGATTCGAGATAAAATAATGAAAATCAATCTAACCAAACTAACACTTTTATTCAACACTGAAATGATAAATACACGAATTTAATCACAACACACTAATACACAACACGGTCGCACAATAAACCACTAAAGTCACAGAAATATTCGCATGTATCGCCAAATCAAGACCAACTTTGCGGACGTCTCTATTATATTATACCGCGCATTATTTCCAGAACCTTCTCGATGTTTCCACTAGTAACTAGAAAAGTGTAGGTATTTCGAATGATTACTATTTCTTATTCTGTGCAACTGTAGGTAAAAACGTGGTATGTAGGTATATTCCATACCAAGTATTACCTATTCTGTGACACAGTAGGTATAACTTCGAGAATCCGATCATTACTATTACTTATTCTGTAACAGCATAATAAGCTGTGAATGGCTGCAATCTGTCACTGAAATGCACTTCTATACAAAAATATGGCATGTATGAAACCTAATGTTTGGACTTGTCTCTGATTACCCTTGTGGGATATATTTGCGGATCTGCATACTGACTAACAGATCCGAGGATCTCCATTATGGTTATTTATAGCCGTGAGTTATATTATCAATCCCCGAAGCAAATAGATAGTTATAAGTTTGATTCGTATGTCTTGTGTGTACGCGTATAACTTTTTGTCTGTCTGTGGCATCGTCGTTCCCAAACGGATTGACCGACTCAGACGCATTTTTTTTCCTATTAGGCTTGTTTAACTGGCGTTATTCTTAGCTAGGTAGGTAATGTAGGAATGTCAGTTTTAAACCCCGAAGCAAGAAGAGGAGGTCGGTGTTTTTTTTATATATACGACCTGGTGATGGAGCAAGGATATAGGCCACCTGATGTTAAGGTTAAGTGGTAACCATAACCTATAACAAAGAATTACCTCATAGATCACGCACCTTAGAAACATGCCCTACGACGCACTGCCTGCGTCCATAAACAATTGAGGCATACAGGTGTAAAACCTCATGTGCTGTTATTTTACCGGCAACAATACCTTTCAAACCGCACAGCAATGCTACCCAGAGCGAGCCCATTCACAATGAACTCTACTACTCTAGTGGTTTATATTAAATTTTAATTAATAAATAAAATAAATATATCTGGACATTTCACACAGCGCTATCTAGCCCCAAACTAAGCAGAGCTTGTACTATGGGAACCAGATAACTGATAGAATACTTTTATACTTTTTTTGTAAATACATACTTTTAATATATAGAGCAACAACCAGACCCGGAACAAATATCTGTAGATCATGCAAACATTTGTTCCGCAGCGGGAATCGAACCCGCTACCTCCTGCGTCTCAGCCGGCTATTCGCCCACTGCGCCACGGAGGTCGTCAAAATTGCTTTATTATTATATTTTATCAAGTCCTTATTATTCAGACCATACTTCTAAATAAGTCATGTTAGGTATGACTTAGTTTTACGTCATAGATGAATGATGAGTTAGCGTAGGTAGAGTACCAAATCAAGGTTGCCATATCCGGAACATTGCGAACTTTAGAATAAGTAACTCTAGTTCGGCCATGATAAGTCTGTATAACACCAATTAAGTCGATTAGTTGGCAACAGATTCTGATAGTTATAACTACTGAGGTGTAACCAAAAACAGGTGCACTTAGTGCGTTCATCCATCACCGCCGTCGGCACCGGGACGTCACCGAGAACGAGATGACGGCGTCGTAGTAGCCATACATATATTTACTATGGCCACGTGTCCTCCGCACGCGATCACCGGAACGTCACAGAGAACGAGATGACGGCGTCAAAGTAGCCATACATACATTCACTATGATCGCGTGTCCTCCGCACGAGATCACCGGGACGTCACCGAGAATAAGATGACTGCGCCGTATAGCGATACTTACATTTACTATGGCCGAATGTCCACCGCACGCCGTCACCGTGACGTCACGTTCGGTTCGAATAGTCTCATTTCTCAGTGACTTCCCGGTGACGGCGGCGGTGGATAAAAGACCTTACGTTATTTAAGCACATCCTGTATTTTGATGTTTAATTTTATCAACATCATTATTCAGCCATATAGGCCTTTCCTACCGTTATGGTAACTTAGCGTGGGCGGATTATATTTTTTGCAACAGTCAGTAATATCACGACTTACATAAAAATAATCTCGAAAGTTTATTTTCTAGTTAAAAATCTTGTAAAATACGGGCGGGGATATAATTCTCCATTGTTTTGTACGGGGCGCGGCCAACACCAAAAATGGAATCTGTAGGACCTTTAAACAAAAAACCGTTCCAAAACAGAACGGATATCACGACAAAACTATTTATCTTGATCATCATCATCATATCTGCCAAGGGACGTCCACTGCTGAACATAGGCCGTCAGTTCTTCGAGCTATGTAGCGCATACACCTGCTAACCGATATAGTAATTTCTAATAACCCAAAAGAGCCATCAATCTACACAATCTACTAATAACGCCATCTAATAAATAAATAAATATTGCTGGACATTTCAAACAGCGCTATCTAGCCCCATACTAAGCAGAGCTTGTATTATGGGAACCAGATAACTGGTAGAATACTTATAGATTTTTTTTGTAAATACATACTTATAATATATAGAAAAATAACCAGACCCGGAACAAATATCTGTAGATCATGCAAACATTTGTTCCGCGGCGGGAATCGAACCCGCTACCTCCTCGTCTCATCCGTCTGTTCGCCCACTGCACTACGGAGGTCGTCAATCTAATAATAAGTTTTTTGTAGAAAAATGACTTTTTCAAAACAAGCTTTTATAAAATTCTGAATTAAAACCGCAAGCAGATTCAAATGAGCCCAAACACTTGTAAGCCCGCTACAATCTATTCAGAAGTTCCATTGTCTAGCATCCGCCTCGATCCTGAGACCACCTCCATGGTACTATATTATTGCATTGTCATCAAAGTCAAATATATATTCCAAATTAAAATGCGTATACAATGTTTGGTGTCTATGCTATTGGCCGTTGAGGAGTTCCTTCTTGGAAGCCAACTCTGATTGCAGCAGACATGTCATGGTGGAACTTAGAACAGGATATTATAATTAAGTGCGTACACAAAATTTCTTATCTGTGCTGTTGACCGTTGAAGAGTTCCTTCGTCTGAAGCCAATCCAGGGAGTAGAATCAGGTCATGCTTACTATAAATATACATTGTTCTCCAAAATAAGCGTGTATACCAAATTTCAGCTCTATCGTTTAAAGATAACTGATTTAAAATTCAGTTGCAAGATTCCACCCGGACACACATACTCGTACATTACAAGTTATTATAAAATTTGTTACAACATAGAAAGCTTGATTCAAAAGTCCAGATAAAATTGGTACATGTAGTACCAACATTTTTGATCGAGCGAAGCGAGATCTCTAAATCAACTTGGGCAAATCGGCGTTATATGTATGTATGTATGTTTGTCCGAGGATAACTTTCGAAGCGTTGATCCGATCATCGTGAAATTTAACATAGATGTGTAGTGATGGCACAACTTTGGTGTGACTAAATGAGCTAAAAATGTTGGGGGTTGTAGAGATATTGGGGTTCAAGGGGCGTAAAAAAAATAAAAATTAGGCTAACTGGTCAAATGGGACGTCAAATGAAATGTATTCGTTAGTGCATTTAGACTCCGTTTTTTAGTTTATGTAAACTTTTTATAGTTTTTGAGTTATTAGTCATAATAAAAACTAAACTTTGACAATATTCACAGGGTACACCAGTGACCCCACAGTTCTGAAATTTAGTATGCGGGTAGCTTTAGTAACACAACAATAGGCAAAAGTCTGAAATCCAAAATAACTACAATTTGTAGCCCAAAAAATATGAACCAAATAACATGAACTCCCGTTACCTGAAATTTAAATGAAACTTTAGGTCAAGTAAATTGGTTTAGCACTATTTTATTGATCGAGCGAAGCCAGATCTCTAAATCAACTTGGGCAAATCAGCGTTGTATGTATGTATGTTTGTGCAAGGATAACTTTCGAAGCGTTGATCCGATCATCGTGAAATTTAATACATAGGTAGGTAGTGATGGCACAATTTTAGTGTGACTAAATGAGCTACAAATGTTGGGGGATGGTTGAGATATTGGGGTTCAAGAGGAGTAAAAAAAAATTAAAATGAGGCTAACTGGTCAAATGGGACGTCAAATGAAAGGTATTCATTACTAGTACATTTAGACTCCGATTTTATTTTTTGTAAATTCTTTATAGTTCTTGAGTTATTAGCCATAATAAAAACGATACTTTGTCAAAATTCACAGGGTACACGAGTGACCCCACAGTGCTGTTATTTAGTATGGGTGTAGCTTAAGTGACACAAATATAGGCAAAAGTCTGAAATCCAGAATTACTGCAATTTGTACACCATAAAAGAGTAACACCGTACATGAACGCCCGTTACCTGTAATTTGAATGAAACTGTAGGTCAAGTAAGTTGGTTTTAATGTCGTGACACTATTTTGATAGTCAAAGACTACAAATAATATTTTTTTGTTTTAATCGGAGACTCGCGAGATCTCAGTTCGGGGCGAAACACTAGTTTAAATAAGATTTAACTAGATTAAGATCAAGTAGGTATTTATAAATCTTATTTATTAGGTTACTCGATAATAAATAAAAGAGATCTAAAACACCGCAGATCAAGTGACATTTGAAGTAATTGGTTTTATAATAGAATTATATTGGTCCTTGAGCCATTAAATCATTTACTAAGTAATAATAAATAGATCAATGAATTAGAGCCCCGACCTGGGGCTGTGGCACTTCTTATATCGGTCGTGGACTCAAGTAGGCTGGTGGCCGTGTTGGCCTCAACAAGTTGGGATTAGATAGACCCATCTAGGAGCCAGTGCAACTGCGTAGCCAGTTCTCAGATCTACTCGTATAATGTCCTCTTTGTCTTCATTTACACACGAAATGATCTGAACCAGATTAAAGGGCCTCATGAGAAGGCTCAATGTCGTTCTGCGTGCTATGGAGAGAGCCATGGTTGGAGTTACTAGATCGAGTTAGAAATTCGATCTCGTAGATAAACATCAAGGATGATATAAAATAGTCTAATGTAAATAATAATATTGTGAACAAATTAAGAGCTTAATAATAAATAAATATATGTTGCTGGATATTTCACACAGCGCTATCATGCCCCAAAATAGCAGAGCTTGTACTATGGGAACCAGATAACTGATAGAATACTTATATGCTTTTTTGTTTTGTAAATACATACTTGTAATCTTGACAACAGCGCCACCTAACGAGTCCATTTGTATTTACAAACCATCTAGGAACCCATTGAAATAGACACAAAATTTCATTCAAACCGGTCCAGCCGGTTAGAAGGAGTTAGGTGACAAACACACGTACAGAAGAATTATACACATATATTAAAATAGAAAAACATCTAGACCAGGAACCAATACCTGCAGATCATGCACACATTTGTTCCGCAGTGGGAATCGAAACCGCTGTCTTAGCCAGCTATTCGCCCACTGCACTACCGAGGTCGCCAGATTTACAAGCTTATTGCATGCCCCTGAGTGAGGTAGAGTATAGTGAAACTCATTTAAATTAAATCTGGCATCTTTCTGTAAAACCTATAGGTATTCTGACAATAAATTAAGCTGATTATACTTTATCTGTTACCCTAATTTTGAAGGGATTGTATTTGATTTTGAGAGCGCATTTTGATTTGATATCTGAATTTCGAACGCAGCTGCCATAAAAGTGTCTGACAATTTTGTTTATGAATAAATGTTGATAATCTAAATAAAAAGCACCTATACGCAGTATGCTTGATACAATTAATGACGCAATGACCTTGCACCGACTTCCTTGTAAGAGAAAGGTCGCCACACGTGGCCTACGTTTATTTGTTTTGACGTGGGCTATAATTAATTAAATCGTCAGAACTAAGGTACAGAAACAACGAAATTATACTTTATTTTAAAGTAGTCAGAGAATAAATTATCATAATATCACTGAATGTTGGCGTGTGGTGTGATTATCAGTGCACTGACGCATAGAATGCCTACCAGTTATTGAGATAATATCAGTGTGGCATACGATCTTTACCTATGTGTTCTGATATTCCAACAAATCATGATAAAAAGCCTGGGGATAAAAATAGATTTGGAACAAAGATGTATAATAAAAAAATAAAACTGACACAATCGTTGCTCTGTCAAATTCAAACATCGAACGCGATTCAAACTCAGCAGCGCGTTCTAAAAGAGGCGCGCTATTTTCGTACCCCGTGGGAGCATGTTCTATTTTCGCACCTGTGTAATAAACTCTTCGTCGTTTCTGTTCGCCTAGTACTTTCAGGGCGGGAGCGACGCGGTGACGTAATGGAGATGGGCTGTCAGTGGCACGTCATGACAGCTGAAATCCTGAAATGTTTGGTTCGTTGAGCGCAAACATATTGATGTGCGCTTTCTTTGTAAATGGGGGCGAGCCGCAAGCGATTTTTAACGTTTTTTTCGAACGATATTAAAATTCAGTTACTACCTACCTGAGTTTAATAAGTAAATAAAAGCGACTACAATTAAAAACAGTACTAAAATAAAACAGTACGTGATAAATCTCGTATTTATAATAATGAGTTTTTTTTAAATACCTTCCACCTTGGGGCGGGAGGGTTATGCTGACTCCTACTGACTAAAACCTCACGCCATTTGTTGTCGGAGCTGTGGTTCCAACTGCGTTGGTTTATTTAGAGCCCCATCTTATTCAATCATATTATTTTGTCCACCTTATCTCTAACACGAAAGGCTTTTTGTTAGCCCGCAACGGACATCCTTGAATTTCGTGGCCCATGGCTTTATTATTGGGGGACGAATATCATGGAGGTTTCTCCTCTTGCCCTGACTACGTATGGCTATGGATGGGATTGGTGGCCGATCTCTCTTTCCTTTTCTTTTCTTCTCATTTTGTGATAGGTATTACTTCCTCGCAGATGGCAATAACAGAGCTCCAGGCCTCCTCACTCCCGACCATGGTTTTGACCAAAGCTAGGAGTAACAAGCCGTCTCCTATTACGTTGTTGACGAGATACTGACGTGAGGTTGCCCAAGCGGGGCATACCTCCAACAAATGTTGCGCTGTGTATCTTCAGATTTCTCACAGTTACGAGTATGTGTGGGTCGTCTCCCACCCAATTTGAGACTCGTTTTAATTAAACCCATCTACGCCAAATTAAGTTTTAGGTAGTAGTTATTAAAAATATAAAAACAGTCCCACACAGTTTTTTTAAGAATTTTATTTTTCCACTCAATCTTAAAATAACTCACTTCCAACAAAAATCAATTTCTATTCTAACATTTCAGCTTCGTAATTGGGAAACTCCCGGTATCCGGACTTCCGGTGTCTTGAAACTTCAGGAATAAGGTTAGGAGTACCAGGACAACATATAACACAAGGATATCAAATGTTTAGCTTTTGTTACACACCTGAAAACTGCGTAAGTGTGTGTTAGTTGTGTTTATATGTAACAACCTGTGTGATTGACTGAACAATTCTAAACTTGTTAGAGTGATGTTATAAGTTATGAAATTACTCAATATAAGTTACGAACTGGTTATAACTTTAATTGGAATAATCGCAAATGGAGTAGGTATTTTCTGTTGTTTCCTTTGGGATGGAAAGTTGTTAGAACACGAACTTTTGATACTTAGATAGTTTGTGAATAGACTGGTTATTTCATGATTACTAATGGGTTTTTATTTGTCTAGTTATATATTGGTTTAATGATACATTTCACTCGTAATATTTGGTTAATTGATGTAAAACTTCTTTACGCACGCTTGACTTGGGGAGTAAGCTGGTGAATGGGTTACGAAAAGTGCGAACGGAATTTGAGACTGAAATTTAAGTTAGTGAAGATAGAAAGAGAGAGAGTTACGTTTCGTATATTTTTAAACGTTAATGTGCGAGTGCGAGTTGCGTCTGTCCAGAGTGAACATAGACTGATCGACCTACAGACGTGTGGATAATTTTGTAATAGAACAATTTTATAAATTAATATTTTGAAAAAGATGTTTACTTCAGTCGTGTGGTATAAAGCACACTCGTTTTTTTATTCTACCTAAAAAAAGGCAAGCATGTACACAATCAATAGGAGAATATAGATGTTTTAACAGTCATATACACAGTCTCTTTATCGTATATTTGTAGCTCATGCAAACATTTGTCTTAGATCAGGAATCGCACTTGTAAATTCTTCGGAAACTTATCCACCACGCCACAGGTGCTCACGTGTTTGACCCAAACACTACCTATCTAAACTTCTAAAGCTCTACACGCTTAGTACGTACAGATTATTAGCCCAATCGATATCAACACAGATAATCATAACTAAAGCAGAGTTGAACAAGGGTCGACGTCAGCTATACAGTAAAATGCAATGCATGATAATCAGTCCGAGTTTGATCGAAAAAGTTATGCAATCCCGCAGTTTCAAGTTATTCAAACATATTTAATTTAATAAAAATGATAGGACTCTATTCCTGCTATTATAAAAAGTTAGGACTCTAAAATCATCTTAATAATAAATAATGCTGGTCATTTCACACAACATGAACGAACAACGAACGCAGATGAGCGAGCGCCACTCAATATAATTCCTAAGTTATATACCTAAATATATATACAGATAATTTTTTTTATGTTATTTGTGGGAAAACAGGCTTACGGCTCACTTGATGGTAAGCGGTCACCGGCAACACCCGGGGTATTGTCGATGCGTTCCCTACACTGTAGAAACCTCTTTACATTTCTCTTGAAGCGTGCCATGTCGTAGTCTAATGGGAAAACCTCAGATGGTAGCTCATTTCACATCTTGCAAGTATGGAAATTCTTCCATTTCTTGCAAGCTCACCCGCCTTGTTTAATAAAGCAATCAATGAGACAATCCTGTCTGATTGTCTAATTTCAATTTAAAGCGACTAAGTTACTTATTACTAAATGTGAACTTGTATTGTGTAGGTACGTAGGTACCTGCCTAGGTACCTACGTACCTACACAATACAAGTTGCTTGCCTGCATAATATAGGTTCATCTATATATTTATATATTTTTGTATGTATTTGTACACACTCATGGACACCATCTGTCTAACGTAATCTGTGGACAACGGTGCTGGTAAGACACTTGTAACCCATCTTGAAATAGTTATTAAGTCTAGTAATATTTAGGCATAATTGTTTGTGGTCTGAAATAAATAAAAATAAAATGAAACACTATCTAGCCCTAAAATAAGTCAAGCTTGTATTAAGGGAACTACATAGCTAATACATTACCTATACTTTTTTATAATACCAGACCCGGAACAAATTTCTGTAGATCATACAAACATTTGTTCCGCGATGGGCATCGAATCCGCGAACTCCTGCGTCTCAGCCAGCCCACGGCGCCGCGGCGCCATGGAGGTCGTCACAAATTTAACGTGTCAACACAAATTTTACTATCTTAGTGTAATGGCAGCTTTCAGTAGGAGCCACAGGCTACTAAGATGGTAGGATCCCCGTGAAGGTTTAGCTATCCATGACATATTTACACACGTTAAAAAGAATCAGGCAAGTGCCAGTCTGACTCGCATACCGAGGGTTCCATAAAAATATTTGTACTCACGATATATGGTTTTTTTGTTAACTTATGCTGTGAGATCTTGCTTCTTGCCATATTTCATGATTTAAGGATCAACGGAAAGTACCATATAGGTTTAGATTTGTTTGCCGTTGTCAAAATATGCTGCATAAATGGCCGTATTTTTGATGAATGAATGAATGAAAACACTTTATTGTACACTACAAAAGATATAAACATAAATTAAAATTAACAAATCAACAAGTACAATAGGCGGTCTTATCGCGATGATGTTGACTTAAAAGCTTGTTTTTAGAGCTCCAAGGTACTGTACACCCAAGTTATTAATTTCTATTTGATACCTCAACGCGTTCTTAAGAAAAAGGGATCTTGACAGACAGACAGACAAAGAAGTGATCCTATAAATAATGGTTCTTTTTAGGGCTCCGTACCCAAAGGGTAAAACGGCACCCTAAGGCTCCGCTGTCTGTCTGTCTGTCTATCCATCTGTCACCAGGCTGTATCTCATGAAACGTGATAGTTAGACAGTATAAATTTGCACAAATGATGTATTTCTGTTGCCGCTATAACAAAAAATAATAAATACAGAATAAAATAAATATTTAAGAGGGCTCCCATACAACAAACGTGATTTTTTTGCTCGTTTTAGCTCGATACTGATAACGGCAACAGGTTAACGCTTGAAATATTCACAGAATATATTATTATAAATTCATTTTAAAAATAAATAATCAAATTAAAAAAACTAATATTTAAGGGGCATCCCATACAAGAAACGTGATTTTTTTTTGCCGGTTTATAGATAATGGTGCAGAACCTTTAGTGCGCGAGCACTTGTCCGGTTTTTTTTCCTTTTGAGCGACGGAAACCTAGAGAGGTATCGTAACTCAATTATAAACACAACCCACGCTACAATATGTTCTTTGCAGTTTCATATATTTAAGTGTATTATCAGAATATATTATAATGTTATATTATATAAAAAAAAGTCGTGTTAGTTACACTATTTATAACTCAAGAACGGCGCAACCGATTTGACTGAAAATTGGTAGGGAGGTAGCTAAGAACCAGGAGAAGGACATAGAATACTTTTTATCCCGTTCCCGTCGTTCCCGTGGGACGTGACATAAAACGTCAAAGAGCATACAAGTCACGTAGTATAACAAAAACGCATCTGACATGGAATAACAAAACAGCTATGACAGCAAATGACAGTTTTTTTTGTGACACAATAATTTTGTCTATGGTTAAGTATGGTTGTATAATGAAGGCCGAGGACAGCAATTGACCATTCTACTAGGGTGACGTTTAATGACAGCCCGCGTTTTATGCATGTCAAGGCGGTACGAAGTTCGGCGGGCCCACTTGTTATTCATATAATCGACACAGAGGAACACAATGTTGTATATTAAAAATGAATCGAACTGTATGTACTTATTCGTAATATTAACTTTAGTAAATTATTACTCGAACAGGCATCGAGACTATTTTATTACGAAATGTTTAAAAAGAAACCCACCAGCAAAACCTTTTGTAAAAAACTCATTTTGTGAAAATGCTAATTACTTATTTCAAAATGCAAATGAATTCCATTGCCATTTGTAATTTGCACAATGGTAATTAAGGACAGTATAAAAAATATGGACGCTCTCAAAATATATATAAATTTTTAGGAACGGTTTTTTATGCCAAAGCGTAAGATGAAAAAAATAATATACAGAGAGTTTTTTTTAACTGTAACAGTACGGCAGCGCCCATAACCAGAGGAAATACAGGTGCAGTTTCTTCTAAAACATCAGCTCGTCTTCGAAGAAAAACATTTTGGCATTAAAATTTAATGCCAAAATGTTTTGTGTTTTTAGGTCAAGTGTGAGTAGCGCCATAAAATGAATCAAGTTGGTAATTTTTTTTATGCCCATCTATGCATTCCTTTGTAAGGATCATTTAATTGTATTGGATAAATAAAATCTGAATAGCGGAAGTTAGTCAAATTTGATTGATAAACAGTATTCTCATACAATAGGACAAACACAATTTCTTCTACAAACATTTTATTAGATTCTAATTGCACATTAAAGAAGTAATAATACTGTAGCGATTAAGAAGTTTAGGAACTCCATGCTCTCATGAGCAATTCAAAAACATTTCGTATATCAGAACAATTTTGAATTTTGAACATGGTTCTTGCACCTGTCGGACTTTTATATCAGTCATCGCATCATCTTTTTTGTCCTGTCATGGCATTGTCAAATACGCAAAAAGTAGACTTAATTGAACATACTTCCTTAACCGATGATGCCCAACTAATGCGCTGAAGTGGTATCAGGAACGCTACCCAGACCGCGATTGAGGAAGTATGCTTCAATTAAGTATACTTTTTGCGTATTTGACAATGCCATGATAGGACAAATAAGATGATGCAATGACTGATATAAAAGTCCCACAGGTGCAAGAATCATGACGTTCGAAATTCAAAATTGTTCTGATATACGAAATGTTTTTGAATTGCTCATGAGAGCATGGAGTTCCTAAACTTCTGAATCGCTACAGTGTTCATACTTCTTTTATGTGCAATTAGAATGTAATAAAATGTTTGTAGAAGGAATTTTGTTTGTCCTGTTGTATGAGAATACTTTTAATCAAATTTGACTAACTTCCGCGTTTCAGATTTTTTTCATCCGATACAATAAAATAATCTTTACAAAGGCCTACATCGATCGGCATCAAAAAAAAAAAATTACCAACTTGATTCATTTTAAAGCGCTACTCACACTTGACCAAAAAAAATTTAATGCCAAAATGTTTTTCTTCGAAAACGAGCTGATGTTTTTAAAGAAACTGCACCTGTATCTCCTCTGGTTATGGGTGTTGCCGTACTGTTACAGTTAAAAAAAACACTGTATAATACCTTTCGTAATTCAAAATACTTGAATCTGCAGCAAATTCTAACTAGCCAATATACCTGCAAGAAAGTTTATTCCCTGAAATCAATAAGATTGATTGCAATGGCTGTTACTACATGTCTAACTTTACTAAAGTTACTAAGTCCAAAGCTGTGTGCGTCTCACTCACACACAACAAACTTTTCAGACTGCATGTCGCTTCCCGATATAACTTTCTGACTGTTCGTGTTCGCTCCCCTATTTTCGGCTTCTATCCATCCTTCTCGCACTCACCGCTTTTCACCAGCTTTCCCCATTGTTGGGGAGCATGCGCAGTGCGCCCCGACGCACGTGGTGCGACTACTCCTCGATATTTCTGATCGCCTGGTACTGAACGCGCTTAGGGCGGCAGCGTCGCGGCGCCGCCGCCCATCACGGCCGCCCTAACGCCGCCCGCCCAGAAGCATAGACGGCAGCCTGCGAAACGGTCCGGTCTTAGGCAGGGCGGAATTGCTCACGCACGTGGATGAGTTAGGCGCGAAATTCAAACCTTTCTAAAAGTTTATCTTTTTATCCTCTTTTTAATTTAACTCTACTGAGTTCGTACTTAAAATAACTTTTGTTCATTTTAGTTTCATTTTTATTTCATCCTTAAGGTTTTGTTTTATCTGTCAGTGTTCTGTGTTTACAGTGCAGTGTGTGTCACAGGTGTCCTGTCTGCTGATGAGCTTCTCATTCTGATCTGCAATCTCCGATTCCGAAATGAGGCGATACACGTCTGTACCAGGTAGGTATTCTAAATCTCTGAAATTTTCTACCATGCTTTATTTACGGCAATTATTTGTAAATATCTAAATTATAATTTTCATTAAGAAACAAGGAAAACTGGAGAAAAATAATAGAAATAAGTAGGTCAAAATCGCAGTTGCAACGAGCGTTATATTTAAAACGTATTCTTAAAACTATGTACAAACAAAAATGATAGAAGTGGGCAAGTTAAATAATAATTACCATAAAAAAAAACTTTTCACAGGTGTAGTTTACCTCATATTATCTCACCCTTTCAGAGCCTGCGTTTTTACTGCTTCCGCCTAATGTTAATAAAGCCCATCTGATGCTAATGGGTATCCTGTCATTAAGTATCTTTCAGCCTAGGGGCACTTAGCTAAGTAAACCTGCAAGTTACCCTACTCAAATGTCAATAACGTACTCTAACGTACTTTTGTGTTTGAGGAAACTACTCGGAATGTAAACACAATAATGTTGGTTCAGAAATCAAGCGGGTAGAATAAGAAGTTGCTCAAAATATGTAAAGAAAAAGATTAAGGATATTTGTTTCATTAAAAACACGCCGGTAAGGGTAGGCTGATATTCAGCTATTTTTAACCGATATCAAAAAAGGGGGCAATCTTGAGATGGGAAAAAACCATAGAACTCGCGACACTTTTACCGTTACCGCTACTGACACCTCTGCATATGAAGTGAAAATTCCTTTGGGAGAGTTGGGCATTTTTTAGATGGGAAAAAACTATTGAACTCGCGACACTTTTACCGTTACCGTTACCGACACCTCTGTATATGAAGTGAAAACTTTTTTAGGCGCGTTGGGCATTTCTTGAGATGGGGAAAAACCATTGGACTCGAGACACTTTTACCGCTACCGACACCTCTGTATATGAAGTGAAAACTTTTTTAAGCGCGTTGGGCAATTTTTAGATGGGAAAAAACTATTGAACTCACGACATTTTTACCGTTAACGTTACCGAAACCTCTGTATATGAAGGGAAAACTTCCTTAGATGCGTTGGGCATTTTTTGAGATGGGAAAAAACCCTTGAACTCGCAACACTTTTACCGTTACCGTTACCGACACCTCTGTATATGAAGTGAAAACTTCTTTAGGCGCGTTGGGCATTTTTTGAGATGGGAAAAAACCATTGAACTCGCGACACTGTTACCGTTACCGACACCTCTGTATATGAAGTGAAAATTCTTTAGGCGCGTTGGGCATGTTTTGAGATGGGAAAAAACCATTGAACTCGCGACACTGTTACCGTTACCGTTACCGACAGCTCTGTATATGAAGTGAAAACTTATTTAGGCGCGTTGGGCATTTGTTGAGATGGGAAAAAACCATTGAACTCGCGATACTGTTACCGTTACCGACACCACTGTATTTAAGTATCTCGTAATTGTTGAAATTTTCACTTTGTTGGCACTCCCGGAGTGCCACTTTTTATGTATGTTCCCTAATTACTCGGAGACGTCGGGACCGATTCGAGAAATTATTTTTTAGTTAAAAGGGTATACTTCGAAGGTGATCCCATTGGCACCAAATCAGGATCTGATGATGGGATTGAGGGCAACCCTCAAGTTTTTCTGTTATCTGAAGTATGTGACTTTATAAAAAAGTTACATGCACTATTTTACAAAAACGTTGATGTTTTTTATGTTTTTTACTGTTAAATATGTCAATTGATTTTACCAATTAAATTATCACAGACATGATGAACATCGCAATTCGAATTGGCATTGTTTCTTTTTACAACTTACAATATAGGCTAGGAATCTATCGCTAACTTATAGCCACATAATAGATAAAACACCAGAAGATGCATTCAGCTGTGATTGCAAGCCGTGCGCTGTATCCATAAAACAAAGCCCGCGTCTCGCGCCCACCTCACTCCCACCCGCGTAATGTTGCTAGCTTAGTCTTTATATACTTGGTTTGGAGTAAATGTTTTGGTAAGATACAACTAACATTAGTTGTATCTTACCAAAACATTTACTAATAAAATAACTAATAACATAAAATCACTAATAAAATAAATACTAATAAAATAGACTAATAAAATATTAAGGTCGGTTTGAAAAACGATCTCTAAACATATTTAGCGACTAAACATGTTTAAATGTGACATATTTCTATGATTTGAGAACTCTTTCAATCATATTTAGTCACTAAATACGTTTAGGCATCGTTGCGCAAATCACCCTAAATTTTTGTTTGTTTTTGGGAGATTTGCGAGATCTCAGTTTGGGGAACTTTTAAAACCAATTTAAAACTACAAATAATAAAAGTTTTTATCTCAGAATTTTAGAGCAGGGAAAATCATAACACTCGATATTTGGCAACAACAGCAAAATGGAGGATCATTATTTACGACAATTACAAACCGAACAACAAATAAGACAACATCTAAACGCGCTACTTACGTATTAAATGTTATCCCATCTTGTTTTTTTGAGCACAGCTGAATTTTAACACGTTGGGACGATACAAGAAGGCATAACTTAATTAAATTGAACACTGTAACACGTCACGCGTGAAGATGGTCACAGAGTTACTAATAGCGTCCTTCAGTATTAGGCGCGTTCACTTCTTCTGGTGTTTTATCTATTCTGAGCTTATAGCTTATAGTGACAGAATGTCAAATACCACTCTGTGTCTACTTTGTATCTACTTTATCGCGTAACTATGAACACAATAATTGTGTGATCAACTTTTAAAAAGCAAACACAAATTCATATTTTGAATATTCGCAATAGAACCACAGAAAATGATGAAAACTTTTGAATTTGAATATCGTATTCGATTGCAGAAGCCTTTGTGCAATCGCTTGGACTAAAAGCTGTGGCATCAGCGTTTGAATTTGCCATTCAAATGGCACCGTGACCTGATAATTTTATTTCCTATAGGCGCCCGGCCTGAAAAGGATAGAAGAGAAAAAAAATTTTTTAACTTATTCCTTTCTACTTTCGAACTTTCCTTTCTACTATTTTGGCTTATTGTATAGCTAAATATTGCAACTTATAATAAACTGAAATAGGCTTTTTGAGTATGTAATTTGTGCTATGATTCTGGCCAAATCGCCTCTTTTTAAAAGCATCGCACGTCTTGTTGATTAGCCATCAAAATGTCAGTTAATTTATGATATATATAATAGAAAATATGTCAGTAATGAAATAATTATGTTTGCATTTATATCTAAAAAGTATTATATAGGATGCAATGAATCATGTTTCTAACAACTTCGTCCAAGGAGTTTAGTTGTTATCTACGAGTAAAAAGTATTTTAAACGAAATTTGCAATGAAACAGTTTGGTCCAAGGAGTTCGGTCGTGGACTTGCGGCCATTCGTTTTTGGAAGCGTGGATAGACAGATGCGAATACGGGGAAAAAATGGATAGATACTTAATTCGGGGCTTATTTGGATTCTTTGTATTATTATTACTCGTAGTAAAATTGTAACTATATATTGCACAAAGTCTAATGCCGGGTTCTTATACGACTCGTTTCTCCTTGAAAACCTGTCAAAAGTTTGACACTAGTTTGACACTTTTTCAATGAGATATGAGGCGTAGTCGGTTACCGACGGATATAGGAACCCGTCATAAATAAACAGGATAATTGTCTCTTAATGTTTGATTGGTGTAATACTGCATCAAATACTGCCCCAAAAAGGTATTTATATATGTACTTCGAAAAGCAATTTTGGGTAGAGCAAAAAGGTTGTTATGAAATTGTAACCCACCAATGGACATCTATGTGACTGATGCACCGCAGCGTCATTTATCAAACTGTACGGAGATAATTAAGATCGACAGTAGCTTCACAATATTGATAGGAGCCGTAGAATAGCAAGTAACTTTTAGCAAAAATATAACAGACAAAATTTGAGGGTTGGCCTTGGTTTTTTTTTGGGATCCCATCATCAGAACCTGATTTGGTGTTAATAGACCACCTGAGAAATATACCTTTTTAAACAAAAAAAAATAATTTCTCAAATCGGTCCAGGCGTCTTTGAGTAATCAGGGAACATACATAAAACATTTCAAAAGTCGTCGGTTTAAAAGTGGCGAAGCAGATACCTACCAGTTTTCTGAAGTGCCAATTGGCGTTCATAATGTAAAACACTTTTTGGACGAGAATTCAATAAACTCATCAGATGATTTGAATGGTTTTGAGATGAATAATTTGTTTATGGGAATTTATATTAGAAATAACCGTTTTATTTGAGCACTTTGTGCTGCAAAGGATTAGTTGTAAGGCACTTTTAGTTTATGTATTTGATGTTTGGGTATGGGTATTAATAACAATGTATTTTAATTTTTTTTTAATTTTTCTACTTCTTGTCGTGCACTACCTACAAAATATATTTTTCACACTACGCAAAGGTTATAAGAGAAGAGAATGCTAGTATTAACTACACCGATGTTTTAATTTTCAATCTGTCATTCAATTAATACTCTAATAACCAATCAATTAATAAATAATATTATTTAAAAAACTTTCGTGATTGATTTCAATCAATATTATAAATACGAGATTTATCACGTACCGTCTTATCGGTGTTTCGACCGACAATGTTTCGATTGAATTCGCGAACCTTCATCAGGGTGAGTGCGAACCGCTCTGAATAACGTATCGCCTCGCACTCACCCCGATGAAGGTTCACGAATTGAACCGAAACATTGTCGGTCGAAAGATCGATAAGACGGTACGTGATAAATCCTGGTTTTACAATAATGATTAATAAATAATAATCTAATTAGCTTGTTTAATAATCTGCTATAATTAATTATACAAGTTTAAATTAATCATGGTTAAACTAAATCTTAATTTATTATGTACACGTTAGGTATCATTTCTCTATGTACAGTCGGGTATGTAAATAAATAATAATAATAATAATAAAGCATTTATTAATAATAACAATAAAGCATTTATTAAGGAACAACAAATATACAGTCATGTGTACAGTTTAAAACGATGATGCCTGTATTAGTATGAAAACTGTGTTACAGACACCAACGCCCTCCTCCTATATATCTATGAGTTCCAATCAGGTAAATGGTACATTATCTTAAAACTAAACTAAAAATTCTAGTTATTCTCCAACAGACCAGAAGGATCTGTGTGGGTGGATGTATTTGTGAGTGCGTGTGTGCGTGTGTGTGTAGTTTGTGTGAGGGTGTATGTATATGCATGAGTGTAATGGAGTGTGTGTTTTTGTGTGTAGGCACTATTTGGGAATCTTTAGGAGGTCCTCAGTATCTTCGTAATTTAAAGATTTAAGCCACTCTAGACATTTAATCTTACATTTGTTGTGGGGTAGCGGATAAATGTTAATTTCCTTGTTAACTCTGTTGTACAAGGAAGAGCTAATAAAAAAGAAAGTGACGACTTGCCACTGCTGTACGTCGTTGAGCTATTTGGCAAACTTTATCTGCTCTCCGTTTCGAATGTTTCAGGTTAGGGTCATAGAACAACTGAGAGTGCTTGCGAAGAATAGTTTGCAAAATGAATGTTTGCCGAACTGTGGGGACTGAACAGATCGAGTAAAGCTCAGTAGTAGGGAACCAGATAGGTTTTTTATTCATCACTTTAAGAACAGAATATTCAAAGGATAAACCTTCACTGTTTTATTAATTACAACTTAAGATATCTATACTACAAATTGTGTTATAAATGCACAGATATGTATATGATTATATGAATAAAATAATACGTTTAAAAAATAAAATCAATCACTTTAAGACCCGAATTTTTCAGTTTATTAATCACTAGGATTGGATTATCTATTGTATCTGACAACCACTCATATATCCAACCTAGCTTCGGCCACAACTAACTGAGTAGACGCGGCCACAAAATTATCCATATTATTTATGGAACCAGCGCATACTCAGCGTTGGATCACCGCAATCAGTTCAATAACGCGCAAAAGCAAATATGCGCACCAAAGACAGTCGCTGGCCAGAAAAACTAAAAATAAAAATAACACATTATATTATAACTTTTTATAAGTCAAGAGTTGGCAGTATTTCAATTACTTGTAATTAAAATACGTAATTGAAACACAAATACGAATTTTGTATTTGTAATTCAATTACTTTGTACAAATGCAATTTGTAATTGGTATTTCAAATACCTGACGCCGAGGTATTTTATAGTTAGTACTTCAAATACTTATGGCTTCAAAATACATCTAAACATAAATAAATTTAGCGGTCGTATTAATGGTGCGTTCTACAGGAATAGCGCTCGATAATTTTCGTAACTATTCGTAAGCAAAATGGCGACCGCTAACTATGTCAATCTTTAAAGTTGGCAACACTGCACTGGCAACCTGTACTGTACGTCAAATTGTCAAGTACATAAAACCTGACTGTAGTTTGTAATTTGTATTCTAAATAAAAATAGTTAAAATTCTGTATTTTAAAATTTATATTTTAAATACACGAATTAAAAATATTTTGTACTTCGTATTTTAAATACGTGCTAGGTATTACTTTGTAAATTGTATTATATTTAACGCAAAGTATGTATTTTGCCAAGCTCTGGTATTAGTGGCGATCACAAGTGGACGCGTTTGAGTGAATATTAGTCCCAATTGTCATGGTTTAGACCAGAAGTGGCCACTAGTGGCTAAATTAGCACGGGGTTTAACATTTACGTGTTTTACTATGCAAAACTCATTTACTATGCGTTAGTTACACAGTTAGTTAAATATATAATAAGTCCCGCTACCACTAACTAGGTAAATATTAATCTGCCGTCCCTTAATCCCAACCAACCATCATGCATCATGAAGTAGCCTGCATACACTATGCCTACTTTGCCAGGGTTAAGCACTACCTTTAAGCACGGTGAGAGTTTAAGGAAGCGAATTCTTTATTTTACCTCTCTTTTTTAGGTTTCTGTACTCAAAGGGTAAAACGAGACCCTATTACTAAGACTCCGCTGTCTACCTGTATGTCCGTCTGTCACCAGGCTGTATCTCAAGAACCGTGATAGTTAGATAGTTGAAATTTTCACACATGATGTATTTCTGTTGCCGCTATAACAAGAAATATTAAAAACAGAATAAAATAAATATTTAACGGGGCTCCCCATACAGCAAACGTGATTTTTTTGCTTGTTTTTGCTCGATATTGATAACGGCAATAGGTAGACGTTTGAAATATTCACAGAATATATAGTTATATATTCACTTTAAAAATAAATAATAACATTAAATGAAACAAATATTTAAGGGGGGTCCCATACAACAAACGTGATTTTTTGCCGTTTTTATGGATAATGTTACGGAACCCTTCGTGCGCGAGTCCGACTCGCATTTGGCCGATTTTTTTTAATCATAATGCCGAATGTTAACTCTTATTATTAAACACTGGGGCGCAAAAAGAGACATGCTATTGAGAATAAAAATAACCGTTCATGGTCATGATTATTTATACATAAAAAACTAAGTCGGGTTAGTTATACCATTTATAACTCAAGAACGGCTGCACCGAGTTTGATGCTCTTTGATTTGTTGGATTTGTCTCCGCCCCGAATAGCAGATTAACTATTAAACTATGGGAAAGAAATTAATTTTCTCATACATAGCTAATAATGGCCGATGATACTTCTACCGGTGACGTACATTGGCAGCCCACCTCATATACATGTCAAGGCGGTACGAAGTTCACCGGGTCAGCTAGTAAGATACAATTGAATGATTTTTTTAAGTGCGCAAAAAATAGTTGTACAGCCCCAGTGAGTGACACGACAGTTTTGAACTATGGACATAATTGTTAATTGAATTGACAAACTTAATTATCTTCTGGTGTGGGTCTCAAGCAGAGGACTAAATTGTAGTTAAGTACTAACGCTTCTAGATTTAAGCTTTTTACTAAATGGATCCATTGTGAATAAATAAATGATCCTAGCCAGTTTATCGCAGTTTAGGGTTCGATAAACTAGGATTTTTCGAACTAATACTAAACTAAAAACTCTAAACTTAAAACTAATATTAATAAAAAAGGCATACTACAACATAAATGAGTTTCTTAGCGACAAATCCCTTGAATAATTTTATTAAATCTGACATTTTATTATTAATTTTCTATGTTAAGGTAAGAGCTGACATTTTGAATGTTGTAAATAATTGAATCATAATTTGATTTTTACTATGTAACTACTTGTAATACTAACTGAAATTGCATGTGCTAATCGCTGATTATGGACGAACTCAAACTGTATCACTAACCACCTGTTACTAATCCATATTCGCAATAAATAATTTGATTTGAAAATCTGGATAACAGATCCTATAGAAAGTGTCAACTCCTTCGTATTGTAGGTACTTACTTATAATATGGATTTGAGTTAGTGACTATGCGTGGTTGATATACAAACCAGCCACAATAATTTGTTAAACTATACTTTTTACGGTTATTTTCTCAGATAATAATCGTGTCATAGTTTTAAGCAATCATTTTAGAAACATCTATACAAAGATTATGATGTTTTTTTGATACAACTTGGCGATGAAACAATCAAATGGTTCACCTCGCTTATAACAAAGCATTGCCACGCACCCGAGGAACCTGTCCCACAAAGCCTTATGTGCCTGTCTCTCTCTCTGTGGCATCGTTTCCTCGATGTAGAGGGTCGTGACCGAACTGCATAACTTTTTCTTCTTCTGATTTATCTTCTTGGAAGAATGTTCAACATGGTGGGCTCCCGGGTCCTTCATGTCCAAGTATTTTATATGATATATATCTACTATATTATGATGTATAAATATATTTTCTAATACACTTAATGATACGATTGTTTATTTCTACTGAGTGTTGCAATAATGTTTTGATTACAGTTTCACACCAACACAAATTCATAAAACACGGGCCTTTTAGTTGATAAGTATTATTTTTAGTCTATAGTTTTTCTTAATGTTTTTTCCCTTGCTCCTAAAGAAGCAATATAACTGTACATACTCATAATAGTTTAATACTCAGTCTGGCTATCTTATACCTATAGTATCTGCAGTCAGTCATATCTACATTGTCATGCCCATCCTATGTTTATCGAGCCGATGCAGAGATCCTTTACGTCTAAACACAAGTTTTAAACTTAGAGCAAGGTACCAAAGTATTTGATGTACATAACAAGGTTGTACCTAGTGCAGAATCACAAGATGCAACACCCTAGGTATCCTAGAATTATAACTATATATGTAAATGCACTATTTAAAACTCTTTTTTTAATAAATACATATTCATTCATTTCGTAGGGCATTTAGTTCCATCCGGTCACTGGATACCGAGCGGTGGGTACGGAATTGTCAGGTTAGTTGCCGCCCGATATTCGCCGTTGTCTTGTGCCTGGCTAGGTGTTTTCAAAGTCACAGGTCGGTGCTTTCCAGGTTTCACTCCTCTTTTCTCATCCGGGCTTGGGACCGGCAATGGCAAAGAAGTCACTTATCCAGAATCTCTATTTTGTTTAGAAATTTAATGTCCTTACATTAGGTAATTTGTAAATGTTCGTGTCCAAAACTAGTTTAAGACTGGAATATTAACTACCTACTACGCAAATAGAGGGAGTTTGTTCGGAGTGGTATTTAGTTAAGTATTTGTCGTGAATTAGGTAGAAATGAAATGAAGCTCTACCGTTTGGAGGTAAAATTTGGGAAAGTTCTTTATTTTAGACTATTAAGTAACTAGTTAGCTTTAACATCCTAGGCATTTAGTATCTTCAACTTACTTATTAAATAAAACAGACACCGAAGCCCATTTAGTAAAGGGTTTGAAAACTTTTGGCATAGTCCCCGAACAGACTTTTTTTTTCAGTTGGAACTGAAAATAAAACGTCTCAAAATAAAAGTGCGACTCGCACTATAACGCGACTTATTATACGAGTAGTATAGACGAGCAAAAAATAAAAAATAATCGTGGATCGTAGTAAAATCTAACAGTGTAATTTATAACCATTTATTAAACCAGCTGAGCCGCCGCGGCTTCGCATGCGTGGTATTTTAATAAAAACATAACCCTCCTTTTGTGCACTCGAGTAAAAGGTAGCCTATGTCCTTCCCCAGGATATAATCTTCAAATTTAATTACGATCCGTTCAGACTTTTAGTTATGAAAAGGTAATAAACAAACTAACAAACAAACAGTTACTTTCGCAGTTACTATGTATGTATTATACATATTAACCTTCCTCCTGAATTATTATATCTATTGGTGAAAATTACATCAAAGTCCGTTGAGTAATTTAAAAGATCTTAGTTGACGGACAGCGGAAGCGACTTCAATTTATACTATGTAAAGATTTTTGGCTAATATAGGTTATGCCATGCTTTGACGCGTAGTATTTAACATCAGATGGATCAAAACTAAAGTTATTTTAACTAAAAATGACAATAAATGTTTATAAATTAGTCAATTTATCTTTAGATGACTTGTGACACTGTAAGGCAACCGAATTATTATAAAAGTACTTTTCTGACAAGAATTAAATCCAATAGTTGCTAGAAATCAATACTTTATAGTCCCCAAACAACCAATACTAATATGTATGCTAAACTTCCATGTTAGCATACATATTCCGTAGACCCCTGTACACCCTATCAATATATTTTACCAGCTCGTATATATTTTAAAGCCCAGACAGAAAGGGATTTGTATCCAATTCTACATTTGTCTTTTACTCCGACAGTGCGATCTCAGCTCACATACTATGTTATTTTTCTTACTGCACACTGACAATGTAATAATAATAATCCTCCTAGCCGATTTCGGCTACAGAGACTTGACTTTGTGATTATTGGCCTAGGTGTTTAGCCTGTATGTGGCTGATGTACCCTATTTTTGCGCTAAAAGTCCGGTTACAATGAACACAAGTTAAGGCGCCATTAATGTAGTTGTAATCGATATTAGCCGGCGGTCGACTTTTAAGCTGATCTCGTTTTAAGTCTAGTTCTTGCCTCCTTTCTTCTTCAAACTCGTACACTTTGTCCTGAACATGACGCCTCCATTCAGGTCGTTTTTCAGCGAGAGCCTCCCAGCGCGACGGATCGATACAACACCTCTTCATGTGCCTCTTCTGTACGTCTTTGAAACGTAGGAACTGACCTCCGCGTTTCCGCTTACCATGTTCTAGTTCACAGAAGAAAATGCGTTTCGCCCTTCGCTCATCAGACATCCGAGACAGGTGCCCGCACCAACGCAGCTGACGCCGCATCAAATATGTAATATCATATTTAGAAGTAGAATAGTTTAGAGGTACAAATATGTTTTTTAAACTCCTATCCCTCTTTTTGCATTGGAGGTTAAAAACTTATATAGCCAAGGACCATCCAAGTTAACATTAACATGAGGCATACACATGCATGCACTATTATCATATTATAACCTATAACAGTCCACTGCTGAACGTAGATCTCTCCCAGGGTGCGCCATTGAGCCTAATCCTCAGCTCTTCTCATTCAATCTTTGCCAGCCACAGCTCGCAAATCGTCACTCCATCTAGCCGAAGGGCGTACACTTCGTTTGTCTAGACGTGGTCTCCACTCCAGAACACGTTTACCCCAACGGTTATCGGTTCTTTGGCAGATATGACCGGCCCACTGCTACTTCAGCTTGCTGACGCTCTGAGCTATTTTTTTTTTATTGATGATAGCGCTTGACCACTACCTCACCTGATGGTAAGTGAAGGTGTGATCGAAGATGAAGCACGCTTGCCTAGAAAGAAAGAAAGCTATGTCGATCACCTTCGTTCTCTATCGGATAACTCGTTACGAATCATCGACGTCCTTCAGAGAAATTCCGAGCATAGTCATTTCCATAGCTTTCTGAGAAACTTTCAACTTGTAGATCAGTGCCACCGTAAGTGTCCATGTTTCGGCTGCATAGGACACCACAGGTAGGACGCACGGTTGAATACTTTCGTTTTTAGGCATTGTGAGGTAGGTGACGAGAAGACCTGACGAAGTTTCCCAAACGCTGCCCAGCCTTGCTGAATTCGTCGGTTTACTTCTTTTTAGAGTTTGTATTTACCCAACCACAGAGTCTGTTCAAGATAAACACTCCTTCACAACCTCGAGAGGAGTTCCAGCGACTGCAATCGGCTTTGGGGTATTACGATCATTGATCATGATTTTGGTTTTATCTAAGTCCTTTCCCAGGCCGATGCGTCTAGAAGCAGCAGCTAGACTGTTCAGCATTCTTTGCAGTTCCTGCACCGACTGTGCCATTATAACGATATCGTCTGCAAATTGTAAGAGATGCATTAATCGTTGATGTTGATGCCCTGTCCATTTCAACTCGGCGTCTTGAACATAATTATATCTTCCAGTGCGTTTGTAAACAATTCGGGGGATATAACATCCCCTTGTCTCACTCCGCGATGCAACTGGGTTGGTTATGACTACTGGTTCTGGATATGAACTGACATGGTGGCCTCGTTGTACTTACATCTCAACACTTCGATATATCGCAAATTGACCTGGCATCGTTGCAAGGACTGCAGAACAGCCCAGGTTTCGGCGGAGTCAAAAGTTTTCTCATAGTCCACAAACGCCAGGTACAGGGGTTTATTATATTCCTCTGACTTCTGTATAATCTGCCGCACTGTGTGAATGTGCTCTATGGTGCCATATCCTCTCCGAAACCCAGCCTGCTCCGGTGTTTCTTCTTACGTTCTTACGCAAAGATTCGACAAATTTCAAATAACGTTGAACCGGTTGACGGTTCGTGATGACACTAGAAAAATACTTTTGCCGGTTCAATGTAAACTTTAAAACTCGTATATTTAGTAGTGTTCAAATATCGAAACACTTAGATATCTATAATATTCTCCCTCGTCTACTAAAAATAACATTGTTTTTTCATCTTGCTGGTCCCACTAACGTCTGTTTAATCTGCGACACGACAATTATTTACCTCGTAAAAGGTATGACCTGCTTGCATTTGACTTATTCTGGCACATTATTATTATTTCTTATTATAATTATTATTATTAATTACTACCTAAATTCTTATTTGTCTCATATATTAAACAGGTCGGTCATACTTTTCAAATACCTATTAATCATGTTTTGCTATCGCCTTGGCAATTATTACTGTAAGCGTTTTATACCTGAGGCATTTAAATCGTGGAACTTAATATACTATTATGGATGTGCGGCCATGCCCACTTTACACTGGGTTGTTAGGACGATGGTACTAGAATCTATTGCGTTCACTTGGTAGAACGAAAATGCGATCACGCCACCGCTGCGTGATCATATCGGTGAGTCGCTGTGCGCCCGTAATTATACCTACCCGATTTTGCTATTGATGGAATATTGTTTGTTACGAATGTACTTGATAATTTGTACAAACTTACGTAACTACCTACTATCATTATTTCATGCGTTTTGGTTTTTTGTATCACAATGGGTAGTCTAACGATTTATTATCAGAACGTACGCGGTTTACGAACGAAATTACAATCACTATATTCTAGCATCTTGAACCATGAATACGACATTCTAGCAATAACGGAAACTTGGTTGCACAGTGGCATAAATGACTCGGAGTTTTGCGATTCAAGATACGATGTGTTTCGCTGTGCTTGTGATTTAACTTCTAGTGGTAGAAAGTGGGGAGGTGGGGCCATGATTTGTGTAAAGAGGGAACTTGGGGCTTACATACGTGACGACTGGACATCTTCTCCCACGGACCTGGTGTGGGTTACGATTCCCGCTCGTTCTTTAAATTCTGAGTCAAATCTACATGTAGCATGTACTTACATTACTGGTTATCTCTCCACACAGCCCCGTGATATTAATGGTTTCCTTGGTACACTGACTAAAGCTTTAAACACTTATTCTTCGGATAATTTCATTATATGGGGGGATTTCAACTTACCGTGCATTTCTTGGCATTCCGATGGTCCCACTTTTCGTCGACAAGGGGCGGTTGAGATACAAGAGTTAGCCATTAAATTAACAAACGGTATGAGCTACTACGGATTCTCTCAGTTTGATCTCACTCTCAACGCAAATGGTAATACAATTGACCTGGTGTTTGGTAACTTTTCCGTCGAGTTGAATAAATGCAGCAAACCCCTTCTTGATGAAGATCCCGCTCATCCAACACTGGAAATGATATCAAATGTAAACCTATCAAATCTAAGCAATTAATTAAGTACAAATATAGACGGGGTGATTACGAAAATTTAGTTTTACACATGAATGATATACCTTGGAAATCAATACTTTTAGAGGGGAATATTGATGAGGCCGTCCAATGCTTTTATGATCATCTTAGTTTTAGCATAAGTAAGTACATACCTAAATCTACATACGGTTCAGCCCAGAGCTATCCAATATGGTATTCCAGAGATTTAATCACCCTAATAAAAAGCAAATCTAAAGCTCATGCTCGCTGGAAGCGTTTCGGTAATCGACGTGACTATGAAACATTTGCAGACCTGCGGTCTGCGCAGGAGGTCATGTCACGAAAGTGCTATGGTACCTTTGTCGATGGCCTCGCTGTTGACTTGAGGATAAATCCAAAGCTATTCTGGTCCTTTGTTAAATCCAAGCGCGGAATGAAATCAAACTACCCCAAGCGTGTTGCCTATTGTAACCAGAATTTTTCTACTGGCGAGGATATTTGTACATCCTTTAATGACTTCTTTCTTAGTGTTTTTATGCAACCAAAAGCCACATATCCCAACATAGATTTGCCCCCATCAGCCTCCGGTTCGACTGATTACATACATAGTCTCTCTTTTTCTTACGACGATGTACATAAAGTATTAAACTCTCTCGATAAAAATAAAGGGTCTGGCAGCGATAATATTCCGTCTTTTTTGTAGTCCGAGCTGCGTCTGCCCTAGCTGAACCATTAAATATACTCTATAATAGATCACTCAATGAGGGTGTTTTCCCCCAAAAATGGAAAGAGGCTCTCATTGTGCCCGTACACAAGAAAGGTTCTAAGCTAAAAGTTGAGCATCTCTATTCTCAACATATTTAGCAAGGTGTTCGAAAAATTAGTTTATGGTCATATTCTTCATACCGTCTCCAATGCCATACCATCCGAACAACACGGGTTCTTGAGAGGTCGGTCAACTGTAAAAAATCTTTCAATATTCACTGACTTCATACAAAAATCAATAGTTAAAGGTAAACAGGTAGATGTGATCTACACGGATTTCTAAAAAGCTTTCGACCGTGTAGATCACTTCATATTGGCAAAAAAACTTCAGCATCTAGGCATTCATGGAGATCTGCTGAGATGGGTGAAGTCCTATCTGTCTAGGCGTTCTCAAGCTGTGGTGGTCGGGGGATATCGCTATGAATTCGTAGGGATATCCTCTGGGGTACCACAAGGTTCACATTTAGGACCACTTTTCTATGATATATATCTATATGATATCTACACATGTTTCAAGCATTCCCAGTACCTCATGTTTGCCAATGATACTAAGATATTCCTTGACGTAGGCAGGTTGGATGACTGCAATAGGCTGCAGGCAGACCTTAACAACCTTAATGACTATTACCAAAGAAACAGAATCAAGATAAACGTTAATAAATGCAAAATTATCACATTATCTCGGAAAAAACATAGCATTCATTTCTCATACTGTATTCAAAATAGTCAAATTGAAAGAGTTAAATTGATGCGTGACCTAGGGATTCATCTTGACGCTAAGCTTACTTTCTCTGAGCATGTAGATATCATTACAGATAAGGCGTACAAACTTCTGGGCTTCATTAAGTGTACATGTCAAACTATCAACAACGCCGATTGCATTAAATGTATCTATAATGCCTACGTGAGAAGTAGCCTCGAGTATGCTAGTTGTATATGGTATCCATACTATATAACTTACACCCAACGCCTTGAGCACGTACAAGAAAAAATTATCAGGTTCCTAAACTATAAGACAAAAAAGTACTTTAAAAGTTATGAGGATGGCTGTTTCTACCACAAGCTTATGACTCTTAGTGATCGTTGAATGGTGATGGACATGATGTTTTTGTATGACATTGTACACTCGCGGATAGATTGCCCTGAAATAGTTGGCCAGATAGGACTCTCAACTCCATCTTATAGAACACGACACACTTGCTTATTCCACATACCTACATGTCGCACCAACAATTTACAGAATTCTGTTTTTGTTCGTATTGTTACAACCCAAAAGAAGAAATTCAAAGATATTGATATATTCGATTGTTCAAAGCCTACCTATAGAGGTAGGATTATAAAAGCATTACGTGGTAAGTCTGCGGAATTGTTTAACTTATAAAGATCGATTACTTGACTACGCAGGAGGGTAATGTTTTACAAAAAAACGTATGCAAAGCCGCGGGCGGGTCAGCTAGTACTTAATAAATGGTTAATGGAATTGTTAAATTGCACTCATTAACTTTGGGGATTCGTTGAAATACGGACTAGGATATTAGTTTCCCGAATTTCAGCTCTCTTCATCGGATCGGCGTTCGGTTGTAGTTACATTTTATTTTATCTTATTTTACTTAAAATCCAATATAGAGAAATATTATTTAATTTAGTTAGTTGAATACATGACACCTGATCACTAACTTCATTATACGATTTTATTATTTTATACTAAACTAACGAAGGGATGACATGTCTGGTTATTTTAGGGTTCCGTACCCAAAAGGTAAAAAGGGACCCTATTACTAAGACTCCGCTGTCTGTTTCTCCGTCTGTCCATCTGTCGCCAGGCTATATCTCATATACCGTGATAGTTAGACAGTTACATTTTTTACAGATGATGATGATAAAATAAATATTTAAGGGGGGCTCCCATACAACAAGCGTGATTTTTTTGCTCGATGTTGATAACGGCAACAGGTAGACGTATTAAAATATTCAAAGAATATTTAGTTATATATTCACTTTAAAAATAAATAATTAAATTATAATAAAACAATTATTTAAGAAGGGCTCCCATACAACAAACGTGATTTTTTTGTTTTTAGGGTTCCGTACCCAAAGGGTAAAACGGACCCTATTACTAAGACTCCGCTGTCTGTCTGTCTGTCCGTCTGTCACCAGGCTGTATCTCATGAACCGTGACAGTTAGACAGTTGAAATTTTCACAGATGATGTATTTCTGTTGCCGCTATAACAACAATTACTAAAAACAGAAAAAAAAAATTACGGGAGGCTACCATACAACAAACGTGATTTTTTTGCTCGTTTTTGCTCGATATTGATAACGGCAACAGGTAGACGCTTGAAATATTCACAGAATAGTTAGTTATATATTCACTTTAAAATTAAATTAAAATAAAACCTCTCGAATGGAGACTCCCATGAAACCATCGTGATTTTTTGCCGTTTTTATAGATAATGGCACGGAACCCTTCGTGCGCGAGTCCGACTCACACTTGGCCGGTTTTTATTTTTTTTACATTGCCCTAGTTTTACTTAATACTTTACATTCCCTAGGTTTGCTTTCGTAAAACTAGCTGTTTAAAAAACCGCGTTCAGAATCGGTCAATCCGTTTGGAAATTACTATGCCACAGAGAGGCATACACACACACAATCAGCGTCGAATTATAATGCCAGTCTTATTGCGTTGAGGTTAAAAAAGTCATTATCTTTATTCTTTATTGCACACAAGAAAATACATGTAAAAAAATATAAATAGAGGTCATGTACAATGGCGAGCTTAACCCTATAAAGAGTTTTCATCCAGCAAACCTGTGAGGCTAGAGAGAGAGAGAGAGATAGAGATGATTTTAAAGGTAGGTGAGTGTACAAAAACATAAATAAATATATACTCAAAACTAATATGAGCTTTAACTAAAGTATGATATAATAAATGACGACCTCCGTGGCGCAGTGGGCGAATAGCCGGCTGAGACTCAGGAGGTAGCGGGTTCGATTCACGCCGCGGAACAAATGTTTGCATGATCTGCAGATATTTGTTCTTGGTCTGGGTGTTTTTCTATTTATTATAAGTTTATATTTACAAAAAAATAGGATATAAGTATTCTATCAGCTATCTGGTTCCCATAGCTCTGCTTAATTAGGGGCTAGATGGCGCTGTGTGAAATGTCCAGCAATATTTAATATTAATAATAAGGATTAGTACATAATATTATAGCTTAATACGTGCCTACACGATATTCCATGCTAATAAAATACAATACGTTTATTAGAAAGGTCAAATAAATCCCGTATTTTTAATACTATCAAATAATTATTTAATTTTATTCGGTTTCAACGCGAGCAAAGACTTGAAAGTGGCATCGACTAGTTGCACAACAAATTGCTAACTACCCCATTTTCATTTCCAATAGTTCTCATAATCCAGTACGATTGGCCAGATCAGCGGAATACGAAATTCAATGTTGAAATTTAATCCATTCCGGTGGAAAGTTTCTTTATTATCAAATTTGAGACCTAGTTATTACAGCAGTTTATTTTCTGTATTTTGCAATTCAAAGGGAAGGAGGGTGAACTTTGTTAATCTGACTGTCAGGCTCTGAGGAGTTGGACGGTGGACTTTGACAGCATCGTGTAACGTGATGTAGAACTTCACTGTGTACATCTATCTAAATATATCAAACAAAGTCGGGTTAGTTAAACCATTTTTAACTAATAACGGCTGGACCGATTTTGATGATCTTTGATTTATTGTATTTGTCTCGTCCTCGAATACCAGAATAACTATTAAAATATTGGAAAAATTCACGCAAAAAAAATATGATAAAAATTCATTGTCTCATACATAGATGCAGCTAATGATGGCCGATTGACAATTCTACCGGGAACGTACATTGGCAGCCCGCGTCATATGCATGTTAAAGCGGCAGCTCGTAGTATAAATCTGGGTAATTTACGGAGCTTTTATACAAACCGTAGAATAAATTATTTATTTCTTACATAATTGATGACCTTTGTGGCGCAGTGGTCGATTAACTAACTGAACCGCAGGAGGTAGTGGATTCAATTTCCGCCGCGGAATAAATGTTTGCATGATCTACAGATATTTGTTTCGGGTCTGGATGTTTTTCTACATATTATAAGTATGTATTTACATAAAAGCATATAAGTATCAGTCATCTGATTTCCATAGTACAAGCTCTGCTTATTTTGGGGATAGATAACGCTGTGTAAAATGTCCAGCAATATTCATTATTTTTATTTGCTTAGATAGAGCATGTCGTAATTTTTTATATAACCTGAAAATGGATCAAGCATATGGCCCCACTGAGGTCAAGTGGTAACCATCGCCTATAACAAAGTATTACCTCGTAGCCTATGCACGAAATGTGCTCTACGATGCACTACCCTGCGTCCATCAACTTGATGTACACAGGTGTAAAGCATGTACCTGTATTTTTTCCATCCACTATACTCTTCATATCGAAAGACAGCAATGCTGCTTGGTGGCAGAAATAGGCATGGTGGTATACTTCCCCAGGCGAGTCCATTCACAAGGAGCTCTACTACCCTGACATTTTCAGACTTGCCTCTGATTGGGATTAATATAATCGTGAGCTATATATTATTATATTGACTAACTGACCAATCCGCAGCTTTGCACGTGTAGTTTTTGAATAAAAACATTACCCTCCTTCTGTGCAGTTGGGTAAAAAGTAGTCTATGTCACTCAAGGTGAATGTAGCTTAGCAATGGTGAAAATTTTTTTGAAATCGGCACAGTAGTTTTTGAGTTTATTCATTACAAACATACACACAAAATACAAATCTTTCCTCTTTATAATATATGTATAGATAGTATAGATAGAGATTATTTAGATAGGGCTCTGATTCAGAGTTTTAAATTCTAAAGTTTAATTTACACTTCCTGAAAATAAATATAATATCAGAAAAAAAACAGGAAATGTAAACTTGATAGCGTGATGGCTTGGCCATCAAGAAGTCCTGATATCAACCCGATTGTGCACGCCTGGGATGTGCTGGGGAGGCTAGTCAGAAGCCGCAGACTACCACCTACCACCCGCAGGGCACTAAAACAGGCCCTGGTAGAAGAACGGGAGAATATTCCCCAACATCGGCTCCGAAACCTCGTGTTCAGTATGCCAAATCAACTCGTAGCTGTAAGCAGAGCCCGAGGAGACAATACCAGTTATTAAAAAATAAATAACACGTAAACATACTTGTAAATGTTAATTGAGATTGTTTTTTAGAATAAAATCATTTATTTGAGACAACGTCCATAGGATATACAAGACATAAAAGTAATAATTAGATATTTAAATTAAAAAAACAAATTAGGCCCATGTCAGATCAAAAAATATACAAATTTAGTAAAATAATAACATTTCAGTAAAATTTATAATTCAAAGCTAAAATGTCATAAAAATAATAATAAAATGGAATGGAAAATTTAATATAAAATAAAATTAATGAAAAATTCAGAGCGATTATATTAATTAAATATAAGTAAATAATTAAATTAATTATCTACGTGCTTTGAATTGCCAGTATTTATTGCCAGCCCCACCCAGTGCCTCTGAATAGGGCAATCAAAACGACCAGCGATCATCAGTTTTATGACACTAAGCTAAAAATGGCTATTTTAATTGTTTTATCTTTTCGTCCAAAATTCCCCAGAGCCTGAAGACTAAAGTCTTCAACCAGTGTGTGTTGCCAGCCTATGGTACTGAAACGTGGTCCTTTACTCATGGCCTCATGACGAAGCTCAAGGTCGCTCAACGAGCTATGGAGAGGGCTATGGGTTTCTTTGCGTGACAAAATCCGCCATGAGGAAATCTGCAGATGAACTAAAGTTGCCGACATACTCGTAGCTCTCAAAATTAGCAAATTGTAGTGGCAATGGGTAGGCCACATCGCTCGTAGAACTGATAACCGTTGGGGAAGAAAGGTTCTCGAGTGGAGACCACGGACTGGAAGACGCAGCGTAAGCCGGTCCCCCAAAAGGTAGACCGACGATCTAGTAAGAATCGCGGGGAGCCGTTTGGCGCAAACGGCTACCAACCGCTCGTTGTGGCGATCTAAGGGGGAGGCCTATGTTCAGCAGTGGACGTCTACTGGCTGATGATATCTTTTTTTTTTACTTAAAAATGTTTGTAATAAAAATTGCTATAAAACTTTTTTTATTTTAAATCGCTAACTGTTATAGTTTTAAAAAATTGAAATTTTAAAAGTACTTAGTTTTGCAGGCCAGTTTAGTTATTTCCATTTCAGAAATCATGTTTTCCAACGCAATTGCCGTAAGCAGTTACTATTTTATTAATAAAATATGGTTCGTCATAACCACTATTTGTTCGTTTTAGTATTTGCACAGTTTAGTATGGGCCGAGGCATGTTCGTAAAATATTAATGCCATTGCTACCCACTGATCTTGCTATTAGTCCGGCCTTTGTGTAATATATTTTTGGCACATTTCGTTTTTTGTTAGGCTTGGGTCTTTTGAATTTATGTATGATATGGACGCCATAAAAAAGTAGTCTTTTTCCTTCTATTATGAAAAACCTATATAAAAACTCACGTGGAGTTAAGGTCACAGCTATATAGCAAGGTGTCATTCATGAAGTTTCAGTTTTTTTCTAGCGCACAACTACAGTTTCTGGCTCTGAATCAAGCGTCATTATCATTATCAATCTATAGGACGTAGGACTGGATGTAGGCCTCTCTCAAGATGCATCACTGAGCACAATTTTCCAGTTTGATTGGACCCACTTCCCGATTTGATTATGCCTGACAGCGCCCGACCAGCCTGCACACAATGCAATATCTGATGCGTGATGTCACATTGGGTTATTTTTTATACCACCTGGATATGGAATAAGCATAGGCAATAACGTCGAGTCAGCAATAAGTCTTACAAATGCAGTTGCACTCTGAGGTATACGGTTGTTTTTTAGAGAATTAAGATCGGTTGTGTTTGGGAGAATTGAGATTATTAAAAAAGTTGTTTGGAGACCAGACCCGTACTGCGACGAGAGAGGACAATACAATCTCAGTTGGCACCTGTGGCCATTTCTTTTCCTCTGGAGCGGCGAAGCGACTAAGGTAAGTGGTGGGGTTCCTTTGCAATTTCGTAGTGATCCTGAAGTCTGGTGGATAGCCCTTGGCCAAAGCCTATGGCCCACCTGATGTTAAGTTGTAGCCATCGCTTATAACGAAGTATTGCCTCCTAGATCACGCACCTTAGAAACGTGCCGTACGATGCACTGCCCTGCGTCCATAAACTTGAAGCATACAGATGTTAAGCCTCATATGCCTATAATTTCACCAGCAACCACACCCTTCAAACTGAAACACAGCAATGCAGCTCGGTGGTAGTAATAGGTATGGTGGTAGCACTTTCCCGGGCGAGCCCTTTCACAAGGATATCTGAACTCTTAAACTCCTGGGTGGTTGGGTCCAGTCAAACTGCATCTTCTAATAATGATTTTCAGTTCTTCTCATCCAGTCACTACCTAAAGTGCGCAGAACATCGCTTCATCTAGCCGAAAGGCGTTCTATAATACGCTTATCCAGGTGTCTCCACCTTGAACACGTTTATCCCAACATCTTACAAGGATGTTTTAAGGCTTTTAGTTACTCAATAAAGATAGAAGCCTGAGTTTTGTGTTGTTCAGACCACTGTCTTCTACATTTTTGTAACGGGCATCCTAAAATACTTGCGAATGAAAAATACGACTGAAAAGTCCGAAATGTCCCTGTAAGTATTGGAGTTATCTGCAGACCGCAGCGATCATTTCTCGGGGTGTATCGACTTGAACCGTGAGCCATGGATTGGAAATTTATTGGACTTCATGCTTCAGAATTTAAAAAAGGAACAGTAAAAGTTTACACTTAAACTGGCTTTTACCATCTAGTGGTTGACTTTGACTTTTGGCTCTGACTTTGTTCCTGATGAATCATCAGGAACAAAGTCAAAGTCAAAAACTTGTTGTCAAAAACAACAAAAAAGTCATGATTATAAGTTTAACTTTATGTAGTACTGGCTTCCGCCCGCGGCTTCGCCCGCATGGTCGGTCAATAAAAAGTAGTCTATGTCGACAAGCAAACTATCATCGAAAGAGAGACTTAAAATAATAGATCTCAGTGCAACCTAGATGGCGCTATAAATCGGAACCACAGACAGCGAACTTTTACTTCACACACCCCCGCCTTTCATAGCTAATTAGGCCAATTATACTATTCATCGATATTTTTCGATTTTATCCAGGTCATATTCTACCTAAAGGTATTACCAAATTTTATCGAAATCAGTTCGAAAACATCCAAACTTTCACATTTATAATATTAGTGTGATTAATTATTTTATTTTGATAGTGCTATCCGAACACTTACGGAAAATTCCAAGAGTTTTAAAACCATCTCAAAAATTTTAGTGTGATATAGTTCTGTTAAAAAACTTAAATGATTTAAAACTCGTGAGCCCGTATCATACAATTAAGAACGAAATGTGACTAACTATTTCATACTTTTATGCTATCTTTTATTATGATCTAATTCATCAACAACATCAACATTTCAGCCCACCTGGAATCACTGCTGAGAAAATCATCTCTCTCTCTCTCTTATCAGCAGCCTCAAAGGTTTGCTGGAAGAAAACTCTTCTTAGGATTAAGCTCGCCATTATACATGACTAGTATTTCTGTATTTTGAAATGTATTTTCTTGTGTGCAATAAATAATTAAGACCTCCTCTCTATTACGCTATTCTCTTCGGCCCTCCTCGAGTTTCATCTATTAATTCTCAGCGCCGAATGATAATATCATTGGGCGGGGCAAATTACTAATTATCTTGCTTAAATACATTTAATTAGCTTTTACAAGAGTTTAAATATATATAATTGTTAATTAACGTTATTTTTTTTAGATAAACTCGCTCTCAATTTAACTTTAAAAGCATTCTTCATTTTAGTCGGTTCAGTGAGTAATTCATAATTAAATGTTTATATAAAGATCAAAGCATATCAACGGTTGTTAAACCTTGCTGATAAAATTAAAGCTTGTTTACTTTTGACATGAAATTACTTCTGAAATGTCCGTGGTATTTGTGATAAAACATAAAACACTCTCAATAGGAAAAAGGCGGAAACTAGCATGTTCTGTAATAAACAATTGAAATATTTTTTAATGAGCAACTACTACTGTAAAAAACGAGTATTTTTCACTGAATTTTTTAAAAGTTTTATTTATAACATAATAATGTTTTAATTATTGTCCCAATTTATTTTTTGTATTGCGGCTCATTTTGGTGGGTTCTCACAGTGACTCGCTTGGGTATAACTGGTTGGGATTTTTTTCCCAGCGAGTTACACTGTAACCGTAACGAATTCTTCTGATAAAATAGTTGCAACGAGTAATAGTGTTACTCGTTGGGAAGAAAAAAATTCCAACGAGTAACTGATAACTGAGTAACTGACTTTATCAATGATAAAGCTAGTTTTAAAACATGTTTAAAAATATTCATAGTATTTAATGTAAATATGTGATAATTACTGTGATATAGATAAAAGGTACATTATAAATAGAATTTAGTCTATTTTTAAGACATTAATACATGTTGATGTAGTTGTTTAATAATATTGTCAATAATTAATCGTTATATACATTTAATCTATTTGATTATTATAATTAGTGTTTTTCCATCCCTTTAATCTATTTATACAGGTATTTTTATTTTATTTCATTGTAGGGTATATCTATAAGACAGAACTATAACTATTAGGTAAGTATGTAAAAGTAGATTTGAACTTAATATACTATCAGATGCCTCGTTTTAGAATATTTGTATTCATAGTAATATAGGTTTAAAGTTGTGTATTATATTCGGAGACGGAGAACTCAAGTCACCGACATAGCCCTACGGATTAGCACGTTGAAGTGGCAATGGGCAGGCCATATAGCGCGCAGAACAGATAGCCGTTGGGGCCGGAAAGTTCTCGAGTGGAGGCCACGGACCGGCAAACGCAGCGTAGGACGTCCAACTACAAGATGGGCAGACGACTTGGTAAGAACCGCAGGTCGGCGTTGGATGCAGGCCGCTTCCAACCGCAGTTCCTGGAGATCAATGAGGGAGGCCTTTGTCCAGCAGTGGACGTCCTACGGCTTATATGATGATCATGATTATATTAGTCAAAGATAGACTAAAGTATTTTTTTATGTTTTACCATGATAAGTACGGTTTTAAATTATTATTTTTATTTCTATACTTCGATAAATTTACTCTGTGTACTGCTATCTATTACTGCTTCGCCGCCTATTGTACCTACAATATTTTGCATAAATTTGTTCTTTGCGTATACTTGGTGTACAATAAAGCGTTATTCTATTCTTTCTATTTTATTCTAGACAAATAAATAGGTATGACGCATTGGTACTTTAATTTGCTAAATTTATCCTAACGATTCACACTCCCTGTAACAGTGTTACTCGTTGGGAAAAAAATCCCAATGAGTTACACTGTGACTCATTTGGGTGTTACTCGCTGGGAACTCACGACTATAATTTTTTGATAAACTTTATTTGCTTCTTAACTTTTTAGTCGATATTGTACATTTTATGTTAATGTATAGTTGACTAGTAAACGGCCTTAGCATACATATTGGAATTTATATAAAATATTGGTATGTACAAAAAATATTTACATCAAATTATAACAACTGCAGTAAACCATATTTGATGGTTATATTACTTAAATGATTAACAATGTTTTTTGGGTTAAAAATGAAATCTAATTATATTATTAGTAAATAACTAACCACTGAGAGAGAAGACGCTAACAACAGCTTCTTTGATCAATGCTCAGTAAGTGAATTGAAGGGAGAAAGTAGCAGTATTTACCACTAAATTGTAACGAGAAGCAATTTAAATGGCATGAATATCTGTGTCGGCAAATTACAATATCCTCACGTCTATCTGTCTGTGTAATAAAAGGGTTCTTAACGACCACTAAAATCTAAGTACTGGTGGATTGATTGCTCCCAGACTATCTTAAATATTTTTACGAGAGCACTTCGGATTTTTCGTGTGTGATAAAATGCGGGAAAGAGTTTGGGAGTCGTTGAATTGAGGGACGTTATGCTAAGCATTTATGATGCACGTAGATATTCATCTTAATCTTATCTCTGGCACACAGCACTTGAAACCTTTGCCCGGCTAATTCTGCAACTGGGCTACAAATAACTTGTGCTAAAAGTTAAAATGGGTAAGATTTTTCTAAATGGGTAAGATCAGTATTTTCCTACAGCTATGACGGGCGGCTGATAAAGCAATGCGGAAAAAGGAAGCATATTGTGCTGAACTCACGTATTTTATAAGGGTTCCGTACCAAAAGGGTAAAATGGCACCCTATTACATAGGCTCCGCTGTCTGTCTGTCTGTCCGTCACCAGGCTGTATCTCATGAACCGTGATAGTTAGACCGTTGAAATTATCACAGATGACGTATTTATGTTGCCGCTATAACAGCAAGTACTAAAAATAGAATAAAACAAATATTTAAGGGGGGCTCCGATACAACAAACGTGATTTTTTTGCTCGTTTTAGCTCGATATTGATAACGGTAACAGGTAGACGCTTGAAATATTCACAAAATATTTAGTTTAAAAATTAATTCACTTTAAAAATAATGTATTTAATTAAAATAAAACAAATATTTATGGGGGTCCCATACAACAAACATGATTTTTTGCCGTTTTTATAGATAATGATTATTTATAGATAGGTACGGAACCCGTGCGCGAGTCCGACTCGAAGTTGGCCGGTTTTTTTATATTCCACTTGGTTATTGTTAGGGTCTATATATTTGTAATGTTAAATAGATGCTATTTTGATTAAATGATTTGTTAACTCGATATTATTTTAAAGCTGGCAACTTTTTTGTTCGCCGAATGGTACGCCGTTTTTGCCACCCTCGTTATAGAGGAGACTCATTTAAATACTCGGGGAGCTAATTTTGAGCTCTCATTCCCATATCACGAAATCATCTCCGCTAAAGCGGATGAGATTTCTGATTCCGACACCGATCTCGCCGGCGAGGTTGACGAGTCCCTTCAGTCGCCGCCTATACGAGATACAAGCACGTACCCGGGCGTTTCTCTCCTATCCCCACCCTGGCAACAGCCTAAGCCGAGGTTCGTAACTAAGTGGTACCCTTGCGCTAGTTGCCTCATCAAAACTTACAGGGCTGAGCGCCCTTTGCGCTCGCCAAAAGTTCGGTTAAGCTGCAACGGCCTCGATGGCCAATAGCGAGATTTGTCCATTCGAAAAAAATATTGAGCTCTCATTCTTCATTCTTCTCATTTTTTTAATAAAATTGTATTATTTAATTAAAGAAAGCAAATTACTCCTAGCGTTTATCTTCACACCTGTTTCAATAGTTTAAAATAAAAAAGTAATTACGCATTCGGCGTTTTCATTCCGATCCTGATTTGCTTACATTATGAACCTATGACCCAACTAATGTTAAGTGAGATAATGTAATGTGAGATAAGCAGGAAGATGTTGCTGCAAGTGACGAATAAAGCCATTGGGATTTACCGCACAAAAAAACAAGGTTTAGCGCGTATTTAAACAATTCCTACACAAAAATTGGTAAGGATTTTTTTGACACTCGTTAAACAGTTGTATAACTTGTGAATACAATTAATTATGTTCGTATGTGAGACGTGGTCCTTCACTATTGGCCTTATGAATAAGCTCAGAGTCGCTCAACGAGCTATGGAGAGGGCTATGCTCGGGGTTTCTCTACGGAATCGAATCAGAAATGAGGAGATACGTAGGAGAACTCACGTCACCGACATAGCCCGACGGATTAGCACGTTGAAGTGGCAATGGGCAGGCTATATAGCACGCAGAACAGATGGCCGATGGGGCTGGAAAGTTCTCGAATGGAGGCCACGGACCGGCAAACGCAGCGTAGGACGTCCACCTACAAGATGGGCAGACGACTTGGTAAGAACCGCAGGTCGGCGTTGGATGCAGGCCTTTGTCCAGCAGTGGACGTCCTATTGCTGATATGATGATGATGATGTTCGTAATAGTAACATGGTTTTGGATCTCAAATGTTCTGGGTTTCGATGTGTTCGTTTGTTACATTCTGGGTTGGAAAAGTTAGGATGTAAAACATTTTTATAACTAAATTTTACGTGATCAAAAGAGTAATGTAGTTATCGTCATTAGTCAGTAGTGTTGCCCAAATGCAAGAACAAGACGAGACTTAGCCAGTCTTGGTCTTGGTCTTGCGCCAATACACCTGGTCTTGGTCTTGGTCTTGGTCTTGCGCTCCCAGTCTTGGTCTTGGTCTTGGTCTTGCAGCAAGAGTCTTGCAAGTCTTGCAATTACCTATTAGTCTATTACTATTTATTAAAGTTTACTTTAAATCTTAGAAAAACGTATTAGAATTGGAACATTGTGAGCTTAAATTAACATAGCCATAGTAAAGATCAAGCAGATTAATAAATAACTGAAGATTTGATAAGAAATTCGAAAAATCAACTGACCTATATGTCGTTTTCCATGGAAGTAACTGTTTCTTAATAAACATTTATGATTTATAAGCTTACATTTGCTAAAACATGTAAAAAAACAAATTAATTACAATAACTTGACTGTATTTTAAAGAACAATACTTATCTGTCTAGAAAGAGATTGAACCCTCAACTTATAAGAAATTTAATAAAAGAGTTTTACGATTTATCATTTATTTGAATAAAAAATAAAATACAACACAAATCAACAGCTTTATCATTAGGTTATGATACTTTATATCATTTTTTTTGACCAAGAATTAATACAAAGTAACCATCTGGCTGACTCATCACTTAACCTATTTCTATGTTTTCTAATTACTAATGATGCTTTAGAAAATAACCTCTCAGCAGGTACTGAAGTTGCAGGTATTGAGAGAAAATCACGGGCCATTTTCGATAAAATCGGATACTCTGTCTCATGCGTCCTCCACCAATCTAAAATGTCTTCCGAGCTGGCAGTTCTTGGTTTTCTTAGGTACTCCTCCAACTCGTCTATCACCAAGCCTTGAAGACAAGATCCAGATGACGTCGAGGGACATTCATAGAGTTTATCAAAGTCTATTACGTCTTCATCTTCATCACATACTTTATTTTCTTTTTCTGGTAATTCCAGAGATTTGTTCAGTGAGTGTAGACTTTTATATTCTTCATAAAGTTCATTGAACTTGCGCAGACTTTCTGTTTTAAGTTGCTTCCCCCACATTGTCAGGTCAAAAGTCTGAGCCTTATGCCTTGGGTCTAAAATTAAAGAAGTACAATAAATCCAGTTGCTCTTCTTGTAATGTTTAAGCATTTTGTCTCGAGCTGCTTGGAAAGCTAGAATGAGCCTTTCATCCACTTCAGATCGATTAGGTTTCTCATCTAACTGTTTTACCATGGATTCAATTTTATCTAGCAAGAGATTGAATGATACAATGACTAGCGGTAATGTAACATATTTGTCTCCACCAAGTTTTGTACTTAAAAGTTTAAAGTTTATTAGAAATTTATGTAATTTTTCGAGTACCTGCCATTCATTAGCTGTGATTTGAAAATCATTTAATTCGGTGACAGAACTGCACAATATGTCAATGCCCGCTCTCACTTTTAAACCAAATCCAATCATATCATGTGTGGAATTCCATCTCGTTGGACAGTCAAGAATGGCATTTAGATTTGATGGCACGCCAGCTGCTTCACAAGCAGACTGAAACTTCTTCTTCACTATCTCACTTCTTTTTATTTTACTGGAAATACTGCGTAACTTTGTTACAGATGTACGCGAGTCAGCAATATTTGGTGCAGATTCTTCATCTTCCTCATCCTCAGTTTCGTCTGCATAGTCTTCGTACTGCTGATCTTGCGCGTTAGTGTCAGACTCACAGTGTAATGCTAAGGTCTTTAATAAATCTTGTACACCAAGGTTTAAAATGTGAGCAAAGAACCGGAAATGTTGATTGTCTGAATCAAAGTGTGGCGGCAGCTGTTTGCCCAGTTCATACATAAATTTGGTATTTGCAGTTGCGTTGTCGACCGTGATACCTTGTATTTTATCAATTATGCCATATACCAATAAACATTCATGGAAAATCGTTGCAATATCTTCCCCAGTATGTCGACCGCGTGATGGTATAAAATCAAGAACTACAGATTGATACTTCCATTCGTTGTCTATATAATGAATAGTAACCCCGTAGTAACTCCTACCAGCAATTGACGTCCACCCATCAATGGTAAAAGACATTTTAGATGATAATTGTTGAAGTCGTTCCTTGAGATTCAATTGGAGCTCTTCAAATCGCTCTTTGACTTTCCTTCTAAGTGTAGACCTTTTAGGAAACACCATATTAGGGCAAATACGTCGAAAATATACTTGTGTAGCTTCGTCATCGAAAAATGAGAAGGGAAGATATTTTTTCACCACCCAATCAACTGTAGCTGTCGTGATGTTGTCACTGCTGTTTTCCGACTGAAACAAAACAATAAATCTTGTGTTATTATTTAAAACATACTAGGTTTGAGCGTATAAGAGGAGGAGGTTTGTTGTTGTTAAATCGAGAAAATCGTTAAATTGATATTTGTTATATTAAGGTTGCACTGTACTGTAATTTACCAAAATAAAGTACTTAGTTGTTACTGGCCGATTAAATGAAAATATGGGTGTTTATAAAAAATATTTAAGACGATAATTACATACTTAATATGTCGCACCCCTAGATGAAAACTGTGAAAACACCACTAACTCAAAAATACTTACGTAAGTTAATGGCGTTTTTGAAAGTATCGCATGAATAGCTACGCGGAGTTAAAACTCTTTTAACTGTTAAAAAAATATTCTTACCTGTCCACTTCTTCCAGCGGTTACTAAAAAGCTTGTGATATCTCCACTTAATTTTGGTTTAACAGGAAGAAATATTTCTGATTCCTTTTTGTGGAAAGATATTAGATGTTTCCTTAAGCCTGAAGTGTTTCTGTTTTTCATTTTTATTTCAATCTTTTTATGTTGGCACAATTTACAGAAGGCAGTTTGGGATGCATGAATTATTTCGAAAAACTCCTCAAATTTGCTTTTGGGTCTTTTAGATCTGTGACTCAAACTCTCGTTACTCGGACTAGAATAATTTGAATCTTCGTCACTCATATTAAATTGTACACGTGATACGTTTTTAGAAAACAACGAGAATTAGTAAAAACAATTATTAAGTTAGACTCGAAGCACAGCTCAATTGGAAATGACTGGAATTAAAATAATTCCTTTATTTATAGTACGTTTCCTTGCTTTCTACCGCGCCGCCTCGCTACGTGCCGGCTCTATGAAAAGGATGCCGCCGCAAATCAAACAATGCCGCGTGCGGCGTACAAACACACACTAAATATAACCTACTTGTACAGACGCGACGCGTGAATAAAATAGAATTAGTGCCAATCACTATTCTTTACATATAAGTGAATGTTTTGGCGTACATCTATACTAATATTATAAAGCTGAAGAGTTCGTTTGTATGTTTGATGACAGAAGTTTTAAAATAAATAAATAAGTCCTGAACGTCACTATACCTCCAAAGTTACTATTCCTCGTGGACGAAGTCGCGGGCACAGCTAGTAAATACTTACTCTCATCATCTCTCTCAGAGATATTCGGGCTGGTAAGTAATACAAAACTCTTATCGCAGGCTTTTTATTTTATTAGTAGGTAAGTACCTACGCTTTTTATATTATTTTATTAGTTTCGTAGAATTTTTTTACACGTTTCAAGGATATTTAAAAGTGGCTACAATATTTATTAAACGGGTGATATTTGAACACTTTTTTGCTATTTTTTCTTGTAAAAACTTAAGAAATATAATGACTAAATGTACAACAATAGTACCTAAGTAATTAGTTTAAAACCATATAAGTAATCAATATTATAATATATACTTACTATAATGAATTAATATGACATCTACTACCTATCCTTACAATTTTATCCTAATCATAATACTACTTGCGTGATCAGTATAATGTATTCATTTTCATTCTAAGCACTCTGAAACTTATTTATTCTTTGGAACACCTGTAGGTACTCTACTAGGAAATTATTTTGCATGAGTATACCTACGCCCTATGGCGGCAATCAAATAGTGTCAAATGTTATGATTTCGGCGTGGCGGCAACGATTGTTTTAGATTTCAAAAGAAGCCGCCGGCGCGTGTATCATAACCATGTACTTCCGAAAAGCGGCAAATTTCTTTGAGAAGTAAGTACAAAACCTTTGACGCCACATTATCAAAGTGCCGATGGTTAAAACATAACTATGCATGCACTCAGTTTGATTTTAATAGATATTTTTTTATTCGCTATGTTTATGGTATTAGTCGTAATGCGCATAGGTCCAGTTTTTCATATTCTTTGATACAGTTTTTTGCGTCTCATAGAATTCCTAAGCGTACCTACCTATACACCGAACTGTTACACCTAACTACTCAGTGAAATAGCGCTAAGTCCTAGCTGCAAGACGCAAGAGTCTTGCAGGCTATGTCTTGTTCTTGCTCAAGTCTTGCACGGTCAGTCTTGGTCTTGGTCTTGCTAAAAATACGCGGTCTTGTTCTTGGTCTTGGTCTTGCAAAAACGCAAGAACAAGACGAAGACTGCAAGACCAAGACTGAATTTGGGCAACACTATTAGTCAGGATACTCATTGTGAGGACTTATTGGTATATTCATCAAATATAAGGACTAACATGGTTCACATAAAAAAGGCTGGATTGTCCATAAATCTTTAGTGGTATGATAAAGTCATTATTATTAATTTATCCAGTAGTAAAATTTGTGGTGCTATAATGATATTAAAAGCATTATATACATCTATCTACCCTTTTTTCATTAGTTAATTAATCGTTATTTAAACCTTAGGACGTCTTTACTGAACATAGAAATACAATAATTAAAAGAGAATATATTGTAAAGAGGTTTCTACAGTGTAGGGAACGCATCGACAACACCCCGTGTGTTGCCGGTGTCAATAGGCGACGGTGACCGCTTCCCAGCAGGTGGGTCGTAAGCCTGTTTCCCCACAAATTATATAAAAAAACATAGGCCTTCCACAGATTTTCAAAACGTTGTTTTTTTCTTTTTTCTTTATTGCACACAAGAAGATACATTTAAAAATAAAGAAATAAAGGTCATGTACAATGTCAAGCTTAAGCCTAAGAAGAGTTTTCATCCAGCAAACCTTTGAGGCTAGAGAGAGATGATTTTTAAGCTAGGTGAGTGTACAAAAACGTTAACAAATATATATACCCAAATCTAATATTAACTAGTATTTTATTTATAGTGTTATCCGAACACATACGGAAAATTCCAAGATTCAATAACGGCGCGAATCATCTTCTGAATCATCTCACTGATTTCGACCTAGACGTGTATTGGCCTGGTAGCACAGTTGGATAGTGCATCCTCGTATCAAGAGGAAGGTTGCGGGTTCAAGTCTCGTCTAGGCTTTTTGAGATGATTTTAAAAATCTTCTAATATTAACTATACCTAAGTATATAATATTATAATTGAATTAAATAAGTTATATGGAAGAATAATACATATGTACTATAATTTAAAATTACAGAGATAGATAGTGCTCTTTAACTTCCCGTTTGAAAATGTTGAGTGATGGGCTAGCGCGAACTTCATGAGGAAGGGTATTCCAAATTTGAGCGATTAACTTTTTTTAAGAGTATGTGCTTAGCTCATTGCCACTTCAGCTTTAATTCTCTGGTTTATGTCAGTGACTTTTATCTACGGACATCCTCATTTCTGATTATCTGATCTGATCTGATATCATATAAAAAAAGTCCACTCCATAGCGCACTGAGCGAGTTAGACTTGTCGAATGATCTCTTTCTCAAAGTTCCACCTAACTAGGCTATTTACCCTCGGTGGATCCTTGATCAATTGAGACCGAAGTGGGCGACACAGATATTGGAAAGGATTTTCGTCTTATCCATGTTCATTCTAAGGCCCACCTGTTGGGAAATTATTACAAAATAATCGAGCATTGTGCCGAAGATTTTCAGCAATCCTGACAAACTTTCCTTAGTCTAAGTTATTAATTAAACAACGTTATTTATGGACTTATTCAAGTACCGACTCCTGGTTATTTGTAACTCTAAACAACGCTTTACAATTTCCAATTAATTTGTTCAAATATTGGATCAAGCTGCGAGTTTGTTTCTATCTCTCTATACCTATATACATACATATAATACTAATGAAGCTATAGTCCGACCACGATAAGTCTGCAAGCGGCCAGAATAATGATATGAAAATTCTTCATTATACTTTAAACTCGGTTTCACAAACTAGATTTAACGATTAAAATAAAATAGTGAATTATAAGTTTCACAGGCGGTGTTGTAGCTAAAAAAAGTATTCATTCCATTGTACATATCTATATTTTTTTAAATATTAACATTCCTCACATAAAATCATTCAAATAGGTACAATAATAAATAACAAAATGACTGTATTTCAGATTTTCCACTTTAAACTACTGTGTGCTAGTTCCAAAGCATGTATATGTATGAAACAAGTTTAACATTATCCGACAGCCGTACATCACAATCTTGAAAAGTGAGGAGTAAGAGGCTAGCGTGGTACAGGCGTGTTGTGCGTAGGGAAGAAAATCTTGTGACTTAAAGAGTGTAAGATAGGATGGATATAGAAGTAGAGGAAGGCGGAAGAAGGGATTGATCGACTGTGTGAAGAATGATATGGGTAGAAAGGAAGTGACAACGGAGATGACGGCTGATAGAGAGATGTGGAGGAGGAATACATGTTGTGCCGACCCCGAGTATGTGGGAGAAGGGCAGGAAGAAGAAACCGTACATCATATCTACTCATTTACATTTAGTGTGCCGTTATTCAACGGGTATGTTGAAGTTCTAAAATACAGTGTAAAAACATATTTGCTACTGTATATTTAGAGTTACAAGAGCTGTCTAGCTAATACAATATCTAGCTCTACAATATCATAGGATTTTCGTGATGCCTCAATAATTGAAAACATCATAAGTTTCATGGGTTTCATGACTTTAAAACAAGCGCATCCTTTTTGGGAACTAAGTTCATTTATAGTGAAGGTTTTTTATTATTGTTTAAGTTAATATTTTTTTGGTTTTTTTTACGCAGTACCTACGTATGTTTTTTATTAAGGTAATGTTTCGGAATATAATTATTCTGTTAGATCATGTTCCAAACGTCGAGATCTGTAGACAAACGAAGATTCATGACGTTGGGATTTGAGTTATGGAGTTCAAATGGTCTTAGGCGGGACACTTGGCTGGACGTGGTGATGACAGATGGAACAGGGCAGTGACTAAATGGTGGCCAAGGAGCGGGTATAGAAGGGTAGGACGTCCAGCAGCGAGATGGGTGGACGACATCGTAAAGGTCGCGGACCGTCAGCGGGTGGTCAGTGGTGAGACTAGCGCAGGATCGTGGTGGATGGCACAAACTTGGGGAGGCATATACCTATCAATTGGCGAAGTCAGGGTGGTGGATGATGATGATGATGATATAATTATTCACCGTATGCAGTTTTTGTGACTTATTTAACTATCTAAGTTGTTACCAACTATTTGTTAAATCTATCACTCGTTGCATTATGCAGACTTACTGAGGGCTATATGTATACAGTATGAATGTTATGAGTTGTTTATATAATTTGAAATAGAGTGAATGATCTCTGAATTTTTTTTATTTAAAGCTGAAATGCTCGTAGTAGGATCGTTTGTCATACAGAGATTTTATGTATATGCTTTTTGCAAAACACATGTGTTTTGACGACCCCCGTGGAGCAGTGGTCGTATAGCCGGCTGAGACGCAGAAGGTTGCAGATTCGATTCCCGCCGCAAAACAAATGTTTGCTTGATTGTCAGATCTTTGCCGAGACTGGTATACATGTATACCAGTTACTATCTAAGTATTCATTTACAAAAAAAAATATGTAAATAAGTACTAGCTTCCGCCTTCGACTTCACACGTGTGATTTGTCAATAAAAAGTAAGTATATGTCTCAATTACATCTTTATACCAAATAAAATTGAATTGAGTCTAGCTGTTTAGTTGTGAAAACGCAACAAACAGACAGATAGACTGAGTTACGTTTGAAATTATTATTAGTATAGATTATTTAGTTAGCTGGTTCCCATAGTAATAGTTTTGCTTTGTTTGGGGCTAGATAGCGCTGTGTGAAATGTCCAGCATTGTTTTCTTACGGTCTCAGAGTAGACACAAACAAAATAATTGAACAAGTTAGACTGCATCGAAATTGCGACTCTATCTCACCTCTCGGGATATTTTTAGATAAATCAATATCCCAAGTCTATTTGTATATCGAGACAGAATAAACTAGTATTTCATACTTATTCGAGTTCATTTAATACATCGATAGTTTATGCAATAGTCGCTAAATAACTTATCACTCAAGACTTTAAAGATAAATTTATTCGCTTGAACGTAATGTGTAAAGGTCTTAATAATTATCCAGGTATGTTTCAATTATATTCTGCCTTATATTCTAGAATGTAAATTTAAAAACTATAATATAAATTCTCAAATTTAATGTTATTTTAAATTAAATTTACTATCATAATAAAAAGGTATGTATTAGAATAATAAACAAATTAAATTTAAATTAGGTATATAAAAATTTAATGTCAAAGACAACCCTATAATTATAATAATATGTCCTGAAGAAATTCCTGATTATTATAATAACATTTCATCTATTTATATATATGTATAAAAGAAAGTCGTGTTAGTTACACTATTTATAACTCAAGAACGGCTGAACCGATTTGGCTGAAAATTGGTAAGTAGGTAGCTAAGAACCAGAAGAAAGACATAGGATACTTTTTATCCCATTCCCGTCGTTCCCGTGGAACGTGACATAAAACGTCAAAGAGAATACAAGTCACTATAAAACGTCGTATAACAAAAACGCATCTGACATGGAATAACAAAACAGCTATGACATCAAATGACAGCTAAACGTAATTTTGTCTATGGTTAAGTATGGTTGTATAATGATGGCCGGGGACAACAATTGACAATTCTACCAGGGTGACGTTTAATGACAGCCCGCGTTATAAGCATGTCAAGGCGGTACGAAGTTCGGCGGGCCCACTTGTTACTAATAGTTGCCTAAATTTAGATTTAAATAAATGATCACTGAGCATTATATATGCATTTGGTATAATATTGCAAATACGTATTGCCATACAGACTACACTTTTATGTGATAATGCTGTTTTGTAGCTAAGTGTAAATAGCCTGTTACCATCTCGTCTGTTTCGTACTACAATATCAGCCATACGAGGAAATAGATCACGATTTTTTCTTACAAACATTGGTATTTTCATTATATATAGGGACGGAAGTGTAAGAATTTTATATTTTAAAAATAGTGGTTTGCAACTATCAGTCGTATGTATTTTAAACATTTTTTTTATATATGGCTTGCGTTTGACCACGATCTCGCCTGATGGAAAGCGATGATGCAGTCTACGATGGTACACGCTTGCCTAGAAGAACCTATTCACTCGCGACTTAAAGATACCCAGGTTGTAGCTATCAGGAAACACAGACTGGCAAGTCGTTCCACTCTTTGGCGGTGCGCATAATAAAGGTCGAAGAAAACCGCTTTGTGCAAATGGGAGGTATTTCTACCATATAGCGGTGGCGCACCGCAGAGCGTCTGGTTGTCCGTTGATAGAAAGGAGATGATGGGATCAGGTTGAAAAGTTCCGCCGCACACTCCCCGAAATGGACTCTCCAGGCTGAGGAGCCTTGCATCAACTAGCTCACCGTTGCCTATGAGCTTCTTGGCTCTTCTCTCAATTGATTCCAGAGCTTCAAGTTGGTACTTCGCTGATCCGTCCCAGAGGTGAGAACAGTACTCCAAACACGATTGAACTTGTGCTTGGTAAAAGTTGAGCAACTGTCCCGGTGTGAAGTAGTGCCTCACCTTTGCGAGTATACCAAGCTTTTTAGCAGCCAACTGGGCTTTCGACTCAATGTAGAAGCCGAAATTGCGAGTTGGAGTTAATGTGACATTTATCTAATGCACCGTTTTAGCATTTAAAAGATAACGTCATTGTTGGTTGAATTACCCCAAAATATTATACCAAATAAAGATCAATTTTAACGCGTAGATCTAAGGATGATGATGGGAATCATCACAGGACACTGCGAACTTAACCATCACCTCTTGAAGACTGGGGCCACTGGCAGTGGGTTATGTCGCGGATGTCTGCGGGAGGAAGAGACAACGCAGCACGTGGTACTTCACTGCTCAGCCACAAACGATGCCAGACTGAGATAGCAAGTGGTCATCGAATCTTCATCCTTCTCTAACACCGCTACAACAACATCCACGGAGATCCTGGAAAGCTGATACCATCAACCTATAGTCCTACTCCGTTACTTTAAGAAGTTAGGATGGCTGGGGTCAGGTTAGAAGGGGGGTAATGCACAATACACCCCAATGTGGGCCGTTAGTGCAGATCTTATTCCCCCCAACCGAGAATTAGAATTAGACCAGTTTCAAATGAACTAACGACTTATGAAGAAAATACTTTAACAAGACTAACATTATAAAAAGAAAAAAATAGTAATAGGTTGGGGAAAAAGTCTTTTCGCATTATAGTATGTATGAACTTGTAATAAAATCTCTTTGGCTATACTATTTGTATCTGGGTGGTTTTGGTATCATTCAAAGTTTAAATTTTAAAGGAGATAATTCCAAATTCAAATAAGGAAAACGTGTGATTTTTATATGTTTTTCGTACTGTAAAGATGAGTGAATCTAATGAAGAAATTCGATACATTTTAAAATTTTACTACAAAAAAGGTAAAAATGCAACGCAAGCCGCGAAAAAAATTGCGATGTTTATGGACCTAGTGCAGTGTTTGTGAGAGTAGCACCAATTTGGTTTAAGCGTTTTCAATACGGAAATTTTGATGTCAAAGATGCACGTCGCTCTGGTCGCCCTATTACGGATAAAATTGATGGCATTTTTTAAAAAGTGGAGCAAGATCGGCATAATAGTAATTACGACGTAGCTGAAGAACTGGGAATTGACCACAAAACAGTTTTGGCGCATTTGAAAAAAACTGGGTAGACAAAAAAGCTCGATATTGGGGTACCCCACGAGCTCACTGAAAGAAACCTAATGAACCGTGTACTCATTTGTGATTCTTTATTACGACGTAATGAAACCGAACCATTTTTGAATAAGCTGATAACTAGTGATGAAAAGTGGATCACGTACGATAAGAACGTGCGAAAAAGGTCGTGGTCAAAGGCCAGTCAGGCTTCACAGACTGTGGCGAAACCCGGGTTAACTCGCAACAAGGTGATGCTGTGTGTGTGGTGGGATTGGAAGGGCATTATTCATTATGAACTGTTACCACCAGGCAGGACCATCGATTCTGAACTCTACTGCAAACAACTGATGAGATTAAAGCAAGAAGTTGAGAGAAAGCGGCCAGAATTAATCAACAGAAGGGGTGTGGTTTTTCATCATGATAACGCTGGACCTCACACATCTTTAGCCACTCAGCAAAAATTAAGAGAGTTTAGCTGTTAATGCATCCGCCGTATAGTCCTGACTTTGCACCTATAGATTTCTACCTGTTTCGGTCTCTTCAGAATTTTTTAGGCAGTGGCAGGTTAATATCACGAGAGGAGTGCCAAAACTACTTGTCACGGTATTTTGATCATAAGCCCCAACATTTCTATAGCAATGGGTTTATGTTCCTACTTACATGATGGCAAAAAGTTATCGAACAAAATGGTAACTACATACTTTAGTTAAATGTAAATAAACTCTATTAAAAAATGTTTTGAATTTTCTTAAAAAATGCGAAGAAACTTTTTCCCCAACCGAATATATTTCTATGTTTGTAACGAATAAACTCAAAAACTATGGGTTTAATTCAAAATTTTTTTTATCGTGAGAATGCTTCATTGTACTTGAGTAGCATAATCTAATTTTTACTCAACTGCGCAGAAGGAGGGTAATGTTTTTATTGAAAAACTACGCGTGTGACTGCGAAGCTCCGGATTGGTGAGCCAATTGTATAATATAAGAGATATGAATACGTGCTTTGTTTTTTTATGTATGTATACATGTTTATTGGTAATTTTAGAGATGATTTTAAAAATCTTAGGTGTTAGTTCGTGTTCCAAATAAACCTTATAGTTGTGGTCACAACGCGGAACTGACTGCTAATAAATTTTACCCGCATATTAATTCTAAGGTAAATTACCGTTGCCATCGGAACACCTGGGGACTATTGAAACATCCTTCGATAAGCTATTAATACCTGGGTCCTATTCGAGGAACGTTTGTAATATTTTAGTTTGTATGTTTATTTAAGCCAGGGAGCCTAGTACGACTCTGATTCAATAAACCGCTAATTGGCGTTTGAGAAATGAACGCTGCACTTTGGAACTTATTCAGAAATTCATAAAACTTTTAGGCAATTACAGATGTTTTTTGTCAGAATGAACACAATTTGTTTCTTAAAAAAAAGCGGTCGTAAAACGCGTCATCTATCGAATGTGGTCTGGCTTTATTAACACTAGTCCAAAAATTTAAATTAAAAAAACAAAAATGTTATTGCCAGAAAGCTCAGAATATGATTCTTACAAACACTACGTAACTATTTTCCAGGCCATAAAATACGACGTGTTTCGAATGGGGCCTAGCTAACCTGATTAAAATCAGTTCGTGCTCCAAAAATACAAAAATTCTAAACAGTCATGAATATTGTCTTGCTAGAACTACTATAAATTTATTCATATAAGAACTGGTTATAAAATGCGCCGTTCGTCGAAGGGGAGTTGATTAATTTTCACGTTCCTAAAAAATATTTACGCAGGATTCATAAACTTAATGAAAATCGTGTATTAAACTTTTTATAACTACCTAACTTAGAATTGTTCCGTTTACTTACCTCGCTTGCTACACATTGAATAATAACTATGAAGAACTATTGTTTTTCAATTTTATGGTTTATGCTAAATGATGCTAATAATTCCGTTTACTTACCGAATAGCAAAGTACAGGCAAGTTAAAAGTAAAACACTTTGTTTGATTTAAATTGTTTTATTGTTAAGTGGATTTTATAATTATTTACAATAATTATAATTATAGAAACTTTAAGTAATTAATTATACTCGGTAAAATAACTTTGTCGCTAGCTAAATAGCAGCTAACTTTGTCGTTGACCATGCAAAAATAGAATTGCATTTTCTTTGCGACTGCACTGCTAATGATAAATTTGACCTTGTGGCAATAAAACGAGGTGAGCTTACTTCGCCACGTAGCAAGAACGGTTTGTAAATGGAATAATTCCTAACTTACACGTTTCAGGCACTGAACTCTGTTATTCCTTGTGCTGGGTGTTAAATTGTTATGATAACATGTTGCAAACTTTAATTTGGAATGTAAGATAATGTGAATGTTCCAAGACACGGTAGACAAATAGTATATTTATCAAAACGTTCGTTACAAGCTTTCTTGTAACAATACAGTTCAATACAGAAACCAAGATCCTTGAATAGTATGCTTATATACAAAGGTATATAAGCATATTGAGCTCCCAGGAAATAGAGAAGTACTGAAGAAATACAATTATATTTTTTAAATTTATTAGCAATTTATTTATTTCTTAACATTATGTTTATATGGTTCAAGCTCTAGTTAAAATAAAAAAAAATTATTATTTATTATGCTTAAAAGAACTTAAACTAAAAGACACGTTCAAATACCAGCCTGAGTTTTTGGGGCACCTTCTTTTAAAATACCCTATTCAAATGTATATATGGGGTATAAAATACCCCTTAGGAATTAGTTATTTGGGATATTTTATACCCCATAAGAATTAATTACAGCAGGTTAAAGTTTCGTGTCTAGACATCATTATTTGTGAACAAGTCATGTACTCAGACGTCAAGGAAATTAACTGAACAACTTTAGTTCGCTTTATGAAGATGATATAAGTTTATTTAATTAGCAGCAGTTGGCTCGTAGGTGGAATGTTCTAAAGTTTTGAAGATTTGAAAGCTTGTCCTGTTTAGTAGCTAAATGTTAAATCTTTGAGAACGAAAATCATATATCTGGGTCCTTAGCCCGAATGTTTAACGTTAGCGAAACTATTTAAAAAATATATCCAAAGCAAAAATAGTCGACTCCTATGTGTCTTTGCATATGTTTGTCTGTCTGTTGCATCGTAGTTTCCAAACGAATGGATGATTCGAACGTGGTTTTAATGGTAAGTTAGTTTAACTGGGGTGGTTCAACAGTCCCTAGACGATCATGCGGCATGACATGCGTTACGTGCTGTCATGCATACATGACCGTTTAATAGTATTGATTGATGTGAATGTTATGTAAACTACGTGCTAGCAGCTGATTGATATTCCTTTTTATTTTCTATCCTGCAAGTTGATGCACGCATGATCGTTTAGATTGGGGCATGTCATGCAACAGTACGTAACGCATGTCATGCCGCATGACCGTCTAGGGACCGCTTTAGCTTTGTCTGTTTTAGCATTCGACGCAAAAGAGGGCGGATTTATAGGAAATTTGCAAAAATGTAGTTTTAGCCAATAACATCAGCTATTTAATCATCGAGGTTGCTGTAATTGGTTAAAATATAACGATCGGGCCCAGTGACAAAGTGATAAGTAGTTCTAAGTTGTGTTTTACAATCATACCCTATACCCATCAGTCCATCCCATTGATTAATAAAGAAAATAAGAAGGAAAAAACATTTATTTGTGATGGAACAAAACACACACTGCACATAAGTAAGATACACGCAAAAAACATATTTATACATAAAAAATAAATAACAATATCCAACTCTGTGTCTCATAATATACCTAAACAACCTATTGTAACTAAGCACGGAAAAAAAAGTTGCATAATGTTATTTATACAAATCTCTGTTTCGTCGTATACTTCATTAACGAAGGTAGTACCCGTCTTGAAAGGCTTGAGTAGTTTGTGACGAGCTGCTTCCACGCTTGTCTGTCTTCAGCTAGTCTCAAGGCAGCCGTGATAGGAAGGCCTGTGAGAGCCTACATATATGTAGATATAAGATTCAAACAAATAGCAACTCTTTACTAAAAATATAAGGCAAATTTTTCTATACACTGTCTGTCATTATGAAACCTCGACAGCTATCCAGTGACGGATGCACCAACGTGTTTTGGAGAGCGACTTAGTTTAAATTACTTATGATATTTCAATGATCCATCTTCTCTACTAGCTTAGTAATAGTAAATATTTATTATTTTCTCAGCAATCAATGGCCTGTAACTTACACCACCCTCTCAAGAACGACGCTATCGTTTAAGCGATGAGCTATCAGATAATTGCCTCGTCGCGATCGCGGTGCCGCGACAAAATGAAAGCGGGCGATAGAGCTTGTATTAAAGACGAGACGGACACTGTAAGATAGCTTACTTTATCGAGAAAAAACTGACCAATCCGCTGCTTCGCACGCGTAGTTTTTCAATAAAAATATTACCCTCCTTTTGTGCAGTTGGGTAAAAAGTAGCCTATGTCACGCGGGGATAGTGTAGCTTTCCAACAGTGAAAGATATTTTTAAATCGGTTCAGTAGTTTCAGAGCCTATTCAATACAAACAAACAATAAAATCTCTCCTCTTTATAATATTAGTATAGACTAGTTGACTCGCCCCGGCTTTGCACGAACTGTTATCGAAATAAAATATAGCCTGTAATACTTATAAAACGCCTATTTGAAATTAAACTTCTTTACGCTTACTTAACTTGGTGAGTAAGCTGGTGAATGCGGTGAAGAGAGCGTTACGAAAATCGGACTAGGCGAACTAAATTTGAGAGGGAGATATAAGTTAGTGAAAATAGAAAGAGAGAGAGAGAGTTATGTTTCATATATTACTGTAGGGGCAAGAGAGAGAGAGAGGTGCGAGCACACATTTTCTTTCTCTCTTTCTCTCTTAGACATTTACGTTTAGTATATTTAAGACACACTGCAGGCCTATTGTCTGTATCAAATCGTAGGAGCAAGAGAGAGCAGTGCGCGCGAACATTTTCTTTCTCTCTTCCTCTCATAGCCAGTGCATGAATATGATTCACGGATCGTTGTCGCGCTCATATATATATATATATATAATATAGTATAGTCATATATATAATATAGTCAGTAGTTCGTTTGCGAGTTTGCTAGCGTTACGCGAACTCTTGATAAATTTTTGTAATTTCATTTCGTTCTTGAATATATTTTCAAATAGCACACACGTTTTTTCTTATAAATTTATTTACATAGTTTTTCTTGCATATTTTATTATTAATATTATTTAATAATGAAGAAACCCCTCAACGGGTTTTACTGCTCCAAAAGTGTCCAGTTTTTCCTGTTTTTTGTTTCCTTCACCCATGTCTTGCCTGCTATTTCTGCTATCTTTCTTGTGGCCTTACTTTTCTTCTCTTGCGAATTGGGCCCTTCCATAGGGTTGCTGTTTGGGTCCACCTGTCTTTTTGTGTGACCAAATACTTTTGTTATTACCTATATTACTTAGAAATAGTGTAATTTTCTATTAGTGTATTGTATAGGGTCGTGTAGATTTGTCTGTCTCTGGTAAGCGGATGGACTAATTTTAATCTTTTTTGTTCTGTGAGCAATATGCCTTGTTAGTTGCTATGACGATTTTACCAGAAAACAGGTTGCGATTTTTAATCGAAGAACTCGTTTAAATAAGTAACACATTTCGGTTGGTTAAATGTTGCATGGATAGGCACCGAAATAAGAAGGTTAAAAAAAACTTCTTACGTCTTCCACTGATAGAAAGGTGTATATGAGCATGAGTAGGTTTTGACATGCCGTGGGGTGCCGGTAGTAGAATGTTACCCCTCCTCTCATGCCCGTGGATGCAGTAAGAGCCTGCTAAGGGATACCTCCGGAAGATGGGCAGCAGCGTCTTTCCGTGTATCAACATCCCGTACTGCGCTCGCCAACCCGCCTGCCAAGCGTGGTGAGTATGGCAACTACCCATCATGGAGATCCATGGAGGCCTGTGTTCAGTAGTGGACGTTTTACGGTTGAAATGATGAGGTTTTGACTATCTAAAAATATTTAGGACTAATACTTTTAAATAGGTAGATAAAGCTTGACTTCTCGATATTAAAAATGCGCACTATGACTATAAAGTGCTCATATCAACTTTTTACTAAGTACTGTATTATGTTTGCTACATATAAAGTTATTATTAAACAGATTTAGAAAGTCTAATTAAAATTTAAATAGTATAGTTTTAGGTATCAAATTCTTATAAAGGTGCTATATAGCCTGCTGAGTTATTTTGATACAAGTAACTTTTTAAGAAAAATATAACCGACTTCAGATAATAAAAAAATATACTACTAAACTGATTTCGATGAAATTTCTATGGGACCAATCTGGAAATATATTTTTTAATTTTTTTTAACAACTTATATGGCAAAAGAGCATGCAGTCCACCAGATGGTAAGTGGCTACTGCAGCCCATGGATATCCACATAGAATTCAAAACAAGCTATTATGTTGTCTTGATCTCTATGTGGATACGTTGCCATACTATAGGACTTAGCTGTTATGCCTATGTGCCAGTAATTACAGGAACATACCATTACCATCTAACCGGAACACAGCAGCACAAGTACTGCTATTTGGCGGCAGATAAAGGTAAAGCGGTGGTGCCCACTTCCTCGAGCCCGTTCACAAAAGCTCTACCACCAGTAAAAAATCCTTTCAAATAAAAATAATATTTTTTAAAATCGGTCCACAATTGACGGAGAAATCTGTAAACATACATAAAAAAATATACAGTCGAACATAGAACCTCCTTTTTTGAAGTCGGTTATTAAAATAAGACATTGTTGTACTGTGTTTAGATATAATATAAACATTTATGTTGAAAAAACCTTTTAAAAACCAAAAAACTGTACCTGCGTGTTATGGGAAAGGTCATAAATAAGACATTATTGTACTGTGTTTAGCTACAATACGTTACAAACATTTATGATGAAAAAACGTTTTAGAAACCAAAAAACTGTACCTGCGTGTTATGGGAAAGGTCATAAATAAGACATTATTGTACTGTGTTTAGCTACAATACGTTACAAACATTTATGATGAAAAAACGTTTTAGAAACCAAAAAACTGTACCTGCATGTTATGGGCAATGTCATAAATAAGACATTATTGTACTGTGTTTAGCTACAATACGTTACAAACATTTATGATGAAAAAACCTTTATAAAACCAAAAAACTGTACCTGCGTGTTATGGGAAAGGTCATAAATAAGACATTATTGTACTGTGTTTAGCTACAATACGTTACAAACATTTATGATGAAAAAACGTTTTAGAAACCAAAAAACTGTACCTGCGTGTTATGGGCAATGTCATAAATAAGACATTATTGTACTGTGTTTAGCTACAATACGTTACAAACATTTATGATGAAAAAACGTTTTAGAAACCAAAAAACTGTACCTGCGTGTTATGGGCAATGTCTTAATCTGTAATAGAATAGTTATTATATGGAAATTTTTAGATTCAAAGAAAACGGATTACATAAATTCGTCACTGTCTCAGGGACACTCGCAATGAAATCCACGTGTTAGAATCCTCGTGTATAAAACACCCCACTTACAGATTACCGTAATATTTCTTACAGGCGCTTTTACTCGTCTGGCCGACTCCGCAATAAAGGAGATTACGTTCCTCATTTGTAAGTATCTAGAGGATACAATGCATCCCGGGTCAATTTATTTAAATGTATTGGGGTTGTGATTCTATAAAGGCTGTGTTGTATTTTTGAAGTAAAACTTCTTTACGCACGCTTGACTTGGGATGTAAGCTGGTGAATGCGTTATGAAAAGTGCGAACGGAAGTTGGGAGGGATATATGAGTTAGTGAAGATAGAAAGAGAGGGAGTTACGTTTCGTATATTACCGTAGGGGCAGCAGAGAGAGGTGCGAGCACACATTTTCTTTCTCTCTTTCTCTCATAGCCCGTTGATTTGTCGCATATCTCCTATCCTAAATTAGCCTAAATTATACAAACTGCAGAAACAAAACACTCCTTCTTTCTGTATAATAGAGTTCATTTTAATATAGATAAAAAAGTATTTACGACGTACTTTGAATCAACCAGCTTCGATTTACGAAAAAGTTTAGCTATTCCACAACAGATGACAGGCAGCAGCAGAAGGTTTACTCCAGTCGTGTGGTCTAAAACATACTCGTTTTTTTTATTTTATGCGACTGTGACGGCTTAAATTTGGAAACTGGAACGGAAAAGGAACGTCCCGAGATAGGTAGAATTTACTTAGAAAAATTCGTGATATTTTTGTAATTATCTTTTATCTTCCTACGTGTTTTGTTTTGTACAACATCAAATGATAAATAAGATTTTTTCAAATTCATTACCAGCGAAAATTGAAAATTTTCTAACAACTTTAATATCAAGTCATAGAATATCAATGGAACAGCCTGTATACTGTATAAGTAGGTACCTGTTAAACTGACTAAGCGGCATCGTCGCAAAGACGCCACCGATTTACGTCAAAAATTGTTCATTGGAAATGTATCAATTGTTTTTAAGACAAAACGGGTCTTTTCGCGCACAGTTTTATATCAAAGTTATAATTTTGACTAACCTCGACGTTTCGGCCAAGTTACATCGGCCGTGGTCACAAGTGAGTCTCACGTGACCACGGCCGATGTAACTTGGCCGGGTCTTTTCGCGCACAGTTTTATATCAAAGTTATAATTTTGACTAACCTCGACGTTTCGGCCAAGTTACATCGGCCGTGGTCACAAGTGAGTCTCTCGTGACCACGGCCGATGTAACTTGGCCGGGTCTTTTCGCGCACAGTTTTATATCAAAGTTATAATTTTGACTAACCTCGACGTTTCGGCCAAGTTACATCGGCCGTGGTCACAAGTGAGTCTCTCGTGACCACGGCCGATGTAACTTGGCCGAAACGTCGAGGTTAGTCAAAATTATAACTTTGATATAAAACTGTGCGCGAAAAGACCCGTTTTGTCTTAAATATGAGTATAGCTCGCAAAAGTTTAAAAAGTTCTAATGTATCAGTTACTGGATAAATATTCAAGCCACCGATATTAAACCCACCTCTCAAATCAGATAATACAATTCTGGATGTGTGTTTCAAAATGTCGTCGTACGTAACAAAACAGGTTGTATATAAAAAAACAGCTTCCCTATACGTACATACGAAAAGTACATAGTCGATGGATTGACTTGAATTTTTACACAACGTTGCATTTCTAGTTAGGGAATATTTTAAACACTTTATATGCCGAAGGTTTGTCGTGGGGCGCCGGCAATAGAATGTTGCCCCTCCGCTCTTGCCCGTGGATGCAGTAGGAGTCTGCTAAGGGATACCTCCGAAAGATGGGCAGCAGCGTCTTTTCGTGTTTCAACACCTATACTGCGCTCGCCAACCCGCCTGCCAAGCGTGGCGAGTATGGCAACAACCCCTTATGGATTTACAACATAAAACCAGGCCCCGAGTCCCCGGCGGCCCCACTAATCCTGGCTACGGTAGCAGTCACGGTAACGGCGGGGCCAGGGGTGCTAAGAATCCCCGGGAGACGATCGGCTATCAAACCCTACGACGACCACTGGCCCTGGTAACACACAACATCCGCACTTTGAGGACGGATGAAAAGATTGTTGAGCTGGAAGAAGAAATTAGTAGATTACACTGGGGCATTTTGGGGTTATCAGAAGTCCGTAGAGAGGGCGAGGACACGATATCCCTTAAGTCTGGTAATCTACTATACTACCGGGAGGGCGACCAACAGTCCCAAGGTGGTGTTGGGTTTCTCGTTCACAAGTCACTCATCAACAACATTATCACCATCGACAGTGTGTCGAGCAGGGTCGCGTACCTGACACTCAGAATATCTAAGTGATATTCGCTGAAGGTCGTTCAGGTATATGCGCTGACCACTTCACACCCAGATGAAGAAGTAGAGTCTATGTATGAGGACATCAGTAGAGCCATACATACGAACAAAACTCACTTTATTGTTGTTATGGGGGACTTCAATGCAAAGCTAGGCATGAGAAGCGATGATGAGTTGAGAGTGGGGCAATTTGGATATGGGCAACGGAACCCCAGAGGACAGAGGCTGGCCGACTTTCTGGAGAAAGAAGGACTCTTTATGATGAATTTTTCCTCTTGACTCTTTTTTCCAGAAGCCGCCTCACAGGAAATGGACCTGGATGAGTCCCAACGGTTCCACGAGAAATGAGATTGATTTCATCTTGACCAACAAGAAACGGATATTCAATGATGTCTCTGTGATTCACAGGGTGAAAACCGGCAGTGATCACCGAATTGTTAGAGCCACATTGAATATGAACGTTAAATTTGAAAGGTCCCGTTTGATGAAATCTACGCTCCGACCCACTCGCGCACATATCTAAAACCTCGAGAGCTTTCAACTCGAACTTGCAAATCGCTTTGACTGTCTAGAAGTAGATGCATCAGTGGACGAGATCAATAACAGGTTCGTAGAAACCGTCCATACGGTGGGGTCCCAGTTCTTTAAGACCCCCCGTACCAATAGACTTCAGAAACTCTCTGATGACACCCTTAACCTCATGGCTGAACGACGTTCTTTGCAACTGCAGTCTCCCGATGATGCTCAGTCACATAGGCAGCTCAATAGAAAGATTTGGAAATCCTTGCGGCACGATATTCGTACCTTTAATACATCTCGTATTAAAGATACGATAGAGCGGAATAAAGGCTCCAAAGTGTTCGCGAGAGATAATTCTATTGGGCAGAGCCGCATGACGAAGCTGAAGAGGGAAGATGGCAGCATAACGTCAAGTTAAGCGGAAGTGTTAACGGAAGTCGAAAGGTTCTATGGACGGCTCTACGATTCGGTCACTAAACCTGTTTGCAGTGCGGCCAACGACCCAAGAGCCAAACTGACCCGACATTATACCGAAGATATTCCGAACATCAGCCTGTATGAGATCAGGATGGCCTTAAAGCAGCTTAAGAACGACAAGGCGCCGGGTGAGGACGGAATCACTTCAGAGCTTCTGAAAGCGGGTGGATCACCGGTACTTAAAGTCCTTTAGAAGCTTTTTAATTCCGCCTTGCTTGAAGGTACGACGCCAAAAGCATGGAACTGGGGCGTGGTGGTTCTGTTCTTCAAGAAAGGTGACAACACCTTGCTTAAGAATTACAGACCCATCTCGCTTTTGAGCCATGTTTATAAGCTGTTTTCGAGGGTCATCGCGAACCGTCTCGAACGCAGGTTTGATGACTTCCAGCCTCCCGAACAATCCGGGTTCCGTAAAGGCTACAGTACCATAGACCACATACATACGCTGCGGCAAGTCATACAGAAGACCGAGGAGTATAACTTGCCGCTATGTCTCGCGTTTGTGGACTATTAGAAAGCCTTCGATTCGATCGAAACATGGGCAGTGCTTGAGTCTCTCCAACGATGCCGTATTGACTATCGGTACATCGAAGTGTTGAAGCGTTTGTATAAAAACGCCACTATGTCAGTCCGAGTACATGAACAGAGCTCGAAGGCGATTCCCTTAAAAAGAGGCGTAAGACAGGGAGATGTCATTTCTCCGAAACTGTTTACGACCGCATTGGAAGATGCCTTCAAGCTTCTGGAATGGAAAGGACTGGGCATCAATATTAACGGCGAATACATCACTCACCTTCGGTTTGCCGACGATATTGTGGTCATGGCAAAGTCGATGGAAGAGCTCAGCACGATGCTCGAAGGCCTTAATCGAGTCTCCCAACGGGTAGGACTTAAAATGAACATGGACAAGACGAAAATCATGTCGAATGTCCATGTCGTCCCTGCCCCAGTTATGGTTGAGAACTCGGCTCTTGAAGTTGTCGACGCGTATGTATACCTAGGACAAACAGTCCAATTAGGTAGGTCCAACTTCGAGAAAGAGGTCAATCGTCGAATCCAACTCGGATGGGCAGCGTTTGGGAAACTTCGCAACGTCTTTTCGTCCAACATACCTCAGTGCCTTAAGACGAAAGTCTACAATCAGTGTGTGTTACCAGTGATGACATATGGAACCGAGACGTGGTTCTTTACTATTGGCCTTATGAATAAGCTCAGAGTCGCTCAACGAGCTATGGAGAGGGCTATGCTCGGGGTTTCTCTACGGGATCGAATCAGAAATGAGGAGATACGTAGGAGAACTCAAGTCACCGACATAGCCCGACGGATTAGCACGTTGAAGTGGCAATGGGCAGGCCATATAGCGCGCAGAACAGATGGCCGATGGGGCCGAAAGGTTCTCGAGTGGAGGCCACGGACCGGCAAGCGCAGCGTAGGACGTCCACCCACAAGATGGGCAGACGACTTGGTAAGAACCGCAGGTCGGCGTTGGATGCAGGCCGCTTCCAACCGCAGTTCCTCGAGATCAATGAGGGAGGCCTTTGTCCAGCAGTGGACGTCCTACGGCTGATATGATGATGATGATGATGCCGAAGGTCCTCTGGGAATGGGAAATTCCAAACGTGAGAGGTTTCGAGCAGGTCAGCTAGTTTATAAAGCTGGGTTCTCACTGCGCGTGTTATTCCTCGCCGCGCCGCGCCCGCACGCGTCCAGCGCAGTGTGAAGAGCTTGTCGCGGCGCGGCGCGGCGCGACCAATCCGCTAAAAGTCGGTAACTTTAAAGGTGCGTCGCGGCGTGGCGTGTTCCTACACGATTGAGCTCGTTCATTTCGTCTTGACTCGTCCGACGTTGAGGTACTCTGAAGTCCATAGATATGGAGTGGCCGAATGAGACGATTGCTGAATTTTTAACTTTGTATGAAAGCGAACCCTCTCTATGGAATTCGAAAAATGCGGAGCATAAAAACAAAAACGACCAGCACGATGCCTGGCTACGAATTACGCTCCATGGCGGGAGGTGGCAATTCAACTCACAAGACATAGTGCGCTGCGCTAAACAGACTGAATCGGTATACGGACTGAGGTAGTGGTTCGGAGTTTTGAGAAAGCACGCGCCGCGCCGCGCCAGTGAGAACGGATGGCGCGGTGTGTCGCGTGGCGCGACCTTGCGCGTACCGATTCAAGTCGGAGCAGCGCGGCGTGTAGAAGCACACGCAGTGAGAAGCCACCTATAACTACGGGATTTATCAGGTACACGCGGCTACACATCAAGCTATACATTTCTAGTATAAGCTGACCTCTCATTCTACGAAAAACCTACACAATGCGAGGTCAGCTTTTACTGGAAATATATAAGCTTGATGTGTAGCCGTGTGTACCTCATTTTAACGGTGTTATTATCGACAATGTTTCGGTTCAATTCGTGATTCAATTCACTCCTTCAATTTGATCCGCTGACCATTTTACGCACGAGGCTTAGAGACCTATCTCCTTTAAATTTTGCGATTTATCATTCTTCGTCAATGTACTGCATACAGCTCATTTTTAGAATGGTTTCTACATAAGTTGATTTGACCGCTTGCCAAAAGACATTCAATCATTTTTACCTACAAACCTGCGTTGTCAAAACGAAAAAACTAAACGATATTTTATGATAGGTATTAAATTATAAGCCATTATGTTGTGTAAATCAACGTAGTTTTGGAGTGTTTTGTCTTTTCTCAATGAATATCAGAAAGTTACTATGTAAGACTGAAATTTATATGATTAGAAAAGCATTAGTACTTAATGCAGCTTAGTATATTTTAGATTAAAATTATTATTATAAAAACGGGACTTATCATGTACCGTTACATCGGTGTTCTTGCCGGTACCGAGGACTACCAAAGAGAACAGCAGTGATGATAATGAAGCCTTTCAACACGATGGTCGACCGTTGACGCAACCCCCACCACTGCGCCCGTCTACTCGCACGCAGAGGGATGGGGCGCGTAGTGCGAGGCGAGACGTAGTGCGTAGCGGATCACACTCACCTTGATAAAGGGTTCGCGAATACGTCATAATAATGATTGAAATAAATCACGAAAGTTTTCTAAGTAAAAACTTAGATTTCTTACTGCGTACGCTGACCCGTGACAATATTCCACTAGAGAGTAGACAGATACCAAAAATTAGGTTTTAGAAAATGACCACTCTTTCATCATCATCATCATCATATCAGCCGTAGGATGTCCACTGCTGGACAAAGGCTTCCCTCATTGATGTCCAGGAACTGCGGTTGGAAGCGGCCTGCATCCAACGCCGACCTGCGGTTCTTACCAAGTCGTCTGCCCATCTTGTAGGTGGACGTCCTACGCTACGCTTACCAGTCCGTGACCTCCATTCACTCGTGGCAGTCTTTCATAAATATTTTTAATTCTACCGGTATTTCCGATAACAGATAGATAAATTTAAACTTGCAACTATTTTCTCACTGCAATCATTTGACTTCGTAAACATTACCTAACCTTCTTCTTTGTAGTTGAGTAAAGAGTTTAATTTGAGTTTGTAAACCCTTCATCTTCCCAGTCTAAACCTTGGCATATTTTAAATGATCTTTTTGGCCCCATTTGTTATTCTGACATTAACGAGATAAAAAGTTTGTTTCCAATTTTAATCTCTTGTTCAAGAGTAACAAGGTTGCGGGGTGTACAAAATTTTAAGTTAAGTATAATTTATGATGTACCATATTTATAGCACTTCTCGATGTCTTTATATTCTTTTCTTTCTTATGGACAAAGCTTACTAAACTGAGAGGATGGTATAATATATCACGTTTTTTGTTGTATTTTGTTCTGTAATTGGTTTTTATAGATTAAAGAGTTACGTGGACCCTTCGTGTTTTTAAAACTCTTTCTGGGCGCGACCTGTCATCCGAGAGTTGGTGCTTATCTAGGTCACCGCATAAGCATTGCAATTCAGCGGGGCAATGCAGCCAGTGTCTTGGAGAAACTCCGTCTGATAGTGGTCTGGAGCAGTTAAGCTATCTATAGATTGTTTACAACGATCTTTAGATGATTGAACTATTTCTTTTATATGTATTCTAAAGAGTTATGTAAATATTCTTCGGTTAATAAATGTATTATAATAGTTTTGATCAATATAAGACGATAGTACAGTTAAATGCAAGCTTAGAATATTTCTAGAACCAAGATAAAGAAGCCTTTGTTTTTTTTTACCACTTAAGCTATAAATTATCTTCAATAAGACTTTCAACATTTTTTTCAGACCTATAGCCTGAAATTACGATGAAATATTCGTGGTGCGGTGTACGACCAGCCAGCTGAGACGCAGGAGGTAGTGAGTTCGAATCCTGCCGCAGAACAAATGTTTGCATGATCTACAAATATTGGTTTCAGATAAGAGTGTTTCTCTATAATAAATTATATTTACGCATTCACAAAAAAAAACTAGTTTCCATAGTACCTATAAGCTTAGCTTAGTTTGGGGCTAGATAATGTCGAAACACCGATAAAGCGGTACTTGATAAATCCCGTATAACAATGATTGAAATAAATCTAGAAAGTATTCTAGTACGAGAGTTCTAAGTAAAAAAGCTGTCGGAAATGCTCAACATTCTTTAACTATTCATTAATATCCTAATTATACTTAACATGCACTTTTTACTAAGCATTTTATAAATTTTGTGTACTTCACTCGTGACCATTGAAAAGCTTTCGCTTACAAATCAAACTATAGACAACTTTACTCCACACCAGCCGAACTGCATAACGATCTGCTTTTCGCTTGTCCAATTCAAAGTTAGCGTGGCAAAGTTAGCTTGCTCCTAGTCACGACTGGGAGTCGTAGTCGGGATAAACGGACTGACAAGGGGCACATTTCCTGTCAGTTGCCCTCGAGTAAACACGTTGTGGTTCTAACTTGTAAAACGACTCCCCTTTTTCAAACTTGTACAACTTTCAGTGGATTGAATTGTTTGTGTGGAAAGTTTGTAAAGTATAGCATGTTTGTAGATAAAATTATATACACATATTAGGGCTGGAATGCGCAGCGTAGGACGGTCCCGTTCTAAATGTCGTGATAGATGTTGAGAGAAGAGCCAAGAAGCTCATAGGCAACGATGAGTTAGTTGATGCAAGGCTCCTCAGCCTGGAGCATCGACGAAAGGTTGCTAGCCTCTTGGTTTTTTAACAAGTACATTTCGGGGAGTGTGCGGCGGAACTTTTCAATCTAATCCCACCATCTCCATTCTATCATCGGACAACGCTGTTCGGTGCGCCACCGCTATATGGCAGAAATACCTCCCATACGCACAAAGCGGTTCTCTTCGACCTTTATTATGCGCACCGCCAAAGAGTGGAACGCCTTGCCTGAGTCTGTGTTTTCTGATAGCTACAACCTGGGTATCTTTAAGTGAATAGGTTTCTTCTAGGCAAGCGTGTACCATCGTAGACTGCATCATCGCTTACCATCAGGCGAGATCGTAGTCAAACGCAATCCTATAAATTAAAAAAAAAGCTATGTGGGGCGCCGTCCTAGGCTGCGATTTGCAGTGCTGCGTGGTCTTCACTCAATAACCTTACTGCTCCAACAGCCGTCAGTTTTTCGAGCTATGTTTCCTGCCCACTGCCGCTTCAGCTTGCTAATCCTTTGTTTTATGTCCCACTAGATGGAAAAACGGCCTGATAAATGTTGCTGGGAGACGTTGGGTGCAGGCCGAATAAGATCGGTTGCTCTGGAATTATAAGGGGGAAGCAGTGGACGCCCTGTGGCTGAACGTGCTTGAAATATCAAATATATCTTGTTTTTGGTAGATTTAAACTGAAGTTTTTCAATGCGTGTCTCTTTTTAACTTCCACATAACACACAGGGTATGTAATAGTAATCTCAATCAGTATCAAGTTAGAAGAACAATTATCATCTGCTAATAACATATTTATATATGAGCTGACCAATCCGCAGCTTCGCACGCGTAGTTTTTCAATAAAAACCTTTGCGCAGTTTGGTAAAAAGTAGCCTTTGTCACCCGAGGACAGTGTAGCTTGCCAACAGTGAAAGAATTTTATAAATTGGTGCAGTAGTTTCAAAGCCAATACAAACAGACAAATAAACAATTTTTTCCTCTTTATAGGAAACTCTTCTACTCCCTTTTCTCTTTCTTCTTTTTTTCCTCTTTTTACCTACATAGTGCACTGCACATTTCTGTATTATTTTTGTCAATTTTATTCTAAATATCAGATTAATTCAGATTGTAATTCAATAAAGGTGAAGCAATATTAAAATAACGGATTGTAACAAAATTATTTATATTTTGTAACAGAACAGTTGACATAAAATATATATAAATTTGATTTATAATATTATAGTATAAGAAAATAAACAGCCGGGATCCGGCTTCCGGGCAGTTGTTCCTAATACAAAAATCTTAGGTATGGTTCTTTTAAAGATTTTTTATCTATTACGGTTTAGGATTACCCCACTCAATTATACACCTTTTTAACCAACGTCAAAAATGGAGGAGGTTCTCAATTCGATTTTTTTTTAGTTTGTTACCTCAGGCATCGACTGGGTGAACCAATTTTGATGATTCTTTTTTTATTTGAAAGCTGGTGCTTCCCGTGTGGTGCCATTTTTATTTCGTCCAGTTCTGACAATGGCATCCATGAGAAAACCATAAAAGTCTTAAATTTGTTTAATTTTTTTGTTATGTTATGTTTACGAAACTTGGGCCGTAACGCAGAAGAACATACATACCATCCAAGTCGCTGAAATGAAGATGCTGAGGTGGATGTGCGGCGTCACCAGGCTCGATAAAATCCGTAACGAGTACGTGCGAGGAAGCCCTGGGGGTGCGCGACATCGCTGACAAGATGCAGGAGAGTCGGCTGCGATGGTACGGTCACGTGAAGAGGAGGTCGCCTGACTACGTAGGGAATTAGGCACTACAACTTTCCATCCCCGGTCAAAAATCTAGAGGTAGACCCAGGACAAGGTGGAGAGATGTAGTGTCAAAAGACATAAGAGAGTGCCAAGTTTCTGATGACGACGTCGAGGATAGAGCGAAGTGGAGAAGAACAACCAGGAAAGCTGACCCCACCACCATGTGGGATACATAGCTGGGAAGAGAGAGAATTATGTAATGTTTGTTAGCTCAGAACTCCGTTGCATATCAACTAATTTAGAAAATTATTTTTTTATTTGAAAGGGTGTACTAGGAAATTTCATCAAAAATGGTAGAGTAATTTGGTTCTTACTGTTAGCTGAAGTCGGTAATATTTTTGTTAAAACGTTACTTGTATTTTAGAAAACAGATAGATAGATAGATAATTCTTTATTGTTACACCAAATTAATATAACTTAACCTAGAAAACTTAAAGACTAATACATGGTGGTACAATGGGCGACCTTATCGCTCAAAGCGAACTCTTCTAGGCAACCTTTAATTTTATATGCATTAAAGCTTTGCAAATTACTTTAAAGCATTCATTTAAATATTCCCAAAAGCTTTATCATGTTTCTAAGACCATTTCACTGTTTATTGAAAATAATAATCCACCTAAGGCGTCTTTGACGACCTTTACAAGTTGAACCAATCAACCAAGTAAATTTATCTCAATCTCTCGGACGGCTTTCTAAAGGATTTCAAGGTTTATTTACAAATTGTTGAAAGTATTCGAAGTCAGGACGTAAACAAGATTTAAAACCTCACTTGTTGATATTCAATATCCTGATTTTATTGTAGACTACTTTTGATGATATAAAAAGGCGTGGGCTTGATACATCAGACATCATTCTCATTGCATCAGCTGACGTAGTCGCAACAACAGTTAATCCTTCAAAATGTTTGCGAAGGTAAGTTTATCATTAATTATTGGCTTACCAAACATTTAATACTAGGAACTTGTCGTTTTTAAAATATACGGCATAAATAGCCTTATTTTTTAAAGCGTTGATTTAGTTGATTAGAATTTTAGAGTTCCGTACCCAAAGAGTCAAACGGGACCCTATTACTAAAACTCTGCTGTCTGTCCGTCTGTCACCAGGTTGTATCTCATGAACTGTTATAGTTAGACAATTGAAATTTTCACAGATGATGTATTTCTGTTGCCGCTATAACAACAAAATACTAGAACCAGAATAAAATAAATATTTAAGGGGGTCTCCCATACAACAAACATGACTTTTGTGCTCGTTTTTGCTCGATATTAATAACGGCAACAGGTAGTAGCTTAAAATATTCAGAGAATATTAAGCTATATATTCACTTTAAAAATAAATAAATAAAATATAGTAAAACGAATATTTAAGAGAAGCTCTTATACAACAAACGTGATTTTTTGGCGTTTTTATAGATAATGGTACGGAACCGACAGACAGACGAACAATGAAGTGATCCTCTATGAGTTATTCTTTTCCTTTGAGGTACGGAACTCTAAAATGGACCTACCTACATGAAATTTTCAACATAATACTCATTACTGATTTTATATTAAGCTTTATTTTAATGACTATTAGTTTCATGGAGTATCATTAATAATAGCAAAATTGGTCTCCCAGTTCGTCGTTATCCTCGCCCTGGTCGCGGTAGCCACCGCCTCCGACTTCTCCAGCTTCGCGTACAGCGTGGCCGACCCCTACACCGGCGACTTCAAGAACCAGATCGAGGCCCGCGGCCCCGGCAACAACGTGCAAGGCCAGTACTCGCTGCTGGAGTCCGACGGCACCAGGCGTACCGTGGACTACGCGGCAGGCGCTGAGGGCTTCAACGCTGTCGTCCGCAAGGACCCCGCGCTGATCGCTGCCGCGCCCATCGCCCCTCTGCCCATCGCTCCTATCGCCCCCATCGCTCGGTTCGGAGCCTACCCTTACGCTGGATACGGAGGCCTCGTTGCCCCTTTCCCCTACGCTCGCTACTACTAAACCGATGAACTGACCTGTAAATAACGGACTTGTAAATAAAATTCTATAACACATGTTTTGGTTTGTTTCGAAGGTTCTTACATAACCCAACCAATTTGTTCTATTGAATATTACAATTGAAACCTACAAAAGTTTAGCTTTGTCTGCAACAAACTGCGATGTACGTTCTTCGAAAGTAATTTCCTCGAAATTCTAATCGAAAATTCAAACAACGCCATTGCCATTCCCGGAAGATCAAAGCAACTAAAATGTTGCAACAAATGTCCAATTAGCATGCCGCGACTGATCCCTCAACCTAACTCTAATTATTTATGTATGGTTTCTCTCATTTGTGAATACTCGTCATGTTTGAATAATTGACCCGTGAATACGGCTGATAGTAGATTGGTACTGGATAGTAAACAAGCTAGGGATAGATGGGGATATACATTTCAAAGTACACAATGAAAGTGGTCAATATTGGTCTATTGGCTTTCTAGTAAATAGTTGCTGCGAGTTAGGTGCGAGTTATTTGGATGGGTTATACCAACCCCAAATCTTGGTCAAAGGTCTTGGATTTTAACTCCGATAGCGTGATCATAAATTCTGAACGGAAGAAAAATAATCTTTAAATTAAAATAAGGGCGACATGCGCAACGTTGCCATAACGTATTTGGTGACTAAATGTTAATTAAGGAGTTGTCAAATAATACAAAATAGGCCAAATTTAAAATGGTTAGTCGCTAAATACGTTAAGGGATCGTTCTGCAAGCCAGCCCTAAGTCAATATTTATCTAGGCTTAGGTATACGTAAGTAAAAAAGTGGCACTTCGAGAGTGTCGACAGAAATGAAAACTTGAACAATTATGAGATACTTATATACACAGGTGTCGGTAACGGTAACAATGTCGCGCGTTCAATGGTTTTTTACCATCTCAAAAAATGCCAAACGCGCCTAAAGAATAGTATTTTTCAAACTTTCGCGATCACTGTACATAATTATTAATTAAAACGGGTATTTATCGCGTATGTACCTTTTTCATCATGTCTCATGTTTGTTCAACAGTCAGACCATGACTGTTGCAACACAGCCGAAACGTCGGAATAACAAATAAAAAAGGTACATACGCGATAAATACGCGCCTAAAGAAGTTTTCACAACTTATATACAGAGGTGTCGGGAGCGGTAATAGTGTCGTGAAATCAATGGTTTTTTTCCATCTCAAAAAATGCCCAACGCGCCTAAAGAAGTTTTCACAACTTTTAGACAGAAGTGTCGGGAACAATGATAGTGTCGCGAACTCAATGGTTTTTTTTTCCATTTCAAAAAATGCCCAACGCGCCTAAAGAAGTTTTCACAACTTTTAGACAGAGGTGTCGGGAACGGTGATAGTGTCGCGAACGGTGATAGTGTCACGAATTCAATGGTTTTTTCCCATCTCAAAAAATGCCCAACGCGCCTTAAGAAGTTTTCACTTCAATTTTTAGGCGATATTTATTAAGATCTGCCCATATTTTAGTCGTGTAGTTAATGGCATTTCTGCCTACTAAATATCACGAAAAACAAAAAAGTAACTAACTATTTCAAAAGGAAAATGATTCAAGTTCAAACCTTAAGAACTATAGAAAATAGAAATGAAAATAGAATATATAAAAAATGTCTACACTGAATTTATAGACTAGAAACTGTAAAAATGAATGTTGCAACTCACACGAATCATTCAAATTAATCAAGAAATTTACACTCATAAAACTGATAACCTTCTCGTTGAGATACTGAGGGGTTGCAAAGTAACTTTACACATATTTTAAGAAGAAATTCATTCGCATTGGAATATGGGACAAAGTAGTCCGTAATCTCTCCCATAGGGTTATCAACGTTTGAAAATACTTGAGTATCTTTTTGAGGTTCCAAAAAGAAATCCAGATTTGTCTTTTTATTATTGATGATAGCCAAGCGCTTGACCACTACCTTACCTGATGGTAAGTGAAGGTATGATCGAAGATGGAGCACGCTTGCTTAAAAAAAACTTATTCACTCTAGACTTGAAGACTCCAAGATTATACTGGTTTGGAAAAACATACGCCGGAAGTGAGTTCCACTCCTTACTTGTGCTATCAAGAAATATCGTTTGGTATGGCAAGGTGGTATGCCGACCAGGTATGGGTGGTACTTCTCGGTACGTCTGCTTGTCCGGTGGTGAAAGTGGGAAGGAGGGATAAGGTCACGAAGATCTTGCGCACATTAACCAAAATGTATCTTGTAAAAACTGAAAGTCTGGCTACTCGGCGTCTGTGCTCTAGACTTTGTAAATTGGCTTCCACTAGTGAGTCAGCACCAATAAGTCTAGCAGCACGTCGCTCAATCGAATCGAGGGCTTCAAGCTGATACTTGGTCGAGCCATCCCAGAGATGGCAGCAGTACTCCATACATGAGCGGACTTGTGCTTTGTAGAGACTGAGCAGCTGTCCCGGTGAAAAGTACCGCCGAACCTTAGCTAGGATGCCCAGCTTCATAGCAGCAATTTTGGCCCTAGATTCGATGTGCGAGCCGAAGTTCAGGTTGGTCGTGAGCTCAACGCCCAACAAGCTCAGACTTTCAGAAATTACGAGTGGGATATCACAAAGGGTTGGAATCGGATGAAAAGGAGACCGTTTTGCGGAAAACATACACGCCTGAGTTTTGGAGGCATTGCAGTTGACCAGATTTGCATCACCCCAGTCAGACACAAACTTCAGGTCAAGGTTCAAACGTTCCGACATATTCGTACGTAGATTGCAGATGTCTACTATATTTATCAAAGCGGTTAATTCTTTGGGGTAGAAAGGTTCTCGAGTGAAGTCCACGCACTGAAAAACATAGCGTAGGATGGCCCGCCACTAAATGGAAAGACGAACTGATAAACGTTGCTAAGAGTCGTTAGGTACAGGCCGCACGGGATCAATCACTCTTGGGGAGGCCTATGTTCATCAGTGCACGTCCTATATGATGGTGATGTAGAAAAGTATAAATTTACTGGTATGATTAAGCAACAACTTACAGGTTACTTAGTAATATATGAATGGTAATAAAACTTTTTAAAAACCAGCTTTTATTTAATTGCCCTAAAAAGAAGAAAATAAACTTTAAATTAAATCGAACCAATTAATTTAGTACATGTATTACATAATTTATTAAATGTTAAAAAAGCTTGTAGCGAGATTTACCTGTGTACCTACTAACAAGTCTTGCTTGACATACTTATTCTATGAAAGAAAATGTTTCCTATATATATGCAAATCTCGCGACAAGCTTTTATAACATTTAATAAATTGTGTAATACATATACTAAATTGATTGGTTTGATTTAATTTAAAGTTTATATTCTTCTCTTTAATAAAAGCTTGTTTCTAAAAAGTTTTTTTTACCATTAATTTATTTTTGTTTTTTAAGTTAGGATTGGGAATGTTTCTAAGTCTGTCCATTTCATTTAATGCATATTAAATTTATAGTATACATCTTGCATGGTCTCCCATATTTTGGATTTAATGTGACGTTGTAATATTTTTCGTGTTCTCCTCAGCAAGCCCATTCATTTGATACCTTTACTGTGGTAGTGCAAAAAAAATAACTAGTCCGTCATCTTGGATGATCCACCATATTAGAATTAGAATGACGTCACATAGCTAAGCATCCATTGTCTTCCAAAATAACCGTGTATATCATATTTCAGTTCAATCGGTTAAAGATAACTGATTTAAAATTCAGTTGCTAGATTCCACTCAGACAAACATACTGCAAGTGAAATAAAAGCTTGTATTAAAAGGCTAAGTATACTTGTAGGCAATAAGTTGCAGTATCTGTTGGTACGGACACGCGCCCTGCGCTTCAGGGACGCCGTTCTCTTGCGTCCTCTGAATGAATGCTTCGATTCAGCATTGGATAATTTTACTCTGGTGTTATTTTGACCAGCCTACAGTAAAATCAATTAATTGATGCGTGCTAGAATGCACACATCCAGCTCTCTCTGGTAATGACAGTTGACAAGTGACACTTGTGCTAAGAGTCAGTTGTATCATGGTCCCAAAGAAGAAGAAGGTCTACGAAATGTTAATTGTGAGCTGCATACATTCCGTTAAAATATTTGAATAAATATAGTAGCGGTTTAGGCTATCGTATTAATGATTATGTAGTAAAATCAAACGAGATACCCTCATGACATAATAAAGATGCAACGATATGACATAAAGAAGGTCCACAATTGAAATTTTTTCCTTACGAAATAGTCAAAAAAAAAAAAGTAGCACTCCGGGAGTGCCAACAGAAGTTAAAACTTGAACAATTACGCGTGTGTTTGGGCATTCAAAATTTAAAAGCAGACTACACTACAGATACTTATATACAGAGGTGTCGGTAACGGTAGCAGTGTCGCGAGTTCAATGGTTTTTTTTTCCGATCTCAAAAAATGCCCAACGCGCTTAAAGATGTTTTCACTTCAATATTTAAAAAGTAAATACCTACTTATGCCTAAAAACTAGCTAAAATTACGATTCCCAAAAAAGTATTAGATGTTTAACAAGTACTGTAAATATTTATTTTGAGTTTGAGTGACGTCTTGTTATTCAGAGTGGACCATCCATGTGCGACGTAACTTTTAGGCGTCGGTCGTTAAAAGTGACACATCTAAAATAGAAAGAAAGAAAGAAAGAAAGAAAGAAAGAAAGAAAAGACGAAAGAAAACACATTTATTTGCTCCCACAGACAGTGTTCAATAATACAATAACACAGACAATGGTGGTGTTGAGCGGGGACAATATGGTCCCTGTCTCAGCATGGGCTGCTTCGAACCTTGTTGGGTACGATGCAGCGCTGGTTTTCTGACAGGGCCTAAGTGAGGACACGAACACTGGTAAACGAGTACCTATATAATAGGTAGTAAATAGGTGAGAAAAGTTGAAAGCTGACGCATGACAGCCCTAACCCCGTCGTTTACGGCCTTCCAGAGACAATATTGCCTCTATACGGTTTGAACTGATAAATAAAAAAGTTTCCTCGCAAACCACTTTTTACGCGACTCGGTTTTAGTTGGAGTGGAAAATTGTGTCGGGATAGGAATAGGCTGTGGAGCGTAGAATTTTATATTTGTTTAGAAAATATCTTGGTGTTGGGTTGTAAGATTCAAAAGATTTTATAAAGGGTTACATGTGCTGGAAACTTTTGCATTAAATCGTTACGGAATTTATCTCAAGGTCTATGTAAATCTATGTAAATAGGTATATATGAAATGTTTGTCTGTTTCTGGCACCTCTACTTAGATAAAGACATGTAAGTAATTAAGTAAGTACTGTTATTGATGTAACCAAGTGTTCCATTGTGTCCCTATGGTTTGAATAAATGAGTATGAGTATCTCAAGGAATTGTAGCTAATTTATTAACTAAGTAGCGGCATCTCTATCTCCCTGTAACTCTGAAAAAAAAGCCAGAACACAAACAGACAGAGAGTTAGTAACAAAGTAACTCTCTGTCTGTTTGTTACTTTTTAAACGGCTGGTCTAATAACAATTAAATTTGGTATTAGATATTATTTGTACTAAAAACGGGATATTTACCATGATTTGTGAGTTTTTGAGTATCCCGATATTTCGACGCAGTTGCATGCGCCATGATCACGAGTAGACTGAGGGTAACTCGCAAAGACTTCAGTTTACCCGAGATCATGGCTCATGCAACTGCCTCGAAATATCGGGATACTCAAAAACTCACAAATCATGGTAAATATCCCGTTTTTAGTATAAATAGTATTCATAACCATGATAGTTTCAAAAGTTATGTATAGATATATTATAATAATGCAATTTTTTATTGAAAATGTACGCTTGTAAAGTAGCGTGCGGAAGCGGCTAAAATATACATAGTACTATTTTTTTTAATAAAAATGCATAAACAATTATTTTCAATAAAATACAGAAGAAACAGTTGAATTATCTAAAGACCGTTGCAAACGATATAACAAGACACTGGCTGCATTGCCCCGCTGAATTGCAATGCTTATGCGTTAACCCAGTTAAGCGCAAGCTCTCGGATCACACGACGCTTCGACCAGATGCTCAGAAAGAATTTTAAAAACGCGATGGGCCTCGGTACCCCATGGACCCAGGGTCTGGACCCCAAATGGCTCAAATACGTAAGCTCTGTCAAGACTTTCATATTTGCGCCGCTTGAGATCTTCGGCCGAATTTACCGCCGCACCGGCCCCAACTGATGTACCAGACAGATAAAATGGCGCAAGGGTATTGATGTACGTGGCGTTCCACACCATAGGCCTACCCTTCTCCGAAGGTATAAGAGTTATACCGCCAGGCCTCTTACCATCGTCACGTATCAGACCGTTTGGTTCGAGAACGGCTGGAATGTTGACACTGCAAAAAGCCCGGCAGATGATATCATTATGGCTAGCGTGACGGGAAATCCTACCGGCGGCCCTGTAATATGATAATCCATGGATTATCGTGTCCATTGTTACTGTACGTATGTAATGGGCGGTTGATTTAGGTACTATTTCACATCGAATTTGGGCTAAGTGATAAATTCAAAAATCTCATTAAAATTTGTTTTCCATTACAATAGTTTTAATTATGTACATACATACATCTTCCCACAAAGCCATAAAAATACAAACGCCCATTAAAAACAAACTATGACGATCATCCTCAACATGAAACTTCGTTAAAAGTTGATAAAATGAGCCCTAAAGAATATTTAAAGGCTTCGTCGCCCTATATCATAATTTTCCAAGCTATGAAGCATGTAAAATCGAGCCGAAATAAATAAACTGCGGTATAAATAGAAAATATCCAATATCTGACCTCTAGAAGCCTCTTCAAGAGCCAACATGAGAGTTTGGGCGGAGTTGAGTGGTTCAAATGCTTACATTTGCAGCGTAGAACATTCAGTATTTTTACTGCGCATTGCAAAGACTTCATAAATAAATACAGTCCATTCAGTCAGAGAGATCCACTTAATTTTATTAAACCAATCTTCACAGCGATTTTACATTACAGATTTCAGTCACGGCTACTGACCCACTCACAGGTAACTTCAAAATTGATTAAAATTCTATCTTAGATGGGCTTAAAAACGGAGGTACATATACATATACTGCTGCCAGCACGGTGGTCTAAATTCGACAGTAATATATATTTTTGTGCTTAATTTTAACTGTATGCACTTGATAGAAAGGGTATAACAGTCTAATAATAATTTCACTATGACCTATCTAGAAATACAAGTCAATAGCCAAAGTGGCATTGTGCTGGACACGCAATTCTACTTTTACAGCTACTGTGCCTTGAACTATACACAACCTAATGGGGATTTATTAAATTAAATAAAGAATATATACAAAATAAACACAAATACTTCAACAACGTGTATTCATTCATTACATAAAAGATAGGTAATAAATTGAAACAAAAGGCTGACGATAATGAAAAGTATCTAGATTCTATTCCAAAATTATCTACACAAAATAAGCTGGATGGGCGACAGACAGTGTAACTGATATAGTTTGAATAACTGTACGGTCTATTACAATAATTTAAATACACGGTAGCTCACCCAAGCCAATCAGGTAACACACAGAAATACAAGTACAAGTTTACAAAGAAAGATATTACAGCATTAGAAAATTGGTTGGTACTTAACTTATTCTCGAGCCAGGAATACAAAAGTAACCATCAGGTTTTTTTTTTTTCGAGTGGACTAATCTCGCTGTTGGCCTCTGAAGCCGTTGCAGCTTAACCGAGTACCCATCAGGCATTTACATTGCTATTTATACATCCCAAAAGTCGTAAAAAGTCACGACATCTTTGGCCAATCACAAACACTGGTTGTTTACATCTTAATATCTTTTTATATTGGCCATAACAACAATATATAATGAACTTAAAGTATGTTAAAACTTAATTAATGATTATTACTAGTCCTAACAATAACAAAATCGTATTATTAGGGCACAAATTTCTACTTTTTGGGCGCCACCAATCACAGCATTATTCTTATGTCGTTAATTTTAACAAAATCTTATCTTAATCTTATATGATAAATTACACAATCTTTCATTATTTGCAAATCGTATTCCTAACATATGACAACACATCAATGATACATATCAAACCTGATAAATAATCATTTTAAAACTTATATCTTAGGAACAGATATAATCCAAATGTAAACACGTCTTAAAATATCAATAATATTAATCCAATAAATTATTGTTCTAATGTACCATCATAACATTATCAACTATGTCTTATTTACAGGACATCTATAATATAAATATAGCAACTGACGAAACGTTTCGTTCGGAAACATGTTTCTCATAATTTCGTTCTAAAAAATCTCCAAGACATCGAATCATTGATTTGACATTGACATTTGGAACTTGAAGACAATTAAAATTGAAGTTTAAAACAGGAACTTAATGTTAATAAACAAAATAGTGCAGTGTTATTGTTAATATAATGCTTTTTATAATGTAACTTGTCACACATTCTATTTTCATATTTCATTTGTGCGAAGCATTTGAAATTTTCTCCGATAATTTAAATTAATTTTTGCTATTTAAAGTTTAGTTACGGGGTTTATTTATGACAATAAAGTAAATATAGCATTGGTGCAGTAGCGTGCGGTTAAAAATGGACGGGATCGAGGTCGACTCTAGACCTCGGTCCAGACGAAGCAGTGATATGACTTTGAGTGAAGAAGATACAGGTGTGCAGTCAATTATTGAGGAAAGTATGCAACATGAGAAGTTATTTGCAATAAGCGCCGAGTCGCCCGCCTTGCCGGCGGCGGCGACAAGCACGGTATCAGCGTCGGCGTCGGCGACGTCGCGCCCGGCGGCCAAACGATTCAGGAGCAACACCAGCGATGAGCAAGATTATAATGATGATGAAGAATGTATCGTCGTGGAGAGGAAGTAAAGTCGTGCTGTGGCCGAAAAACAAAGACACTTAACTGATCGAAACACTATGAGAGGTACTGTTAATAAATTAAATATTAACTGTTTTGAGGTTTGCGTCTCTTCATACCAGTTGCTGCCAAAACAAATAGGACTGGCTATGTTATTGAAAGCTGAAGGGATAACAAATGCGACACATATAAAATATAAAAGCCCCTACAGAGCTGTCATTAATTTTGAAAATAAGGAAGACGCAAATAAATTAGTAGAAAATAAAGCATTTATGGAATCGGGATACAGATGTTATTTAACAAGTGAAGTTGGTATTACATACGGGATTGTAAGTTATTTAGAGCTTGACGTAAAAGTGGAATATTTGATGGAGTCATTGCAATGTGAACAGAAGATAGTATCAGTAAAAAGGTTGAATAGAATGTCGGAGGAAGGTAAATGGGTCAGTAGCGAAACTGTACGCTTTGGCTTCAAGAGCTCTACTTTGCCTTCCTATGTGTTTGGATATGGTTGCAGATTCAAGGTTGATCCTTACACTTTCCCTGTAACGCAATGCGCCGTGTCCTGGAAGTACGGACACGTGACACGAGCATACTACAACTAACATAGAGCATACTAACAAGTCTTGCTTGACATACTTATTCTATGAAAGAAAATGTTTCCTATATATATGCAAATCTCGCGACAAGCTTTTATAACATTTAATAAATTGTGTAATACATATACTAAATTGATTGGTTTGATTTAATTTAAAGTTTATATTCTTCTCTTTAATAAAAGCTTGTTTCTAAAAAGTTTTTTTTACCATTAATTTATTTTTGTTTTTTAAGTTAGGATTGGGAATGTTTCTAAGTCTGTCCATTTCATTTAATGCATATTAAATTTATAGTATACATCTTGCATGGTCTCCCATATTTTGGATTTAATGTGACGTTGTAATATTTTTCGTGTTCTCCTCAGCAAGCCCATTCATTTGATACCTTTACTGTGGTAGTGCAAAAAAAATAACTAGTCCGTCATCTTGGATGATCCACCATATTAGAATTAGAATGACGTCACATAGCTAAGCATCCATTGTCTTCCAAAATAACCGTGTATATCATATTTCAGTTCAATCGGTTAAAGATAACTGATTTAAAATTCAGTTGCTAGATTCCACTCAGACAAACATACTGCAAGTGAAATAAAAGCTTGTATTAAAAGGCTAAGTATACTTGTAGGCAATAAGTTGCAGTATCTGTTGGTACGGACACGCGCCCTGCGCTTCAGGGACGCCGTTCTCTTGCGTCCTCTGAATGAATGCTTCGATTCAGCATTGGATAATTTTACTCTGGTGTTATTTTGACCAGCCTACAGTAAAATCAATTAATTGATGCGTGCTAGAATGCACACATCCAGCTCTCTCTGGTAATGACAGTTGACAAGTGACACTTGTGCTAAGAGTCAGTTGTATCATGGTCCCAAAGAAGAAGAAGGTCTACGAAATGTTAATTGTGAGCTGCATACATTCCGTTAAAATATTTGAATAAATATAGTAGCGGTTTAGGCTATCGTATTAATGATTATGTAGTAAAATCAAACGAGATACCCTCATGACATAATAAAGATGCAACGATATGACATAAAGAAGGTCCACAATTGAAATTTTTTCCTTACGAAATAGTCAAAAAAAAAAAAGTAGCACTCCGGGAGTGCCAACAGAAGTTAAAACTTGAACAATTACGCGTGTGTTTGGGCATTCAAAATTTAAAAGCAGACTACACTACAGATACTTATATACAGAGGTGTCGGTAACGGTAGCAGTGTCGCGAGTTCAATGGTTTTTTTTTCCGATCTCAAAAAATGCCCAACGCGCTTAAAGATGTTTTCACTTCAATATTTAAAAAGTAAATACCTACTTATGCCTAAAAACTAGCTAAAATTACGATTCCCAAAAAAGTATTAGATGTTTAACAAGTACTGTAAATATTTATTTTGAGTTTGAGTGACGTCTTGTTATTCAGAGTGGACCATCCATGTGCGACGTAACTTTTAGGCGTCGGTCGTTAAAAGTGACACATCTAAAATAGAAAGAAAGAAAGAAAGAAAGAAAGAAAGAAAGAAAAGACGAAAGAAAACACATTTATTTGCTCCCACAGACAGTGTTCAATAATACAATAACACAGACAATGGTGGTGTTGAGCGGGGACAATATGGTCCCTGTCTCAGCATGGGCTGCTTCGAACCTTGTTGGGTACGATGCAGCGCTGGTTTTCTGACAGGGCCTAAGTGAGGACACGAACACTGGTAAACGAGTACCTATATAATAGGTAGTAAATAGGTGAGAAAAGTTGAAAGCTGACGCATGACAGCCCTAACCCCGTCGTTTACGGCCTTCCAGAGACAATATTGCCTCTATACGGTTTGAACTGATAAATAAAAAAGTTTCCTCGCAAACCACTTTTTACGCGACTCGGTTTTAGTTGGAGTGGAAAATTGTGTCGGGATAGGAATAGGCTGTGGAGCGTAGAATTTTATATTTGTTTAGAAAATATCTTGGTGTTGGGTTGTAAGATTCAAAAGATTTTATAAAGGGTTACATGTGCTGGAAACTTTTGCATTAAATCGTTACGGAATTTATCTCAAGGTCTATGTAAATCTATGTAAATAGGTATATATGAAATGTTTGTCTGTTTCTGGCACCTCTACTTAGATAAAGACATGTAAGTAATTAAGTAAGTACTGTTATTGATGTAACCAAGTGTTCCATTGTGTCCCTATGGTTTGAATAAATGAGTATGAGTATCTCAAGGAATTGTAGCTAATTTATTAACTAAGTAGCGGCATCTCTATCTCCCTGTAACTCTGAAAAAAAAGCCAGAACACAAACAGACAGAGAGTTAGTAACAAAGTAACTCTCTGTCTGTTTGTTACTTTTTAAACGGCTGGTCTAATAACAATTAAATTTGGTATTAGATATTATTTGTACTAAAAACGGGATATTTACCATGATTTGTGAGTTTTTGAGTATCCCGATATTTCGACGCAGTTGCATGCGCCATGATCACGAGTAGACTGAGGGTAACTCGCAAAGACTTCAGTTTACCCGAGATCATGGCTCATGCAACTGCCTCGAAATATCGGGATACTCAAAAACTCACAAATCATGGTAAATATCCCGTTTTTAGTATAAATAGTATTCATAACCATGATAGTTTCAAAAGTTATGTATAGATATATTATAATAATGCAATTTTTTATTGAAAATGTACGCTTGTAAAGTAGCGTGCGGAAGCGGCTAAAATATACATAGTACTATTTTTTTTAATAAAAATGCATAAACAATTATTTTCAATAAAATACAGAAGAAACAGTTGAATTATCTAAAGACCGTTGCAAACGATATAACAAGACACTGGCTGCATTGCCCCGCTGAATTGCAATGCTTATGCGTTAACCCAGTTAAGCGCAAGCTCTCGGATCACACGACGCTTCGACCAGATGCTCAGAAAGAATTTTAAAAACGCGATGGGCCTCGGTACCCCATGGACCCAGGGTCTGGACCCCAAATGGCTCAAATACGTAAGCTCTGTCAAGACTTTCATATTTGCGCCGCTTGAGATCTTCGGCCGAATTTACCGCCGCACCGGCCCCAACTGATGTACCAGACAGATAAAATGGCGCAAGGGTATTGATGTACGTGGCGTTCCACACCATAGGCCTACCCTTCTCCGAAGGTATAAGAGTTATACCGCCAGGCCTCTTACCATCGTCACGTATCAGACCGTTTGGTTCGAGAACGGCTGGAATGTTGACACTGCAAAAAGCCCGGCAGATGATATCATTATGGCTAGCGTGACGGGAAATCCTACCGGCGGCCCTGTAATATGATAATCCATGGATTATCGTGTCCATTGTTACTGTACGTATGTAATGGGCGGTTGATTTAGGTACTATTTCACATCGAATTTGGGCTAAGTGATAAATTCAAAAATCTCATTAAAATTTGTTTTCCATTACAATAGTTTTAATTATGTACATACATACATCTTCCCACAAAGCCATAAAAATACAAACGCCCATTAAAAACAAACTATGACGATCATCCTCAACATGAAACTTCGTTAAAAGTTGATAAAATGAGCCCTAAAGAATATTTAAAGGCTTCGTCGCCCTATATCATAATTTTCCAAGCTATGAAGCATGTAAAATCGAGCCGAAATAAATAAACTGCGGTATAAATAGAAAATATCCAATATCTGACCTCTAGAAGCCTCTTCAAGAGCCAACATGAGAGTTTGGGCGGAGTTGAGTGGTTCAAATGCTTACATTTGCAGCGTAGAACATTCAGTATTTTTACTGCGCATTGCAAAGACTTCATAAATAAATACAGTCCATTCAGTCAGAGAGATCCACTTAATTTTATTAAACCAATCTTCACAGCGATTTTACATTACAGATTTCAGTCACGGCTACTGACCCACTCACAGGTAACTTCAAAATTGATTAAAATTCTATCTTAGATGGGCTTAAAAACGGAGGTACATATACATATACTGCTGCCAGCACGGTGGTCTAAATTCGACAGTAATATATATTTTTGTGCTTAATTTTAACTGTATGCACTTGATAGAAAGGGTATAACAGTCTAATAATAATTTCACTATGACCTATCTAGAAATACAAGTCAATAGCCAAAGTGGCATTGTGCTGGACACGCAATTCTACTTTTACAGCTACTGTGCCTTGAACTATACACAACCTAATGGGGATTTATTAAATTAAATAAAGAATATATACAAAATAAACACAAATACTTCAACAACGTGTATTCATTCATTACATAAAAGATAGGTAATAAATTGAAACAAAAGGCTGACGATAATGAAAAGTATCTAGATTCTATTCCAAAATTATCTACACAAAATAAGCTGGATGGGCGACAGACAGTGTAACTGATATAGTTTGAATAACTGTACGGTCTATTACAATAATTTAAATACACGGTAGCTCACCCAAGCCAATCAGGTAACACACAGAAATACAAGTACAAGTTTACAAAGAAAGATATTACAGCATTAGAAAATTGGTTGGTACTTAACTTATTCTCGAGCCAGGAATACAAAAGTAACCATCAGGTTTTTTTTTTTTCGAGTGGACTAATCTCGCTGTTGGCCTCTGAAGCCGTTGCAGCTTAACCGAGTACCCATCAGGCATTTACATTGCTATTTATACATCCCAAAAGTCGTAAAAAGTCACGACATCTTTGGCCAATCACAAACACTGGTTGTTTACATCTTAATATCTTTTTATATTGGCCATAACAACAATATATAATGAACTTAAAGTATGTTAAAACTTAATTAATGATTATTACTAGTCCTAACAATAACAAAATCGTATTATTAGGGCACAAATTTCTACTTTTTGGGCGCCACCAATCACAGCATTATTCTTATGTCGTTAATTTTAACAAAATCTTATCTTAATCTTATATGATAAATTACACAATCTTTCATTATTTGCAAATCGTATTCCTAACATATGACAACACATCAATGATACATATCAAACCTGATAAATAATCATTTTAAAACTTATATCTTAGGAACAGATATAATCCAAATGTAAACACGTCTTAAAATATCAATAATATTAATCCAATAAATTATTGTTCTAATGTACCATCATAACATTATCAACTATGTCTTATTTACAGGACATCTATAATATAAATATAGCAACTGACGAAACGTTTCGTTCGGAAACATGTTTCTCATAATTTCGTTCTAAAAAATCTCCAAGACATCGAATCATTGATTTGACATTGACATTTGGAACTTGAAGACAATTAAAATTGAAGTTTAAAACAGGAACTTAATGTTAATAAACAAAATAGTGCAGTGTTATTGTTAATATAATGCTTTTTATAATGTAACTTGTCACACATTCTATTTTCATATTTCATTTGTGCGAAGCATTTGAAATTTTCTCCGATAATTTAAATTAATTTTTGCTATTTAAAGTTTAGTTACGGGGTTTATTTATGACAATAAAGTAAATATAGCATTGGTGCAGTAGCGTGCGGTTAAAAATGGACGGGATCGAGGTCGACTCTAGACCTCGGTCCAGACGAAGCAGTGATATGACTTTGAGTGAAGAAGATACAGGTGTGCAGTCAATTATTGAGGAAAGTATGCAACATGAGAAGTTATTTGCAATAAGCGCCGAGTCGCCCGCCTTGCCGGCGGCGGCGACAAGCACGGTATCAGCGTCGGCGTCGGCGACGTCGCGCCCGGCGGCCAAACGATTCAGGAGCAACACCAGCGATGAGCAAGATTATAATGATGATGAAGAATGTATCGTCGTGGAGAGGAAGTAAAGTCGTGCTGTGGCCGAAAAACAAAGACACTTAACTGATCGAAACACTATGAGAGGTACTGTTAATAAATTAAATATTAACTGTTTTGAGGTTTGCGTCTCTTCATACCAGTTGCTGCCAAAACAAATAGGACTGGCTATGTTATTGAAAGCTGAAGGGATAACAAATGCGACACATATAAAATATAAAAGCCCCTACAGAGCTGTCATTAATTTTGAAAATAAGGAAGACGCAAATAAATTAGTAGAAAATAAAGCATTTATGGAATCGGGATACAGATGTTATTTAACAAGTGAAGTTGGTATTACATACGGGATTGTAAGTTATTTAGAGCTTGACGTAAAAGTGGAATATTTGATGGAGTCATTGCAATGTGAACAGAAGATAGTATCAGTAAAAAGGTTGAATAGAATGTCGGAGGAAGGTAAATGGGTCAGTAGCGAAACTGTACGCTTTGGCTTCAAGAGCTCTACTTTGCCTTCCTATGTGTTTGGATATGGTTGCAGATTCAAGGTTGATCCTTACACTTTCCCTGTAACGCAATGCGCCGTGTCCTGGAAGTACGGACACGTGACACGAGCATACTACAACTAACATAGAGCATACTAACAAGTCTTGCTTGACATACTTATTCTATGAAAGAAAATGTTTCCTATATATATGCAAATCTCGCGACAAGCTTTTATAACATTTAATAAATTGTGTAATACATATACTAAATTGATTGGTTTGATTTAATTTAAAGTTTATATTCTTCTCTTTAATAAAAGCTTGTTTCTAAAAAGTTTTTTTTACCATTAATTTATTTTTGTTTTTTAAGTTAGGATTGGGAATGTTTCTAAGTCTGTCCATTTCATTTAATGCATATTAAATTTATAGTATACATCTTGCATGGTCTCCCATATTTTGGATTTAATGTGACGTTGTAATATTTTTCGTGTTCTCCTCAGCAAGCCCATTCATTTGATACCTTTACTGTGGTAGTGCAAAAAAAATAACTAGTCCGTCATCTTGGATGATCCACCATATTAGAATTAGAATGACGTCACATAGCTAAGCATCCATTGTCTTCCAAAATAACCGTGTATATCATATTTCAGTTCAATCGGTTAAAGATAACTGATTTAAAATTCAGTTGCTAGATTCCACTCAGACAAACATACTGCAAGTGAAATAAAAGCTTGTATTAAAAGGCTAAGTATACTTGTAGGCAATAAGTTGCAGTATCTGTTGGTACGGACACGCGCCCTGCGCTTCAGGGACGCCGTTCTCTTGCGTCCTCTGAATGAATGCTTCGATTCAGCATTGGATAATTTTACTCTGGTGTTATTTTGACCAGCCTACAGTAAAATCAATTAATTGATGCGTGCTAGAATGCACACATCCAGCTCTCTCTGGTAATGACAGTTGACAAGTGACACTTGTGCTAAGAGTCAGTTGTATCATGGTCCCAAAGAAGAAGAAGGTCTACGAAATGTTAATTGTGAGCTGCATACATTCCGTTAAAATATTTGAATAAATATAGTAGCGGTTTAGGCTATCGTATTAATGATTATGTAGTAAAATCAAACGAGATACCCTCATGACATAATAAAGATGCAACGATATGACATAAAGAAGGTCCACAATTGAAATTTTTTCCTTACGAAATAGTCAAAAAAAAAAAAGTAGCACTCCGGGAGTGCCAACAGAAGTTAAAACTTGAACAATTACGCGTGTGTTTGGGCATTCAAAATTTAAAAGCAGACTACACTACAGATACTTATATACAGAGGTGTCGGTAACGGTAGCAGTGTCGCGAGTTCAATGGTTTTTTTTTCCGATCTCAAAAAATGCCCAACGCGCTTAAAGATGTTTTCACTTCAATATTTAAAAAGTAAATACCTACTTATGCCTAAAAACTAGCTAAAATTACGATTCCCAAAAAAGTATTAGATGTTTAACAAGTACTGTAAATATTTATTTTGAGTTTGAGTGACGTCTTGTTATTCAGAGTGGACCATCCATGTGCGACGTAACTTTTAGGCGTCGGTCGTTAAAAGTGACACATCTAAAATAGAAAGAAAGAAAGAAAGAAAGAAAGAAAGAAAGAAAAGACGAAAGAAAACACATTTATTTGCTCCCACAGACAGTGTTCAATAATACAATAACACAGACAATGGTGGTGTTGAGCGGGGACAATATGGTCCCTGTCTCAGCATGGGCTGCTTCGAACCTTGTTGGGTACGATGCAGCGCTGGTTTTCTGACAGGGCCTAAGTGAGGACACGAACACTGGTAAACGAGTACCTATATAATAGGTAGTAAATAGGTGAGAAAAGTTGAAAGCTGACGCATGACAGCCCTAACCCCGTCGTTTACGGCCTTCCAGAGACAATATTGCCTCTATACGGTTTGAACTGATAAATAAAAAAGTTTCCTCGCAAACCACTTTTTACGCGACTCGGTTTTAGTTGGAGTGGAAAATTGTGTCGGGATAGGAATAGGCTGTGGAGCGTAGAATTTTATATTTGTTTAGAAAATATCTTGGTGTTGGGTTGTAAGATTCAAAAGATTTTATAAAGGGTTACATGTGCTGGAAACTTTTGCATTAAATCGTTACGGAATTTATCTCAAGGTCTATGTAAATCTATGTAAATAGGTATATATGAAATGTTTGTCTGTTTCTGGCACCTCTACTTAGATAAAGACATGTAAGTAATTAAGTAAGTACTGTTATTGATGTAACCAAGTGTTCCATTGTGTCCCTATGGTTTGAATAAATGAGTATGAGTATCTCAAGGAATTGTAGCTAATTTATTAACTAAGTAGCGGCATCTCTATCTCCCTGTAACTCTGAAAAAAAAGCCAGAACACAAACAGACAGAGAGTTAGTAACAAAGTAACTCTCTGTCTGTTTGTTACTTTTTAAACGGCTGGTCTAATAACAATTAAATTTGGTATTAGATATTATTTGTACTAAAAACGGGATATTTACCATGATTTGTGAGTTTTTGAGTATCCCGATATTTCGACGCAGTTGCATGCGCCATGATCACGAGTAGACTGAGGGTAACTCGCAAAGACTTCAGTTTACCCGAGATCATGGCTCATGCAACTGCCTCGAAATATCGGGATACTCAAAAACTCACAAATCATGGTAAATATCCCGTTTTTAGTATAAATAGTATTCATAACCATGATAGTTTCAAAAGTTATGTATAGATATATTATAATAATGCAATTTTTTATTGAAAATGTACGCTTGTAAAGTAGCGTGCGGAAGCGGCTAAAATATACATAGTACTATTTTTTTTAATAAAAATGCATAAACAATTATTTTCAATAAAATACAGAAGAAACAGTTGAATTATCTAAAGACCGTTGCAAACGATATAACAAGACACTGGCTGCATTGCCCCGCTGAATTGCAATGCTTATGCGTTAACCCAGTTAAGCGCAAGCTCTCGGATCACACGACGCTTCGACCAGATGCTCAGAAAGAATTTTAAAAACGCGATGGGCCTCGGTACCCCATGGACCCAGGGTCTGGACCCCAAATGGCTCAAATACGTAAGCTCTGTCAAGACTTTCATATTTGCGCCGCTTGAGATCTTCGGCCGAATTTACCGCCGCACCGGCCCCAACTGATGTACCAGACAGATAAAATGGCGCAAGGGTATTGATGTACGTGGCGTTCCACACCATAGGCCTACCCTTCTCCGAAGGTATAAGAGTTATACCGCCAGGCCTCTTACCATCGTCACGTATCAGACCGTTTGGTTCGAGAACGGCTGGAATGTTGACACTGCAAAAAGCCCGGCAGATGATATCATTATGGCTAGCGTGACGGGAAATCCTACCGGCGGCCCTGTAATATGATAATCCATGGATTATCGTGTCCATTGTTACTGTACGTATGTAATGGGCGGTTGATTTAGGTACTATTTCACATCGAATTTGGGCTAAGTGATAAATTCAAAAATCTCATTAAAATTTGTTTTCCATTACAATAGTTTTAATTATGTACATACATACATCTTCCCACAAAGCCATAAAAATACAAACGCCCATTAAAAACAAACTATGACGATCATCCTCAACATGAAACTTCGTTAAAAGTTGATAAAATGAGCCCTAAAGAATATTTAAAGGCTTCGTCGCCCTATATCATAATTTTCCAAGCTATGAAGCATGTAAAATCGAGCCGAAATAAATAAACTGCGGTATAAATAGAAAATATCCAATATCTGACCTCTAGAAGCCTCTTCAAGAGCCAACATGAGAGTTTGGGCGGAGTTGAGTGGTTCAAATGCTTACATTTGCAGCGTAGAACATTCAGTATTTTTACTGCGCATTGCAAAGACTTCATAAATAAATACAGTCCATTCAGTCAGAGAGATCCACTTAATTTTATTAAACCAATCTTCACAGCGATTTTACATTACAGATTTCAGTCACGGCTACTGACCCACTCACAGGTAACTTCAAAATTGATTAAAATTCTATCTTAGATGGGCTTAAAAACGGAGGTACATATACATATACTGCTGCCAGCACGGTGGTCTAAATTCGACAGTAATATATATTTTTGTGCTTAATTTTAACTGTATGCACTTGATAGAAAGGGTATAACAGTCTAATAATAATTTCACTATGACCTATCTAGAAATACAAGTCAATAGCCAAAGTGGCATTGTGCTGGACACGCAATTCTACTTTTACAGCTACTGTGCCTTGAACTATACACAACCTAATGGGGATTTATTAAATTAAATAAAGAATATATACAAAATAAACACAAATACTTCAACAACGTGTATTCATTCATTACATAAAAGATAGGTAATAAATTGAAACAAAAGGCTGACGATAATGAAAAGTATCTAGATTCTATTCCAAAATTATCTACACAAAATAAGCTGGATGGGCGACAGACAGTGTAACTGATATAGTTTGAATAACTGTACGGTCTATTACAATAATTTAAATACACGGTAGCTCACCCAAGCCAATCAGGTAACACACAGAAATACAAGTACAAGTTTACAAAGAAAGATATTACAGCATTAGAAAATTGGTTGGTACTTAACTTATTCTCGAGCCAGGAATACAAAAGTAACCATCAGGTTTTTTTTTTTTCGAGTGGACTAATCTCGCTGTTGGCCTCTGAAGCCGTTGCAGCTTAACCGAGTACCCATCAGGCATTTACATTGCTATTTATACATCCCAAAAGTCGTAAAAAGTCACGACATCTTTGGCCAATCACAAACACTGGTTGTTTACATCTTAATATCTTTTTATATTGGCCATAACAACAATATATAATGAACTTAAAGTATGTTAAAACTTAATTAATGATTATTACTAGTCCTAACAATAACAAAATCGTATTATTAGGGCACAAATTTCTACTTTTTGGGCGCCACCAATCACAGCATTATTCTTATGTCGTTAATTTTAACAAAATCTTATCTTAATCTTATATGATAAATTACACAATCTTTCATTATTTGCAAATCGTATTCCTAACATATGACAACACATCAATGATACATATCAAACCTGATAAATAATCATTTTAAAACTTATATCTTAGGAACAGATATAATCCAAATGTAAACACGTCTTAAAATATCAATAATATTAATCCAATAAATTATTGTTCTAATGTACCATCATAACATTATCAACTATGTCTTATTTACAGGACATCTATAATATAAATATAGCAACTGACGAAACGTTTCGTTCGGAAACATGTTTCTCATAATTTCGTTCTAAAAAATCTCCAAGACATCGAATCATTGATTTGACATTGACATTTGGAACTTGAAGACAATTAAAATTGAAGTTTAAAACAGGAACTTAATGTTAATAAACAAAATAGTGCAGTGTTATTGTTAATATAATGCTTTTTATAATGTAACTTGTCACACATTCTATTTTCATATTTCATTTGTGCGAAGCATTTGAAATTTTCTCCGATAATTTAAATTAATTTTTGCTATTTAAAGTTTAGTTACGGGGTTTATTTTGTGCTCATCAACTGTAATTAATTACGGACAATAAAGTAAATATAGCATTGGTGCAGTAGCGTGCGGTTAAAAATGGACGGGATCGAGGTCGACTCTAGACCTCGGTCCAGACGAAGCAGTGATATGACTTTGAGTGAAGAAGATACAGGTGTGCAGTCAATTATTGAGGAAAGTATGCAACATGAGAAGTTATTTGCAATAAGCGCCGAGTCGCCCGCCTTGCCGGCGGCGGCGACAAGCACGGTATCAGCGTCGGCGTCGGCGACGTCGCGCCCGGCGGCCAAACGATTCAGGAGCAACACCAGCGATGAGCAAGATTATAATGATGATGAAGAATGTATCGTCGTGGAGAGGAAGTAAAGTCGTGCTGTGGCCGAAAAACAAAGACACTTAACTGATCGAAACACTATGAGAGGTACTGTTAATAAATTAAATATTAACTGTTTTGAGGTTTGCGTCTCTTCATACCAGTTGCTGCCAAAACAAATAGGACTGGCTATGTTATTGAAAGCTGAAGGGATAACAAATGCGACACATATAAAATATAAAAGCCCCTACAGAGCTGTCATTAATTTTGAAAATAAGGAAGACGCAAATAAATTAGTAGAAAATAAAGCATTTATGGAATCGGGATACAGATGTTATTTAACAAGTGAAGTTGGTATTACATACGGGATTGTAAGTTATTTAGAGCTTGACGTAAAAGTGGAATATTTGATGGAGTCATTGCAATGTGAACAGAAGATAGTATCAGTAAAAAGGTTGAATAGAATGTCGGAGGAAGGTAAATGGGTCAGTAGCGAAACTGTACGCTTTGGCTTCAAGAGCTCTACTTTGCCTTCCTATGTGTTTGGATATGGTTGCAGATTCAAGGTTGATCCTTACACTTTCCCTGTAACGCAATGCGCCGTGTCCTGGAAGTACGGACACGTGACACGAGCATGTCCAACAAAAATATCGTGATGCCCAAAATGCGGAGGGCGCCATGAAAATTGTGAGAAGACGGAGTATTAATGCATCAACTGCAAAGGCAAGCACATGGCCTTGAGTAAGTCGTGTCCTATTTATTTAAAGGAGAAGAAAGTAAGGTCGATTATGTGTCAAGACAATTGCACTTACAAAGTTGCGTTATCAAAGTACATCGAGAACAAAACATGCAAGGTATACAAAACATACCAACCGTGTTCTCTTTTGGAGATGGATATGTAAAGCCTTCCATGTCTTACAGTCAAAGCGTAGGTGCAAAGATGAGCCAAACAAAGACTACAATGCAACTGACACCTGATGTTATAGAACCTGATGATGGAGGAGAAGTTAGTGAGGATGAATCGAAGGACAGCAGTGAAGATAATTTGATAAGAAAGGCCCCTTCAAGTGGAAGGAGGAAGAAAAATAAGAAGAAAAAGAGACAAATAAAAGTGACAATGCGAGGAGCTGAAAGTTCTCGAGAGCCTCCTGCGCCTGCAGTAACAAGTGAGAGTACTCAGTTAGATGGCGACAAAAAGAAAAAGGGTAATCTATTTCGGAAAGTGAAAGAAATAGTGTTTTCAAACCAAAGTATTTGAAGAGAAAGTAAGTCAGGTGATAAAACACCTTTTTAATGAACTAATATCATTTGTAGGGGCGATGATAAGCAAAGGAGATGTCATAAGTTAACTGTTAGGCCTCTTTTATCATGGAAAATACCATCTTAAATGTAACTGCGGCCAGGGCGTCAGGCCCTGTGGGTTCCGTAGCGCAATTTTAAAATTTTGCATAATGGAACTCGCAGAGCCTGATGCCCAAGAAACAAGAGTTTGAACTTTTATTAAGCCAAGAAAAGATAGGTATTTGTATATTAAGTGAAACATGGCTTCACCATGATACTAATTTGCGCATAAAAAATTATAATGTTTTCAGAAAGCTAAGGTTTATTTGCTTAAAATGTTTAATCAGATATTTAAACTATCTTTGGTTCCAGAACAATGGCGTAGTATTAAAATTGTACCTATTCCTAAACCGAATTCTAATACAATGCCAAAATTGCGACCTATATCATTGATATCATGTGTATGTAAAACTTTTCATCTCATGATTTGTAAACGTATATAATGGTTTGTAGAAAATAATAAAATTTTAGCCCCAGTCACTAGTGGATTTAGGAAAAATCAGTCGTGCATTGATTGCTTAGTTCGCTTAGTTACTCAAATACAGATAGGGTTTTCTCAAAATATATCTACGCTAGAAGTTTTCTTAGACGTTGAAAGTGCCTACAATAATGTGTTGACCGACCAGCTCACTGTGATGCTTGATAACTTAAATATAGGATCCAAAACATGTAAATATTTGTGGTCTTTCTTAAGCAATAGATCTTTGAAAATAAAGGATGATGATGAAGATCAAGCAATGGTTAGATGGACCGGTAGAGGCTTAGCTCAGGGTGATCCTCTTGCTCTTCTTTTATTTAATATAGTTACACATAAAATTTGCACAGGATATAATAATGTCAACACACTACAGTACGCCGATAATTTTGTCTTTTACACACAAAATATAGATCCTGAGCTAAATGAGATATACATTCAAAGGGCTTTAAATTCTGTAGTAGTTAAGTTAGGGGAATTAGGATTGGAAGTCTCTGTACCTAAAACCCAATGCTGTTGTTTTAGGAGAGGAAAGAAAATGGATCGAGTTATTCTATTAATTAATAGTAGCCATGCAACAGTAGTAAATAATGTCAAGTACTTGGGCATTTGGCTGGATAAGTCTTTATTGTGGAGTAAGCATATAAATGAGACCTCTGAAAAAACAATAAAAATAATTGCTTTGTTGAAGGACTTGGCTGGTGCTTCATGGGGCTGGTTCATCCTAAACATCTTCGCTGGTTGTATATCGCCTTGATTCGTAGCAGAATAGATTACGGATGCTTTCTTTATGATATTGCTGCAAAGACGCATTTATCAAAGTTAGATAAGATACAACATATAGCAATGAGAGTGATTGATGGTTTTATCAGAACCACACCCATACATGTTATGGAGTGTGAGGTTTGTCTACAACCACTGCAGCTTAGACGACAATATCTTGCCACCAAATATTGTCTTAAAACCCAGTTCATTGCTAATAATATTATTATCGCTTTATTAGATGAATTGCAGAACCAACATCGGCAGATAAAAACTTTGCTTCTCGCTATTTTTGAAGAAACTAAATTAGAAACTATTAAGACTAGTAATCTATATAACATGTTTTCGCTAAATACTTGGACATCCGATATAAAAATAAATTTTATTGAGACTACGGTAGATGGAATTGATCATGCAAAAAGCAATTACAATGATATTGAACTAAAAGCTCATACATTATTTATGATAAATGAAAAGTCTAAGGATTAGCATAAACTGTATACCGACGGGTCTAAAACTGCTGATGGCGCTGCTGGTGCTGCTTTTTGTGATCCCAATCGCAATGTGAAGGAAATATACAATGTTGTATCTAAGTTTAATACTATTATGTCAGTGGAGCTTTTTGCAATCTCAGAGGCAGTATCATATGCAGCAGCTTTGAATTCATATATAAGTAAGGTAGGTATATTGACAGACAGTCGAAGTTCCTTACAGCAAATCGCTCGTTGCGTGTCTGGTACAAGGGGTGCTTCAGTGGCGTATACGATAATTAAAAATATATTGTTTCTATTAAACAATGGTGTGGATGTGATATTACAATGGATTCCCTCTCACGTTGGCATTGTAGGTAATGAGCTGGCCGATAAATTGGCAAAAACAGGCTATTATAGAAGGTTCAGAAACGTTTGTTATCCTTGAACATACAGAAGTGTTGTTAAAATATACATATAAAATATATGAAAAATGGAAAAAACATTATTTGGTTGCATCACAATCAAAAGAAATTTGGTATACCTTGGTTTGTAAATAGTAAACTTAGCAGAAACTTGATTGTAATGGCTCACAGACTGCGCTCGGGACATATTCCTCTTGCTATGTTTAAACATCTTATGAAAATATCCGACTCCCCCAATTGTGCTACATGCGGAGTTACAGAGGATGTTCATCATCTTCTGGTGGAATGTGTTCGGAGCCAGCCTTTGAGAGTCCATATGCAGACTCAATATAATGTAAATCTGTTAGATGTTGGCGTATTTCAAAGTATCCTGTCTGCCCCGCTATGCGATCCGGCCAGGATACTTTATAAAATGGTGTATGATATAATTAAGTCTAGTTGTTAAGGATTTCATTGTAAGAATTAACAGGGCTGACATAGTCGCAAACGTCTCAAAGTCCTTAATAAAATAAATGAAAAAAAAAACTTGTCATACTCCTTCTCCAACTATGCCAAATCTCACAATCCTTCGTGTGCATAATTTTCTTATATAAGGGTGCAAAGTTTTCTCTATACGTATTTATTATATAAAGGCATTACACATGAATGCCTCAAGTTGATGGACGCAGGGCGTGCCCTACACGTTTCTATGGTGCTCTCTTCTCTGCTCTCTGCTTCTACGAGGCATTACTTTGCTGTAAGTGATGGTTACCACTTATCATCAGGTGGGCCTTAATGCTTGTTTCATCTCCAGATATATGTAGTGTAGGTGTAAAAAAAACATTAATTGAAGATAATTTTATAAAGTGCATAGTGCAAGTTGCAGCTACATAAGGGAAGGACACATGTATTTATTTATCGATTGAGCCAAGGGAGTTCTCTAAATCAACTTTGGCAAATCGGCAATGTTTGTATGTATGTATGACTCGTAACTCCATGAAAAAGTGAAAAACTAGTATCAAACTTATGACACGGGCAAATCGCCGTTGTACGAGTATGTATGTATGAATGTTTGTTTGTCCGAGGATAACTTTCGAAACGTTGATCCGATCATCGTGAAATTTGATACATAGGTAGGTAGTGATTACAAAATTCTGGTGTGACTAAATGAGCTACTAGTGTGAGCGGGTTGTTGAGATATTGGGGTTCAAGGGGGTAAAGAAAATGAAAATGTGACTATTAGGTCAACTGGGACGTCAAATGCAAAGTCTGTCAAACCCCGCTTATATTTATGGTTTAATCCTTGAAGTTTTTGAGTTATTAGCCATGATTAAAATTGAACTTTGACAGGGTACACCAGTGACCCCACAGTATTGAAATTTGGAATGCGTGTTTCTTTATTGACACAAATATAGGCAAAAGTCTGAAATCCGAAATAACTGCAATTTCTACCCCTAAAAAGAAGATTTAAATTACATGAACTCCCGTTACTTTAAATTTGAATGAAACTGTGGGTCAAGTTAGTTGTTTTGCCATTTCGTGGTACTATGTAGTCAAAGATTATGAATACTTTTTTTTGGTATTATGGGAGACGCGAGAAATCACAGTTCGGGGCGAACCACTAGTAACTTTAAATAACACGATAGCATTATAATAAATAAAAATAAATAAATAAACATTACTGGACATTTCACACAGCGCTATCTAGCCCCAAACTAAGCAGAGCTTGTACTATGTTAACCAGATAACTGATAGAATACTTATATACTTTTTTTTGTAAATACATACATATAATATAGAGAAAAACAACCAGACCCGGAAAAAAATATCTGAAGATCATGCAAACATTTGTTCCGCTACGGGAATCGAACCCACTACTTCCTGCGTCTCAGCCGGCTGTTCGCCCACTGTGCCACGGAGGTCGTCAATCATATTTGTCTCAACGAATGTTATTTATCGTTGTACATATAACTGCTGTGTGCACTATTCGGTAACTAGGTATTATACCAACCTCTCAGCCATTAAAAAATCGCTTTCAATAGCACTCTTGAACGATGCACTTACGACCTACATAGTTATCTTTGTAGATATTGGCCTGCCTACTGCAGACCATCTTATGTTGAGACTCGACCCGCATTTTTCTATTGTACACAGGGACAGGGGATTTGACCGTGGTTTATGTGATATACCTACTTATTGTTTATCTGGTGTAATTATTTATTGTAACCCACAAAGGAAATAGAAGGATATAAGTTTGAATCGCCGATTTTAGTGCTGTTGCTATCTGCATAGGTTTTTGGTAGTGTTCATTGTGTTTGTTTCTTTAGATTTTTTTTGTCTTTGTATAAAATTATTTTATATTGTGTTTTTTTATTTGACGACATCGGCTGGCGCAGTGAGCGAATAGCCGGCTGAGACGCAAGAGGTAGCGGGTTCGATTACCGCCGCGGAACAAATGTTTGCCTGATCTACATATATTTGTTCCGGGTCTGATTGTTTTTCTATATAATATATGTATAATTTTACAAAAAAAAATTAAAATAAATATTCTATCAGTTATCTGGTTCCCATAGTACAAGATCTGCTTAGTTTGGGGCTAGATAGCGCTGTGTGAAATGTCCGGCAAAACTTATTTGTTTATTTGTTTGTTGTAAATGTACTTTTTTGTATGCGCTGTTATGTCCACATTAATAATTTAAGAATAATCTATGAGGTAGATTTTAAATCATTTTTAAAGCAGCTATTTTCAGCTATTATCTGTATTACAGGTGTGCTATTTTTATTCATATTTATTATTTTTTGGGGCCTGTACAGTCCCACTGTAGGTCAAAGGCCTCCCTTCCTTCCGTCGACTCCACTTTATCATGCGCGTGTTTACTCCAGTCTTCCATGTACGAGTCGAGTTCGTATTCCCATCGGCGTCGCGGTCTGCCGCTTGCTCGTTTTCTGTCTTTTGGGAACTCGGTGGTGGTTTTTCTCACAACTCCTCCGACATGCGGCAGACATGGCCCGCCCAGTCCCACTTTTACTTGCCTACTTGGTGCCCAACGTCCGCGATTTGTGTTTGGGAGCGCAGTTCACTGTTTCTAATCCGGTCTGTTATAGATAAAAGTTTTATACATCACTGTGTTTTTTAATGACAGATAAAAACAAATAAAAATACCTTGCTTTGAGAGAGGGAAGAATGAAGTAGGTTGTCTTTGTTATTTAGGCCTAGGTAGTTAGGGACAGAAATTGTTCAATACTTCATTCTTGGTACATCATCAATCACGGGGACGTGGAAGTGATTCGTAGTTAGTACCAACCTTCTTAGACATGCATTTTTTAGACTTAACGAGTTAGACACGATAAATTATGATATTTTACAAGCTTTTTATAAACTTGCAATGTACGAGTATGTATGTATGTCCTGGTGGAATCTTGCAACTGAATTTTACCCGTTCCCCTCAACCGATTGAGCTGAAATTTGGAATACATATGTAACTTCGGTGACAATGATGTAATATAGTACCATGGAGGTGGTCTCGTGATGGAGACGGATGCTAGACAACGTAACTTCTGAATGGATTATAGTAGGCTGCTAGCGTTTGGGCTCATTTGAATCTGTTTGCGTTTCCGATTATGAATTTAAGACGACCTCCGGGGCGCAGTATGCGAATAGCCGGCTGAGACGCAGGAGGTAGCGGGTTCGATTCCCGCCGTGGAACAAATGTTTGCATGATCTACAGATATTTGTTCCGGGCCTGGATATTTTTCTATATATTAGGTTGGGGAAAAAGTTTCTTCGCATTTTTTAAGAAAGTTCAAAACATTTTTTTAAAATAGTTTATTTACATTTAACTAAAGAATGTAGGTACCATTTTGTTCGGTAACTTTTTGCCATGTGTAGGTAGGGACGTGATCCCATTGCTATAGAAATTTTGGGGCTTCTGATCAAAATACCGCGACAAGTTGTTTTGGCAGTCCTCTCCTGATGTTAACCTGACACTGCAGAATTGTGAAGTGACCAAAATAGGTGAAAATCTGAATGTGCTAGGTCAGGAATATACGGCGAATGCATTAACGCCTCCCAGCCAAACTCTCTTAATTTTTTCTGAGTGGCTAAATATGTGTGAGGTCTCGAGCGTTATCATGATGAAAAACCACACCCCTTCTGTTGATTAATTCCGGCCGCTTTCTCTCAACTTCTTGCTTTAATCTCATCAGTTGTTCGCAGCAGAATCGATGGTCCTGCCTGGTGGTAACAGCTCATAATGAATAATGCCCTTCTAATCCCACCATACACACAGCATCCCCTTGTTACTAGTTAACCCGGGTTTCGCCAGTCTGTGAAGCCTGACCGGCCTTTGACCACGACCTTTTTCACACGTTCTTATCGTACTTGATCCACTTTTCATCACCAGTTATCAGCTTCTTCAAAAATAGTTCGATTTCATTACGTCGTAATAAAGAATCACAAATGAGTATACGGTTCATTAGGTTTCTTTCAGTGAGCTCGTGGGGTACCCAAATATCGAGCTTTTTTGTGTACCCAGTTTTTTTCAAATGCACCAAAACTGTTTTGTGGTCAATTCCCAGTTTTTCAGCTACGTCATAACTACTGTTATGCCGATCTTGCTCCACTTTTTCAAAATATTGCATCAATTTTATCCGTAATAGGGCGACCAGAACGACGTGCATATTTGACATCAAAATTTCCGGATTGAAAACGCTTAAACCAAATTTGTGCTACTCTCACAGACACTGCGCTAGGTCCATAAACCTCGCAATTTTTTTTCTCGGCTTGCGTTGCATTTTTACCTTTTTTGTAGTAAAATTTTAAAATTTATCGAATATCTTCATTAGATTCACTCATCTTTACAGTACGAAAAACAAATAAATCTTCTTTAAAATTTAAACTTTGAATGATACCAAAACCAGCCAGATACAAATAGTATAGCCATAGGGATTTTATTACAAGTTTATACATACTATAATGCGAAAAGACTTTTTCCCCAACCTATTATTATAAGAATGTATTACAAAAAAAATGAGTATTTTAGGTTTTCTATCAGTTATCTGGTTCCCATAGTACAAGCTCTGCTTAGTTTGGGGCTAGATAGCGCTATGTGAAATGTCCAGAAATATTTATTTATTTATATTTATTTAATTTTTTAAAAGCTTATTTTAAAAAAGTAATTTTTCAACAAAAAACATATTATTTTACACACATAACAATAAAAATATATATGTTTTCATCCAACGAGGAAGGTAATTTTAAAAGTTTTCATAGATAAAATTAATATATAGTTTTGGAATTTGCAATATTGGTATGGGTAGCTTTTGTTTTAACCTAAAATTACCAACAGATACTGTTGGTCGGAAATTTATAACTACAAGATATTACACATCATTTTATAAAATGATTTGCTGTGTTATAATTAGGTATACCTAAACCATATTGTTTTTTTTTCTTTTTATTTAAGGACTAATTAATTACTGATTGATATTATTTGATTAATTACACTATGTTTATGTCAGCCCTACAATGACAAAATCATAAATTTAACAAACTTAGAAAAGAAAACAACTCCCTAGTTGAAATAAACGTAACTTAGTTTACACAGTGCGTTGTAACCATGTTGTTGTGGTTCAAATCTGTTCAAAATTACCGGATTTTCACCGGATATTTAGCCGGAAACGTAACCGTGGGAGATTGACAAACAATCCGATTATAGATATTTCTGGGCGTTCATGTTTTCGTTGTTCAAAACGGGCTCTAATTATTAATTTGTTAGTTTAAATTAATTCATATTTATATTAATTTATTTGTTTATATGTACATACATTATATACAGCTTAGGTATATACCGCTTAGAAAGTAGGCAGGTACATGCACCCTGTAAGGGCAATTGAATTAAATCTAAATAAAGGTAAGTATAGGTACATAACAATATGAGCGTCGCTTACTCATAATATCGCAATTTCAGCCTGAAAAAAACGCATTATCCACAGAGTTTTTCATAAACGTCCATTAGCTTTTATTGTTCTATTACGGGTCCACTCCAGGAGTGAGGACTAGAAGGCATCAAGTCAGAATTACGTGACTAGAAACACAAGTTGATATTGCTACTAACGATGCTCTGTTTCTAACCACGGAGCCACATTACTCTCCTTGGCGCGAGGAAAGTGGGCAGAGACGTAATGTGACCACGTTACTTCTCATGCTCCTCGACATGCCCTACCGCTCAACATTTTGTCGTTTTTTTGTGCACGTGTCAAGGGCCGGCGACATGAACGCGAGTAGCCTGGCCACACGCACACGCATCGCGCACCTCATACCGCTTCGAGCGCTCAGAGAGGATGCACGTGAGTTTTGGGATTTGGAAACATTTTGTCACCCTGCTACGTCCGATGGATGATCAAATTAAACCACGTTAAAATCTATAGAATTAATTTATAAGTTAAAACAAAAGATAAGTAGGGCCTGTCTAATTTTGGTTTCGTATTACCACTAAGACGGAAAGCGACGCCGAGGAAGGCCTAAAAAGCGCTAGAGCGATGACTTGGACGTCTTCCAAAGATACTGGCGGGATATGGCTCTAGCTAGACCGTGATAATATACCAGATATAACAAGTATCTTTTCCCTATCTCATTTTTTTAAGTTGATATTAGTTGTTCACAGTTTGTCTCGTAGGTAGGTATCTAAGTATAGAGAGTTTTATTGTATATTTATTTAATTAGTAAACAAAACAGAAAGCCGTAAGAGCTTTCTCCAATCCACCAATCTCACGGACAAAAGCCCAGCAGTAGCGAGATTTGAATTATGGTCCTCCCATCACACTGCCTCTCCTAATTACATTCCACCAGCGGAGCATCTTCCTTCCGGCTACAAGCTGCAGTGGCCAATTTGGAAGTCACACGGTTGCGCACTTAAGTTGGCCGCTGCCGAGACAATTTTGGCAAGTGGGGCTACATCGACCCATTCCAAAGCCAGTACCACTGCGGGGTCACCATTCAAACAATGGCCCACCTGCTCTCATGTCATCTATGCCCAACCACCTGCACACGGAATGACTTGTACCAGGCAACAAATAGGGTGTGGAAATTGCTCTCTATTAGGCTATTCAAATATAGAAGTCAAATTGCCATTGACACGAAAGAAGAAGAAGACAGAACAGGAAAAGAACAACCGGTAGTCATGAAAGTGACGAGTATGTAGGAACCTAATACCGTAGTAAGTATATTATTTCGCTGTGCTAGTAAACCTACCTATTGAAACCTAGTACCTATACCTACTTAAGTTGCGAATAATCGCACGTCGAGGGATGTGTTTGGCTACCTACGCTATCAATCGCGGCAACATCGCGGCAGCGCGAGTAGCATGAGCAGGAGCATAGTGTAGCCGAGGGTTAAGGCCTGCAGTCAAAAGGTAGCTTATTGATATGTGTAATCCCATCCCACTTATATTAAAAACGCTTAAGTTTATATGGATGTATGTGTAATAGTTATGTGGACATTGGCGCTAATGTTTGCATTAATTTAAATTATTTAGTAGAACAGAACAATATTTATTTAATAAGAAGAACATAATAACATTCATTATATTAACAAAGATAGTGTAACATCAGTCTCTCGTAAGATTCAAATTACAACATTGTTATAGCTATTTTAGGAATAAAAACTTACATAATACATCGCACCTTGATAACCACAGTGTAACAAAACGAAAAATGTCGATTTTTAGTTACGAGCGCCATCTTCCCCGCCGTATCGAATTCTATAATATGCAAAAACGCCCATCGGTCACTTTCTATCCTACGTAGCCAGGTGGCACTAGTGACGTTATGGATTTTTAAGGGGCGCGCACACACCGAGCACGTAAAACTGTATTTTTTTTTGTATAGAAGGTAGAATTTCAAAAATTTAGGATTTACATTTTAGGAGTTGGCGAAGAAGTGTAACATTTTTTGTTTAGTGACATTTTTCCGAAGCCGATGGTAAATTTTCTGTTTATATTAAATGGAACAGTGTTCTGTTTTGCTAAGAGTCAATTTTTCATTCAATCTAAAGGTTTTTTTTGCATATTTTTATTCACGATATAATGATAATTTGTGATTTAGTGTCTTTGTTTCGTTTTCTTAATTGTTTTTAATTTGCCGTAATGTTAAGCAATAGATTCATTTTTGTTTTTATCTTTTATCTGACATAATGACTTTGGATAATTATTGTCACTAGTATCTAAATTGGTGTTATTAAACAATTTGTGAAAGTGATTGGAACAGTGACACTAAGCTTATAGTTTTTTTAACCCCCACAAAAATAAGCAACTAATAATAATAGAATAATTACTTTAATTCCAATACTTTGTAGCTTTAATGCAAATACTTTGTCGGATGACCAAATTGACAAAAAACATTAAAACATAAACATTCTGCGCCATTTTAATTATCATTATCGGATAGGCAATTATTGAAAATTTTAATCGTCGTTTTATAAAAACTATGAATTTTGTTTAGTGGCAGTCTGGTTATCAAGATGCGACATGTCGTAACAGTTATTTCAGTACATTTTAAAAAATAATTCAACATAAAAGTAATATTAGTTATAAAAGTTTGTAGAGTTTCATCAGCTCAACAGGAAAAAAAGGAACCCATTTAAGATTATTTCGTCGTGTGTCTGTTTGTCTGCCCCTTTTATCAGAAACGCGTTAAGGTATCTAGTTGGGGTTATCAAAAACTTAGGTTTTTGGCTACTTAGGGCGAATTGCGCAACGATGACTAAACGTATTTAGTGGCAAAATGTGTTAAGGAGTTGTCAAATTATACAAATACGTCAAATTTAAACATGTTTGGTCGCTAAATACGTTAAGGAATCGTTGTGCAAGCCGGGCTTGCTGTAAAAAATCAAGATTCTATGTCAACGCATTCATAAAAGACGGCCATTTATGCCACATATCTTGACACACTCAAATAAATCGTACCCTACAGGGCACCTCCCGTTGACCTAGAATCTTAAAATTTGGTAAGAAGTAAGGACACACTGCCTTACAAAGGATATAATCAAAAATCTATCATTTGTTTTAATACATAAAAGTAAATATTTTCACGGAACCCTCTCGGTGCGCGTGTTGAGACTAGTACATGCCCTTTTTTAGGCTTCCGTACCCAAAGGGTAAAACGGGACCCTAAAGGTTGTATTACATTATAACGGCACGGATCCAGCACGGCTCCAACCCAGCAATTTACTTGTCATTCAAATTAGAGCATTAATTTGTGTCGTATAATATATTTCGTAATGTCAATATAAAAAGCCGCTGGCAGGCAGGCAGCGCGCTTACAGCTACCATACGACTAGTCGCGGAGCCCGCGCGCTGTAAGCGAGGAGACCGCACGCTGTAAGCGAGGAGACCGCACGCTGCAAGCGAGGAGACCGCGTGCGTACAGAGCGCCGACTATTACTAGTTCGCGCAATGTAAACTGAGACATTATAAAGTCGTGCGAGTCCTAGGCGTGTTCATTCACGAATACGTGTTCGCGGTGATAGTAAGCTACACACTTTGCGGATGGCTCGCTGCCAGTGAGCTGGCACCTCGCGATCGGCGCGCTGCCAACGAGCTGGCACCTCGCGGACGACGCGCTGCCAACGAGCTGGCACATCGCGGGTGGCGAGCGGTAGCCGAAATTTGAGGCGGTGCTGTGGTGCAGCTGTGTCGTTGCCGTGCCGCATCCGTGCGGCTACAATGTAATACAACCATAATACTAAGACTCCGCTGTCTGTCCGTCTATCACTAGAATGTATCTCATGAACCGTGATAGTTAGACAGTTGAACATTTCACAGATGATGTATTTCTGTTGCCGCTATAACAACAAGTACTAAAAACAGAATAAAATAGATTAAGGGGGCTCCCATACAACTAACGTGATTTCTTGCTCGTTTTTGCCCAATATTGATAACGGCAACAGGTAGACGCTTGAAATATTTACGGAATATTTAGTAGCATATTCACTTTAAAATAAATCTCCCATGCAACAGACATGATTTTTTGCCATGTTTATAGATAACGGTATGGAACCCTTCGTGCGCAAGTGCGAATCGTACCTACTGGGCCAGTTTTTGATTATTATCAGGTCGTCTTTTCATTTAGTGGGAGGGTGTCCAACGCACTTTCTAGTGCATGGACTCGAGAACCTTCCTGTCTCAACAGCCGTCGTTACTAATGGAACACCTTTATTACGTACAATTTAAGCTTCTAAAAGTTTACGCCTCTACCGACCGTCCCGGAATTAAATCTAGTCAGCGCTTTCGGAACAAAAATGCGACCAACGTAAAGCGTAAGGTGGATGTTATTAAAATTCATTTATTGCCACATTATGCCGCTGATGCCCTGAATTTCAAAATGAATATCCTTCAGAAATTACGTGCCGCCTTACAAGGTTTGGAACGCAAAACGGTCTTTTATTGAGATTTATTGGGGATGAGACATCTTAATACTGGGATATGATCGTTACCTAAAACTGTGACCTAAATAAGCTATAAGTTTAAAAACTGAAACCTGTATACGTCATACCTAAGTTGACGGTAGCTTAAGTCCCCCGGGTCATATTAACGAATCGATTGACACCTCATTTATAAAAATCGAATGAGTAGGTAGTTCAGGCGCTACGGTGGAACATACTCGTACATCCATGGACTGATAAAATCATAACTCTTTCTTTTGGCTTTGCGGTAGTCGGTCAAAAAGTAGCTTATGTCATGCGGACTATAATAACAAATCGATTGACACTTTATTCATCAAAATCTGATGAGTAGTTTAGGCGCTACGGTGTAACATACTTCCATAAACTGTTAAAAACATAACTCTTCCTTTAAGCTCTGTGGTAGTCCATAAAAAAACTAGCTTATGTCATGCGGACTATAATAACAAATCGATTGACATTTTATTCATCAAAATCGGATGAGTTGTTTAGGCGCTACGGTGTAACATATTTCCATAGACTGTTAAAAACATAACTCTTCCTTTAAGCTCTGTAGTAGTCCGTAAAAAAACTAGCTTATGTCATGCGGACTATAATAACAAATCGATTGACACTTTGTTCATCAAAATCGGATGAGTTGTTTAGGCGCTACGGTGTAACATACTTCCATAGACTGTTAAAAACATAACTCTTCTTTTAAGCTCTGTGGTAGTCCGTAAAAAAACTAGCTTATGTCATGCGGACTATAATAACAAATCGATTGATACTTTATTCATCAAAATCTGATGAGTAGTTTAGGCGCTACGGTGTAACATACTTCCATAGACTGTTAAAAACATAACTCTTCCTTTAAGCTCTGTGGTAGTCCGTAAAAAAACTAGCTTGTGTCATGTGGACTATAATAACAAATCGATTGACACTTTATTCATCAAAATCGGATGAGTTGTTTAGGCGCTACGGTGTAACATATTTCCATAGACTGTTAAAAACATAACTCTTCCTTTAAGCTCTGTAGTAGTCCGTAAAAAAAACTAGCTTATGTCATGCGGACTATAATAACAAATCGATTGACACTTTATTCATCAAAATCTGATGAGTAGTTTAGGCGCTACGGTGTAACATACTTCCATAGACTGTTAAAAACATAACTCTTCCTTTAAGCTCTGTGGTAGTCCGTAAAAAAACTAGCTTATGTAATGCAGACTATAATAACAAATCGATTGACACTTTACTCATCAAAATCTGATGAGTAGTTTAGGCGCTACGGTGTAACATACTTCCATAGACTGTTAAAAACATAACTCTTCCTTTAAGCTCTGTGGTAGTACGTAAAAAAACTAGCTTATGTCATGCGGACTATATAAACAAATCGATTGACACTTTGTTCATCAAAATCGGATGAGTTGTTTAGGCGCTACGGTGTAACATACTTCCATAGACTGTTAAAAACATAACTCTTTTTTTAAGCTCTGTGGTAGTCCGTAAAAAAACTAGCTTATGTCATGCGGACTATAATAACAAATCGATTGACACTTTATTCATCAAAATCTGATGAGTAGTTTAGGCGCTACGGTGTAACATACTTCCATAGACTGTTAAAAACATAACTCTTTCTTTAAGCTCTGTGGTAGTCCGTAAAAAAACTAGCTTATGTCATGCGGACTATAATAACAAATCGATTGACACTTTATTCATCAAAATCTGATGAGTAGTTTAGGCGCTACGGTGTAACATACTTCCATAGACTGTTAAAAACATAACTCTTCCTTTAAGCTCTGTGGTAGTCCATAAAAAAACTAGCTTATGTCATGCGGACTATAATAACAAATCGATTGACACTTTATTCATCAAAATCGGATGAGTTGTTTAGGCGCTACGGTGTAACATACTTCCATAGACTGTTAAAAACATAACTCTTCCTTTAAGCTCTGTGGTAGTCCGTAAAAAACCTAGCTTATGTCATGCGGACTATAATAACAAATAAATAAGGTAAACACAAACATACATACATAGACTACTAAAAACATAACTCTTCTTTTTCCCGTTGCCGTAGTCAGGTAAAAATTATTACGTGTACTTAATTAGGGGGTAATTACTATATTATTATTTTAGTACCTTTATGTGCATCAGTTGCGTGCCCTACGAGGCTTTGTTAGACGATGACACTTGAAGAATAGGGCATTAGCTAGTTCCATCTCCATGTACTTGTATTATAAAAAAAATCAGACAATTGCGAGTCCGACGCGCGCACGAAGGGTTCCGTACCATTAACTATAAAAACGGCAAAAAAAATCACGTTTGTTATATGGGAGCCCCCACCTTAAAAGATTGCTTTATTTTAATTAATTTATTTATTTTTAAAGTGAATATATAATTAAATATTCTGTGAATATTTAAAGCATGTGCATATAGCCGTTATCAATATCGAGCAAAAACGAGCAAAAAATCACGTTTGTTGTATGGGAGCCCCCTTAAAATTAATATTTATTTGACGACCTGCGTGGCGCAGTGGGCGAATAGCCGGCTGAGACGCAGGAGGTAGCGAGTTCGATTCACGCCGTGGAACAAATGTTTGCATTATCTTACAGATATTTGTTCCGGGTCTGGGTGTTTTTCTATATATTATAAGTATGTATTTACAAAAAAAAAAGTGTATAAGTATGCTATCAGTTATCTGGTTCCCATAATAGAAGCTCTGCTTAGTTTGGGGCTAGATAGCGCTGTGTGAAATGTCCAGCAATATTTATTTATTATTTCATTGTTTTTAGTATTTTTTGATATAGCGGTAACGGAAATACATCATCTGTGAAAATTTTAACTGTTTAACTACCACGGTTCATGACATACAGCTTGATGACAGACAGACGGCCAGAAAGACAGCGGAGTCTTAGGGCGCATTCCGAATCACACTAAAATCGATATTGCGCTAACAAGCGTTCCCAGTCACTGTGAGCGCGATCACGATTGTGAAATAGATGACGTCATTACATCCTCCATTTTTCGCTAACAACGTCCATGCTCCAAACTGAAATCACCGTGAGCGAGCCTCCCTGTCATAAGTGACGTGACAGCTGGTTGGTTGGTTGCTTGTAGTGTTCTGTGGTTTGTTGGTTTTATTGTTGATATGAAGGAACACTGACTAAAGGAATCCTTGGCAGCGCTCAACTGTCATCAGCGCGATAACTGAATCGGTACGCAAAATAGCTACGTAAACGCTAGCAGCGATTATATCGTGTTTCAGAATGCATCTTTAATAATAGGGTTCCGTTTTATTTTTTGGCTCCGGAAGTTATGTTTTAGGAAATCTTCATCATATCAACCTTTCCAGAGCGACCGATCTTGTACGGCCTTCACCCAACGGCTCCCAGCAACCTTATCAGTTCGTCTTTCCATGTAGTGGGGGGAGTGCTACGCTGCGCTTTCCAGTGCATGGGAAACCTTACTTATATATATTACAAAAAAGAAATTAAGCTACCTAGTTTAAGAGCAAATTTATGATCATTAAAAAAGCTACAGAGAAAACTTCCTAAACGACACGGCAAAACTTATAATTCTTCGTATTGCTAAACATGCCGTGTCAAAGTATATCATCAGTGAGAGCTTTCCGCAATGAGAGGCTGTTGACCCCAATAATTCAATAACTTCGCCAATAAGGCTTTATTATTTCAAACTGGATTGACGACTGGGGCCATCTTAATTGAATTCCGTGTGCCATTTTGTTTTATAAATGATTAGAATATGAATTCAGCTAGAGTTGCCACGTCTTAAAACCAAAAAGCCCGACAGATCAGTCAGTTTAGCCAGACATTTGTGTAAAAAAGCCGGACACCCTTAATGCCTTAATTTTTTAGTCTTAGTAAAGCACGACAACTTTTTTTAAAGTGAAACAAGGTTTTTTTTATCATTTACCATAAAATCTTCTTAAATTTTAATGGAACAACAATAAATGGTGCAGCGCGCTCGCGCCCGCCGCTCCCGCCTTTGGCCATCAGGCGCGGAATTTAAAAAGTCTCTAAGAAAAGCCGGATAGGCCGCCACCGTCTGATTTGGCCGGACACGCAACCAAAACGCCTGACTGTGTCTGGTTTTATCCGGACGCCTGGCAATCCTAAATGCAGCACACAATATTAGGACATACATATGTAAACACACTCAAAATAAAGTTAATAATACATAATATGAAGTATCAGTACTTATCCAATAATTATATTCGATGAAATCTAATAGGATTGGATTTAGCAGGTGTCAAAATACTACTAACGAACAACAAAACCAAATGATACAACATTGGAATATCGTCCTGCCGAAATATTCCATCCCGGATTAACTAGTATTTCTGGGTGTAGTTATTCAATATTAAAGTGAAACTTGGTGCTTATTAGGTATTTAAACTCATTGATATAGTCTAGTGTTAGTAACATCCATACTATAATTGATCGAGCCAAGCGGGATGTTAAAATCAACTTGGGCAAATCGGTGTTGCATGTATGTATGTTTGTTTGGCCGAGGATAACTTTCAAAGCGTTGATCCGATCATCGTGAAATTTGATACATTAGTGATGGTATAACGTTGTTGTGACTAAATGAGCTAAAAATGTTTTGGGGTTGTTGAAGTGTTAGGATTCAAGAGGGGTAAAAAAATGAGACTAATAAATCAAGTGGGACGTCAAATGAAAGGTCTTCATTAGTACATATTGACTCTGTTTTTTAGTTTTAGTAAAGTTTTTGTAGTTTTTGAGTTTTTAGCCAAAACAAACTGAACTTTGACGAAATTCACAGGGTACATCAGTGACCCCACAGTGCTGTAATTTGGTATGCGTGTAGCTTAAGTGTCACAAATACAGGCAAAAGTCTTAAATCCAGAATAACTGCATTTTGCACCCCAAAAAAGATTTCCCAATTTACATGAACTCCCGTTACCTGTAATTTGAACGAAACTGTAGGTCAAGAATTTGGTAATTTATTTCGTGTCACTATTTTGATACCTTATCGCAATGAACTGAGATCTCGTTTTTTTTTTATTGATGTTAGCCAAGCGCTTGACCACTACCTCACCTGATGGTAAGTGAAGGTGTGATCGAAGATGAAGCACGCTTGCCTAGAGTAAGTGAGTGTGACACTCGCTCACATTATTAATTAGATGGTAACTTTCTCTGTCTCTCTGTCTGTTTGTTACGTTATCACGACATATCGGCTTCACCTGTTTCGATCAAATTTGGTATACAGATAGACTATGACCGGAACTGTGATATAAGCTACTTTTGACCCAACTGCGGAGAAGGAGAGCAATGTTTTTATTGTCAAATCACGGTTGCGAAGCCGCAGGCGGGTGTGCTAGTATTAAATATTGGGCATGGTGTTTCTAATATTAAAATCTTCTCCGATATGAGAAGGATGCCATCCTTTTCTATCTTACGCTCTACGACGGCTGACGGCCGTTGAGGCAGAAATGGTCTAGGGTGGAAACCACGCATTAGACAGCGCATCTTAGGAAAGGTTGCTATGCTAGGAACAGTTTAGTGCAGGCCGTACGATCGCTCTGGAAATCTCTGAGGGCCTTGTTGACCTATGTTCAGTAAAGTTCATGTAAGGGCCACTCTTGTTAGATATACCACAAATTTAGGTAGCAAGTTCTTAATTATTCTTCTATATAAATAATGTTGGACATAATAATATATATAATATACATACATAATACAATAATGTCTCGCCTCGCACAAGGCGTCGCAGCCCCCTGCTTGCCTATTCGGGGCGGATCGCACACACCCTGATGAAGGTTTACGAATTGAACCGAAACATTGTTGAACCGAAACATTGTCGGTCGAAACGCCGATAAGATGGTACGTGATAAATCCCGTATTTGTAATAATGATTGAAATCAATCACGAAGTAAAATGTTGGACACTTCACACAGCGCTATCTAGCCCCAAACTAAGCAGAGCTTGTACTATGGGAGCCAGATAACTGATAGATTACTTATATACTTATTTTTTAAATACATACCTAAGATATATAGTGAAACATCCAGACCTGGAATTATCGTGCAAACATTGGTTAAGTGGCGGGAATCGAACTCGCAACCTCCTGCGTATCAGCCGGCTATTCGCCCACGGAGGTCGTCAAAATAATAATTGAATCTCTTTATACAACATTTTAAAGCATAATATTGCCTTTTCAATAGTAAGTTGTTAGTTGGCTATATACTTCGGCTCATGCACACACCCACACTGCTCCATTCACACAGTCAAGGGCCGCCGGCCGTGAGCTCTGTGTAATTGCGTCCGGCTGAACAATAAACTTTGAACAATAGACCGAATCTCTCGGTAATGACGTGAGCAGTTATCCAATAGGGGATGGTATTTGCTGACACATATTTACGTAGCGATGCGATACGGAATTAAGTACTTAGTGCTTAGAGCGCTTATTATTAATTTTGTTTTGTTAGTTCATTGTTAATGGTTAGCAGCTAGAAAATGATTTTAACATGAAGTCCTCTTTTTATTCATCTATTTAATAAATAAATATTGCAAGACATTTCACACAGCGTTATCTAGCTCCAAACTAAGCAGAGCTTGTACTATGGGAACCAGATAACTGATAGAATACTTCTAGCTAAACATTTTTTTGTAAATACTTACATAAAATATCTACATAGAAAAAACATCCAGTTAAGGAATAAATACTTGTAGATATTACACACATTTGTTCCGCAGCGGGAATCCAATTGTACGTCTAATGAAAGGTATTATTTTTAGTTTAAACTTTGTAGTTTTTAAGTTATTAGCCATGATACAAACTGAACTTTGGACAAAATTCACAGGGTACACCAGTAACCCCCCCAGTGTTGAAATTAGGTACGCGTGTAGCTTTAGTGACACAAGTATAGGGATAAGGCTGAAATCTAGAATAACTGCAATTTCAACCCCAAAAAAAATTATCCAATTTACACGAACTCCCGATAAATTTAATTTTAATGAAACTGTAGGTCTTGTATTTTGGTTCTGTATTTCGTGGCACTATTATGAAAGTTTTTTTATGACGTTCCACTTTTTTCCTTCCGACATGAAGATCGGAGACATTTTGTTTTTTGATAGTCGAAGATTACAAATAATATTTTTTTGTTATTAGGGGAGACTCGCGAGATCTCAGTTCGGGGAGAACCACAAGTATATACATTTTTTTTTGTGAAGAAACAGCCCCTTAATATAAATGGTTTATATTACAACACCTTATATATTAATAGTAAAAATATACACTAGTTCTGCTTCAGTTGAACAAACAAAACTGTAGCTCAAACATTCCAAAATTAGACGTCCCGGGAATGAAGTGGAACATACTCCGACGAGACATTCGCTCTAACATTATTTACTAACATTAACAGTGAGCTTATTACTTGGATAGCGAACGTACTAACTTGGATGTGAACAATTTATGGAACTAAATGCCCCGACTGCAGTTATAACGAATAAGCTTAATTTTTTTTATTGATAATAGCCAAGCGCTTGACCACTAACTCACCTGATGGTAAGTGAAAGTGTGATTGAAGATGGAGCACACTTACCTAGAAAGAACATATTCACTCTGGACTTGAACTCTCCAAGATTATACTGGTTTGGAAAAACATACGCCGGAAGTGAGTTCCACTCCTCACTTGTGCTTACAAAAAAACTTGAAGCGAATCGCTTGGTACGGCAAGGTGGCATGCCGACCAGGTATGGGTGGTACTTCCCGGTTAGTCTGTTTGGCCGGTGGTGGAAGTGGGAAGGAGGGATAAGGTCATGAAGATCTTGCGCACATTCACCAAAATGTATTTTGTAAAAAACTGAAAGTCTGGCTACTCGGCGTCTGTGCTCTAGACTTTGTAAATTGGCTTCCACTAGTGAGACCTCACCAATGAGTCTAGCAGCACGTCGCTCAATCGAATCAAGGGCTTCAAGCTGGTACTTGGGTGAGCCATCCCAGAGATGGCAGCAGTACTCCATAAATGAGCGGACTTGTGCTTTGTAGAGACTGAGCAGCTGTCCCGGTGAGAAGTACCGCCGAACCTTAGCTAAGATGCCCAGCTTCATAGCAGCAATTTTGGCCCTGGATTCAATGTGCGAGCCGAAGATCAGGTTGGACTTCAGTTGGTTGAAGTTCAGGTCATACTTAGAATAACTACACAAGTTATTCGGCGCTTGGATTTTTCTATAAGAAAAAAATAATGTGCGCTTTTAGTCTTGCTAAAACCAGTGAAGGAAAACAACGTGAGTAAATCGTGTGAATACCTGATGTTTAGACTTGCCTCTGACTACCCCCTTGTTGGATATCTTCACGGTTTTGCGTACTGAATTAGAGAACTCAATATGTACATCAGAGGTTGCTGGTTATAGTTATTATTATAGCTTACGACTATATTAATTATAGTTAACGGGCTCATATTATTAAAAAAAAATGTTGAGGACGCCTTAAAATAATTTTAAGACCTACCTAAAGATGGATGTGGTGGATAAGATGGGGTGCGTGAGTAAATGAAAATCACCCGCAACTTCCGTATAGGGCAAGATTTTTTAACGATATAATTACAAATTAACGATTTTTGAATATATTCCTTTACTTGATATATACTAACAGCTCGAATATATACTAACAGCAGACCTTGCTTCTTGCCTAATTTCATAATTCTAGTCAGAGTTCATTTCATCGAAAAGCACCCTAGGTTTTAATTTATTTGCGAGTCAATATATTAGCCACTAGCTGACCAACCTGAAGCTTTCCATGCGTTGTTTTTTAATAAAAACATTACCCTTCTTTGCGCGGTTGGGTAAAATGTAGCCTATGTTACTCAGGGTGAATGTAGCTTTCCAATGGAGAAAGAATTTTTGAAATCGGACCAGTAGTTTTTGAGTTTATTTATTACAAACATACACACAAAATTACAAATCTTTTCTCTATATGATATTAGTATAGATAAATGGCCATATTTTTTGATTGTGTTGACTTATAAGTTTAATTTTCTTACAGCTCCAAGGGACCGTAGACCTAAGTATTCAGTCTAAAGGTACTCAATTTGAACTTGATACCTCTAAGCATTCCTGAAAAAAGGGACCTACAGACGGACAGACGGACAGTGCGTGGACATTCAGCGATTCTATAAGGGTTTCTTTTTTCTTTTTGAGGTACGGAACCCTATAAAAATAGAGATTCACAAAAAAAGCGACTGTGCCACACAATTTATAATATTTTAAGTAACGATTACACGTCATAAATAATCAGTAAAAAAAGCCGGGAAAAAGTGTACATAAATAAATAATGCTGGACGTTTCACTCAGCGGCATCTAGCCCCAAACTAAGCAAAGCTTGTACTATGGGAACCAGTTAAATGATAGACCACTTTGTAAATACTTACTTACTAGCTGGCGCCCGTGCTTGCTTCAACAAAATGTCATGTTTGAATCCAGGTCATAATTTAGCTATCTCAACAAACAAGGATCCACCAAAACACTGCAGTGTAGTGTAATGATGCAGTTTTCTGCAGCTGCTAAGCTTTTTGTAACAAATTTATATTCTCAAAATAGAGACACTAAGGCTGTGTCGCTGACACGGGGTTCGGTGAGCCAGCTTACCGTGTTACAGTCAGCTGTGAATTTAATACATTTTATTATTAGCGACATGCGGATATTTTGAAGGTACTATTCCTAGCGACGCAGTCCACTGCAACTGCCGCGGATGCACGCAGTCGGTCGCAGCGGCACGGTTGTAGTATTTCTATGACAGACGTTCTGAGTGCCGCGGCAGTTGAACGAAACATGCAGTTAGCAGTAGCTGTCGGCAGTTGCAGTCGGCAGTAGAATAGTTAGGGCAAAAAGGTCTCGAGTGGAAACCACGCACTGTAAGCGCAGTGAAGGACCGCCGCCACTAGATGGAAAGACGGCCTGATAAAGTTTGATGGGATCCGTTGGGTATAGGCTGCACCGGATCGAGCGCTCTGGAAATATATGTGGGAGACTTATGTTGAGCAGTAGACGTCTTATGGCTGTATGATGAGGATGATTGATTCTTACTATCTAAAGTTAGAAGAACTTGAGTTTGGTGGAGCTTTGAGCCTAGATACCGTAAATGACTTTATATACCTGGGCTCAAGTATCAGAAAGTCGGCTCTTGTGAGAAAGAAGTGCGGCGATGTATCGGGATGGCCAAAAACGCAATGCCCAACTGATCAAGTTAAGGAACGATAAACACATGTCTAAGAAGACAAAAATCAACCTTGGTCTTTCCCATCTTCCTTTACGGAGCAGAGACATGGACACTCAAAACTGCTGATTAGAAAAGAACTGTTGCGTTCGAGATGTGGTGCTGGAGAAAGATGCTTCGTATACCTTGGACTGTTAAACGAACAAATATGTCCATTCTAAAGGAACTAAACATTTCGAGGAGGCTATCAACCATCTGCCTTAGCCGCACCTTAAAATATTTAGGACACATAATACGATGCAACCCTGACAATCTCGAAAAACTTACAACCACGGGAAAATCGAGGCTCGTTGACCAAGAAGACGTAGCCCCATCCACTGGACCGATCAGATCCGCACCGTTCTCGACACACCGCTACAAAATTATTGATTAAAGCGGGTATTTATCGCGTATGTACCTTTTTTTATTTGTTATCCCGACATTGGTATCCGAGTGTCAGCCCGGGACCATGACTGTTGCAACACAGCCGAAATGTCGGGATAACAAATAAAAAAGGTACATACGCGATAAATACCTGTTTTAATCAATAATTATGTACAGTGATCGCGAAAGTTTGAAAAATAATGAATGAATAAATGAGGTACTCTTTATTGCACACAAAATAAAAATACAGTAATAATGGAAATAAACTATAACTAAAAGTACAATCAGCGGTCTTATCGCTAAAAGCGATTTCTTCCAGACAACCTTTGGATGGACAGGATAAACAAAATCAAAAGACGGCGGTGTAAGAGTACCTATAGACATAAACAGAACCCACAAAATAAATTATACCTATTTATTATACTAATAAACATAAACTTAAATACATACCTACAAATAATAAATAAACTACACAACATAAAGAGGATAAAAAACATAATAACTAACTAGCAGTTACGAGACAACGAAAGGAAATGGTTGTATACCTTGACTTTGATAATAGGAAGAGATTGGGATGACCGACGAATAATACTACACCACTACAAAACGCTATTCACGCTGGACATTGCGACAAATGGAAAAAGATTGTCAATGAAAAAATCATGCAATGCGGTCTCGACCCTCGAGGAAACGATACAAAGAGAGAAAGTTAGAAGACGAATACCTAAGAAGACGAAACGAAAAAATAAACTTTTAAGGCTGGAAACAGTGCTCGACCGACGGTCAGCGCTGACCGTCGGTCGGCGTAGCTATATCTATGCAACTCTATGAACGCGCACACAGCTACGCTAACGGTACGCGCGTGGGTTGGTACGCGCGTACGGTCGGTCGAGCCGTCGGTCCGGCTCGTCGATCGCGCGGACATCGGTCGACCGACAAGCTATGAAATGAAATTGTTTGGACGCGTTCAGTGCTTCGCTGACGGAGCTACCGACTGTACGCGCATACGTATACTCGAAAGCAAAAATGAACATCGATACAGAGCGCCTTATCACTGAAGTGCGGCTTCGTCCTGCAATATGGGATTTATCGTCTGCATTTTATAAAGACCGTGATGCTAAAATAAGTGCTTGGCGACAAGTTTGTAAAGAATTAATTCCGGATTTTGACGATAAGTCTTACAGCGAGAAAAAGGATATAGGTAAGTAAAAAAAAATATCATTATTGTTGCAAAATACGATTTAATTAAAAAATACAATCATCTTGCCACTGTACACTACCAACAGGAGAAACGAAATAGTTGGAAAACTTGTCCCTTATTGCGTCACCTGGATCTGATGTTACTGTTCGTATTAAGTGTGAGATCTTCAAAGCCTACAACAGTTAGTGTATCCTGTATTCTATACCCGTCTCTTTCTCGAATGTAGTTGTGTAAAACGCAACAAGTCTTTACGATTGCTATTGTATTCGGTAGGGAAGTATTCATTGGTCTGTGAAATAACCTAAATTTATTACTCATTATTCCAAACGTGGACTCAATATACTTTCTAGCACGACCTAATCGATAATTAAATGTTTTTTTCATATGTGTCAGATTACTTCGTGTATAAGGTCTTAAAATTTTGTTCGATATACCAAACGCGGCATCGCCGATAATCATATATGGAATGGGTTCTGTAGTGTGAGGTAGTGCTTTTGGTGGAGGCAATATTATTTCTCCATTATGTAATTTCGTAAATAATGAACTTCTCCGAAATATATTTGAATCAGAATCTGTTCCATATGCACCTACATTTATATAGGTGTAGCGGTAGTCAGAATCACACATAGCCAACAGAACTACAGAATACATTTTTTATAATTTGAATACAGACTCCCACTATGTTCAGGGCAAATTATTCTTACATGCTTCCCGTCTATACAACCGATACAGTTAGGGAAATTTGCTACTTTTTCAAAACCGGCAGCGATTTGTAGCCACCCTTCCTGTGAGTTAGGTATCGAAAGACACTCTTCATGGAGTAGAGTCCAAATGTTCTTACAGACTTCTTTTACGATTTCACCAATAGTTGAAGCCCCAAAACGGTAGCTAAAACCAAGATCTTTGTATGTCTCTCCCGTCACCAAGTATCTGTAACAAAAAAATAAATATTAATCTTCTTTTACAGAGAAACAAGTGCAGCAAAGGTGGAAAACTGCCCGAGACGCTTATGTTAGGTGTAAGGCTTCATTAAATAATGTGCCGTGTGGATCTGGGGGTAAAAAAAGGAAGACATATGTTTATTTTGAGTTCATAAAATTTCTGGATAATAAACGAGAATTAAATACTGAGGATTCAATTTTGTCAAATGAGGAGCTAAATCAAAATGAAACTGCTGGAAACGAAGGTCCTGTCGTATCTCACCCAACGGGAAACGAAGGAGCTGTCGTAACTCACCCTACCGCTAACGAAGCAACTGTTGAATCTCAACCTTCAACTTCTGATGATTCCAATATTAACCGAAACAGCCAAAGACCTGCATCCAACCGTGGACGAAAATTCACGCGAACACAACGTCAAAAAAATCGCAGTGAAGATGAGTTTGAAAGAGAAATACTGACTTTCTTTAAAGAAAATGCAAAAGTGATGCAAAACGATGACATGCCGTTTTTCTGTTCATTGTTGCCGATTACTAATACTTTTTCTATCGAGCAAAAATTAATATTTCGTCAAGAGGTGCTACAAAAAGCCTTCGAAATTTCAAGGCTCGGGTCAGACCGCGCAGGAATATCGCATTCTTTTACTTCGTCAGATTCGCACCATACAAATTCTGTCACGTTATACCCAGTAGTGCAATCTCCTCAAACATAGCCCGGTCAATCAAATATCCAACAGTCTTATTTGATAGAGGAACCCTCTTCTAATATTGAACAGTCGTATTTAGTAGAAGAACGACTCTCTATTTCCCAGCAAATTTATATACAGACAAATGATTCATCCAATCAAAACTCTGTTATAAACGATTTTCTCACTATCAATAATAAAATTAAAATGTAATTTTTTAAAATAAATGTTGCTAAACAATTTGAGTATTTTATTATTGTAATAAGTACTTACCCTAAAGTCACAGCCAATCTTTCAATAGGTGGGACAGAAGCTCGAAACATATTGGAATGTTTAAAAGTATCATGTAACCTTGCATGTAGTTCATCGAAACTTTGGATTGACATCTTAAAATAATCAAAAAACTTTTCCTCATCTTCTTGCAATCTCGAAAATAGTGTGCAGAATTCGCCTTCAAGTAACCGTTCTACAAATATTGGGTGTACATGATATCTTCGCCGCCTTCTATTCCGTCGTTTGAGCAAAATATAGCGTGTACAAATTAGGGCATTTACAGCAAAAGGATTCATTTTTCTTGTGAACTGTACACGCGTGTCTCAGTTCGCCGTCAGCGTAGCACTGAATGTATTTTCGCAACCGACGATCAGCGCCGACGGTCAGGACGTACCGTCGGTCGAGCACTGTTCCCAGCCTAAAACTATCATTGTTATGACACATTTTCACTTAAGACGTTTACCATGATTAGTGAATTTTTAAGTATGCTCCAACCGCCGTCCGTTCTCCGAGCTATGTGCCTAACTTGCTAATTATCTGGGCTATGTCAGTGACTTCGTCAAGGAATCGTCTCATTTCTGATTCGGTTTAGCTTTCAATTCGAGAAACACCAAGTATAGCCCTCTCCGTCTATATTAATAATATACATTCGAAAGTTACTCTGTCTATGTGTCTGTCTGTTTGTTACGTTTTCACGACTGAACGGATGTACCAATCTTGAAGAAACTTACCTAAGAAATACTTTATATCATGAGGTAGGGCATAAATAGGTTTTTTGGGAGAATTAAAATGTTTAAAATTATTTTAACGCTTATGCTTCGACTGCACCACAAATTAAAATAAATAAATATAAAAATATTGCTGGACATTTCACACAGCGCTATCTAGCCCCAAACAAAGCAGAGCTTGTACACACGGCTACACATCAAGCTATTATTTCCAGTATAAGCTGACCTCTCATTCTAAGAAAAGCCTACACAATGCGAGGTCAGCTTATACTGGAAATGTATAGCTTGATGTGTAGCCGTGTGTACTATGGGAACCAGATAACTGATAGAATACTTATATACTGTTTTTTGTAAATACGTACGTATAATATATAAAAAAAAAATCAAGACCCGGAACAATAACTCTCTAAATCATACAAACATTTGTTCCGCGGCGGGAAGCGAACCCGCTACCTCCTGCGTCTCAGACGGCTATTCACCCACTGCGCCACAGAGGTCGTCAAATATTTTAGTTGTGTGATCCCTCAAGATTTATTTTGTCCCAAACCTTTCCTCGTGGCGTACCAGAATTCAGAATGGTTGCTGTGCTATTTTATGAGAAATTAAGTCCACGTGAACGATGTCGCGGGTAAATAGCTCATAAAAATATAAGCTATATAGAATGAACCAGTATTTAAAGAATTTAGGTTAATAGTAAGACGTTTCCTAACTGTGGCTGACTGTACGTCGTTTCAGGCTGATTACACAGAGCACGGCGAGGTAGCTTTTTATTTGTGTTGTTTTGGAGGGTACTAGAAAATGTCAAGCGTAGTGAAATTATAGCTTTATGGATCAACGTGGTTGATTAGTTTTATGCAGGTGTGCTGAGTTAGCCGTATATAAATAACTAAGCTCCCAGTGTATAAGCGGGTATGAAAATACTGTTTATTACAGGATGGTACATAAATAGAACATCAAATAAAAAAGAGTGTGGTTAGACACACGACTTTGTTCAAGAACGAAATGAAATTACGAAAAATAATCTAGAAATCACCGTAATTTGTATATGAAAATTAGCCAAGTCAGACTTTAGGCTTCAATATATTATCTTAAGCTATAAGAAAACATGATATTTTAAGTTGTTATAAAATATTTTATGTTGTTATAAATACATTTCAGGACTGACCATTGAACTTGGCACCCATTTAGATCTTACTTCTTTTATCGTTGAAGTCAACAACCAAGTTGAACTTGGCTCTCATTTCACATTTATGTTTTTGACGGGTTAATACTACATACCTTTTTTTGTAAATACATACCTACTTATAATATACAAAAAACATCCAGCCCCAGGACCAATAATAAATAAAAAAAATATCTGTAGATCAAACTAACATTTGTTCCGGAATCGAACCTGCCACTGCTTATTTAGTGACAGGCTTCGGCGTTACAGGCTAAGGACTCACGAAGAGGTTTTCACCCGCGCCCGCCGCGGTGGCGGTATGGAGTTTTATTGGCAAAACTCACAAGACCGGAGTTTTGAGCGGTTACGCAGCCATCGCGGTTGCAATTATCGCTCGCAAATTTGGCGGTTGTTTATCGTAAGACGGGCGGTGAAACGATCAGTTTCGTCACTACGCAACGAGTAATAACAAGCAACTGCCGTGTCTTCTTTCGCTCTCACACACCGGCGCAGCCGGTGTAGGGCAGCAGTACCGGGCTTTTTTGCCCTTTCCTGCGGAGTTCTTTCCGCCCCCCGTTTCTACGGGGGGGGTCATCGGGTCGGCTCGCGGAGCCTCAGGTGACTTACTCACGCGTTGCTGGCCGCCCGACGGTCTCTCCGCAGGACGGAGTGATTTGCGGTCGGCTGCTTGACGCGGATCTAGGTTGGGTGGTAAGGGGGGTGGGGGTTGGGAGGGATGGAGGGATGTCAGTGTCTGTTGACGTCTGGTCGTTTTCTGTTACCAGTTCCCGCGAATATGGCTTACTCTTTGGGGGTCTGTCTGTGAGAGGAGCTAGTTCTCGTAAGTGTGAGTAAGCAGAGTTGCCCAGGCGCGCAAACATCCTGGTTGCTAGGCGGCCTATAAATTGGTCTAAGCTCTCAATTTATAGGTCCCGTTGGATTGTGCTGTTTCGGACGTACCGTGGCGCATCTACGATGGTCCTGAGGCAGAGGCTTTGCTGACTTCGCAGTATCTTTCTGTGGCCTTTGGCTAACAAAGCATACCATGCGGGGGTCGCGTATGTAAGACGCGGACGGACATAGGTCTTGTATAGTCCAACCTTCATTCGGAGCGGTAGGTTGGACTGCAGGACGGGCTTGAGTAGTGCTCGGGTTATACTCGCCAGGCCACGTACGTTCCTTGCGTGTTTCCTCATCGTCAGGTTGCGGTCTAGTGTTACTCCCAGGTATTTCGCCGTGTGCGACCAGGCCACCGGCTGTTCCTCCAGGGTGAGTTTGGGTGGTAGGGTGAGCTTCCTCGAAAATGCAACGGCCTGTGTCTTACTCACATTGACACTCAGTCTCCATTTTGTCAGCCAGGCGGGGAGCTCTGTTAGGACCCTTTGCATCTTAGTGGCGGCGTGGTTTAAGTTCATGGATTTGGTTATGTATGCGGCGTCGTCCGCATATAGGGCTAACAGAGCTTCTTCTGTTTTGGGTATGTCATCGGTGTATTGTGAGTAACACACTGGGGAGAGGCAGCTGCCTTGGGGGACTCCGGCCCCTATTGGTCGTCTGGAGGAGGTCGCCTGCTCCACGCGCACTGAAAAGCTGCGGCCTTGGAGGAACGAAGCTATTACCTTCACAACCTTCTGCGGTATTGGTGAGGTAGCCATCTTGTAAAGGAGTCCCGCGTGCCAGACTCGGTCGAACGCTTTTTCCATATCTAGGAATACTGCGACAGAGTGTTCGCGCCTGTTGTGGGCGGTGGTGAGGTGATGCAGTACTCTACACAGTTGGAGCGTCGTGCTATGTTCTGACCGGAATCCGTACTGTTCTGGGCGCGGGGGGATGTGAGGATTGATGTGGGTAAGGAGGAGCTTTTCAAATAATTTTGATAGGCTAGGAAGAAGGGTGATGGGGCGATGACTCTCAGGGAGAAGGATGTTTTTGCCGGGTTTCGGGATCATGATAACCCGGCCGGATTTCCAAGGAGTAGGGAAGTGGCTGCTCCGTATAATCCCGTTAAAAATCCGGGTTACGGAAGCGACCATTTAGTAGGGGAAGTGACGGATGGCAGCGTTCGTGATATTGTCTTCGCCGGGTGCCTTCCTTGGCTTTGTCCGACGTATGGCCCGTTGGACTTGCCCGGGAGAGAAGAAAATACCTTCTGCGGTGTCTGCCTCCTGGGCGTCGGCCTTAAGGTAGTTTTGGACAAAGGTTTCCACTTCTACTGTGTGTGCCGGGTCTTTGTCTGGGTTGGGCTTGAACTGGTCCTCAAGGCTGTCTGCAAAGATTTCCGCTCTGTCTTCAGCTCGGTATCTGGGGTTACCATCTTGGTGTATTAGAGGTCGAATGGGTGTTGCGGTGCTCCTCAGCTGTCGACAGAGTTTGTGGAGTGACGCCCAGTCTTCTGTGGCGTCTTCAATCCTTCTCTCCCATTGTAGGGCATTGCCAGCGTGTAGCTCTGCCTTCACCTCATCGCAGAGGGCGTTCAGCTTGGTCTTCAGACGTGGATCCCGTGTTCTCTGCCATTGTTTCCTCAGCCTACGCTTCTCCGAGAGGAGTCTGGTCAGGTGTGCTGGTGCTCTGGTCAGTCTGTTTTGACGAGGTGGTTTTGAGGTTTCAGAGTGTGCCCCTTCTATTGCGATCGTTATCTCCCCGGCCAGTTGGTCCACATCTGCTGGGTTATCGACTGGTCTCGTGGGGACTGTCTTCTGCAGGGCCTCAGAGAACAGGGTCCAGTCGATTCCAGGTCTAGGTGGCGGTGGTTTGAGGACGGCCGGGCTGGTTTCCAGTATCAGCAGAACTGGTTGGTGGTCGGACTGCACTTCGTCGAGTAGTACCTCCAGCTTGGGGTAGTTCGGTAGGTGTGTGTGGACTGCGAGGTCGATGACATCTGGTGCGTGGTTTTCATTGTCTGGATAGTGTGTAGGTGTCTCAGTGCCTGCGACCTCGTAGTCGTGGGTTTCTGCGTACCGCTGGAGGATACCACCGTCTCTGTTCCTCCTGAGTGAGTTCCAGTTCCTGTGCTTGCAATTCCAGTCACGGCCGCTATCATCGGGCCTATCGGAGGGGTAGGGAGCTGTTTTCGGAGGTCCGCTGGAGCCAGAGGCGTACTTCCTGGGGGGTGGTATATGGCGTGTATTTGTATATGGTTGCCATCGATGCAGATCTCAACCCCCAGTGCCTTCATCGACACCAAGTCTAGGTCTGGTAGTGGTTGGTGGACCAGTCTTCTCTTCACCAAGACCATTAGACCCCTGATGCACCTTCCGTCCGCGCTCTGGTCATCCCTGCGGTAGATGATGTAGCCCGGGAACTTGGGCTTATCGGTGCTTTTGAGTAGGGTCTCGTTTATGAGAGCCACGTCTATGTTCTGCCCTTTCAGAAGGGGTCTCAGAAGTAAAACTTTGTTCCCTCTGTCTTTACTTGTGAGGCCCCGAGCGTTCCAGAACATGACTCTCAGTTCCCTACCTTGAAGAGCTTCCCGATCCCGCTGAGCACAATTGGGATCGGGTCTCCCCCCGTTCGTAGGGTTTGGAGGACCTCCTGTAGGATTTGGAGCGCCGTGTCCAGCAACTCTAGTCGGTCGCTGTCGTAGCGGTGTGTTGTCTTCTTGCGGGGAGGGGGAGCGGCTCTGTGCGTTTTCCCCCCCTTGTGCTTGGGTTGAGGTGGTGGCGCTGCCTGTGGTGGTTGTTTTTCTTGGGGGGCGGGGGCCGGGGCAGCTCCCGGTCGGGGAGTCTGTTTTCCGGTGTCCGCCGGCTGGGTGGTCCGAGGGGGCTGCGGGGGGCGTGAGGTGGGGGCATCTGAGTCTGACGACGAGTCCTCCGTAACGGTGACTCGCACCCGCTTTGACTTCTTCTTCTTCTTCCTCCTGGTCGCCGCCTTTCCAATCTGCGGGTTGTTGGCGGGGGCCATCAGCGACTGACCAGCAGTCTCTTGTACCGTGGTGGTGCGTAGGGGTGTGGGGCCCTGGGGGGGCACGGGTGTCTGAGCCCTGCTGGTAGTAGCGGAGTGCTCTCTTTTGCCTCCTCGATGGGGGGCTGCGGATGCGGCGTTACGCGCCATAGTGCCCGTCCTCTTGTTCCTGGCCTCCCTCTTGAAGACCGGGCATGACTTGTTATTGACGGTATGTGCCCCCTTACAGTTGGCACAGGTTGCAGGCATATCGCGCGGTCTGGGGCATTCGCCCGCGAAGTGTGGTCCTCCGCACCGTACGCAGGCTAGGGGCATATGACAGTTGTGGCTACTATGCCGGAAGGCTTGGCAGCGATGGCATTGGGCGGGGCCCTTTTTGCCCTTCCAACTTTCGATGACTACCCCGGGCATGTACAGTAGTTCCGTCACGTTGTAAATGTCCGGGGTGAGGTTGGGGGTTCTCTTCAGGATGCAGAAGAATATGCACCCTGGGCGGCCTTTAGACGGGCGGACGGCTCGTACTGCCTCCGGTTCGAAGCCTAGCCGGCGGAGGTCGTCCTCGATTTCTTCGGTGGGCATGTCGGCGGGGAGCCCGCGTATTGCCACCTTTAGGCTGAGTTCTTTGGGCAGAGCGTACGAGAACCAGACGACCTTTTCTGTACGCTCTAGTTCTATTAGATAGGCCTGTACGGTGCAGTATTCCTCACCGGTCGCGGGCGAGAAACGGACTCCTTTTCCATACGGGCGGGCATTTGGTGAGTGGCCAATTCGCTCCTTCAGAGCCCTGAAGTGAGTGGACCAGTTGGGCAGTACTTCTACTACAAGCGGGGGATATCTGTTTTTATTTACTTTTACGACCTCTGTTTGAGGGGGTGGGGGGGTATTTGGTTTTGGTACAGGTAAAGGGTTTGTTACCTGTTTAGTGGGGGTAGATCCTGCAGCCGACGCGTAGGAGATTGCCTTGGAGGTGGAAGGCTGCGGCTGGTCCGTAGTTGGCGGTTGTTGCTGGCGCGCTGCTCTGGGCACGCGCTGCGGCAGTGGAGCGGGGTTGGGGTAAGCGCAGTGCCGCTTCGCATCCTCCTCCGACGGGCTTTCATCGTCTCGTTTTCTTCGTGAGCCGGGTTGCGGAATGTCTGGGATCTCCATGGTCTTATGCCGTTCAACTATGGCATACTCTTCTGGAGTGGGCGTCACGGGGGTGGGTAGGCTTTTTTCATCCTCTTCTAGGGCGGTTTTGAGTACGCCTAGGTACTTGGGTGGGAGGCATTTAGCCTCGATCAGCCGTTGCAGGATGATATAGCTCCTGTCAATCTCCGACTTCGGTGACAGGGGCTTGTCTGGCTGCGGTTTGGGTGATGGGGGCGGAGGCATCTTGTCCGCTGTGGTGGGGGGGCCGGGGCCGGTCCCTTGCGCGGGGCGGCGGTGGCGGTATTCGCAACTCGCTTCCTCTCTAGGAAGCGGTCGATCACTTGGCCCGCTAGGATCGCCCGCTTGCGCGAGAGCGACCTTTCGCGGCCCGAGCTGGAGGCTCTGCTGGTGGGCAGCGAGGAGCCCGAAGATTCGGACCCAACCGAATCCTTCCGCGAACTCCGACCGTCACGGGCGGATCCGCCGGAAGGCGCGTTTGTGTCCGACATCACGCACACAGCACAACACAAAAACACAAACACTGAGTTATAATTAGAACTATGACTACACACACGTAGTCGGGGCGATCTCCTTCGCGCGACCGGGGACCGGGAGGCGACGCCGGTACCGTGATGCTAAACCCGTTACGGTCTCGCTGTTCACGGCACTGGGTACTACTTGCCTCGCAGTCCGGAGCTCAAGGGGGGAAGGCGATCCCCGCACACTTTTCAGAACAAAGCGGGCCGGGCTCGGCAGACGTTTTCATCAGAAAGCGCTGCCGAGATCGTAACGGAGCGGGTGGGGTCCGTGCGCGCGCGAGACGTGTGAACGCGGCAGGAGACGGAGCCGGTCCAACAAGCAACTGCAAAATGGCGTCGGATTTTTGTACCCCCTCACCCCTGGCTCCCCGCCTCCATTGCCCACTGCGGTCGCCCGCCAACCGATATCAGAGCGCGCGGGTGCAACCCGCCGCGGCCGGGACGGCGACCCGCGCCTGCCGGTACAAGATGACCGCCGGTGCAGCGGGACCCGCAAAGAATCGTACACGCCGCGGGCTGAAATGTGCTTTATTTTTTTACATAAATATCTGTATTCTACAAAGGCTGCGGGCCCGCAAGCACGGCGGGCGCGGGTGAAAACCACTTCGTGAGTCCTTAGCCTAAAGCTTTCCGGTCACTTGTGAGAACGGTTGTTTTCGGTGTAAATTAACAAGGTAGAAAACAAAATAATATTGTAATTGGTAAAACAAAAAGTTTTACCAATTAAAAACTACTAAAAAGTACAAGTTGCTGATTTACAGTAGAGGTAAAAATAGTTTTACTAGGTACTTTTTAGTTTTACTAGGTAAATACAGTAGGTAATACACACACGCAACTACATTTCTACCGCCCGCCGCCTATGCCAAACCTGCGCCAATAACGAAGAGTGACACAAAATAATACCTTGTTACCACAAAAAAGTTAACAACAGTTTAACGCGTGTAAACAATTCCTTACTAGTTTTTGTATAGGATTGTTTTAAACGGTGTTTATTTGTTTTTTTTTTTGTGATAAACGAAGATTTATATTAGACAGGGCCGCGCCTGGGGCGTACCGTGTAAGTGGCCCGGACGGGGCATGGATTTGAAACGCCACATACATTTTGTATGAAGCAGTTTATTATAAACAGAGAATGATCTCCGTGGCGCAGTGGGCGAACAGCCGGCTGAGGCGCAGGAGGTAGTGGGTTCGATTCCCGCCACGGAACAAATGTTTGCATGATCTAGCTAGAGAAATTAATTCCGGGTCTGGTTGTTTTTGCAGGTTCTTCTTACTCCTTGCTTCTGCTTCCTCTTCATTAATAGCTATCGTAATAGCAGCCATCTCGAGTAAATAAAACTCCATTAATATTCGATTGCGTTTTGGGAATTATTCACATCACTAAGCTATATTGAAGCAATCGTGGCAGTTTATAACCCGTTAACACTCGGTGTAATATAATCGCGCAGCAAGGACGGGATCCGCTCCGGCCTCGGGCCGGCCCGGACACGGATCGGTCCAATATAAATCATCCTTAAGACCCTTACTTTTTAAATTAGATACGTATCATAATATGGGTCATTACACTAGCAATAAGGCATCCCGGCAATTTTTTTACAGCATTTTTTTCTTTGAAAGAGACAGCGGATTTTTAACCAAATTAAAAAAACGAGAGGTTTTCAATTCATCGGCATCTTTTTTTAATGTATTATGTTAATTTTAATTAATTACTGGAAGACGCTTGGAATGATTCGAGAAATTATTTTTTGTTTAAAGGCATATAATTCCCAGGTGGTCCCATTGGCACCAAGTCAGGTCCAAAAAGTTTAGTGCAACCCTCAAATTATATAGGGGCACAAATTTTCTCTTTTATGTTTGTTATCGATAAAAAGTTATTTGTCTATAAAAAAAGTATTCAAGTATTTGCGTCCGGTACTAATCATCTCATGTTGTTAAGCTGATGATGGCAAATGTAACTCCGTAACTATGAGGAGTTAGTGGTTAATTCTTTAAACATTATAGGCTCGTATAAACCGCTACTTAAGTTCCTTTGAGTTATTCAGGTGAGCTGATGAGGGACGGTACAACTCCTTGTTTATTTAAAAGGATATACTTTCAGATTAGTTTAATAGAAATTTCATCAAAATCAGTTAAGTAGTTTGGTTTTTGCTGTTATCTGAAGTCGGTTATATTTTTGTTTAAAAGTTAATTTTAAACCTTAGGAACCAGCTATATTCTAAACCACGATAATACGACCAAAATCGTTATACAAAACAAAAGTTTCAACAAAAACAATAACAGTTTCATTCAATTGTTCCAACAGAACATTGTGTTTGATACAATCAGCGCGAAAGATTCAATTTTCTCTATCTCCTTTTGTAGAGCAAGCGGTAACGCTAAAACTGAACACAATACAATGACAGCTCCAATTTGTTTCGCATGTGAGCCCAAATGACTACACTAGAATAATATTTTCTTAGTAGAGGGATACTGGTACCGCGGGCCCGGGCCCAAATGACATCGGACCTATGATTTCGGATGCAGAATAGAAAGTACCTTCTCGTAATTAATTACAAGTTTTGTATGTTGAAACCAGTATCGTGTAAGGAAAAATCCGCTTTCTTTAGAAACTAGTATCGTATAAAGATAAATTTTACTTCTACAGTAACTGGTTACGAACCTCCGGTTTCGAACGCAGCTGAAGGGATTTCCGCCTGATTGCTTTAGATATAGTGTTGAATAAAATAGTTTTATCTATAAAGTACTACTAGGCAAGCATTTTTCGCAGTGACCCATATATTGGAGCAAACGTGCTATACCTACTTATAATTACATAAAAAACAATATTTAATTTTGAAATTAAAACTTCTTTAGACGCGTTGGGCATAGTGAAAACTTATTTAGGCGTGTTGAGCATTTTTTGAGATAGGAAAAAACCATTGAACTCACGACACTGTTATTGACACCTGTCACTGACTACTGACACCTCTGTATATAAGTACCTGTAGTGTAATCTGCTTTTTGATCGAGCGAGATCTTTAAATCAACTTGGGCAAATCGGCGTTGTATGTCTGTATGTATGTTTGTCCGAGGATAACTTTCGAAGCGTTGATCCGATCATCGTGAAATTTATTACATAGGTAGGTAGTGATAGTACAATTTTGGTATGACTAAATGAGCTAAAAATGGGGGGGGGGGGGGGAGGTTGTTGAGATATTGGGGTTCAAGAGGGGTAAAAAAAATGAAAATGAGGCTGACTGGTCAAATAGGACGTTAAATGAAAGGTATTCATTAGTTAATTTAGACTCCGTTTTATTTTTCGCAAATTTTTTATAGTTTTTGAGTTATTAGCCATAATAAAAACTAAATTTTGACAAAATTCACAGTGACTCAACAGTACTTTCATTTAGTACGCGTGTAGCTTAAGTGACACAAATATAGGCAAAAGTCTGAAATCCAGAATAACTGCAATTTGTACCCCAAAAAAGAGTAACCACAATACATGAACTCCCGTTACCAGTAATTTGAATAAAACTGTAGGTAAAGTAACATTGTCATTTATTTCGTAACACTATTTTGATAGTCAAAGATTACAAATAATATTTTTTTGTTTTAATCGGAGACTCGCGAGATCTCAGTTCGGGGCGAACCACTAGTATTCAAGTTTTCATCTCTGTCGGCACTCCCGGAGTGCCACTTTATTTAATTGTGTTATCTAGGAACACCAAACTTCTTTTTAATTAATATTATAAACACAGTCGAAACACCGATAAAACGGTACGTCATAAATCCCGTATTTATAATAATAACTAGTGGTCCCGCCGAATTTCGTATCGGCTTGACATGCATAGGTATAACGCGGGCTGTCAATATAAGTCACCCTGGTAGAATTGTCAATTGTTGTCTCCGGCCATCATTATGTATGAGAAAATGAATGACTTCCACAAATAATTCAATGCCAAAATTAGCCAAATCGCTCCACCCGTTCTCGAGTTTTAGCGAGACTAACGAACAGCAATTATTTTTTATATATACAGACAATATATCTCGGGATAACTCCTACCGAAGCGTCTGTTTCAAACGATATTCATTTTTTTTACATCCTCTTTGACGATATTTGCAGCACGCATTCTGTCAATTCTATGTCAAACGTCATAAGGTTACATTATAAAAGCGCTAAGGTTAGATTATAAACAATTTTATATGGTGGTTAAGTATTTTTGAATTTTCTAATTTTGCGCGCAATTTTCTTATTTTATTCTTTCATAAGAACCTTCTCCTGACAATAAGAAATACAACAAAAAAAGAATTGGCCAAATTGGTCCAGGCGTTGTTGAGTTATGCGCTTACCAACACATTTTGCGATTCATTTTTATATTATAGATTAGCATCACCTTTCAGATTATTAGTTAAACATTGTTTTTGTATTATATTACCCTCACAGGAAAATGTTACTATTGTTCTACAAATTACAAATCCTGTCATACTTATAAAATCTCGGCAGCTAATTTTATAATTCATTAATTAGTCAAATAATAGAAGTTGGTACTTAATATGACTTGCTGTCGATTCGGACAAAATATATTGGGAGGCAATGTCCCAATTGACACTTTTGATTTTAATATTTTTGTTACTGTTGATTCGGACACCATTTAAAATAGCTGCATTGTTCAGTTGACTATTAAATAAGTTGCCACATGTCTAATTATTTATTCATGACAAGAACAAGAACAAAATGACAAGAAAAATGAAAACGTCGTGAATTTATCCATTGACTTCCGCTCTATAGTCCTTTTATTCAGTGATTAATGTTTCTGTCAGCGTCAATCGCTCATTGATCTCCTTTGATTAATTGTGTTATACGGGTGAATGGATTCAAAGAAATTGCGGCTAGCTTTTGAGGCTTAAAAATCTGTTTGTATTATTCTCTCTATTACTCTCTATCTAAGATCAACTGAATCATCAATGATAGAAGATTGTAAATTTCCTCGGGCCCAAATTGACCGCTTCAAAGAAAGCCTATGTAAATTAGGTATACGAGACTCCTCCGAGCTGAATGCGACTGTGGAGCTCCCATTTGGTCCATGCCTCATCTGCTCTACTGTCTCTTGTATCCCTTATCCCTACGCACAAGAGATAACTTCAACAAAGCCACGCTCAACGCTATTGGAGTGACAAAGTATAATTCTTAACTACTTTAGGTCTACCATTGTCGCGCTGCTAGAAAAAGAAAATTTTAAGAACACTATTCCACCACCTCTAAGACATATAAATAATATTAACGTGTTTAGGTTAAAGTAAAAAGTCCATGTTTTTGCCCTTCAAATCAGCCAACCATGGTAGCCATAGTAGTGTCTCTCTCACTCTCCACTCACTTTCCTCTGTCGTCACTCTGTTTATAGCTTGGCACGAATTAATAAAAAAATTGTCAGTCATGGTTTGTATGACTTTTTTGAGTTAGTGATCTGTAGAAGGTGCTATCTTATAGTTGTATAAATGTGTGGGTGTCCGTGAGGTCAACACTGGCCTCAGCAGAATACCAGCGCTGCAGTATGGCAACATGCTGTAGCAAATGCTGAGCTGAGGACCCTTTCGCCACCACATTTAAATTTTTTAGGTATATTATATTTTTTGTGTCATTTGTTTCTGTGTTCATTTGTGGTGGTCTGAATATATATGTTTTCTTTCTTTTTTTCTTTCTTAACGCGCCGGCGAACCCTGAGCACAACTTCAATTCGGCGACGTTAAAAACTTCGGCCTGAATATCGCTATCCTTGTTTAGTGACGAAGTTTAGCCACGCAGAGCGACAGTGATAACAATAGAATGATTCTAAATTTGATTAGATTTTGACCGTGTTCCGTAATACCAAAAATGATGACTGAAAACTTGTTGTATTTTTCTCATTGTGTTGTTATTCTGTAACAAGACAATATAATCTATGTTCCCATGACTAGGATACGTAAGATGTTGTTGTTTTTAATACGAAACAATCAGGTTGTAAACAGGTCTTTTATGACGTAAAAACATGCAGAATGCGATACGCTTCTATTTCATTTTAGGTAAGTATTTTGATCTAATATATAGTTGGGAACATAGATAAATACTATTCAAATTAAAATAATACCTTATTAAGGTAGAAATATGCTCCAATTAGATATGATCTTGGTAGTACGTATTGTATGGGCGATTGTCCCTCCGGTGTCCCCTTAAGATAGATTTTGATGTTTTCCTTTTATATACGTGTACATACCTTTTTCGAATTTTATTTTATTTATTTGGGAAGATAAACAGTCATACATTATGAAGTAGAACATAGTGCTAATAGTTACATGAATAAATACATGACCCACGACATCATCCACCGATTAACTAAAGAAGTGAACAATATTAATAATTTTACAAACAGTAGGTTTATGATTAAACAGTGAAAAAACAGAATAAATGTTTGGTGGGTAGTGGGTACCTACATTATACCCACTATCAGCTGCTCGAATGCCAGTAAATAACTAAATAACACAAAACTAAATACAAATAACTATAATAAATCCCACTTTAGGCTAACATGGCTCTCTTCTGACAGTTAGTATGTGATCATAATGTTAAATACAGCTTCATTGAAAAGCGACACATTCTAAGAAAATGTAACTTAACCTTTTTCTTATATCATACAATCATGGTTTTTTGGTAGAGAGAGATAAAAAATCCTTCATAAGTAATCAGATACCAACTCCTCGAATTCCCGAGGATTTTCAAATGGCCTTTTCATCATTGAAAGGTTCTTAAGACTTCTTTTTCATTCCGTGGAGCGTATTAAAAAGAAACCACAAAAACGGTATAGTAAATCTCCTGAGTGCTTAGTACAAGCACGTACAAGTTTGAATAGTTTTCTAAAACTTCATTTCGTTTCATTTTATTACCGTATACATTTACAGTAGCGGAAACTCACCTCACCTCTGGGACGGATCGGCGAAGTACCAACTTGAAATTCTGGAATCAATTGAGAGAAGAGCCAAGAATCTCATAGGCAACGATGAGCTAGTTGATGCAAGGCTCCTCAGCCTGGAGCATCGACGAAAGGTTGCTAGCATCTCGGTTTTTTATCGAGTGCATTTCGGGGAGTGTGCGGCGGAACTTTTCAACCTGATACCAACGGACAACCAGACGCTCTGCGGTGCGTCACCGCTATATGGTAGAAATACCTCTCATTCGCACAAAGCGGTTCTCTTCGACCTTTATTATGCGCACCGCCAAAGAGTGGAACGCCTTGCCAGAGTCTGTGTTTCCTGATAGCTACAATCTGGGTATCTTTAAGTCGCAAGTGAATAGGTTACTTTTAGGCAAGCGTGTACCATCGTATACTGCATCATCACTTACTATCAGGCGAGATCGTAGCCGAAGCCTATAATGTATAAAAAATCGGCACTAGGTACACACGACTACACATCAAGCTATATATTTCCAGAATAAGCTGACCTCTCATTCTACGAAAAGCCTACACAATGCGAGGTCAGCTTATACTGGAAATTATAGCTTGATGTGTACCCGTGTGTACGTGCTAAATCTTAACGAAAGTGCTAAGTTGGCAGCATTGGCACGTGATTCAAAACGTCAAATATAAAGGGAATATCTGTCTACTTTTCTTTTGCTGGTGTGTAAGAGAGATAGAAGTTTATACAGTTTGAAATTCGTGGGGAAACAGGCTTACGGCCCACCTGATGGTAGAGGTCACAGTCGCCTATTGATACCGGGAACACCCGGGGTATTGTCGATGCGTTCCCTACCCTGTAGAAACCTCTTTACATTTCTCTTGAAGCGTGATATGTCGTAGCCTTTTTTATTATTTTTCTTTTGTTTCGATGTCTCAATACTATAGCCATTTTGACCAGTATGCCGCCACGTTCATGGCAGCGTCGGAGCAGGTCATCAGTTGCCCCATCATGCAGGTGGTAGGGCAGGATGGGCATGCAAGGACGTGTGCCATTGTTTGGAGCTGGGCACCACATTGGCATTGCGTCGCTGATTCGTCTATAATACCCCATTTACTAAGATTACACCTGCAGCGGCCGACTTGGGTACGCAGTCTGTTGAGGGTCCTCCACACTGGCCAAGGTAGGTGTTGACCAGGGAGTAGTTCCTCTGCAGGTGTAACATAGCCAGGTAGGGGGAGGGGGGGGGGGGGGGGGGGGGGCTTTATTTCTTTTCCGCAGGGTAACACGGGCATCACTTGCCTATTTTATTGTATTGGATTGTATCGTATAATGTACATATGTATTATATTATTTTATATTGTTTGTTTCTGTTTTGCATATATGTACTGTTTAATAGTTATTTTTTATGTTTAATATTTTAAATCATCTTTTGTAAAGGTATTCTGTGTTCTATTTAGCAAATAAATGATTGTCTCTATCTTTAATCGAGCTAGTCGATAGTTAATAACGTTTAAACTGCGTTTTAAAACTTTATCTTCTTAATTACACTTGATTACAGTGAAAACTATATAGCGAAGCGAGCTCACGAAAACTTTTTTTCTTCGCGTAATTTGTCAACTCGTACTAAAGACCCCGGCTGGACTCAAGTTGAGGACTAATTAGTGGGAAGCAGGCAGTATTGCCAACTCAAATAAAGAAAAACTGACTGCGCAAGTTTGCAGACAGTTTTTCTAGAAATAGTAACATTTCAAGTTTTAGGTATATACAGAAAGCACGTATGCAGGTTTTTTAATACTAACTAGCACTTAATGTCTAACAAATTTTAATTGTCTTGTACTATGTTTTGTAAGCCTACAAAGTTCATTTATATTATTTCAAAAGAGAGTTTGTTGGTTCTTAACGCCTGAACCGATTTCTATGAAATTTTGTATTTTGATATATGTTTAGTATTTAGATACCTGGATTGAGACAGGCTACTTTTTATTGACAAAACACGAGTGCGAAGTCGCAGGAGGAAACTAGTAACCAAAAAATAAAGAGACCCTGGGTCCATGGGGTACCGGCGCCCATCGCGTTTTCAAAATTATTTCTGGGCGTCTGGTCGAAGCGACGTGTGATCCGAGAGCTGGCGCTTATCTGGGTTAACGCATAAGCATTGCAATTCAGCGGGGCAATGCAGCCAGTGTCTTGGGGACACTTCCGCCTGGCAGTGATCTGATGCAGTTGAGCTATCTATAGATCGTATGCAATGATGTTTAGATGATTCAACTAATGAACAAAATGTCTCTTCTGTATTTTAATCATGTAAATATTTATTGTAATTAAAGGCATTTTGCCCCTCTTTTAGGTTAAAGATAAGACAATTAATAAAAAATACGGAAGATATTTACAGTAACTAGAATAATTGTGTTACCTACAGGTTATGTTTACATTTACCTTAATAACTAAAAGAAACATTGTGCATTGATTAAATTTGCAATATGCCTATTTTAGATAAATGATGTAATGAATGACGAAATGACCTATCATGCCGCTTTAACCATAAAAACGTAAGATCTAGATACAAAAAAGTTAACCTGGCAACACAGCTGGCTCATTAAAAAGTGTATGAAACGGGAGCTAATTAACCTCAGGAGTCAGGTAAAATCTGAAATACCTAAATGAGACTTAATACCAGACTACATATACTTTTTAGTGTAGAAGTTAGTAGATGGACTTAAACATTTTAGTGAAAATATCTATTAAATCTTTTTTTAGGGTTCCGTACTCAAATGGTAAAATGGCACGCTATTACTAAGGCTCCGCTGTCTTTCTGTCTGTCTGTCCGTCTGTCACCAGGCTGTATCTTATGAACCGTGATAGTTAGACAGTTGAAATTTTCACAGATGATGTATTTCTATTGCCGCTATAACTACAAATACTAAAAAACGAATAAAATAAATATTTAATGGGGACTTTTATACAACCAACGTGATTTTTTTTTGCTCGATTTAGCTCGATATTGATATCGGCAAGAGGTAGGCGCTTGAAATATTCACAGAATATTTAGTTATGTATTCACCTTTAAAATAAATATTTAAATTAAAATAAAACGAATATTTAAGGACAAAATCACGTTTGTTGTATGGGAGCCTATACAACAAACGTGATTTTTCCCGTTTTTATAGATAATGTGGTACGGAACCCATGCGCGACCTAGTTGCTGGATTGCAGGGCGCTTGAGATTTCTTGGGTTCTTCTTGAGATTGAAACACTGGGTCGATATTTCTTCGTTTATTGAGGAGAACGTTTCCTTAACAACGGTACCACTGAACTGCACTCATACAAAAATTGGCTCTATATTAAATCGCTTTGACTGTCTAGAAGTAGATGCATCAGTGGACGACATCAATAACAGGTTTGTAGAAACCGTCCATACGGTGGGGTCCCGGTTCTATAAGACCCCCCGTACCAAAAGACCTCAGAAACTCTCTGATGACACACTTAACCTCATGGCTGAACGACGTTCTTTGCGACTGCAGTCTCCCAATGATGCTCAGTCACATAGGCAGCTCAATAGAAAAATTTGGAAATCCTTGCGGCACGATATTCGTACCTCGTATTATAGATACGATAGAGCGGAATAAAGGCCCCAAAGTGGTTGCGAGAGATAATTCTATTGGACAGAGCCGCATGACGAAGCTGAAGAGGGAAGATGGCAGGATAACGTCAAGTAAAGCGGAAGTGTTAAGGGAAGTCGAAAGGTTCTATGGACGGCTCTACGATTCGGTCACTAAACCTGTTTGCAGTGCGGCCAACGACCCAGCATTAGCCAAACTGACCCGACATTATACCAAAGATATTCCGGACATCAACCTGTATGAGATCAGGATGGCCTTGAAGCAGCTTAAGAACGACAAGGCGCCAAATATAAGGACGGAATCACTTCAGAGCTTCTGAAAGCGGGTGGATCACCGGTACTTAAAGTCCTTCAGAAGCTTTTTAATTCCGCCTTGCATGAAGGTACGACGCCAAAAGCATGAAACGGGGGCGTGGTGGTTCTGTTCTTCAAGAAAGGTGACAACACCTTGCTTAAGAATTACGGACCCATCTTGCTTTTGAGCAATATTTATAAGCTGTTTTCAAGGGTCATCGCGAAACGTCTCGAACGCAAGTTTGATGACTTCCAGCCTCCCAAAAAAGCCAGGTTCCGTAAAAGCTACAGTGCCATAGACCACATACATACGCTGCGGCAAGTCATACAGAAGACCGAAGAGTATAACTTGCCGCTATGTCTCGCGTTTATAGACTACGAGAAAGCCTTCGATTCAATCGAAACATGGGCAGTGCTTGAGTCTCTCCAACGATGCCGCATTGACTATCGGTACATCGAAGTGTTGAAGTGTTTGTATAAAAACGCCACTATGTCAGTCCGAGTACAAGAACAGAGCTCGAAGGCGATTCCCTTAAAAAGAGACGTAAGACAGGGAGATGTCATATCTCCGAAACTGTTTACGACCGCTTTAGAAGATGCCTTTAAGCTTCTGGAATGGAAAGGACTGGGCATCAATATTAACGGTGAATACATCACTCACCTTCGGTTTGCTGACGATATTGTGGTTATGGCAAAGTCGATGGAAGAGCTTAGCACGATGATCGAAGGCCTCAATCAAGTCTCCCAACGGGTAGGGCTTAAAATGAACATGGACAAGACGAAATTTATGTCTAATGTCCATGTCGTGCCTGCCCCAGTTATGATTGAGAACTCGGCTCTTGAAGTTGTCGACGCGTATGTATACCTAGGACAAACAGTCCAATTAGGTAGGTCCAACTTCGATAAAGAGGTCAATCGTCGAATCCAACTTGAATGGGCAGCATTTGGGAAATTTCGCAACGTCCTTTCGTCCAACATGACTCAGTGCCTTAAGACGAAAGTCTTCAATCAGTGTGTGTTACTAGTGATGACATATGGAACCGAGACGTAGTCCTTCACTATTGGCCTTATGAATAAGCTCAGAGTCGCTCAACGAGCTATGGAGAGGGCTATGCTCGGGGTTTCTCTACGAGATCGAATCAGAAATGAGGAGATACGTAGGAGAACTCAAGTCACCGGCATAGCCCGATGGATTAGCACGTTAAAGTGGCAATGGGCAGGCCATATAGCGCACAGAACAGATGGCCGATGGGGCCAGAAAGTTCTCGAATGGCGGCCATGGACCGGCAAGCGCAGCGTAGGACATCCACTTACAAGATAGGAAGACGACTTGGTAAGAACCGCAGGTCGGCGTTGGATGCAGGCGGCTTCCAACCGCAGTTCCTGAAGATCAATGAGGAAGGCCTTTGTCCAGCAGTAGACGTCCTACGGCTGATATGATGTTGATATGATGATGATGATGACCTATTAAAATGGTCTACTTTACCATTTTTTATTCTGTGCAACTGTAGGTAAAAACGTGGTATGTTGGTATATTCCATACCAGATATTACCTACTCTGTGACACAGTAGGTATAACTTCGAGAAGCCTACTATTGCCTTGATTATAACGATTTTTTTAATGTGACTGAAAATAACCGAACGGTATTAAAGTACGAGAGTAGGGACGACTTGCGCATTCTTACCTAGTTGTATTGAGTAGCTAATAATGAGAATTATAAATGCACAAAATTTAAACATCGGTAAGTATTAGTCGCTTAATACGTTTAGGGTGCAAGCCGGGCTAGATCAAAGAATCTGTAAGATGAAAGGATTCTACACGACTCTCAGAAAATCTCTTTACATGTTGTTAACGAACATTAACATATTTAATAGAAAATATGTTTAAATGTTTTTGCTTGCATAATTTCATGCCCTTCTCAGCTTTTAGTAGAAAACCTTTTCAATGAACGTACATTTGACGTAGAAAATGAATTGATTTAGTTTGCTGAATCTGAGCATTGGTTTGAATCAGGTTTGTTGCATTTATAGAAAAACTTTTCTCTATTAGTAAATTGGATTAAATACAGCTACTGAAAGAGCTTCTTAAAGAAACCAGGGAATCTCTACTCGATGTTTTGTAGGAATGCTTTTATCCTATTTATCTGTAAATCGTTGGCTTGCAATAAGTTTTCCAATGAGTTTTCAAAAATAAGTATAAAAATGAATGGATGAATGAAAACACATAAAAACAAAATAGAACCAAATTAAGGATACTTTTGTTTTAATTGTCTAAATATCAAATCAAAATCAAAAATCAAAATGTTTATATTTCTGTAAAATATAGAACTTTAACAAAGTTGTTGAGATCTTCTTTTAAGTATATTATACTTGTGTCAGAAGACCCCGCTCTTCAATAGCCATACAATTAATTTTTAAAGGTCTCAGATTTTTACATGGAATAGGTTATCCAACAGTAGCGAGCTCATACGATGTATATGGGTAGTTTGTATATGTACGTGTGTGCATGTATGTTAGTTGGTGTGTTTGCGTGTGTATGTGTGTGTGTTTGTGAGTGTGTGTTTTCATCTGTGCGTGTGTATGCAATAGGGGGGGTTTGTGTGTTTGTGTATCAGGGTGCGTGTACTGTATGAGTATATAGATAGCTGGTAAGATATAGATAGGTAAATATAGATGCAAGGTTCAGGCTAAAGAATGAACACTCATGTCTCGAAATCCACGAGATTTCTACCTTTGTCCGTTTTGCAAGTAAACACTGGACATGTAGTTATGCGATGCGAATATTTTGCACACAAAGACATAGGAGCATCAATGGACCTTTCCTCAGTACCAATACTGGCCTTAAATTCCCAAATGAAATTCCAAGCAAATTCCCTTCAAATAACCTTATGGAACCCCTTTTAGCGTTGTGCAGAATTCGTTTTACTGTCGCTAAAGAAAAAATGAAAGAAATTTATTGGACTTACACATGTTCCTACAGATAACACTATAATATTAATAATATATTGTAAATGTATGTAAGTACATAAGTATTTATTTATTTTATATACCTAGTCAGGTCATAAGTATTGTCACACAGTAAAAACTTTTCTTTTAGAATGCTGGCCACAAAAAAGTTTATAGAATTCGAATTTCGAATTGTTCATGAAAATAAAAATGTATACTTTTTAGAATTTTACTCATTTTTAAATATGGAGTGGACGCTTAAAGAAGACCGTGTTGCAGTTATTGCGTTGCATCGTTGCGGTTACGCGCCAATTCACATTTTTGAAATACTGAAAAATTTTAATATAACCAAAAGATGCGCAAAACTCAAGTGGCTCCCTATACGTCTTCGCCGGAATGCACATATTGTATCACTTCTTTATAACATTCTCTATAATCCCACTTCACCTTCTTATCTAAAGGAGCGTTTCGAGTTTCTGTATCAGGGACACTCTCAAACCCTTCGTTCTTCCGTAGCTCTACAGCTTCGAACTCCCATCCATAGTTCACAATTTTATGGTGACTCCTTTACAGTACAAGCTGTGCGACTGTGGAACGCCTTACCTTTGTCTGTAAGGTCGTCCCAATCTCTTCCTATTTTCAAAGTCAAGGTATACAACCATTTCCTTTCGTTGTCTCGTAACTGCTAGTTAGTGTTTATGTTATTTATCCTCTTTATGTAGTGTAGTTTATTTATTCTTATAATTTTTGTATGTATTTAAGTTTATGTTTATTAGTATAATTAATAGGTATATTTTATTTTGTGGGTTCTGTTTATGTCTGTAGGTACTCTTACACCGCCGTCTTTTGATTTTGTTTATCCTGTCCATCCAAAGGTTGTCTGGAAGAGATCGCTTTTAGCGATAAGACCGCCCATTGTACCTTTATTTATTGTTTATTTCCATTATTGTATTTTTATTTGGTGTGCAATAAAGAGTATTTCATTCATTCATTCATTCATTCGTTTATCGCACCATCAAACGATACAATAAAGACTCTAGTGTAGATGACAGGTCAAGAAGTGGTCGCCCTCGGTCTGTTAGGACTCCAGCAGTGATAAAAGCTGTGAAGGCGCGAATTCAAAGAAATCCCAAACGTAAGCAGAAACTGTTGGCCCTTCAGATGGGGTTAAGCAGAACCACGGTGAAAAGGGTGTTAAATGAAGACTTAGGGCTTCGGGCATATCAAAGAAAAACAAGACATCGTTTGAATGCTCGTCTAATGGACCTGAGACTGAAGAGATGCCGCGCTTTGTTGAAGCGGTACGCGGGAAAAAAATATCGGGAAATTCTTTTTTCGGATGAAAATATTTTTACCGTAGAAGAGAGCTACAACAAACAAAATGATAAGGTGTACGCACACAGTAGTGAAGAAGCGAGCAACCGTATTTCGCGTGTCCAACGAGGTCATTTTCCATCCTCGCTCATGGTATGGTTGGGAGTTTCTTATTGGGGCTTAATAGAGGTACATTTTTGTGAGGAAGGTGTAAAAACGAATGCAGTTGTGTATCAAAATACAGTCCTGATGAACCTTGTGGAACCTGTTTCTCATACCATGTTCAATAACAGGCACTGGGTATTCCAACAAGATTCGGCGCCAGCTCATAGAGCGAAGAGCACACAAGACTGGCTGGCTGCGCGTGAAATCGACTTCATCCGGCACGAAGACTGGCCCTCCGCCAGTCCAGATTTGAATTCGTTAGATTACAAGATATGGCAACATTTGGAGGAAAAGGCGTGCTCAAAGCCTCATCCCAATTTGGAGTCACTCAAGACATCCTTGATTAAGGCAGCCGCCAATATTGACATGGACCTCGTTCGTGCTGCGATAGACGACTGGCCGCGCAGATTGAAGGCCTGTATTCAAAATCACGGAGGTCATTTTGAATAAACTTTAGTGTCATAAGAATCTATGTTTTGTTAAGTTCATTTTGGTATATAAATGGTTACATAATGAATAAACTTGTTTCAATTATTTTATATTAAACATGTGACAGAATTTATGACCTGATTAGGTATATGATATTTATTTATTTACAATTATTTATGTACCTAATATGTAAGTAAATATAACTATATAAGGTTAAGTAATTTTTATCTTTTCTATAATTAAATTTATTCTTTTTACACCTCGGCCAATCTTCCATTAAGCAATATTCCTTTCATAGGCTACTTTTTACCTAACTGCGCAGAAGGAGGATAATGTTTTTATTGAAAAACTACGCGTGCAAAGCTGCGAATTGGTCAGCTAGTACAATATAAATAAAGGTATAACAAATTCAATGGATACAAATAAAGGTATACATGTAGACAAGAATATATAGAATGTAAAAGATGTAAGCTTATCGATAGTCACCGCGTGACAGGATCAAATGATCCTGTCTCAGCATTATGCTGTATGGATGCTGCACACATGCACACATGTATGGATGTGTAGCACACATGTACACATATATGGATGTATAGCACACATGTACACATGTATGGATATGTAGCTCACATGTACACATGTATGGATGTGTAGCACACATGTACACATGTATGGATGTGTAGCACACATGTACACATGTATGGATGTGTAGCACACATGTACACATGTATGGATGTGTAGCGGCGCTGGTTTTCAGACAGGACCAGAGTGGGTGACTTCAGGAACGCAGAACCTCGACGTAGCACCATTATACAGATAAATAAATACGTGAACTGGAAATTAGTAAACAGTGAAAGTATACTACATACACATATATATAAGAAGAGTGTAATATAATCACGTAGGTATAAATCATACCTATGTAAGTATATTCTACTCTTCGGACGTTTAGAACTTTCACTTCAACATCATTTAGTGCTATATAAAATACATATTTTACTGGTGGTAGAGCTTTTGTGAACGGGCTCGAGGATGTGGGCACCACCGCCTTACCTTTATCTGCCGCCAAATAGCAGTACTTGTGCTGCTGTGTTCCGGTTAGATGGTAATGGTATGTTCCTGTAATAACTGGCACATAGGCATAACAGCTATGTCCTATAGTATGACAACGTATCCACATAGAGATCAAGACAACATAATAGCTTGTTTTGAATTCTATGTGGAAATCCATGGGCTGCAGTAGCCACTTAACATCTGGTGGACTGCATGCTCGTTTGCCATATAAGTAGTATAAAAAAAATATATATCAGCAGTGGACATATACATTTTAAAAAGTACAATGAGACAATTATGCGACTAATCTATAATAATATTATAAAGTGGAAATATTTGTTTGTTTGTATTGAATAGGCTCCGAAACTACTGGACTGATTTAAAAAAATATTGCACTGTTGGGAAGCTACACTATCCCCGGGTGACAAAAGCTACTTTTTACCCAACTGCGCAACAGGAGGGTAATATTTTTATTGAAATGCGTGCGAAGCAGCGGATTTTTCAGCTAGTATTAAATAATGAGATGATAGCCAAACTGCTAATTAGAATAGGTAAATAGAATAAGAATAGTTTTAGAACTAAAAAAAAACAGTTGTACATAATTGTTCAGTTTTTAATAATAAATATACAATTTGTTGCGGGTAGATTTGCATTACGTACTAAAACCATTACCTCAAGCGCTAGTTGTATACTGTGTTACGGCAAGGTAAGATCCTCATCCCATATACATAAGGTTCAGATTTCTAATGCGATTGCGGTCCGAGCAATAGAGCGTACTCATATTTCATGACAATGTGTACACAAGTACAGTACCTGCAAACAATAAAAGCCTACACAAAGGCCATGACGACGTACAGACGGGTTGAACCCGTTAAATAAGATGACTTCTATTATAGTAGCAGGCATCATTGACGATCTCCGTGGTGCAGTGGGCGAATAGCCGGCTGAGACACAGAAGGTAGCGGGTTCGATTCCCGCCGCGGAACAAATGTTTGCATGATCAACATAATATATTTGTTCCGGGTCTGGTTGTTTCTCTACATGTAATATAAGTATGTATTTACAAAAAAAATATGTGTAAGTATTTTATGAGTTATTTGGTTCCCATAGTACAAGGTATGCTTAGTTTGGGGCTTGATAGCGCCGTGTGAAATGTCCAGCAATATTTGTTTATATTTATTGGATTGAACTTCATGATCCTAAGGTTATCTCTAGTGAACGCCATTATTACAAGAGAATGGTTCGTGGAGCGATTTAAATCAAGAAATTTCCAAATTTCAATCAGAAAGATGGCTATAGACTCTCAGCGTCCTGGAACCCGGTGATTGCTAGGTCTGCGCGTCGTGATCGATCGTCTCAGTGCGTAGATACGGTTAGTGAAGTGTGTCGTAATATGAACGAGGACATTTCTAATTCTAAAGACCAATTGAGCGTAGTTACTGCAGCTACCCACACTTCTCGACGGTAGCTCCAAGTACTCCAGTCAACCCGAGACCATGACTGTTGTAACACAGCCGAAACGTCGAGATAACAAATAAACAAGGTACATACGCAATATACTACTATTTCGTCTTTTTATTATTATTTTTCTTGAAATAATATACAATTATTTAAAATAAAATACAAAAAAAAACAGTTGAATCATCTAAAGACCGTTGAAAACGATCTATAGATAGCTCAACTGCTCCAGATCACTACCAGGCGGAAGTGTCCCCAAGACACTGGCTGCATTGCCCCGCTGAATTAGAATGCTTATGCGTTGACCCAGATAAGCGCAAGCTCTCGGATCACACGTTGCTTCGACCAGACGCCCAGAAATAATTTTGATAATGCGATGGGCTCCTTCTAAGTTCTCCTCTTCTCCTCTCCTCTCCTCTTATAGGTTAAATAATTATTGTTTTTGTATATAATGTAGGTATTTGTTATTAATATTATGATCATTGCTTATTTGTTATATAAATATGTTTCATCATCATCATATCAGCCGTAGGACGTCCACTGTTGGACAAAGGCCTCCCCTCATTGATCTCCAGGAACTGCGGTTGGAAGCGGCCTGCATCCAACGCCGACCTGCGGTTCTTACCAAGTCGTCTGCCCATCTTGTAGGTGGACGTCCTACGCTGCGCTTGCCGGTCCGTGGCCTCCATACGAGAACCTTCCGGCCCCATCGGCCATCTGTTCTGCGCGCTATATTGCCTGCCCATTGCCACTTCAACGTGCTAATCCGTCAGGCTATGTCAGTGACATGAGTTCTCCTACGTATTTCTTCATTTCTGATTCGATCCCGTAGAGAAACCCCGAGCATAGCCCTCTCCATAGCTCGTTGAGCGACTCTGAGCTTATTCATAAGGCCAATAGTGAAGGACCACGTCTCGGTTTCATATGTCATCACTGGTAACACACACTGATTGAAGACTTTCGTCTTAAGGCACTGAGGTATGTTGGACGAAAAGACGTTGCGAAGTTTGCCAAACGCTGCCCATCCGAGTTGGATTCGACGATTAATTGTTTATATTAGAAGTAAGAAACGATCCAGTGCGGTGGAAGTATTTTCAAAACATCATCATAAGACGTCCTTGCTGAACATACAAGCATTTCCAGAACGATCGATTGTGTGCGGTCTGTACCAAACTTTTCCCAGCAACCCGCATCAGGACGTCTTTCCAAACAAAATTTGCTTTGTCTGAAATGAGTTTCTAACAAATTGTTTATAAAATATTCATGCAAGAGCTTAATTAGTGTCATCTACAAAGTTTCATCTCACAAAAGTATTCACAACTTTCAACAAAGCGTACTTCGCAAAGAAAAATAACGGCTTTAATTATGTATGCATTGCGCAATCATTAAAAGAACTCGGATTAAATTTATTTTTCATCTACTTAACTTAAACTTCTATGAGATACCTCGAAACTTTATTAAGTTTTTTATGTTAGTAGTGAGGTCACCGTATATACCTAGTCACGTCATAAATTCTGTCACATGTTTAATATAAATTAATTGAAACAAGTTTATTCATTATGTAACCATTTATATACCAAAATGAACTTAACAAAACATAGATTCTTATGACACTAAAGTTTATTCAAAATGACCTCCGTGATTTTGAATACAGGTCTTCAATCTGCACGGCCAGTCGTCTATCGCAGCACGAACGAGGTCCATGTCAATATCGGCGGCTGCCTTAATCAAGGATGTCTTGAGTGACTCCAAATTGGGACGAGGCTTTGAGCACGCCTTTTCCTCCAAGTGTTGCCATATCTTGTAATCTAACGGATTTAAATCTGGACTGGAGGAGGGCCAGTCTTCGTGCCGGATGAAGTCGATTTCACGAGCCGCCAGCCAGTCTTGTGTGCTCTTCGCTCTATGAGCTGGCACCGAATCTTGTTGGAATACCCAGTGCCTATTATTGAACATGGTATGAGAAACAGGTTCCACAAAGTTCGTCAGGACTGTATTTTGATACACAACTGCATTCGTTTTTACACCTTTCTCGCAAAAATGTACCTCTGTTAAGCCCCAATAAGCAACTCCCAACCATACCATGAGCGAGGATGGAAAATGACCTCGTTGGACACGCGGAATACGGTTGCTCGCTTCTTCACTACTGTGTGCGTACACCTTATCATTTTGTTTGTTGTAGCTCTCTTCTACGGTAAAATTTTTTTCATCCGAAAAAAGAATTTCCCGATATTTTTTTCCCGCGTACCGCTTCAACAAAGCGCGGCATCTCTTCAGTCTCAGGTCCATTAGACGAGCATTCAAACGATGTCCTGTTTTTCTTCGATATGCCCGAAGCCCTAAGTCTTCATTTAACACCCTTTTTACCGTGGTTCTGCTTAACCCCATCCGAAGGGCCAACAGTTTCTGCTTACGTTTGGGATTTCTTTGAATTCGCGCCTTCACAGCTTTTATCACTGCTGGAGTCCTAACAGACCGAGGGCGACCACTTCTTGACCTGTCATCTACACTAGAGTCTTCATTGTATCGTTTGATCGTGCGATAAACGAATCTTTTGATTATATTCAAATTTTTCAGTATGTCAAAAATTTGAATTGGCGCGTAACCGCAACGATGCAACGCAATAACTGCAACACGGTCTTCTTTAAGCGTCCACTCCATATTTAAAAATGAGTAAAATTCTAAAAAGTATACAATTTTATTTTCATGAACAATTCGAAATTCGAATTCTATAAACTTTTTTGTGGCCAGCATTCTAAAAGAAAAGTTTTTACTGTGTGACAATACTTATGACCTGACTAGGTAAATTAGTTTTTCTTGCTTGACACATTACCTAGCACTATGCAGGGCGTCTACTCTGGAAAACAATTTCAACGTAATCGGAACGTTATGACAGTCCTCCGAATAATTCGGACTGACCGTATTCAGAGAAAAAATCGTAAGATTCATCGCCTGTTAAAATTCGTATCGAATGTTCGGAAAGGTTCGGAACGAATGATATTAAAATGAAAGGCTAGGATAAAATATAAACCTTTGCTTGATCGTAAAACTCTGTTTTTTTTGCAAAAATGACAACGAAATTCAAGAAAAAAAGTTACTATCATAACGTCTTTTTATACCTATCTACATTATGTTATGTGCCACCGAACCTTGATAGCTCCCCCTAGCATTATTGATTTTTTGATTTTTTTTTTTATAAGTTTAACATAATTGAAGCATTTTAAGATCATGTAGATTGGTAGCACCTACCTATGTAATTTGGTAGAATGCACCTTTGCGGAACTATATGTGGTCAGCACACAATGTATATTTCTACCATTAAGTCAGCCATTATTCCTTTCTTACATACTTATATAATTTAAAATATTAATATGTTTAGCAGTTTTACTTTAACAACAGGGCTTCAACAATATAGTGGTTCCGAGGCAACAATGGAACTACATCCTGGCACAAATCCTCTAACAAATCCTCTAACATTGGTTTGTTCAATCGATTAGACTTTTCTTCGCGGATGGCTTCCATGGTCAGAAAAAGTAAGTGTGCACGACTGAAGTAAAACTTCATTTTCAAAATATTAATTTATAAAATTGTTCAATTACAAAATTGTCCACACGTCTGTAGGTCGATCAGCTATATTCATTCTGGACAGAAGCAACTCGCGCTCGCACATTAACGATTAAAAATATATGAAACGTAACTATCTCTCTTTCTATTTTCACTAACTTATATCTCCCTGTCAATTTCCGTTCGCACTTTTCGTAACGCATTTACCAGCTTACTCCCCAAGTCAAGCGTGTAAAGTTTTACTTCAAAAAACTAACCATTATACAAACAAAAGACTGATCGGATACGGTCCGTAGGTAGAGCAGCAGTTGAGGTCTCACGAAAACGAATGCGGAGAGTCCACTATGCAGCAGGGTGTCGTTAGATCTTCATCAAATTCGGACAAATTGACAGTTGTTTCTTTGTCAAATTCAAATTAATGTATCGTCTTTAGTACCACTAGAATAGCAATTAAGACATCAATTGTCAAAAGTAATGTCGGTCGTTCCATCGTTCGTGGTAGTAAAACTATGTAACGTAGGCCCGGTGGTTGGAACGAAGATTAACTCGCAAATCAGTTGACCATTGGTCAAACCACTAGTCGCGTGCATATTGGGTTGCTGGAACGTATTTTACATAATTTGGAGTAGGATTTGCATTATTGTCCAGATATACACCTATATATCGTATATCGGTTTAAAGAGTCGTCTTAATTCCATTTTAATTTTTCTTTTAAATCACAAAGATAATTTTGTAACTTAAATTTTACCATCTGTTCCTTCGCAAAAAACAGGAAAGAATACGGCAGGAAACATGGCTGGCTATTATTTTTAATGAGCTTCCTTATAACAAGGCGAAAACTATTTTGATTACTGGCTTATTTATTCGTTTATGTATTTTAATTTGCACCTTACTTATAACCTCGCCCATTATTACCTGACTGCGAAGAAGGAGGGTAACTAGTCGTGTGTTGGTCGTGAATCAATTTATGCTCTTTTTGACAATGATCTATTATATATTAAAATTAATCCCTGTTTAGTCATACCATAACAAGAGAACGACTTGATAATTTTTTTGTGTTTGAGTGGGTCTCTGAATGGCTAAGATTCACAATTGGACCCGGTAGGTGCAGCTATTGTCGAGATCCAGAAAGTTGTGGACGCAGCAAAATGACCTCAATATGGCGGCGCTTCCCCCTCCACCGCGCGCGATGCGTCACAATCCTCACTTAGCGTAACGAATTCGTTCATCCATTAGATATCCAGTTGTGTCATTAAATTATGGATGAAGATGATATATATTTTGAATTGCCTCCCAATATAGAAGCAATTTAAAAAATGTATTCACGTCAAAATATTATAATGCGTTCAACGTTTCTCCTGACATAATATTTCCAGACATTTCGTCCTATTGTCTTTCCAAAACTAAGCACTATCTCAAAGGGCCACACGTGCCGAGTACAAACGTAAGCGCCCTTAGGCTTGGCGCATCATTAGCGAGCTGCACTGGTCTACTAATTGGAAAGGGCTTCAGAGGAAAACGGCTTACGATGTTTTGTAAATAACCAAGGTGTGGTAGCTGTCATTTAGCTTTTGCGTTGTAACTAAATTGAACAACTGCTTGGATTGCTATTATATACCTCTAATGACTAAAAAATATAATTTAATGCATACAAATAGTTGATTTAGAAGAAATTTGTCACTTATACTTTTATTTATTTCTCGCCCACATTGCAAACGGCTCGAGTTATTAGAATAGTATAAATTCAAACAACAATAAAACAAAATATTTCCAAAATGGTAGGTAATTATTATATTTCCAGAGCAAAAGCCAAATTCACAGCAAATGCTTATGACGGCAATTGGAACATTTTGGCAAACAACACGAAAAATAACCACAATCGCATTATGAATTGGGCCGCGGTTATTTTGAAGAATGAATAATTTGTATTATGCTATTGTTGTAATGTTTTTAACTTTTTTAACACAAAATATAACAGCAAAAAATATGTCGCCTGAAATTAAACGTAGGATGAGCCAAAATAACCAACAAAATCTTATTAAAATAATAAGATTGTCAGATCTAAAGCAAAACATTACCTTTTTTATACTACTTATATAGCAAACGAGCAGGACTGCATGCTCGTTAGTGATTAACCAGATGTTAAGTGGCTACTGCAGCCCATGGATATCCACATAGAATTCAAAACAAGCTATTATGTTGTCTTGATCTCTATGTGGATACGTTGTCATATTTTAAGACTTAGCTGTTATGCCTATATGCCAGTAATTATAGGAACATACTATTACCATCTAACCGGAACACAGCAGCACAAGTACTGCTATTTGACGGCAGATAAAGGTAAGGCGGTGGTGCCCACTTCCTCGAGCCCGTTCACAAAAGCTCTATCACCAGTAAAAAACCTAGTATTAAATAATGTACACTTGTTTCTGCAAATATCTTTATCTTGTATCAAATCTGACTAAAATGCGACGAATTGAAGCAAAACACGTCTAGCATTTGATTTTAGGATCGAATATGGCCTGCACCCTACGCCTCCCAACAACCTTTATCAGGTCGTCTTTCCATTTTTTGGAGGGCTGTCCTATTTTGCGCTTAATAGTGCATCGTCTCCACTCGAGGGCCTTTCAACGGTCGTCAGGTCTTCGAGTTACGTACCCTGCCCACTACCACTTCAGCTTGCTAACCTCTGTTTTGTTGGATACTCCTACAAATCACTTACTGACTAACATAATAGTCAATTTTCAAATATATAGTCTTATGTCTATTGGTTTTATGCACCTAAATTACGAAAATTATCGCCAGTAAAATAAAAAAAAAATATCTTAATCGAGCATTTCTAAAACATTTCTTATTAAAATATTTCGTAAATTTGTAAGCATAAAGCCTAGTTATTCAACTAACTCGAAAATTATACTGACTGAATACATTTCTTCTGTCGTTTTTCCACATTCTCTATTCGGTCTTTTCATAACACGAATGTTTGTTTTTTGGAGCAGTCGCAGTGTTGAAAAACATTTCCTTCCATTAAATATATAGAGGTGATCGATGTTATTCATCGATGTACTACTATGGCCTTATGTGTAGTGATGTTTGTTACCGAAATAAATGTATCTTTAATTTATCTTTATTAATTTATGATTCTCAAGATACATGTTCACTGTAATTTACAGAAGAACGTCATCTTTTCATCATGTTAGTTTTCAACATTGTAATCCTTTGGCAAATTATTTACAAACTAAAACATTGCCAACTTTTGATCACGTCCAAAGAAATACAATAAATTTATGTACGCCAAGTAAAACTATTTATTGTTTCCAATGCCTTGTAAATGATCTGATATTTGCGTACACGAACAAGCAACATGCAACCTTTTGTTCTAAGAACCAGTCTCCCCCTACATCTCTCATCATACTCTCATCTACGACTAGTACTCACATTGTTCTATGAATCCATGTCATCGTTTGCGTAAAAGATAAAGAGGAAGAAACGTTTATGAAATAAATCTTATAACGTTGAATGTTGGAATATGCTCAGGGATTTTTATATTATTTTATTACCTACTCAATGAAGGGTTTAAAAAGCTTTCGTTGAGTGGCTGGATTTGTAGGGACGTGCTGTGAATGATGGAGAAAAGTATGCTGTTGTTATGACTGGGATTGTTTAAATGTCTCGCTTTGACCACTAGACGCCTTTTTGTCCATTAATTGTTTTTTTTATTTACTGTTAATTATGTGCTTATAACATAGGTAGACTATCTGTACACTATCTTAGGGTATGAAGGGTAGGATACAGAACTTCAATGACAAATATGTACTGTAATTTTTTATGAACACCAAATGTAATTAGCCTAGTTTCACAAACAATAAACAATATTATTAGATTGTATAACGCAAAGAAAATTGGATTATCTTGAACTAAAATGAGCGTAGATTTTAATCAAAATTGATGACTTAGTTTATATCAATAATCACCTCTATGTTGAGTGCATTTGAACCAGTCACTTGTTACTGAACCAGTCATAATTATCATTTCAAAATGATACAGCCTACCTTGCGGTATTTCACCTAGCGTGCCTAGACTACTACTCGTATCTGTAGTGCGCGGCGCCCTAGTTATTCCAACTAACGCACCTATTAGGATAACTCTAGCTAGAGATAAGAAATTCTTAATGTTATTTAATGATTCAGAATATAACCCGCGGGCACGGCTTGATTGCTATGAAATTTTAAGAGACCATTCATATCTATATGATGGTATCATCAAAATCATGTCATGCGAATTTCGGTCCATTTCAAATTGAATTAAAACGAAAGCCAGTTGTTTGTAAAAATCAAGTTGAAGACAAAATAATAAAAGCGGACCACGTCGGGCATTGTAACCAAAACAATTGTTCACTCTCCGCCCGGGGCTGGAGAAAATTATAAAATATTTGGTAACATAAATGAAAACATACGAAGCGGTGCGGTTTCAAAAACGTTGGCAGTTGCAGTTGAAAATGTATCATAAGGAATGGTTACAGTAATAGGTAACTAATTAACTCTAAGTTTTAGCAAGTTATCCTATCTCGATATAATAACAACGAATATGCGAAGTTTCGGATACTAAATGTACCATCTGGAACAAAATGCTGGTACATTGACTTGTATCGAATAAATTATATCTAGGCTCGTATTTGACCACGATCTCGTCTGATGGTAAGCGATGATGCAATCTACGATGGACCACGCTTGCCTAAATGAAACCTGTTCACTCTCGACCTAAAAACAACAATAAAGTTACGTACGAACAAACTAGTATCACATCTTGAATCACAAATGTTTCCCTTGGATCTTTATTCATTCGTTTGTTTAAGTTCATGTAAAGCGGCCATAATAAGGGGCTTACAATCTTGTCTGAACTTGAGTATACAAGATCAAAACTAGAGGTATAATTTTGATCTTTATTACGAGGTGCAAAGGTTGGAAACGAAACATTAATTGAATTTGAAAGAATATATTGGGAAAGCTTTGAGTACTATAAGAGTTTCAAGTATGTATAAGTATATTATCATTTTTGTATATTTTTATGAGGTAAACAAACTAGGTTATAATAACAAATTTATTATATCTCTCCCCGTAGTATCTCCCACTACAGGAGTTTCTTATTTAAGATCATTCTTACCCTTATTTTATATACGTTTTGGTATACCAATATTTTTTTGGAATGTGTCATCAAGGAATCTAATGGTACAAAGAGAAGTTCATAATACATAGAGTGGGTGATTTCGTCTAATCCATTCCTAAACGTCTCCAATGTCTTGAGCACTCCATGCCTCTTACCCAGTCCTACTTTTACGTCAAAATTGCGTTCCGATGTTGAGAAAGCCTGATTTGTTGTTTTAGGCTCGGAAAGGTACCTTTTAGATTACATTTATGTAAAAGCTTTTGCTTTGTGGTTTTACCTCGTATTTAATGTTTCAAAGAAGTGTTTGAGTAAGCGTTGCTCACATTACGCAAATTCCAAAGTTTGTTTTAAAATGCTATATAATTCATGTTTATCTGTACATTTTGTTTCAGGTAATTTTCAACTTAAAACATCGGATTTGTTAAGAAAATGCAACTCTAACTGTTTTTTAAAACTAGGTAAGTAAACTTGTGTGTTTTAAAATAGACTAAATTTCCATATATACCCGATCCTGTCTATGATAGGCAATCGAGAACAGATTCGATTCCACCCATTATACTGTCCAGTACGTCTATTCAGAGGTCCATTATTACTAACTGAAGGTAATTGGGTTTAAATACCTTGGGCATTGACGTTCAGTGATGGCGACTAAATACAGAAAGCAGATTTACATTGATATTGAAATTGCTAAAAGTGATTACTTTCAACAGGGATACATTACATGTTGCTAAAGATCTTTACTAGTTCATGTTAAGCCTTATATAATGCTCCTTGCGTGCGAATTTGATCAGACTTTGCCAAGTTACTTATCTAACGTAATTATCTATCTAACTAGTATATATCTAATATACTATATAATATTCTAACTATCTAACGCAAATTAAAAAGATCCAAAATTAACATGATTATGATCGACTTCTAACTTACATGAGATATTTTTTTCCTGCTTTTAGCCTTACTGAACTCCTCAATATCAAAATTTAGCTTTCATGCTATATCTGTTTCAATTGATGATCAGAAATGGTGATAGTAACGTAAACAAACAGAATCGGAATCTCCGGGATTCCCCGAGATAGTGACGCAACGCCAACAGATGTTGCTAGACTAAATAGAAATAGATTTTTTTATTTCACCTTAATTATACCATTGGCTGTTACAGGCATGTCAATTTTTACATTATAAAACTTAAAATAAAATAAAACTAAAAATTAAAATTATTTATAATTAAAGGTATTAAACCTTTAATTATAAATAATGTCATTACAAAATACTAAAAACAAAACAGATAGGTGTAGGTAGGTCGATTTACAGATACTTAAAACAAAATTATATGTTACTAACTAAAAAGGTATGTCAAAACTAAATTATAATAAAGGGTGTTTTTTTAGAGGTATAGAGCTTTGGAATGGAATAAAACAAGGATGAATTTTTAAATTGACATGAATTTGACTTTATTCTAAACATTATCTTTTGGCATTATAATTTAAATATGATTTCTGGCATATGACCGCCACGGCTGGCTCGGACGTACTCTAATCTGGAGGTCCAATTTTCAATCACTTTTTCCAACATTTGTGGCCGTATATCGGCAATAACGTGACGAAAGTTGTCCTCCAAGTGGTCGATCGTAGTATGTTTATCGGCGTAGATTAGCGACTTCACATATCCCCACAGAAAATAGTCTAACGGCGTTAAATCGCACGATCTTGGAGGCCATTTCACGGGTCCAAAACGTGAAAGTAGGCGGTTATCAAACGTTTCCTTCAGTAAATCAATTGTGGCACGAGCTGTGTGGCATGTTGCGCCATCTTGTTGAAACCACAGCTCCTGCACATCATGGTTGTTTAATTGAGAAACAAAAAAGTCAGTAATCATGGCTCTATAGCGGTCACCATTGACTGTAACGTTCTGGCCAGCATCGTTTTTAAAGAAGTACGGGCCAATGATTCCACCACCCCATAACGCACACCAAACAGTCAGTTTTTCTGGATGTAACGGTATCTCAACATACACTTGAAGATTATATTGACTCCAAATACGGCAGTTTTGTTTATTGACGTAGCCATTTAACCACAAGTGAGCTTCATCGCTACACAAAATTCTCTTATGAAAATCGGGATCAACGGCAATCTTGTTTTGGGCCCATTCACCGAATCTACGCCTTGTAAGGTGATCGTTTGGCTTCAATTCTTGCACGAGTTGGATTTTGTAAGCACGCAAACCAATATCTTTCCGCAAAATCTTCCATAAAGTGGATAGACACATATCCAATTTCTGTGCACGATGGCGGATAAACTGATTTGGGTCTTCCTCTACGCTACGGTCTACAGCAGCAATGGCTTCTTCTGTAAGCACTGTACGACGTCTCTGTGGACGCGTATTATCATTTAAAGTAAACGTGGTGCGAAAACGGTCCATAGTTAGTCGAATTAATTGCTCTGATGGACGATTATGTTGACGGTAAAATGGACGTAGTGCGCGATACGTATTTCGAACAAAACCATTATTTTCAAAATAAATTTGCACAATTTGGAAGCGTTGTTCAGGTGTCAGTCTATTCATTTTGAAATGCCAAACCAAACTTAACTCAAATCACTTGACAGCTGACAAAACGGCCGCCAGTTAAAACAGTGTTGCCAACTTAAAGTTCTATACCTCTAAAAAAACACCCGTTATAATAAAATATAATGGTGGAATAAGTCAAATAATTGCGTCAAAGGAAGATTCTAATAAATTAAAATTCATAAACTCATTTAAACAATAAAAAGCATGTCTTTCAAAAAAACATGCTTTTTATTGTTTAAATGAGTTTATCAATTTTAACTCAAATAAATTTGATATGTCATTATTAATTATCGTTTAACGGCGCGTAAATTTTTTTAGTCACGTTCACGGCTTGGTAATTCATAAACCTCCGAGTCAGACCGAGAGACCGTAGACGGTGGCCCTCGTCCCCCACGCCTTACGCCGCCTCTGTCATCCTGATAACAGAAGTTCGTAGCACACTAAACCCTTCAACTTCCCTTAAGGCTGGTTTAGACCTATTAAGTTGTTAAGTGGGTAACTAAATTATAATTTAAATTTAAGTGACTTATATTTAAGTACATGTCCATACGTATTTAAGTAGTAAAGCTCTTTAGTTCACTCAATATGGACGCTCAACAACGTAATGCAGTCGTGAATTCTGTGCTTAAATTTGTTCTAGGTGAGGTTTTGGACGAAGTGAAAGATGAAATAATTAGGGAAATAAGAATACCCATAAGACTGTGGGTGAGAAATTCGATAAATAGAAGATATCAGTATGGCGCGTTACTACACTTATGCATTTAAATAATATTGTGCCTGTCCAAACTTGTCAAGTGACAAGCCCCGCCCACCAGCTTAACCGAAAAATAGACAAAATTCTAATTAATTTTTTCAGTTGTTAACTAAATTTTAACTTGCAACTTGTTACTAAATTCTGTGTTTACATGCAATTAATCACTTAAATTTAAGTTAAAATTTAGTTACCTACTTAACAACTTAATAAGTCTAAACCAGCCTTTAGTTCAGTGTAGACTGCGCTGACATAGTAGCGTAATGACAAAGCACTCAGCGATCTAAGCGTCAGACAAGCTGTTAGCATAACGAGAGTTGAAACTTTCTGCTTAATATATTATAAGCCTGTTAAAAGTAGTCATCTATATTGATTTACAATGTTTTTTTAATAAATTATATATACGCAGCTAGAAAATAACCAACGCATAGTAGAGAAAATACCCTTCAGCACATCAAATAATACAAATAAAGTGGTTTATTTCACTCAGTAATTACATTTTTAGGGTTTGGAATCTCTTTTATTATGTATTAGTCAATAACATACCTTTTTTTCGTTACTTACATACACGAGTGAAAAAGTCGAAACAGGATTTTCTGTTTTACTAAAAAAACTTTCGTGATTGATTTCAATCATTATTATAAATACGGGATTTATCACGTAGCGTCTTATCGATGTTTCGACTGACAATCATCATCATCAGCCGGAAGACGTCCACTGCTGAACATAGGCCTCCCCCTTAGATCGCCACAACGAGCGGTTGGTAGCCGTTTGCGCCCAACGGCTCCCCGCGATCCTTACCAGATCGTCGGTCCACCTTGTGGGGGGCCGACCTACGCTGCGTCTTCCAGTCCGTGGTCTCCACTCGAGAACCTTTCTCCCTCAACGGTTATCGGTTCTACGAGCGATGTGGCCTGCCCACTTCAACTTGCTAATTTTGAGAGCTATGTCGGCAACTTTAGTTCTTCTGCGGATTTCCTCATTGCGGATTTTGTCACGCAAAGAAACCCCGAGCATAGCCCTCTCCATAGCTCGTTGGGCGACCTTGAGCTTGGTCATGAGGCCATGAGTAAAGGACCACGTTTCATTGCCATAGGTCATCGACTGGCAATGTTTTTGCTCAATTCGTGAACCTTCGTCAGGGTGAGTGCGATCCGCTCCGAATAACGTCTCGCCTCGCACTGCGCGCCGCACCCCTCTGCGCGTGAGTAGACGGGTGCAGTGGTGGGGATTCCGTCAACGATGAGCCAGCGTGTTGACAGGCTGCGTCATCATCATTATCATCTCTGCTGCTCTCTTCGGTATTTCTACGAAATTAAAGAAACACGAGTTCTACGAACTACCGAAGAGAGCAGCAGTGATGATAATGGTGATGACGCAGCCTGTCAACACGCTGGACCATCTTAGACGCAATCCCCACCATTGCGCCCGTCTACTCGCACGCAGAGAATATAATACGGAGAAGAGACGGGACTTCTAACAAGAAAAGTAATGTATGAAACGGGCATGCTCGACTAATACCAACCTAATAAAAAATCAAGCAAGCAAGCAAACAGTTCGACACACCAATAGTGCCAACATGAGCATAAAATAGGGTTGTGCTCAGTAGGGTTTCAGATTTTTATCGATAATTTATGCTTTCAATGTGATATGCTAATTACTTGTTTATGCATTTAAAATTAGTAGATCGTCAGATAGTCCTTTATTCGTAAAAATATACACATTAACAAAATGGAAAAGGTACACGTCAGCATTTAAAATAATAGGAATAAGTACATATTGTATACATAGTGTAATAAGCTAAGTACAAAAGAAGACACTTGGCATTGGGAACAAATTGTCAATGTATATCTATATGCTTTTGGAGATTTTTTGTAGATAGCAAGTGCCAAGTTTTTTTCCTACTTTTGTCCAGCGTTTACCGTGTGACTTGCGGTTTTGGTTTCTAACTGTAGCAACAATAGGATTTTTAAACACTGTTGAATTAAGTTTGTCGATCAGTGTAAGTCATTTAAGAAGAGCTTTCATTTTAATTTTACTTTTTGCTAGTTTCTTCGGTAACTTTCTCTTGCGAGGTGTTACGTCTAGGGTTAATGTTGATATTGAAGGTACTGAAATACAAAATAAATTAAAATTAATGGCAATCATTTATGATGCATTTATTTCAAAAGTATGTAAAATTAAAAAGTTCAACAGTAAAGTAAAACACTCACCAGGGCTGCATGATCTCTTACTCTTAACGCCTACTGGGCCAGTGTCCTGATTTGACGTTGAAGGTACTGCAACACACGACAGGTAATGACCGTTATTTTTGAAAATAAATTCCAACCATTTATTATAAGATACTTAGTATTATAAATTAGGAGCATTTATTCCAGAGTAAGTATGATTTAAAAGTTCTACAGTAAAGTAAAATACTCACCACCACCACCAGTAATACCAGGGCTTCATGATTTCTTCCTCTTAACGCCTACCGGGCCAGTGTCACGAGTTGATGTTGAAGGTACTGCAACAAACTATTTCATTTATTTGCAACTGTTGGTACACACAGGAACACTTAAATAGTTAAGTTATATAATTTTTTTTAAAAAAGGCTTTTTTAAGTTCTATGCTAGACTGCCTTTCTATAATGTTACTTTTACACAACTAGACTAGACATAAAATAGCTTACCTTGTGTATAAATATGCCTACAATAATCATGATCTCTAATAGAGATATGTATTGTTTTTTTTGAGAGCTATATGCAATGGAAACTCCTTCAATTCGGCATCTGTCAGAGGGTTTTTAGAGTTTTTAGGGACTCAAGAGACAGGTCTTTATCGTAGTTGCTTTTTTTCTGGAAATCTTTCGGTATAAAATGCTTGCTACATACATATTTTATCTGATGAAGTTTTTCAATAGGCACATGAATCAAATCCTTATTTCCTGTTGCTGGTACCCAATGTCTACATCTGAAAATATAATAGTTACAAATTTAATTTGTACCAAGCCAATTTATGAAAACGGTTCAACATAGGTACACACACAGTGGTACCACAAACACAAACTTCTAGTGCAGCAAATTGTACTACTGCTAGGAATAGAACCTGACATCTGTGCCATTGAAATTCAGAGGCACAACCGAACCACTACACTACAATAGTCGATTTTTTTATTAATTAACTTCCTTTGATAAAATCAACGTTGAGTTCGAAATTATCGATAATTGACGGCCAACACTATTGTTTACCTTTTAGATTCAATAAATATTTGAAGACGAATATTTTGTTATTTAGACATAAATAATGCCTAGACATGCAATTAAAACGAAAGTAAAATCATCTTTTCTCACCGATCTTCATCCAGAGGAAATCTTGCCCTGAATATCTGTTTTTCACTGCACCTTCGACGTGTTTATACATTGCTTATATCGCATTTAATTTGACTCATCTCACTAAACACGAAAGTTTGTCTGGTTAGAAGGATGGTGGAGAACTACTCATTTACGCCGAAACTAACGAACATGAGCTCACAAAAACATTTTTTCACTGAAGTTTTCTGAACACTTGCTGTGGGAACTTGTGATAAGATAAGACCAAACAAACAAACAAACAAGCGAAACAAACAGTAAACTTGACCGCTTGCTATGCTACCCATGTGACAGGTGACGACAACATGGCGGCGAAGTAACCCGTCTAAGTTTGAAAGTTGATAGTTACCAAATGCGCATAGTGGATTTTCACGTTCTCTGTATTTGAAAGTGTTATAGCCGCCATTAAACTGAACGCACATTTCATACAATCGTTTATTTCTTAGGGAGTTGCGCTACTCTGCAGTGCGAGGCGAGACGTTATTCGGAACGGATCGCACTCACCCTGAAGGTTCACGAATTGAACCGAAACACCGAGAAGATGGTTCGTGATCAATCCCGTCTTTATAATAAGGATTTTCTGTTGCTTCTCTCGTGAGTAGAACACGATAAAAACCGTTTACCAAACAAATCAAATAAAAGCAAAAACTCGTTTTATACAAAGTACAAAGTCACACTATCTTCTACTAGCACTTTTTTCTATATGTTTATTACCCCCGCAAGCGATACGCTCATGAATCGCATAGAAATATCCGCTGGCATACCTGAGAGATTCCACAATCGCTCAATGGCCTTTCAATTATGTGAGGAAAATTGCTGAGACGTAGATAGGTGTTATAGTGAGAGTTCCATTTTACTTTTATTTGTTTCGCAAGTAGGGGATCTTGATGTTCAGAGTTTCGCAGAATCTTGGATTTCTCTAGAGACTTCAGTAAAGAAATGTTTGATTTAGTAGTTTTTGTAGTTTGAATGAGAGCTGCCAAGTTATCTGACAAAGTTTTCTTTTTATAGTTTATTGTAATAGTTCCATCTATCTCTGTTCAGTGCGACACTCTACCACTCCTGCTCGAAGGCAAGAAGATCGTCTTGCCAATGCTTTCTTTGGCGATCCCGACCGCGTCTTCCATCAGGGCTCCAGGTTATGGCTAGATTAGCCGACATATCGGGGTGCATTCTGCTAATGTGTCCCGCCCAATTCCAGAGAGACTTGGGGGAGACCTTTGCCCAGCAGTGGGACAATATAGGTTGAAAAAAAATTTGTAATGATTATTAAAAGTTTACGAAATACACATGATGAAGATGTTTTAATATTTTATGTTATGTTTTGATAAAATATCACTTGCCAAGCAACTCAATGGACCATTGACGCACACTGCGAAGATAATACATATATATTTTTATCTTACATTGGATTTTATGACGAGAACATCATCACTTTTTTGAATTGGACGTCGGACAGTGTCACAGTTTTTTAAAGATTACAAAGACACAAAACATACTGTAATTATTATTTTTTAAAAATAATAATTACAGTAGCGTCAATAGAACTGTATATTGATACCACGGTTTAAAACTATTATATTGTGCAATCAAAAGTACATACTTACAAAATTAGCAATCCCCGTTTTTTGTTTCTGCGGTTAAAAACTGACATAGCTAAGAACCAACCCCGTTAAACTAGCTTTCAGTTTGAAGACAATGTTTCGAATCAGTTTGTTGTCCTTCATCAGAGTGAGTGCGATCCGCTCCGCACTGCGTCTCGCAATGCACTACGCGCCGCAGCCATCTGCGTGCGAGTATACGGGTGCGGTGGTGGGGGTTGTTTAACCCTTTGTTTCACAGGCTATTTTAGTTCCTTTATTCATTCAATAAGCTAAGTCCGCCCGCCAACAAAATCCTCCGTCGTCCGAGACACGTTCTCGGAGACCCGGATGACGAAATCACCTCTGCTAATGCGGAAGGTGAGTCATCTATATCAGACAGAGCAAACACTTCACAGAAACACCGACCTCGACGGCGAGGTCGACGAGTCCCTTCAGTCGCCGCTTATACGAGGTACAGACATGTACCCGGGCGTTTCTCTCCTATCCCCATCCCGGCAACAGCCCAAGCCGAGGTTCGTACCTAAGTGGTGCCCTTGCGCTAGTTGCCTAAAAAACTTACAGGGCTGAGCGCCATCTGCGCTCGCCAAAAGTTCGGTTAAGCTGTCACGGCCTCAGAGGCCAACAGCGAGATTAGTCCATTCGAAAAAAAAAAAAAAAAAATAAGCTAAGTTTGTTATGAAGCGCGAAATAGAGCGTGAAATCGGTGAGTGCTCAGGAAAATGCGAACGATGAATCAATTTGCCAATATACGAGGAATTGCGACTCAGCAATGAAAATGATACGAGAGGATCGGTTCTTTTTAAGTTGCGAAGTCACTCACTCTCTCACACATTTTCTTTACAGAAATCGTCAAGATCTGAAAATCTAAATAAGAAAAGATCTAAATAACTGAAAAGTAATTTACTTGATCTTCTCGGTATTTTCGGTCGCTCTGGAATCTATGGGGGTCTATGTTCAGTATGATGATGATGACTCGATTTTTTGCTATTTTTTCTGATTCATGTTTACTTAACAGAAATGTCTCATTTTATCTCAAGTATAAACTTAAAAACCACCTACAGATAAAAACTAGTAGGTTATCATTTTCCATTTAACAACTGATATCTCTTCATCTAAAATGAAAAGTGCTGATGATCTTCGGATCGAATGACCTGATCTTCATGACACATACCTAAGAAGAACCCCAGTTAGACTTGCTAACTATTAAAATACCGCGTCAAAGTTATATACATCATTGTTGTGTTTCGGTTAGATATATAGATAGAAGATAGATAGAAAACGCTTTATTGTAAATCACACTTAAAATAAAAAACAATATAAAAACAAACGACAATACACGCAGAAATACAACTGGCGGTCTTATCGCTAAAAGCGATCTCTTCCAGGCAACCTTTGGATGGACTGGATTTCACGAGAACGTTATAGGATGGTAGCTGTTAATAAAAATAACTAAATATTTAATAAACAGTGTACTTATTAAAGCAAAATAAATAAATATATTCATATATATATGAGTACTCATCGATGGATTAGGTTATATCATAGTACATAAATATTCCAAACTAATAATAAAAAAGGCATATTATATAAACTACTATATAAGTAGGTGTAAATAGAAGGGTGAAATTAAAACCAAGAATAGCGTAAAGATACATGTAAAATATAAATAAATAAATATTGCTGGACATTTCACACAGCGCTATCTAGCCCCAAACTAAGCAGAGCTTGTATTATGGGAACCAGATAACTAATAGAATATTTATATAATTTTTTTTTGTAAATACATACTTACAATATATAGGGAAACAACCAGACCCGGAACAAATATTTGTAGATCATGCAAACATTTGTTCAGCGGCGAGAATCGAACCCGCTCCTGCGTCTCAGCCGGCTATTCGCCCACTGCACCACGGAGGTAGTCGTATGTGAAAATAAGAAATTAGCATTGTAGTGTAGACAGATGTATAAATAGAACTCTTTGAAAGATGGGAAGGAATTTGGCAGTTCTAATGTGTGGAGGAAGAGAGTTCCATAGACAGATAGCTTGTAAAGTGAAGGATTTATCATAAAAGTTAGAAGAGTGTACAGGAGTTTTAAGTTGCAAAGTCTCAGAGGAGCGCAAGACTCGAGGAAAGGTCGGTTGCCGGTGATATTACAGGCACATGAGGCTTTACACCTGTATGCCTCAAGTTGATGGACGCAGAGTAGTATATCGTAGGACACGTTTCTAAGATGCATACGAAGCAATACTTTGTAATAGGCAATGGTTACTACATCATCTTGACTTGTTTTATCTACAGGTGGTATTAAATAAGTTTTTTTTGTTGAAAAATTACTTTTTCAAACAAGCTTTTATAAAATTAATAATCAGAACTGCAAGCAGATTCAAATAAGCCCAAACGCGCGCACGGCACGCCGTGGAAACAATCCTATCAAAAATTTAATTTATATGCACAACGTATAGGCGTTTTGGCCGCTTCCATATTGGGTTTTACAGCAATATCCTTCTCCTAGATAGATTGCTGACCAAAGCTGTTGACGGCTATCTCGCCAAATTACACAAGTCAAAGTCGACCAAGGCACACTTTTGTTAAAATTCAGCTGTTAATGACTTCAGAAAATCAGAAAACATCCTCCACCATCTTGGATTTATAGTATACTAGCTGTTGCCAGCGGCTTCTCACGCGTGGTTTGCTAATAAAAAGTTGCCTATGTGTTAATCCAGGTTGTGACCTACCAAATTTCATTGCAATCGGTTCAGCTGTTTCGGCGTGAAAGAGTAACAAACATCCATACATCCATACATACAAACTTTCGCGTTTATGAGGGCTGCTATTTATGTATCCGGAATAAAATAAAATAACTATCATTGACTGTTAAATATGGTTTTATTGCTTTTCAAAATATTCGCCATGATGATCAATGCACTTTTGCATTCGGTGAAACCAGTTTTCATAGCACTTTTTTCAATCGGAAGACGGTATCTCCAAAACATGATTTTTGAATGCCTCAACGGCTTCTTCTCGGGTTGAAAATCGTTGACCACGTAATTTATTCTTCACGGTTGGGAATAAAAAGAAGTCGTTGGGTGCCAAATCAGGGCTATATGGCGGATGACCCGTTAATTCCACCGTTTCACCCTCCAAATATCGGGTCGTTTCACCCGAAGTGTGACAGCTTGCATTGTCGTGATGGAGAATGATTCTGCGTTGTGGATTATTCTTCCTGATTTCTGCAAAGACTTCTGGCAAACAAATGGTCGTGTACCACTCTGAATTAACAGTGTAGTGTAGTAGCCACGTGTCCATCTATACCAAAAAAACAGGCGACCATTTGCTTCAAAGTGCTTTTCGCACGAGCAACTTTTATTGGGTTCGGCTCATGTTGGAAGACCCAAACTGTTGACTGTTGCTTAGTTTCGGGGTCATATGCATAAATCCAGGATTCATCATCTGTGTAGATATTATATACAGCTTTTGATGCACCACGATTGTATTTTTTTATCATTTTTTTGCACCAATCGACACGAGCCTGTTTTTGATCTATTGTCAAGTTGTGCGGTATCCAACGCGAACAAACTTTTTTTGCAGCTAAGTGTTCGTGTAATATCTTATGTATACTCATCATACTAATGCCCAAGATCACCTCTATCTCTCGATATGTCACATGACGATCTTGCATTATTAGTTTACGCACTGCGTCGATGTTTCGTGGCACAACAACTGATTTAGGCCGACCATCTTTAATTTCGTCCGTGAGCATACGACGTCCACGATTAAACTCACTAAACCAGTGATACACAGTAGTCTTTGATGGTGCTTTATCCCCAAAAGTCGAACTGAGTTGATCGATACACTGCTGTTGAGTTAGACCACGTCGAAAAAAATAAAAAATCATCGCACGAAAATTTTCTCGAGATAAATCCATTGTGATAATGACACGCAATTTTTGAAATCGCGCCACACAATGCAAACAATTGACAGACGGACGAAATAACCTGCATTCTACAGCCAAAGAGTTCCATTTTCAAACGTGATAATTTCTTTTTAAATATTATTTATGCAGTGGCCAGTTCCGGATTCTTAAATAGCAGCCTATGTATAATATTAAGTAGGACTAGCTGACCAATCCGCGGCTGCGCACGCGTGGTTTGCCAATAAAAAGTAGCCTATGTGTTAATCCAGGTTACGATCTAAGTATATACCAAATTTCATCGCAATCGGTTTAGCCGTTCCGGCGTGAAAGAGTAATAGAAATAGAAATAGAAATATATTTATTGTGACCATAAAATGTTACATAGATGAGTTGTGTCCCTGTTTCCCAGAAAAGCGTAAGCTGTGGCCTAGGAAACAGTTCTCTCCTGAATTACATGATATAAATATTACAGTCTACTAGTACATGAACAAAATTACAAACAAAGAAATGTATTGTTGGATAGCGCACATGCTTGCATGTATGCATCAGTGTTTAAGTGAGTGAAAGCGTGGGTCATGTGTGTGAGTATGTGGGTGTCTTGTGTGTGTGTATATGTTTGTGCATGTGTAAGTGTGTATGTGTATGATTGTGTGTATGTTCAAGTTGTAAGTATTCTATACCGGCATAATCAAACGTGTCTAACCATTGCGTTAATATGCCTTTTAATTGGTGATTACTATATTTAGATATATTCAATTTAGAATCAAGCTTTGTATATAATCGAGATGCGTTATAGTTATATTGTCTACGAGCCAGAGAACAAATCAAATTGGGAATAGGGTAACGTTTAATTCTTCTTTCGGGTAAATTTAAAGTTGGAACTGTGAAGCGGTGATATCTGCGAATGCACTGAAATATATATAATTTACGAACACTAAAAACTCTAAGTTTTCTATACAAGAGATTTGTAGGATACCTGTATGGCATGTTCATCATTACTTTAAGAAGGACTCTTTGGGCTCTTTCAACTTCCAACATGTATGTTTTAGGAGCACCTCCCCATGAAGTAATGCAATAATTTATGACGCATTGCCCCAGTGCCTTATATGTTCTAATTAATAGATTATCATCAGCTACAACTCTGAGATTTTTAAATATGTATATAAGAGATCTTATTCTTTTCGCAGTGACAGTCAAATGTTGTTGCCATGTTAGTTTCTGATCAATAATAACTCCAAGATATTTAATAGATGTAACTCGCACCAGCTCATCACAGCTACATGGAATTCTATGCTCCCCAAGCGTGTTGCAAGGATGTGTATGTATTGTCACATTGAAATTAGAGGGACTAGATGCAGCAGACTTGTGAAAACATACATATTTGGTCTTCGCAGTATTCAAAGAGAGTAGATTATTCTCCAACCAACTACTGACTGCGCATAGACCTGTTTCAGCCAGTTTTTTTACACCATCCCAGGATTTATCATGGAATACAAGTACAGTATCGTCCGTAAACATTATAAGATCTGCACCCTTTAAATTCATTTTGCACAGTACGTCAATGTAAACGAGGAATAGTGTAGGTCCTAGTGTGCTACCTTGGGGAACCCCATATGAGCAGCCTGCATCATCACTATATAAATTATCAATCCTGACTACTTGAGTCCTATTACTAAGGTAGTCCCTGAACCAATTGATGGGCGATCCTCTTATACCTAAATTTTCCAATTTAGTTAAAAGTATCGGGATTGAAACAGTATCAAATGCCTTTTGAAGATCAAGGAAAACACCGAGACATTTATCGTTATTATCAAGATGAGATGAAATAAGAGTTGTCAGTTTTAGAACAGCATCATCTGTTGAGCGTCCCGTTCTGAATCCAAATTGGTTTTCCGATAATAACCCCTTACTTTCTAAGTAATTGACGAGCCTCTTATTCATAAGTTTTTCTAAAATCTTTGAAAAAGTAGAAAGCAGTGATATTGGTCGATAATTCGAGGCGAAGGATTTATCTCCTGCTTTGTGAATAGGGCAAACTATAGCTTTTTTAAATTCATCAGGAAATTTTCCGCTACTAAAACTCAAATTACACAAGAAACTATTTGGTAGAGCAAGCTCACTTTTTAATTTTTTTATGAAATTGGTGGAGATGTTGTCTGAACCAACTGAATTACTATTTTTTAATTTAGTTATTAATATTATAACCTCAGATGGGTCAGTTGGTAATAACATCATGGAATTAAGCGGAGTAACTGATTCTTTAGCATTAATTGATAGCTCAGAGTCACTTAAACAAAGCTTGGATAGAGTACAGTTTGCCAAATCTCTACCAATAGTGGTAAAATACTTGATGACACAGTTTAAAGAGTCAAGCGAGGGTGACCTGGATAATAACAGTTCTGTGGGCGATGATTTTAAACGATTTTGGTTACAAACCTCTTTTATAATTTTCCATGTTTCCCTTAAATTACCTAAACTACTATTTAACTTGTTTCTATAATACTCTTGCTTAAGGTATTTTATTAACTTATTACATATGTTACGATATTTCAAATATTTAGTTTTAAGTTCTTTGTCTTCTGATAATTTATTAGGCTTAAACTCGCCTTTGTACATGTCCATTTTGTAAGCTATTTTTATCTGTAAATCTATTTGTGTACAATAAAGAATAACGAATAAAGAATAAAGAATTTAACTTGTTTATACAATTTATTTTTTTTACGTATTGATTTAACTACTCCTACAGTAATCCAGGGTTTTAATGACATTCTTTTCCTAGATATTATTTTCACACTTGAGTTTGTTTTGATGATTTCCTGAAGTTTTTTTACCAAATAGTTTGCTGCAATATTTACGTCCTTTAACAAAAAATACTCATTCCAAGTGTCAGAGTTGCCCAGTATTTTGCTAATATCCGCAAAATTTGTAGTCAGTTTAGAAAAAAATAGGTTCACTTCTTACAATGTCAGCATGAGTCATAGATAACAATACCGGACTATGGTCTGTTAGCTTTTCGAAAAAAAAGTGTCTACTTTGTTAGTGGTTTTCACCATAAAGTGATCCAGACATGAGCCTTTTCGGGTAGGATAGACGATTCCTTGTTGCAGACCAAATCTAGCCATTATATTCATATATTCAGCAACATGACCAGTGACTTTGTCTGGCATAATATTCATATTAATATCACCAGTGAAAATTATATTCTTATATTTAATATCGTTAAGAATCTTTATAAGTGACTCTAGGTAACCTGCTGGGTTGCCGAAACTGGGTGGTCTGTATGAACACAATATGCAATTATCTTTTCCAATGTCTAGTTTAAGAAGGCTCCCTTCATTAAAATCTGGTTCTGTTACAGTTGCAGATATGGATCTTTTTATATAAACAACAACGCCATCGTTTTTGTTGATGTTTTTTGATGTACTATACGTGGTATAATTGTCAATACTAGGTATTGACTGTGGGTTATTCTCGGTCCAGCATTCAACCAAAACTAAAACATCAATATCCACACCGGTACTGGATATAAAAACGATGAGTGAGTCAAGGTTACAAAAAATGCTTCTTATATTGACAGTAAGAACATTAAGAGCACGTATATGAGTGGCAAGATTTTTTTAGCAATCCCTTGGATCATGAACCAGTGACACTGAATATCAGAGTGGGCATCAAGATCCTCCACAACGTTGCTTATATTACTAGACATGATAGGTTAGTGTTTTAGTAGAGGTCCAGATAGAATGGCACTGGTATAGTATATTGATATACACCAGGTAACAGTACGTATTATAAATGACGGCAAAAAGGTGTAATATTGGTAACAATAACTGTTGAGTTATAAATATTATAAAGGCAATGGTTTGTGTAAGACTGAAAAGTTCAATGTGATTGAGTGGAAAGTGTGTAGGTAGTGTTGACAAGTATTAATTCTAAACATTTTAAAAGCACCATGTCGTACGTAAGAATAAGAAAACAAGGCACGTCCAAGAAGCGCATGGCAGCTGTAGAGTTGAGTCATTGCTTTTTCTTCAGCCTCTCCAGGTCGGTTTCATGGTTTACACGGACAAGTGGCATATTTTTTTTCATTCGAAGGTATATATTCCCATTTGAACTCCAGCAGTACGCGTAGCCTTGAGTCTTGGCAAAGTCTCTTGCCAAGTAAAAGAGACGCTTTGCTTTTTGGGTCAGTGACTCTGACACAAACAAGGGTTTCGGCGCCCCCTCTATCTTAGCATGCCTCGTGTTGAGTTTATCTTCCTTCTTTTTTCCTTTGTTGAATTTCCTGACACAGCTTATCAGGCATTCCTTTTTCAAAGAACTTACAAATTCAACTACTACTGGGTTCGTAGATTCGCCTTTCGTATTAACACGATAGATATCAGCGATGTCTTGTTCCCGTATATTCACGTCAAGTGTAGTTCCAAGACTTGTCATCATATCGCAAAGGTGAGTCTTACCCTCAGTTTCCTTGAGTCTAGGTACATTGCGCAACTCTACACAAGAATTTCGAGACTTACGTTCAAGTAGCTCCACTCTGCTCTCCAGGACCTGTATTTGCTTGTGGTTAGCTTCCCTTTCGGACTCCAGCTTTGAAATTTTTTCTTGGAATGCATCATGTTTCTGTGTCAGATACTCGAGAGAGCCAGCTAAATCACACATATCTGACTTAAGAGATACTATCGAAGCCTGAAGTGAACTGAATTGTTCATCACATTTGGTGGACATATTAGCAAAGAGCATTCTCATTTCAGCTACCGCAGACTGTATATCGCCAGCATCAAGGGCACTCTCAAGTCTGCGTTTGGCTCTGTCAGAGCGAGACGTCGGTCGATCTTCATCCTCCGAGGTGTTACTGAATGCAGTCTCGGGCTCCAGATGATGTCTTAAGACAGTCTTTTCTTTGGGTTTTAGAACTCTTGCTGGTTTACCATGCGTCTGTTCGGATGTTGAAGGTGGTGGACTTTTTCTTAGAGCCATGTCGGAGGCGGACCTTTACTAGTAGAAAAAGACTGATAAACACCCGAATGCACCTTGCTCTTTAATTTTTCAAGGCGCTGTCACAAGTTTTGCTGGTATGGTAAGTGACGGTAGACTTATGAAAAAACGTAATGCTTACACAATGGGTATTAAATGATGAATATCTTCTTAATCCTTAGATATTATCCTTCACCTTCACTTGTGCACTTCACTGTACTTTACGAAGACCGAATTATACACTTGAACTTCTTCTTTGTTAGGTTTAAACAATTTTTATATTTATTTTTGGAGCAGCAAAATAAAAGGCGCCTAGTACTATTCGCTCGAGGCGGAGAGATGACGGTACAGTAACAAACATCCATACAACCATACATACAAACTTTCGCATTTATAATATTAGTAGGATAACTTGGATTGTCCCCCATATTATGGATTTAATGTGACGTTGTATTAGTTTTCGTGTTCGCCTCAGCAAGCTCTTTCATTTGATACCCATACCGTGGTAGTGCAGCAAAAATAACTAGTCCGAAACCTTGGATGATCTTGGATATTGGAAATAGAATGACGTCACATGGCTAAACATGCACTGTCATCCAAAGTAATCGTGTATACCACATTTCAGCTCAATCGATTAACGATAACTGTTTTAAAATTCAGTTGCAAGATTCCACCCGGACAAACAAATATAAATAAATAAATAAATATTGCTGGACATTTCACACAGCGCTATCTAGCCCCAAACTAAGCATAGCTTGTACTATGGGAACCTGATAACTGATAGAATACGTATATACTTTTTTTTTGTAAATAAATAATTATAATACATAGAGAAACAACCAGACCCGGAACAAATATCTGTAGATCATGCAAACATTGGTTCCGCAGCGGGAATCGAACTCGCTACCTCCTGCGTCTCAGCCGGCTATTCGCCCACTGCGCCACGGAGGTCGTCAATATACATTGCAAGTTAAATAAAAGCTTGTAAAAAATAATAACCGGTTTTCAGACGACTAGTCTACAGTCATTTCTTGCAGTCCTCCACTGGCTGTTAAAATATATGAAAACGTAGAACCTATGTGTGTTGTATGTAATAGTATTTTTTGTTTTATACCTATATATATATATATATATATTTGTTATATTTCTCATATATATATTCTATATGTATTAGTATTGTTCTAAGTTAGCCTTTAGTTTAGTTAGTCTAAGTTCAACCTTTTTTGTTACCTCTGAGGTTGGCAGGTAGAAAATGCTATTAGCATTATGCCCACCTTTTGTACATGTAATTTGTATTTTTGTGCAATAAAGTATTAAATAAATAAAATAAAATCGATCCTTATTATAATGCCACAGATAGACAAACAGACACATAGGAAGACGGAGGCGTCAAACATATACCTTACACCCCTCTTTTATGTCGGGGGATGAAAAAAGCTTTTTGCATGCACAAGTAGTTTCTATACTAATACAATTACTAGAGTATCAGTGTTTTTTTTAACTCTCTAGACATTTTTTATCAAATGTTTGAAGAGTCTTAATAAGTTATGTAAATTTAATTCATAAATAAATCGTCTAAGTTTGTTCACTTTCGTAAAACACTGTTCATTTCTTTTTTTACCCTCCGTTAGTTCAAACATAATCAAAATCCTGAATAATCATTAAAATCAATGTAAAGATACTCTCTATTCAAAGGATGTCTGGAAGCCATTGCTAACTTTAGCGATAAGACCAGTCATTATCCTTACAATTGTTGGTTAAACTTTTTTTCTTATTTTGTTGTTGTATTTAGCTTGTTTTTATTTGATGGGATATTTTTTTGAGTGAATATATAATAAATAAATATTGCTGGACATTTCACCCAGCGCTAACTAAGCAGAGCTTGTACTATGGAAATCAGATAACTGGCGGAATACTTACATACATTTTTATTTGTAAATAAATACTTATAAAATATAGAGAAACAACCAGACCCAGAACAAATATATGTAGATCATGCAAATATTTGTTGCGCGGCGGGAATTGAGCCCGCTACCCCCTGCGTCTCAGCCGGCTATTCGCCCACTGTACCGCGGAGGTCGTCAGTGAATTATTTATTTGCAGAAAAAGGGTGTAAAGTAGTTGTCATTAGAATATTTGTCAAGATTTTAAAACCATCTCAAAAATATTCAAGCCTAGGCGGACCTTTCTCTTGATACGAGGCTCCACTATCCAATTGTGCTACCGGGCTCTGTCACGTCAGGGTCTAAATTAGCGAAATGATTCAGATTACGACTAACGGCTAACGGCACTTTAGTGATAGAAATCTGAATCATCTCACTAATTTCGATTTCACTGTTTAACATGGCGATTATTTAGTATTTTATTTCTAAAAACTCTTTAACTAGTGGTTCGCTCCGAACTGTGATCTCACTAGTCTCCCATAAAAACAAACAAATATTATTTGTAATCTTTGATTATGATATTGTCAAAATATTGCTACGAATTGCACAACTAATTGGCGTGACCTGCAGTTTCATTCAAATTACAGGTAACGGGAGTTCATGTAAAATTGTTAATTTTTTTTGGAGTAGAAATTGCAGTTATTCTGTCTTTCAGACTTTTCCTTATATTTGTGCCGCTAAAGCTACACGCATACCAAATTTCAGCATTGTGGGTCACTGGTGTACCCTGTTAATTTTTTCAAAGTTCAGTTTTTATTATGGCTACTAACTCAACACCTAAAAGATTTTACTAAAAATAAAAAACAGAGTACATGTACCAACGAAGACCTTTCATTTGACAATCCATTTGACCTAATAGTCTCATTTGAATTCTTTTTACCTCTCTTGAACCCCAATATCTCAACCCCCCCCCCCCCCCCCCACAGTTTAGGCTCATTTAGTAATACCAAAATTATGCTAGCACTACCTACCTATGTATCAAATTTCACGATGATCAGATCAACGCTTCGAAAGTTATCCTTGGACAAACAAACATACTCGTACATAGATACAACGCCGATTTGCCCAAGTTAATTTAGAGATCTGGCTTCGTTCGATCAACTATGTAAATAAAAGCACTTCAATAAAAACCATCTATGTAGTATGTAGTTTTAGAGCATGTTTTGAATTCTATCATTCATTTATCCTTCATCTAAAATCACTGTGGTCGGCATTTCCCGACTTAATCCTTAACTTAATCACAAACGAGTGAAAACTCACGGGGGAAAAGGCTTTTTGCTGGTTAATTCCCGTAATCCAATTGTGACCTACATCGGAACTCACCTGTTCCGTACAAAATAGCTGAACTTGTCACTGTAACAAATTCATTGGACAGGTTACTTTATCTACTGTGAACATTTGTTGTACAAAAGTATACTTGGTAAAAATACATAGTATGTTTGCTTTAGCAGGGCAGATGCCGATATAACCGCCGTTTTTGTGCTGCAGTAGAGGGCCGTTCGTGCAATTTATAATATGGGCCCCAGAGATCCATTACACAATAAGTTTAAATAAATAAATATTATAACATTCCCTTGTCAATACATCTATAAAAATCTAATGTATGTTCACAAAAGTATTAATTTGTTTACGAAAAATAGCGATCATCTTAATTTTAATACTGGAAATAAAAATAAACTCGCTTTTGCCACTTGTAGACTCCATAAAGTTAGTAAATCGTTTAAAGAGCAAGGTGTACACTTTTATAACAAACTCCCAAGTGATGTACAAAAATGTCAATTACCAAATTTAAAAATTTAATTAAACAAAATCTTTATAAAAAGCCTATTAGAACATATCGGATTATTTAGATGATAGAAAAGCTTGGGATTGAAATTGCTCCAACTCGTTCAAAATGTTACATTTTACACGTAATTAATTTTCTTTATTATATTGTATTCTAAAAGGATCATTAAAAAGAACAACCAGCCTTGTTTCTTGGCTTTCTTTCCTGGCTTGGTCGCGAAGGAACAGGCAGTAAAATTGACGTTTCAAAGTGATCTTTGTGATTTTAATGAATAAAAAGATTTTGGTTTTTAAATAAATTGCATACCTGCATGTACATGCATGGCGTTTTTGTTTTCTATTCCGTTATCTATACTATCTATAAAAAACCCGTTACTATGTTTTTTACTATCTATATGAAAGCAAAAAGACTCGTTTTGTCTTAAAAACATGAGTATCATCATCATCATCCACAGCCTGACTTCACCCATTTTTGGGTATAGGCCTCCCCAAGTTTGTGCCATCCACCACGATCCTGCGCTAGTCTCACCCACCGACGGCCCACGACTTTTACGATGTCGTCCACCCATCTCGCTGCTCGCCGTCAAGGTTCATGACGTTGGGATTCGAGTTAAGGAGCTCAAATGGTCTTGGGGTGGACACTTGGCTAGGCGTGGTGATGACAGATGGAGCAGGACAGTGACTGAATGGTGGCCGAGGAGTGTGTATAGAAGGATAGGACGACCATGAGTATAATTCGCGAAAATTTAAAAAGTTCTAATATTAGTATAGATAGTATGGATAACGGAATAGAAAACAAAAACCCCATGCAAATACGCAGATATGCAATTTATTTTAAAACTTTTTATTCATTAAAATCACAAGGATCAGTTACATCGGCCGAAACGTCGAGGTTAGTCAAGATTATAATTTTGATATAAATCTGTGCGCGAAAAGACCCGTTTTGTCTTAAAAACATGAGTATATTAATATTATAAAGAGGAAAGATTTGTTTGTTTTTTTTTATACTACTTATATGGCAAACGAGCATGCAGTCCACCAGATGTTAAGTGGCTACTGCAGCCCATGGATATCCACATAGAATTCAAAACAAGCTATTATGTTGTCTTGATCTCTATGTGGATACGTTGCCATACTATAGGACTTAGTTTTTATGCCTATGTGCCAGTAATTACAGGAACATACCATTACCATCTAACCGGAACACAGCAGCACAGGTACTGCTATTTGGCGCCAGATAAAAGTAAGGCGGTGGTGCCCACTTCCTCGAGCCCGTTCACAAAAGCTCTACCACCAGTAAATTTTGTTTGTTTGTATTGAATAGGCTGCGAAACTACTGGACTGATTTAAAAAATTCTTTCACTGTTGGGAAGCTACTCTATTCCTGGGTGACATAGTACTTTTAATTGTAATACCCAACTGCGCAGAAGGAGGGTAATGTTTTTATTGAAAAACTACGCGTGCGAAACTGCGGATTTGTCAGCTAGTGTAAAATATAGAAGAAATATTGTTGCCGCTGAACCAAATTGAAATATATTCAGATCACTATATCTAAAAGACTACTATGTAGTTATAATCATCATATCAACCATATGACGTCCACTGCCTCCCCGATGGATTTCCAGGGCAATCGATCTTGTCCAGCCGGCACCCAACGACTCCCAAATGTTATCGAGTGGAGACCACGCACTGTAAAGCGCAGCGTAGGACGCCCATAGATGGAAAGACGCCCTATTAAATAAAATAAATAAATATTTCTGGACATTTCACACAGCGCTATCTAGCTCTAAACTAAGCAGAGCTTGTACTATGGGAACCAGATAACTGATATAATACTTATATACTTTTTTTTTGTAAATACATACTTATAATATATAGAGAAACAACTAGACCCGGAACAAATATCTGTAGATCATGCAAACATTTGTTCCGTGGCGGGAATCGAACCCCCTACCTCCTGCGTCTCAGCCGGATATTCGCCCACTGCACCACGGAGGTCGTCTAATAAAGGGAGACAAGTAATTGATCGAGCGAAGGGAGATCTCTATTGATCTCTCTATCAGCATACAGGTTGAGAACAGGTCTTATGCCATTAAAAATGTTTGCGTTCTTAATGCGGAAGGCTGACACACCTAATTGTGACACATGTGGAGTGGTGGAGGATGTGCACCATTTATTGGTAGAATGTGTCCGCTTCCAGCGAGAAAGACAGTCACTGGTGGCGACTTACAACTTGAACAGATTCGACGTGGGTATCTTCATGAAATCTTAGCTAACCCTACGAGCAAGTACATATTAGGCGTTTTGAAGCGCGCGCTTTGGTAACGCGCGTTTTAAGAATAAAGAGGTCGGTTGAAGGTGTACACATGCAAGCGCGCGTTTCTGATCAACCGCGCGTAGAACGCGCGCTTTGAGATGATCGTTCAAACGCGCGTTGGGAGGGCGTCAGCCGCGCGCTTCGAGATACATGAGCCACCATTTTTTTGTACATTTGAACGCGCGCTTTCGTGTAGAGTGACGTATATTTACCAAAATGGAGACCGAGCACTTCGATACAGACTTATCTATTGACGAAATTCAAAAGCATCCACCTATATAGGACATGGAATGTCTTGATTAATAATTAATTATTTAAATAAAAAAAAGTAATTATGAGGAGATAGTTGAAATTTTCAGTGATTGTGAAGACTATTTGGAATATTGGATGCACCCAAAATTCTCTTTGCGTCTGCCGTCGTCTTTTATAGCGACGGTATAGGAGCCACACACAAACAACCACTGCGACGTCGATTTCCGAACTGAGCCAGCATTATGGACACCTTGGTTAAACGCAGTGCTAAGCGCGCTGTATGTACGCTATTAACGCGCGCCAAACGCAACGCCGAGCGCTTAATGTGTACTCGGCTTACATCAGATGCAGCTAAGGAATAATTTAGTGCAAGAAGTTACGCTGTATTGCAGATTCAAAGCTAGTTATGCAAGTATACCTTGCTTTATGACAGTCAATTATAACCTACTGTATAACATCTTGGGGAGGAGCGTGTAAAACCTTTATATTAGCCGCAGAAAGGGCACAAAGAGCAATCCTTAAGATATCCACTTTTCGTCCCTTTCTCTATCTAACCAACTTATTATATAAGTCGTGTAAAGTTCTAACAGTTAGGCAGCTATTTATACTAAACATAGTTTTAAGACAACAGAGAGCACTTCCCTATAGCACTGAAAGTACTAACAAAAGACGAAAAGATATCGTCCCCACTAACAACACCCCAGTTAAGCATGCTTTCGCATCCAGATTTATAATGTTCCTAGGACCACTGCTGTACAACAGGCTAAATCGTAAATTGAGCATCCACTCAATGAACTTTTCAAACTGTAAAAAAGCCTTACAATCTGCTCTATCCAATCTCTCTTACGAGGAAACTGAGGAATTACTAAACGTAATAAAGTAAGATTTTAAAGATTATATAGTACGTAAACTCATACCTTCCATGTTTACACTTAGTTTATTAGTTATTTTTATTTTTCTTCATTATGTAAAAAGATTCTAAGTTTTGTTAATTTGAGTATTCATAAGTTACGCTAGTCCAGCCTTTTTCCTAGTTCAGGCAATGTATAAAATCTTACCTATAGTAGATATTAATCCCTAATGTTAATCTTAGCTATATGAAAAAATGAATAAAGATTTATTTATTATATTTATAGTGCTGTAAGTCGCTACAAGTGACATACATAATAAATAGATATAACCGTTTTTTTTAAGTTAACCCGTCAAGGATCACACCTATACATTTTTGTATGGTTGTGGTTCCGGACTGATTAACATAAGATCTAGTTCGTAATATTTGTTTGTTTTGTTTCACTTTATTTGGTTTGCTTTGTAACTTTGATCTAATTAATTCTACATACGATGGGACCGACATGTATATTTATAAAGGTCCTTATAAAAAATTGAAATTAAAAAAAAACTTTGTCATATCGGCGTTGTAAGTATGCATGTATGTACATATGTTTGTTTGTCGGCGGATAACTTTCGAAGCGTTTATCCGATCATCGTGAAATTGTTATACACTCGTAGATAGGTAGTGATGGTACAATTTTGGTGTGACTAAATGAGCTAAAAATGTCGGGGGGTTGTTGAGATATTGGGGTTCAAGAGGGGTAAAAAATATACATATACAAATGACACGTCAATGGCAATGGCGACAAAAGGTCTTTGTGAGTACATTTCGACACCGTTTTTATTTATAATTTTAACGTTGTAGTTTTTGACTTATTAGCCATAATAAAAACTGAAATGTGACAAAATTCACAGGGTACACCAGTGACTTCAAAGTGCTGACATTTGGTATGCGTGTAGCTTTAGTGACACAAATATAGGGAAACGTCTGAAATCCAGAATTATTGCAATTTCTACCCCAAAAAAAAAGTAACCAATTAACATGAAATCTCGTTACCTGTAATTTGAAGTACTAATTATTAATGTATATTATTAATGTAATTTTAAGACTGTAGGTTATATATAAATTTGTTGGGTATTTCGTGGCACTATTTAAATAGTCAAAGATTAGGTACAAATAATATTAGTTTAGTTAAGTTTTTATGGGAGACTCGCGAGATCTCAGTTCGGGGCGAACAACTAGTATATTTCTATAATACCATTACAAAAGATTGTGAAATTCATTTCTTACATAATGTCCACTTCAATAACGGTTCCTAAAATATAGACGACATGTACTTAACATGTCGTCTATATTTTAGGAACTTTGAATATACAATATTTAGACATTACTTTTTTAAACTTAAGATTTTAGAATAGGATTATCCACAATACTCATGAATATTCTTCTTATTTCTGTGATCAAAAAGAAAATTTCCTTATGTAGTAGATTTCGAATAAACAACATACAACATATAATACAACTATATAACATAATAAGCTATCATGATTATGAACATTATTTGTACTAAAAACAGGATATTTACCATGATTTGTGAGTTTTAGAGTATCCCGATTTTTCGACGTAGTTGCATGACGTTTTCTACGTATTGCATGCGCCATGATCACGGGTAAACAGCAAAAAGTCTTTGCAGGTGAATGGTTATTGGCACATAACGATCTACCCTTTTTAAACGACTTCAAAAAAGGAGGAGGGTCCACTGGGCACCTTCTAGCGTATGCCACTCACATTTGGAGCGAGGCCGTTGAGAAACACGGAGAAGCGCTGGCTGTTTCTCTTGACATCTCAAAGGCCTTTGATAGGGTCTGGCATGATAGCCTTATTAGCAAGTTTCCATCATACGGTCTGCCCACTAGTCTGTGTGTCTGGATATCGGACTTCTTGAGGGATCTTTCGATACGAGTTGTCGTTGAAGGCTGCTCGTCCGATCAATTGGCGATTAACGCCGGGGTCCCACAAGGGTCAGTACTTTCCGCAACTCTGTTCTTGCTGCATATCAATGATCTGCTAAAACCCGGTACCTTTGGGTATGCAGACGATAGCACAGTTATGGAAAGCTATACATCTAGTGCACAAGCCAGTAGAGCGCAGATTCAGTCACTCAGGGAGGCCATGTTCGAGCGCTTAAACTTGTCCTTGAAGGCAATCTCCGACTGGGGTGATGCCAATCTGGTCAAGTTGAATGTGAATAAGACCCAGGCGTGTCTGTTCTCCGCAAAACGAAGTCAATTTAATCTGACTCCTACTTTACGAAATGTATCAGTGCCGATATCTGACCACCTCGAGCTTCTTGGTATCACATTAACTCCAACTCTCAATTTCGGCTCCTACATTGAGTCGAAAGCCCAGTTGGCTGCTAAAAAGCTTGGTATACTCGCAAAAGTGAGGCACTACTTCACACCGGGACAGTTGCTCAACTTGTACCAAGCACAAGTCCGATCGTGTTTGGAGTACTATTCTCACCTCTGGGACTGATCAGCGAAGTACCAACTTGAAGCTCTGGAATCAATTGAGAGAAGATCCAAGAAGCTCATAGGCATCGATGAGCTAGTTGATGCAAGGCGCCTCAGCCTGGAGCATCGACGAAAGATTGCTAGCCTCTCGGTTTTTTATTGAGTACATTTCGAGGAGTGTGCGGCGGAACTTTTCAACCTGATCCCACCATCTCCTTTCTATCAACGGACAACCAGACGCAGATCTGCGGTGCGCCACCGCTATATGATAGAAATACCTCCCATTCGCACAAAGCGGTTCTCTTCGACCTTTATTATGCGCACCGCCAAAGAGTGGAACGACTTGCCAGAGTCTGTGTTTCCTGATAGCTACAACCTGGGTATCTTTAAGTCGAGAGTGAATAGGTTTCTTCTAGGCAAGCGTGTACCATCGTAGACTGCATCATCGCTTACCATCAGGCGAGATCGTGGTCAAACGCAAGCCTACAATATATATATATAAAAATAAAAAAGGAGATTCTTTTTTTTTATTTGTTACCTCAGAACTTTCAACTGATATACTTTCAGAGTAGTCCCATAGAAATTTCATCGAAATCGGTTCAGTAGTTTGGTTTTTACTGTTATCTGAAGTCGGTTATATTTTTGTTAAAAAGTTACTTGTTCTCAGTCTCTTGCAATGAATGAATTTTCTAATACTATTACTATTGATACAACAACATCAAATATATAATCATAAACACATTATTACCGTACAAGCATGGAGAAAACTGTTTTAAGAACAACCCAATTCGACCATGAGAAAAGATGGAATAAAGCAGCATTTAATGTTTGATCATTCATGCACGACAGTTAAATTCATAAATTTTCGTTCTGATATAGTTTTTCAGAAAAATGAATCGAATCTGCTCAATATAATATATTTTCGTAGTGTTATTACTCGAGCCATTGATTTGCGAAACGAAAATGCAGATCCATTTATCAGCGCCTAAAAATTGGATGTTATTATAGGTTCAGTTGCAGGTATTTTCCGATGAAAAATATATACGGCGAGGGACTTCCGTCCAGGCTTTCATACCGTTATTATGATTAACTTGTTCTTCCTAACAATATATTACGGCCTATTTTTGTACAAGTTTAGACTCGTCAAATAATTTATTTGATTAATATAGTTAAATAAATAGTACTGAATATTTCACACAGCGCTATCTACTATGGGAACTAAATATACCATATAAACTGATATATAATACTGTTACGAGTTGGGGGCTCGGGATAAATTAATAAAAATCAATCTAACCAAATTAACACTTTTATTCAACACTGAAATGGTAAATACACGAACGTAATCACAAGTAATCACAATACTATCGCACAATAAACCATTAAAAGTCACCGAAATGTTCGCTCGTATAGCCAAACCCAGACTGACTCCTCGAGCGTCTCTACGCACTATTTATACCGCGCATTATTTCCAGTACCTTCTCGACGTTTCTACTAGTTACTAGAAAAGTGTAGGTATATCGACTGTCTACTATTTCTTAATCTGTGCAACTGTAGGTAAAAACGTGGAATTTAGGTATATTCAATACCAAGTATTACCTATTCTATGACACAGTAGATAAAACTTCGAGAAGCTGACTATTTCTTTACTATTACTTATTCTGTAACAGCCTCAGCGTAACAATACTTATTTACTTACATATTTTTCGTCAATAAATGCAAACAATATATCTTATTGTGTAAAATAAAATATTTATGTTTTGTTAAATCTTTGTTCAATTTGAATCATAATATATTATTTTAATTTACTTTTATAATATTTTCAATTTAAATTATTTTATTTGTAATATATTATAAATTAATTATATAGGTGATTATCTAAAATAAATGAATAAAATACAATTTTTTTCTGATGTACGTACAGTATAGAGTTCAGCTAATCTAATCTAAAAACATCTAGAACAAAGATCTGTAGATCATACAAACACAAGCTCCTGCGTCTTGGCAACTACGCTAACTGATGAGAAGCAGAAAACTACTCGTATGTTAGCGTAGTTGAAGCTATTTGATCTCAGATTCATTGCATAACACAGTCCAATACCTAGGACAATGTAATAGGCGGTAAGGTGACTGGCAAATTTCCAAGACCATTATGCACTGATTGCGGAGTTACTGCTTGAGGGAAGAGCTGGGGTTTATAGGGTAATTTAATCGTATACGTATGTAATTCGATAGCTCTCAGTTTAATTAATAATGCCAGCTGCGCATTTCTTGTTTAAATTAAAAATAAAGTATTAATTTACTCATTTCAATCACAAGGATTACTTTGAATCGTAAATTTTACCCGCTGTTTCACCGCGACCAAGCCAAGAAAGAAACAATACTGATTGTTTTTATTTAAAAGAAGATAAATATAGATAATAAATAGTCGATTGCAAGGCAATTGCAACCTGAACTTCGGCTCGCACATCGAATCTAGGGTCAAAATTGCTGCTGTGAAGCTTGTCATCCTAGTTAAGGTTCGGTGGTACTTCTCACCGGGACAGCTGCTCAGTCTCTACAAATCACAAGTCCGCTCATGTATGGAGTACTGCTGCCATGTCTGGGATGGCTCGGCCAAGTATCAGCTTGAAGCCCTCGATTCGGTTGAGCGACGTGCTGCTAGACTCATTGGTGATGACTCACTAGTGGAAGCCAATTTACACAGAGCACAGACGCCGAGTAGCCAGACTTTCAGTTTTTTACAAGATACATTTTGGTGATTGTGCGCAAGATCTTCATGCCCTTGTCCCTCCTTCCCCTTTCCACCATTGGACAAGCAGACATACCGAGAAGTACTACCCATACCTGATCGGCATACCACCTTGCCGTACCAAACGATTTGCTTCAACTTGTCTTGTTGGCACAATTAAGGAGTGGAACTCACTTCCGGCATATGTTTTTCCAAACCAGTATAATCTTGGAGTCTTCAAGTCCAGAGTGAAAAGGTTTTTTCTAGGCAAGCGTGCTCCATCTTCGATGACACCTTCACTTACCATCAGGTGAGGTAGTGGTCAAGCGCTTGGCTATCATCAAAAAAAATGTGAACTGATATTTCAAAATTGACATATTAATAGCCTTCAAGAGACATCGAGCTACGGGGTTTTATTATCAAAATAGTCAGCCATAGTGTAATAAGCTTTCTTTATTAGATTTTTTTTATTGATGATAGCCAAGCGCTTGACCACTACTTCATCTGATGGTAAGTGAAGGTGTGATCGAAGATGGATCACACTTGCCTAGAAAGAACCACTCTGGACTTGAAGACTCCAAGACTATACTGGTAGATTAGTTTATACATGATTGAAATCTATAAATTGGAAGCTAATAAGCGCTTTCCTGGAGTTTATTATAAAATCTCACATAGAAGACTCATTTTATTTTCTCTAAACGAAACATGGGAATTAGCAGTTTCGTTTTTTTTTTTGCTTTATCATCATCGTTCATAGCTCGACTTAACCCACTGCTGGGAGGGTTCTTCCTCGCGCTCAAACTTTTCAGCCTAACTGATTAGTCCAACAGAAATATTATTCCTTGTGGTCAAACTGCTGGGGTAGATAGGTCAAACGCTGACTGCTTGCGTAGTTATAAAAAACCTATCTGATTTACGCCGCCGTCCTTATTTGTTCACATAGATCCTGTACATAAGGTTCCCTGGAAGAGATCGCTTTTAGCGATAAGGTAAGGTCGCCCATTGTACTTATGATTTAAAAGTGTATTTTCTATTATATGTTTATATTTAATGGTGAGCAATAAAGACATGATCTAATCTAATCTAACGATCTACTGCCATTTAGTACACATTGTAAAACTAATAATTTTAACGGCATAATGAAGAAAATAATTACCTATGAACATAGGGTATACTCGATGAACAAATATTTTGATTTACAATTACAGTTTGTGTACTTAAGCTTGAATGGTACATAATTGAATGTCTTTATGTAAACAAGTAACTCTTTAATAAAAATATAACTGACTTAACCAAACTACTGAACTGATCTTGATGAAATGTCTATAAAACCAATATGAAAGTATACACTTTCAAATAAAAAAAGAATTTTCTAGATCGGTTGACATGTGACGGAGTTCTGAGGTAAAAACATAAAACCGAATTGCGTTATTATAAAATTTGAGGGTTTTTGGGATCCCATCTTCAGATCCTGACTTGGTGACAACGGGACCACCTGGGAAGTGTACCCTTTTAAGCAAAAAAAGAATCTGTTTTTTTAAACAAAAAATTGAGAACCTCCTTCTTTTTTGAAGTCAGTTAAATAAATAAATATTGCTGGACATTTCACACAGCGCTATCTAGCCCAAAACTAAGCAGAGCTTGTATTATGGTATCCAGATAACTGAGAGAATACTTACATACATTTTTTTTGTAAATACATACTTATAATATATAGGGAAACAACCAGACCCGGAACAAATATATGTAGATCATGCAAACATTTGTTCAGCGGCGGGAATCGAAGCCGCGTCTCCTGCGTCTCAGCCGGCTATTCACCCACTGCACCACGGAGGTCGCAATGCTTTTCCTAGTAAAAAGGACCGAGAATTATTTTTCCCGTAACTTAATAGTAATGAAACAGGAAAATTCCGCAATAAGGTACTAGTCAATCATAATTCAGATCAAATCCATCAAGAATTCTATCTTCAGTCCCCTGAGGCACAGCGTATTTTCACGGAAGAAAATGTGTTATTTTAATAATTTCGAACAAATACTTTATCATTAATTTTATAGCAAGTACCTATAGTAACTCATTATTATAAATACGAGATATATAGCGTTTCGACCGACAATGTTGTTCAATTCGTGAACCTTCATCAAGGTGAGTGCGATCCGCTCAGGATAACGTCTCGCCTCGCACTGCACGCCACTGCCCTCTGCGCACGAGTAGACGGACGCGGTGGTAGGGATTGCAACAACACCGATAAACACCAATATAACACCGATAACGTGATAAATCCCGTATTTATAATAATGATTGAAATCAATCACGAAAGTTTTCTAAGTAAAACACCTATAATAACTTTTATATCTCGTTTAAAATATCGTATAAATTGTAAAGTTTAAACAGCATGCCTACCTATTAAAATACGAAAACATTGTCTGCCTTTCTATTGCAATACACTGCCAGGGTTCATGTGAAACAATCTACCTACTACCTGTAACAACTTCGTCACTGTGTGAAAGCAATAAATATACTGAGTATTGAGTATATTTTAAAATGACATGTTGCAGAGTTTTACAAAGTGTCACGAGAAAACTCATAAAAAATACTATTAAGGCGAATATAGTAGCTGATTGGTCTAATTTGGAGGCTTTCTCCTCAGGGAGGAATCAGTTTTATGTGCTCAAAAAAATATATGTCATTTATTGACCTTTTATCTGCAAAGTAAACACACAAAAAAGTTCTACCTGTTTATTTACTATGAAAAAAAAAAAAAATAATATGTAGCCGTTTTCGACTTTAAATTTGATTCAACCTCTAAACGACGTAAAATTATGTAATTTTTTTTTTCACCTAAATGACCAAAGACCATACCTTCAAGTTGTACAAATGATGCTGTGCTGCGACGGTCTTTCACATGGCAATTAATTATTTTAAATATTTCTGAATAATTAGCGGGCGTACCCTTAGAATGTGGTTGCGCCGGCGACGGGCGGCATTGTACCACTGACTGGCGTACGGGAGGGTTGTGCTCGTCTGCCTCAGACTCGCCTATTTGCTGGTCGGTTAGATGCGTGTGGCGGAAGGTGCGTAGCCGAAACAATAGCTACGCCCATTCGCTCAAGGTCATTGGCTACGGTTAGCGCCTTAAATTAACATAATTCACACAAGTTTAGCCGCAGGCTTAGTTTGTCAATAAAAAAGTAGCCTACGCCTCAATCCAGGTCATAATCTATCTATATGCCGAATTGTTGATTTCTATCTCCCTGTCTGTTTGTTAAAACAGAGACAGAGTAACTTTAACTTTAAAATGTATGATATTAGTGTGTATAATGTCACAGCCAAAACTCATAACCGGTCAAAACCTATTTTGTCTGGGAAAATGCAGTCATAACTAGTTTTAACTGGTTTTTGACTGTACTATATTATAATTATAACGAGTGTGTATTGCATACTATTTTGAAGAAACATCGAAGGAATACATGATATCAGAATAACTAATAATAATAGTAGGCAACCTTAATAATAAAACGAACTCTTTCATGTAACTTAAGTCTTAGTGTTTGCACTTTAGAAGTTTAGAAACGAATAGATACTTTTTGCTAGTTTAAAAATTGTCTGCTTGAAACAATAAAGGCAATTCACAAATCCTAAAAGCTCCACCATGTCAAGCAGTAAGAGATACGAGATACTGAAAATCCTCTTGGCTTCACTAGTCTGTCTCTTGGGTGCAAGGTAAACCAAGCAGTAGGGACACAAAACCTACACCGAAAACTGCACTCAGTCCAAGACAAAAGACGATAAATCTTTCATAGTTTACGATGTGTGAGCACTCCGACTAACGATGAAATACGATCCTATATAACTGCTATACAAAACAAACTATTCTTCACCTCCTTGCCTTGCTAAACTAGTCTCCAAATACACGTAATAGAGTTGAAATTGGGTGAATGATAGTGATGTCTTACTAACGACTTTTTTATAGGACGTGTGAAGGATCTATATTGGATGATTAGTAGAAGAAAGCTTTCGAATGGGTCGTTAAAGGTTATGTTTGTCGGTGTTTTTGTAATTTTAATGGAGGTAATAATGGAAAGACTATTCTTTTACAGAATATGCGAAAACCAGACACTGACGACCTCCATGGTGCAGTGGGCGAATAGCCGGCTGAGACGCAGAAGGTAGTGGGTTTATATGTTTGCATGATCTACATATTTGTTTCGGGTCTGATTGTTTCTCTAATATTATATATTATAAATATGTGTTTACCAAAAAAAAATGTATATAAGTATTATATCAGTTATCTGGTTCCCATAGTACAAGCTCTGCTTAGTTTGGGGCTGGATAGCGCTGTGTGAAATGTCCAGCAATATTATTATTATTACCAATTTATTTTAAATTTTATGTAAATGTACAAAACACCAGCAATAAAATGATGAATGTAGATGAGGATTATGATGATGGAATGTATATTGAAATTGTCCTAATGACTTCTTCAAATGTTTAAATAAATAAATCAAAAAATTAAACAACCATAAATTTAAAATGCACAAAAGATGTTTAAAAAAATTACACTTTTTAATGAATGACAATTACTGAAAATTCTTTTTTTATACCTTACAAGATAGACATTACAAAAGTTAAAAAAAAAAAAAAAAACAAATAAATATATGCATAATGTGTAGTCATATCGCTCAACAAAGCGATCTCTTCTAGACAACATTTGGATGGCATTGATTAATGGAATGCCCGAGGTGTAAAAAGGATATCCCACTAATATTATAAACGCGAAAGTTTGTACGGATGTATGTGTAGATGTTTCTTACTCTTTCACGTCGGTCGTAACGGCTGAACCGATTTCGATGAAATTTGGTATAAACGCAGATTATACTTTATGTTGACGAACCACGCGTGCAAAGCTGCTTGCAGAAGCTAGTACTTAATAATAAAAGAAGAAAAATTACTTAACCATATATAATTGTAGATAAATATAAACCATATCTAAATATGTATATAAAACAAAGTCAGGCTTGTCACACATTTTATAACTCAAGTACAGCTGGACCGATTTAGATGATCATTGATTTGTTGGATTTGTTTCCACCAAAATATTTGAAAATTCACACAAAAAAACTTATGACGAAAATTCATTTTCCCATACATGGTAGCTAATGATGGCCGATTGACACGATTCTACTGGCGACGTACATTGGCAGCCCGCGTCATATGCATGTCAAGACAGTACCAAGTTTGCCGGGTCAGCTAGTCTTTATTATTATTATTATTAAGAGTCTGTAGTGTCCACCCAGTCCACCTGCAGCGCAAAGGCCTCCATTCCTTCTCTCCAGTCTTCTCTATTTTGGGCTATTGAGGACCAATCCTGTAAATGGCCATCAATTTCGTCCCTCCATCTTTGCCGCGGTCAGCCACGAGGGTTTCTCGTTTAGAGGCGTCCACTCTGTGGTGACTTTAGCCCATAACGCATCCAACATGCGGCAGACGTGGCCTGCCCAATCCCACTTCAGTTTACCCGCTTGTTGCCCGACATCCGCGATTTGCGTTTTAGAGCGCAGTATACTGTTACGTATGCGGTCTGTCAGTCTGACTCCCAGAATACTACGCTCCATGGCTCGCTGACAAACCCCGAGTCTGGACTTTTGCAGATCAGTCAAAGAGCAGGTCTGTGCGCCGTAGGTGAGGATGGGGAGAATACACACGCCCATGAGCTTCCGTTTCAGAGATAAAGGAAGTGTACCTTTCATTAGCTGTTTCCTTAAGTCATTACTAAAAAAATTAATTAATTACTTAAGTCGCATCCGTTGTCTGTGTTACCTTAGATCTTTTAATCTACTCAACGGATTTTAATGAAGTTTTCAGCAATAGATAAGGTAATAGATAGGGCTTTTTAAGAGAAAGATTAATATGTATAATACATACATAGTAACTGCGAAAGTAACTGTCTGTTTGTTAGTTTGTTTGTTACCTTTTCATAACTAAACGGCTGAATGGATCGTAATGAAATTTGGCAAGGAGATAGATTATCCTGGGGAAGGGCATAGGCTACTTTTTACCCGAATGCGCAAAAGGAGGATAATGTTTGTATTGAAATACCACACATGCGAAGCCGCGGGTGGGTCAGCTAGTATAAAATAAATAAATATGTACTTACATAATTATGTCATAGTAACAATACTAAACATCAGATCTATTATTAATCACGACTACTCATGGAGATAAAAGTTTTTTATCTAGTCTTTTCTTTTATTTTAAATGTTTGCATGAGCTACAGATATTTGTTCCGGGTTTGGGTATTTTTCTATGTATTAAAAGTATGTATTTACAAAAAAAAAGTATATAAGTATTCTATCAGTTATCTGGTTCTCATAGTACAAGCTTTGCTTAGTTTGGGGCTAGATGGACTGAAATGTCCAGAACTATTTATTTATTTATTTTCTTTTAAATTGAGTCTATGGTAAGGAACCATCGTCTGCTTCTTAATGATTAATTTTCAGAATATCTCCATACTGCCTAAAAAAACTAACCCTAATCCGGGAGGTATCCGAATTTTTTTTTCTTATTTTTTTACACTCATCTTCATGCCAAATTTCAGTTTTAATGCACTAATCGTCTACGAGAAATAAATCGGCTGTAGCTGGACAGACAGACAGACGGATTTAAAGAAACCTTATGGGTTGCAAGTTCGACTATGGATCTCTACATATGAAATCGAATAAAATCACCAAATAATACGAAATTGGCGTACTCCGCTTCCTCATAAATATATTCTTAATCTCATATTGGTTACTATACCTCCATCAAACATTTTTATTCTGCCAACCGAAATATTTTTAGGGGAAAAATGAATATTACCATATTATTTACCCATGAAAAATGCGTATCCACGGCAAACATTTTACCACGCGTGACTATCGATTACGCGAGATTTATGATGTGTCATTTTGTGACGCTGAAAAATTTCAAAATATATGCGGAAACGGAAGAGATTACAGTGTCGGAAAATACTGAAAACAGTGACTAATAAAGGAAGATCAGATCGGCTTATCATCATCCATAGCCCGACTTCACCCACTGATGGGTATAGGCCTCCCCAAGTTTATGCCATCAAATCAAACAGATAGTCTATAAACGACTTAAAAAAACCGGCCAAGTGCGAGTCAGACTCGCACACGAAGGGTTCCGTGCCATTATCTATTTAAACGAGCAAAAAAAGTTGTATGGGAGCTCCCCTTAAAAAATTGTTTTATTTTAATTAAATATTTATTTTGAAAGGGATTATATAACTAAATATTCTGTGAACATGTCAAGCGTCTACCTGTTGTCGTTATCAATATCGAACTAAAACGAGCAAAAAAATCACGTTTATTGTATGAGCGCCCACCTCAAATATTTATTTTAATTTGTGTTTAGTATATGTTGTTATAGCGGCAACAGAAATACATGATCTGTGAAAATTTCAACTGTCTAACTATCACGGTTCATGAGATACAGCCTGGACACACGGACAGACAGCGGAGCCTTAGTAATAGGGTGCCGTTTTACCTTTTGGGTACGGAACCCTAAAAAGCGCCTTTAGTAATAAGTTTGCGTTGCTCGTAAAGTGCCAACAAGTATAAATTGCCATTAAATGGACACTTGTTTATATTAATAAATATATTGTATTTTGATTTGATGTGCCGAGACATGGACGCTCACGCAGTAGGCTGCGTACAGGTTAAGAGTTGCACTGAGAGCCATGGGGCGTACGTTAGATCGAGTTCCAAACGTCGAGATCCGTAGACGAACGAAAGTTCATGACGTAAGGATTCGAGCTATGGAGCTCAAATGGTATGGTGGTGATGACAGATGGAGGAGAGCAGCGACTGAATGGTGACCGAGGAGCGGGTGTAGAAGTGTAGTACGTCCGGCAGCGAGATGGGTGGACGACATTCGCAAATGTCGCGGGCCGTCGTCAGTGGGTGAGACTAGCGCAGGATCATGGTGGATGGCACACACTTGGGGAAGCCTATATCTAACATTGGGTGAAGTCAAGCTGTGGATGATGATGATGATGATTTAATATGAAGTTGATTTATAGCCGGTTTATATATCCGTAGGTAACCAACAACGTTTCACATTGATATGACACTTTCCCAAATAGAAACGAGTCGTTATCGGTTACCGACAGATATAGAAACAAGCCAATAAAGATCGATCGCAACAGATTATCGTTTCACATAGTTCAACTGTTTCGTGTGAAAGTAGGTATTCTATCTGTAAATAAAATCATTATTCACACCGCCTACTAGACAATGTCAAATTATATGTCATGTAAACCTCACCGAAATTTAAATCCCTACGGCTGAGCCGGAAGTAAAGTTGTACTGAATTTCGTTATACCCTCGCGGACATAATGTGATTTGAATTTGGAACCTCGTTTGTATTCAAATTTCAACCAAAGAGACCCGCACAATAAAAACTTATTCGTAAATCAAATTTATCTCTGCACAGACTGCACCAACCTAGATTTTGTTTTTATAGTCTCTCAGAAAGTGTAAAAAGTGTAGTATTCTCTGTAGCTGTCTGCATCTTGGGCGTCTCTGCACTCAGGATTCTAGTAACTCCTTCGCTCCGCTCGTGAGTTAACTCTAGCACCCCATGTTACGTTCCGGATTTAATATAGCGCCCGTGGCGCAAGACACTGCTTTATTCCCTCGTTAAATAATCTACTAAATGTTTATCAATTCGGTGACTTTATAATGTTTTGATAATAATCTTTTCATGAAATACAACAATTAAATTTAACAGTCATTTAAGTTATGCCTGGAGCTATCTCCCTATGTCGTAGTATAAGTTTAACTGGTTGTTTATAAGGGCTTTTTGCGCGAGGACTTGTCTTGTCCTTTGAAGAAATGTGTATACTAAATGATTTTTTCTAGATCTTTTTCGATGGTAGCCAATTATGATTGACTGTCTTTGTAACTTAATGTTAATGTAATGTTTATTTTAACATTGCTTAACATATTTACAGGTTGGTTAGGGATAATGAGATAAACGTGGAGAGAAAACAAAAAGTAAATTAATTTTGTCACGTTCCGTGAACCATTTATTTTCATGTTTAATTTTCCGGGATTCATTTGAATATATTTTTAGCCGAATAAATAATATTCCAAATCAAATTATGGCAAAAAGAGATTTGTTTTATTTTTTATCAACTTAATAACTGCATATTATTGGGACGATGAAGTCGAGAAAAAAAATTGCGATGTGTATGGACCTAGTGCAGTGTCTGTGAGAGTAGCACAAATTTGGTTTAAGCGTTTTCAATCCGGAAATTATGATGTCAAAGATACACGTCGCTCTGGTCGTTCTATTACGGATAAAATTGATGCCATTTTTTAAAAAGTGGAGCAAGATCGGCATATCAGTAGTTACGACGTAGCTGAAGAACTGGGAATTGACTACAAAACAGTTTTGGCGCATTTGAAAAAAACTGGTAACACAAAAAAGCGCGATATTTGGGTACATTACGAGCTCACTAAAAGAAACCTAATGAACCGTGTACTCATTTGTGATTCTTTATTACAACGTAATGAAACTGAACCATTTTTGAAAAAGCTGATAACTGGTGATGAAAAGTGGATTACGTACGACAAGAAAGTGCGAAAAAGGTCATTGTCAAAGGCCGGTCAGGCTTCACAGACTGTGGCGAAACCCGGGTTAACTCGCAACAAGGTGATGCTGTGTATGTGGTGGGATTGGAAGGGCATTATTCATTATGAGCTGTTACCACCAGGCAGGACTATCGATTCTGAACTCTACTACGAACAACAGATGAGATTAAAGCAAGAAGTTGAGAGAAAGCGGCCGGAATTAATCAACAGAAGGGGTGTGGTTTTTCAACGTGATAACGCTAGACCTCACACATATTTAGCCACTCAGCAAAAATTAAGAGAGTTTGGCTGGGAGGTGTTAATGCACCCGCCGTATAGTCCTGACCTTGCACCTTCAGATTTCCACCTGTTTCGGTCTTTTCAGAATTCTTTAGGCAGTGTCAGGTTAACACCACGAGAGGACTGCCAAAACTACTTGACGCGGTATTTTGATCAGAAGCCCCAAAATTTCTTTAGCAATGGGATCATGTCCCTACCTACAAGATGGCAAAAAGTTATCGAACAGAATGGTACCTACATACTTTAGTTAAATGTAAATAACTATATTATAAAATGTTTTGAATTTTCATAAAAAATGCGAATAAACTTTTTCCCCAACCTTATATTCAATAGTAGCAACTTTCCTCGTAGCAAATTACATTTCGATCAGATCAACCATGAACAAACTAAAGTGTAAAAACGTCGATTTGTAGTCTTGATGTAACGACAAGTGACCTTTGTAAAAGTTACAAAAAAAAAGAATTTATTTATTTGAACAAAACACACACATACAATTTTAAAAATCGAACACAATAATTGTCTTAGTGGTCGGTTATTTTCCAATGGTGGGGCACTATATTTTCTCACACGAGTAAATTAAATTTTCAGGTTCAATTGTTCAGAAAATAAAACAACTTTTACACATCATAGACGCACAATCTTCTTGTCAGAAAGGATAAACTCTTCATTCACTCAAGATTATCTTGTTGGCAAAGTGAAGGATCAGTAAGAAGCATTTTCAATGTGGAGAAAACCAAAAATCACAATGTTTAAGCGATAATCTAAGCGTAGGTGTTACACATACCTACCTTCACTCAATTCCCGAGAGCAGAACAAGCTCCTGACGTCAGTGACGACACTATTTGGGGTTAGCAGGATACTAGCGTTATGTAGCTAGCTTCTAGCATACCTATTTAGTACATGCTGAGCTGACGCCAGTTTGGCATGACTCAAATTTGTAATTATGATGGAAGTTGAGTCAATATTCCTGATTTTTTTTTTATTAACCCGTAACCCTCGACTTCTGGAATGATCTACTTATCCCTCTATTTACACCTACCTACTTCCTAGAGCCAGAAGTCAAGATCTGTCATTACTTTTGTGTATTATTTAGTCCAAGTGTCGTGTCAAATAAATGTTTTCATCAAATTAATTTTAATTTTATTCATTTTAATCTGCGGCTATATTTGGTAGAGTTTATGTATCTGATAGTGGCTGTTTATATTAAGAAGAATTATTTATACTCGTAAAAGCCATTAGGTAACCCATCCCTATCTAAACAGTCTCGGGGGGAATGGTAATTAAAAACATGTCATCGTTTTAAAGTTTTAATTTTTTATATAGACCAGGGAGATTAACCAATGTGTCCTGCCTATTCTCACTTACGGTTCGAGACATGACCGGCCGCACACAAAGGAATACACGTATAAGTAAGAGTAACTCCATCCTGTAATTGGTGCACGTATCAGAAATGTGTTTATGACTATCGTCATAAATCTGATAACTGTTAGTGTATCTTTAAATAAATAAAAAACCGGCCAAGTGTGAGTCGGACTCGCGCACAAAGCGTTCCGTACCATTATCTATAAACACCCTTAAATATTTGTTTTATTTTAATTTAACTATGTATTTTTAAAGCGAATATATAGCTAAATATACTTTGAATATTTCAAGCGTCTACCTGTTGTCGTTATCAATATCGAGCAAAAACGAGTAAAAAATCACGTTTGTTGTAATGGGGCTATTACCCTTATATATATATTTTGTTCTGTTTTTAGTATTTGTTGTCATAGCGGCAACAGAAATACATCATCTATAAAAATTTCAACTGTCTAACTATCACGGTTCATGAGATACAGCCTGGTGACAGACAGACAGACAGTGGCGTCTTAGTAATAGGGTTCCGTTTTACCCTTTGGGTACGGAACCGTAAAAACGGGGCAATGGAGCGCGCTATGCTCAGTATATCTATATCTGGGTCACATAACCCAATGTCGAAATTTTAAATCGCACAAAGGTTGTGGAGTTGGGTATGCGGATCGCAAGCCTGAAGCGGAGATGGGCTGGACACTTGGCTAGAAAGGATGTCGGGCGTTGGATGAAGGCGATAATTGAATGGTTGCCGAGGGATGCACGGCGACCAAGAAGCAGACCACCCGCCCGATGGTCTAAAAACGTTATGCCAATGGATGGGACTCACAAGAGATCGGAAAGAATGGCGTAATAAAGAAGATGCCCAGGGTGCAGACGGGCTGAAATTTTGATGATATGTATTGTAGTCTTCATCCATTGGACGTCCACTGTTGAAATTAGACCTCCCCTATATATATTTCCAAAGTGACCGATCTAGTGTCCCAGCTACGTTTATCAGGTCGTATTTCCATCTCTTTGTTCTACGCTGCGCTTTCCAGTGCGTGGTCTCAACTAGAGAACATGCCCCATCGGCCGTCACCTTCTTAAATGTGGAGCTGGTATAAAATTAAAATCGTAACATCAACCTGTTACAGCGTTTATAACTGAGTTTTGCAAACGACGTCATTATTAAATGGTTAGGCGAAGCGGAAGGTTCGATATCGTTAACAATTGAGCTGACTCGGAAGTACAGAATAAGGTATAGGAGTAAACGTTTTGTTCGTTTCATGCTTTATAACTCTGTATGACGTCTTGCTTTTGTATAAGGGTTTAAATGTGCTAAAATAAACCCTGTGACTAAGATATTAGATGCTAGTTTCGGTTTTCCGTATTCACATTCGGGTAGGTACTTGAAGATTCATAAAATGGCGTCCTAAAATATTGCGCATTTTATTCAAATTCTTACAGTTGCAGTTTGTTGATGTGAGACGAAATCTAGAAAGGTTTTACCTACCATTTGTTCCTTAATTTACGGGTACCTTGTTTTTCCTAGCAACAAGTTACGCTATAATGTGGCTCGACGTAGAAGTTTTCAAGCGAGGAGGTTTTAGACACTCTATTGGCAAATAATTCTACTGTTTCTACGTAGTATTATTGGTGACAATGGCGAAGCCTAGACTTCATAGGAACTAAATAAATAAATAATGCTGGACATTTCATAGAGCGCTATCTAGCCTCAAACAAACCGCTGTCTGTCTGTATGTCTGTCACTAGGCTGTATCTAACCGTGATAGAAAGTTGAAATTTTCACAGATGATGTATTTTGTTGGCGCTGGGCTCCCATACAAATGATATGATTTTTTTGTAGTTTTTATAGATAATGATACGGAACCCTTCGTGCGCGAGTCCGACTCGCACTTGGCCGGCTTTTTAATCATCGCAATAATCACGAATTCGAATTTACAACCTACAACCTTCAGCCTGATAAAGGAACGTAAAGCTATATTGTATTTGGGCTGAAATTTTCCAGACACATCGAAAACAACCCGAATTTATTTGGATGACTCAACGGCTCAAAACGCCGTTAGCATCTCATTATTTTCTCGTAATTTTCTATTTTGGAAATTCAAATTATTTTTGTTCACTGATAATCACTGATGACTCTAAAACATGAATCGGCCTTAGCAAGTAAATTTGAAAATAGAATGAGCCTCATTGCATCCATAATAAGCTAAAATAAACAAAGAAATAAATTTGGCTGGACATTTCACACAGCGCTATCTAGCCCCAAACTAAGCAGAGCTTGTACTATGGGAACCTGATAACAGATAGAATACTTATGTAATTTTTTTTGTAAATATATACTTATAATATATAGAGAAACAACCAGACCCGGAACAAATATCTGTAGACCATGCAAACATTTGTTTCGCGGCGGGAATCAAACTCGTTACCTCCTGCGTTTCAGCCGGTTATTCGCCCACTGTGCCACGGAGATCGTCAAATGAAATACATTTTCAATGACAAATCCTTATATCTATTTAAAAAAAAGAAGTTACATTCATAAATGTTAAAATTAAATCGAATCTCCATTACAAATCCTTGTTTCTTTTTAAAATGAAAGAGGCTACCTTTATGTTATTGTGCTCTAATACAGTACAAACTCCACGATAAACCCGTATTTCTATGTAAAAATTAAAGAGGTCATGGTTTAACAGTATAAAAAATTATATATATCTATAAGACCGCATTTCTTTTAGCAATAAATTGTTACGTAAATATTTTTTTAATTTCTTCGCATTCATGATGAAAAATTTTAATACTCTTAAGCAAGCAATCAATACAAATTCTAAAAATATAACTTTACTAGCGGTAGAGCTTTTGTGAACGAGCTCGAGGAAGTGGGCACCACCGCCTTACCTTTATCTGCCGCCAAATAGCAGTACTTGTGCTGATGTGTTCCAGTTAGATGGTAATGGTATGTTCCTGTAATTACTGGCACATAGGCATAACAGCTAAGTCCTATAGTATGACAACGTATCCACATAGAGATCAAGACAACATAATACCTTGTGTTGAATTCTATGTGGATATCCATGGGCTGCAGTAGCCACTTAACATCTAGTGGACTGCATGCTCGTTTGCCATATAAATTGTAAAAAAAAATATCGCTTACAGCCCTTTAATAGGTACGATTGTTTTTGCTGGTTTCAAATGTTTCTGATCTAATGTCTCATGCAGACGAGCCGAAAAAGCATTGAATTATTCTAATGAGGCTGAGCAGCTCGAGGGTTTTATTTGAATTGGCAATCCAGCTAAAAGCTGTAATTCAATATAGAGCGAGTTAGGAAGGCCCTTCAGATAATATTGCTGGAAACGAAGTGTAAAATAGGGTTGAAATATGTAGGTAATAACTAGAAGTTCATCTACCGATCAACGTCTATTACTAGTTTTCAGTATTTAGTATTTTTATTATTATTAGTAATTAGTTAACTCAATACACAAATCTAACTATTAAATTGTATTAGCTGTTGCCCATGACTTTGTACGCGTTACACTACTAAATGTGTAGTTAACCCAGAAATAAAGCTAAACTCGCTGTTACAACTTGACTTGACCCCCCATTTTTATACAATGGGACCTGATTTAAGGGATAAAAAGAAGTCTATGTATTAATCCAGGTTATAATTTACGTATATATAAAATTTCATTGAAATCAGTTTAGTCTCTACGACATGATTGAGTAATAAACAAACAAACAATCAAACTTTTGCATTTATATATTAGTGCCAACTCACCCAAAACCCATAAATCGCAAAATTGCATTTGAACCAAATTTTTTATAAAAAGATTTTTCATATTTTATACTAGCTGTTTCCCGTGGCTTCGTTTTATATTATTTTATTTTTAAATTCGGCATTAATTTTATATAATAAATGTGAAAGTTTGGATGTTTGTTTATTTGTTTCTTATTCAATCACGTCGTAAAGGCTGAACCAATTTCGATGAAATTTAGTATGAATGTAGATTATAACCTGCATTAACGCATGCTATTTTTATCTCATAAATCCGGTCCCATTGGGATATAAATACGATGTCAAAGTTTGTATCGGAAATTTATTTTGAGCTCTGTTACCCCCTTCATGCCAAAACTAATGAATGGATTGAGATCAAACTTTGCAAAAGTTTAGTTTTAAACCTAGAATGACATGTAGAATACTCTACTGTAGAATGTACTTTTATCTCATAAATCAGTTTCCATGAGATAAAAATGAGTTGTCAAAGTTTCTATAGAAAAATGCTTTTTTTTTCTGTTTACCCCTCTTGAATCCATATAATTAGGCAAATTCATTAAAAATTTGCAGCTACATAAGCGTCCTGCAGTCCACTCTCCTTGTGTGTATTATTGTGCCATACAAAATGCAGCTACCATAGTGACCCCAGTCCACTTTCTGCATGTTAGAAATAGGTGCAATGATCAGTCATAAAAAACCTAGCTGTTACCAACGGCGGCACCTACGTTGTTCTAGACTAGAGTGTAAAAATACATAGGTACAGCTAACTTTAAAAGACTCTAGTGAGACTCTATCTAGAATTTTTTTTTTGACTAATCAATTCAACTCTATCATGACATAGGTTATTGTTATTGTTGTGAGTTAGTTAGGGGACGCTGAAGTAGTTAAAATTGTATATGATTCATCACTGCAACCCTATTTACATTAAGAGAGTGTGCTGGCAGATGCAGCGGTAGCTGGATTTTTTTTATGACTCACCATTGCGCCTATACCTAACATTCAGAGAATGGGCTGGGGTCGCTACGGTAGCTTCATTTTGTATGGCTCACAATTAATCACCATTGCGACCACAGACAGTGATTGCAACAAAATTAAACTTAAAGGGAGTTGACTGCAGGATGCTTACGTAGCTGCAATTTTTTATATGAATTTACTTAACTATACGGATTTATGAGAGAGCATATATCTCTATTTCTACGTTTTAACTCATGTAACCCTTTTAGTTGCGGAGTTATGACTAATTGGTAGCGCAGAGTTAATTTTGAGGTTCTCCTTAAACCACATCAACTCACCCCATATCGTCCCTGCTCAATGACGGCCAACCCCTCTTCCTTTCTCAATGATGTAGGCGCACAATGGCGTTAATTCCTAAACCGACAACGAACTTTGATCTATTTTCTATGTAATCTACATACTGATCTACATCTGATCACGAGATTTTTAGACATAAAAATTTTTGGTGACAACAAAGGCGTTTCATCGCTAAATCTGGCGGGACCTTAGTATTGATTATGCAAGCATTTTTTAAGAACGTTTTCACTTTTCGTATATGACATTCATCCCAGTCCTGATCTAGAAGACCTCCGTAGCGGAGTGGGCAGATAATCGGCTGAGACGGAGGAGGTAAAAAGTGTTTGGATGATCACAGATATTTGTTTCGTGTCTGGATGTTTTTCTATATATTTTAAATAATGTATTTACAAAAAAACGTATGTAAGTGTTTTATCAGTTATCTCGTTCCCATAGCAAAATCTCTGCTTTTTTGGGGCTAGATAGCGCTGTGTGAAATATCCAACAATATTTATTATTTATAAGTCGTTAAATCCACGTTAAACCCACGACATTTACAATGTCATCCCTCATGACCTCTCGAAATAAAAAAAAGAATGAAACCTCTAAGGTATAATTTTCTATGATCAGTTCAATAATTATGATCTCTATGAAAGGATAAGTAAAGGGTGTCACATGGCTATTGATTGCCATAGCCGCAATGACACCGACGCTAGCTAGTCATTACAGATACTAAATTTTAATGAATGATGTATCTCTTACATATATAGCTTTATATGTATAACTTTGAATATTTGTTTCAACGCGTTATTACTCGCATGCTAGGCAGTGCTACATAAGATTTTAACTACAAATTAAAAATAAAAACATTTATAAACTCTCTACTCCTTTTTTGTGCCGGGGATTAAAAACTTATATAAGTTTTGCGTTTTGAGTTTCTCCACCAGGCTAATGATCGCAATTTGCGTTCTTCAGATTCCCTCCAACTTAAAACTCCTGTCCATACGACAGAGTTTTATAGTCGATCCTTCACCGTAACAGCCGTACGATTGTGGAACGCTTTGCCCCTCTCTATAAGAACATCCAAGTCTATTAGTAATTTTAAAACAAAAGTGCACACCCATTATCTGTCCTTGTGTTGAAGTTGTAGCTGCTTTTTTATCATCATAACCACTTTTAGAGTTGCTTATTTAAATTAAATTTGTGTTATTACTGGTAATTTAGGTTTATAGTATGTAGATATGATTTTAAATTTATATAGATGCACCGCCGTCATGTGTTACATTTTTATCCTGTCCATACAAAGGTTGTCTGGAAGAGATCGCTTTTAGCGATAAGACCGCCCATTGTACTAAATCTATTTGTAAGAATTATGTTCTGTATTTTACTTTGGTGTACAATAAAGAGTTATCTTATCTTATCTTATCTTATATAGTTAAAAACCACCAAAGATGAACTAACTTTGTAGAAAAAAATTACATCCGAATCGGGCCACCGGTTTGGGAACTACAATGCCGCAGACAAACAAAACCACCTATTTTTTCTGGGGGATAAAAAGGAATATGCTAACGGCCAATTCAGTAGCTTTACGTCAACCGGACTAAAATATACACAAGATTTGGAAGCAAACAAACCCATTACAAGTTGAGTATGTTTTTGCAAATGTTTACGAATTTTTTGTAAATCCTTTAATCCTTGCTTCTTACCTCACACCACTGACGGCGTCAGCAACAGTGGCTTTGCTTGTCCATACGTTGGCCAAAACGTTGGCTAAATGTGGCCGTGTTATGGACAACGTGTAAATAAGAGATCTTGGAAAATTACTGCCATCAACCTAAAATCTTATCCTGAGTTAAGATCGGACAACCAGACGCTCCGCGATTCGCCACCGCTACATGGTAGACATACCTCCCATACGCACAAATCGGTACTCTTCCACCTTTATTATGCGCACCGCCTAGGAGTGGAACTCCTTGCCTGAGTCTGTGTTTCCTGATAACTACAACCTAGGGTTCTTCAAGTCGCGAGTGAATAGGTTTCTTCTAGGCAAGCGTGTACCATCGTAGACTGCATCATCGCTTACCATCAGGCGAGGTCGTGGTCAAACGTATAATTTATAAAAAAGTGGGGTAATGCACAATGCGGCTATTTAGTGCAGACTTATTCTTCCCACCCTAGAATCATAAAAGGCCATTGGCCGCTCTTGTGCCTTTGAAATATTGACCCCAATATTGGCTCTCGATCCACGGGACGACCGGTCGCCTTATTACCTAAGGCATGTATAGAACGTATCTCATGTGTGAAAGGGATGGCCTGACTAGCGATGGCGAGACAACAGCAATTGGCTTAGGTAATAAGGCGGCGGGTAGTTAGCCAAACTGCTAGATATAATGGAGATAAGCAGTCGACGTTAACAACTTAAATATCGCATACGTTATATTGGCAAAAAAATATATACATCTGTCTCTATTGAGATTAAGCAATAAACAAACATCAATCTAGCATTCATATTATCAGAAAGATATAATTATTCAAAGTATAATAAGCAATCTATCTTCAAGAAGTTCACAACTATTCAACAGGTAACGATCGCAAGATACATTCTCACCCCAAACTTATCTCATTTGGGGCTCAAAATATGGTAATTTTACCGCCAAAGTTACGTTATTACGGCTGTTTGCCTTGCGAACTATGAGTTGATGAAGTATTTACCTTCTTCGTATTTGCTTCTAGAGATGGATCTTGAATATTTAGTGGGATATTGGCTTGATAGCATACGAACGTGCTACTAAAACGTCAATCGTTTGCGAGGCACAGAATGTGCACAGAATCGATTGAAACCCAATTTCTGCAGTAGCATGTACTCGTTGAACTATTTTATTTTATTTTATTTTTATTATTTTAAGGAAACTTACAGCTAGGTACACAGAAAACTAAATAAATTATAATACATGCAAAACATACATGTATTCTTAGGGCCAATTACAAATTTCCACAGATAATTTTTAAAAAAGATTTATATAAAAACACAGTTACAGTGGACAAAAACCGTTTGACATCACAATATTCATTCTTAAGAGTTTTAGGTAGGTACATTAATTATTACAGAAGAACTTATCTGCAAGCAAGCTTTTTAACTTGCTTGTCGAAGTATTGAATATATCAATATCTGCATCTGCCAAAGTGTTAAGCGAGGCGCTTGCTCGAATAACAAATGCGTTTTGCCTGTAATTGGTTTTAACTACCGGAACATGTAAAATGTGCGGTCTCCTTATTCTGACTCTATACGTGCATAATCCCAGTAGCTCCAGTAACTCGAAGCAGTCAACCGTGCCATTTGCAATGCTCAGAAGATACGACAAATCGGAAATTTTTCTACGTTTATACAGGGGAAGGAAGTGAAATTTACGACATCTGGTTATATAATCAGGAAGATAAACTTTAGCACGAAACTGCAAGTATCGCATAAATCTCTTTTGTATTCCTTCTACACGTGTAGAATACACGTCATAGCAGGGATTCCAGACTTGAGAGGCGAACTCCAAGTGACTACGCACATACGCGCAATACAGGATTTTAATGGTCTTAATGCTCGTAAATTCAGAAGACATTCTAAAAACATATCTCATATCATATCATTCTATATCTAACAACCTCTTGTTTCGTATTTTTCTTTTAATTGTATGTTTTATTTCTTCATCTATTATTCTTATGTACGTAATTCTTATGTCTTGAAGTTACAAACTACAAGTTTTGTTGGAATAAATTATGACAATACAAAAGTTTGGAACTAATTGGGACAAGTTCTTCAATAGATCACATAAAACAGATGGATATTTTTATTCCTCCATGTCTTGGAACTACTACCCCAAAAGTTTTAACGAACAAAGACAAGAACAACTTATTAGGTGGGTATATTACATTGGGAAACTACGCAACGACGTCTTCTCGTCCAAAATACCTCAGTGTTATAAGACGAAAGTCTTTTATCGTATGTGTACCAGTGACATAAACAAAGAAACGTGGTCTCTCACTATGGGTCTCATAAGGCTCAAGGTCACTCAGCGTGCTATGGAAAGGGCTATGCTTAGTGCTTCTCCACGACATCAAATCAGAAATAAGGAGATCCGTAGCAAACCAAGGTCACATACATAGCCAAGAGGATTTGCAAGATTAGTGGCATTGGGTGGGGCAGATAGCTCGAAGAACTGACCGCTAAAGAACTGGCGTTTTGCTAAGTTGCGCCTTCAGGCCGTCCAAGATGGATTTATAGGAGAGGCATATGATCAGTAGGGGATGTCATAGAATATCTAGTGGGGCAGAAAATCTCACGAACTGGAAATCGCAACGTAGGACATTCTTATCCAAGAGGATTTGCAAGATTAGTGGCATTGGACGGGGCACATAGCTCGAAGAACTGACCGCTGAAAAACTGGCGTTTTGCTGAGTTGAGCCTTCAGGCCGTCCAAGATCCTCTACTGATCATATGCCTCTCCCATAAATCCTATAGAGGCATATGATCAGTAGATGATGTCATAGTATAGCTCGTGGGGCAGAAAATCTCACGCACTGAAAATCGCAACGTAGGACGGCTCCCACTAGATGGAAAGTCGGCCTGGTAATGCTGGGAGCCGTTGAGTGCAAGCCGCACAAGAACGCTCGCTTTGGAAATCCATAGGGGAGACCTGTGTTTAGCAGTGGACGTCCTGCTAATATGATGATGATGTTTACATCAAACGGGAGGCACACTATTAGGCAATCTATCAAACAACGTCAAGTCAGAATTGCAAGTCCAATATGTCAGTCTGTAACTCTGTACTACATCACCTCGAATTAGTAAAACGAGAGCGTATTGCTCGGTGGCTAAGCTGCCTCACTCTAAGGGGCCATTAACAGATTGGACGTGCACATTGTCACAGAATTTTGACACTAAGGATACGAGCTTTAAGTTTTGAAATTCTATGACAAGCAAGATGCATCATTGTCTATATCTAGGTGAATATTATCTGATCTTTTAGAAGCAATTTTGTATGTGACAATTATTGTTGCAGTTTGTTTAGCTCAAATCTTGTAAACAAATTTTAAAACAATTCCCGCCGACCGATTGAGTTGAAATTTTGAATACTTATGTACTTAATTGACAATGCAATAGAATAAAGTAATTATATAACTAACGAACGATCTACCTGAACGCGTTAATTGAGTACCTTCCTACATAACTCGAACAAATTACATTAACTTTTCTATGTGTACTGATTCTCATGTAAGTGATAATTGTTATCTTTTTGAGAATAAATGATTATTAAACCTAATATGTGTGTTACCAGTGATGACATATGGAACCGAGACGTGGTCCTTTACTATTGGCCTTATGAACAGCTATGGAAAGGGCTATGCTCGGGGTTTCTCTACGGGTTCGAATCAGAAATGAGGAGATACGTAGGAGAACTCAAGTCACCGACATAGCCCGACGGATTAGCACGTTGAAGTGGCAATGGGCAGGCCATATAGCGCGCAGAACAGATGGCCGATGGGGCCGGAAAGTTATCGAATGGAGGCCACGGACCGGCAAGCGCAGCGTAGGACGTCCACCTACAAGATGGGCAGACGACTTGGTAAGAACGCAGGTCGGCGTTGGATGCAGGCCACTTCCAACCGCAGTTCCTGGAGATCAATGAGGGAGGCCTTTGTCCAGCAGTGGACGTCCTGCGGCTGATATGATGATGATGATGAAACCTAATATTATAGTACCATAGAGGTGGTGTCATGATGGAGATGGATGCTAGACGACGGAACTTCAGAATGGATTGTAGTAGGTTTGTGTTTGGGCTTATTTGAATCTGCTTTGGGTTCCATTTATGAATTTTGTAAAAGCTTCTTTAAATAAGTAATTTTTAGCAAAAAGACTTATTTTGTGAATCCCCGATGCAAAAAGAGGGATGGTATAAGGTTGCCCCCTTATAGCTCTCTGTGTGTCTGTATAATAAACTAGTGGTTCGCCCCGAACTGAGATCTCGCGAGTCTCCAATTAAATCAAAAAAAATATTATTGGTAATCTGACTATCAAAATAGTGTCATGAAATAAATAACCAAATAACTTGACCCACAGTTTCATTCAAATTACAGGTAAAGGAAGTTCATGTAAGTTGGTTACACTTTTTGGGGTACAAATTGCAGTTATTCTGGGTTTCAGACTATTGCCTTTATTTGTGTCACTTACGCTACATGCATACTAAATAATAGCACTGTGGGGTCACTGGTGTACCCTGTGAATTTTTTCAAAGTTTAGTTTTTATTATGGCTAATAACTCAAAAACTAAGAACTAACTAAGAATTTACGAAAAATAAAAACGGAATCGAAATGTACTAATGAATACCTTTAATTTGACGTCCTATTTGACCAGTTAGCCTCATTTAAATTTTTTTTACCCTTCTTGAACCCCAATATCTCAACAACCCCCCTACATTTTTAACTCATTTAGTCACACCAAAATTGTACCATCACTATCTACCTATGTATTCAATTTACGATGATCGGATCATCGCATCGACAGTTATCCTCGGACAAACATACATACATACAACGCCGATTTGCCCAAGTCGATTTAAAGATCTCGCTTCGTTCGGTCAATAAATAAAATTAATATTGCTGGATATTTCACACAGCGCTATCTAGTCCCAAACTAAGCAGAGCTTGTACTATGGGAACCAGATAACTGATAGAAAACTTATGTACGTTTTTTTTGTAAATACATACTTTTAATACATAGAAAAACATCCAGACCCGGAACAAATGTCTGTGGCATCGTAGTTCTGAGACGGAGAGGAGGTTGCAGGTTCGATTCTCGCCGCAGAATAAATGTTTCAGGTTTGTGTGTTTTCCTATACGTTATAAGTATGTATTTACAAAAAAAACTATGTTAAATAAAAGTCTTGTATCAGTTATCTGGTTCCCATAGTGCAAGCTTTGCTTAGTTTTGGGCTAGATAGCCCTGTGTGAAATGCCCAGCATTATTTATATATTATTAGCTGATACCCTAAACTTCGTACCGTCTTGACATTCTTATGACGTGGGCTACCCATGTACGTCGTCGGTAGAATTGTCAATCGGCCATCATTACCTGCTATGTAAATATGAAAAAATGATTTTTTTTCATATATTTTTTTTTGTGATATTTTAACAGTTATTCTGCTATTCGAGCGGAGATAAATCCAACAAATCTAAGATCATCAAAATCGGTTAAGCCGTTCTTGAGTTATATTGTAAATGGTGTAACTAACCCGACTTTGTTTAATATATATAGATTTAATTTACTTATCGTGGTAAATGCATAAACCATATGAAAACTAAACTAACTTATAAAGATACCGGCAAAAATTTGATGAAACTTTCATCGTAAATAACGCTGGCACTTGAATTTCAGCGTTCAATTTATGGGAAAATAGACACTATAAATGGTGGCATAGGGTTTAAATTGTGTTGTATTAAAAACGTCGACTCATTATTTCCATCGGCCGGCCTAATAGGCGTCCGACCCATATCAGCCGACCTGTGAAAAAGTACTAAATGATCGGATTAATAGTAAATTATTTTTGCGGGTTATTTACTGACAGGATAAACTTTTTATAAGCACTTTTATGAACATGCCTTACTTAAAAAGAGGGATGTTCATACAATTTATAATATGGGCCCCAGAGAATCATTACGCCATAAGTCTAAAGAAATAAATGTTATGACATTCCCTTGTAAATACATCTACAAAAAAACGTATATATCCAAAAATGGCCTGCTAGGTCACTTGACTACTTTTTTTGGGGTTTTGTCAGAGATATAACTGCACAAAGAAAATATGTAATAAAAAAGAAGAAAGTATACACTCATTGAGAGTAGCCCCGGAGGAAATTTTCTTTAGGGCTACTGGCCTTATCGCTAAAAGCGATCTTTTTTTTTTAAAACTAAATAAATCTTCGTTTGACCACAATCTCACCTGATGGTAAGCGATGATGTGGTCTAAGATGAAGCACGAAGATCTAGAAGAAACCTGTTCACTCTTACCTTAAAGAGATTGTATTCTTTAGGAAAAAACAGACGACGGCAAAGCGTTCCATACCTTAGCTGTACGCATCAAGAACGTAGAATCAAAACGGTGTGTGCGAATGGGTGGTATATCAACTAGGTACGGATGGTACTGAGCCGTGCGCCTGCTTGTCCTTTGATGGAAAGGAGATGGCGGAATCAGATCGTAAAGTTCCTGGGCACATTCCCCGAAATGTGTTCTGTAAAATATCGATAGGCTTGCAACTTTACGGCGGTGTTCGAGACTTTGGGTCTTAGCCTCCGCCATATATTGCTCACCTTGTAACGCTTTTAGCACAATAGAAGAGATTGAATAAAACGATGCATGTGTTTCAATACATATAATTTGACAGAATAAGAGAAGTCGGTAGAGCGAGTAGGTTCGTTACATTCAATTTCTTATACATGTGGCAAGATCAAGAGAGGCTGATCATAAATGACTTGGTTTAACGATGGTATAAACTTAGATTACAAATTACAGTTATATTATTTTACAGTGAGAGTAGTACAAACAGAGTTTGGCTTTAAGAGCACAAAATTCCTAAGTCTTTTGGCCTAATGGTGCAACAAACAGAGGATGTGTTGAGCACACCTAGTAGCAATAATTTTATCTAGTATAATAAAGTGGGCGCCATTTGACGAGAGCGTCAGAAAAGAGAGAAATGAGTCTGGGGTTCAACCCGGATAAAAATAATGGAAGAGATACACCTCGTGTTATATTCGTCGACCGTCCCTGGCGTCTGCTCGGACAGATGAAACGGGCTTGAACTGCGGAGTAGGCTTCGTGGGCAGGCGTGGTCGCGGCATGCGCCAAGGCAGCTAGCGGTCGACCGATGAACGACCTCGTGGCGGTGGCTTCGTGGGAAGGCGTGGTCGCGTTAGGCTTCGAGGTAGCCAGCAGGATGGCTGAAGAGCAACCACGCTTCTTGACGGCTCAGATGATAGGTTTGACGGTGGTCAGGTGTAGATATGGAGAAGTAAGAAGAAACTAGGAAGATCAGGAGCAAAGACCGTGAACGACTTCCCGACTTGGAAATCTTCCGCACGAATTCACAATAAAAAGTGTAGGGATTACACTGTCCAAAGTTTAATACTGTAGCACGTTTGTTAGAAGTTCTCACTGATGAGTCCAGGCGTGGAAAAGAGGGCGAGGACAGACGACTCTCCTTTTTATACCCGAGAAAAATCTACCGGCCTTTAATAATTATTAAAATCGAATGTTCCTTGATATGAAAAGATGATGCAATGCTTTTGGTGATGCCATAAAGGAAAATTTGACACATCTGACGTCATTCAAAAGAACACTGTTTCTCACATCAGTTTTTCATCAGTCAAAGACACTGATTTAATTCGGTCATTTATTATTTAAGATTTTTATTTTTGTTATGTTTCTAATAAGAAAAGTATTATTTAATTTAGTATATAAAGATGTTTCTAATAATTAAAATTGATTATCGATCAATAAAATATAGGTAGTGAATTTCTTTGAGATACCTACAACGCCATCTGCGGTAAACATGGCGAACCATGACGAGAAGACGCTCGGATTTCGGTGCATTACCATTACGGTACAGTTAGTTCACCGCCATGTCGCTAGTTGTCGTGGTATGTAAAGTTTTATTAGTGTAGTGTTATGTTAAATTATAAATGTAGCGTGTCGTGAAAACGCACACGTTACAACCTATAAGCCTAAAAGCCCTACGTTCTATCGAGTCTAAGGTAGCGAGCTGGTATTTGGCCGAACCATCCCAAAGGTGGCAGCAGTACTCCATACCAGACCGGACTTATGCTTTGTAAAGACTAAGAAGCTGTCCTGGTGTGAAGTATCTCCTGACCTTGTTAAGGATGCCTAGCTTCATGGCAGCTGTTTTAGCCTTAGACTCGATGTATGAGCTAAATTTGAGATAATGCGTGAGCGAAACCCCTAGAAGCTCGAGGTGACCTTTTACGGCTACCGGTACATCTTGGAAAATGGGAATTTGGAGAAACTGACTCTTTTTCGCCGAGAAGGCAGGTTATTTCTGTGCGATAAGAGAAATTAAGATAAGAGGAATAAAGAGTTATCTTATCTATTATTAAACATTTATCGCGAACTTCTTCGTGAATTCTCCGTCCGTAATCTCACTTTACAGATTTCATCGCTGATAGAACTGATTTGTCGCGCCTTCGGAATATTACTGATACAGGGTGGAAGATAGCTACTTTGCAATATAACTGAGGGGTTGAAAGTAATAAATAATATTAGACTTACCTTATGTATATAAAAATCAATTGGCGTGCGTTAATCTCGCAAAATGTCGAAAATGGCTTAACCGATTATAGTTTTTTTTTGTTGTGTTCGTATTTTTTAGGACAAGGTTTGTGCGAAAAAAATTTTTGAAAAGAACTTTTTTATTTTTTATTGACATCAAAAAAAGGAGGCGGTTCTCAATAATATTCCTTATAATCTTTTTTTTTATGTGCGTTCCCCGATTACTCGAAGACGCCTGGACTGATTCGAGAAATTCTTTATTTGTTTAAAAGTGTTCCCAGATGGTCCCATTGGCACCAAGTCAGGATCTAATGATGGGATCCCAAAGAAATATAACTCTATAGTTTTATGATGCATAATTGTTTTATGTTTTTACCTCAGAACTCCGAATTGGAAAATTATTTTTTTATTTGAAAGGATACTGTTTAATATTTGATATAGATTATATTCATCATTTTCAGTTATTTGAAATGTCAAACAAGTGATTTTTTCGAGTTATTATATCACATAAGAATGAAAGTGTGCAGTTTTATTGATTTACCGACTATATTATGACGTAACTAATTTGATACGCATAGTTTTAGAAATTTATACTATTCAATTATCTAGTGAATTTGGACTGATTGTTTGTATGGGAATCAAAGAATCTTAAAGTTATTCGTGTACATTTAAAAATTGTCTTCTAACACCCTGTATATTTTTTCCCAAAGGTATATTTAAATTCGTTTGCATTTCTTGAAATTGAATTTGTATATTTGGTAAATGGTTGAGGTAGACTAATCTGGGGAACGAGAAGTAAATATTTGCGAGATCATTTCGCTACGATTTGGATTGATATAAAAAGTCGTACTTTTTTACACGGTTAGATGTTTTTAGGATTTATCTTTGTATTCGCTTACAGACATATAAAAAGGGTGAAGAATCGAAAGATTGTAGGTTCTATTATCATATTTGCTGAAAACAACACACATAGTGTGAAATCGCATTATAAGGAGATAAGTTCTTTGTTTTACACTTTTTTTTTAAACTATAAAGATCTTCGTTTGACTGCAATCTCACTTGATGGTAAGTGATGATGTGGTCTAAGATGAAGCACGAAGATCTATAAGAAACCTATTCACTCTTACTAGAGGCCTGGATTGTATTCTTTAGGAAAAACAGACGACGGCAAAGTGTTCCATACCTTAGCTGTGCACATCAAGACCGTAGAACCAAAACGGTGTGTGTGAATGGGTAGTATATCAACTAGGTACGGATGTTACTGAGCCGTGCGCCTGCTTGTCCTTTGATGGAAAGGAGATGGCGGAATCAGATCGTAAATTTCCTGGGCATGTATTTATTCCTCGAAATGTATTCTGTAAAAGATCGATAGGCTTGCAACTTTACGGCAGTGTTCGAGACTACGATAGACACAAGCACAATACACAATACAGCGATATACACCTAATCCAATCTTCTATTTAATATTACTTCACTCTATCTAAATGTTGTCTTGAAGAGATCGCTTTTTAACGATAAACCCGCCTATCATACATTTAGTTTTACTGGTTGTATGAACTTTGTTGTAATTTTGTGTAGCTATCAGAGAATAACGCATTGTTACGAGCTGAGGATTCGAGATAATGTAATGAAAATGAATCTAACCAAAACAACACTTTTATTCAACACTAAAATGATAAATAAACGATCTTAATCACAAGTCCTACTCTTCTATACCCGCTTTTCGGCCACCAGTCAGTCACTGTCCTGCTCTATCTGTCATCACCACGTCTAGCTAAGTGTCCCGCCCAGACTTATAGAAGGGTAGGACGACCAGCAGCGAGATGGGTGGACGACATCTATAAGGTTGTGGGACGTCAGTGGGTGAGACTAGCGCAGGGTCGTAGTGGAAGGCACAAACTTGGGGACGCCTATAGGCGTCCCCAAGTTTGTGCCCAACAATGGGTGAAGTCAGGCTGTGGATGATGATGATGATGAATCACAAGTAATCACAACACACTAATTTACACCACTATTGCAAAATACACCACTAAAAGTCACCGAAATATTCGCACGTATAGCCAAAACCAGACTGACTCCTTCGGGCGTCTCTACGCACTATTTATACCGCGGACAGTACATATCTCTCGAACATTCTTGATTGTTTCACTGGTAGCTAGAAACGTGTAGGTATTTCAACTGGATAGCTATTTCTTATACTGTGCAACTGTAGGTAAAAACGTAATATGTAGGTATATTGCACACCAAATATTACCTATTCTGGGACACAGTAGGTATAACTTCGAGGAGCCGACTATTACTTATTCTGTAACGGCCTCGGCGTAACAATATTATTAGTAGTCATCATTAAGATCATATCGGCCGTACGACGTTAACTGCTGAACATAGGCCTCCCCCATAGATTTCTGAATTGGCCGATTTTTTGCGGCCTGCACCCAACGACTTCCAGCAACCATTATCAGGCCGTCTTTCCATCTAGTGAGGGGGCATCCTACGCTAAGCTTTCCAGTGCGTGGTCTATGATTCCCGCGAGCCTAGGGCCTTAGATTTTATTCCCTATTCGTAGTAAAGAAAAATAAAATACAAGAAAATACAAGTGATACGAACGAAATAAAATTTCCATCGGAGTACAATGAATAAAATATTCAGATTTTTCTATGCAGGATTTTTTTTATTCTTTCGCGTCGAGTAATTCATTTGTAGTAAGAGGTTGTTGTGTAATATATTGCGTATAATATAATACTATGTATCTACTTCTCGCCCGCGGCTTCGTACGCTTGATTTGTCCGACGAGTAACCGACTTCAGATAACAGTATAAACAAATCTACGTTACCAATTTTATTGAAATTTCCATGAGATCAATCTAAAAGTATATCCTTTCTAATAAAAAACGAATTTTGCAAATCAGTTGATAAGAAACGGAGTTCTGAGCTAACAAACATAACGTAACATAAAAATTAAACAAATTTAAGACTTATATAGTTTTCTCAGGGATGCCATTGTCAGAACCAAACTAAATGGAAATGGGACCACACGGAAAATATCAGCTTTCAAATAAAAAAAAAATCAACAAAATTGGTTTACCCAGTCGAAAGTTCTGAGGTAAAAAACATAAAAAAATACAGTCGAATTGAGAAACTCCTTCTTTTTTGTTTCATCAAAGACAGTTCAGCCGTCACTAAGTGAATGAGTATCAAACAGATAAACATGCAAACATTCGCAATACACTGTTATTTTAAATGTGAAAGTTTGGATATTTGTTAATTTATTTGTTTGTTTGTTACTCAATCACGTCCTAATACAATACAATACAATTTATTTATTAAATCAGACAATCTACAAGTCCATTTGTGTAAGGTTAGTTAGGTTAGGTTATAGAACTTAAATACCAGCCATGTTAGTAATATTAGTATTTTTCATTCATAAGCTGAACCGATTTCTTTACGTTTATTACTTTTTTTTGACAAACAACGCGTGCGAAGCCAATGGCGGAAGCTAGTTTATAATATAAGTTAGAACTCTCTATTCTTTGTACCCATGTTTTATTTGAAATAAATTATTGTATATGTATAAGTGAGATACTGAGGCCTTAACATATTTTAATTGCATTATACAAATCATCACCATCATCACATGAGGTGTAGGACGTCCACTGCTGAACACACTTAAGCAACTGGTGGTGAATTTCAGTATTAGCTGAAAGTAACCGCTGTAAGAAAGTGAACAGGTATTAGGATTGAATATGCTTGCCTGGCCAAATAACTATTTCTAAACATCCAAGTACTAAACATCTATGTAAACAGAAAATGGTTAATTCTGCCTATGAAAATGATCAAATTTTCATATCAATAAACGTGTATGTGTGTGCTTGTGTACGCACGTAAAAAGCTAAGTCGCTTTTTGGCAGTCGGTGTACGCGCGGATTGAAAAAAAATTACTCGCATATTTTTATCCCAACGCACCAAAAGAAGTATAACTTCAAAAAACATAGTGTTTGAATTTGTTTTTTTATGCAGCAGGGGAATAAATGTTTGCATAATCTACAGATCATGTTCCGGGTCTGGTTGTTTCTCTATAAATATATTATACTAGCTGACCAATCCGCAGCTTCGCACGCGTAATTTTACAATAAAAACATTTGTTTGGTAGCAGTTGGATAAAAAGTAGCCTATGCCACCCGGGGATAGTATAGCTTCCCAACATTGAAATATTTTTTTAAATCGGTCTTGTAGTTTCGGAGCCTATTCAATACAAACAAACAAATCTTTCCTCTTTATAATGTTAGTATAGATATCTTGTAAGTATATATTAAAAAAAATGTAGTGTAAGTATTCTATCAGTTATTTGGTTCCCAACAAGCTTTGCTTGGTTTGGGGCTCGAGGGCGCAGTGTAACAAGTCCAGAATTAAAATAATAAGTAAAAGTAGCCAAGTACGAGTCGGACTCGCGCACGAAAGGTTCCGTATCTATAAAAAACCTTTATTTTAAACATGTATGTTTTTTTTTTAATTTTTCTTTATTTGTGCTGTTAAACCTTGCTTTTGCCAAATTTCGTGATTCTAGGTCAACGGGAACTACCATATAAGTGTTCGACCTATAGGGCACTTCCGGTTGACCTAGAATTGTCAATTTTGGTTAAAACAAGGTCTTACAGCACAAGTAAAGGGAAAATTCCGAAATATAAAAAGTTGAAAATTAAATTAATTTTGGTACTTACAAGTTTTCGTGAAAATCTAAATTTGCCTATATCTTTTTATCGTCTTGACTCAGGACCTTGATTTTTATACACCTAATAGGAACTAAAGACTTCAGTATCTGGTGTAAATTTTAACTTGATAGGTCTACCCGTTCCTGAGAAAATTGATGGTGACACACGGACAGACGGACAAGAGAGTGATCTGATAAGGGTTCCTTTTTTACCATTTAGGTACGGAACCCTAAAAATTGGAGAAGGAGCAAAACATAATGGCCCACCTGATGTTAAAGCAATGCCTAGTAGGTCACGTATCTATTGGCCACATTGGCCTTCGGAGCTAGCAACTCGCCTGTATAAACATTGGTATTACTAATGGTATTTAAACAATAATAATTGCATCCCAAAATAAACATGCTTATTTAGCTGCAAATTGTTGAAATATTTGAGCACGTTTGAAACCCGTTGCAGTCAACTTTTCCTCACTAATTGATCCCAGCTAGTACACCTATTGAGCATGTATAGCATCCATAGTGTAAATAGGGAACAGCCTGTTCACTTTTTACGCGATCGTAAAGCAATTGCTGCCTTAATCTGCCTTACCTTTAACCTTTATCTGCCGTCAAATAGCAGTACTTGTGCTGCTGTGTTCCGGTTAGATGGTAATGGTATATTTCTGTAACTACTGGCACATAGGCATAACAGCTAAGTCCTATAGTATAGCAACGTATCCACATAGAGATCAAGACAACATAATACCTTGTCTGAATTCTATGTGGATATCCATGGGCTGCAGTAGCCACATAACATCTGGCATTCTCGGGTGCCATATAAGTTGTATATAAATAAATCGCTGGCCTCACAACTATACAAAAGAGTATTAGATTTGTACTATCAATGTTTTAACGTCATTTAACTATGTCCAAACCAGTGCGTTTTCATGTTCATCTTGCATCTTCAACTTTCGTCTTGCGTCAAGCGCATGCAATATTGATTGCCATAACGCATGCAGTAACGTCTAAACATAAGCCCCTCGATCAGTCGTCGAGATGGAAGCGTGTAAACTTTTAGCTATCTGTGTGCAAAGAAATGCAAGAAAAGGAGAATCTGGGTGAAAGATTATCTGAAGAAATGGAATAACAATCTTCCGTCATTTTGCCTGGTAAAACGCTCGGATTGATGCACGCCAATCCATTGGATCGGCGTACGCTAAGTGCACGCGTCAGAGGAAGACGCAAGGTGAACATGAAAGCGCATGGGTGTAGAAATAGCATAACGGCAAGCTGAAATGCTTGTGGTACAGAGTCTAGCCACTAACCAAATCCAAAGTTAAATTATAAGATAATCTCCAGGATAAAAAGGAGCCTTTGTCCATCTCAAGAATGCAGGCAACGTCAGTTCACTGGTGGTTTAATCGTAACAGACAGACAGGCTTTCGCGTTAATTAATCGAGCGAAGCAAGATCTCTAATGGCGGGTTCCTATATCCGTCGGTAACCGACTACGACTCGTATCTCCATGAAAAAGTGAAAAACTAGTGTCAAACTTATGACACGTGAAAGTCGCCGTTGTATATATGTATCAATGTGTGTTTGTCGGAGGATAACTTTAGAAGCGTTTATTCGATCATCGTGAAATTTAGTATATAGGTAGGTAGTGATAGTACAATTTTTAGGTGACTAAATGATCTAAAAAAAGGGGGGGGGGGATTGTTGAGATATTGGGGTTCAAGTGGGGTAAAAACAATCAAAATGAAACTATCCGGTCAAGTGGCACGTTAATTATGAGGTCTTTGTAAGTACATTTCGACCCCGTTTTTATTTTTGGTTTAAACTTTGTAGTTTGTAGGTTATTAGCCATAATAAAAACTGAACTTTGACCAAACTCATAGGGTACACCAGTGACCCCACAGAGCTGAAATTTGCTATACGTGTAGCTTTAGTGACACAAATAGAGAAAAAAGTCTTAAATCTAGAATAACTTCAATTTCCACCCCAAAAAAGATAAACATTTCCATGAACTCCCGTTACTTGTAATTTAAATGAAACTGTAGGTCAAAGTCAAAGTTTTTTTTGTCAACCTATATTGTCTCACTGCTGGGCAAAGGTCTCCCCCAAGTTTCTCCATCTATCTCTGTCCTGTGCGACACTCTACCAGTCCTGCTCAAAGGCAACAAGATCGTCTCGCCAACGCTTTCTTGGCCGACCCATTCTACCAATGTGTCCCGCCCAAACCCATTTGAGTCTAGCTGTCTTTTCTCCAACATCGGCAATGCCTGTCAACGAACGCAGCGTGGTGTTTCTCACTCGATCAATCCGTTTGAACCCGAGAACGCTGCGATTCATTGCCCTCTGGCAAATATTGAGTTTGGACTGTGACTCGGTCAGCGACCATATCTGCGCACCGTAGGTTAGGATGGGCAAGATACACATTTCAAAGTTTAGATACAAATATTTTTTTTATGGGAGACTCGCGAGATTTCATTTCGAGGCAAACCACTAATAGGTATTAAGTTTGTATTGTTGTTGAAATGGTTCCAACGGAAGATCAGCGTTGTGCCAAAAGCACAACAAATGCTGAGTTGGACGCCTTTTTGTGACGTCGGTCATTTATATATAGGTAATTGTGAGACACATTTGTTGGGTATTGCTGTTTTTGTGTGTATTATATTGTTATATTGCGTGTATCTTACTTGTGTGCTGTGTATGTTTTGTACCGTCACAAATAAATGTTTTTTCTTTCTTTCTTTCTTTCTTCTTTATTGGATGGATGCTATAATGTGTGTATCAGCTATTTTCACTCTTAGCTCACCAATTCCAGTTCTGGACGTGGTCAACGAATTAAATTTTGTCCTCTCGGGCCTCGTACCGGTTACCGGTTTGTTTGTAAGCATTAGTGATCCAGAAATTGGACGGTTCAGTTTTTTACGCTATGCTTCCTTTCCTGGCCACTTTGTAAAAGTTTGCAAGTTTGATAAAAATTATTAAATTTATTAATAAAAAGTACTTCACTTAAAAGTTTTATAATGAGATAAGCGCTAAGTCGATTTATTTCTGGCTAATTGTGGAAGAAAGCTGTAAAATTATTGTTTTCAAATGATCTTTGCGATTTGAATGAAATGATTAATATTGATAATTATTTAAAAATTTGAAATTGGAACAAGGAGCTGAACCAAGGAGCTGTTGACCTTTCGTCTCCATCATCAGATATTATATCTTCTATGATAAATTATATCAAAATAAAACCGGTCAACTGCGAATCGGACTCGTCCACGAAGGGTTCCGTACCTACGTACGTATCTATAAAAACGGCAAAAAAAAAAACACGTTTGTTGTATGGGAGCCCCCATTAAATATTTCTTTTATTTTGTTTTTAGAAGTTGTTGTTATAGCGGCAACAGAAATAAATCATCTATGAAAATTTCGACTGTCTAACTATCACGGTTCATGAGGTACAGCTTGGTGACAGACGGACAGACAGACAGCGGAGTCTTAGTAATAGGGTCCCGTTTTACCCTTTGGGTACGGAACCCTAAAAATAAACACGAATTCAGAATATCAATTTAATTGGATAACGGCTTTCTGATTGTATTAGAGTTTTTTAAAATGTACACAAACTTTATACACAAGTTAATTTAATTACAAAAGTGATCATAAATTCGTCATTAAATCGTTTGCAACGGTCTTTAGATGATTCAACTGTTTCCTCTGTATTTTAATCATGTAAATTTTAATATATTATATTATTACTGTTATTAAATACATATTACAAAACTTAAAAAATCCTAGAACTAAAATAAAAAGTGTTTTGTGTGAAACCGTTTGCGGTAAACCGCAAACGGTTTCACACAAAACATTTTTGACAACTGAGATCCATTAACCAAAAATGAAAATTGCTGATAGTCTTCAGATCTGCTGACCTGGGCCCGTAGCCAAGTTACATTGCTTCGTATCGATTCGATTTCTACATAGGTTCGCTGTCGATATATCACGTGATATTTCCATTGCATGTGTCATTTTCGGACTTATCGACTAGCGTCATCGCTAATCGAATGTAACTTGGCTAAGCCCTCTGGTCTTTATCACACACAATTCAGAACCACTCCAGTTAACTAAATTTCTATTTTAAACAACCGCGTCCGAACCCAGTTGGAAAATACGATGCCACAGATACCCTGACACACATTTACAGACTTCAAACTTACATTACATACATCAGTCTTACGTACCTGTACTACTTTATTTAAATACTAGCTGACAAATCCGCAGCTTCGCGCGCGTAGTTTTTTCAATAAAAACATTACCCTCCTTCTGCGCAGTTGGGTAAAAAGTATCCTATGTCACCCAGGGATAGTGTAGCTTCCCAATTGTGAAAGAATTTTTCAAATCGGTCCAGTAGTTTCGGAGCCTATTTAATACAAACAAACAAATCTTTCCTCTTTATAATATTAGTATAGATATAGATAAATGGCGAATAGCCGACTGAGACGCAGGAGATTGCAGGTTCGATTCCCACCGCGGAACAAATGCTTGCATGATCTACAGATATTTATTCCCAATCTGGTTGTTTCTCTATATATTCTATGTATGTATTTACATGAAAAAAAGTGGCACTCTGGGAGTGCCGTCAGAAGCGAAAACTTGAAGAATTACGTGTGTATTTTTTGAATCGTCAGGAACGGTGACGGTAACGGTAACAGATAACAACGGTAACGCGAGTTCAATGGTTTTTCCCCATCTCAAAAAATGCCCAACGCGCCTAAAGAAGTTATCACATAAAAAAGTGGCACTCCAGGAGTGCCGACAAAATCAAATCAAATATTGATTTCAGTAAACTTAATCTTCAAACATTTCACGAACTTGGGACCCTCTTTTAAGTATAAAATACCTGTGTTAGAGGGTCTCGCTCTTCCGTTAATTAGGGTATGCCGATTAAGTATGACTGAAGTGAAAACTTGAACAATTCGGAGATACTTACTATATACAGAGGGGTCGGTAATGGTAACGGTAACAGTGACGCGAGTTCAATGGCTTTTTCCCATCTCAAAAATTGCACAACGCGCCTAAAGAAGTTTTCACTACTTATATACCTAAAGAGGTGTCGGTAACGGTAACGGTGTCGCGATTTCAATGGTTTTTTCCCATCTCAAAAAAATTGACAACGCGCCTAAAAAAGCTTACACATCAAAAAAAAAGTATTTTAAGTATTCTATCCGATAACTGGTTATTCTACAAGCTTGCTTAGTTTGAGGCTAGATGGCGCTGTGTGAAATGTCCAGCATTATTTAATAGGTTGGAGAAAAAGTCTTTTCGCATAATAGTATGTATGAACTTGTAATAAAATCTCTTTGGCTACACTATTTGTATCTGGCTGGTTTTGGTATCATTCAAAGTTTAAAATTTAAAGAAGATAATTCCAAATTAAAATTAGGAAAATGTGAGATTTTTATTTGTTTTTCGTACTGTAAAGATGAGTGAATCTAATGAAGAAATTCGATACATTTTAAAATTTTACTACAAAAAATGTAACTATGCAACGCAAGCCGCGAAAAAAATTTGCGATGTTTATGAACCTAGTGCAGTGTCTGTGAGAGTAGCACAAATTTGGTTTATGCGTTTTCAATCCGGAAATTTTGACGTAAAGATGCACGTCGCTCTGGTCGCCCTATTACGGATAAAATTGATGCCATTTTTGAAAAAGTGGAGCAAGATCGGCATATCAGTAGTTACGACGTAGCTGAAGAGCTGGAAATTAGCACACAACAGTTTTGGCGCATTTGAAAAAACTGGGTACACAAAAAAGCTCGATATTTGGTTACCCCACGAGCTCACTGAAAGAAACCTAATGAACCGTGCACTCATTTGTGATTCTTTATTACGACGTAATGAAACCGAACCAGCTGATAACTGGTGATGAAAAGGGATCACGTATGACAAGAACGTGCGAAAAAGGTCGTGGTCAAAAAAATATCGAACAAAATGTTAACTACATACTTTAGTTAAATGTAAATAAACAATATTAAAAAAAAATTGAATTTTCTTAAAAAATGCGAAGAAACTTTTTCCCCAACCTAATATTTATTTAATTAAAAAAAAACGATTATGCCACACGATTGAAGTAAAACCTCTTTTTCAAAATATTAATTCATAAATTTGTTCAAGAACGAAATGAAATTACGAAAAATAATCAACCGAACTAATGACTGAGATATATATATATATATATTTCATGCACTGGCTATGAGAGGAAGAGAGAAAGAAAATGTGCGCGCGCACCTCTCTCTCTTGATCTAAAGTATTATACGAAACGTAACCCTCTCTCTCTTTCTATCTTAACTAACTTATATCTCCTTCTCAACTTCCGTTCGCACTTTTTGTAAAGCATTCGCCAGCTTACTCCCCAAGTCAAGTGTGCGTAAAGAAGTTTTACTTCAATAAATCATCATCCACAGCACATAAGTACCCACTGCTGGGTGTACGTCTCCCTTTGTAAACGCCACCCTTCCCGGTCCTGTGCTGCGCGCATCCAGGAGTTGCCCGCGACTTTCTTTATGTCGTCGACCCACCGCGCCAGCGGACGTCCAGAACTTATTAGGTATGTTCTTGGCCACAATTCGGTCAAAAATATACTCAACCTGCCATCACCAAGTCTAGCCAAGTGTCCTGTCCAGTTCCACTTGAGTTCCACCACCCTTGTTCCGACGTCTTGAACTTTCGTCTGGCGTCGGATTTCGGTACTAAGAACTCGATCCAGGAGGTTGATGCATGCCTTCAATAAAAATAAAATAAATTTTGTGTGCCTAATATGAGAAGCTCCAGAAAATCAAGATTATGAAATTACATTTCGTCAACCTGAGATATTTTCTCATTGAATTGAAGGCTCACCTTTTAGAAGGCATCCGATTGAGACAATTCCTAAGCTATTCAGGGAATTTCCAATATTGTGCGAACTCAATAAATTTCCCATCAGTGAAAAGTCTGGGGGGACTTAAAGGCGGTCGGTCCGCTAATAAATACCTATTCGCACTCACAGTTTTGGTTCTACGTTTTTGATAAGAACACTTTACCGACGTCTCTTTTTCCTGAGGACCGACAATCTGGATCACTTTAAAGCAAGAGTGAATAGGTGTCTTCTAGATCTTCGTGTTTCACTAAGACCATTTCATCGCTTACAATCAGGTGAGATTGTCGTCAAACGAAGATCTCCGCGGTGCAGTGGGTGAATAGCCGGCTGAGACGCAGGAGGTAGCGGGTTCGATTCCCGCCGCGAATCAAATGTTTGCATGATCCACAGATATTTGTTCTCAGTCTGGTTGTTTCTCTATATATTATAACTATGTGTTTACAAAAAAAATGTATATACCTAAGTATTCTATCAGTTATCTGGTTCCCATAGTACAAGCTCTACTTAGTTTGGGGCTAGATAGCGCTGTGTGAAAGGTCTAGCAATATTTATTTATTGATTAATATTATATATATCTATTCGTGATAAATAATGGGATACCTATAGTCATACAAAAAACTGTTTTTCTTCATCGTTTTGAGCATCTGTAAATACACACATTTTTTTGAGCAAACATCGAGTAATGTATTACCATTGGTTTTACGAAAATAAGCTAATATAATTTATTATTAAATCAAACACATACGAAATAAACAAACACTTTGCGATACCATTGTCATAAGAAATTACAGGCATGTGAAGCTTTACACGTGTATGCCTCAAGTTGATGGACGCAGGGCAGTGTATCGTAGGTATGATTCTAAGGTCCCGTGGCTGCAGTAAAACTAAAACAGGAAAAGCTAATAAAAAAAACGTAACTACGTGACCTGCGAGGCAATACTACGTGCTACAGAATAGAATAATACTTTATTTGCATCATACAGAATTAACACATTATATTTGTTCTTAGTCATATATAGCGCGTTCTATAAAATATTCATAAATTCACTCAACACACACTACACTCCCTCCCTCACCCCCTCAAGTACACATATTTACACAGCATCCCTACCTTCTTTGATTCTTCTAATGCGTACCTACTAAATTACTAAAATCCTTGAAAATTTAATTAATATAGTATGTTTTTTAATCTTTTTCTCTAGGTGACTAATTTCATAAAAGATAAGTATATATATTGAGAATCTGTTATTGGCATTAAGCATTAGTTATAAGGATTGTTTACATTGTTAACAAGTGCTGTTGATTCTGTAATGAATAATAATAAAACGCATAACTATGTATTATTTATTTATTTATTATCAGCCCGTAGAGTCCCACTGCCGGACAAAGGCCGCACTTCCCTCCTTCCACGTATCCCGGTTATTGGCTAATTGGGGTCACTCTTTCTGGAATGCATCCAGTTCATACCTCTATATCCGTCTGGGTTTATGAGGCCGCCGCCTAGTTTGAGCCCCTTCTGTAGTGGCTTTTCCCGGTAGCTCTTCTGGGATATGACAAACGTGTCCTGCCCAGTCCCACTTCAATTTTGCGGATGTTAGACACATCAGCTATATGTTTTTTTTAACACAAAATCAATTAAAAAACTAGTAAGTAAAAAAAGCTTATAGCACAAAATAAATCTAAATTTACTTCAGCGCAAAGTATAGTTGCAAAATAATCCTTAACTCGACATGTGCTGGTTGCAACAACCAGCGCTGGTCTTCCGTTAAGGTCATTTTACTAGTTCCGGACATTTTTAGCACAATAAAACAAAAAATGAAGATAATAGATAATTTATTTCGGTAACAAACTTCACAACACGAGGGTAGGTACATCAGATTCAGTATTTTCGTTAAATATTAAAACCTAGTTGCAAAAGAAACATAGGACCCAAACTAGGAAGACCTGTGATATGGCATTTCTATCCAAACTAGGAAAAATGGGGGAAAAATAAAAACAAACAAAATAATATATATGTGTGAAAGAAGTTTACATCAAAAAACAATGATTAAATTAAATTAAATTGCATATTTCAGTGGTACCCTGGACGAAGTTAGTTTTATAATAGCAATAATAGCAGGCGATGGTTACCACTCATCACCAAGTAGGCCATGTGGTTGTTCCATTTCCAAGTAGTTAAAAAAAAAGAGTAGAAAATAATATATGTATGCAAACTGCATTTAGGTCAAGAATGTTTTTGTGCAGGCATCGTAAAATATGAAAATGCCATTATAATGATCGGTTTAAAATTTCCGCTCGAAACTCTTGGCAAATCAAAATCACAAAACAGTTTGGGTACAGAAGTTAAGTTCAATACAATAAACAGAAACGTACACACGGCTACACATCAAGCAATAAGTACCCGTATAAGCTGACCTCGCATTGTGTAGACTTTTCGTGGAATGGGAGGTCAGCTTATACTGGAAAATTATAGCTTGATGTGTAGCCGTGTGTACGTGTGCGTGCGCCTGGGGGCTAACCTCAATCTCTTATAGCAATAATACACTGACATTCAGTACCATAACCCTCAATTAGTAAGCTTACTTTATTATTGCAAAGGCGAAACAGTTTTGGTGACGTCGCCTTATAAATCGTTCACTCAAAACGTTTCACATAGAGCTCAAATAAAGCGTAAAATTGTCCTAAAAAGTAAGTAAATCGTGTTTATTTTCTCAACGTTTTTTACTGAACGTGTTGTTATCACTAGAAATCACTAATAGCGGATTCCTATATCCGTCGGTAACCAGCTACGACTCGACCTTGAAAATCTGTCAAAATTTTGACACTTTTTCAAGGAGAAGCGAGTCGTTGCTGGTTATTGACGGATATAGGAACCCACCATGAATGTAAAACATTATTAGGATTATAACAGTAATGTTTAAAAGTTTTGTGGTTCAAATCGAAATAGTATTGCTACAAGCTTGGAAGAAAACTCTCGTGAAACATGATGGTTTTCTAAAAGATCGTGGTTGGCGACATGTTCTCGCGTGTTGTACGAAACTAAACTTCTGTAAATATTTATTTTGTGATAAATAGTGTATTTCAATGTTTACTATACAAAGCAACACTGAAAGCTAAATCCTCTTTCTATTCTTGGTAGTCATCATCATCTTATGAGCCACAGGATGTCCACTGCTGACCATAGACCTCTCCCATAGATTTCCAGAGTGACCAAATAGGTTTACGGTTCCTTGAAGCAGTAATTGTCATGATCGGCTTGAGCAGTATACCGTCTAGCTTATGTCAGAGTGGTACTTACCTTTTGTGTGATGCTAATGTATAAAAGTAACGTATATTATCGACGAATGAGAGTACCCAAACAAACGGACAAACAGACGGTTTTTAGGGTATAATATTAAGGTTATAATGTAATTACTTGTAATAAAATAATAAATTAAATCAAGCTTCAAAGTCGACGTCATAAAAATATACAGCCATTTATGCCGTATATTTCGCCACAATAAATAAAAACCTATAGGGGATGTACGTCTCGTTAATCTAGAATCACAAAATTTGGCAAGATGCAAGGTACACACAGAGCAATTACAGGGAAAAATCTGAAAAGCATTAATTTGCAGTTATATCACGAAACAAAATATTTTTACGGAACCCTTAGTGCGCGAGTCAGACTCGCACTTATCCGGGTTTTTTAATTAATAATACCTGATGCAATCAGGCCAAGATTACAACTGGAGGGATCTTTATAGATGGATAATACGCTGTGAAGTAAGCATGTAAAGTTGTATATCTTAATATTCATTTTGATAGGATACCCATTATTTAACTTCAAACTACACACACGCAGACCCCTGCATACACACAACTACACCCACACATATATACATACTTTCACAAAAAAGCTGAGTTACCATGGCATAGCATATTAATTAATTTAAATTTCCTGTATTATTATGTTTTTTTAATCAATTTTGTATATGGGTGAATTGTACACCTATAATCAGGAACGTCAAACTCATTTTAGATACATATCTAGATAAATATTCTATAGTAGGTATTAGTTAAAATTTAAGCATTTCACAACTAGCATAATATACGTATAATATAACAAATATTCTAGTTAACATAGTATTACTCGTGCGCGATAACTTGGGACCTGCTAGGAATGCGAGTCCCCGACCGCTTCCCCTGCACTTCCCCGATGGCGCCCGTATTGTACCGTTCGCATCACTATTTTTTACTAGGGTTTTTAGTCTCGTACTGGCCTACGTCACGTAACGACGCGCTCTGGAATTCTTTTAGTTTTCGTTTGTGTTATTGTTTTGTTGTTGTAGTTTTACCAGCATAAGTGAGAGTGTCTGGAAAAAAGAAGTCAACCATGTGGACAGGCTTCGACAAAAGTATTGGGACGATGACCTCTTACAAGAGACGAATGAATCGCAATTAATTGTAAATTTATCGGATACCTCTTCGTCAAGTGATTATAGTGAGACTGAGGACGAAGAACAACCTCTAGAAGGCATAAATCCACTTAGTAGTGACGAAGATGAGATAATGTAAATAATAGATAAAATATATGTATAAACTTAAACATTGTATTTTTATTTTATTCAAATAGTGTAAAAAAGATTAGATAAAAAGCAGGGTCCTCCCTGAGTAACATAATAAATTAGGTTAAAAAAAACGCGGCTCTCTCTTGCTTCTACAGTGTGATACAGACAATAGGCCTGCATTGTGTCATAGATATACGAAACGTAACTGGGTATGAGAGAAAAAGAGAAAGAAAATGTGTTCTCGCACCTCTCTCTCTCTTACCCCTACAGTAATATAAGAAACGTAACACTCTTCTATCTTATATTCAACTTATATATCCCTCTCAAATTCCGTTCGCCTCGCCCGCTCACAGTTTTTGTAACGCTCTCGTCGTGTGTTCACCAGCTTACTCCCCAAGTCAAGCGTGCGTAAAGAAGTTTTACTTCAAAAAGAAAAGGAATTAATGGATATAACGTATTTGAATTTCGAGAGCGCTAAGTTCTTAATTTAAAAATTCCACAGCTGCTCTGCGCTTCAGCACATCAATTGAATTTAACGAGTATTAATATACTACGTGTTTTGTTATGTACGACATCCTTAGGTCGCCTAAAACTCCACAGTGTCTGAAGACCCGCTTATTCAACCAATGTGTTCTGCCCACCATGACCTACGGTGCCGAGACATGGACTCTCACGCAGGAGGCTGTGTACAGGTTAAGAGTTGCACAAAGAGCCATGGAGCGTACCATGCTTGGCATCAGACTGTTAGATCGAGTTCTAAACATCGAGATCCGTAGACGAACGAAGGTTCATGACGTTGGGATTCGAGTTATGGAGCTCAAATGGTCTTGGGCGGGACACTTGGCTAGACGTGGTGATGATAGATGGAGCAGGACAGTGACTGAATGGTGACCGAGGAGCGGGTATAGAAGAGTAGGACGACCAGCAGCGAGATGGGTGGACGACATCGTAAAGGTCGCGGGCCATCAGTGGGTGAGACTAGCGCAGGGTCGTGGTGGATGGCACAAACTTGGGGAGGCCTATACCCAACAATGGGTAAAGTCAGGTTGTGGATGATGATGATTGGAAATGTATCGATTACTGGATAAATGTTCAAGATACCGGTATAAAACCTATCTCTTAAATCAGTTAATTAGATTCCAGATGCCTGATAAGGTTTATAGCTTAAGGTAGACCTGTCAATGTTTTTCACATTACCCTCAATGCTTTGAAAATCTAAGCGTAGTAAAAAAACCTATAATAACCTACTAATTAACGATATTTTCCTTAACTAGTGCTGTGAGACTTCACTTCTTGCCAAATTTCATGATTCTAGGACAACGGAAAGTACCACGGGTTTTGATTTATTTTCGACAAAAACATGCGGTAAAAATGGTCTTATCTTTTGATTGCTTCACTTAGGAGCTTGATTTTTTACCGCTCCAAAGACCGTTGTCTTATGTATTTGATATTAATACCAACTCGATAACCCAGGAACTACGCGTTCCTGAGAAAAAAAGTCTTGACAGACGGACAGACAGACAGTTGGGCAACGATGTGGTTCTATGAAGGGCTGCCTTTTTTCTTTTTGTAGAACGGAATTATATTAATGAGTCCTACATTAAAAAAAATTATAGCCTTAGCTATCTATAGCTAAGGCTTACATTATAAAAAATACATGAAACATGATTTTGGTTTTAAGACCAAGTGTAAAAGCTTAATTTGTCCGTAAAATGAGTTTAAAAGTGGTAATAGTGAGATAACATGGTTAGCGGTAACGTTTTTTATACTATAGTACTTCATACAGGCAGCGAGGTTCTACAACTTTTCTAACTTTTCGTTCATACCTGCTAACTTACCAGTTAGGACAAAGTGCTCTACATCAAGTCTTATTACTCCAAGATTTTAATCCTCTGACGACATAATACTGAAATTCGAGAAACACTTACATTTTGTTCCTAGAAATAATGTACTGGTTTTATGATTTTGATTCTTGTTTTAATATTACGCTGTGAGTTTATTCGTTCTCTTATTTTATACAGGCTCTTATTATATAGAGTTCCTTCACTGCTCTAATCCTCACTCGCTCCGATCGTCTGAAAATTTGATGCTGAAAACCCCTTCCTTTACCGTTCAAGCAACACGTCTTTGGAACACATTAGCGGTCTCAATACGGCAAGCTCCATCATTAGCCACATTTTAAACAAAAGTGAAAAGATTTTATCTCTCAGCAATGTCGTAGTATCGCTATAGATATGTATGTTTATGTATATTCTTTATTTTATTTGTAGTAGATATACTTACTTATTTAAATTGTTTTATTTTATTGTAAATGATCAGCGCTCTCCTAACATTTAGATTTTGTTTTGTTTTGTTACAGCCCCCTCCATTATTGTAATGTAACAAAAGTCCTCTCCATCCAAAGTTTATCTGGAAGAAAGCGCTTCTAAGCGATAAGGCCGCTCATTGTACCTGTTGCTTTGTGAATTTTTATTTTTATGTCTGTTTTGTTTTGAAGTGTACAATAAAGTATTTTCATTCATTAAATGGTTATATTGCATAGTATAATGGGTGTGTTAGTATATAAGCTTTTATATATGCAAAACAATTTAGATAAGGTCATGCATTAATTCAGTTGCACCAACATTGTTTAACACTTTTGGCCCCACACGTTGGCCCCAACGCCGCCCGTCCAACGTGTGGAACTCGAAAATAGCATTGGTCCCAACGTGGATGCCTAGCAAATTACCCAGTCAACGTTGGGCCAACATGTGGAGCCGGTGAGACATTTATATTAGTAATATATCTATACTAGCTGACGCGCCTGCGGCCTTGCATGCGTGGTTTGTCAATAAAACATTGCCGTAATTTTGGTCGGTAAAAAGTAGCATTATTATGTCTCAACCCCTATCGTAATTCATCGAAATTGGTCCAGCCATTTAATCACCAGATGTGTGCGAGGGCCGCGAGCGAGAAACATATTATGCGAGGGCCGCGAGTGAGATTACCCACGTAGTTGTGATCATTCTACGCATCGTAATTCGTTTTAAAACTCAGAATACAGGATCACCTATTAACTGTTATAAAAAAACAATAATATTATTTCTTATTCCTTGCATAAATGTGATTAAGAGGAAAAGAAAGGCCTTGATCGTACTGTCACTTGAATAGATTAACAAAAATAATTGTATCATCTATGTAATTAAAAACGGATTGGAGATGAAACTTTGAGTCAACTTCCACAAAAATACTTCTAAAATATTGTTACAAATTTCTCGAAACATATTTAAGTCCTGAATAAAAATATATAAGAAAAATAAACATGAAAAAAGATGGTTTTGTAAAGCGTTCCCTAATGGCTTGTACTCCTTCTCAAGTATTCATTAAGAAGACAGTGGTCCTCGACACAGCTTGTTGCAGAACAACTGGACTAGTTAATGGACTAGCAGGAACTATATAATAAACTCCTGGAAAACGATTAAAAGCTTTCAATTCCTAGATTCAAATCATACAACATATCCATTCATACTAATAAATTCGATAGTAACTCTGTTGTTTTGTTTGCTAGTTTGTTCGTTACCTTTTCACGACTAAACGGCTGAACGGATCGTAATGAAATTTGGCAAGGATATAACTTAAATCCTGAAAAAGGACATAGGCTATCTTTTGTCTCAAAAAATCTTGATAGGGTGAAATAGGTTTTGAAATTTTATATGGGCAATCCAGAATTCCTCAAGTTAGGCATCTCAAAATTCATATTTAGACTTTTGATATGAATAAAGAAAATATATGTGTTTTAGCATTTTCCAATAAACAATTTTTAACATTTTTAAACATCAAATCGGCAGCGCCTATGCAACCCTTAGTCAAAAGGTACCTACCTACTCACATGATAAATTCATGATTTGTTTACATATTTTAAACAGGCTGTTTCATTGATATTTTTAGGGTTTGATATTAAGTTTGTTTAAAAATTTAATTTTATATAAACTGTTTTATTGATATTTTTAGGGTTTGATATTAGGTTTGTTTAAAAATTTACATTTTATACAGACTGTTTCATTGATATTTTTAGGATTTGATATTAAGTTTGTTTAAAAATTTAAATTTTATACAGACTGTTTCATTGTTATTTTTAGGGTTTGATATTAAGTTTGTTTAAACATTTAATTCTATGGCAAAGAATTAGGAAAAAAAATTACAGCAGCCAGCCCAACGCGTGTTTTCATTTTATTGTCGTTCATAATATAACACATCATATAATTGATCGAGCGAAGCAAGATCTCCAAATCAAAAATTGCGCAAATCGGCGTTGTATTTATGTATGTATGTTGCTTTGTGTATTATGTTTGTTTGTCCAAGGATAACTTTCGAAGCGTTGATCAGATCATTGTGAAATTTGATTCATATAGGATAGGTAGTAATGGCACAATTTTGGTGTGACTAAACGAGCAAAAAAGGGGAAGGGGGGGGGGGGGTTGCTGTTGAGATATTAGTGTTAAAGAGGGATAAAAAAAATGAGACTGTTAGGTCAAACGGGACATAAATGATAGGTATTTATTAGTAAGTCTACTTTTTGCGTATTTGACAATGCCATGATAGGACAAATAAGATGATGCAATGACTGATATAAAAGTCCGACAGGTGCAAGAACCATGTCCGAAATTCTAAACTGTTCTGAAATACGAAATGTTTTTGTATTGCTCATGAGAGCATAGAGTTCCTAAACTTCTTAATCGCTACAGTATTATTACTTCTTTAATGTGCAATAAGAATATATTAAAATATTTGTAGAAGGAATTTTGTTTGTCCTGTTGTATGAGAACACTTTTTATCAAATTTGACTAACTTCCGCTGTTCAGATTTTTTTTATCCTATACAATAAAATTATCCTTACAAAGGATTGCATCGATCAGCATCAAAAAAAATTTACCAACTTCATTCATTTTAACTCACACTTGATCAAAAAAAATGTTATGCCAAAAGGTTTTTCTTCGAAAACGAGCTGATATTTTAGAAGAAACTGCACCTGTATCTTCTCTGGTTATGGGTGCTGCCGTACTGTTACAGTTAAAAAAAACACTCTGTATATAAGTATGTATTTACAAAAAAAAAGTATATAAGTATTCTATCAGTTATCTGGTTCCCATAGTACAAGCTCTGCTTAGTTTGGGGCTAGATAGCGCTATGTGAAATGTCCAGCCATATTTATTATTATTATTATTCACACAAGGCCGAGAAGGACAAGCTAAGCAAGTACCTTGACTTGGCTCATGAGATTATTATTATGTACAGTGATCGCGAAAGTTTGAAAAATACAAAAAAGGTGTAAAATGTATGTAAAATATTTCATGGTTTCTTTTTTTTTGTGTATTGTGTGCTAATGTAGTGAATAAATGATTGTCTAGGCGAGTGCGATCTTTAAAAACGGCAAAAAATCACGTTTGTTGTATGGCAGCCCCCCATAAATATTTGTTTTATTTTAAATTAATAATATATTTTAAAGTGAAATACGCAACTTAATATTCTTTGAATATTTCAAGCGTCTACCTATTGCCGTTATCAATATCAAGCTAAAATGAGCAAAAAAATCACATTTGTAGTATGGGAGCCCCTCTTAAATATTTATTTTATTCTGTTTTTAGTATTTGTTGTTATAGCGGCAACAGAAATACATCATCTGTGAATATTTCAACTGTCTTACTATCACAGTTCATGAGATACAGCCTGGTGACAGACAGCCTTAGTAATAGGGTGCCGTTTTACCCTTTGGGTACGGAACCTTAAAACGGAATCGTAAATCATACACTTTTGTACCAATATTTAGGTATGCGTTTTGACATAGCTCGTTCATTTTATAATCTTTGTTATGGTGCCGTTTCAGTACACATAATTAAATAAAGTATTATCTGGGTGAGTTTTATATGAACTGAGGGCAACCATTTTCTAATAAATATTCTACATTTTCACACAAACTAACAACCGAACTCCGCCTGAGTTTGGTTTTTAGTTTGTGTGAATTTTAAAATTGCTTTTTTTGAGTAAACGTATGTAATCATTATTTAAATAATCAACATCAGTAAAAAAGGACAACATCAGTAAGGAAATATTTTGAGCAACATAAAATAATGACTGTAATATCCCTGTACATATTTAAGTCTCCTCGAAATTCACCAAAACAAGGATACAGAGTATATTAAGACAAAAGACACACACAACTATAATTTAATCAACCAAAAGTAAGACTAGGTAAAATGCAAAAGCAGGGAGAATATAATAAAATATTAATGTACAATAAACTTCCAACAAAAATTGTAAATTTATAATATATATAAAATTTTAAACAAAAAATTTTTGCCGTGGGGTGCCGGCAGTAGAATGTTACTCATGCCCGTGGATGCAGTATGAGCCTGCTAAGGGATACCTCCGGAAGATGGGCAGCAGCGTCTTTCCGTGTATCAACATCCCGTACTGCGCTCGCCAACCCGCCTGCCAAGCGTGGTGAGTATGGCAACTACCCATCATGGAGATCCATGGAGGCCTGTGTTCAGTAGTGGACGTTTTACGGCTGAAATGATGATGATGAAACAAAAAATCAAATGGTTTTTTGAAAGACATGCTTTTTATTGTTTAAATGAGTTTATGAATTTTAATTTATTAGAATCTTCCTTTGACGCAATTATTTGACATATTCTACCATTACATTTTCTTTTATTTTAATTTAGTTTTGACATACCGTTTTAGTTAGGATCTTATAATTTTGTTTTGTGTATCTCTAAATCGACCTACCTACCTATCTGTTTTGTTCTTAGTATTTTGTTATGACTTTATTTGTAATTATAGGTATTATCATTATAATTTTTGTTGACATGATCTGTAATTATATTATTTTAATTTAATTATTATAAGTTTTAAAATGTAAAAATTGACATGCCTGTAACAACCAATGTTATAATTAAGGTGAAATAAATAAATCTAAAATATGAAAAAATCTGAAATCAACTTTATTTTTTCTGAATCGATTTAACCCGAAGTAATAATTATTGTTTAAATCAGTTGTTAAATATTACCACAGGCTTACTCATACATTATACTAGAAGGTATTTTGGGCGAGATATAAATAGTATAATATTTTTTTAAATTCGCCCATGAAAAGTTTTAATAACCATTAGAGGGCGCCGTAAAGCCAGTGAACTGAAAAAGGTTGTGGATTTGAATAATATTCGCAATACACAAATCTCAAAATCCGCCAGACAAATCTCTACTCACTGTTGATTTCTACCTCTAGTAAATATAAACTTTTAAAAAAATAAAATGTACAAAGGTTGAATAATCTCGTCCGGATTCCGGATTACTTTATTTACATTTTTAACGCGTTTAATCCGCTTTTGAAACTCGCTTTGATGTTTCTATAAACTGCACGTTGTACTACAGTTGATTCTGAGTTTAGTTCCCGTCATATGCCCCATACTACCTTGTGCAGCGCTGTCTGTCACTCCATGCTAAAATACGCGCAGTACAAGATTCAAAACTAAATAAAATAGTTGACGACCTCCGTAGTGCAGTGGGCGAATAGCCGACTGAGACGCAGGAGGTAGCGGGTTCGATTCCCGCCGCGGAACAAATGTTTGCATGATCTACAGATATTTGTTCCGGATCTGGCTGTTTCTCTATATATTACTAGTTGACCCGCCGAATTTCGTATCGCCTTAACATGCATATAACGCGGGCTGTCAATATACGTCACCCTGGTAGAATTGTCAATTATTGTCCATCATTACTAACCCGATTTTTTTATATACCTATACATACACAGAGTGTTTTTTTAACTGGAACAGTATGACAGCACCCATTACCAGAGGAGATACTGGTGCAGTTTCTTTTAAAACATCAGCTCGTTTTTGAAGAAAAACATTTTAGCATAAAATTTTTTTCGTCAAGTGTGAGTAGCGCCTTAAAATGAATCAAGTTGGTACATTTTTTTTGATGCTGATCGATGCAGTCCTATGTAAGAATCATTTTATTGTACTGGATGAAAAAAATCTGAGCAGCGAAAGTTAGTCAAATTTGATAAAAAGTATTTTCGTACAACAGGACAAACAAATTTCCTTCTACAAACATTTTATTAGATTCGAATTGCACATTAAAGAAGTATTAATACTGTAGCGATCAAGAAGTTTAGGAACTTCATGCTCTCATGAGCAATTCAAAAATATTTCATATTTCAGAACAATTTTGAATTTCGAACATGGTTCTTGCATCTGTAGGACTTTTATATCAGTCATTGCATGATCTTATTTGTCCTATCATGACATTGTCAAATTTGCAAAAAGTAGACTTAATTGAAGCATAATTCCTCAATCGTGGTCTGGGTAGCGTTCCTGATACCACTTCAACGCATTAGTTGGGCTTAGTCGGTTGAGGAAGTATGCTTCAATTAAGTCTACTTTTAGACAAATAAGATGATGCAATGACTGATATACAAGTCCGACAGATGCAAGAACCATGTTTGAATTTCAAAATTGTTCTGAAATACGAAATGTTTTTGAATATCATGAGAGCACGGAGTTCCTAAACTTCTTAATCGCTCCAGTATTAATACTTCTTTAATGTGTTATTAGAATCTAATAAAATGTTTGTTGGAGGAATTTTGATTTGTCCTGTTGTATGAGATTAGATTTTATCAAATTTGACTAACTTTCGCGGCTCAGATTTTTTTCATCCGTTACAATAAAATGATCCTTACATAGGACTGCATCGATCGGCATCAAAAACAAATTTATCAACTGGACTCATTTTATCACTCAGATGCAAGAACCATGTTCGAATTTCAAAATTGTTCTGAAATACGAAATGTTTTTGAATATCATGAGAGCATGGAGTTCCTAAACTTCTTAATCGCTCCAGTATTAATACTTCTTTAATGTGTTATTAGAATCTAATAAAATGTTTGTTGGAGGAATTTTGATTTGTCCTGTTGTATGAGATTACATTTTATCAAATTTGACTAACTTTCGCGGCTCAGATTTTTTTCATCCGTTACAATAAAATGATCCTTACATAGGACTGCATCGATCGGCATCAAAAACAAATTTATCAACTGGACTCATTTTAAGGCGCTACTCACGCTTGACGAAAAAAATTTTAATGCCAGAATGTTTTTCTTTGAAAACGAGCTGATGTTTTAAAATAAACTGCACCTGTATCTCCTCTGGTTATGGGTGCTGCCATACTGTTCCAGTTAAAAAAAAAACACTGTATATATATTTACAACCATACGTAACCATAGACAAAGTTACGTTTAGCTGTCATTTGCGTTTTGTTATTCCATGTCAGATGCGTTTTTGTTATACCACGTTTTATAGTGAATTGTATTCTCTTTGACGTTGTATGTCACGTCACACGGGAATGCGGTCGAACGGGATAAAAAGTATCCTATGTCCGTCTCCTGGTTCTGAGAACGGGATAAAAAGTTTTCAGCTAAATCAGTTTAGCCGTTCGTTAGTTATAAATAATATAAGAATAAGAATAATTTATTTGCCAGAACTTAAAAAACAGTTGTACATAAGTGCTAAGTTTTTAAATAATAAACATACGATTTGTTGCGGGTAGATTTGCATTACGTACTAAAAACCATTACCTTCCGCGCTAGTTGTAAACTGTGTTACGGCAAGGTAAGATCCTCGTCCCATACTAATAAGGTTCAGATTACTAATGTTATTGCGGTCCGAACATTAGGGCCGAGCAAGTCAGTTCTAATGACTCAGCTATCTGTAGTCGGACATAAACAAATTATCGCAGTATACTTTAATTAGCAGACAAAACAGTATGACATATTTTAATCATTAATTATAAAAAGACAAAAGTTATATGGCAACAACAAAAAAAGACAAGTTTAGTTATGAAAAACTACTTTTATGAAAAGTAGTATAAAGAAAAGATAATATATTGTTAGCACTCTCCCCACCAAGCAACCATCAATGAGTCACCGCTTCTATAAAAATCGGGCAAGATAGACGTTCGGGCTCACTTTTCTCGTGGTGCTCGACGGTGCAACAACTTTATGAACTATAAGATTATTTGTTTAGTGTATAGTGTGAGGTCACGTGAGTCATTTTGTGTTTTTCACTTATGTTTAATTGTTTTTGATGTGTGTGGTCTCAATTTGTTTTCTATTGTTAGTATCAAGTTTTGATTAAATTAATTGCTAATTGTTGGAATCAATCCAATTTGTTTTTTTAGTCTTACTTCTGATTTACCCAAAATCAGAAGTGGGATAAACAAGTCACAAACCCACATATTTCTAGTAAACAAATTGAAACTACCCGCACTTTAGAGAAAATCAAATTCTTGTTCTGTTGTTTACGTAAAGTCAGTAAAATGCCAAGAAGTAGACGTAGTCTATCAAGGCACCGTTCACAAAATGACTCGCGTGCCCGATCACGATGTCGTTCGCGGCGATGGTCCCGTAGTAGAAACAGATCATATTTACGAGACCTTTCGCGTCACGAAACACGATCTAGATCACGTAGTGTCTCTCGCGATCGAGCACCACGCACGAGCAGAAAAATCACGCGCAGTAGGTCCCGTATTCGTAATCGTTCGCGAAGCATCTCCCGCTCACGACAAACCGAGAGACGTTCTCGCGTCATAACACGACATCACCGTCGTTCTATGAGTCGTTCCCCTTTTGTTTCGAGCATACCCCCACGATCTGAAGGTCACAATAAAACTGACGATTTATTACAAAATACCCAGTCTAAAGTAAACAAAAATCCCAGCAGTTCTATCCCGAGAACAAAAAATCATACACCGCTACTACCCACATTAGCAGATAACGTTCTAACCATAGCAGAAAATACCGAAACTTCTGACCAAGTTATAGAAACAGCCACGCAATGCTCCGAAGCATCTTCTCTGGCCCATGCCCTTATGGAAGCTATTAAGTCTATCCAACCGGTAAAATCAAAAAGTTATTACGTGTCAAACTTTGACCCTACAATTCATAATGTTGACTCATGGTGCGAGGAGGTAGACCGCGCAAAAGTTGCCAATAGGTGGAACGATCACGAATGTTTATCGCAAGTTGCATCTTGTCTCAAAAGTGACGCTAGGACATGGTTATCCGAGTGGATTACAAATGATCGAACATGGTCCAATTTTAAGTTGGAATTTAAGCCGTTATGTCCCGGTAAGTTAGACTATGCAAACATTATGTTTGAAGCAATGAAAACCACCTCGGATAGCTATTCCTCCTATGCTGAATACGCTAGGCGAACTCTGTTGCGACTTAGAATAGTAAAAGGTCTTGATGACGAGTTGAGGGTCTTAATCATTATTCGCGGAATTGATAACTCTCAAGTCCGAGCAGCTGCTTCTAATGCAGCACTCACTATTGAAAACTTAGTGTCATTTCTTTCGATATATGTAAAGCCCAAAAATAAACATGATGTACGCCCTCAAATCATCAACAAGAAAAAATTTGTTCAACCTACACCTCGCCAAGAAACTAAGTGTTTTAACTGCAATCAAAGAGGTCACATAGCCCGTGACTGTAAGAAACCCAAGAAAAATGATTCTAAACCTGTTTCAACCGCTTCTGCAAAACCTAACGCGCCTAGTGTCAAACCAAATACTTTCACATTTTGTAAAAAGTCTGGGCATAGCGAAGATACCTGCTTTGCCAAAGCACGCTGCGAATCACGCAATCATAAAAATGTTAATTTATGTTCTGATCAGTCTGTATTAACTAAAGAAAATAATTCTGACACAACAACAGCTGTAGTTGAGGGTATTCCGATGGACGTGCTAATAGACAGTGGAGCATTAAACGTGTCCCTAATCTCGTCACAAGTGCTAAAATATCTCACTTGCCAGCCAAAACAAAAACACTGCACTATTAAAAGAATAGGTAATAGAGAAATACTTACTACAACCTACGGTACAACTACCCTAGAATTCGAAGGTATTTCTATTGAGGCCGACCTAGTAGTAGTCCCATCGTTATACATGTGTGCTCCAATTATAATCAGAACAGATGTCCTCAATCGTGACGGGGTTACTTACGTACGTACTAAGGACAGACAACGTTTGACACGTTCTCCCGTTAAGCCACTTCTTGTAAATTCAGTTGAGTCTAGTGAAGGAATCGTAGTTAACACACCCCTTGTAGGAAATGAACACGAGTCACTCATGATGGTAATTAACGAGTCTTCAGATTTCCTCATCTCAGGCACAGCCATGACCACAGTCAAATCAGGCGAAATGGAAATTAAGCTTACTAGCTCAACCCCATTGGTTTATCTACCTTATAAACTCTCTCACCACGAAAAGCTAAAGGTTCGCGAGATCACTGATGACCTCTTGAGTAAAGGCATTATTAGAAAGTCACAGTTAGAGTATGCAAGCTTAATCATCCTCGTGAAAAAACGTGACGGCTCTGACAGACTTTGCGTTGACTTTAGAGCCTTAAATAGGATAACCGTGAAGGATCGATACCCTCTTCCTTTAATTGACGATCATATAGACAGACTCGGTAGTTGCCAATATTTTTCAAGTCTGGACATGGCAACAGGCTTTCACCAAATAAGAATTAAGGAAGAGTGTGTCCATCTTACAGGTTTCGTTACTCCAGAGGAAAACTTCGAATATTTAAAAATGCTATACGGTTTAGCCAATTCCCCAATTGTGTATCAAAGGATAATAAATGACACGCTACGCAGTTTCATTCTTAAAGGAAACGTGTTAGTTTACATCGATGATGTTCTTCTACTAAGTAATTCTGTTTCCGAGGGGATTAAGCTTTTACGTGAAGTTCTAAACACGCTTACACAAGCAGGATTTTCCATTAACCTGCGAAAATGTTCGTTTTTAACTACTGAAATCGAATACCTTGGAAGGGTGATAAGTCAAGGTCAGGCGAGGCCGAGCCCTTGTAAAGTAGAAGCTCTCTCGAATACATCACCTCCAGGAAACGTGAAACAGGTCAGACAATTGCTTGGTCTGGCTGGCTACTTCAGGCGCTATATTAAGGACTACGCCACAAAAACCGCATGCATTGCTCAGCTAACTAGAAAAGGAGTTTATTTTTCTTGGGGTCCTGAACAGGAAAAGGTTCGTCAAGAGCTTATATCTCACGATTAACTAACAAACCAATCCTCACGGTCTTTGACCCTAAGCTACCTACTGAGGTCCATACGGACGCCAGTAGCGCTGGGTACGGAGGGGTTCTCCTGCAAATCCACCCGGATGGTAAAAGGCACGTGGTCGCCTATTTTAGTAAAGTGACTCAGGGTGCAGAAAACAAATACCACTCCTATGAGCCAGAGACCCTAGCCGTGGTCAAATCTTTGCAACATTTTCGGCATTACTTAGTGGGGTTAAAATTCGTTCTTGTTACTGATTGCAACGCCTTGAGGTCCACTGAGCGGAAGAAAGATCTACTACCCAGGGTAGCCAGGTGGTAGATCTATCTTCAAGATTTCGATTTCACCATCACATATCGTAAGGGAGTTCTAATGCAACACGCTGACTACCTTAGTCGTAATCCGTTGGTGGTAAACCAAATCGAAAGACCTCGCAACTGGGCACAAATAGCACAAGCGGCTGATAAAGAGACCCAAGATCTCGTTCAGAAGCTTCAGAACGGCGAGTTGGATCCTAACCGATATGTGGCGCAAAATCATCTGCTTTATTATAGGTACGTTCCAGTAGCCGAGGAGCCGAGACTTCTATGCTACATACCCAAAGGTCACTGCTTAAGCCTTCTCCGTGTGTTCCACGATGAACACGAACACATTGGGGCCGAGAAGGCGCTTGACTTAATACTTAAGCTTTTGGTTTCCCTGTCTCCGCCAGTTTGTTGTTAAGTATGTCGCACATTGTGTAGTATGTCTCTCAAAGAAACGTATATCGCGAGCACCACTACAGAACATTACTTCCTGGGATAAGCCAGAAACGCCGTTTAACACGGTTCATGTAGATGCATTGGGTCCTTTGCCGATATCAGAGGGATATAAATTTATTTTAATAGTAGTAGACACGTTTACTAAGTTTTGCCTACTGTATCCCATCCAACGATAAGACGCCGTGGAGCTGAAACGAGTCATCCACAGGCAATTGCACAGTTTGGGGTGCCAAAACTGATGGTTACGGAGAAAGGGCGTATGTTTGAATCGAGCGAGTTCACCACCTAGATCAACGACCTTGGTTGCGAACTACACCGCATAACTCCTGAGATGCATCACGCGAACGGCCAGGTGGAGAGGTACGTGCGAACGGTACTCAACATGATCCGCATTGAAGTGAACCACAAACACTCATCGTGGTCGGAGGTGCTATGGAAGCTGCAATTGGTCCTGAATATAACAAAACAGAAGACTACACAAACTTCTGCTTGAGAGCAGAAGTTTGTGTAGTCTTCTGTTTTGTTTTGAATCGGTGCCTATTAGAAGATTGAGATCTTCTAATAGGCACCGATTCAACTACTCCAGTCATTCGTGCCTTAGTTCGGGACGTGGCAGTAGAGGGTTCTAGACCAAATCGAGAGGCTCTTCGAGAACTCACCAGAAGCCGAGCTCGACAGCTCCTAAGTGATAATCAGGCCAGGCAGGATGAGCTTGCTAACCGACACCGGCGCCCGCCACGAGAGTTCAAAGTAAACGATCTTGTCTTTGTAATCAAGTTCTCTCAGTCGACAGGAAAGTTGGATCCTGGTATGCGCGGCCCTTACAAGGTAGCAAAAGCATTACGAGTTGAAACTGTCTGCGATTGGTCGTATAGTCGGACTGACCATGTCTGCATGACGATACATAGTTGGTCTAACCTGTGTCAGCGCTTGTCGCTTAGTCGGGTTTTCCGTGTCTGTAATTGGTCGCATAGTCGGATTTTCTGTGTCTGCGATCAGTTGCCTAGTCGGATTTGCCTGTGTCTGCGCTAGTCGCATAGTCGGGCAGGCGCGTTGATCGCGCCATGTTACAGGTGGAACTTACCCACCCGATGCAGCGATGCTGACAACTACGCCTGCATCGAGTGCACCAGCTACGAGGGATCAAAGAACAGAACAAGAAAGTCTTGTTCCTTGGACTAATAAGTATCTGAGAGACGTCTCATTCGGTCACAAGAAAGATGTTATGAATTGGTGAATGAATGATTTTTGTGAAAGCGATGTATGAATTGAATGAATGATGATGTCAGAAGAGTATGAACCACTGCGTTTAAAACTGGCATCCCCCTAAACATAGCCTTCGTTTTCAGATGAATAACCAGATCCAATTCCACTACATCATGCACATAGTTCCGGCGCAGGCCCCTCAATGCCTTCTTTGGACCCTGAGCCTGAGGCAGGACCGTCGACGTAGGCCACAACATATCCGGGTAGCTCCACCTCGTTCAAGGATCAGGTCGAGGACGACCAGAGTCAGGAGAAGCCGTGTTAGCACTCTCCCCACCAAGCAACCATCAATGAGTCACCGCTTCTATAAAAATCGGGCAAGATAGACGTTCGGGCTCACGATGGACCCGATGACCTCCCCGTAGAAACGGGGGGCGGAAAGAACTCCGCAGGAAAGGGCAAAAAAGCCCGGTACTGCTGCCCCACACCGGCTGCGCCGGTGTGTGAGAGCGAAAGAACATTTTCACGGTTCGGGCTCACTTTTCTCGTGGTGCTCGACGGTGCAACAACTTTATGAACTATAAGATTATTTGTTTAGTGTATAGTGTGAGGTCACGTGAGTCATTTTGTGTTTTTCATTTAGAGTCTGCATTAAAGAGTCTTTCAAATCCATAACAAGGTCGAGATCCGGATTTTTTCGCTTTCTTAGGTTAGTGTTTCTAAGTAAATCATTTAGTTCATGTTCAGTGCTAAGATTTGGTTGTGAGGAAAACATAACAGACTGACCAGAATCCGGTGTACGTTGCATCATAATTTGTCTGTACTTTTTGGCTATACTACGCAATCAGTTGAACTTGTGCAGTGAGTAGTAGAAAGAATAGGATATTTATTATAAAAGTATATATGTATATATTTATTTATGTAAGTTTAAGTAGGTATATTTTAGGTTTAAGTATTTATTTATTTTTATCCTACATAAATAGGTATTTATTGTAACACCGCCTCCTCACACGTCTTTTCAATCCAGTCCATCCAAAGGTTGCCTGGAAGAGATCGCTTTGAGCGATAAGGCCGCCCCATGTACCATGTATTAGTCTTTAAGTTTTCTAGGTTAAGTTATTTTAATTTGGTGTTACAATAAATCTATGCAGGCAATAAGACTGCCAGGCTAAAATGGGATTGGGCGGGCCACGTAAGACGAATGCACCCGGACAGAGGGGCAACGATCGTTACGCAGTGGGTGCCTGAAGACGGGCGACGGCGCCGACGAAGGCCTAGTAGACGCTGGCGTGATGATCTCGATGCCTTCGAGACAGATTGGTGGGATTTGGCATGCGAGCGAAAGTCCTGGAAGACAGTGGGGTAGATCTTTGCCCAGCAGTGGGATGACATAGGTTGAAAAAAAAATATTTTTATTAAATATTTATAGCAAAAAATTAGAAAAATCGAAACACGATCTCATTATGGTATTTCTATACTAATATCATAAAGAGGAAAGGTATGTTTGTTTGTATTGAATTGGCTCCGAAACTACTGAACCGATTTAAAAAATTATTTCACTGTTGGGAAGTTACACTATCCCCGGGTGAAATAGGTGTTTGTACGTAGTGATTTTTATAGGAAGCCTGGACGGGTCAGCTAGCTATAAACAAACTCAACGATAAGCGACTGCACCGCTTACTGTTCAACTACCCCCTTAATAATTTATTGTGGTTTTAGTAAGTTTTTGTTTATATTGTCTAAATTTAGTATTATTAGTTTGTATCACTACACTTTGTGGCATTAATAAATGTATATTTAGTATAAGTTTATCTCAGTAAGTGAATTGTTAATTCTTATTAGATAATAAAGCATTCTAAACACCAAAAAAATAAGGTTTATGAAAAGAACCTAGATTTTTGAAGTAAAACTTATTAACGCACGATTGACTTGGGTAGTAAGCTGGTGAACGCGTTACGAAAAGTGCGAACGAAAGTTGAGAGGGAGATATAAGTTAGTGAAGATAGAAATAGAGAGAGTTACGTTTCGTATATTTTTAAACGTTAATGTGCGAGTGCGAGTTGTGTCTGTCCAGAATGAACATAGACTGATCGACCTACATACGTGTGGACAATATTGTAATTGAACAATTTTATAAATTAATATTTTGAAAATAAGTTTTACTTCAGTCAAGTCTAAAGCACACTCGTTTTTTTTTATTCACACCGAACATAATCCGAAACCATCGCGTCAACACCAGCATTCAATAAAACAAAATTGCATTCAAAATCCACTCATCCATTTGGAAATTATTATTCAACGGAACAACGACACGTAAAGGCTTGATAGGTTTTGTGAAATCCGATCCATTCAAAGGCGGTTTGAAAGAGATCGCTTTCAGCGATAAATTTGTTATATTTTTACGTGTTGGTGGTTGGTTAATTTTAATACAATATATAATCAAGTGTTATCTTCAAACATATGTATAACACCACTCTTTTAGTGGGGGTGGGGGTGGAAGAAGGAGTGGGGGGGGGGGGGGGGTAGGGGGGGGCAACAGCGCGAAACTTTGTAATTAAAAGAGAAATAAACTTTTCTATCTCGGCACAAATGTAGATCAATCCAGTAGAGGAGTGATTCGTGGGGCACGTTCCTAAGGTGCGTGATCGATTATACAATATTTTAGTATAAGTAGGCGATGGTTATTACTTCATATTAGGTGGGTTATGTCTTGATCCTTTAAATTAAAAACCAAACATAAACAAACATAAGACGAGTAAGTGTAATTTTTCACGTTGAGACAAAAGGGTTAGCAAATTCTCCAAAAGGAATGTAGGATAAATTGGAACGAATTGTTACATGGCTCCCTTGTCCGATTTTACCGGTAAGGGTCCTAGGAAAGGCGATAAAATAGAAAGGTCTGACAAATAGAAATGTTAGTAAGTTGTTTTATCAGACGTAGGTAAGGGCAAAGTTCTTTGTTGGGTCAATTGATACAGAAAAATTTGACTCACTCAGGCGAAAGTGGATAATAACGTGGCTTTTTATATTTTGGAAACAAGTTAAATATTGATATATGAAAAAATATACTTGACATAGACAATCTTTTATTCACTACATTAGCACACGATATAAAATATAGTTACATTATAAGACAGAGAAGAGACAAAAAAAAGAAACGTATTAAATAGTACCTACCTATAAACGTAAAACATAAACAAAAACATAGGGGAACTTGGTAAATAATATGTGCTACCAGCAGTAAATGGGACTCGAATCAGCACCATGACAAATTTTCAACTAAATTTAATTTGTTATTATGTAAACAGGCTCAGTCTGAAAACCAGCGTTGGTCTGCACTAGGGAATGCAATCCCGACTCGAGATTGCAAATTCGAGATCCCGCGGGATTAGAAATATCAATCCCGCGGGATCCCGGAATTTTCGGGATCCCGTCTAGTTTAAAAAAAAATGTTAAATTCGGATGACTGAAAAAGCTAATAACTGCTTGTTTGTGATAGTGAGGTTAACTAAAATAACATATTACTCGAAAGAAAATAAAAATCTATATTCTTTAATCTTACCAACTAAATAATTATCGTCACCTGTCGCTAATATTCGGAAATAGTCGGAATAGTTTTCTAACGCTGTTTGGCGTTCCTGCCGCTCGCGGCCGTCAGTCAGCGCGCCGCTTGCGCCCCGAGTGGACGTGTGTAGCGTCGCTGACCACTGCCGCCCAATCCCGTCAATCTCGAACGGGATCTCGCGAGATCGGGATTGCATTCCCTAGTCTGCACTTAGTGCGTAAGCGTGGACCAACACAAAGCTGAGACTGATCCTTTTTGGGACACCACACAGTACAGAACCTTTCAGCGCCCACGTATTCATGTAGCTCTTGTTAGGTACCTCCCTATAATGACCGTTTTTAATTCTGTTGTTTTTATGCCTTTCTGCGTTTTTATAGGTAGGTACCCACCATTTTTATAATGTTATTTTTAATGTCTATTTCAATCTTTTATTTTATGTTATTACCTTCTGTTATATTTTGTCTGTACTTTACTGTTGTCCGACAATAAATGTCATTTAATTTTTCTTTTTTACTTGATTTATTTATTTTATCAGAACGGATTACCTAATTATACGAATTAAATAACAAGAATTCTTAACACTAATTAAATAAATTGTCTAATTAAAATCTAAATCACATTATAAATCTGTATAAAGAAATTATTTACAAAAAAATTCAATTAAAATAATACACATTAATACAAATAAATACACACATAAATAATAAATTGTAATGTTAAATTACAGACCACTCATACATTAACCTCACAATACCTCCGAAATACCAGCATTATTTCCTTCCATTCGTCAGCAAATAGAGAAATAAGAAAAATATAAGTACTAAAAGAAGTTAGGCCTCAGGTGAATAGCATATTCAAACTTTTTCCCACAGTGTAATAAAACTGTGCAAACTGAAACTTTTAACCCATGCACACATCACTGGATCGTATCAGGTACAGTGTACACGGTATATATGACTATATAGATTCTTTCTAGACAAGCGTGCTCTATCTTCGACCACACCATCACTTACCATCAGGTGAGGTAGTGGTCAAGCGCTTGGCTATCATCAATTAAAAAAAATGGGATATTTCACGCAGCGCTATCTAGCCCCAAACTAAGCAGATCTTGTACTGTGGGAACCAGATAACTGATTGAATGCTTATATAGGTATGTACTGTGGATGAAAATCTTACCAAAAGTCGTAAGTGTACTTAGGACACTTCGAATGATTTATAATTTTAAGATATGTAGATACGTCAAATATACATCTAGACATAGGTAGAGGTTCAGTATTATTCTGCACAATTATATATAAGTTAAATTAATATACTTCTAATTGCATACATACATATACACAATAATAATTGGTCTTACTTATATAAAATTAATGTATTGTTTTTTTATTATACTTGATATTAAGTAGGGGGAGCACAGCTGCCTATCCTACAGGCTTTTCAGTCCAGTTTAGTGACGACCTCCGTGGTGCAGTGGGCGAATAGCCGGCTGAGACGCAAGAGGTAGCGGGTTCGATTCCCGCTGCAGAACCAATGTTTGCATGATCTACAGATATTTGTTCCGGGTTTAGTGATTTTTCCATATATTCTAAGTATGTATTTACAAAAACAAAAGTATATAAGTATTCTATCAGTTATCTGGTTCCCATAGTACAAGCTCTGCTTAGTTTGGGGCTAGATACCGCTGTGTGAAATGTCCAGCAATATTTATTATTTATTATTTTATTTTAACTGAGGCTCATACATAATTGTTGTCACATAATCAAAAAAAAATGTAGATACGTCAAACAAACATCTAGACATAGGTGGAGGTTCTCGAGTAAAGACCACACACTGGAAACCGCAGTGAAAGACGACCCCCCACTAGATGGAAAGAAACCCTGATAAAGGTTGCTGGGAGCCGTTGGGTGCAGGCCGCACAAGATCGGTTGCTCTGAAAATCTATGGGGGAGACCTATTAATACGTTTTGTTGTAAATAGATACTTATAATACATAGAGAAACATCCAGACAAACATCTGTAGATATTAATTATGATATTGATTCATATTTATGTAAATATTAGTTATTATTATTTGTACCTGTGTTATCCCACTGCAGGGCAAAGGCCTCCCTCCCTTCTTTCCAGTGTTTTCTGTCCTCTGCTTTAGTGGGCCAGACTGGTAAATGCACATCCAAGTCGTCACGCCATCTCCGCGGTGGTCTGCCGCGTGGGCGAGTTGCATTAGGGACCCAATCAGTTATTATCTTTGCCCATAGATCTTCAGGCATGCGACAGACGTGGCCGGCCCAATCCCACTTGAGATGTGCTGATTTTTTTGTGACATCCAGAATCTTTGTTTGCGAGCGCAGTACGGAGTTCCGTATTCGGTCTGATAACCGGACACCTAAAATACTGCGCTCCATAGCCCGTTGACATACCTCGAGTATATTTTAATACACATATTTTTATTTATTTATTTAATACTTTCACACAAAATAGAATAGTGCTAGGAGGGCTTAATGCTAATAGCATTATCTACCAGTCATCCTGGTCGTGCTTAAAGAAGGTAAGGCGTGACACAGGAACAATGGTATCTCAAAACTACAAAAAAAAAGACATACAGAAACTATAAATACAGACTCTAGATAACCAACTAAGAAAATAATAATAAAAGCCTAACACAATAAACATTAATATATATATATCTTACCTAAATCCTAAATATTTTTATGTTACATCATCATTATATCAACCATACGACATCCACTGCTGAACATAGGCCTCGCCCATAGATTTCCATAGCAAACGATCTTGTGCAGCTTGCACCGAACGGCTCCCAGCAACCATTATCAAGTCATCTTTCCCTTTAGTGGCCTACGTTGCGCTTCCTCGTGCGTAATCTCCACACTAAAAACCATTCAGCCTCAACGGCTGTCAGTTCTTCGAGCTATGCCCAGCCCACAGAACGTATAAAACAATAGAACTAGCATGATAACTTTTCACTATGAAAACCAGTGTAGCTAAACTCACACATGTAAAAACTAGCACACTTAGAAATAAAAGTTATAATTGGTTGAAAGAGAACGTTCAAAAAGTCATAAAACCATAAAACTAATTTTACAGACATAAAACCTTAGCCACTAAGGGAACATGGTTTAAAATTCAATAAAATAAATAGTAATAAAAAATTAAAGTCTACTCACCAAAAGATGGCGCTTTAGAAAATATTTTTATTTTAGTCTCTATTAATTAGAAATAAGACTGATAATGCAATGGCTGTTACTTGATTACCCACAAAACAAAGCCACTCAACAACAGATGCCGCTGTGGCTAACGATTTTTGTTATAGTCTCTAACAGCAAAGAATAAGATTGATAATGCCATGGCTGTTACTCTCTAGTCCAAAATACTTTGCTACTGCTTTAGTGATGTACCTATCAGGATACAAGACGAATGTATCGATATCGATTATCACCTACCTACTATGGATAACGAAATAGGTACGTCAGGTAGGTACGCAATATAGGTGGTCGAAATAAATAGCTTTTCTTTTATTTTTTTCATAACATAGTCACAGGCTTCCAACTCATAAATACTTAAATCAATAGTATGTTACTGGAATATTAATACTGAATTATATATATTATATATAATTATTATACGAGGGGCACACTAAAAGTTTCCGGAATCATTATTACAAAACTACTATTAATGGTCATAAATGAATTTATTTTTTATTTCTCAAAATATTCTCCCTTTGCGTCAATGCACTTTTTCATACAATTGAACCAATTTTGAAAACATTTGTGCCACTCCTCCAGTGGTGACGTCAGATACAATTTTTTCATACTCTTCGACAGCCTCTTCTGGTGATGAAAATCGTTGATCGGGTAATTGGATCTTGATTTTTGGGAACAGAAAAAAGACACACGGTGCCAGGGCAGGACTCTGTATGCTGGACGACTTTACGACTTTTGGAGTTGTACGTTTTTTTTTATGTCTGGCGCCTTGGGGAAACTGAAAACAGAAGTTATAATAATATTTCATACCATAGGTCTAAAATGCATTAAAAAAATCATCAATAAAACAACAAAAGGAATTAACGCCCTAAAACTTCTACACCTTTTAATAGGGAGTAACTGATTAAAGCTATTGTTAACACATTCATCAGTATATTGGGGTCACATCCCTAATTGAGTAGCGTAAGTTGAGGTTTAAGAGAAACTCGACCTTAAATAGTATGATTCACAGTCTATTTTGTTTGACGATTTTGCACTTTAAACAAAACTAACAAAACACAATAAAATAATACTTACCGGTAATAGGATATGCCCCCTTTAGTTAAATTTTTGGTTCGGCTATAATATTTACACTCCAAAACGGCACAATATGGCATTTTTATATTTTTTTGAAGTCCGTTTACCCCACAGTAATTGAAACACGACTGAAGTGAGCGAAGCTTGCAGTGCGCGGAACTCTGCGTTCTTAGTGTTACGCGGGCCCCGCCTACTTACGACTTCTATTGTTTTTTGTATTCTGTGGCCCAGCCCACTGCCACTACAGCTTGATAATCCGCTAAATGATTAATGCAGTCATTAACTAACAATATCAAACGTCGGCCTCGGCTGTGTTGCTATATTAAAAGCAATCAAATAAATATCAGTCCTATGCCAGGCAGATTAAAATTACTTATTTATTGAGGATTAGGGCCTGTGCACGTCACGTTTTTTAAACGCACCGATCGACGGCGCGCTTTTATTCTACAGGGCAGTTTGTTGTCGTTTGTATCAATTTAAACGCGCGGCACCGGCGCGCCTATATTGATACACGCGCGCGTTAGTATAGCGTTGATAGATAATTAATGATGAATGATGAACGCGTTAATGGTGAATACGACATTCGATAACAGTTTGCAAATTTTTTTCATGTCCTATTAATTTTCTAAACGTTGTTGTATAATGTCCACACAATCTTCTCTCGCTTGTAAATGGGTGAACCCAAAAACGTCGGTAATTTTTCATCTTCCTTTTTTTATAAAATAATAACAAAGCGCATGCAATCAATGCTGTCTCGACCGATGCCATCTTGCTACTGTTGACGAGGTTCTGCTTAAAAACGCAAAATGCCAGCGCGTTTGTATCGATACACACGCGCGTTTGCATCGCGTCTGTATCGCTACACACACGCGTTTGCATCGCGTCTGTATCGCTACACACGCGCGTCTGTATCGATTCAAATGCATATTTGAATTTATACAGGTGTGCAAAGGTCTACAGGCTGCGTCTGACTTGCGTGCGTATCGCGTCTGTATCGCTACAAACACGCGACAACGGCGCGTTTAAATAACGTGGTGTACACAGGCCCTTAATCGTTCAAGTCACGCTCGTTGACGAACGCAATAGAGGTGTGGACGTGTCTGTCAATATTGATTGAGTCTACTAATTTGTAGACAAGCTTTCGGCTGTGGGCTTGTAAGCTATTATTTTTAGGGGAACTGAATCATTCTTACTAATACATCAATTCGATGGTAACTCTGACTTTTGGTTACTTTTCACTCGACTTACACTCATACTACTACTCACACTCATACACACACACACACACACACCCTTACAATCATGTACACTCAGTAGTCTAAACCCTACTCATAACTGTTTCGTTATACCATCTCATTTTAGCTATTTATAAACTAAACTAACTTAAATTATTCTTTTGCCATTGTTACTTCTAAAAATTGATTTTGTTATATTTTGTATTAAAATAGTAAGTAAGGAACAACAACTGTACTGGTTTAGGAGAGTGCTGACACTGCTACACAGTTTTTTCTAATTTTTTGCAGCTGTCAACGTTCACTATTTCTTCTTGATTCCTATGTGGTTTTGAACCAAATAAATATTTTGATTTTTTTGATTGATTTGATTTTTTGTTGTTTGTTTTAATTGATATGTTGTGTTTATATCGTAAACGGTTTATACGATACAGGCCCCGAGCCTAGTGTGGGGCCATTGGCAAATAACAAATAACCAAGCTCTCAATATTATTATTTTTTTTTTATCTGTGTTAGGTTTTTAATTGTATTTATGTGCTTTATTCATGTAAATAAATTAAATTGAATCTTGATTATCATGTTACCTTTGTTCATGTACCACGACTTCTGATACGGAAGTTGTAGGTTTGAATCCTGGCCGTGTAATAATGGATTTTTATGTGCTCAAAACGGCGAAGAAAACCATATATGCAATAATGTAAATAGTTATATTATTTATTTATTATAGTTAATAATAATTATATTAATATTTATTTTTATTTAATTTTGTTAAATACTTTCACAAAAAATAGAATAGTGCTAGGAGGACTTAATGCTAATAGCATTATCTAGCAGTCATCCTGGTCGTGCTAGAAGAAGGTAAGCCGTGACACAGGAAAAATGGTATTTCAAAGCTACAAAAAATAAATAAGACATACAGAAACTATAAATATAGACTCTAAATAATTATTTGTTTGACCCAGATATTAGTTGCCTGAATTTGGATTTTTTGTTATTTGTTTGATTACTGTGATTCTACCGATTTTATTATGTTATGTTGTTTTAAATTTAATTGCAATTATAAACTAACATAATTCTAAGATTATATTATTATTTACTAACAAAATGGATGACATATCTGAAAAATAATTGAATTGTATTGAATTGAGAAAGTGGACGATTGAACATGACTGTGTTGTATAAAACGCAATGTGTGGACTTGCCTCACGGCCTGCTGAGTAAGAGATCCGAAAATGTCCATCATGGGAACTAATATAGTCGTGAAGTATGTTATTTATAAATTCATCTATGTATTTTTTTATAAAGTTGTTGATTTGTATGAGATTTAAATTATATTAAAATCAATACAGACAGCTATCTATCCAGAATTATAAAGCTCACATTGATAGCATATAATAAAAGCATCATTGTACACACGGCTACACATCAAGCTATACAGTTCCAGTATAAGCTAACCTCGTATTGTGTAGGCTTTTCTTAGAATGAGAGGTCAGCTTATACTGGAACTGTATAGCTTGATGTGTAGCCGTGTGTACCTCTAAAAACTTAAAAAATGCAACTGAAGTAAAACTTATTTTCCAAAATATATGTACGAAACTCTTTCTTTTTCTATCTTCACTAACTTATAATTTCCTCTCAACTTCCGTTCGCACCTTTCATGACGCATTCACCAGCTTACTCCCCAAGTCATCATATCAGCCGTAGGACATCCACTGCTGGACAAAGGCCTCCCTCATTGATCTCCAGGAACTGCGGTTGGAAGCGGTCTGCATCCAACGCCGACCTGCGGTTCTTACCAAGTCGTCTGCCCACCTTGTAGGTGGACGTCCTACGCTGCGCTTGCCGGTCCGTGGCCTCCACTCGAGAACCTTTCATCCCCAACGGCCATCCGTTCTGCGCGCTATATGGCCTGCCCATTGCCACTTCAACGTGCTAATCCGTCAGGCTATGTCGGTGACTTGAGCTCTCCTACGTATCTCCTCATTTCTGATTCGATCCCGTAGAGAAACCCCGAGCATAGCTCTCTCCATAGCTCGTTGAGCGACCTTGAGCTTATTCATAAGGCCAATAGTGAAGGACCACGTCTCGGTTCCATATGTCATCACTGGTAACACACACTGATTGAAGACTTTCGTCTTAAGGCACTGAGGTATGTTGGACGAAAAGACGTTGCGAAGTTTCCCAAACGCTACCCATCCGAGTTGGATTCGACGATTGACCTCTTTCTCGAAGTTGGACCTACCTAATTGGACTGTTTGTCCTAGGTATACATACGCGTCGACAACTTCAAGAGCCGAGTTCTCAACCATAACTGGGGCAGGGACGACATGGACATTCGACATGATTTTCGTCTTCTCCATGTTCATTTTAAGTCCTACCCGTTGGGAGACTCGATCGAGGCCTTCGAGCATCGTGCTGAGCTCTTCCATCGACTTTGCCATGACCACAATATCGTTGGCAAACCGAAGGTGAGTGATGTATTCGCCGTTAATATTGATGCCCAGTCCTTTCCATTCCAGAAGCTTGAAGGTATCTTCCAATGCGGTCGTAAACAGTTTCGGAGAGATTACATCTCCCTGTCTTACGCCTCTTTTTAAGGGAATCGCCTTCGAGCTCTGTTCGTGTACTCGGACTGACATAGTGGCGTTTTTATACAAACACTTCAACACTTAGATGTACCGATAGTCAATACGGCATCGTTGGAGAGACTCAAGCACTGCCCATGTTTCGATCGAATCGAAGGCTTTCTCATAGTCCACAAACGCGAGACATAGCGGCAAGTTATACTCTTCGGTCTTCTGTATGACTTGCCGCAGCGTATGTATGTGGTCTACGGTACTGTAGCCTTTACGGAACCCGGCTTGTTCGGGAGGCTGGAAGTCATCAAACCTGCGTTGGAGACGGTTCGCGATGACCCTCGAAAACAGCTTCTAAACATGGCTCAAAAGCGAGATGGGTTCGTAATTCTTAAACAAGGTGTTGTCACCTTTCTTGAAGAACAGAACCACCACGCCCTCGTTCCAAGCTTTTGGCGTCGTACCTTCAAGCAAGCCGGAATTAAAGAGCTTCTGAAGGACTTTAAGTACCGGTGATCCACCCGCTTTCAGAAGCTCTGAAGTGATTCCGTCCTCACCCGGCGCCTTGTCGTTCTTAAGCTGCTTCAAGGCCATCCTGATCTCATACAGGCTGATGTCCGGAATATCTTCGGTATAATGTCGGGTCAGTTTGGCTCTTGGGTCGTTGGCCGCACTGCAAACAGGTTTAGTGACCGAATCGTAGAGCCGTCCATAGAACCTTTCGACTTCCCTTAACACTTCCGCTTTACTTGACGTTATGCTGCCATCTTCCCTCTTCAGCTTCGTCATGCGGCTCTGCCCAATAGAATTATCTCTTGCGAACACTTTGGAGCCTTTATTCCACTCTATCGTATCTTTAATATGAGATGTATTATAGGTACGAATATCATGCCGCAAGGATTTCCAAATCTTTCTATTGAGCTGCCTATGTGACTGAGCATCACCGGGAGACTGCAGTCGCAAAGAACGTCGTTCAGCCATGAGGTTAAGGGTGTCATCAGAGAGTTTCTGAGGTCTATTAGTACGGGGAGTCTTAAGTCCCCAAGTAAGTAATAATATTTAATAAATAATAATTAATATAATTAATTAACTACTTGCCCAGAGCTTCTGGAGCTAATATGACTGCGAACTATTAAAGCTGCATTGAGAAATCCTAGCCTTCTTTACGTTCCAAGGGTTCCAACCAATTACAGGCAAAATTCTTTTATGGTGAGAGCTTGTCACTCCTTTAATTCATTGGCTTAGGCAAATAAAGAGGTTGGTCTGTTCAACACAAAAATAAGTAAGCTCAAACGCTTACTTAGTGACAATTATTTTAATTTATAGATTAGGCACTTAACCGATGATGTGTATGGCGTGTGTGTGTGTGTGTGTGTGTGTATTGATATATCTTCTATTTAATTTCTTTTCTCATTTTATGTGTCGTCTACCTTACCTGTTTATATAATACCTACTAAAATCTTCCCTTATCTGCGGTAACTTTTAATTGGCCTTCTTAGAATAAGTAGCATTTATTGTTGTTTATTTTCTACTCAAATACCTCTTCTTTAACCTAGCTGTAAGTTTTCCTAAAATTCTAAATATAAAATACCTATATAAATAAAATAAGTCAAGCGTGCGTTAAGAAATTTTACTTCAAAAACGGTCTCAAAACATTGATAAACATAACTTTTTAGCATAAACCACTTTTTATAAAACATTAATAACAAATCATAAACGTAAGTTACGAAGTCATTGAAATCACTTGAAGCACGTAAATAAATGTTCTAATACAAACACGATGTTTCATAAGTCAGTTCTCAACACTTCTCTCATGACGACACCCACATAATTGGCAAAATGAGCACGTAATTTCACTTACATCGACCCGTATTTTTCCCGTCCTATTATAAACATATAACCCATAGGAAAATGTTAGATTAGATATACTAAAAGCGACTTTATGTTGTAATAAATAGAGTTGAGTTGAAGATTAATGGAAACAGACCGGTTTGTGCAGTCTTCGTAAAGTCGGGGTGTGTAGTATCGCTACACTATTACTATAAGTTTTTTTTGAGTAAAAACGTTTCTCATGGAATATCACTTTTTCTGATTAGCTAACCTAATAGCTTGTGTTTCCCTTTCTGTTTTGGATTTTAGACTAATTTTTCAATCAATCAATTTATTTAGTGCGAATATGGGTTAGTCACAGTTAGTTAGTGATACAATTTGTGTTCGTTTGTAATCTGCGTTTATGTACCGCATGCATTTTCAATATATCATAGAAAAATTTAATTTACAACATTCTTTGGGTACGAAAAGTGAATTTCGAGGGTCTTTTCCAAACCTCTGCGCTTAATGACGTAAGCACACGATAGCGTAAATGCTCTAACAGACAACGCGAAGTCATCATATCGACGGCCCCTACGTACATAAAGACATGTCAAAAGTGGCCATTTTTTTTTATTGCATTTATGGCTTTAGATTGTCCATATACACATACCTATATAAGATTTTTTCTTTAATATTATGTATTTTACTTAAAATACAAGTCGTATAAGAGAATAACTATCATAATTACAACAAATAAGTGTCGTAGATGCGGATATCTGTAGTTATCCTTTTGTACGGTGTTTAAAAATGCGCGCCACTCGGTGCGAGTTCGGTCTTGTCTGACATAACTTCATTCACGGGAACTCCCCAATAAGTCGTGTCGATTCTTGTTCGCGTAGTGAAATAATTAGCGTTTTGATACAATATCAGATAAAGTGGTGTGTTTTTTAGTTATAAATATTCATAATACATCTACAATAGTACTGTGAAACATGAATAATAGTAGATCTAAGTTATTGGTGGATATTGCAAACACCGGCAACAATGTTTTAACCGTTTCTGAAGCACAAGATTTAATTAATTACATCGATGAAGCAAATGAAGGTAAGCAGTAATTCAAATAAGATTTCATTAGACGTTTAATAATATTGAAAACTGATTGAAATATTATGTTATTATTTTTCTAACCTAGTGCGGTAGGATATCAATGTAAAAGCGGTCATCTCAGACTTATCCGCTTATACTATGTTAATCATCTGAAAACCATTATTTTACGAATAATTATTATAAGTTGCATGCTTATTTAAAATATGATTTGCTTACTATTTTTTTACAAAGAAAACAACGTTTTTATTATTATCGCGGTATATGAAGTCATGTCCTACATGTTTGTTTATACGTGTAACTATTAATTTATTCGTGGATTTGTTTTCATTTACGTTTCGGCGTTTTGTGTGTTTCATTATAGTTTAATAACTAAATATATCTATTTAAATAAATAAATAAATATAAAAATCTAAATAAATACATATATTTCTCTTTCTTTTGTTTTTTAGAGACACCAGTATGTTCCGGAAAAGATATTTCATTGGATCTTGAGGATCGGCCTTTGGACGTTTGTAACGACGAAACACAGATTACCGAAGTACCTAGCGATGAAGAACAAAATCATACATCAGCTAATATAATATTATCTCAAACTGATTTAAATTATATAATTGATACGGTAGGGGAAATTTCGAATGATGAAATTCAAGATTACTATCTTAACAATTCTATCTGTGAAAATGAAACACCACAACCAACACTTCAAAATGATATCAATGAAAGAACTGCCCGTGATGTTATTTCAACAGCTTCCGAATCTTTGGTTTCAACACCAATGCCAAGTCCATGCATGTCGTTTGGATTGTCTCCAAACGACTTGCATGGACTTGATGAATGTAACTACTTAAGCGAAAGTACGGTTATCCTATCTGATGCAACCTTAAGATCAAGCCCCCTAGGATCCAGCGAAATGTCCGGTACATCAACACCGCGTCAACGTAAAAGAAAGCGTCAGTATGTGAAAAAAGCAATTACAAAGAACAGAATTACTAATAAATCTAACTGGCTAGATGAAAAAAGGAAGGCACTTGTCAACATAGGTGAAGCTCATACATCTCGATCCGGAAAACAACAAATGGCAAAACAAATGAAGGGTCCATGTGCATCTAATTGTCGATTAAAATGTTTTGAGAAGTTTGGTGTGGTAGCTCGCCAAAAAATATTCGAAACCTTTTGGAATCTAGGTGACCATTGTCAGCAGTGGTCTTTTATAGCGTCACACGTAAAAGAAATAAGAAAAAAACAATGGACACAAGATTCTAAGAGGTTAAATGTTTACAAGTTTTTTTTGCCTCTTTTGTCTAATATTGGCCACAAGGAGAAGGTAATAGTTTGCAAAACTATGTTTAAAAATACGTTTTCTATAAGTAACACTTTTATACAATCTGCCATCGATAAGCATGATAAAAATACCGGTATTTGTACTAAAGATATGAGAGGCTTTCATCAAAATCATCCAACTATAATAACTGCGGCAATGAAAGAAAATGTAATTCAACATGTAAAATCTTTTGCACCCATAGAAAGTCATTATACGCGCAAAGACTCAAATAAACAGTACTTAGACTGTGAATTGAACTTTAAGAAGATGTACGACCTGTATATTATATGGTGTAAAGATCTGAATATAACTGAAAATATAGCTACTTCTGTAAGACAGTACAAAGATATTATCAATAAGGAATTAAATATAGCATTTTATATACCTAAAAAAGACCAATGTGACCTATGCCACGCAATGAAAAATAACACCACGCCTACCAATGATGATAAACTGAAGCATAAGGCACACATGGAAAATAAAAATCTTGCCAGGACTTTTAAAAACGCCGATAAAATTGAAGCTCAATCGAATCCTTCTGAAATTTGCACAGCGATGTTTGATTTCCAAAAAATAAATAACACTCCACACGCTGAAATTAGTGTACTGTATTACAAGAGGAAATTATCAGTATATAATTTTACAGTGTTTGATGCTGGGTTAAAGGAAGCTACATGTTACATGTGGGATGAAACAATTGCTAGACGTGGCGCCAATGAAGTGGCTAGTTGTTTGTTTTCTTTTGTTAACGACAAGGTTAAGGATGGCGTGAAAGATTTTAGATTCTGGTCAGACAACTGTGCTGGTCAGAATCGCAATCGCATTGTTTTTTTTATGTACTTGTATGTAAGCAATACATTTAAGGTAGATGTGTGCCATAGATTCTTGGAAAAAGGCCATACTCAGAACGAGGCAGATAGCGTTCACGCATTAATTGAGCGAACAGCAAAAAATAAAGTTATTTACACGCCAGATGAATGGTACACACTGGTTCGCTGGGCAAAACAGAATAGCCCACCTTATAGAGTCGTAGAAGTGAATCAAGACTTAGTTTTGGATTTCAAAGCTTGGCTACATACTAAAAACTGGATCAAAGATACAAATTCAAACAAAATTTCTTGGAATAAGATAAGAGAAGTAAAAGTACAAGGGAATAATCCAGACGTTATTGAATTTAAGTACGACTTTTCTGAAGAAAATTACAGAAGACTGAACTGTAGTAATAATTTGAAATTAACAAGAGGAAGGAAAAAGAAGGAACAAGAACTAATATTAGAGAAGTTATACAAAAATCCTATCCCTATCACTGATGTGAAATATAAAGACCTGATTAGTTTATGCGATACACTGATTATTCCAAATAAGTATCATGACTTCTATAGAAACCTTAAGCATAGCACTGAAGCACAAGATACTGATAATGAAGGTTGTTAAGTTAATATAAGTAATTTTATTTTGTTACCTGTTATTAAAACTAGTTAGTAATGTTGTTAGTGTTGTTAGTAATAAGATGAATCAGTCTGAATAAAGCTGTGATGATTATTAAATATTACAAATTAGGTAGATTAGATAAATATATAAACTAAGGCGCATACTCAAATAAAGCTGTGATGATTATTAAAAATTACAAATTATATTTCTAGACAACTGTGATTTTTGAATGTTTGGTTCCTACTCTAATGAGACTATAAATACCAATTGTTTAGATTTAAGTAATGCTCAAATTATTATAAACCTTCTTTAATTAATAAAACAGAATCCTGAAAATTTTATTTAAGAACATGTCTTTGTTTACGTTACCAGAAATATATTCCTACCTATCCTAATAAAACCGCGTATAAAGCGATATGTCTACGTTGATGTATATTAATCTCCATGGGTAGCGATCTAAAGAAGTTTAATGTATTCATTTGAAAACAATAACATAATTATACGTTTTCATAAAACATTTAATATAAATTCTATTCTAGATACTGTTTTCTTCTTTCCTGCGTATAAAAAGCTATCTTATAGTTGTCTGACATGCTTTTGTTTTAATATCACCGTAGAAACAGTCATCTATCATTTTTTCCAGGAAAACATAAAATAAATAAATATGTATTTATACTATTATAAAGTTCCTAAATCTAATTAGACATTATAGAAATAAAATATTTATAATTGCACATAGATTTTTTTCTAAAGCGGTTTGAATACAAATTACGCTCTCCTGTAAACCTTGATTTTTGACATGTCTTTTTGTACGTAGGGGCCGTCGATATTTCAGAATATATTATATAACGCTAACATTTTTGACGACAACAAAAGCGTTTCATCGCTATCTCTTGCGGGACCTCAGTAAAGAATGCTTTTTTAAAAACGTATTCACGTTAAAACTAAAACAGGCAAAATGCCTTTAATAAAAGAAAGAGTTTACAACTATTTAAATTATTAAAATACAGAAGAAACAGTTGAGTCATCGAACGACCGTTGCAAATGATCTATAGATAGCAAACCAGGGCGCTTGCCCTGGGCGCCAAATGCATGTTTGAAAAAAAACTTGTTTCACAAACACACCCCCCTCTGGCTACACCTGATATCAATGTAAATATTCCGTCAAGTTAGTTTAGTCCGGTCAAATAGCCCCAAAATGACATACTCGTAAAATGTGTCCAAATAAATGAAACTGTGACATTTGACAGAAAGTAAAAAATGCGTGTCTCATATTAATATAATACCCCCCCCCCCACCCCCCCCCCCCCCGGGTCTCTCAAACGCTGGAGGAGAGGAGGCACCACATCAAGTTTTTTCCCCGGTTTGGAAATATCGTAGATCCGGGGCTGAATACTACCATCTTTCGTATTACCTTCTCACCTCACCTCACCTTCCGTATTTAAAGCTAGACTCAAAAACTTTTATCTCCATGAAGAGTCGTGATTCATTCATCTGATCTCTAATATTAATAATAAATGTGTATGTATGTCAGTACATATTTATTTATTTTATATATGTTATTTATGTACCTAATATGTATGTATTTAACTATATAAGGTTAAGTAATTTATGTTTTTCTATTATTATGTTTATTATTTTGTACACCTCGGCCAATCTTCCATTATGCAATGATCCTTTCGATACAAAGGTTGTCTGGAAGAGATCGCTTGTTAAGCGATAATACCGCCCATTATGCTTACATTTATTTGTTTTCTTGTTATTTTTGTATCTGTAGTGTCTAGCTTGTAAGGTAATAAAGAATTTTCTTTCATTCAAATTCATATTTCTACACAGTCGAGTAAATAAGTCCATGCATAGGAATAAGTCAAAGTCAAAATCTTTTATTCATTAAAATCACAAGGATCACTTTAAAACGTTTATTTTACTGCCTGTTCCTTCGCGACCAAGCCAGGAAAGAAAGGCAAGAAAACAAGGCTGGTTGTTTTTTTAATGATCCTTTTAGAATACAGGTAATAAATTACGTCTAAATTGTAACATTTTGAACGAGAATGTTTCTAACATTCAGTAGCGTCATAAATTAATATCTTAGCATTGATGTATTCACAGAAATTCCTTTTATTTAACAGAGGGCACGTCCCTACTACCATTCCGAATATCAATGAACTAGAAAATTAAAACCCGATCCCATTTCAGATAGCCATTTGTAGGACAAAGTACTTTGTTAGATCTTTTAAAATTCAATTGGATAAGTCTATTGAAATATCTTACTTACTCTGAAACTGAGTTAAAATGTACCCTATTTTAACTAAGTTTTAAGGGTGTTTGTTTTTGAAGGGGCTCATAGTTAGCTTAACTCGTCAAACTAATAACCGCTAACCGCCTGTATAATGGGGAATGTTCTGAGGAGCTATTTGATCTCATCCCGTAGTCGAGATTTAACCACCGCATTTCTCGACAACGTATTCTAGATCATCTACATATCGTCGACAATTGGGTATCGCGCACCACACGCTTCACGCGATCTTTTCTACCCCATACTTGCAAGATGTGGAATGAGCTACCATCTGAGTTCTATAACATGGCACGCTTTAAGAGAAATGTAAAGAGTTTTCTGCAGGGTAGGGAACGCATCGACAATACCCGGGGTGTTGCCGGTGTCAATAGACGACGGTGACCGCTTACCACCAGGTGGACCGTAAGCCTGTTTCCCTACAAATAACATAAAAAAAGCTAAGCAAACATTGTAATATTGTAACCATAATTATATACAAGGGTGATATCTCAAAATTAATTAACTACAGACCTATTAGTCTACTTTCACAGGTGTACAAACTTTTTGCAAAAATCATAACGATCCGGCTCACCCGTCAGCTTGACGAGGCCCAGCCTATCGAACAAGCCGGCTTCCGGAGCGGATACTCTACCACCGACCATATCTACACGGTAAAGCAGCTGATGGAGAAGTGTCACGAATACAACCGGCCCCTAGCCATGGCCTTCATCGACTATGAGAAGGCCTTCGACAGTGTCAAGCATTGGGCCGTGTTCCACGCTCTCCATCGCTGCCACATCGATTCCCGCTACGTGTTCTGCCCACCATGACCTACGGTGCCAAGACGTGTACGCTCACGCAGGAGGCTGTGTACAGGTTAACAGTTGCATAAAGGGCCATGGAGCGTACCATGTTTGGCATCAGACTGTTAGATTGAGTTCCAAACGTCGAGATCCGTAGACGAACGAAGGTTCATGACGTTGGGATTCGAGTTATGGAGCTCAAATGGTCTTGGGCGGGACACTTGGCTAGACGTGGTGATGGTAGATGGAGCAGGACAGTGACTGAATGGTGGCCGAGGAGCGGGTATAGAAGAGTAGGAAGACCAGCAGCGAGGTGGACGACATCGTAAAGGTCGCGGGCCGTCAGTAGGTGAGACTAGCGCAGGATCGTGGTGGATTGCACAGACTTGGGGAGGCTTATACCCAACAATGGGTGAAGTCAGGCTGTGGATGATGATGATGATGAATTATATACAACGTGCTGATGTGAACAGTGGCAATAATAGAACACAATTTTGTACTGCTTTTCTAAAAATGTAGGAATTAATTATAAATCAGTTAAAAACATCCAATAAAATGTAATTACACTTAGCACGGTAATTTAGAAAAAAAAACACCTTTGTTTCATTTCATATAATTTATTCAAAAACCAAGGGGACACAATGGAACACTTGGTTACGTCATAATAGGTATATATTCATTCACCTCCTTAAAAACGGACACTTTTGACGTCACTACCCGTATATCATCATCAGCATGAGTCAATCCGTGACCACGACTGTTGCAACACAATCGAAACGTTGGGATAACAAATAAATAGGTACATTTAGATTTATTTATTAGGTCCACCATCAGTTGTTACTTACATGATATAATGCTAGAGTTCTAATGTCTATATGTTATAGCTACATGCACAACCAATTACAGGTGAACACAACATGCACTAAAACTATGTTGACAAGCGGATATAGCTGTTTCACAAAAAAGTTGTACAAATTATGAGAACAATATGTAATTTATATATATGTATAAAGAGAACAGGGTTGCAGATATAATGCCGCATAAAAATGTAAAAGATAAGATATAAAAGTAGCAAGCGCAACTATGACAGGAAGTAGATACGCGATAAATACCTGTTTTAATCAATAACAAGTGGGCCCGCCGAACTTCGTACCGCCTTGACATGCATATAACGCGGGCTGTCATTAAACGTCACCCTGGTAGAATTGTCAATTGTTGTCCCCGGCCATCATTATACAACCATACTTAACCATAGACAAAATTACGATTAGCTGTCATTTGCTGTCATAGCTGTCTTGTTATTCCATGTCAGATGCGTTTTTGTTATACGACGTTTTATAGTGACTTGTATTCTCTTTGACGTTTTATGTCACGTCACACGGGAACACCGGGAACGGGATAAAAAGTATCCTATGTCCTTCTCCTGGTTCTTAGCTACCTCCCTACCGATTTTCAGCTAAATCGGTTTAGCCGTTCTTGAGTTATAAATAGTGTAACTAACACGACTTTCTTTTATATACTCGTACATAATAGGTTGGGGAAAAAGTCTTTTCGCATTAAAGTATGTACAAACTTGTAATATAATCTCATTGGCTATACTATTTGTATCTGGCTGGTTTTGGTATCATTCAAAGTTTAAATTTTAAAGAAGATAATTCCAAATTCAAATTAGGAAAATGTGTGATTTTTATTTGTTTTTCGTAGTGTAAAGATGAGTGAATCTAATAAAGAAATTCAATACATTTTAAAATTTTACTACAAAAAAGGTAAAAATGCAACGCAAGCCGCAAAAAAAAATTGTAAAAGAGTATCTGTGAGAGTAGCACAAATTTAGTTTAAGCGTTTTCAATCCGGAAATTTTGATGTCAAATATGCACGTCGCTCTGGTCGCCCTATTATGGATAAAGTTGATGCCATTTTTGAAAAAGTGAAGCAAGATCGGCATATCAGTAGTTACGATGTAGCTGAAGAACTGGGAATTGACCACAAAACAGTTTTGGTGCATTTTAAAAAACTGGGTACACAAAAAAGCTCGATATTTGGGTACCCCACGCGCTCACTGAAAGAAACCTAATGAACCGTGTACTCATTTGTGATTCTTTATTACGACGTAATGAAACCGAACCATTTTTGAAGAAGCTGATAACTGGTGATGAAAAGTGGATCACGTACGACAAGAACGTGTGAAAAAGGTCGTGGTCAAAGACCGGTCAGGCTTCACAGACTGTGGCGAAACCCGGGTTAACTCGCAACAAGGTGATGCTGTGTGTGTGGTGGGATTGGAAGGGCATTTTTCATTATGAGCTGTTACCACCAGGCAGGACTATCGATTCTGAACTCTACTGCGAACAACTGATGAGATTAAAGCAAGAAGTTGAGAGCAAAGCGGCCGGAATTAATCAACAGAAGGGGTGTGGTTTTTCATCATGATAACGCTAGACCTCACACATCTTTAGCCACTCAGCAAAAATTAAGAGAGTTTGGCTGGGAGGTGTTAATGCATCCGCCGTATAGTCCAGACCTTGCACCTTCAGATTTCCACCTGTTTCGGTCTCTTCAGAATTCTTTAGGCAGTGTCAGGTTAACATCACGAGAGGACTGCCAAAACTACTTGTCGCGGTATTTTGATCAGGAGCCCCAAAATTTCTATAGCAATGGGATAATGTCCCTACCTACAAGATGGCAAAAAGTTATCGAACAAAATGGTACCTACATACTTTAGTTAAATGTAAATAAACTACATAAAAAATGTTTTGTATTTTCTTAAAAAATGCGAAGACACTTTTTACCCAACTTTTTCCCTAATATATAATATATATATAAGATTATGTACAGTGATCAAATCTGCTGAACATAGGCCTTAATCTCCAATATTTTCAAAGCTACCGATCTTCTGCTGCCTGCACCCAACGACTCCCAGCAATCATTATCAGATATTTACATCTATTGCTCGCTTTTCAGTGGGTCCGTCAGGGATATCCGCTCAAAACCTTTTGTCCCCAACGGCCGACAGTTCTTCGATTATGTAACATTTACACAGAGCCACTATTAAAAACTTAAATCTAAAGTGGTTTGTTACTAACTTGCGAGTACAATAAAAGTGCCCTAGACTACTAAAACAATAAGCTAAGCAAGATAGCATCACCTAATATAAAGCTAGGCACATACTGTCGGACGCGACTGACAGTCGCGACTAACGGATGCCACTTACTAATCTACACACCTTGGATGCCAAGTCGTTCTGCACTTCGGGTACATACGGCTACACATCAAGCTATACATTTCCAGTATAAGCTGACCTCGCATTGTGTAGGCTTTTCGTAGAATGAGAGGTCAGGTTATACTGGAAATGTATAGCTTGATGTGTAGCCGTGTGTACATATGCGCCTTATTAAAACATCTGAAGAGCCAGATTCTCGTCGGACGTCCAAGCGCCTATAGTCACGCACGTCCACGTCTTATTTCTAACTGTTTACACATGTCTACGTCATGTTATTGGGCAGACACAAAATCAAAAAATCAAAAAAGTGTTTTTATTCAATAAAATCAAAAGGATAACTTTGAAACGTCAATTTTACTGCCTACTCCTTCGCGACCAAGCTACGAAAGAAAGGCAATAAACAAGGCTGGTGGTTTTTTAATGAATCTTTAAGAATACATAACAATAAATAAAATAAATTACGTCTAAATTGTAACGTTTTTGAATGAGTTGTAGCATTTTCAAGCCCAAGCTTCTCTATCATCTAAATAATACGATGTTTTATAGTAGGCTTTTTTATAAAGATTGTGTTTACTTACGTTTTTAAATTTGTTAATTGTCAATTTAGTCACTCATCACTTGGGAGTTAGTTATAAAAGCGTACACCTTGCCCTTTAAACGGTTTACTAACTTTATGAAGTCTAATGGGGCAATAGAGAGTTCATCTGTATTTCTAGTATTAAAATTATGATTAGCGCTATTAAACAAATTAATATTTTTGTGAATTTACATCAGATTTTACAGTTAAGTAACATGCGTTAGTCGCGACTGTAAGTCGCGGTCCGATAGTACCTATGTTTCTAGCTTAGGACACGACAACACAGCAAAATTAAACACAGTTGCTTTTATAGCCCAAAGGCATCTGGGGCGTAGATTAAATGATAGTTTCTAAGCTCGCACGATAAAATTCTTTCATTGTTGTTCAGTGACTTACTGTAGGTATCTGTGGGTAAGCGTGTGCCTCGTTTTAATCACGGTAGTAGCTGACCCACCCAGCTCCACGCGGATTTTAATTCCATCTTAGATTTTAATCTAGTATTTATCGACATAAAATATAGCCTATGGCACTTAGGAATAGTGTAGCTTTCTATTAGTGGAGTATTTTCAGAATCGGTATAGTAGTTTCTGAGATAATGCCCTACAAACATACAAACTTACAAACAACCATTCTTAACTCGATTTAATATTAGTAAAGATCAGAGTAACAGGAAATTTGTATCTATATGATCTATTTATCTACCTATAAACCCTAAAAATCTTAATTTAGCTTTTATTTCTTTAATAACTTAGCGTCACCTATTATGTATTGCCCTGTCAAATTTTAACTTTATAGCACTGCTGGTTTACGACTGGATGAACAGACAAACAGACAGACGGTCATCAAACTGTAAGAGTTACGAGTTTTACTGCAGAAATTGTTGTGGGTTAGAAACAGCCTACTGTAAAAAGTCGGAATAAAGGTTCAGACTGTGAAATATTTGCAACGGTCTGATGCTTAATTTTTGTTTCTTATGTATTATGTTATTCTATACTAATATAATAATAAAGAGGAAAGATTTGTATTTTTGTAACGAATAAACTCAAAAACTGCTAATCCGATTTCAAAAATTCTTTCACCATTGGAAAGCTACATTCACCCTTAGTAACATAGGTTACTTTTTACCCAACTGCGCAGAAGGAGGGTAATGTTTTTATTGAAAAACTACGCGTGCGAAGCTGCCGATTGGTGAGCTAGTTTAATATATGAAGATATTATTTATTAATATTTTGAAGTAAAACTTCTTTACGCACGCTTGGGGAGTAAGCTGGTGAATGCGTTACGAAAAGTGGGAACGCAAGATGAGAGGGAGATATAAGTTAGTTTAATATTATAGTATAGAAAGAGAGAGAGAGTTACGTTTCGTATATTACTGTAAGAGCAAGAAAGAAAGAGAGAGATGCGCGCCCACATTTTCTTTCTCTTTTCCTCTCATAGCCAGTGCATGAAATATATATATATATCTCAGTCAGTAGTTCGTTTGATTAATTTTCGTAATTTTATTTCATTCTTGAACAGTTTTATAAATTAATATTTTGAAAAAGAAGTTTTACGCCAGTAAAGTAGGTCTAAAGCACACTGGTTTTTTTATTTATTGCGTACCATAAAACAATACAATTAAAATAAACAACGTAAATCTATGCGGTACAATTTGCAGTCTTATCGCTAAATAGCGATCTCTTACAGACACCCTTGGGACGGAATGGTCAAGTATATGTTTTTTTTTAAATATTAATAAAACAGCGCTAGCATTATTTTAAATTCTCCTAAACTACGGGCGAGTGACTCGGCCGAGTAACTCGAACGGTCTTAACTACTGAATATTTATCTTCATCCATCAGACTGAACCCACTTGACATTATACAGCGGGTTGATTATTAACATTCATAGTGGGTGAGTAAGTGGGAACATAAATTGAAAAGGAAAATGCTGAATCTACTGCATTGCAATTTAACATAAGCGGTCGTGTTACGAGATAAATAAAGTAGGTACGTTTGTTTTATATTCTACTTTTAAACACACAAGCTGACGGGCCTCCTGATGTTAAGTGGTCACCGCCGCCTATAAACTCCTGCAGCACTCGTGGTACCGCAGTCGCGTTGCCTAGCACTTAATACCCTATTTACACCCCTCTTGAAGGCGCTCATTTTGAAGCCCACCGGAAAAACCTCCAGAGGAAGGTCATTCCACATGTTGCAGGTGCGTGGAAGAAACGACCGGGTAAAACGCACCGTGTGAGACTTACACGCATCTATAATATGTGGGTGAGCTCGTTGCCGGTTGCGGGAGGTTCTATAGTAGAAGTGGGAAGCAGGAATCAAATTGAAAAGCTCTTCAGAACATTCGTCGTTATATATTTTATAGAAAACGCTGAGCGCTCCGATGTCACGGCACAGACTCAGCGGCTCTAGATCCTTAGATACTACTGGGTCGTCGAGAATACAAACGGCTCTGCGTACGTGTACGCGTTGCTTAATACTGATATAATAGACACATGACATAATTGATCTGTTTCATCTACGGGGACAGGTGCAATGCACTGCCACATTGCTAAGGCGGGTTTTCTTCTCACACTGACCGTCGGCGCGTAGCTAGCCAGCGGTAGCCGTTGCGAGAGAGAGGCGGTTGACACACTGCCACGCACCACGCTGCATGTTGCGTGTCGACGCACCTACGCGCGTACTTGCGGGAGTGCAGATCTGCATCATCGTGCGGGTTTTTACGCACTTACGCGCGTAGTTGCGTTTTGTGGATTCACGGCAGCTCTAGCTCGTTTCATTCAAAGCTGTTCGCTAGTGCAGTTTCAAAATAGTGCGCTTCCAAAATCACGCACCGCACTGCGGGACTCGGTGTGCCATACCTTGCGTCTCGCCCCGCACCTACGCGGGTGTGTGTTTCTCCGCGCTTGAGCACGTGCTCTGCATGAACGCGCGTGGATGCATTTTTCTGTGTGTTGGAGTGTGCGTGTTTTCTATGCAAACGGAAATACTTACAAGCAACGTTAGAACACGCATTCACGCAACATGCAGCGTGGTGCGTTGCAGTGTGTTGAGCGCCAGAGAGTGCTGAAGTTCAGTGCCGACCGTTCAGCGTTATTTACGAGTAGAAACGTTTCATAGTATGTAATACATAAATATTTAATGATCTATCATCGCTCACGGTCAGCGTGAGAAGAAAACCCGCCTAAGGGGGACGGGCGCAATTCAATACCATTTAGGCCATGGCTTAGTCTTGGTTGGAATCTTGGAGACTTGGACTACTTGGCCTAAACAAGTGAAGTCAACGCATTTAGCTGCCTTTATTTTAATTATCGTACATAGGCATTACCGAATCCAATGAGCAAGAAGTTATTTATCAAATAGCAGTCAATGCACAGAAATCACGTTAGTGTAAAAGTTTTAAGCAATGTAAAAAAATGTATACTTTAAAGCTGAGATTGAGTGAATGTGGGGTACCACAAGGAAGTATATTAGGTCCATTTATTTTTCTAACGTACATTAGTGACCGTCCTAATATGTAATGTAATTTGATTTTTTCATAAATTATTGTTTTGTGATTTAATAATAACTGAATTATTTAATTAAAAAATTGTTGATAATTAAAAAATCAAATTACTATAAAAATGAATCAAATTAACAATTGGCTAAACAACAATAATCTTAAAATTAATAAAAAAAAACTCAATTTATACAATTTCAATCATATTATTATGTTAGGTACATTAAATATTAATTTTAATAAGTATTTGTTAATAAACAACTTTTTCAAAACATGCTTTTATAAAATTCATAATCAGAACCGCAAGCAGATTCAAATGAGCTCTAACACTAGTTGCCTACTATAATCCATTCAGAAGTTCCGTTATCTAGCATCCGTCTCCATCATGAGACCACCTCCATGGTATCATATTATTGCATTGTCACCAAAGTTATGTTATGTATTCCAAATTTCAACCCAATCGGTTGAGGGGAACGGGTTTTAAATACAACTGCAAGATTTCACCCGGACAAACATACATACATTGCAAGTTTATAAAATGCTTGTAAAAAGTTAAATATTAGAAGGAGTAAATACAACAAAATTCTTAGGATTGATAGTTGACAAGAACTACAATTGGAAGGCTCACATTGACTCTGTATGTAATAAATTGCTCTCAGAAGATTGAGATTGAATGTATCAAAACAAGCTGCGCTAAGTGCCTATCATGGCTATGTTTCCTCCATTCTCTCTATGGTCTTAATCTATTATTCTATGGGGAAACTCCACTGATATTAATAAAGCTTTTATAGCACAAAAAAGTGTTTTTGCGCATTATGTGGAGCGTGGTTTACTGAAAGCTGTCGTTCTATTTTTAAGGCACAAAAAAATCATGCCTATTGCATGTATGTATATATGTATTACCCGTGCGCGATAAGTTGGGACCTGAGCGCGGTGACGTCATATTGGCGTGTTTGTACCGCCCGCAAAAAAGCGAACATAACAAGCAGCCGCCCGCGGCTACGTCTTTGTTTTTTTAACCTAATTTATTATGTTACTCAGGGAGGACGCTGCTTTTTATCTAATCTTTTTTACACTATTTAAATAAAATAAATACAATGTTTAAGTTTATACATTTATTTTATCTATTATTTACATTATCTCATCTTCGTCACTACTTAGTGGACAGGTAAACAAAACTGTTTGTTCCGTTTTTCGTTTTCAAAAAACTCTAACACTTTTAGCACGAGGTTTCTTTCTCTGCTATGCAAAGGTTTACCCTTCATAATGATAACAAAAACACTTAACAAGAACTATAACAACAAAAACTACAACAACAAAATAATGACACAAACTATAACAACAAAAACTAAAACAACAAAACAATAACACAAACGAAAACTAAAAGAATTCCAGAGCGCGTCGTTACGTGACGTAGGCCAGTACGAGACTAAAAACCCTAGTAAAAAATAGTGATGCGAACGGTACAATACGGGCGCCATCTGGGAAGTGCAGGGGAAGCGGTCGGGGAGTCGCATTCCTAGCAGGTCCCAAGTTATCGCGCACGAGTAATATAAGTAACGTAGTTTAAGAAAATTCAGAACGATTTCTAAAACATTCTGTCAAAATGCAAAGGCATACAAGGCGTCATAATAGACTTTATCTACCACATTGCTATAATCATATTTATAAGAAGAATGTATACGTAATGGCTGTAAAAATGTTTAATAATTTACCAGAGGACATTCAAGAACTGCCACTTCTTAAATTTAGGCACAAATTTAAATTATGACTTTTAGATGAGACCTTTTATACATTAGAAGAATATTTTTATAAATAATGACCATTATTAATTTGACAGAGAATAATTAATATTGAATACTAAAATCAAATCAAATATTTTATTTTGCAACAACACATAAAACAACAATAACAACAAAAAATCAAACAGTATATCGATAAAAAACAACATAAAAACTTAAAGCTAGGTAGGTACTCAAATTAGATGCAAAGAAAGGTCTCAACTCAGCGTGTGCAGGACGTTAGAACCTGCGCTGGTCTTCCGTTGAGACCTTACGACAAAGAGAGACAAAAATTTAAAAATAAATACATAGCGAACGCGATTTTAAAGTACATAAAAAAATAACACTTAAAAACAAAAAGAAGTTTCAAACAGAAGAAGTTTTACAATAACAAGAAAAAATAAATAAAGTCTTATTAAATATATAAACTAGTTATATATATATATATAAGTAGATTTAAAGTAAGAGATTCAAAGTATTATATATGATCAAAATGATTCATAAAATCATAATGTAAATTAGGTAAATGTATGTAAAGTTATATTGCACTTGTATCAAATCTGTTAAGTCCTGTTCCTTTTGCCAGTGTAATAAATATTTTTTTTAGTTTTAATCTTAACGCGCCGGCGAACACTGAGCGCAACTTCAATTCGGCCACGTCAAAAACTTCGTCCTGAATATTGCTATCCCTGTTTAGTGACGAAGTTTAGCCACGCAGAGCGACAGTGATAGCAATAGAACGATTCTAAATTTTATTAGATTTTGATTTTAGTGTTCCGTAATACCAAAAATCATGACTGAAAACTTGTTGTATTTTTCTCATTTTGTCGTTATTCTGTAACTAGACGATATAATCTATGTTCCCATGACTAGGATACGTAAGATGTTGTTGTTTTTAATACGAAACAATTAGGTTGAAAACAGGTCTTTTATGACGTAAAAACATACAGAATGCGATACGCTTCTATTTCATTTTAGGTGAGTATTTTAATCTAATATATGGTTAGGAACCTAGATAAATACTATTAAAATTAAAATAATACCTTATTAAGGTAGAAATATGCTCCAATTAGAAATTATCTTGGTAGTACGTGTTGTATGGGCGATTGTCTCTCCGGTGCCCCCTTAAACTGAAAACTTGATAAACTGATAAACTCTTACTAAATGTTTGACATAGTGTATTGTACCTAATTAATAATATTTTTATAAGTGAACAAATATGAAAGCTTTACAAGCTTATTACACGCCCCTGAGTGGGGGTAGAGTAAAGTGAAACTAATTTAATGTGACATCTTTCTGTACAAACTATATTCTGGCAATAAATGATTATGATTTTTTTTGAAGAAGCCTGTTTGGTGGCAGAAATACTATAAATAAGCCTATAGCTCTTTTTGAATAAAAATACTTTTTCATCCCACATGAACCACTCGCTGCGCAATTTTAGAATTCTTCGCTTGCTCGACCATCAAAATTGAAAGTAACTTTGCACTCTCGTATAACAAAGAACTATAGATAGGTACAATTAGACATTCAGTAACAAAACTTACAAATGAAGGTATCCATGTGATGATGGTGTCACTTGAACAGCCACTGGTACTGTCAAGACGGAAGAAAGAGTTTTGTATAATAAGACATTGTTGATCCAAACGACGAGGACCCTTACTTTGAAACCGAGTTTGTTTAAAATTTAAATTAATGTACAGACAGATAATAAATAAACACTTTGTCAAAAGAATATCTTGAAAATTAATTCAGAACCAATTGCGGCTACCTCTGGATAAAGGAATTTTAATTACTGAACTGAGATTTGATTTAATAAAGCTCTCGTTTTTAATTAAATCCTCTTTTGTGGAATGCTTCATTTCGTGAGCAGGATCATGAACCAATTGGGTGGCATAATCTTTTTATGAAGGCTGAAATTATATTTAATATTTTACCCTTTAGGGGAACCAAAATGGCGCCACTCTAAAATAATAATACAAACTAAGATTTAAGCACAGCGTGCAATGGAGATGGCTGTGCTTGCTGTTTCTCTATGAGATTGAATCAGAAATTAGGAGATTCGTAGATCGCCGCTGAAGTGCCGCTGTAGTGGCAGTGGAACTAATTGACGTTGGGGCAGAAAGGTTATTGGGTGCAGCGGACGGCCCCACACGAGATGGAAAGACGACGTGATAAAGGTTGCGGGTCGCCGTTGGGCGCAAGCCGCACAAGATCGGTCGCCCTGGAAATATTAGTTCAGCAGTGAACATTCTGTGGCTGATATGTTGTGATGATATGTGAAACCATCGTTTGCAATGCAATCTAATTCTAGAGTGCGGGGAATAAGAGATCTTCAGTGCACTGACGTCCCGCATTGAGTTGTATTGTGCATTACCCCCCTTCTAAGCTGACCCCAGCCATCCTAACTCCTTAAGGTAACGGAGTAGGGCTATAAATAAAAGTTCATAAAAAGTAAAAACTGACAAATAATATAACTGCATTTTATATTTTATAGAGCTTCCGCCCGCAGCTTCACACGCATGGTTTGTCATTTAAATCTAACCTGTGTCTTAATCACCACTGCTAAAGATAAGATAAAATTGAATTCTTTGGAGGAGGCTTTTACCCTGGGGGGTCCAAATTAGAAGAAGATTAAATTGCATGACTAGTAGATTTATTATGGTTAATCAGTAATATAATAATTATTAAATATCAAATTAATTAATTCTCTCTAATTTATTGTCGATTCAAATAAAGCTATTTTTATTTATTTATTTATTTATGTCTTAATCAAGGTTATTTATGTCATAATCTATCAATATGCCATATTTCATTGAAATTGATCCAGCCGTTTACTTGCGTAAATTTAAGGCGATATGTACAAAAAAAAATGAGCCGCTAAGTTACTGTCGTATTCAACAACTATAAATAGTATTCATTTCATATTTAAGCAATATTTACTTGAGGATTTAAACTACATAAATGAAAGTCAGAAACGCAATTAGTGAAACTTTTCTCGATACAATTATTTGTCAAAATCGGCTTTTCTAAAACACTAATATCGTTCATTCTCCGACTCTAGAAAAGATTTAAAGTATCTTTTACATGGTTATGTAGGTAATTATGGTACCTAAATATATAAAAAAAAAATTTATTTAATATGTTGGTTCTCTTGCAATTCGAGATTTTATCTTTTGTCACTTACGTCATTTACTCCTGCGACAATGCGACACGGCTATGGTACATGTTTGTCTCGTTCTTCACCTAAGCAAGTAAATAGCGCTGTCACTTTCTTGCATTTCCGGATGTTCCGCCCAATCGTCACCGAAATAAAATTTGTATATCGTCTTTACAAACAGAGGCAGAGTTTATAATTTAAGTGTGCATTAAATTAATTATATATTCTCTCTGTTATTAAATAAAACCAACAATAACTTATTTCAATGGACAACGGCGTTCCTCTTTTCCCTCCACTTGTTTACACAGATGGAAAACGATAAGTCTGTTGGCGGGATGGCCAGACACAAAATAGATAGCTACAAAAGTTAAGTTTAGTACAACGAGCGATAATAGGCGCTCACACATAGACGTTCGAATGTTCGACCGACTTGCACCGAGATCTACGTTAGCGCATCTATGTGTTCGTGCGCCTGTTATACTCTTTGTACTTATCTTAACTTCTGTATCTAACTACAGTGTAAACTCCATGTAACGTCACTCATTTTAACGACAAAATCTCTAAAGCGTCGAAATCACTCGGCTTTGGTTGGTTTAGCTTGTCTTGCATACAATAGAACTCTGTATAGCATTACACCCACTCTCAATGACGACAACAAGTTGTAATAAAAAGTTCTTTTTAAGTTGCCAAATTAGTAAAAACTGCGCAGCTGTGTATATCCTTTTGTCGTTTTATTATCCTAGACCATAATAAACTCGACTGTCGGCATCATACACACCAAACTTTCTAAGAAATCCGTTCTTTTGTTTACAAAATGGGATTTCTTGCACGTGTAGCTTCAGATTGTTATTAGTAGAAGTGATGGATTTTATCTATACGTTGTCATATTCTTAGTAGCTCACAAACTTTCAAATTGTAAACATGGTTAGTAAGAGAAAATCACTGTGTATTGACGAAAAAGTTTTAATGATATGCAAATCAAGACAGCACAAATCAACAAAAACAATTTAACAAGACAAATCAGAAATAAACGTTTTCTTTTTCTAATACAGATTTTACTTCTCTCCATTTAACGACAACTCTCTATAACGTCAAAATATGCTCAGTCCCTTGAGTGTCGTTATATAGAGTTTACACTGTATTTTGTGACTTAGACGTCTTCCTAAAAATTTATATGGATTTGGTACAGGATCGAGAGAAGTTAAAAGAGTTATTCCTAAAATAAAGAGTAAATAGGTAACATACAATTTTTTTAAAATGAATGAATGATAATCACTTTCATTTTGCTTATTTAACCCCTGTCAGACAAAAAACGCATCAGTTTCCACCAAATTGAGCTCACATCACAACATTTAGGCCGGCTTGCACAACGGTCCATAAAGGTATTTAGCGACTAAAAATAACTAAATGCGACGTATTTGTATGATTTGACATCTCCTCAAATCGTATTTAGCCACTAAATACGTTTAGATATCGCTTCGCAAAAAAAAAACAAATCCTGAATAAAGGAGCCACGTATTTATGCTACCAACCACATAGGTACAGACAAAGCAGATAAATACTTCAAGCATAAAACGGGGCCGGGGTAACATAATCATAATTCATTTGTACGATCCGCAAGTGTTTGCGAAACATTTAATTAAAATCATTCGTAAAAGGGTTCAAATATTTTACCTCATTAATAAGCTGCTGTTTTAAAATTTTCCTATAAAATTTGATAGGGACGTGCAACCGTCTTCGGCATTTAGCCAATATAGTATTTTTCAAACTTTCGCGATCACTGTACATAATTGCTTAATCTATCCGGTATTTATCTCCGTTATAAAAAATAACTTTTACTGCAGTCGTATGGTCTAAAGCACACTTATTTTTTTATTATGCATATTTTTTATAGTATCATCAAATATTAACTTTTAAAAAGTTTTATTTAATTAAATAAATTATAAATATTAACTTAAATTGTAACTTAAAATTTTATAGTTGAAAAAATAATTACTTATTAAAACGAGTATTTATTGCGTATGTAACTTTTTTATTTAATATCCCGACGTTTCGGCCGTGGTCCCGGGTGAACTCAACTGTGCTGTACACTGGGTACTGGGTGTTATAACACAGCCGCAACGTCGGGACAACAAATAAAACAGGTACATACGCGACAAATGCCCGTTTTAATCAGTAATTAAGTACAGGGATCGCGAAAGTTTGAAAAATACTAGTTGAATAAATGAAGAATACTTTGTAGTTATACTTTGTACTTATAAAAAACAAAGCTTGAGAGAAGAGCCAAGAAGCTCATTTGCAATGACGAGTTAGCAGATGCAAAGCTCCACAGCCTTGAGCATCGGCGAAAGGTTGCAAGCCTCTTGGTATTTATCGGATACATTTCGGATAGTGTGCTGCAGAGCTTTTCAATTTGATCCCACCATCTCCATGCTATCATCGGACAACCAGACGCTCCGCGGTACGCCACCGCTACATGGTAGACTTACCTTCCATACTCACAAAGCGGTACTCTTCCACCTTTATTATGCGCACCGCTAAGGAGTGGGATGCCTTGCCCGAGTCTGTGTTTCCTGATAACTACAACCTAGGACTCTTCAAGTCGCAAGTGAATAGGTTTCTACGCAAGCGTGTACCATCGTAGACTGCATCATCGCTTACCATCAGGCGAGAACGTGGTCAAACGCTAGTCTATAATATATAAAAAAGCTAGCATACTTTTACATGGAGTTATCGTTTAGCGAATCATTTTGACATATATATTGCTGGACATTTCACACAGCGCTATCTAGCCCCAAACTAAGCAGAGCTTGTATTATGGGAACCAGATAACTGATAGAATACTTATATACTTTTTTTTTGTAAATACGTACATATAATATATAGGGAAACAACCAGACCCGGAACAAATATATGTAGACCATGCAAACATTTGTTCTGCGGCGGGAATCGAACCCACTACCTCCTGCGTCTCAGCCGGCTGTTCGCCCACTGCGCCACGGAGGTCGTCAATATCCACGATACGCTTCTCTAAAATATCGGTATCGTATGGTATCGACAAAACAGCATAATGTTGCATCTCTAGTACTCAGTACCAAATGTTACCTTATTTTGTGCTGAGCTCAAAAGCTTCACGTAAAAATAGAGCGTAGACTCATAAAAATGGAGTTTGAAATTGCGTGACGGTTTTACTAAAAACAGGAAGCATAGACAGGAGGTTATTATGCCAGGCCAGTCTCGTTTGGCCTAATTTGTGGCCTCGTATAAATATAGAGTGCTTACTACCTTTCCACTTCATTCGAGTTCATAGATACAAAATAAATAATCATAATATACTCTTTATTGCGCGCCAATTGAAAATACACTAAAAAAGAAATATATAATAAATTAATATTGCTGGACAATCCACACAACGCTATCTAGCCCCAAACTAAGCAGAGCTTGTATTATGGGAAGCAGATAACTGATAGAATACTTATATATATATTTTTTGTAAATACTTACTTATAATATATAGAAAAACAACCGGACCCGAAACAAATATCTGTAGATCATGCAAACATTTGTTCCGCGGCGGGAATCGAACCCGCTACCTTCTGCGTCTCAGCCGGCTATTCGCCCACTGCGCCACGGAGGTCGTCAGTAACAAATAACAGTACAATGGGCGGTCTTATCGTCAAAAGCAATAAAATATGTAATTGGTTGCCGGTACATGAGGTTTAACACCTTTATGCCTCAAATTGATAGATGCAGGGCAGTGGATCGTAGAGCACGTTCATAAGATGCATGACCTACGAGACAATACTTTGTTATAGGTGATGGTTACCATTTAACATCAGGTGGGCCATATGCTTGTTCCATCATCAGATGGTATCAAAAAAAAAAATATAACATTAAGTTTTATAACATTTTTAGAAATTGTCGAATCCTTCTCTTAATTTGATACCCTTATTTGAATCATCATCATCATTATATCAGTCATAGTACGTCCACTGCTGAACTTATTTGAATATTAATAAACAAATTATTCTGATATTTAACACAGACTAGATGGTAGGAACAGATTATATTTTTTTAAGTTTTTTTTTTATTTAACCTATATTTTCCCACTGCTGGGCAAAGATCTCCCCCATGTTCCTCCACATCTCACGATCACTCGCCACGTCCCACCAGCCATCTTGAAATGCATCGAGGTCATCACGCCAACGCTTCCTCGGCCTGCCCCGGCTTCGACGCCGATCTGCGGTCAGCCATTGTGGTGTGACGACTGTTGCCCATTTGTCTGTGACCATACAACTGACGTGACCCGCCCAGTCCCAGTCCAGTCCAGTTATTTGAATATTAATAAATAAATAAATCTGATATTTTACACAGATTAGATGGTGGGAACAGATTAGATTAGATTAAATAATTTCTTTAATACACACCATTAAATATAAACACATAAAAGAAAAAATACTCCTTGGATTGACAGGATCTATGTGAACAAATAAGGACGGCGACGGCGTAAATATAACAGATAGAATACTAATATACCTACATTTATCGATTTTTAAATTTACTTACAGCCATAAGTTCGTAAACCGCATTTACGCAGCCGATATCGAGCTTAGAATGACTAACTTTCAGAGCGATGAAATATAGTATTTAAAATACAAGTAAGTTTTTAACAAAAATATAACCGACTTAACCAAACTACTGAACTAATTGTGATGATATTTCTATGAGATCATTGTGAACTAATTGTGATGATATTTCTATGAGACCATTGTGAACTAGTTGTGATGATATTTCTATGAGACCATTGTGAACTAATTGTCATGATATTTCTATGAGACCATTGTGAACTAATTGTGATGATACTTCTATGAGACCATTGTGAACTAATTGTGATGATATTTCTATGAGACCATTGTGAACTAATTGTGATGATATTTCTATGAGACCATTGTGAACTAATTGTGATGATATTTCTATGAGACCATTGTGAACTAATTGTGATGATATTTCTATGAGACCATTGTGAACTAATTGTGATGATATTTCTATGAGACCCGTGTGAACTAATTGTGATGATATTTCTACGAGACCATTGTGAACTAATTGTGATGATATTTCTATGAGACCATTGTGAACTAATTGTGATGATATTTCTATGAGACCATTGTGAACTAATTGTGATGATATTTCTATTTGTGAACTAATTGTGATGATATTTCTACGAGACCATTATGAACTAATTGTGATGATATTTCTATGAGACCATTGTGAACTAATTGTGATGATATTGCTATGTTATGAAAGTATATCATTTAAAAAAAAAATCCAAATCGGTTTAAAAATGACGGAGTTCTAAAGTAAAACCCATAAAACAATTATTTAATAATAATGTATATTAACATTAACTCTCTCAAAGTTGAATGAGGATTTTCAGTCATTGTTTCCTTCACTTCTGCGATGTTGAACTTCAGTTGAAGACATTGATGGCCTACCAGAGCGAGGCAAATTTTCCATTACATCTCGTCCGCTTTTGAACGCGTTGTACTCATAAGCACGTGTTTTTGATAAAGCGATTCATAATAAGCCTTCTGTAACATTTTCAGTGACTCCGAACACGAAATTCCATTTTCGATGCAAAATTTAAGACAAACTATTTGTTCGATGTTTTTGTCCATTACAAAATTCGCAATACACTAGATATGACCTAACTATAACAGCACTGCATAATTTTCTAATTGACGGATCCAACTCAAACTCCGCCCGAAGCCCTACTTCGGGCGTATCGAAGAAAAACAGGACATCGTTTGAATGCCCGTCTAATGGACCTGAGACTGAAGAGATGCCGCGCTTTGTTGAAGCGGTACGCGGGAAAAAAATATCGGGAAATTCTTTTTTCGGATGAAAAAATTTTTACCGTAGAAGAGAGTTACAACAAACAAAATGATAAGGTGTACGCACACAGTAGTGAAGAAACGAGCAACCATATTCCGCGTGTCCAACGAGGTCATTTTCCATCCTCGCTCATGGTATGGTTGGGAGTTTCTTATTGGGGCTTAACAGAGGTACATTTTTGTGAGAAAGGTGTAAAAACTAATGCAGTTTTGTATCAAAATACAGTCCTGACGAACCTTGTGGAACCTGTTTCTCATACCATGTTCAATAACAGGCACTGGGTATTCCAACAAGATTCGGCGCCAGCTCATAGAGCGAAGAGCACACAAGACTGGCTGGCGGCGCGTCAAATCGACTTCATCCGGCACGAAGACTGGCCCTCCTCCAGTCCAGATTTGAATCCGTTAGATTACAAGATATGGCAACACTTGGAGGAAAAGGCGTGCTCAAAGCCTCATCCCAATTTGGAGTCACTCAAGACATCCTTGATTAAGGCAGCCGCCGATATTGACATGGACCTCGTTCGTGCTGCGATAGACGACTGGCCGCGCAGATTAAAGGCCTGTATTCAAAATCACGGAGGTCATTTTGAATAAACTTTAGTGTCTTAAGAATCTATGTTTTGTTAAGTTAATTTTGGTATATAAATGGTTACATAATGAATAAACTTGTTTCAATTATTTTATATTAAACGTGTGACAGAATTTATGACCTGACTAGGTATAAGTAGGTATATTATTTATATTTTGTATAATTATCTCTAATGTAGGTATACTATAAAGGGATTATTATTATTTTTTTAATATGGTTAAGTGTTGTATATACTATATATTAGTATTTTACTCCAATGTTATTCTCTGTGCACGTACCCACCACTATAATCAAATATCTCTATCTTCAAAGCTTTGCTGGAAGAAAACTCTAATTAGGGTTAAGCTCGCCTTTGTACATGTCCATTTTGTAAGCTATTTTTATCTGTAAATCTATTTGTGTACAATAAAGAATAAAGTTGGCGCCCTCGTTTATTTTTTGCCCCAGGGTCTTTGGTTACCTAGCTACGCCACTGTGTGCCAATCTAACAACAAAAACAAACAAAAAATTGAATTTGGGACCATAATCAAATCATCCATTCCCCATACTTTTTTGACAGAATGTATATCGTACTAAAGCAGTTTCTACATTGCGTGATTCTTGGCGTGATTCGACAATTCCGACACTCAGCTTATTCCAAAACATGATTTAGATGACATACTATAAATTTGACATTATCAGTACCTACAGCCTCCGCAAAATATCAATACTTAATTTACTCGATCTATAATTTGATTAAATTTAATTAAATTACATCTCGACATGTTTGCGATTCCGTCAAGAAGTTAAATTGAAAGAGAGAGCGCAGAAACTCGGAAAGACGCGCCATATTGTTGCTGGGACTTACGAAAAAGATGTGATATAAAAATAAATTTGAAAGTTGTTTTGCGATATCGACGTAACTTGAATTTTTGAATCTATTTCTATTTTTTTGTATCGTGTGAATTTGTGTGTGTTATGGTAGCAAATAAATATCTGTCTATGTCTATGTCTATTTCATTTCCAACGGCGCACTCGATACTAATGTCTTTAAAAGTTTGCTATCCTTCTTGCCTCTCGGTTTCTTGTTTGAAATAAAACTTTTTTACGCACGCTTGACTTGGGGAGTAAGCTGGTGATTGCGTTACGAAAAGTGCGAACGGAAGTTGAGAGGGAGATATCTCCCTACGATATAAGAGTTACGTTTCGTATATTACTGTAGGAGCAGGAGAGAGAGGTGCGCGCATACATTTTCTTTCTCTCTTTCTCTCATAGCCAGTTGATTTGTCACTTAACTCCTATCCCAAATTAGCCTAAGTTATACAAACTGCAAAAACAAAACACTCCTTCATGTTGTATAATAGAGTTCATTTTGCTATAGATAAAAAAAGTATTTACGACGTTTTGAATTTTGAATCTACCAGCTTCGATGTACGAATAAGTTCAGCTATTCCACAACAGATATCAGGCAGCAGCAGAAAATAACTTTGTACTTACTGTTGTATGCGCCTAGATGTCTTTTTCTAATTGTTTTTTCTGTGTAATAAGGTTGACTATAAAAAGATAGGGCAAGATCTTCAGAAATCCTGTCACAAGTACTACAACCCAAAGGCATCCTTCACCTAGCTAATGTAGCGAATGGGCAATAGCCCTGGGGTCCAATTCTACTAAACCAATCGCTACAGTACGGCAATGGTACCGTCGCGAAATCGCCATTATAGATACCTTTAGGTGTACTACTAACACAATCTATTTAATCTGTTTCTTCAATCTGTTTTCAACAACATTGAAAATTTGGCAGCTTAGGACAGGAACAAGAATCATAATCGTTTTTTTTATAATTATAGCAGAATTGGGCCCTGACAAATCCCGTTCAGTCTTCAGCTGATAAATACAACAATGATTTATTTGTTACTAGTTGTTGCCCGCGACTTCGTACGCGTTACCCTACTACTCGTAAATGTGTAGGTACCTAGAAATGAAGCGAAACTCGCTGTTGCAACTTGACTTGACATATCATTTTCATCCCATGGGAACTGATTTATGGGATAAAAGGTAGCCTATGTAGTAATCTAGGTTATAATCTACATAAACATATACCAAATTTCATCGAAATCGGTTCAGCTGTTACGACGTGATTGAGTAACAAACAAACAAACATCCATACCTTCACATATATAATATTAGTGTGATTAACCATCATTTTGACATGACTATTGCACCTTTTAATTAAAATAATAAGTAATCAACTTTATTACTATCCACTATTTTGACAAACTTTCACTTAAATAACTAGTGGTTCGCCGCGCACTGAGATCTCGCGAGTTTCCCATAATAACTAAATAACCAAAAGAGTGCCACGAAATGCATAACTAACTAACTTGACCTACAGTTTCATTCAAATTACAGGTAAGTTGTTCAGGAGTTAATGAATGAATGAATGAATGAAAACTCTTTATTATACATTACAAGCTAGGCACACCAGATTTAAAGAAAAAAAAAACAAATAAAAGTAAGCATAATGGGCGGTCTTATCGCTTAACAAAGCGATCTCTTCCAGACAACCTTTGGATGGAGAGGATTATTGCTTAATAGAAGATTGGCCGAGGTGTAAAAAGAATAAACTTAAAAATAGAAAAAGAAATTAGTTATATACATACATATTAGGTACATAAATAACTTTAAATAAATAAATAAATATCATATATAAAATAAATAAATATGTACTTACATACTTATACTGACAATAATAATATTAGAGATCAGATGAATCACGACTCTTCATGGTGATAAAAGTTTTTGAGTCTAGCTTTAAATACGGAAGGTGAGGGGGATTTCTTAATGGAGACCGGCAAGGCGTTCCATAATCGGAGAGCTTGGACGGAAAAGGAGTTTGCATAGAAACTGGTTCTATGTATCGGGGTTTTGAGAAGGAGGTTTTCAGAGTTAATGTTAATTGGTTTACTTATTTGGGGTAGAAGTTGCAGTTTTTCTGGATTTCAGACTTTTCCCTATATTTGGGTCACTAAAACTACACGTTTAAACTAAAAACAAAAACGAGGTCAAAATTATTTCACAAAGACCTTTATTAGACGTGCCATTTTACAGGATAGTCCTATTTTGTTTTTTTTACCCTTCATGAACCCTAATATCTCAACAACACCCCCCCTGTTAACTTTTACCACGATGATCAGATAAATTCTAAGTTATCCTTGGACAAAGAAACATACATACATACATACAACGTCGATTTGCCCAAGTTAATTTAAAGGTAATTAAATTGAGTTTATAATACAATGGTCTTAAATTTAGAGGTTATGTCAATCCGATTTTAGTAAGAGAGATTTGGCGTATTCTGTATTCCTACTCATATTGTTATACGCCACAATGGCAACATTAGACCGGGTCGCAGAACCTTAGATAATTTGCGAGAATAATTACGTTTCCCTTGTTTTGTCGCTAATTACATTTTTGGCGAACCTTGCTGGTTTAATGGGCTTCTTGCGTTGATTGATGCTCGATAATTTGGATAAATGGATCTAGGTATCTTTATGGTACGAGACTAACCAAAATAAGGAAATCATTCTATGTTAACTGTGTAATTTTTTACAACATATTGCCTGAGTGTATAACCAGTCTCAATGAAAAACATTTAAAACAAACAAATTCTTGTAAAAAAGCCTACTATAAAATTGACGATTTCATTGATAATAAAATGACATGAAGGAATAGTAGTTTGTAAGTTAAATGACATTAGTGTATTGTTTTGACATTGTTTTTCACAAGGTGTACCTATTGATTTGTTTTTTGTGACATTCATAATTAGTAATGTTATTATTTTTTATGATATTCTTTTATTTTGATATTTTACTAACTTTAATTTTAATTAGTTATTAAATTATTAATACGTTCATTATACTACGTTTTTAATAATTGCAAAAATTGTATAATGACGCCCATAAGTGTATCCAAGCATACAATGTAAAAGTACCTAAATGAATAAACATATTTTGAATTTGAATTTTGAATAAATTCGATGGTAACCTTGTTTTTGTATCTGTCGGTTTGTTCGTTTTTAAGACTAAAAGGCTTCGCTAATATTGATGAAAATTAGTATATAGACCACCTGGATTGAGTTATTCGATAATACTAATTTGTTCCTATTTTTTTCTTTATAATTATCAATGATGCTATGTCGGCCACATTCTATAACAAAATTTCAGATTATAACACAGAGAATCTGTGTGATAAATCTGATATACAAGTGGCCAACAAAGGATCGTCTGAGAAAAAAAAAATATACAGTGTAAACTCTATATAACGACACCCAAGGGACTGAGCATATTTTGACGTTATAGAGAGTTGTCGTTAAATGGAGAGAAGTAAAATCTGCATTAGAAAAAGAAAACGTTTATTTCTGATTTGTCTTGTTAAATAGTACCTACAATAAAAATCTGTTTTAATTTTCTCTCCCGCCTCTATCGCGCGTATCATCAAAATTTTTTCGTCAATACACAGTGTTTTTCTCTTACTAGCGATGTTTACAATTTGAAAGTTTGTGAGCTACTAAGAATATGACAACGTATAGATAAAATCCATCACTTCTACTAACAACAGTCTGCAGCTACACGTGCAAGCAATCCCATTTTGTAAACAAAAGAACGGATTTCTTAGAAAGTTTGGTGTGTATGATGCCGACAGTCAAGTTTATTATGGTCTAGGATAATAAAACGACAAAAGGATATACACAGCTGCGCAGTTTTTACTAATTTGGCAACTTAAAAAGAACTTTTTATTACAAATTGTTGTCGTTATTGAGAGTGGGTGTAATGCTATACAGAGTGTAGCATTGTATGCAAGACAAGCTAAACCAACCAAAGCCGAGTGATTTCGACGCTTTCGAGAGTTTGTCGTTAAAACGAGTGACGTTACATAGAGTTTACACTGTATTGCCATATCCTACCGTAATTCTCACGGAGCGCATGATTTAAAAATCCTTGCTATTTGTAAAATAAAATATTTTGTCAGAATTCTAATAGCATGGTGTAAAGAACGCGTGCCACGTGATTCTAAGTAACCAAAGAAATTTGTAAGTTTTAGGACATTTGACGACCTCCGTGGCGCAATGGGCGAATAGCCGGCTGAGACGCAGGAGGTAGTTTGATTCCCGCCGCGGAACAAATAATGTTTGCATGATCTACAGATATTTGTTTCGTGTCTGGGTGTTTTTCTATTTATTATACCTAAGTATAGTATAATTAACAAAAAAAACATAGTATTTAAGTATTCCATTAGTTATCTGGTTCCCATAAGCTCTGCTTAGTTTGTGGCTGTGTGAAATGTCCAGCAATGTTTATATATATATATATTTTAGATGACGAATAGCAGTCAGTTTATCTGTAGCATATTTTTACCGATCTGCTTACAAAATCTGCAAATTTTTCAAATTCAAAGACCGACGACAATATCACTACATTGTCGAAGCGTTGTGTGCTGGTGCTTATCTGGATCAACGCATAAGTATTGCTACGAGTACGAGTATTCAGCGGGGCAATAAAGGACAAAAGTGTTTTGGGGACTTCCGCCTGGGCAGATATCTGGAACAGTTGAGCTATCTTTTGCAATGGTACTTAGATGATTCAACTCTTTCTCTTGATGTTTGTACATATTCTGAAAAAGTACATAATATAACAATATGTTATAATATCATTTAAAAATATAATTTAAAATATTATGCAATATATTCACTTCCTCCTCTTGCTTTTTCTTTCCTTAGTTCCTTTCCTTTCCCATATATTTTTTCTGATAATAAATTAAATGTAAATACTAGGAAAGACAATTGTAGTCAGGTGTTTCAGTGAGTCAACAGGTAAAAGTCGCTGTGTTTCGCGTGTCGCGGCAGTCACACAGAGGGTTAGCTCTCCTGACGAGAATGTCAACGTGCGCAGTCTTGTTAGTGATGCATGAAATATGAATTATTCAAGGAAAGTGTGATTTATTGGTGTTTGTACGCTTGAGTAAGTTCCGTCATATTTTTCCTCCACATTTTGTGGGAAAGGTTCCTAGAAATGTAAAGAAATATTGAATAAAACATATTTCCCAATTTTTGACCTACTTTACCTACAAGGGTCCAAGAATGGTTTTACATTGTTCCGGTTCAGTTATCATTCTCAAATTACGGATATACGAAAGGTTAAGCTAAACTGATGTAAAAAAATTCAGGAATGTAATCATCATCATCATCATCATATCAGCCGTAGGACGTCCACTGCTGGACCAAGGCCTCCCTCATTGATCTCCAGGAACTGCGGTTGGAAGCGGCCTGCATCCAACGCCGACCTGTGGTTCTTACCAAGATGTCTGCCAAAGTCTGCAAGAAAGAGATCAATCGTCGAATCCAACTCGGATGGGCAGCATTTGAGAAACTTCGCAACGTCTCTTCGTTCAACATACCTCAGTGCCTTAAGACGAATGTCTTCAATCAGTGTGTGTTACCAGTGATGACATATGGAACTGAGACGTGGTCCTTCACTATTGGCCTTATGAATAAGCTCAGAGTCGCTCAACGAGCTATGGAGAGGGTTTCTCTACGGGATCGAATCAGAAATGAGGAGATACGCAGTAGAACTCAAGTCACCGACATAGCCTGACGGATTAGCACGTTGAAGTGGCAATGGGCAGGCCATATAGCGCGCAGAACAGATGGCCGATGGGGCCGGAAAGTTCTCGAATGGAGGCCACGGACCGGCAAGCGCAGCGTAGGATGTCCACCCACAAGATGGGCAGGAATGTAATAATCGTGTTCTATTTTTAATTTTTAATAGTTAAGCCCCATTGAATCATTACGCAATAAGTTTAAAGAAATACATATTATGACATTCCCTTGTCAATACATTTATGAAAATCTGATGTATGTTCACAAAAATATCAATTTGTTTAAGAAAAATAGCGATAATCATAATTTAAATACTAGAAATAAAGATAAACTCGCTGTTGCCCCTTGTAGACTCAATAAAGTTAGTAAATCGTATAAAGGGCAAGGTGTACGCTTTTATAACAAACTCCCAAGTGATGTAAAAAAGTGATAATTAACAAATTTAAAAACGTAATTAAACAAAATCTTTATAAAAAACCTTACTATAAAATATCGGATTATGTAGATGACAGAGAAGTTTGGGATTGAAATTGCTCTAACTCGTTCAAAAATCAGTTTAAACGTAATTTAATATCATTATTTTTATATATTCTAAAAGGATCATTAAAAAAACAACCAGCCTTGATTTCTTGCCTTTCTTTTCTGGCTTGGTCGCGAAGGAATAGGCAGTAAAATTGACATTTCAAAGTGATCCTTGTGATTTTAATGAATAAAAGATTTTGACTTTGACTTTGAGTCACTAACTCCCCTGAAGGTAAGTGATGGTGCAGTCGAAAATTCACACTTGCAAAAAGAACCTGTTCAATGTATTCACTTGAAGAACTTGAAGACTCCGAGATTGTATTGGTTGTCTAGGATGATATTATTACTTAATATAATCAATAACATCATAAAATTATGGTCAATCATCATTATCGCCGGTCCTTCTCTGTGTCCTCTACCCCAGGCCTACCCTTTGTACAAATGGTTTAAAAATAACAACGTAATTTTTCACTGACTATCATAAATGATGAATAAAAATTTGATAACAGATTTTCATCCGGATTCTAATCTAAAAATAAAAAATGAATTTTCTTAACAAAGGATTATCCAATGTTTTCGACCAAAATTTAATAATTTAGGTTAATTCGCTTGTTTTCTCCATTAAACGTACATTTGACTCTTGTCATTAGGCTAGACTACGGTCTCCAGACATCGTTATGTATTTCGATCCCTAATGACAGTCATAAGCGTTCTCACGAACAATGAGCGGGGCTGTGAGGGACAAAGCGTTCCTATCTCCAAGTAGGGTCCAAATAACCCAAATACGTGAAATAACAATTTATTTCACGTATTTGGGTTATTAATTTATTTCACGTATTTGGGTTATTTGGACCCTAATCGTAGACCATTGAAGCGAACTATTTAGTCGCTTCAACTTTTAGATAAAACAGGTGTCGAAAATATTTTTAAAGTGAAAACTTCTTTAGGCGCATTGGGTATACTAAAAACTTCTTTAAGCGCGTAGAACATTTATTGAGATGAGAAAAAACCATTAAACTCGTGACACTGTTACCGACACCTGTCACTGACTACTGACACTGACTGTTACTGACACCTCTGTATATAAGTATCTTTAGTGTAGGTAGTCTGCTTTTATTCAAGTTTTCATTTCTGTTGGCACTCCCGGAGTGTTGAAAGTTGGTCATTGTTACCTGATGTGTAAATACGATTTGTACTCTAGGGCCGAAAGTAAATTTTAAAATAAATTATGGCTCATTGCATTCTTAATATACTAAAATGAAATCCTCTATGACAAATCCTTATTTCTATTCAAAATAAAAGAGGTTACATTCATAATTGCTGAAAATAAATACAATCTCCATGATAAATCCTTATTATCGTGCAAGCTGCGTGCCTCTGACTCGAGCGTCCCGCCTGAGGTTGTTGATCTGCTTGCGTACTGGTACCGAAATCAGGCCAACAGCGTCAGGTGGGGCGTAGAGCAGTCGGATAGTTACCATCTGTCGTGTGGCGTGAGACAGGGGGGGATCACCTCTCCCGATCTGTTCAACACTTATATTAACGACCTGATCGTGGAGCTGAGCAGCACTCCGGTAGGGCTCAGGTTGGATAGCATATATGTCAACAACTTAAGCTACGCTGATGACATGGTGCTGCTCAGCCCCGCGATCAAGGGTTTACGAAAGATGACTGCGATTTGTGAAAGATACACGAAAGATCATGATTTAATGTACAACGTTAATAAAACAGAAATGGTGCTATTCAGATCGGGAAAGGGTCCCCAAAACGTACCAGCGGTTTATATTGGCGGGCAACCCATAGAGGTAGTGAATAGTTTCAAGTACCTTGGCCACATCGTGACTTCCAGCCTGAAAGATGACGCAGATGTAGAACGCCAGCGCAGAGCCTTATGTATTGTGGGCAATATGATTGCAAGAAAATTCTGCAAGTCGACTCCTGACGTGAAAGTGACGCTTTTTAAGTCTTTTTGCCAGACTTTTTACACGTGTCAACTCTGGACAGAGTATACTAAAAAGTCCCATGACAGTATAAGGGTAGCCTACAATAACATTTTTAGACAACTGATTGGCTTAAAGCGCTACTGCAGTACCTCCGAAATGTTTAACGAAGCATGCGTTGATACTTTCAACGCTATTCAGCGTAGCAGGATAGCGTCTTTCATGTCCAGAGTTGACACTTGTAATAACACTATCATTAGAAGTCTCGCAGAAAGGCTTATACATTCTAAGATGTTTAGACGTTGGGTGGGCATTGCCACCTAAACTACTTAAGGTGATTTATTGTGAATTATGTGATTGTATTGTATTGTGTGTAGTAAATGTGTATGGACCTCATGAGTCTGAAATAAAGATTATTATTATTAATTTTTATTTTTTTTTTATATATAGGCTTGCGTTTGACCACGATCTCGCCTGATGGTAAGCGATGATGCAGTCTACGATGGTACACGCTTGCCTAGAAGAAACCTATTCACTCGCGACTTAAAGATACCCAGGTTGTAGCTATCAGGAAACACAGACTCTGGCAAGGCGTTCCACTCTTTGGCGGTGCGCATAATAAAGCTCGAAGAGAACCGCTTTGTGCGAATGGGAGGTATTTCTACCATATAGCGATGGCGCGCCGCAGAGCGTCTGGTTGTCCGTTGATAGAAAGGAGATGGTGGGATCAGGTTGAAAAGTTCCGCCGCACACTCCCCGAAATGTACTTGATAAAAACCGAGAGGCTAGCAACCCTTCGTCGATGCTCCAGGCTGAGGAGCCTTGCATCAACTAGCTCATCGTTGCCTATGAGCTTCTTGGCTCTTCTCTCAATTGATTCCAGAGCTTCAAGTTGGTACTTCGCTGATCCGTCCGAGAGGTGAGACCAGTACTCCAAACACGATCGGACTTGTGTTTATTATGCTTGTTTATTTCTATTAAATAAAAGAAGCTATACTTAAAAGAAAGGTTTAGTAGTATACAAGTAGTAAAATAAAATAATACCGGCCAAGTGCTAGTCGTACTCGCGCACGAAGGATTCCGTACTATCAATAAAAATGTCAAAAAAAAAACACGGTTGCTGTACGGGAGCCCCCCTTAGATATTTGTTTTATTTTTATTAATTAATTTATTTATAAAGTGAATATTTAAATAAATATTCTGTTCATATTTGAAGCGTCCGGTTGCCGTTATTAATGTCGAGCTAACACGAGCAAAATAATCACGTTTGAATGAAATGAATGTATGAATGAAAACACTTTATTGTACACATAAAAAATAGACACGTTTGTTGTATGGAAGCCCCCCTTATATATCTTTTTATTCTAATTTTAGTATTGGGTGTTATAGCAGCTACAGAAATACATCATCTATGAAAATTTCAACTGTCTAACTAACACGGTTATTGAGATACAGCCTGGTGACAGACGGACTGACAGACAGACAGACAGCGGAGCCTTAGTAATAGGGTGCCGTTTTACCCTTTGGGTACGGAACCCTAAAAACAATGGATACTGATAACGCAATTTTCCTTTTTGATCTACAAACTGATGTAAAGACGTCTTAATTTCCTCGCATTCTTGGTGAAATGTTATGTGTTATACTCGAGTGTAAGTGATCAATAGTACTCATTAGCGATCTCGCTGGCTTTTACTTGCTCGTACGCTAAATATCTCAGCACCTTCTCAGCAGCACGCGATCTTTAACGCTCCTTTGTAATTATATATTTTGTTATTCTTTAGCTCTCACTGCCTGCAAAAACATTCTATCACCAACATTATAAAAACATCCCCATTCTATCATCGGACAACCAGACGCTCCGCGGTGCGCCACCGCTACATGGTAGACATACCATCCATACGCACAAAGCGGTACTCTTCCACCTTTTTATACGCACCGCCAAAAAGTGGAAAGCCTTGCCTGAGTCTGTGTTTTCTGATAACTACAACCTAGGGGCTTTAAGTTTTTTTTATACTACTTATATGGAAAACGAGCATGCAGCCCACCAGATGTTAAGTGGCTACTGCAGCCCATGGATATCCACATAGAATTCAAAACAAGCTATTATGTTGTCTTGATCTCTATCTGGATACGTTGCCATACTATAGGACTTAGCTGTTATGCCTATGTGCCAGTAATTACAGGAACATACCATTACCATCTAACCGGATCACAGCAGCACAAGTACTGCTATTTGGGCGGCAGATAAAGGTAAGGCGGTGGTGCCCACTTCCTCGAGCCCGTTCACAAAAGCTCTACCACCAGTAAGTCGCTAGTGAATAGGTTTCGTCTAGGTTTTTTCAAGCGTGTACCATCGTAGACTGCATCATAGCTTACCATCAAGCGAGATCGTAGTCAAACGCTAGCCTAATTTATAAATAAAACAGCTTGTACGAATCTTTTTCTTTTTAAATAGACCTTGTTATTTTTACGAATATCATTTTAATGTTTCGATAAAAATACCTAACAATAATATACATTTTTATCTACGAAGTTAAGATGGATGCCTTTTCTAAAACAAAATTACTTATAACATTCTTCGTCCTCATTTTTAGAGTTCCATACCCTAAGGGTAAAACGGCATCCTATTACTAAGGCTCTGCTGTCTGTATGTCTGTCTGTCCGTCTGTCAGCAGGCTGTATCTCATGAACTGTGATAGTTCGACATTTGAAATTTTCACTGACGCTGTATTTCTGTTGCCGCTTTATCAACAAATACTAAAAACATAAAAAATAAATACTGAAGGGGAGCTCCCATACAACAAACGTGATTTTTTGCTCGTTTTAACTCGATATTGATAACGGCAACATGTAGACGCTTGAAATATTCACAAAATATTAATTTATACTTTCACTTTAAAAATAAATAATGAAATTAAAATAAAACAAATATTTAACGGAGGCTCTCATGCAACAAACATGATTTTTTGCCGTTTTTATAGATAATGGTACGGAACCCTCTGTGCGCGAGTTCGACTCGCACTTGGCTGTTTTTTTCTTACAAAGAACAATTTTTGTGAAAACGCTATTTTCAATATACCTACCTAATTTTCTTTATGAAACCAAAAAGTGTAACTGCCTAATATCTGTTCTAATTTGCAAAATTCTCTCTTGCAGGTAAAACCTTCCCGATTTAATTGAAAGGACCGTTCACATCTGGTAAGTAGATAACTAATTAATTTCCTTACAGCAAATTGAAAAGGTCAGATCAATTTTTGCAAAGTATGTAAGGTTCTATAGAAGTCAATGAACTTAAACGTACTGAGTACTTATTGATCTATATATAATATAAAAATGAATCGCAAAATGTGTTGGTAAGCGCATAACTCAACAACGCTCGGACCAATTTGGCCAATTCTTTTTTTGTTGTATTTCTTATTGTCAGGAAAAGGTTCTTATGAAAGAAAAAATTAAGAAAATTGCGCGCAAAATTTGAAAATTTAAGAATACTTAACCACCATATAAAATGATTTATAATCTAACCTTAGCGCTTTTATTATGTAACCTTATGACGTTTGACATAGAATTGACAGAATGCGTGCTGCAAATATCGTCAAAGAGGATGTAAAAACAATTAATATCGTTTGAAACAGATGCTTCGGTAGGAGTTATCCCGAGATATATTGTCTATATATTATATAAAAATTAACTGCTGTTCGTTAGTCTCGCTAAAACTCGAGAACAGGTGGAGCGATTTGGCTAATTTTGGTATTGAATTATTTGTGGAAGTCATTCATTTTCTCATGCGTAATGATGGCCCAGAACAACAATTGACAATTCTACCAGGGTGACGTATATTGACAGCCCGCGTTATATGCATGTCAAGCCGGTACGAAGTTCGGCGGGTCCACTAGTAGATGATATAAATACATAGGAATAGATATTTATTCCTGGTCTGGATATTTTCCTATTATATTGCAAGTATGTATTTAGAAAAAAAAGTATGTAGGCATATTTATTGATTAAAACGGGTATTTATCGCGTATGTACCTTTTTTATTTGTTATTCCGAAGTTTCGGCTGTGTTGCAACAGTCATGGTCTCGGGTTAACTCGGGTCTCGGGTCGAAACGTCGGGATAACAAATAAAAACGGTACATACGCGATGAATATCCGTTTTAATCAATAATTATGTGCAGTGATCGCGAAAGTTTGAAAAATAGTATATAGGCATTCTATCAGTTAACTGGGCCCAATAGTTTAAGCTCAGCTTAGTTTGGGGCTAAGCATAGCCGCTATAGCGCCCACAGAACAGATTTTTTTATGTTCTGTGACAGCGCCGATAGCACTGTGTGAAATAATAATAATAAATATTTCTGGACAATTCACACAGCGCTATCTAGCCCCAAACTAAGCAGAGCTTGTGTTATGGGAACCAGATAACATATAGAATACTTATATACTTTTTTTGTAAGTACATACCTATAATATATAGAAAAACAACCAGACCCGGAACAAATATCTGTAGATCATGCAAACATTTGTTCCGCGGCGGGAATCGAACCCGCTATAATGCGCGCAGCCAAAGATGAGACCTGACGGGTCACGTGGTCATACCTGCGCAGTACATAGTTCTTGACGGTTTTGGCGGTATGCGAGGCAAGCGGGGAGGGAAGGCAAGGTATGGCGTCACGCATGCGTATTCAGTCGTGTGTCGTTCCCCGCAGTCCGCGCATACGCCGCTGTGGTCCCAAGTTAAGGTGGGTGACAGGTATGACAGGTCTCATCTTTGGCTGCGCGCATTATACCTCCTGCTTCTCAGCCGGCTTTTCGCCCACTGTACCACGGAGGTCGTCATGCCCAGTAATATTGTATTTATTCATTTATATTTTGTGGGATAAAAACAACCCAAACTATAATTTGATTTTCACCTAGGGGTTTGGTACTGATAGGTTTAGTATACTACGTGTTTTGTTATGTTCGACATTAAATGAAAACACGGCTAAGGCTATGGCTAATATTGTTCTAAAATAGGTTTTATTCAAATTTATTACCATTGAAAATTATCAAGACCTAAAATATCAATGAAACTGTATAAAGTAGGTAAACTGATCATATTCATTCATCGTTTAAGTAGATACACACGGCTACACATCAAGCTATACATTTCCAGTATAAGCTGACCTCTCATTCTACGAAAAGTCTACACAATGCGAGGTTAGCTTATACTGGAAATGTATAGCTTGATGTGTAGCCGTGTGTACCTGTTAAACTGACTAAGCGGCATCGCATCAAAGGCGCCGCCGCTTATCGTTAAAAATAGTTTATTGTTTATCTATATCTGTACTAATATTATAAAGAGGAAAGATTTGTTTGTTTTTATTGCATAGGCTCCGAAACTACTGGATCGATTTAAAAAAAATATTTCACTGTTGAGAAGCTACACTATCCCACTATAGACTACTTTTTACCCAACTGCGCAGGAGGAGAATAATGTTTTTTTGAAAAACTACACGTGCGAAGCTGCGGATTGGTCAGCTTGTGTATCGATAACTGGACAAATATTCAAGCTACTCCAAAAGCAGATAATACGATTTCGGGTGGGTGTTTTATATTAATGTTATACATAAAATAAACAGCTTTTATACACTATAGTCAAGTATAAACTACTAAAATCTAAAGTCAATAAATAATACCTTAAAATGGGCACCTAATGGGGGCATAGAGAACTCAATGTGTGTAGTCAATAATATCTCTAACTGCATATATTCATTAAACTAAAAAAACAATACTCTATTCTTTAAAGAGAACAAAAAGAGATTGATATCAAATCTAATATACCTATACGGGAAAATCTATTTTCTTCGCCAGTGACAGTCTTTCGAAAATGCTGTACCTACAGGTATCGTGAAAACTTTTTGATGAAGAATTACCGATGTTTCGAGACTAGTGGAAAGTTGATTTGAAAGAAAACATAATTACCAACAAGAAACAAATACTGATTTGTGAGTGTATCTCAGTTAAATAATTACGATCCCTGTAACAAAAATACTGAAAACTGTGTAATTGCATAACAGCGCCATCTATCCGAGATGTTTTAAAGCTGCTGTAGCAGCACGGAACCAACGAAACGTTAAGCACTAAGCTGGATAGAGGCTGCTAGTAAGAGTTCACTCTACCGATTGTAGATGGCGCTATTCCAAATCTTACGTTGTTATTAAAATTCGTGATATAACAAGACAAAATCAAATTACTATTTTTTTATATTTGAAGCCAATACAAGATGATTTATTTAATGTTTGTGTTAATATGACTGCTCAAACCAATCTAAGGTTTTTTTATGATAATAATATTCGAAAGCACAGCGCGATGATGGTAAAACGCTTAACATTGCGCATGCGGAAAATGGCGCCGCCCCCTAAACATTTACTTTCCTTATCTAACCATCGTTTCTAAATTCACCGTACTCCTGCAAATTTATGCTGGCCTGGTACAAAGTAGACATTTTCCGCTCTAATCGGGATTTCCACAAATCCTATCCAACCACAGATACTTGAGTTAGAAAACGTTTATCCTTTTCCCTGCGCTAATTTCCAAAGCAAACCCATTTTCTTTTAACTTCTGTCCTGTTTTGCTGCCCTGGTACTTTTTTCCGCAGCTACGAAGCCTTCCGCTACGCGGCGTAGCTGCTACGAGCTTTTCGTAGAGGCTCTATGAAGTGCCGTAGCTTTATGTTGCGACTAGTGGCGACGTCAGCGGATTTTCTATGAACGACAGTGCAATTTTCGTAGATTCATTGCTTGGACAGTATAATAAAAGATAGTATGTGCATGGCAGGTTTAGTTTTCAATTAAAAGTTAGTTTGCGTTATTTTACGTAATTATTTTGAAGTATTACATCGAAAAGTGCAAAGATGTTCATAATGGGTACTGTTTATATCACTGCCTATATCAATGTTCATGACATCAGCAAAAAATAACTTTAAGCTTAAACTCTCAGGAGAGCATATTAATTTGCTTGATCACATTTAATATGACTGCCGCAGTAACCTTTAATTTTTGGACAGAACTTTCGGACTCAGCAACCCTTTTGTGGCTCCCTGGGGTCCAATAGAGCCCAGCTTATTTTTGGACGAAGTTTTTACGATAGTGTTATTTATTAGGAATTTGTTCGGCCAATGTTCGCATTTCGTCTCATGAGGTTTGTTAGGAACGCTGTAATTTTTATATAGGTACGGAGTTGTGTGGGCTATATATAGCCACGTTTTCTTTATAAGACGTTAATACGGTAGACAGGTAAGTACCTATTTTACCTTATTTACCTCACTAAAGAGTTATTTCTCTAACATTGCAGATGTAGAATATGGATTAAATTGGCTAACTACTGGACAAATAAAATCAAATTATTTGTGAGCTAAAAAGGCTTTGTATAATATGGATTAAAAAGTAGTTACCATTATTAATAATATTAAAGTGAAAACTGCTTTAAGCGCTCGCGGCATAGTGAAAACTTCTTTAGATGCGTTGAGCATTTTTTGAGATGGGTAAAAACCATTGAACTCGCGACCCTGTTACGACACCTGTCACTGACTTACACTTACTGTATCTTGGTTGTCTATAATGTTCAAATGTCGCTAGTGAACTAACTTCATTGTTGTCAGAGTTGCTAGACCTCCTGATTTACCCGGAGATTTCCTGATTTGTCTGAGATTCTCCTGATCTACTGATTTATTTAGTTTTGGAGAGACAACTTTCTTAGTAAATTTTCATGTTTATGTGTCATCCCTCGTGATCATTTTGCAACATCCAAATTTTTTTTTGAAGTGATAACTTTAGGCGCGTTGGGCATTTTTTGAGATGGCAAAAAACTATGTTACCGTTACCGACACCGTTCCGGACGGTTTAAAAAATAAACACGTAATTGTTCAAGTTTTTACTTTTGTTGGCACTCCCGGAGTGCCACGTTTTTATCCTTCGTTAAAATTAAAAAACACTAACATTCCTAGGAAAAATTTTGAATTTCTCAAATTAAAGTATTAAACTATATAACTCTTATTTAACACCTTCATTGTATCGTAAATGCAAATATCCTAAAATCCAAAAATCTGTAAGCTTGTTTACTTTCTGCAATCTGTGAGGTACAATAAATAGTCCCTTAGGAAAAGGTAAGACGTTCTATAGAAAATTTCGACGAAATTCTTGTACCAACAACGGTTTGTGTGATCTAAAACACGGTGGTACTGTTAGCGATTTTGTTAAGTAAAGACGGACTTTGAAATTTTTAGAAATAACTTGATAATAAACTTAACCTATATATCATATTACAGGCACAAAAGGCGTTAAATCTATATAGCTCGTAGATGCACGTAGGGCAGTGAATTGAAGGGTACGTTTCTACGCGTCTACGTGACCTAAGAGACAATGCTTTGTTATACTGTCCCTTTTATCAGCCATTTAAGAGTATGCTAATTGTTTCTGTTGCTGGCTTTAATTTGTCGGTATTTTTGTTATCCGCTCGCAAATAGTTGATCGAGCGAAGCGAGATCTCTAAATCAACTTGGGCAAATCGGCATTGTATGTATGTATGTATGTTTGTCCGAGGATAACTTTCGTAACGTTGACCCGATCATCGTGAAATTTAATACATAGATAGTTAGTGATGGCACAACTTTGGTGTACTAAATGAACTTAAATTATTGGGGGGTTGTTGAGATATTGGGGTTCAAGAGGGGGACAAAAAATATAAAAATGAGACTATTAGGTCAAATGAGACGTCAAATAAAAGGTATTTATTAGTTAATTTAAACGTCGTTTTTGTTTTTAGTAAATTCTTTATAGTTTTTGAGTTATTAGCCATAATAAATACTGAACTTTGACAAAATTCACAGGGTACACCAGTGACCCCACAGTGCTGTAATTTGCTAAATATAGGCAAAAGTCTGAAGTCCAGAATAACTGCAATTTGTACCCCAAAAAAATTAACCTACTAACATGAACTCCCGTTACCTGTAATTTGAATGAAACCGTAGGTTAAGTAATTGGGTTACTTATTTCGTGGCACTATTTTATTGGTCAAAGATTATGGCCGGCTTGCACAACGATCCCAAACCTATTTAGCGACTAAACATGTTTAAATTTTACGTATTTGTTTGATTTGACATCTAACCACACTAAGAATATTTTTTTTGTGTTTTGGGAGACTCGCGAGATCTCAGTTCGGGGCGAACCACAAGTTATTTGCAAGTACTATTTTAGCGACAATATTTACTTTTAACGTCTAGGCTCCGACCTTTCAAACCCATTTAAACATGGTCTAATGTTTAGTGTAATGCTCATCAAAGCTTACATGGTTTTAAATGTTACTACATAAAAAATTAAAACCACGATTTTTCTTTGTAAAAGTATTGAGAAGCGTCATAGCTTAACGCGCCGGCGAACCCTGAGCGCAACTTCAATTCGGCCGCGTCCAAAACTTCGGCCTAAATATCGCTATCCCTGTTTAGTGACGAAGTTTGGCCACGCAGAGCGACAGTGATAGCAATAGAACGATTCTAAATTTTGATTAATGATTAGATTTTGACCGTGTTCCGTAATACCAAAAATGATGACTGAAAACTTGTTGTATTTTTCTCATTGTGTTATTAATATGTAACTAGACGATATAATCTATGTTCCCATGACTAGGATACGTAAGATGTTGTTGTTTTTAATACGCAACAATTAGGTTGAAAACAGGTCTTTTATGACGTAAAAACATGCAGAATTCGATACGCTTTTATTTCATTTTAGGTAAGTATTTTGATCTAATATATGGTTGGGAACCTAGATAAATACTATTCAAATTAAAATAATACCATATTAAGGTAGAAATATGCTCCAATTAGAAATGATCTTGGTAGTACGTGTTGTATGGGCGATTGTCCCTCCGGTGTCCTCTTAACGATAAAAATCATATGATTGTTCAATAAAGGATTTAATTCACACTGGTATTGTACTAGTTAAGCTTTAATTTAATAAAGAGTTTTAAATAAATAAAATTGAAATGCTTTGTTCGGGGGCCATTTGCTTGTTATTCCAAAATGTAAAATAAAACGTTTGTTTTTTTTTAAATATAAAAAGTTTATTCGTTGTAACAAGTATTGGTACATAGTATAAAGTTACAAATTACAATTTGGTTTTAGAAAGATTCTTAATTAGGTACAAGTACATCTTAATCATAACAGAACAGTATAATTTGTAAACGGGCTCGCCAGCTCGCACGCTAGGAAAACCTGTGTTGCGGGTAGCTAGCCTCTTTCAAAAATCAAATCAAAATCAAAATATCTTTATTTAGTACATAAACAGCGTACAGAAAATAATATGAAAACGGTGATACCTGCAGGAGTAAAAAATACTGTGTCGCAGAAAAATACTGTTTTGCTAGAATATATTTATTGTGATTTACATTAATTGATTATTGTGCGATAAATAAGGTAATAAGTAATCAGTCCATCATTATTTTATTGGAATTCCTCAAAAGAAAAAAGAAAACACTACAGTTAAATGGGGTCAGCAGAAAATCAGAGTTATGTAGGTACGGTTTTAACCTACCTACTTACCACATTATTTTTAATTTGGTAGTTAAATATTGCGTGGCATGTTCCTGTTATCTAAGCATTTACTTATGCGAACTTCTGGCATTTTTGTCTTATTTTATGTACAAATTAACGTAATTAGGCAGAAGTCACGATATCCCACCATCTGTTACTTTGTTTCTTGTGTATGTCATGTCTTATCAAATAAATGTTTTTCATTTAATTTCATTAAACAGAGTATTTTGTAATGGTGCTTTGTATAGGTTGTAAATAATAATAGTGGAGAGTCTTCATTTACACAGTTAAGGGTGGATTCTACCAAACTTGCATTTACACTCGAGTAACTATACCAGGGTTAGATCTATTCCACTTTCTTATTCTCGAGTAAGTTAAAAGTCGTTTTACCATGCTATTGGAAGTATAACTACTCTTGGAATTACTATATGCGACTTTTAAAACGAACGTCCATAAACCATCCTATTTTATGCCGGACAGGCAGGTAATAATTTATTCTTCTTTCACGCAGGCCACCAACGACGACCCATCCGTTGCTAGACGCGCACTGTGGATAGATAGTAACCCCCCACCACCTGACTTCATTGTCCCTCAAGAACAGCTTCCACCAGGGCACGACCTGCCGTGGCCAATGTGGAAGTCCTTAAATAGGCTTTGCACACAGTTTGGTCGCTGTAGAGTCAATATGTGCCAATGGGGGTTCAGGGATCCCAGACAAACGCAATGCGACTGTGGTGACCCTGCACAGTCGATGAAAGACCTGTTAATATGCCCTTTGTGCCCGAATACAGGTGGCAGGTACTTACATAATACTTAGGTACTTATAAGTATTTAGGTATCTACTAAATACTAATGCACAGGCGCTTAACTATCTGAAATGAATTCCAAGTTATATTCAATTTTCGTCAGAAGAGATAAAGTTGCTTCTTTACTCAAACTAAACCTGATCGCGAAATCATGATCATCGTAATAATCAAATAAATCTGTTCTTTCTTTTATCCACCTTGGACGTCTAGGTGTAACTTCCTCGTCACTATCATATCCACCTTGGACGTCTAGGTGTAACTTCCTCGTCACTATCATATCCACCTTGGACGTCTAGGTGTAACTTTCTCGTCACAATCAGTATCTTCAATCAAATTTCTTAAACGTTCTGTTATATCCTTGTATTGTAAGGAGTTATGCTTACGAGACACCTACTCAGCATTATATATTTTATGTGTATTTCTTAGCAGTGACCCATCTCCAGTCACGGTCTGATCTTCCTAAAGAACGGTTGCGTCCGGGGGTTAAAATAATATCCTTAATTGTATCTAAATCCTTTATTAAACTCTTAATCAGTAAAATATCTTTTTTAAAACCCCTTCGGACTTCTGTCGTATAACATTTGGTGGCAGCGGTGGGATACCGAATTTCCCAGTGTCCCTAAATTCCTCAGCCGGACTCAAACAAATTCCTCAGTATCCTGGAATAAAACTATCCAAGTGAAAGTGAAAGTGAAAGTTCAAGTTATACGATACTTACCTTCGGCTTCACGCTCCAGCTGTAAGAGCTCCTGTAACTACTCACTTGTCTGTTGACATCCAGTATCCTGCAAGATAATCCTGCATTGGCGTCTCGTATCCTGTATCCTCGGTGACGTCGTGCATCCTATCGTGATACTAGTAAGCACGTCGTGGTTTCCTGCAACAGTATCCTGCAAGAGTTCAAGAAATCAAGAAGCAAGAGTGCAAGAATTCACCAAAGAAGCGAAGTTGCGGTGGATATGCCCCTCTTGCCTGACTAAAACGAGAAGGGTAAAATCAGATAGTACTCCAGTGCGCTCTAGTAACCGTGAGGATAAGGAAAGTGCCAAAGAATCCCCTCTGCCAACCCTGGATGTTAAGGCAGTGGGCCAAAATTCAACACCAAACTCGCCCCAGATACCGTCGTGCAGCACCCAGGATCTTGCAGAGCTTATTAAAAATGAAGTATGTAAAATGAAGAATGAGTTAAGCTCGACTCTTAAGGCGCTGTTTGCCTCAGAGATTGCCTCCCTGAAGCAAGAATTAAGAGACATTAAATCATTTATGGAGTACATGAACCTAGAATATAATAAGATAAGCACTAAGATTGATGGCATGGATGTCAAAGTCAAGCAGTGCGAGGCAGTGGTGTCGGAGGTTGAGGTCTTAAAGACAGCCGTAAAAGCAGTCCAGAATGACATAAACGTGAAGAACCAGTGGGCCCGGCGCTCTAACATCGAGATTTTTGGGATTCCTGAAACTCGTAACGAAAACCTTATGGATCTGGTACGGGAACTCGCTAAGCGAACACATTTTGTGCTGTTGTCCACTGACGTCGACTTTATCACACGTGTTGCGCCTTCTTCTGGGGAAGTGATTAAGCCTAAACCGATCGTGATGCGGATGCTGTGTCGTTCTAGGAAGGACGAGTTTCTGCAACCTCTACGAAGGCTCCGCGGGCTTAAGGCTTCTGACTTAGGATTTGTTGGCAAAGATTTCCCTGTGTTCTTTAATGATCATCTAACAAAGTACAACAAGGGTCTACTGCAGTGAGTCAAAAAGGCGGCAAAGGAAAAAAACTATAAGTATGTCTGGGTTAAGAACTGCTCCATAATGGCCCGCTGTTCTGATACCAGCCCAGTCTTGCACTTCGGTAGCGAAGATGATTTAAAAAAAATTATATAAGTGCTAATTTTGCTTTTTTTTCGCCAGCACGATTGTTTTATGAGTTTTTGCTATTTACAATTCACTTATATTTGCTTGTTTACGTTTATACATACCATTTTTTGTGTTTATCAATTGGCTACAACAACTACAATCTATTCAAAACTATTGATCTACTACTTTTTTGGAACTCAATAGCACTTGATGGAAGGTATTCAGTTTACGTTTTATTATATTGGCATATTTTTTCTATTTTGTACTATTTAATTATCTATTATGTTACTATTAACAATGGATCCTAAAAAAAACCTAATATATACTATCAGAACGTCCGGGGCCTGCGCACCAAAACTACTAAATTATATAGAAGTCTGCTTAATTTTAACTATGATATAATTTTCCTCAGTGAAACATGGCTTCTAAATGGTATTTTTAGCTCCGAATTATTTGATGGTCGTTATAGTGTGTACAGATGTGATCGGAATTATCTAATGCGCGGAGATACTTTGGGTGGAGGAGTTCTTATTGCTGTAAGTCGAGAACTCTCTGTGATCTCCTCTCAGTGCATTCCTTTCAAAAATGATTATGCGGAGGCTGTTGAAGTATTAATTGAACTTAGTCAAGGCAAAACCCTTACACTATACTGCTGCTATTTTCCTCAAGGTACTGGTCACAGGGACTCAATAGTCCATTTCTTTGACTTTGCTGCTCAAAGTACTATTGAATATCCCAATGATTCATTTATATTTGCTGGTGATTTTAATATAGCAAAGGGTAAATGGGATTGCTCCAATGGTTTACCTACGCTCTTAAATGCAGATAATGATGTTCTTGCATCTGAGCTAGAAAAGTTTCTGACATTTACTAGTTTTCAGCAACTTAACTATGTTTATAACATGAATAATCATTTACTTGATTTGGTTATAGGTAATCTAACTTGTAAATTGGTAAAGTCTAACTCTCCATTACTGCCTGAAGATTCTCATCATCCTGCTATAGAAATAGAGTCATCTGAGCTTGGTTGTAAAACGATCCGCCCAGCCCCACGAACAGTTCGTCTATTCCACAAAGCTGATCATGATGTTGTTAGCAAGGCTCTCTCTGAAATTGACTGGCATTCTAGTCTTATTTGTGATGATTTAGAAGTTGCAACTAACTCGTTTTATTTTATTATAAATCAGGTCATCGATAAATACGTACCTAAAAAAATTATACAGTCAAATAACAGATATCCCGTCTGGTATACCAAACCTCTTATTAAGATTATTAATGAAAAACTTAAGTTTCATACCAAATGGAAAAAATATAATAATTTGAATGACTACGATACCTTTAAAAAGTTGAGAGAGAGACAGAAGCAAATTGAAAGTGAATGTTATGGTTATTTTATAGCCAAGTCTGAATTCAAGATAAATTTAGATAAAAAAAACTTTTGGTAATTTGTTAAGTCAAAGAAAAAGTCTGATGATCTCCCCGATAATATGACCTATAATAACTTTACAAGCTCAAACGGTAATGATATTAGTGAAATGTTTAATGAGTATTTTCAATCTATGTTTGAGCCTCCCATCAGCCATTCACACAACGTAGATTTCAGTAACTTAACAACTATTTTAAATGATATTGAACTGTCAGTTCCCATTGTTAGGAAATATTTGAAACATCTAAATGTTAATAAGGATTGTGGGCCTGACAATTTACCACCTGTTTTTCTTAAACAGTATCATAGGATACTTGATGTTCCCATTTCCCTTCTTTTTGAGCACTCACTGCGAACGGGTGATATTCCCAAATTATGGAAAAAGTCGTTTGTTGTCCCTGTTTTCAAGTCAGGTAACAAACATGAAATTATAAATTATAGGCCGATTTCTAAGCTTTGCACTATTGCTAAAATGTTGGAAAAAATTGTTTATGACACACTTTTCCCCATCTTACGACCACTAATTATTCGCGAACAGCACGGATTTATAAGCAAGCGCTCCACTGAAAGTAATCTGTGTGAATTTACCCACTTGGTGTCGAATGCGATGGATCATGGTTTTCAGGTAGACACTATCTACACAGATTACTCTAAAGCCTTTGATAAAGTGTCACATTCTTTATTGGTCCGTAAACTTTATGAGGCTGGTATTCATGGTGATCTTTTAAGATGGTTAGAATCGTACCTTCACGCCCGTAGCCAAGCAGTAACTATTAAAGGGTATTGTTCTACATTCGTGCCTATATCATCTGGTGTACCACAGGGCTCGCATTTGGGCCCTTTGCTCTTCCTCGTCTTTATAAATGATGTGATAAAAAAAATTTATCATTCCAAGTGTCTGATTTATGCTGACGATACCAAAATTTTCATGAAGATTACCTCAGTTTCTGATTGTCAGCTGCTTCAAGATGACCTCGATAGACTTTACTCTTACTGTAACCTAAATTCCATTTTTCTGAATGCAAAAAAATGTAATATTATATCCTTTACTAGAAAGCCTAATATTATTACGTTTAATTACAATTTTAATAATACATTAATCACAAGAGTATCTGAGTATAAGGATTTAGTAGTTTATTTGGATGATAAACTGACATTTAATACTCACTTTAATGCCATTGCTACTAAAGCTTATCGGATGCTAGGTTTTGTACTTAGGCTGGGTAGAGAATTTAAAAACCCAAAAACTTTACTACTTCTTTACAATAGCTTTGTTAGGTCCATTCTAGAATCTGCTTCAACTGTTTGGAATCCGCAATATGTTGTGCATATCCAGGAATTGGAAAAAATACAAAATAAGTTCTTGAAACATTATAAATATCGTTTTCCATCAGATTCTACTAACTTTAATATCATGAGCCTTCAAAACCGTCGTGTTGTAAGGGATCAAATGTTTTTATTCAAGATATTGTCCAACAAAATTGATTCTGAACTGTTGCTTGAAAACATTTACATATCTGTGCTGCCCTAGACTTTCTTCTAGAAAAAAGAAAACTTTTTGGACGCCAATTTCTAAAACGAATTATAATAAAAATATGTTTCTTAATAGAGTGTGCGAAACTTATAACCATAGATTTCTTCGTATTGATATTTTCCACTCGACTGCGGCTGGGTTCCGAAGACAAGTTTTGTCAGCAATAGCCAATGAATGATTTATTATATACTTATTATTATGAGTTGTTGTTTAGTCTTGTATATATTTTATTTAAATATTGGTTTCAATATGTGTTATATGAGTATATTTTTAGTTTATATTTTTCATGTTAGTCTGTTCACACGTTTCTTGTGAAATATGTTATGGTGGAAACTTCACTGGTTTTTGTAATAACTTTATGTATACCTATTTGTATTCTCTATTGTACTGTTTGTTTCCCAAATAAAATAAAAAAAAAAAAAGAGAATCCTGCATTGGCGTCTCGTATCCTGTATCCTCGATGATGTCGTGCATCGTGTCGTGATATTCTCAAGAAGCATTCTACATTTTATCCTGATATCCAGTACGCATTGAAAAAAAAATTCAAGAATCGATTACCGTCTCGCCAGACTCCAACGAATCCTTATCGCGTCCGGAATGCCGCTCATGCAATTCGCGGTAGCCGTCGCCTACGCACTAATGTAAGTCTTTAGTCATTGCATTGCATTAGTTATCTGATTTTTAGGGTTCAGTTGAGAATTTAATTAAATATAATCCGTATTTGTAATTAATTCAGAGCTATTATGCCAAAAGTTCCTAAGGCAGAGGACGGTAAATTAGCAATTAATGTCCAAGAGGTAGAAAAGTCTCCCAGCGAGGTAAAATCACCTCTTAGTTCGCCTCGACTTACGAGATCAGCCGCAGCAGCTGCTACAATGGCCGAAATTGAGCTGAACATTTTGTTCAAGTTTATTAAACCATATGATGGCAGTCGCGAAACCGTAAACTCGTTCGTCATTAATTGTAATAACGCATATGAACTTGCTTCGGAGGCCCAAAAACCAATCCTTTTTAAATTCATTCTCAGTCAACTTAGTGGCAAGGCGGAGCTTGCTTGCTCAATTAAAGAGTTCTCATCCTGGGATCAGTTAAAAGAGTTCATTAAAACTCAATTCAGTGAGCGTAAACACTACGGTCACCTTCTCACTGACCTACAAGAGAGCAGGCAAGGCCCGCAGGACAGTGTCAACCAATTCTCATTGCGTGTGGAAACATATCTCTCCCAGTTGCTTACCGAAATCACCTTATCCAACACAAAGGCAAAAGAACTGCCTGGGCGTGTCGCTGCATTGGAGGATCTAGCTCTCCATCATTTCCTCATGGGACTGCATCCTCGAATTTCTAATATTGTTAGGTGCAGGTCTCCAAAGACCTTGGAATAACATTAAACATGGGAATATCAGAGGAACGGATCCAGCAGAGCTTATATAAACGATCAGCAGCAGATACCTTCAAATTGAATCCAAAGCCCAAACCAGGTTTTCCTCAAGTCTCAGGCCCAAGGTCGAATCCGCAACCTGGTCAGGTGAATACCAGCCAACCTAAAACCGGCAACGCACTACTCTGCCGATACTGCAAGGGTGTCGGGCATAACATTAGCAACTATAAAAAGAGGGAATTCAATAACAATAAATTCAATTCGCCAGGTTACCAACATCCGAATACCTCCCGTGGTAACTTTGGTAATAACAGGGTGAATCATATATCCGAGATGCCAGAAGAGAAAATGGCACCTCTTTCATATGAGGATCCCCAGAACGATTTAAACGAGGTGTTGTCTTGCGAGGGTGCCGCGCTAGACAATCAGTAAGAAAAGACACCATTCAAACACCAAATCCAAGGACTAACCGACAGGGTAACCAGCCCCAAACTGACAGTCCCATTCCAAATCCAAGGACTAACCGACAGGGTAACCAGCCCCAAACTGACAGTCCCATTCTAAATCCAAGGACTAACCGACAAGGTAACCAGCCCCAAACTGACGGTCCTATTCCGAATCCTAGGACTAACCGACAGGGTAACCAGCCCCAAACTGACAGTCCCATTTACGAAGTAAGTCTCGATATATCCAAAAGAATGTTGCCGCACACACTTCTCTATTCAAATGTTTCCAATATTCCTTTGACATTACTCGTGGACTCCGGTGCCGCAGTATGTCTCCCGAAGAAGTCATGTATTCTGAATAATCCAAAATTAATCCAAGAATCCATAAAACTCAAACCCTGGTGACGTTCCAACGCCAACCGAGGGTCATTTTTAACTCTAACTCCAGTTGACTAACAACAAATTCATATCCTACAGATTCCATGTCATCAAAGACATAAGCTTACCTTATGATGGCATTATCGGTTCGGATCTGCTCACAGCTTTCGGGTGTAAAATTGATTATACCACCGATGTCCTGAAGTTAGGAAAACAAGACATTAAATTGCATTTTTTAAATCCTTCTTATGTCATTCCACCTCGTACCGAAACCATCATTGAATGTTCGGTGCAAAACCCAAATCACCTCACCGAAGGCGTCATTCAAGATCAACATTTGTCCAACAATATGTTAGTTTCCAATTGCATTGTCAAGGTAAAGGAAAACAATCGTGTAAACCTTTCAGTAGTGAACACATCCGAATCTCCTATCAACGTAAGTTCTAATTTAAGTTTCAAAGTTGAACCTTTAAATGCCTATGCAGTCAAACTTAGTGCTAGTCCACATGACACTTCCAACCGCACGATTGCGGTCATGAATTCATTGAGAACCAATCATCTCAATCAAGAGGAGTGTGATGCTCTTACGGAACTATGTTCCCAATATTCTGATATCTTTCATCTACCCGATGACCAATTGTCCTATACTAATGTTCTTAATCATGAGATTAAAACTAATAGTAATATCCCTATCCACACGAAATCCTATCGCTTCCCAGAATTTCATAAAAAGGAAGTCTATAATCAAATCAACAAGATGCTTGACAGCAACATTATAAAACCATCCTCTTCTCCTTGGAGTTCTCCAATTTGGATAGTTCCCAAAAAGCTAGACTCTCAAGGCCAGCGAAAATGGCGAATAGTCATTGACTACCGGAAGTTAAATGACATAACTATCGGGGAAACGTATCCTATTCCCCAAATATCCGAAATCTTAGACCAGCTGGGGAAAAGTAAATATTTTACCACTCTAGATCTCGCGTCTGGTTTCCATCAGATACTCATATCTCTAGAAGACGCGCCAAAAACCGCATTTTCCGTACCTCAAGTTCATTACCAGTTCACCCGAATGCTATTTGGGCTTAAAAACGCACCTTCCACGTTCCAGAAGTTGATGAACATGTGTCTCACAGGGCTGCAGGGCTCTAGATGTTTCGTATACCTAGATGATATCGTAATTTACTCATTTAATCTGAATTCACATATATCCAATCTCGAATCTGTCTTTGATAGGCTTCGAAAATTCAATTTAAAGCTGCAACCCGAGAAATGTGAGTTCCTCCGGAAAGAGGTTGCCTATTTAGGCCACATCATCAGCGAAAAAGGCATCAGCACAAATCCCGATAAGACAAAAGCGGTTACAGAGTATCCTGTTCCCCAGTCTCCGAAAGATATTAAGTCATTTTTGGGTCTGGTATCTTATTACAGACGGTTTATACCCGAATTCGCCAAACTAGCAAAACCTTTAACGTTCTTACTAAAGAAGGATGTCTCCTTTTCGTGGCAGAACGAACATCAACTCGCTTTTGAGATCCTGAAGGAAAAACTCGTTTCTGCCCCAGTCCTAGCGTATCCGGATTTCACGCAACCTTTCAATCTCACATGTGATGCTTCAAGCTATGCTATATCCGCTATATTATCCCAAGGTCTAGTTGGTCAGGACCGTCCGATAGCCTATGCATCTCGCACACTAAATAAAGCCGAATCCAATTATAGTGTGACAGAAAAGGAATGTCTTGCCATAGTTTTCGGAACCAAAGTGTTCAGACCTTATCTTTATGGCCATCGCATCAAAATCCTTTCAGACCATAAACCATTGCAGTGGTTATTCAATTGTAAAGACCCAGGTTCAAGACTCATTAGGTGGCGATTAAAGCTGGAGGAGTTTGAATATAATATTCAACATAAGAAAGGGAAAATCAACACAAATGCCGATGCCCTATCACGGTTTCCCGTCAATCCTGTCCAGCCGACGGAACCGCCTAATCCTATCAACGTAGGGGAACCCAATCCAGAACTAGATAGGGATTTAATGGATCTACTTATATCTCCACCTTCATTTAATCCTGATCAAATTGCATCCCAAGATCCAGATCTCATTGATCCTTATGAAGACATCCTGCCCTTACCTGATATAAACTTACAGTCCAATATCCCAGATATCCTTAGAGATGAAATCGAAAATGAAGTTGATAACTTACCTCAATCCGTTCCAAATTTATCCGATATTCATCCTGATTATGACCCTATGCCATCTACGAGTGCTAATCCAGATTTACCTGTCGATGATTATCCCACTTTCCTGAAAATAATATCAGAAAAAAAATAAATCATTTAACACAGAAATCAAAGAGCATAACGAAAGTCTCATGAAATATCCTGCTAAAATTATCCTAGTACCTACTTTCATCGATTTAGATGAGTCCAATCCTTATATTCCAGAAATTCTAAATGATTTAGAAGTCAATACTAGTATATGTGATTCTGAAAAAGAACTCTTCCTGTTTAAAAAAGTAGATCTTAATAACAAAGTGTATTATCTGCTGTTTTTCAAAGGCCATCATTTTGATCAGGCATCTTATCCAGAAATCTTCGAAACCCTGAAAAGAATTAGGAACGAATTAGTAGTTTTAGGAAATATAAATGAGATTGGCATTTCCGATTTAAAGAATCCTTTCGAAAAGCATTCATTTATCAAAATCTATAATATTCTAACATACCTTTTCCATGACACAAAAATTAAAGTCAATATCTATCACAATAACATTATATATCCTGCTCCAACTGAAATTACGAAAATTTTATTCGAAAATCATGATATCCCTATAGCGGGTCATTTAGGCTCAGCACGCATGTACAATAGATTAAAGCAATCATACTATTGGAAAGGCATGCGAAGTGATATAGAAGCCTATGTAAAACAATGTAAATCCTGTCAAGAGAATAAAGCAATTAGAAAAGTAAACCGTGCTCCCATGCAAATTACCAGTACGTCGACCGAACCATTGCAACGCATATCCATCGATATTGTCGGTCCACTTCCTGAATCTGGTATCGCAAAATTAAAATTTATCCTAACCATCCAAGATGACCTCACCAAATTCTCTTCAGCCTACCCAATTCGTAGTACTACAGCAGAAAAAACTTGCGAGTGCCTACTTCACTACATATCTATATTCGGAATCCCTCAAATAATTGTTACCGATCAAGGCACAAACTTCACATCAGATCTATTCAAAAAGACATGCGAATTCCTCAAAATTAAAAACCTATGGTCTTCTCCTTATCATCCTCAAACTCAAGGAGCTTTAGAACGAAGTCATTCCACTCTAAAAGAATATCTCAAACCCTATACCAATGCCGAACATACGAATTGGCCTCGTTATGTGTACACAGGAATGCTCGCCTATAATACAGCTATCCATTCTACAACGCATTTTACACCGTATGAATTAGTGTTTGGTAGCAAGCCATTTATACCCAACTCCATATATGACGAGCCACAGGGAGCGACGTATCCTGATTATGTCCGTATGTTACAAAATAGACTGAAATATTCCCGAGAAAAAGCCATAGAGTTTATTAGAAAATCAAAGGAATCTTCAAAAATTTTATATGATATCCATACTAGTCCAATCAAATATAAAATCGGTGATTATGTATATCTAAAAAATCACCTAAGGCTGCGTAAGGCCTTGTCCCCCGTCTGGAAGGGACCTTACAAAATAGTAAAGATCAATAGCAATAATACACGTACCTTACTCATCAACCGGCGTCATGTTACTCACCACTACGATCAAGTGAAACTCGCTGATGTCGGGAACAATCTATAACATAATTATGTTGGTGAACGGTTTAGATAGATAAGTTAGCAATTAATAGAAATAGCACTTAAGTATTAGGCATATAGGTTACGTTTTAAGGAAATACATAATTTACTTTATTTGGGTTTAGTCGTAATTCTAATTATTATTTGCAGAGTTACAACTCGGGGTCAAACGTATCAGGAATATCTTCAACCAGTTACTTCAAGTTCAGGCATTTATTTTGATTATTTGGGCACAGTGAAAATTAATAACGGCTACTTAAATGTTTTGATACCATTGGACATATCTCATTTTGCACCACACATATAAAACATCGAATCAGCTTTGAAGACGACTACATATTTATGTAACCAAACTCGAATCTTAGAAATTGAAATAGAATGTCATAATAGATTAAAACCTTTAGCTGTACGACAACAAGATATAAACAGGGAATTTGAATCTATCTCACACTTATTTGATAACCGATTAAAACGTGCCTGGATAGGAGGTATAGGAACTATATTGAAACAGATCTTTGGCACTTTAGATGAAAACGACGCCCTAAAATATAATGAAGCTATAGAATCTATTCGAAATAATGAGAAAGAATTGGTTTCATTAATGAAAGAAAATATTTTGGTCACTACCTCAATCATAAGATCTTATAATGACACCTTGAATAAAATTAAGAGTAACAAAGCTAACTTAAATGAAGCTATTGACAACCTCTCGCATAACGTAAGGAATATTTCTGAAGAAATCAATGGATTACGCATTCTTCTTAATGTAGATGAAATTTTTAATAGTTTAGAAACCTCACTACTTACCTTGTCATTCCAACTGGAACACCTAATCAACGCTATTTTGTTCAGCAGCCAAAATATCTTACATCCATCGATCATAACTTCACAGCAACTGTACCGAGAGCTTGCCGATAACTACAGATACTTACCTAGTGATTTAATATTACCTGTAACTCTAGATGTAAACACCGTTCATCATATTTTAAGAGTATCTAAGCTTGTTTGTTATTATGTAGATTATAAGATTATATTTGTTTTACAGGTACCATTAGTTGGTATTAAAGAATACTTAATATTCCATAATATTGCCTTACCTACACCATATAATGTTAAAGAATCTAATAAATTCAGTTTAATTATACCTAGCTCTAAATATATTGCAATGACTAAAGACAAATCTCAATATTGTAATTTAGACGATTTGAATAACTGCAGAACTGTAATCCCGGGTAACTTTATTTGTGACGTCACAAATGTCTACGCAGCCGATGCTAGACCTACCTGTGAGAGTGAATTACTGACCAAAGTGATTAGTGAAATACCAAAGCAGTGCGAAATTAAATTCATATTCGGGACAATAGATATCTGGAAACCTTTAGTAAATAACAAGTGGATTTTTATTCAATCGGAACCAAATAAAATCTCAATTGATTGTGCGAACTCAAAACTTTATGAAACAACAATACTATCCACAGGAATACTTACTATACCTAAGGAATGTACTGGACACTGTAAAAGTACTACACTTATCCCTAAGTATGATGTAATAAACATTACATCATCTATTAACAGCATACCGGATTTCAATTTAATTAATGATACCTGTTGTAACATAGTAAGATTCAATAGTCTTATAGAAGATGTGTCCCCTATCCATTTACAAAATATAGATTTAGACGAATTTAATTCAAAGAACAAAATTGTACTAGAATCCCTTTTAGATAACTTACAGAAAATTGACAACAGTCCGCATATAATAAGATATGGGGCACATTACTCAAGTTTGATTATTTTCATTTATATTGTAATTGCTTTATTTTTATGTTATTTAGCTTTTAGACATTTTTATCCTTGTAAACCTGGCGGCAACCGAGCTTTACAATTTACATTAAATAACTCATCACCACAGCCTGTAGCACATTTAGAGGATAGACAAAATTCTGATCTAGAATTGGATCACATTGCTCCAATTAGAAGTCAAATTTAGTATCACGGAGACTTTAGAATCAACCCTTAAGTCTCCTTTTAAAGGGAGAGATGTTATATCCTTGTATTGTAAGGAGTTATGCTTACGAGATACCTACTCAGCATTATATATTTTATGTGTATTTCTTAGCAGTGACCCATCTCCAGTCACGGTCTGATCTTCCTAAAGAACGGTTGCGTCCGGGGGTTAAAATAATATCCTTAATTGTATCTAAATCCTTTATTAAACTCTTAATCAGTAAAATATCTTTTTTAAAACCCCTTCGGACTTCTGTCGTATAAAAGTTCCATTAGTTTTGTTATAATATTCTTTCCAAGTACTGTGAGTTCAAATGATAAAACAGCACAGAAACATATGGCATTCGGGCGCCATTAAAATATTTTTGGAATAGCTCGGTTATTCCATGCTAAACGGTGGTATAGTAGCTATTCCCGATTAGGGCCGTTATTCTTAGATTTGTAATTAGGATCAGTAATGTTATAGAAAATTCAATATAACTAGTATCCACGTTATTCTTTAAGACATATAAATGATATATCTTTTTGAATTATCAAAAACGGACCATTATTTACGAAGATATTAGGTAGTAAACTTATGCCGTTCCTCCCGCTAAAAGTCAATGTGCGCGGGTGCGTGTGACGTCACTACGACGGAACCGACCGCAAGCGGCACTCTTAGGGCGTAGGGGCAACGCGTTTGTTCACTACATTTGTCAATTTGTTTACTTATAGAGTTGTTAGAGTATAAGTGAGTGTGTAAAAAACGTACATAATATGAGTACTAATAGAATAGAACCTGGTTTTGTGCAAGCTGAATCAGATAACCTTCCAAAAGTGGATTTTTTCATGGTATTTGATTACCTAGGTAATCATTCTAAGTTCACGAGCGCTGAAATCCGTGGTTGGAAACTACAAAGGTAAGGTGCTGCTTATTTATCTTCGTACATAGGTGTTTATTAGTAATCTTTAGGTCTACGCTATTAGGTAAAGTACCTTCAATGTTAAGTATAGGTACAGGGATGTATTCAGTACGTTTGAGGTAAGTGTAAAAAGAATTATTGTAAACTTAAACTTTTTAAACTTATGAATCTTTATTCATAGTTATAGCTTTATTCGTGTTCTTATGGTCAGTTTTATATTATGGTTAATAACTTAAAAAAATACAAAGTTTAAACTAAACATAGAAACGGGCTTTAAATTTACTCACAAAGACCTTTTATTAAACGTGACATTTGACCGGATAGTCCCATTTTGGTTTTTTTTTACCTTTCTTGAGCCCCAATATCTCAACAACCCCTAACATTTTTAGCTCATTGAATCACACCAAAATCGTGCCATGACTACCTATATACCAAATTTCACGATGATCGGATAAACGCTTTGAAAGTCATCCTCGGACAAACAAACATACATACATACATACAACGCCGATTTTCCCAAGTTTATTTGGAGATCTCGCTTCGCTCGATCAATAATTTGTTTTTTAATTCACTATCATATGTTTTTACTTACATATATTTTTATTCCGTTTTATTTACTTATTACAGATCTGCTCGTGAAACCTATGGAGATGATGCTGTAGGATTTGTCCAAGTCCAAGTCGGGACATGTTTGTACAGTAAAAGCAAAAATAACGCCTGAACATAGAATAAAAAGTAAGGCCTATTGCTGCACATTTACATGTGATGAAAAAGAGGAGACGGTTTTGAACGTGGAATGTCTAGACTGTGCTGCTTTTTTATCATCTCTTTTTACAACAGAATACCATTTTTTACGAAGTTTTGGGTCTTTTGGCACGATAAAAAATAGTTTTTCTGGTGTTTTAATAGAAGTGTTTGTACATTTCGGCGCTATACAGTATTTATACATCGTTAAAAAGGTGAATTAGACGCAAATCAGACCCTTAGTTTCTTTTAAAGTCACAACTAACCAAACAAAACACTGCGCGCTGTATCGCTGCCAACGGCTAACTGGCGGCGACCGTCCCAGTGACGTCACAGCTACCGCGGCGGCCGTTCAGTGAACTTCACTAATAATTTGGTCATAACTTCGTAAATTTTTGTCGTAGAACAAAAGTTTTTGCACTATATGTTAAGGATTTTTTAGCTCTGTAAATCTGCATTCTCAACTAAAAACGTTACGGATCCTCATTGAGGATCAGTAACGTTTTTAGTTGAGAGAGTTTTTAGTTAAATAGAGGTGAAACGTAAAATAGAGTTACTCTCGAATAACTGACAATTTATTCTAAGAATAAAACTTATTCTCGTTTGAAGTAAAACTTCTTTACGCACGCTTGTCTTAGGGAGTAAGCTGGTATTCACCAGCTTACTCTCTAAGTCAAGCGTTACGAAAAGTGCTAACGAAAGTTGAGAGGTAGATATAAGTTAGTGAAGATAGAAAGAGAAAGAGATACTTTTCGTATATTACTGTACGAGCAAGCGAGATAGGTGCGCGCGCACATTTTCTTTCTCTCTTTCTCTCATAGCCAGTCCATATGTATATATATATATTAGTCAGTAGTTCGTTTGATTATTTTTCGTAATTTCATTACGTTCTTGAACAATTTAATAAATTAATGTTTTGAAAATGAAGTTATACTTTAGTCGTGTGGTCTAAAGCACACTCGTTTTTAATTTAAATGGCTATATCTTTTATTTATATTCTTAAACAAAATAAACAAAAAAATAACACCTGCAGGACAAAATTGTACCTGGTGGCCGCCATTTTCAATTTTTTATCACTTTTTGTGCTCCATGTCTATTTCAAGGAGGTAACGATACTTTTAACACCTACTTCATCTTTTTCTAAGCAGTAGTTCATGCTTAGAGGCAATGAATTATTACATATGAAAACACATAGGAATAGATAATTTGTTCCGGGTCTGAATGTTTTTCTATATATTACAACTATGTATATACAAAAAGGTTCATGATGTTGGGAATCGAGTTATGGAGCTCAAATGGTCTTGGGCGGGACACTTGGCAAGACGTGGTGATGACAGGTGGAGAAGGGTAGCAACTGAATGGTGGCCGAGGAATGGCTGTAGAAGGGTTGGACGTCCGGCAGCGAGATGGGTGGACGATATCGTTAGAGTCGCGGGCCGTCAATGGGTGAGACTAGCGCAGGATCGTGGCGGATGGCACAAACTTGGGGAGGCCTATACCCAGCAGTGGGTGAAGTCGGGCTGTGGATGATGATGGTGATGATATACAAAAAAAAGTATATTATTATAAGTATTATATCAGTTCCCATACTACAACCTCTGCTTAGTTTGGGGCTAGATAGTGCTGTTTGGAATGTCCAGCAATATTTATTATATAAGCAATAATAATAACCCTGCTTGAAAATTACACTCGGGCGATGGTATATATCGCTATATTTCGCACCACACCAGCCTCATAAATTTAATAACATCTTCGTCGGGAATGCGTGTAGTAGTGAAGATAAATATAAACAACTCTATCCCGGGTTCGATTCCCGGGGGAGCACCGTGCCAGTTGTTGTCGTAGCTGTAGTCAGGGTTAATGAAATTATGTCACAGATCAGAATCGTAGCCGTCGCGCGCGGTTTCATTTACGATATGCATTCAAGAAAACTGTGTTGTTTACAGGACTTCACTTGCTTTAACTTTGTAGATATTGATGCGGAATTTATATGATTTGTAAATAGTCTATCCAGTTCTAGGTGTTCTGGTATCAGGAACTTGATTATCATTAGCTATAGCTAGCCAACACCTAGTATGTAGAGAATTTTAGTGTAGGGTATCCACCTGCAATTATTCTTACTAAAATACAGAAGAACAGTTGAATCATCTAAAGACCGTTGCAAATGATCTATAAATAGCTCAACTACACCAGATCCCTACCAGGCGGAAGTGTCCTCAAGAGACTGGCTGCATTACCCTGCTGAATTGAAATTCTTATGCGTTGACTCAGATAAGTGCCAGCTCTCGGATCACACGTCGCTTCGACCAGATGCCCAGAAAGAATTTTGACAACGCGATGGGCCCCGTTTCTCCATAGACCCAGGGTCTCGACCCCGAGTTGCTCAAACACGTAAGCTCTGTCGAAACTTTCATATTTGCGCCGCTTGAGATCTTCGGCTGAAATGGCCGCCGCACCGGCTCCAACTACGACTAGACAGATGAGATGGCGCAAGGGTATCGACGCACGTGGCGTCCCACACCAAAGGCCTACTAAGGTATAAGAGTCATACCGTCAGGCCTCTTACCATCGTCACGTATCAAACCGTTCGGTTCGAGAACGGCTGGAACGTTGACGCTGCAAAAAGCCCGGCGGATGATATCATTAAGGTTAGCGTGACGGGGAATCCGAATTATTCTCTTACTTTCTCAGTGATCAACTCATTTGATATTTTGTTTAAATCTTGTCTACATTTTCGGCAATTGATAAGTTTTTTCGTGTCAAGTATGTGACCGTTTTCTTTTATATACAGAATAAGATACACACATACTCACCACCTGTAATCCGCACTTTACACATGCTCACTCACCTACATATACAATACGAGGTACGACCACAGGAAACAAAGTTTTTTTATGTGCTGTGGTTACGACTAACATTAACTTCTCTCTCACTTAATCGTTTACTTTAGTTTATATTGTCATTTATTTACCTAAAGCTATGATTTTACCTTACACTGATACTTAAATTTGCCTTATTGTGGAGGGTATTGCTATCTGTGACACAGTATTATTACATATGCGGGTATCATCATTCCATTTTGGTAACTGATCTATTGTTTAATGTTCCCAATAAAGATTTACTTTACTAACTATAGGGAGCATTATTTGTAATTGTTTAGCCCAGGTGTTTTGGTACTCATAGTTCTCGAGAGGTTCTAAAGAGGTGTCAGTACTACAAGTCTGTATGTGGCTGTTAAGTATTATTTTAATAAATGTTAAAGCACACAAGCTGACAGATCTACTGATCTAGTCACTAGATTTTTGTAATCTAAAGGCAGTGCTTATCAACTTATCCTTAATACGTGTGTTGTAACTGTGCCCATTACAACGCTTTTTATAAACTGTGATATTTTTTTGAGTGTACATTATACTCTCATAAATATACAACGAAGGTAGGGTTCATCATCATCATCATATCAGCCGTAGGACGTCCACTGCTGGACAAAGGCCTCCCTCATTGATCTCCAGGAACTGCGGTTGGAAGCGGCCTGCATCCAACGCCGACCTGCGGTTCTTACCAAGTCGTCTGCCCATCTTGTGGGTGGACGTCCTACGCTGCGCTTGCCGGTCCGTGGCCTCCACTCGAGAACCTTTCGGCCCCATCGGCCATCTGTTCTGCGCGCTATATGGCCTGCCCATTGCCACTTCAACGTGCTAATCCGTCGGGCTATGTCGGTGACTTGAGTTCTCCTACGTATCTCCTCATTTCTGATTCGATCCCGTGGAGAAACCCCGAGCATAGCCCTCTCCATAGCTCGTTGAGCGACTCTGAGCTTATTCATAAGGCCAATAGTGAACGACCACGTCTCGGTTCCATATGTCATCACTGGTAACACACACTGATTGTAGACTTTTGTCTTAAGGCACTGAGGTATGTTGGACGAAAAGACGTTGCGAAGTTTCCCAAACGCTGACCATCCGAGTTGGATTCGACGATTGACCTCTTTCTCGAAGTTGGACCTACCTAATTGGACTGTTTGTCCTAGGTATACATACGCGTCGACAACTTCAAGAGCCGAGTTCTCAACCATAACTGGGGCAGGGACGACATGGACATTCGACATGAGTTTCGTCTTGTCCATGTTCATTTTAAGTCCTACCCGTTGGGAGACTCGATTGAGGCCTTCGAGCATCGTGCTGAGCTCTTCCATCGACTTTGCCATGACCACAATATCGTCGGCAAACCGATGGTGAGTGAGGTATTCGCCGTTAATATTGATGCCCAGTCCTTTCCATTCCAGAAGCTTGAAGGCATCTTCCAATGCGGTCGTAAACAGTTTCGGAGAAATGACATCTCCCTGTCTTACGCCTCTTTTTAAGGGAATCGCCTTCGAGCTCTGTTCATGTACTCGGACTGACATAGTGGCGTTTTTATACAAACACTTCAACACTTCGATGTACCGATAGTCAATACGGCATCGTTGGAGAGACTCAAGCACTGCCCATGTTTCGATCGAATCGAAGGCTTTCTCATAGTCCACAAACGCGAGACATAGCGGCAAGTTATACTCTTCGGTCTTCTGTATGACTTGCCGCAGCGTATGTATGTGGTCTATGGTACTGTAGCCTTTACGGAACCCGGCTTGTTCGGAAGGCTGGAAGTCATCAAACTTGCGTTCGAGACGGTTCGCGATGACCCTCGAAAACAGCTTCTAAACATGGCTCAAAAGCGAGATGGGTTCGTAATTCTTAAACAAGGTGTTGTCACCTTTCTTGAAGAACAGAACCACCACGCCCTCGTTCCAAGCTTTTGGCGTCGTACCTTCAAGCAAGCCGGAATTAAAGAGCTTCTGAAGGACTTTAAGTACCGGTGACTAAGTGACAGTAACTAAGCTTAGAAGCGCGTTCTGGGAGTTTATTAAACAATCGTACAGAATTCGGAAACTCTATGGGTACTTTTAACGTGGCGTTATGACGCAAGTTCGCGTCGCCAGCACGCGCGTTCATTCCGCAAACACAAGCGATTTTCTTGAAGGCGTCCATGATGTAGCCATACAGGAATATTTTAATTTGTTTTTGGTCTCTTCTTGTATCTTGGATACCCTGTTTTTGTATACCAGCACTGCAATGTGAACGCTTAAAGTTAGTTCATTTAAACTCAGTTGCAGTCGGTTAAGCGAGGCAACGTTGCCAGATAAAGTAATTAGCATAAACTTCTCTATACTCGGATAAGGTTTACTCATGTAAGTAAAGAGCATTTTAACTGTCATGACTGTGTATTTATTACAGGGCTTTGAATACACATTTGTTTATTTTTTTTTTATAAAATTTTGAACACATTGGTAACCAATGTGTTCTGCCAACTATGACTTATGGTGCCGAGACATGGAGACCCACGAAGGAGGCTGTGTATAAAATAAGTGTGGCACAGAGAGCCATGTAGCGCGCCATGCTCGGCATCACACTCTTAAATCGAGTTCCCAATACCGAAATTCGCAAGCAGACGAAGGTACAAAACGTCAGCAAGCGAATATTGGGGCTCAAGTGGAGTTGGGCAGGACACTAGGTCAGACGTGGTGACAACAGGTGGACTAAGGCCCTAACAGAGTGGAGGCCGAGAACTGGTCATCGAAATAGGGGACGTCCACCAGCGAAATGGGTCGATGGCATCCATAAGACCGTGGGTCGTACGTGGTTTAGACTGGCACAGGATCGGGAAGAATGGCAAAAACAAAGAGAGGCCTATGCCCAGCAGTGGGTCGACACGGGCTGAAAATGAAAATGAATAAAATGTTGCAAAACTTACAGCTAGGTTTAAGAAAAGGTATTTGAGTAGATATTAACACAATAGAACAACAATAAATGCTAATTATTTTATAAAAGCCAATTTAAAGTTTCCCCAGATAAGGTCAGAGATTAAAAGGTAATTGATAGAGCGAAGCGAGATCTCCAAATCAACTTGGGTAAATTGGCGTTGTATGTATGTATGTTTGTTTGTCCGAGGATAACTTTCGAAGCGCTTATCCGACCATAGTGAAATTTGGTATATATAATATAACTATAGGTCATCTACGCATGTATCCAATTTGGTATATAGGTAAGTAGTGATGGCACAATTTTGGTGTGACTAAATGAGCTAATAATGTGGAGGGGTTGTTGAGATTTTGAGGTTCAAAGGGGTAAAAAAAATGAAAATGTGGATATCAAGTCAAATGTGACGTCAAATTAAAGGTATTCATTAGTATATTTAGACTCCGTTTTTATTTTTAGTAAATTCTTTATAGCTTTTTGAGTTATTAGCCATGATAAAAACTAAACTTAGTCAAAATTTACAGGGTACATCAGTGACCCACAGTGCTGAAGTTTGGTACGCGTGTAGCTTTAGTGACACAAATATAGGGAATATACTGAAATCTAGAATAACTACAATATCTACGCCAAAAAGATTAACCGCATTTGATGAACTCTCGTTACCTGTAATTTAAATGAAACTGTAGGTCAAGATTATGGTTATTCATTTCGTTGCACTATTTTGATAGTCAAAGATTACAAATACCTAATAATTTTTTTGTTTATAAGGGATACTCGTGAGATCTCAGTTCGGGGCCAACCACTTGTAAGTAAAGGTAAATAAGATCAAAGGTACATTTAAAGGGGGTTAAAAGCTTTATGCATAATCTTGATCCGCCATTTTATTTTAAATGGCCTCGCTCATTAATACTTGTTTAAAAGGATTGAGGACATTTGTGATAGATTATGATGATGCAGCTGCAGATGTTTCTGCCAAGGCGAGGCTGGAAACCAGCGTAGCTGAGCCCTCGATCCATTTTCCACCACCTTCTACCTTGGTGCTACCTACAATAATAGACTAATGTTTCTTAGAATTAAGCCTACTGTTATACCTACCTAGCTGTATTTAGTAAGTACTTATTGTACCTACCTACTTCTGTTAGCTTAATAGGTGTGTGTAAATCAATGCCTTTTAAAGTTTTTATTGTTTATTTATGATTTTCATCAACTCGGCTCCTAAAAACCGAGGAATAACAGAGGTGCACGGGCCTAAGCCAAGTACCCCTCAGTGATTCGGGTGGTATCATTTTGAACCGTTGTACATGGTAGTGTAGGTGACAATTCGGTGGATAGGGCAGTCTGCAAGAACTTTCTTACAATCCTGCAGGTATTCAAAATTACTGCCTTCTGCAATAAGGCAAAGGTATGTTTTGGGAGGTCCAAAAGAGAGAAGGAATAGTCCCTCTCTCTATAGTTTTGGAATCTTTATGTATAAATGATCTCCAAAACGTAATATTTATTTAGTTCGTCTAAATGTGCCCAATTTAATTATACGTATTAGTTACATAGGACTGCGAATCTGGACTTTGACACGAATCTACCTATCAGAATTTAATTGAATATATTGAATTTGAATGCTATTCCTTAGAAAGCAAAGTAAATACACGCTATTTCATAAATATTAGAGCATCCACCAACCGTAGGTTCGAGCTGCGGACAGACAATGGCGGCGATTCTTTTCTTTACGTAGAATAACTAAAATTGTGTAAAAGACGAACTGTCTTACTTTGTTTACGCTAAATATCAAATTAGAATGGCATTTAAAGTAACATTTCTAATATTCAGTAATGTTTAATACGATGCCGTGTTTGCGGGTAGTTTTAATCAGCACCAATTTGACTGCTGACTAAAACCAGCCCAAAAACATGCAATTTTAGTAAAATCTACTGAATTTTAGAATGTAGAATCTTTATCGTAAACAAAGTAAGACAGTTCGTCTTTTACACAATTTTAGTTATTCTACGTAAACAACAGAATCACCGCCAACTCCTACCTTTCATAACAAATAATCTGTTTTTTATTACACACTTAAACCTAGAGAAACCAAGCATAATGCCCGCCTAATGTTAAGTTGTAACTATCGCCTATAGCAAACTATTGCCTCGTAGATCACGCATTTAAGAGACAATTACCCCGGCAATCATATCCTTCAAACTGAAACACAGCAATGCTGCTTGGCGGAAAAAGGTATGGAACGAAATCTGTAATTCTACAATTTTTTTAAGGTGGGTTTAGACCAAACGAACATAGAGCTAAGGCTAGAACAAGATCATTTTTTCTCGATCTTTTAGTGTAAACGAAAGATCGTTCTTAGAGTTTACACCAAACGATCAACGAGCAAGAATGAGAACGAAGAACTAGAATTCTTGAACGATAGATGTTTAGATCAGCCGAACGAATTGCTCATGAGAACATTCACAAGAATACTTTGAAGAGACCGCTCCGGGGATCGAGCACGTTCAAACACGCAAGAATGCTCTAAGCAACTGTTCGCACACTCTAGTACCGTTTACATCAAGCGAGCGAGCATTCTTAGAATATTCCATAGAATCTTTAGGAACGCAGAAAAAACAACGAAATAATGCTCTACGCCAGTTTACACTAAAATAATTTGATAGAGTGGGAATAGAATGTGCAGTCGTTCGTCTGGTGTAAATCGACCTTTAGAATCGAATAATACGAGCAAGAGCACAGCTATCGGCAAACTTACAAAGCGCGGAAGCACTCAACTGTAAATCCAACTCGCACGTTGAAGTGTTGCTGCAGTACTATGTTATCCTTACTAAGCGTGCTGAGTTTTAGGAGAGACCAAGTAAGCTGCGTCACGTACGTTAACTTTTCTTCCAAGTTTCGGAACTGGTCATCATGTAAACAATAAAATGAAGCCTTTTATAACAGAAAGAATATACAATTATCTATACTAATATCTATACTTCTATACTGATATTATAAAGAGAAAAGATTTGTATTTTTGTGTGTATGTTTGTAATAAATAAACTCAAAAACTACGATGCCGATTTCAAAAATTCTTTCACCATTGGAAAGTTACATTCACCCTGAGTGACATCGGCTACTTTTTACCCAACTGCACAGAAGGAGGGTAATGTTTTTATTGAAAAACTACGCATGCGGAGCTGCGGATTGGTCAGCTAGTTTACAATAAAATACAGAAAAAGCAGATGAATCATCCAAAGACTATTGTCAGCAATATATAGATAGCTTAATTGCTCCAGATCACTACCAGTTGGAAGTGTCCCCAAGACACTGGCTCATGAATGCACTGGCTGCATTGCCCCGCTGAATTGCAATGCTTATGCGTTGACCTTTATAAAACAAGCTCTCGGATCATACGTAGCTTAAACCATACGCTCAGAAATAATTTTGAAAACGCGATGGGCCCCGGTAGCCCATGGACCCAGGGTCTCAACCCCAAATGGCTCAAATACGTAATCTCTGTTGAGACTTCAATATTTACGCCGCTTGATATCTTCGGCTGAAATTGCCGCCGCACCGGCCCCAACTGCTGTACCAGATAGATGAGATGGCGCAAGGGTATCGACGCATGAAAAAAATTGCTTTAAAATTCATGTTTTTGACGTCTCGTCCAACCTCAAAAAGTCAATATAAAAATACCAAACGTATTAATTAACGGGATTAATTTGGAGGCTTTATATTTACATACGGATTAGTAACTTTATTGTCAGGTTATAATTGTTTTTTTTTTGGTATCTGATGAAACCAAGTAAGGTTTATAAGGTTTATTAAACTTTTTTTTTACAAAATATCTAAAAGGCAATTGACCGATAATTTCGGTCAATGACAAAATTTTCTGGATTAAATATTATAGAATTTGTCTTTTATTTTATAAACGCTTTCGCCAGCGGCTTTACACGCGTATTGTCGATAAAAAGCCTATGTCTCAATAGGTTATAGAAGAAATCGGTCCAGTCGTTTCTTCATCTTCCTGTTCTTTTTCCACATTACGCGGAGTCGGCGCAACATTATGTATTCCTCCTCCGCATCTCTCTATCAGCCGTCATCTCCGTTGTTATTTCCCTCCTACCCATATCATTCTTCACACAGTCCATCCATCTCTTCTTCGGCCTTCCTCTATTTCTATATCCATCCACACTTATAACTAACAATCATTTAGTCAATTTTTATATCACTGGCGCTCCTTTTAAACTTACTCTATTAAACTCATTCTTTATATTATCCATTCTCGTTACCTCACACATCCATCTAGACATTCGCATTTCCGCCGCGTGCACTCTTCTTTCATCAGTCCCTTTTGTGGCCCAACACTCAGAACCATACATTAGTACGACAGGTCATAAAATCGTCTTGTAAATCAGCCGTTTGGTCGTGATGACAAACAGAGAGACAGAGTCGTGGGAATGTAAAGTATTTACTATTTAGATACTCATCATTGGCACAGTTATTGTAAGTAGGTACCTACTTACGTTCAAGTAAGGCTTTATATGCCAAAGTTTTAACTTAGTTTATTTATATGAAAATAATTGCTAATAAGTTATTAAATGTTTTATCAATTGAAACAACCAGACCCGGGACAAATATCTGTAAATCATGCAAAATTTTCTTTCGCGGGATTCGATCCCGCAACGTCCTGCGATTCAGCCGGCTATTCTCCCAATGCACCACGGAGGTCGTCCTCGCATTAACTAGTAATGGAATTTCACTCAAGTAAATGAGCCTGTCATGTCCAATCTGGATTCTGGTCACGTCCTCGGGAATAACTCAAGGACAAGTTCATTATACAATACACACATAAACAGAGGTATATATATACTACACAGGCATAGATTTACTACCATAGACTTCGAACAAGCATAATATAAGATGCTTCTTAGTTTTATGGGCATAAACCTTTTTGGATTAAAATACATACGTTCACTCCAGATGGGATATTTTACCCATGAAAATATGTAACTTCGTATATATGAAATCGTTTTGAAATGTTTATTTCTAATACCGCCCGAATGACCAGGAGTGTTAAAAATAAGTTAGCTCGCCTTTAAATCATCTGTTATTGGACTTTCTTTTTTTGTCTACTTACAAATCGTAAATTTTGTTCTACAAATAATTATTTATATGCTGGACTTTTCTTTGACTTTGCGGCTGATGACAAAACGACGGGAAGACGCAGATGCTACTTCGGCACAGCGATTGGCTCTGAACAAGCAAATTGCGAGACTCGTTAGACGTGACCTTCGGTGCTCCAACACACGCCGGATCGAGAAAGTGATAGAGCAGAATCAAGGGTCTAAAGTGTTCAGCCAGAAGCTTGGAAGGAGCCACCTAACAAAGCTTAAAACTGCGAGTGGCCTCACCGTTTTTTTAGGCCGCAGACTTTCTCTGAAATTGAAGACTTCTACAGTCAATTGTACCACTCTCATGCTCCTCGCCCGGAACCTGACACTCACGCCTCCAGAGCTACACTTACGCGCCACTTTACAGACGAGTTGCCGGATGTCAGCGTAGAAGAAGTTGGAATGGCTCTAAGGCAACTTAAAAATGGAAAAGTCCCCGGTGATGACGGAATCACATCTGAGCTTCTGAAAGCAGGAGGAGCTCCAGTGTTAAGTGAACTGCAATAGCTGTTTAACTCTGTCATACACCATGGGAGAACTCCGGAGGCGTAGAACAGGAGTATTGTAGTCCTTTTCTTTAAAAAAGGTGACAAAACACTGCTGAAAAACTACAGGCCCATCTCACTCCTGAGCCACGTCTATAAGTTGTTCTCAAGGGTCATCACAAACCGTCTCGCTAGAAGCTTCGACGAATTTCAGTCCCCTGAACAGGCCGGGTTTCGAAGCGGCTATAGTACCGTAGACCACATTTACACAGTGCGGCAGATTATACAGAAGTCTGAGGAGTATAATAAGCCCCTGTGCCTAGCATTTGTGAACTACGAGAAAGCCTTTCACTCCGTCGAAACCTGGGCTATTCTGGAATCTCTCCAGCGATGCCAAATAGACTATCGTTATATCGAAGTGCTGAGATGCCTCTACGAATCAGCCACCATGAGTGTCCAAGTACAGAACCAGCAGTCTAATCCCATCCAGTTGCGTAGAGGAGTGCGACAGGGGGATGTCATATCCCCGAAACTGTTCACCAACGCACTGGAGGATTTGTTTAAGACGCTGGAATGGAAAAACATAAATGGCGAGCACATCTTGCACTTGCGATTCGCAGATGACATAGTCCTGATGGCGGAGTTGCTGCAGGAGCTACAAGTCATGCTGGACGGCCTAGCTGACTCCTCTCAACGAATTGGTTTACGGATGAACTTGGACAAAATCAAGGTTATATTTAATATTCACATACATCCGGAACTGGTCGTCGTACAAGGTCATCTACTCAAAGTTGTTCAAGACTACGTATACCTCGGCCAGACAGTGCAAATGGGTGGACACAAATTCGAGAAGGAGGCCAAGAGGAGGATCCAGTTGGGCTGGGCAGCATTCGGGAAATTAGGTCGAATCTTCTCGTCACCTATACCACAATGCCTGAAAACTAAAGTCTTCAATCAGTGCGTCCTACCCGTAATGACCTACGGTGCTGAGACGTGGACGCTCACGGTAGGACTAATCCACCAATTTAAGGTTGCGCAGCGAGCTATGGAACGGGCTATGCTTGGAGTTTCTCTGAAGGATAAAATCCGTAACGAGGTTATCCGACAGAGATTAAAAGTTACCGACATAGCTCAACGGATTAGCAAACTGAAGTGGCAGTGGACTGACCATATATGCCGGAGAACCGACAACCGTTGGGGTAAACGAATTCTTGAGTGGAGACCGCGTCTTGGAAAACGTAGTGTGGGCCGTCCCCCGGCTAGGTGGAGCGATGACATAAAAAAGGTGGCGGACAGAAATTGGATGAGAAGAGCCGAAGACCGGGCTCAGTGGCGCGTATTGGGAGAGGCCTATGTCCAGCAGTGGACTAATATGGGCTGATGATGATGATGATGATGGACTTTTCATACGACGATAACTATCCCCAAACTTAACAAAGCTATGGAAACTGGATAACTGTTAGGATAATTTATTGTTTTTTTAGACACGGAATAAAAATCTGTAGAACATGCAAACATTTGTTCCGTGGCGGGAATCGAACCTGCTACCTCTTTTGTATCAGCCGGCTATTTACTATCTGCGCCACGGAAGGCGTTCGGGTTAAACAATTTCGAAGCAATCTGTATAAATATTGTATGTTGGGAATTCATGTTTCTAGTGTGTAATTTTAGAGATGTGAAACGTAAGATAGAGTCACATTATATATGGATACAAGGTATTTGGTAATATACTGACGATATTTAAGTGACGGTTTCTATAAACAAAAAAAGGCTTCTCGAAAAAAAAACATAGTTACTCGTATATTATCAAATTTTAAAGAAAATTGACTAAGTTTAGATGATAAATTCGATATACCACTTACTACCTACTCTTACTTCCTACTCTTGCAATCGACATCCAAAATAAAGGCCGATTTGATATCTCTTTCGGAAATCGCTACGGGTTTTGGTTTAGAAAGAGACAACAAGATATATCTCGAGACGTCACCAATACAGTATCTGTGGTTAGATGGCAAGCATTATGCAATAGCACAACATAAGTGTTTGCTTTTACATGCCAAAATAAATTTCACATATCTATGGTAAACATTTCACAAATTTATTTATTAGGCTCATCAAAATAAGCCCTTTCATTTTTGTGCGTATATTATCAAATATCTTAAATACGAAATTATTTATATACTTGCATCTAACCAAACTGAGTATAAATAGTTTTTGTTGTTTGAGTTTTTTAACTATAGATATACTGCGAAATTATATCGTCAAAAAACTGTAGTTATATAAATTCCAAAAATGTTGACTATTTGCTAAGGGACAAAATGAGGTTAGACAAATTTTCTGTAAAATTTCCAAAAAAAAGGGAAAATTGAAAAAAAAACTTAAAAACAAAAAATCATGACTTATAAGATCTCTGAAACCTTCAAAAGAGGATGGTGGGAGGGATGCCTGGAGATATCGAAGCATAGAGACGGTTAGAAGGTTTTGGGGGATACTTTTGCTCATCAGTGGGATAAGATAGGTTAGTTCTTAAAATAGAGGGTTCAAAAATAGTTTCTTTTTCATTTTTTTTCATTAGACTACCCTTGAGAATAAATAACTATTCTAGTATCGTTGCCAAGTTTCTTCAGTTATAATAAAATCAGGAATCCTTTGTGCAAATTACATATTCTTAAGCGCGTCGCATTTGCTAGCAATCCGCAGTGGAATTGGAGCTCAGAAGTGCTCACAGAGACATATTCACCGTCTTGCCCAAGTGGTTTTCTTAAAAACTTACATTGAAATGATACTTGCTATTCATACGCTAAACATTCAAACTTTAAAAATTAACAAGAAATAACGAAAAACGCTTTTATTAGACACTAGCTGATCAATCCGCAGCTTCGCACGCGTAGTTTTTCAATTAAAACATTACCCTCCTTCTGCGCAGTTGGGTAAAAAGTAGCCTATGTCACCCGGGGATAGTGTAGCTTCGCAACAGTCATAGAATATTTTAAATCGGTCCAGTACTTTCGGAGCCATTTTCAATACAAACAAACAAGCAAACCTTTCCTCTTTATAATATTAGTATAGATACACGACAAGACCACTAATGGCGGGTTCTTATATCCGTCAGTAATCAGCTACGACTTTATTTCCTTGAAAACGTGTCAAAAGTCTGAAGCTAGTTTGACGCTTTATTAAGTAGATACAAGTCGTAGTTGGTTACCGACGGGTTAAGGGACTCGCATTAAGTAAACTTTTAAGTTAAGCAAAGTTACTGTTATATCACTGGACATAATCCAGTACAATAATGTAATTAGATGTTTTCTGTAAGTGAACCCTGTTCTTTGAGAATAAATATCTTTAACCACAACTAAAAAAGATGATAATAACGTATCACAGTATAGGATCTAAAAGAGAAGAAGTGATGTTTTACTAAGAAACCATTCGTGATTGATTTCAATCATTAATATAAATACAGGATTTATCACGTACCATCTTATCGGTGTTTCGACCGACAATTTTCCAATTAAATTCGTGAATCTTCATCAGGGCGAGTGCGATGCACTCCGAATAAGAATAAGATAAGATAACTCTTTATTGTACACCAAAGTAAAATACAGAACATAATTCTTACAAATAGATTTAGTACAATGGGCGGTCTTATCGCTAAAAGCGATCTCTTCCTGACAACCTTTGTATGGGCAGGATTATAATGTATCACATGACGGCGGTGCATATATATACAATTAAAATCATACCTACATTCTATAAACCTAAAATACTAGTAATAACACAAATTTAATTTTAATACAATAAGCAACCATAAAAATGGTTATGATGAATTAACAAGCAGTTACAACTTCAACACAGGACAGATAATGGGTGTGCACTTTTGTTTTAAAATTACTAATAGACTTGGATGTTCTTATAGAGAAGGGCAAAGCGTTCCATAATCGTACGGTTGTTACAGTGAAGGATCGACCATAAAACTCTGTCGTATGGACAGGAGTTTTAAGTTGGAGGGAATTTGAAGAACGCAAATTGCGATCATTATCCTGGTGGAGAAACTCAAAATACTCCTTAAGATAGAAGGGAGAAGAAGGGTAGTAAGAACTACCGAAGAGAGCAGCAGTGATGATAATGATGATGACACAGCCTGTTAACACGCTGTGCCTTCGTTGACGCAATCCCCATTGTCGCGCCTGTCTACTCGCGCGCAGAGTGCAGCGGCGCGCAGTGCTGTAAATGCGCCAAAGCGAGCTCCATACTCCAAACGTTGCCTATTGCGGCAGTGCGGTTATCGTGGCTGTCAAGTTTTGTATTATTCTATAATAAATTCCCTATGGATTCTATATGTCAGACTTTTCCTCCTTGGTCTATCACTATGTACCTCATACGAAGGTTCAAGGTTACACAGCGAGCAATGAAAACGGCCATGCTCAGTATTTCTCTACGCGATCGGATAAAAAATGAGGAGATTCGTAAACTAAGATCGCTGACACAGCCCAGAGGATTATCAAGCAGAAGTGGCAGTGAGGGGGGCACGTAGCTCGAAGAACTGACGGCCGTTGGGGTAAAAAGGTTCTCGAGTGAGACCATGCACTGGAAAGCGCTCAAGCCTGTGTGAAGACCAGTCAGATAGAATTATCAATTTTATTTCGTGACCTCGGGCGTAACACGGTTTTACCAATAACTAAAACTAATTTTACAGATATTCTGACAAAAAAAAATAATATAACATACAAAACTAAAAAATAACACACAGATAATTTGATGATGACTCCTCACCCGTCCCGTTCCTCGTGCGCCGCTGACAAGCCTCATAAGAAAAGTACGCGGTCCAGGACGGTTTCTAACCGAACCGCGCCGCCCCACGTCAGCCCAGTGTATTTACTTTAATCTCCTTGTACTTTCATACTGTATCTTTTCATAACCAACGAAAAACATTAGTTTGAATATTTACGAGCGTAAATGGAATCACCTTTTGGGGCGCGACGTGTTTTTCATACTAATTCCTGCGAAAACCACCTTACAAATTGGACCTTTGTTTTGTGCATACTATAATTTCCGTTGTTTTCATACAATTGACTTTGTAAATACAATCAGGGCAAAGTGGTCGCATTAAAGAAATGTCAAATACGACATTTGATTAGTAGTTTTCTTTGTTTTAACAGTGTGTGTTGATAGATAAGTATAAGTGTAAGTAAAACCGGCAAAGTGCGAGTCGGACTCGCGCACGAAGGGTTATGTACCATTATCTATAAAGGGTTCAACGAAAGTACCTGCGTTCTATGACATACCCTAATTTACTATCCATGTGTAAACTCCTCAGCGTTGAATCCAGGCGCAAATACCTTGAAGCTGTTACCTTGTATAATGCTGTGCATAATAAATTTGATTGCATTGATATTGTCACAAGACTTTCGTCGATTACGTCGTCCCGAGAACCTGCACCCCACGAGAAACTCGCTCTCGAACTATGTTTGCGCTTAGCTCCTGCCGTACCTCAGGGCTTCGTGTCTCCATTCGTCGTATGGTTGAGTTTTAGTTAAACCTGTTAGTTAAATCTTATAACATTACGATGGAAAAGTTATGATTGAATAGCCATAACTATGTACAAACTCGAAAGAACATACAAGTAGGTATTCACATTTCAGTTATTTGCTTTCTTTTCGTGTTATTTTCATGGTACATATCACATAAAACACAATCATTTCACATTAGATTCCTTTTATTATAGATGCAGTGTACAATCTACAAATACCGTTTTGATTTTAACTCTAAAATAGGCTAACTAGGCTGTTTTTCTTTTGTTTTGGTTCCCGACATCTTTCTTTACAATGTTCAAACGTAGAAACCTGTTATTAGCCTTACGTTTAGTTCTAAGCTATTTAACCAAACAATTTGTATTGCTGTTGGTTTCTCTAAATAAATAAATAAAATATATACATATAGTACTTGTCAAAAAGTGTCACTTCTCGTTTCCCCAACAAGGTGCAAATTGAAGACCACTTCTAAATCCAAAGCTGTTCAAGAGGGCGTGAACCGGCTTCAATAGAACAATAGAGAAGCCGATGCAATAAGTGCACTTATCTGAATTATTCATGGCTGGCTGAGACAAGGCATTCCCTGCAAGACGGAAGGCAAGATCCGTACGATTATCTTCTTGGAATGAGTATGGGGATATTGAAAATTTTAATGGAAAATATGCGGAATCACCTTACTGGCAGAACCGGATTAAGTCAAAATTAAGACTGAATTTTAAATATTATGGAATATCCAGATTGAATCAATGAATGAATGAAAACTCTTTATTATACCTTACAAGCAAGTTTATGATACCTTGAGTTTACGTATCGGGTAATACTTTTGTTGTTTTTTTAAACCCGGTTCCAGAACGTAAAGACTTTTGACTTTTGTGTTTGTTTTTAGTTCGTATGGCGATACCACAAAATAATACTAATCCTTGGAATTTCTGTCTTTTAGTTAAATTATATTTTTTTAATTAACAAAATTAACTTGGCTTTGGCTTTAGAGCATTATTTTTTTAAAACGATTTAACTCTTATTATTTCAAAATACCTTCTCCACAAATACTGAAAACATTTTAAACGTTTTTTTTAGAATAACTTCAAAAAATATCTTTCGCCTCAAGGTACTTACTAAAATTTTTCTGACAACGCGATGTTCATTTATCGTCTTATCCTTGACCGATACGTAATGTAACGACTGAGAGACATAAAACGACTTACTGTTGGTACTTCTGACTACTACACACGAATGAAGTGATCCTTCACTATTACATAAAGAAAATATACATCATTCTGTAGTCAATACTATTTATTTATATGACTTGGTGATGGAGAAAGCATAATATGGTCCACTTGATGTTAAGTGGTAACCATCGCCTACAACAAAGTAGTGATTCCATAGGTCATGAACCTATAGAACCTAATACAACCAATCTATTAGTGAATGGTTATTTGCAAATCATTTTGTTCTGTTCTATTAGCCAAGTATTAAGTCGAAGCGACATGTGTTCCGAGAGCTGGTGGGTCAACGCATAAGCATTGAAATTCAGCGAGGCAATAAATATACTAAATAAATATACATATATATTGCTGAAATTTCACACAGCGCTATCTACCTCCAAACTATGCAAAGCTTGTACTATGGGAACCAGATAACTGATAGAATACTTATCTATATATTTTTTGTGTAAATACATCATCATCATCATCATCATATCAGCCGTAGGACGTCCACTGCTGGACAAAGGCCTCCCTCATTGATCTCCAGGAACTGCGATTGGAAGCGGCCTGCATCCAACGCCGACCTGCGGTTCTTACCAAGTCGCCTGCCCATCTTGTAGGTGGACGTCCTACGCTGCGCTTGCCGGTCCGGTTAATATGTATGTAAATACATATATTTAATATATAGAGAAACCAGACCCGGAACAAATATCTGCAGATCATACAAGTATTTGTTCCACGGCGGGAATCGAACCTGTTACCTCCACCTACGTCTCAGCCGGCTATTCGCCCACTGCACCACGGTGGTCGTCAAACCAATGTTGCAATGCAACCAGTGTATTGGGGACTCTTCCACCTAGTAGTGATCTGGAACAGTTGTGTTATCTATAGATCGTTTGCAACGGTCTTTAGATGATTCAACTGTTTCTTTTGTGTTTTAGTCATGTAAACACTTAGTTAATCCTGGCTCAATATTTAGAAAGGAGAATATTCCAATGTTGTCATTTGGTTAGTATTAATGGTTTACACTAAGCTTTTATGTAAAGTTCTGATAAAGTCACTCCAAGCATTAATATTTCGCTGACCCGCCGCTGCATTGGTAAGATAAAGAGGATTATTCCACCTCGTTTGCTACAATATGGCCAGCGGTGACCGGACATTAAGGGCAATCCGAAATAAATGGACGTCTCTCAACATTGTTCATACAATATTTATTTTTATTTAATTGCAACGTGACATTACATACATCGTAATTTGATTAGGAGTGGTTGATTATCAGAATGTATCTCCGTCGAATAATGTACTTATTTTGACGTTCATAATTTTTCTCTTCTTCCGTAGATTAGGTTTGTTCGTACTTTCCCGATAGTTTTTCAATTGCCATCAAAAATCGTCTGTATCCAAAGTTGCATGGAAAAAATTTAGATATTTTTGGAGTAAAACTTCTTTACGCACGCTTGACTTGGGAAGTAAGCTGGTGAATGCGTAACGAAAAGTGCGAACGGAAGTTGAGAGGGAGACATAAGTTAGTGAAGATAGAAATAGAGAGAGTTACGTTTCGTATATTTTTAAACGTTAATGTGCGAGTGCGAGTTGCGTCTGTCCAGAATGAACATAGACTGCTCGACCTACAGACGTGTGGACAATTTTGTACTTAAACAATTTTATAAATTAATATTTTAAAAAAGAAGTTTTACTTCGGCACACTGTTTTTTTCTGTATATTTTTTGGTACCTACATAAATAAAGTGTTTTCATTTGTTCATTATACGTATTTAAAACTTCATCAATGTTTTATTGTAAAAAATCACTAAAATTTTAAGAAATACACTAATACTTTCAAATGTGTACTAATAAAATTAAGACATTAAGTTATATTTTAGTATATAGTTTGGAACCTAGTTTTCCAAAAAATAAAATGAACTCTTTCTCTAAAATAAAGAAAAGATTATATTTGTAGCATAATAAAGAAAAGAAAATGTCACTCAACGCCGATGAAAAATTTATCGCTCGACAGATTTTCATACGATACTAGAGGCGTGGTGATTCCCTTTATTACTTTTTCCACAAAATTCCTCATAACGAAACCAAAGCGCACGCTTGCGCCTCATACCAAGTACCATAATTTGCGCTATTATTACTCCAAAACCATAAAATTTGGTGCTGTTTAAGAAGAAACTGGGTCATTAAAATGGATAAGTTGTACCTTTGGTTGACTGACGAGATTTAGTGTCATGATGTTAAAATATTTTACCATTTCACGTTGCCTGAACAAAAAAGTTTGTGAGGGACTTGTATACATATATAATAGCCTAATAGGAGACAAGGAAAGTTTGAGATACAATATCATCGCTATTGGTTCTAAAGATACTACTGTCTCTTTAGAACCAATAGATATGTTATTGTGGTATTTCGAATTGGGATAACTTGACCATACATTTATGCAAAGGGACCTCATAATCTAACCTAGAAGTTAAGTATATTTTATCATACTTTATATAGAAAATTTTATCTGGTACAGTTATTTTTTTATACTACTTATATGGCAAACGAGCATGCAGTCCACCAGATGTTAAGTGGCTACTGCAGCCCATGGATATCCACATAGAACTCAAAACAAGCTATTATGTTGTTTTGATCTCTATGTGGATACGTTGCCATACTATAGGACTTAGCTGTTATGCCTATGTGCCAGTAATTACAGGAACATACCATTACCATCTAACCAGAACACAGCAGCTCAAGTATTGAAATTATTTGAAATTCAACAGACCTCTCCAGAGTTGCATGAAGAGGTTTACCTCAGGGTTCTGGTTACTCAGGTTTACCTCCGGTTACTCTATAACGTTTATATAATATACTATCTATCGATCTAGAAACATATGTGAGTGACACAGTACATTGTATCAGTATGTCATGATTTTTAATGTACTCCATTAGTAGTTTCATAAGGACATATAACGTTACTTAAACAAATTAAACTCTTAAAATAGTCAAATTACACATAATTCTCAATCATTAGAAAACTCATTTGTAAGGAAGTGATATTATGCATTAATTATCTTTATCTTCAAATATCTCAAAATTGGCTGGTCAATTTTGATGAAGTCAATTCATAAATAATTAGTTATCTGTATTATGTAATTACCTCTTCTTAAAAGCCTTTTAAGCGTGTGTACATTACCAAATTAAACCTTAAGTTATACATGATATAACGTAGTACCAAGTCGTGTTTATGTTTTAAGGAAGATTAAATTTATTGAGTTGGTTTGATTAAAAAGTTTACCCTATCCCTGTGGCAAAGGATTTAAACTTTGGTTTACTATGAAGCGGTAACGTAAGGCCGTAGTTTAGCGTTGGTTTAAACTACAATGGGTTTTACCATAAAAAAATTAAACACCCTCTAAAACCTGCTTAAAAATCCTATACAAAATTAGTAAGGAATTTTTTAAACACGCTTTAAATAGGATTTAACGTTTTTTAGGGTAACGATGAATATCTTTAATCTCATATGAACCAAATAATCCATTTACAATAAGATAGCGATTACTAAATCAACCATGTCCATGAAATAATTGACCTAGGTAGCCTTATCTTTTCTAGCGACTTCAAAAACAAAAGGAGGTTCTCAATTCGTCCGATTTCTTTTATGTATGTTCCCCAATTACTCGAAGACGCCTGGACCGATTCGAGAAATTATTTTTTTTGTTCTAAAGAGTACTTATACCACCTTCTCAGGTGGTCCCATTGGCCCCAAGTCAGGATCTGTTGATGGGATTCCAAAAAAATGTAGGGTCGCCCTCTGATTTTCTAGGGACGCATAATGTGTTTTATATATTTTCTATAAAAGAAACGATTAATGGGTTTGCGTCTGGTACTAATCATCGCATGTTTTAAGCTGATGATGGAAAATATAACTCCTTAACAAATAGAATTTAGTGGATGGATCTTTAAATATTACAGGCTCGTATAGACCGCTACTTATACTCCTTTCAGTTATTCAGATTAACTGATGATGGAAGGTACAACTCCTTGTTAGTTAGGTGTTAGGGGATAATTCTAAAACCGTATATACCGCTAGTTTTTATTCATACCTCAGACCTCCGTCATATATTAACCGATATGGAAAACTATTTTTTTGTTTGAAAGGATTGTTCCTATAGAAATTTCATCAAAATAGGTCCAGTAGTTTATTTAAGTCGGTTATATTTTTCTTAAAAATAGTCTTAAAAATAGTTTTACTTATTTAATATCTTAAAGCCCTTCCACAGATCATCCACGGACAGCGTTCTCGTCTGATGGTAAGCGATGATGCAGTCTACGCTTGCTTATATGAAACCTAAATTGACTAATTCTTACTGTAATTTTAAATCTTTTTTGCTATAATCTATATATATAAAACAAAGTCGGGTTAGTTACACCATTTATAACTCAAAAACGGCTGGACCGATTATGATGATCTTTAATTTGTTAGATTTGTCTCCGATCCGAAAAGCAGAACTTTTAAAATATCGGAAAACTCACGCAACAAAAAATTATATGATTATCATTTTCTCGTACATAGATGCAGGTAATGATGGTCGATTGCCAATTAACATTGGCAGCCCGCGAGGTAGGCATGTCAAGGCGGTACGAAGTTCGGCGGGTCAGCTAGTCTATACTTATATTATAAAGAGGAAGAATTTGTTTGTTTGTATTGAATACGCTCCGAAACTACTGGACCGATTTAAAAAATTATTTCACTGTTGGGAAGCTACACTATCCCCGGGTGACAATATACCCAACTGCGCAGAAGGAGGGTAATGTTTCTTATTGAAAAACTACGCGTGCGAAGCTGCGGATTGGTCAGCTAGTTAATAATAAAAAAATGTCGACAATTAATGAACTGAGTATTTTCTGACCCACCGTTTTCTATTAGTTACGTTTGGTAAATCTATATATATAAAAGAAAGTCGTGTTAGTTACACTATTTATAACTCAAGAACGGCAGATCCGATTTGACTGAAAATTGGTGGGGAGGTAGCTTAGAACCAGGAGACGGACATAGGATAATTTTTATCCCATTCGACCGCGTTCCCGTGTGACGTGACATAAAACGTCAAAGAGAATACAAGTCAATATAAAACGTGGTATAACAAAAACGCATCTGACATGAAATAAAAAAACGCAAATGACAGCTAAACGTAATTTTGTCTATGGCTAAGTATGGTTGTAAAATGATGGCCGGGGACAACAATTGACAATTCTACCAGGGTGACGTATTTGACAGCCCGCGTTATATGCATGTTAAGGCGGTACGAAGTTCGGCGGGTCAACTAGTAAATAGATAATAACAGTTTTTATTTTTTTCTCTAGTACGGACGCTACTTTATGGGAAATCCAGACTTCAAGGCCTTCTAAGGTTCATAGAGTGCAAGTTGAAAGGCGCAGCCTACTTTAAACTGAACGCTGTGAAATGCACTGCACTAGATTGCGAATGCACTTCATTATAACCCCGCCTGGAAAGTGATCAGATAAGTTTTTTTTAAGATAGTTTACAAAGGTCTTCTAACAATCGAGTTAGATCAAACTTATCATATTTTTACGAGGTGTTAAAATGTATAAGATCTGTCGCCCTGGAAGCTTATGAGGGAGGCTTATGATCAGCAGTAGACGTTTTATGATTTACATGTTTGATATGATGAATATTTTACATAGACATAGACAATCATTTATTCACCACATTAGCACACAACATACAATATAGTTACATTTTAAGAGAGAGGAAAAACTTAAAAATAAACAATTAAACAGTTTAAACGTAAAACATAAACAAAAATAATATTAAGTTATATTACAGTTTAGTATTAAAAACTCAACAATCGCTTCTGGTATTTAAGAGCTTCGCTTTTGTCATTCATTTAAATATTCCGATTACGTTGGTTTACCACGATGTCGGTCCGTGTTACCTCCGAAAGCGACATGTCAGCGATATTCTCCTTTATCTAGTTGATTCCTAAGTTATCTGGTCAGTTTAGAGTTTTTTTTCTTTTCAACGATTACGTACAATTTATGCATAATATAAGACATCAGCGTTTTTAAAATTACAGTTACATGAATAACTAAACAACAAATAGGTACTAGTGATTCGCCCCGAACTGAGATCTCGCGAGTCTCCGATTAAAACAAAAAAATATTATTTGTAATCTTTGACTATCAAAATAATGTTACGAAATGAATTTCCAGACTATTTGATCTACAGTTTCATTCAAATTACAAGTAACGGGAGTTCATGTAAATTGGTTATTCTTTTTTGGGGTACAAATTACAGTTATTCTGGATTTCAGGCTTTTGCCTGTATTTGTGTCACTTAAGCTACATGCATACTAAGTTACAGCACTGTGGGGTCACTGGTGTACCCTGTGAATTTTGTCAAAGTTTAGTTTTTATTATGGCTAATAATTCAAAAACTATAAAGAATTTACACAAAATAAAAATTGAGTCTAAATTTAGGTACTAATGACTTTTACTTTAATTTACTAACGATGAATTTTACTAATGAACCTTTCATTTGAACTCCAATTTGACCAGTTAGCCTCATTTTATTTTTTTTACCACTCTTGAACCTCAATATCTCAACAACTCCCCAACATTTTTAGCTCATTTAGTCACATTAAAGTTGTGATGTTACTACCAACCTATGTATTAAATTTCACGATGATTGGATCAACGCATCGAAAGTTATCCTCGGACAAAAATACATACTTACATAAAACGCCGATTTGCCCAAGTTGATTTAGAGATCTCTCTTCGCTCGATCAATTATAATATATATATATATATCATTATAAATACGGGCTTTATCAAGTACCGTTTTACGATAATCATGTATAATTATGGAAATAATTCACGTAAGTTTTCTAAGTAAATCCCACTAATTTATAAAAGCGAAAGATTGTATGGATGTATGTGTGGATATATAATACTCTTTCACGCAAAAAATACTGAAGGATATATACTTATAGTAAAGTTGTGTACGTTATATTGACAAAACACGCGCGGGGAAGTCGCGGGTGGAAGCAAGTTAAATATATGTATGCATCCATCGAAGAAGGTGCATATAATGCTGATGGGCTATTAAAACATGGTCCGATCAAAAACAAAAGTTTTTTTTTGTTTTTATTCATCCTCATAGTCCACTACAGAATTATGTAAGCTCTAAAAGTGATTCATTCAACATATTGGCACTGATCGTTCGTCTACGAAGCATGAAAATGCTGAGTGGTTTCATCGCATTTGATAGCCGAATAAAACTTCATAGCTTTTGAATCACGGAAGTATATACAATATATGCTTACCGACTTTACGACTTGGTAATAAAGGCCGTATTGCAATGAAAATACACAATCGCGTCTTTATAGTCGGCCAATTATGGATATCGGTATTATTTACAGTGACGACTTGTATGGTCTTTTTTGGTGAATATTGTTGAAATTTTTATCGTGAATATACTATATATAATATAATACTTACATACTCGTATAGAGCTAACTTTACTAATATCTACCTGCTTCTATTTTCTGTAAGTATAGGTTCCACATTCCTTTTCTTTGAATCACAAAACTGGTATTTTTTTAACTTTAGTTGCAATTAAGGTGTGTTGATGTTAAATTGATTGATTGATTGAAATACTTTATTGCACTTATAAAACTAGTACAAAGGCGAACTTAATGCTAAAGAGAATTCTCTCCCAGATTACCTTTGTGTATTGTAGGTAAAGATGTGTAGGTAGTGCACAGGAAAGGGAACTAAAGAAAAATTTGCACAGGACTAATAAAAATAGCATAGGTACATACTACTTAAATACATTATATCATATACTAAACTATACCATTATCAAATAAAAATACATACATACATAACAATAGAAGAAGTGATAAGGAATGATTAAGTTGCTCATTTTTGGTCGGTTTGACCGAGAAGGTGCCTATAGATTTTCAACCTGAATGCTTCTACTGAAGTAGCCTCGAAATAGTTTGGTGGCATATTATTCCAGAGACAAGTAGCGGTTATGGTGTAAGAGTCAGAGTAAGTAGCCGTGTTATGCTGTGGAGTAATCAATTGGAAACGACGAGACGATCGCACAGCTCTGTCCTCAGTTGATACAAACGTAAATCGCTCTCTGAGGTAGCTGGGAGATAGTGGGTTGCGAAGAATACTAAACAGGAGGGATAGCATGTGGGCATCTCGACGAGCTCTGATGTCAAGCCATTTTAGCTGCTGACGAAATACCGAGACATGGTCATATTTTCGTAGGCCGTAGATATAGCGAATACAGAGATTCTGCAGACGCTCCAACCTGTTCAGTTGCTCTCTCTCTTCTTAAATAAATTTTCAGTAAATTAAATTTTAGTACTCGAAAAATTTTTCTATGAATTTGACTATTACCTATTTGCTAATTTAACGAGCAATGGAGAGGGCTATGCTCGGGGTTCTTTGCGTGACGAAATCCGCAATGAGGAAATCCGCGTAAGAACTAAACTTGCCGACATAGCTCTCAAAATTAGCAAGTTGAAGTGGCAATGAGCAGGCCACATCGCTCGTAGAACCGATAACCGTTGGGGAAGAAAAGTTCTCGAGTGAAGACCACGGACTGGAAGACGCAACGTAGGCCGGCGCCCCACAAGGTGGACCGACGATCTAGTAAGAATCGCGGGAAGCTGTTGGGCGCAAACGGCTACCAACCGCTCGTTGTGGCGATCTAAGGGGGAGGCCTATGTTCAGCAGTGGACGTTTACCGGCTGATGATGATGGTTACCTATTTATTACGTAATTGTATTTCAAATTGCAAACTAAGAAACACTACGATAGATAGATAGATAATATCTTTATTGCACACCATTAATTACAAACATATAAAAGAAAAAACACATTTAAATCATAGGTACAATGGGCGGTATTAACGCTAAAAGCGATCTCTTCCAGGCAACCTTTGGATGGACAGGATCTATATGAACAAATAAGGACGGCGGCGTAAGATGTTACGAGGTTTATTTGCAAAAAATAAGTCTAAAATTAGGTTTGGAACAGCTAGGTGATGCCGCTTTAGACTTGCCCTTTCTCCCGAAAATTTTTGTGGGTGCTGTATTTGATTTAATAACTATTCACAGTAAAATATTATTCAACATAAAATATTATAAAACAACCTCTTTACATAGTAGACAATGAAGTCGCTTCCGTTGTCTGTTACCTTAGATCCTATAGATTACTCAACGGATTTTAATATAGTTTTCAGCAATAGATAGAGTGATTCAAGAGGAAGGTTTATAGGTATGTATAATACATACATAACTTTGTTTGTTTGTTAGTTTGTTCGTTACCTTTACACGACTAAACGGCTGAACGGATCGTAATGACATTTTGCAAGGAGATAGATTATATATCGTGGGCATGTATAGGTATTACTTTTTAGCCAACTGTGCAAAATAAGGGTAATGTTTTATTGAAAAACCACCTGTGCGAAGCCGCGGACGGGTCAGCTAGTAAAATCTAATTTCTTCTTATAACTTAGGATAATATATTGAAGCCTAAGGTCTAACTTAGGAAGTTCTCATATAGGAATTATTATTAAGCACCTACTTAAACAGTCATGAAAAGTCCTATGTTCGATGGTTAGTTTCTACCATCAAGACACATTTTCGGAAAATAAAATGAGAACTTACAGCTTTAGAACTTGCCAAGGCTATTATATAATTCGAATATGAAAACTAGCCAAGTCAGACCTTTAGCTTCAATATAAAATGATATCAGCTTTATTAGCTTATCTTAAGTTATCAGAAGAAATGTTATTTTAAGTTGTTATAAAATATTTTATGTTGTTACAAATAAATTTCAGGACTGACCATTGAACTAGGCACCCATTTAGATCTCACTTCTTTTGTCGTTGATGTCAACAGCCAAGGCCATATATCATTATATTGAAATTGGCTCTCATTTCACATTTATGTTTTTGATGGGATATTAGATTAGATTAGATTAGAAAATTCTTTATTGCACTAATAAAAAAATACATAGGCGAACTTAATGCTAATTAGCATTTTCTTCCAGCTAACCTTTGTGTAGTGTGGAGAAAGTGGTAGTGCCAGAAAAAGGAAATTTAATCAAGCTTTAGCTTAGAAATAAACTTACAAAAATTAAAAATAATAATAATACACATACATAAACGAAATACACAAATATATCTACATAAAGTGCTCAATTTTGTTGGGTATCTTGAAGAGAGATGAAGTATTTAAAGAGTTTGGATTTGAAGATTCCGATAGAGGCGGCCTTGCGGATTTCCACTGGAAGAGAGTTCCACAAGCAGATAGCAGTCACAGTGAAAGAGTAAGTGAAGAAAGATGTTTTATGCTCAGGCGTCTTGAATAACAGATGTTGAGAAGAACGAGAAGGGCGATCAGGTGGAAAAAGAGGAGAAAAACGTTCTTTAAGATAGCAAGGGGACAGAGGATTTTGAAGGATGTTATAAAGAAGACAGAGTATATGAGTATCCCGACGAAACCGGATATCATTACTTTTTGTACAGAAATTATTAGTAGATATTATAAAGTTAATACCTAATTGTGTTTGGTAATCTACTGAATTTTCCTACGTTTTCGGGGTATAATTGTCTTTTAAGTGTTATTTTCTATATTTTCTTGTACACACAGCTACACATCAAGCTATACACTTCCAATATAAGCTGACCTCGCATTGTGCAGGCTTTCCGTAGAATGAGAGGTCAGCTTATACTGGAACTGTATAGCTTGATGTGTAGCCGTGTGTACTTTTGAATTGTTCGAGTGAATTGTCTATTCCGTATCCGATTTTTTTTTTACTAAATATTGAAATAATAGTTATTACTAAATCCCAGTTAATAACGTAATAAATACGAAAGTCGTCTATACTCTTAGTAGTTAAGTGGTTATACGTACTAAAACTGATATGTTTAGATTTAAAAAAAATTAAGGGTGGTATTCGATTCACGTGAAGACCTTAAAATCCACATAAAGACCGGCTGTCGTCAATTTTGATTGCTGATTCTTACATTAAAAGCACGTAAGTGTTCCTTATAGAATAAATTAATTGAAAAATTATAATAACATGATAAAAATTTACTAATTTCTGATTTATTCCTTTGTATTCACCCAACTACCTATCTGGATGCCAAATTTTAAATTTTTAAGTCATCTGGAACTGGGTTAGAGTTTTGATCTGTATAAATGAATGAATGAAAATTCTTTATTATACCTTACAAGCTAGACACAACAGATTTCAAGAAATAAACAAATACTTGTAATCATAATGGGCGGTCTTATCGCTTAACAAAGCGATCTCTTCCAGACAACCTTTGGATGGAGAGGATCATTGCTTAATGGAAGATTGGCCGAGTTGTAAAAAGATTAAACTTAATAACAGAAAAAGAAAAATTACTTAACTCTAAATAGTTATATACATACATATAAGGTACATAATTATTTTTAAATAAATATATATCATATATAAAATAAATAAATATGTACTTGCATACTTATACTTACATTAATAATATTAGAGATCAGACGAATCACGACTCTTTATGGAGATAAAAGTTTTGGAGTCTAGCTTTAAATACGGAAGGTGAGGGGGATTTTCTAATGGAGACCGGCAAGGCGTTCCATAGTCGGACAGCTTGGACGGATAAAGAGTTTGCATAGAAACTGGTTCTATGTATCGGGGTTTTGAGGAGGAGGTTTTCAGAGGATCGGAGTGTTCGGGAATTTGTGCAAAAAGGAACTCGAAGCGTTACTTAAGATAACAAAGCGTGGAAGGATTATGAAGGATGTTTAATAGGAGGGGTAGGATGTGAGTATTCCGGCGAAGTCGAATGGGGAGCCATTTGAGTTTTTTACGAAATTCGGAGATGTGGTCGTATTTCCACAGTCCGAAAATAAACCTTATGCAAAAATTTTAAAGACGCTCAAGCTTATTAAGCTGCTCCTCCGTGAGGTTAAGATAGCAGGAATCAGCGTTATCTAAAACTGGGAGAAGAAGAGGTGTTGCAAGCGCAATTTTAGTAGCTATCGGAAGAAAGTTTCGCAGTCTCCTGAGCGAACCAGCAGAGGCAAATAGCTTCCGGCTCACAGATTCGAGCTGAGGACCCCACGACATACAGCTGTAGTTCAGTAAGTCAGTCAGTCAGTGATAATAATTACGATTTTTAGACGTTAATATCTAAACAACCGTTTGAGTTTTGTATATGAAATTTGGAGCACATATGTACCTAGTCAGGTCATAAATTCTGTCACGTGTTTAATATAAAATAATTGAAACAAGTTTATTTATTATGTAACCATTTATATACCAAAATGAACTAAAAAAACATAGATTTTTATGACACTAAAGTTTATTCAAAATGACCTCCGTGATTTTGAATACAGGCCTTCAATCTGCGCGGCCAGTCGTCTATCGCAGCACGAACGAGGTCCATGTCAATAACGGCGGCTGCCTTAATCAAGGATATCTTGAGTGACTCCAAATTAGAATGAGGCTTTGAGCACACCTTTTCCTCCAAGTGTTGCCATATCTTGTAATCTAACGGATTCAAATCTGGACTGGAGGAGGGCCATTCTTCGTGCCGGATGAAGTCGATTTCACGCGCCGCCAGCCCGTCTTGTGTGCACTTCGCTCTATGAGCTATACGCTCTATGAGCCGGCGCCGAATCTTGTTGGAATACCCAGTGCCTGTTATTGAACATGGTATGAGAAACAGGTTCCACAAGGTTCGTCAGGACTGTATTTTGATACACAACTGCATTCGTTTTTACACCTTTCTCACAAAAATGTACCTCTGTTAAGCCCCAATAAGAAACTCCCAACCATACCATGAGCGAGGATGGAAAATGACCTCGTTGGACACGCGGAATACGGTTGCTCGCTTCTTCACTACTGTGTGCGTACACCTTATCATTTTGTTTGTTGTAGCTCTCTTCTACGGTAAAAATTTTTCGTCCGAAAAAAGAATTTCCCGATATTTTTTCCCGCGTATCGCTTCTACAAATCGCGGCATCTCTTCAGTCTCAGGTCCATTAGACGAGCATTCAAACGATGTCCTGTTTTTCTTCGATATGCCCGAGGTCCTAAGTCTTCATTTACACCCTTTTCACCGTGGTTCTGCTTAACCCCATCTGAAGGGCCAAGCGTTTCTGCTTACGTTTGGGATTTCTTTGAATTTGCGCCTTCACAGCTATTATCACTGCTGGAGTCCTAACAGACCGAGGGCGACCACTTTTTGACCTGTCATCTACACTAGAGTCTTCATTGTATCGTTTGATGGTGCGATAAACGAATCTTTTGGTTATATTCAAATTTTTCAGTATGCAAACATTTTAATTAGCGCGTAACCGCAATGATGCAACGCAATAACTGCAACACGGTCTTCTTTAAGCGTCCACTCCATATTTAAAAATGAGATTATTTCTAAAAAGTATACATTTTTATTTTCATGAACAATTCGAAATTCGAATTCAATAAACTTTTTTTGTGGCCAGCATTCTAAAAGAAAAGTTTTTACTGTGTGACAATACTTATGACCTGACTAGGTAGTTATGTGTCTCGCAAGTCTCAATCTAATATAAACCAAATTTAACGAGCTTAGTTTTTGAGTTATGAGGGGGTCAAAAGTGGCTCCAAATGGTTCATGTAATATTACACACGCAGCTGCTTGCCAGTTCTGTTAGATTGAACTTGCCTTGGCACGCTACACCGCGTATCGATCACCGCGATCATGCTGAGTTTTATAAACTCTGAAAATTTGACTTTCCAGTCTTAAACAAACATATACGAACTTTTCCATCTACCAAGTGCTGGTAAATGAGGAAATTATTGACGATTGCAATTCTGTCGGTGGTCGCTGCGGCGAGTACAATAACCTGCTTCGAGCGGCACCACAGACTATAAATGACTTCGTTAGATCACGGTTCCATTTACGCGTTCGCGCAAATTGCAAAGGAAAACATCGAGGAAACCAGCGGCTTAGAGCTGCAATATTTATTTATTGAACAAAAACTTTTATTTTATTCTTTCTGGATGTGGGACAAGCATATAGCCCCCTGGTATTATGTGGTAACCATTGCCGCATATAGCAAAGTATTGCCCAGTAGGTCACGCACCTTAGATCTTATCAATGTTATGGTACAAGCATGATAAAAATATTTTACTTAGAAAACTGATTTCAATCATTATTCTAAATACGGGATTTATTACATCCCGTAACGTAACGTGATAAATCTCGTATTTATAATAATGATGATAAACATTGACGACCTCCGTGGCACAGTGGGCGAATAGTCGGCTGAGACGCAGGAGGTAGCAGGTTCGATTCCCACCGCGGAACAAATGTTTTCATGATTTACAGATATTTGTTCCGGGTCTGGTTGTTTCTCTATATATTATAAGTATGTATTTACAAAAAAAATGTATATAAGTATTCTATCAGTTATCTGGTTCCCATAATACAAGCTCTGCTTAGTTTGGGGCTAGATAACGCTGTGTGAAATGTCCAGCAATATTTATTTATATTTATTTATTTATTGATGCTCAGATTGTCTTGCTCAGTTCTTGCTATTTCAGGAGATGACATCTCCCTGTGTGGAGTAGAGTATAAGAGCTTAAATTCGTCTATCACATATTTTACTAATGCCTCTCTTCATGATCGCTTTGGTACACTGTTTCTATACCAACACTGAGCTGGTGGCGACGTTAAGCAGAAATGTGACCCCAATTCTGTGGTCAAACTAAACTAAAATGAACAGCGCTTAATACTCATTTTTCAAATTAAAAAAAATTAAGCAAAACTTCCACCCATTAATTTTTTGAGCCTTTTCGTACCCTTTCATTAGACAAACGATGTCCATTTTAATGGCTTTGAACCTATCATTCCTACTACAGTACAACGAATTACCTTTTTGGTGCTCATAAATAAAAACACTAATAATGTCTCTCGCCTCCCAATTATATATAATTAGCGACAAGAAATCGGTCGCGAAACGTTAGGTCGTATATTGCTTATATTTTTTTCCTTGTTTCTTCGCTGTGTAACTGGTTTAATTTTTAGTCCTTGCTTGGTCAAATACGATAGTAACTCTCGCGTCATGTTACAAAAATTAAAATATTTGTGATTATTAAACAAAGGTAAAGTACCTACAATCTGTTTCTTATTTTAATTTCAAATCAACATAAAACTGTAATGTCTTGCGAAGCGGGAACTGTTATCCTTAATATAGGGAAAGTTAATAGTTAGCATAATAGGGGAAGCTCAGCCATGTTCTCGGAATATACTGCCCTGAAATGTGAACATCGTTACCTACCTATATATATCAAGAACTAGTTATATTTAATTTGTTTATTAACTAAGAGTTTGTGTTTGTAAGCAGTAAATAAAAAGTATCTAACTGAAATCATTAAGTTTCTGAAGAAAAACATGATACATGGTCTATTAAGGGTTCCTTACACAAAGGGTAAAACGGCACCTTGTTAGTGACAGTTAGACAGTTGAAATTTTCACAGATGATGTATTTCTGTTTCCACTATAACAACAAAACCATTAGAATAATCGGTGATCCCAAACTCACCGACAGGCTGGAACCGCTGAGTCAACGCCGTGACATCGGATCGCTCAGTGTATTCTACCGCCTGTATAATGGGGAATGTTCTGAGGAGCTATTTGATCTCATCCCGTCGTCGAGATTTTACCACCGCACTTCTCGACAACGCAATAAAGCTCATCCACATATAATCGACAATTGGGTATCGCGCACCACACGCTTCACGCGATCTTTTCTACCCCATACTTGCAAGATGTGGAATGAGCTACCATCTGAGGTTTTCCCATTAGACTACGACATGGCACGCTTCAAGAGAAATGTAAAGAGGTTTCTTCAGTGTAGGGAACGCATCGACAATACCCCGGGTGTTGCCGGTGTCAATAGGCGACGGTGACCACTTACCATCAGGTGGGCCGTAAGCCTGTTTCCCCACAAATAACATAAAAAAAAAAAAAAAAAAATACTAAAAACATAATAAAATATATATTTAGTGGGGCTTCCATACAACAAACGTGATTTTTTGCTTGTTTTAGCTCGATATTGATAACGGCAACAGGTAGACGCTAAATACGGTAGTACTAAATATTCATAGAATATTTAGTAATAAACTCACTTAAAAAATAAATAATTAAATTAAAATAAAACTATTATTTACGAGGGGGGGGGGGGGGCTCCCATGCAACAAACGTGATTATTTTGCCGTTTTTATAGATAATGGTATGGCACCCTTAGTGCGCGAGTCCGACTCGCACTTGTTAAGCATAGTTAAACTATATTTTGTTATATTTATTTTATACTAGTTGTTGCCAGCGGCTTCGCCCACGTTGTTCTGGGGTGCAAAATGCATATATAAATATTGACATCCTATTTTTATCTCATGGAAACTGATTTATGGGATAAATGGTAGCCTATGTGGTGATCTCAACTGTTATACCTACCTAGCTTTACCTACCTATCTACTTCTGTTAGCTTAATAAATGCCTTTTATTATTATTATTATCCAGGTTATAAATCTATACATACCAAATTTCATCGAAATCGGTTCAGCCGTTACGGCGTGATTGAGTAACAAACAAACAAACATCCAAGCTTTCGCATTTATAATATTAGTGTGAGTATGATGTGAGACGACACACCGAACGCGGTCCAGAGCGGTGCGGGGCGGGGTGTTGGCCAAGCCACAACGCGCTATATTTAATGCCCCGCCCAGCCCGTGCCTTGCTTGTGGCGCCGCCGCCCGCCCGCTGCTACGACTCGTAAGCAATGCACACAGGAAGCGGTGCGAGGTGAACTCTTACCGCCCCCCACGTCGTCCTGAATCGTGTTTGGTGTGTGAAATTCTTACAATCTATACATAGACACTTTTCGTCCCTTTATCCATCCAACTTATTATATAAGTCATGTAAAGTTCTAACAGTTAGGCAGCTATTTATACTAAACACAGTTTTAAAACATCACAAAACACTTCCCTATAGCACTGAAGTTACTCACAAAAGACGAAAAGATATCGTTCGCACTAACAACACACCAATAAAGCATGCTTTGAATCCAAATTTCTAATGTTCCTAGTGCCGCACCTGTACAACAGGCTAAATCGTAAATTGAGCATCCACTCAGTGAATTTCTCAAACTGTTAAAGAGCCTTACATACTGCTCTATCCAATCTATCTCACGAGGAAACTGAGGAGTTACTAACCGTAATAAAGTAAGATTTTAAATGTTGTATGGTACTTAAACTCATACCTGCCATGTTTGAACTTAGTTTATTTAGTTTTTTTTATGATGCAAATAGATTTTAAGTTTTATTAATTTGAGTATTCATAAGTTACCCCAGTCCAGCCTTTTTCGCCTGAGATACAGGTTTTCCTAGTACAGGTGATGTATAAAATATTAACTATAATTAGATATTAATCCCTAATATTAACCTTAGTAATATTAAAAATGAATAAAGATCTATTTATTTATTATAATTATTTTATTACGGTTTGAGTTTCTTCATGTTTCCAACTCCCGGTCCTTACGCTCCGCTGAAAACCTTAAATTGAAAACTCCTCATCATACCTCAGTATTTTACACTAACTCCTTCACTCTTCATGCTACCAGACTCTGGAATTCACTACCTATTTCAATTCGTAACACCAAATCCCTTCCTGTTTTTAAAAACATGGTTAATAAACATTATCTGTCGTCCATCGCTCACTAAGACTTCGGAACTTTAAATTTTATATAAATTTTTTTATTTATTTTTTCTAATTACCTATGTATTTAGAAGTAGGTTATTTAATATTACAAAAATTATTTATATTTATTTATATGTATATTTTATTTTAGTAATTTATATACTTGTCCTGTTAGTTATTATTTGATTAACGCCGCCGTCCTCATTTGTTCACACAGATCCTGTCCATCCAAAGGTTGCCAAGAAGAGATCGCTTTTAGCGATAAGGCCACCCATTGTACCTTTGATTTAATTGTGTATTCTCTTTTGTTTGTTTTATTTTTAATGGTGTGCAATAAAGAAATTATCTATCTATCTATCTATTAATAGAAACAGGTATACCTTTTTCACCAAACATTGCATTCACAAGTATCGTTTTTTGGCTCAACACTTGGCTTTGACTAGATTCTATGTTGCCGTACTGTAGTCCAATTAACTGTTTATTATTTTAACGCCTCAAAGAAACTCTTGCACTAGACAGTTTCCTAAGCATATTCGAATACCAGTCAAGTTCAAACTCTAATAATCAAACTATAAGGTTTAATTTTAATAATATTAGAAGACAGGCAATGTGTTTTGGATATGAATTCGAGAGCCTGCCGGGTTTGAAAGTTCGGTCGAATGACTAATACGATTGGCCTACTAATATAAATGTGAAGTATATGTGTGACGTATTTGTGTGTCCATCTAAACTCTTCTCCCAAGCACAAAGGCCAAGTGACCACGAGGCGGTTTTTGAAAACATCTCGATAAATGTAAATTTTCTTATAAAAAAAAACCCTTTTACTTTACTGAGAATAGTTAAAGCTCTTGACCTCATCTGATGGTAAGTGTGTTCGAAGATAGAGCACGCTTGCCTAGAAGGATCCTATTTTCTCTGGGCTGGCCTTGTGTAACTTGTTGTGTCGTTTCTTGCGGTCACTAAAGGGATGAGTGTTTTTTAGGGTTCCGTACCCAAAGGGTAAAACGGCACCCTATTACTAAGGCTCCGCTGTTTGTCTGTCCGTCTGTCACCAGGCTGTATCTCATGAACCGTGATAGTTAGACAGTTGAAATTTTCACAGATGATGTATTTATATTACCGCTATAACAAAAAATACTAAAAACAGAATAAAATAAATATTTAAGAGGGGCTCCCATACAACGAACGTGAATATTATTTAGCTCGTTTTTGCTCGATATTGATATCGGCAATATGTAGACGTTTGAAATATTCCCAGAATATTAAGTTATATATTCACTTTAAAAATAAATAATTAAATTAAAATAAAACATATATTTAAGGGGAGCTCCCGTACAACAAACGTGATTTTTTTTACCGTCTTAATAGATAATGGTACGGAACCCTTCGTACGCGAGTCTGACTCGCACTTGGCCGGTTTTTATTTTACTTTCAAATATCGGTCCTTTACGTCCTTATAAGTCATCCATGTCAGAAGCCTTTTAGTGGACACTCTGACACCAGAAAGTCACTGCTTCATAACATTTTTAGCTCCACCATAAATGCACCACTGCACATGCAGGGAGACCAAAAAATTACCAGTCACAGACAAGAAGAAGAATCGCATTAAAATATACTTTACTTCCACAGATTAGTACGTAATTTTCTAAATTTAATAGGTATATATGTACAAGTAGGTAAATAAACAGCACTGAAACGAAGTCGTAAGTTAGCCACGAAGATAATCTAACAAACTTCGGCACCACTTCATCAAACTTCCCCCAACATACGATTAGCGGCTTGTAAGTAAATCTAGCGAGAAAATGACGGGCCAAGGGTGTGTGTTGCTCGCAATATTATAGTAACTATGGTTTAACTCCTACTGAAAAAGGTGAGTTCTATCTTTTGTTTAAATGTCTATCTGTCTGTCAGTGGCTTCGCTTACAAAAGGTCCGATTCCAATGCGCTTTTTGAAGTAAAACTTCTTTACGCACACTTGACTTGGGGAGTAAGCTGGTGAATGCATGACGAGAGCGTTACGAAAAGTGTGATAGGGCGAGGCGAACGGAAGTTGAGTGAAGATAGAAAGAGAGAGAGTTACGATTCGTTTATTACTGTAGGGGCAAGAGAGAGAGGTGCGAGCACAAATTTTCTTTCTCTCTTTCTCTCATAGCCAGTTACGTTTCGTATATCTAAGACACAGTGCAGGCCTATTGCCTGTATCACACTATAGAAGTAAGAGTGCGCGCGCACATTTTCTTTCTCTCTGCCTCTCATAGCTAGCCAGTGCATGAAATATATATATATCTCAGTCAGTAGTTAGTTTGCGAGTTTGCTAGCGTTACGCGAACGGGTTTTTATTGATTATTTTTCGTAATTTAATTTCAGTCTTGAACAATTTTATCCAGTAAAATTTTGAAAAAGAAGTTTTAGTTCAGTCGTGTGGTCTAAAGCTCACTGGTTTTTTTTATTTGAAAGCTGTTTCTTTGCTATATTTAATGGTAAGCAAAACAAAATAAATGACTTGTTAGTCTAAACTTATTTTAAAGACAGGATTTTTTTACAGACAGAAGAAATATTCAACTGTTTTTAACACTGCGTTTTGACCAGGCTTAGCGTGGATATTCTCTTTGTCCAAGAATAGGCAAGAGTTTTCTGTTCATAGAAAAATACGTTGCTTCACGCTTTGAGAACAATTACTACCAAGTTTTTTCCTTCATTAGCATATGAAAAATCTTTGTTTATGGTGTTCTGCTAAGCCGAAATCAGATTTTATCAGACCGTCTCTTGAAATACCGTTAGATTTTTCAAGAGAACAGTGAAAGTTTTTCCTTGATGACGAAACCCAAACAAAACAAGAACTCGCTATTTGTACACTGAGCAAGATGCAGAACTCTTTTCAGGATCTATAAATTCGAACCCAACTGAACTAAAGGCTGTAGATTAAGAGTTGACTATACCTCCGCCCAAACTCGAATTTCACCCCCGCTTCTCCGCGCGCCGCTGCACGTCCTATCTCTTCGTGGTTCATATGTTTGCCGGTTTTTTTATCATTCAGTCCCTTCATTATCTTGTTGTGTTTATTTCTCATTACTGCGTCTTTACAAAAACCAACTAAATATATATTCTACCTGAGAATTACGTGTTCGTTTGGAGCGACAAGCGTCACGGGTACCCCGTCTGAAAGCCGAGGCCAGACTGAATCGCGAAACGACTGAAACGCGTCTGGAGCGAATGGTTTCATTAGTTCAAAACTTAGATATTTTCATTTTATGGTAAAATCAAAAGGAATTTTGAAAATTAAAACACAGGTGCCCTTATTTATGTTGTGTAAAATTACTGTATAAAGTTTCAAGATCTAAATTGTAGTATTCATCGCATAAGAACGGTTTTTAAGAAAAATTTGGAGTCATCTTTGGATTTTTTTTCTATCGAGAAAATTATACGGAATCGTGTTTTCACAACACAGGCGTTCTAGAACGTATCCTTAACTATAACATATATGAATTACAGATTGAAAGTAGACAATTTGTTGAACAAAACATTGTTTCTCAATAAGCGATTTAACGTCTCCCCATGTATAGTGCGCCCTTAAGTAATACCTTCTTACGAGCAGCTATGAGTGTAGTACTTGATTCATTTTGCGCAGAAGATATTTCGAGCTCGTGTTTGGGTTTTCGTCTTGATTTGACTTCTAGGAGTATACGTTTTATTATACAACTGCTGAACAAGCCTATGGCCCACCTTATGTTAAGTCGCCTATAACAAAGTATTGCCCCGCAGGTCACGCTCCTTAGAAATGTGTTCTACGATGCACTATCCTGCGTCCATCAATTTGAGGCATACAGGTGTAAAGCATCATGTACTTACCTGTAATTTCACCGGCAAGCCGGCATCCCTTCAAACCGAACCATAGTAATGCTGCTTGGTGGTAGAAATAGGTATAGTGGTAGTACTTCCCTATAGTGTATTTGAAAGTACGATATGAATAAGCTCAGAGTCGCTCAACGAGCTATAGAGAGGGCTATGCTCGGGGTTTCTCTACGGGATTGAATCAGAAATGAGGAGATACGTAGGAGAACTCAAGTCACCGACATAGCTCGACAGATTAGCACGTTGAAGTGGCAACGGGCAGGTCATATAGCGCGCAGAACAGATGGCCGATGGGGCCGGTAGGTTCTCGAGTGGAGGCCACGGACCGGCAAGCGCAGCGTAGGACGTCCACCTATAAGATGGGCAGACGACTTGGTAAGAACCGCAGGTCGGCGTTGGATGTAGGCCGCTTTCAACCGCAGTTCCTGGAGATCAATGAGGGAGGCCTTTGTCCAGCAGTGGACGTATACGGCTGATATGATGATGATGATGAAGTACGATTATAGGTTTTGAAAACGTGTAGCAAAAGGTAATCTATCATTTACGACGAAAAATTCACAAGCCCGTGCCATCGGTTAGTATTCTTAGAAGAGGCGATCGGCTTGCAACCTGTCACATGGATGTGAAGCAAAAAGTGAGCAGGTATCAAACGTTATGATTCAACTTGTCTTCGACTATCCCCTTCGTGGGTCTGTGTACTGAGTAAGGGATCCGAGGATGCCTATCAGGAGGATTAATAAACTCGTGAGTCTATAAAAATTTTGTTAAATTTATTTTAACATTCCGACGACTCTTAAATTCACACTATACCTGAATTGAGAAAAAACATATATATAAACATTTATTAATTGTATTTTTATTTCTAAAGAAGTGACAACGTAGATGTCGGTTGATACAGAGATATGGAAGAAAAATAGATGTTGCGCCGACCTCACGTAATAAGGGAAAAGAGCAGGAAGAAGATGATGATTTTTTTGCTTTAACACTGAGAATATTATGTCTTTCATTATTAAAAAACCACAGTACTTAGTGTCATGTTAATCGCTTTGCTGATTAAAAACTAAGCTTAGCCAACATTTGTAAATTAATTATAAGTTTCACTCCTCTCTGTCCTGAACCATTTCTTTTGAACTCTCAAGGAAAGTTATATCAAAGGAGATTGCCCTAAGACACTATCAAAAGGAGCTCACTATTCCCAGTCTCTACTACTAGCTGGACTAGGAATACTAGCAGACCCGCCGAACTTCGTACCGCCTTGACATGCATATGACGCGGGCTTCCAATGTCGCCCGGGTAAATTGTCAATCGGCCATCATTAGCTGCATCTATGTATCAGAAAGTTAATTTTTATCATAATTTCTTTTTGCGTAAATTTTTCGGATGTTTTAATAGTTATTCTGCTATTCGAGGTGGAGACAAATCCGACAAATCAAAGATCATCAAAATCGGTTCAGCCATTCTTGAGTTATAAATGGTGTAACTAACCCGACTTTGTTTTATATATACACTAGCTGACCCGCCCGCGGCTTTTTATACGTTTTTTGTAAAACATTACCCTCCTGCGCAGTCAGGTAATCGATCTTTTTAAAATATACAACTCTGTAGTACATTAATTTGATCTATCTCGTCAGATTAAGCCAGCGTTTGCGATTTAAGCACACATAAATATATTTTTCGGCTTTTCTGTACTATGTATGTTTTATACATATAAACCTTGCTTTGGAATCATTCTATCTATTGTTGAAAACTGCATTAAAGTCCGTTGCGTAGTTTAAAAGATCTAAGCGAACAGACAGCGGAAGCGACTTCATTAAATACTATGTCAAGGAAAATAGAAACTAAACTTGCATAGTAACCTTAGAAAGAATACGTTTAATACCGGACCGGAAAATCAGAAACCCATTGAAAAATATCTTGTGGCACATAAGGTGTTAGATTTAGATAGATAATGATATACATTGGTAAAACTGCCCAAGGGGCGTTCATTACAGTTGTAGATTTTAATACGATTTGGTTTATTGTATTTTATTACCAGTATAATCTCGGAGTCTTCAAGTCCAGAGTGAACATAGGTTATTTCTAGGCAAATGTGCTCCATCTACGATGACACCATCACTTACCATCAGATGAGGTAGTTGTCAAGCGTTTGGCTGTCATCAATAAAAAAAGTTGTAATGCTTTAAAATATTTTGGTAATTTCTGTTGATATCTGTACTCTAGTATTTTATGATTATATTATATATTATATGCATTTTAATATAGAGCTAAAACGAGCAAAAAAATCACGTTTGTTGTATGGGGAGCCCTCTTTAAATATTTATTTTATTCTGTATTTAGTATTTGTTGTTATAGCGGCAACAGAAATACATCATCTGTGCAAATTTCAACAGTCTATCAGGGTTCATGAGATACAGCCTGGTGACTGATGGACAGACAGACTGACAGACAGACGTACAGACGGTGGAGCCTTAGTAATAGGGGGCCGTTTTACCCTTTGGGTGCGGAACCCTAAAAAACGAATCGAATAAAGTATCGACACTGGTAGCGATTCTGTTGTTTACACTGACTAACTAAAATTGTGTAAAATACTAACAATCTTATTTTGTTCACGCTAAAGATCAAATTAAAATGACATTTAGAGTGACATTTCTAAAATTAAGTCATTTTTCTAAGATGGCATGTTTGCGGGGCTAGTTTTAATCAACAGCAATTTGACTGCTGACTAAAACTAGCCCAATAACACGCCATCTTAGTAAAAAAATACTTATAATAAGAAATGTCACTTTAAATGTCATTCAAATTTGATCTTTAGCGTTAACATAATAAGACCGTTTGGATTTTACACAATTTTAGTTAGTCAGTGTAAACAACAAAATCGCCACCAATATCGTTAGTTAACTGACGAACAAATTGCTAGACATTAGAACTGGTGATAGAGTTACAGTGTCCAGTCTATCTAGCTTTAAAATTTATAGGCATAGACATAGACAGACATTTATTAGCTACCATAGCACACACAAATTCACACAATACAATCAAAAGGTATGACATCAAAGAGAAAGCACAAGTAAGAGAAAACAGAAAATTACAGTATGTAATTTTTTGTACATACAATACAAGTATGTAATTTTAGAACAATAGAATGAAATAATAAATTTACAATGTAGTCAGGGAAAAATTAAAAAGGGGCAAGTAGGTGTGTATGTGCTACTGCAGCAAATGGGTTCCAGCTCAGCATTATGCCTCGCCACCGATTGACAGCTCGACGCTGTTATTCTGCAGAAACCTTTTTAGGCAAGTCTTTAGAACTCGTAAGAACGAATGTATTTGCATACAATTATGATAGGCTTAATTAGATAATTATGATAAGTAGATAGAAAAAAGAGTGTAAATTATAAATAATAATACGAATAAATATAAATATACTAGGAATTTTACCTATTTATATCAAAACCTAGACAGTTACTTTGGTAGATTTGGAAACTGCTGAAGACTGACATAGACGGAGTAAACGTCCGGTAAGTGTTTATATGAGTAGGTCAGATCTAACGCCTAGCATCATTGGCGGTCTGCCAATTCATCACCTTGGAATTATAAATTAGCAATCTCCTGCAACATAAATTGTGGAGGAAAACCATTGTTTTAGCACAAAATTGGATCTTTTTAAATAACAATCTCGTTTTTTTAAAAAAAAACATCTCAAAATTTCAAGCCTAGACGGGACTTGAACCCGCGACCTTCCTCTTGATACGAGGACGCACTAACCATCTGTGCAACCAGGCAATTCACGTCTAGGTCGAAATTAGTGAGATAATTCAGAATTACGACTAAAGCGCCGTTAGCTCCATCTACAGGAAAACTTATATAGTTCTTTGTACCTGCTCAATGCCAAACGTTGCAGTTCAGTACATTGACAAGAGATGTCGCGTTGCTTATTTCAAATAGTATTTTTATTTATAGTGTTATCCGAACACATGCGGAAAATTCCAAGATTTTTAAAAACATCTCAAAAATTTCAAGCCTAGACGGTACTTGAACCCGCGACCTTCCTCTTGATACGAGGACGCACTAACCATCTGTGCAACCAGGCAATTCACGTCTAGGTCGAAATTAAAATTTTCCGCATGTGTTCGGATAACACTATAAATAAAAATACTATTTGAAACAATCTCGTTGTTGTTATTTATGCAAAAATGTAAAGTAGATTCAAATTGATGGATACCCTTTTTTATAGTTCTTTATCATAGGTCAAGGACAGTCACCACTCATTGAAAATTTTATACACTGCCTGCTTGCAAATTGGAGCACAGGCTTATTGAAGGATGCAGCCGCCTGTAGTGTAGTCCTTAGAGAAAATATCTCTCATCAACTAGATAAATTCAAACCAAGAAGTAAGCACGCCAACTATTTTCGGTATCTCTTAGGTTAGCAAGTAGAAAATGCATAATGCACTAAGCCAACCTTATGTATTTTATGTATGTATTTTGTGCAATAAGCATTAATAAAGTAACTAGTGATTCGCCCTGAACTGAGATCTCTCGAGTCTCCCATAAAAACAAAAAAATATCATTAGGTACCTAATCTTTGACCATCAAAATAATCGTAGTGCCACGAAATAAAAAACCGATTAACTTGACCTAGAGTTTCTTTTAAATTACAGGTAAAGGGAGTTTATGTAATGTAGTTGTACATTTTAGGGGTAGAAATTGCAGTTATTCTGGATTTTAGACTTTTCCCTATATTTGTGTCACTAAAGCTACACGCATACCACATTTCAGCACAGTGGAGTCACGGATTTTGTTGTCAGTTTTTATTATGACTAATAACTTAAA